>OY856411.1:1008585510-1009883010 GCA_963693085.1 Alisma plantago-aquatica | reverse complement strand
ACAAATCACACTAATTGGACATTTAGAGCCGAAGTTATGCACTAATGAAGATTGGGTGAAATTATAAATGATTTAATCAAATTTATATTTTTTTGACCCTTATTAAGCCCAATGATTTAGCACAAGGTCCATGAAATGTTTGTGCTTCCTTGCTCCCCTCTTTTTCCCTCTTTCTTTTTTGGGCCGATCTGAACTGTGGGATCATGTCCCACGTATTGTGCTCCTTAATCTAATGACTCGGTGGTCGTCTCCTAGTTTGGTATGTACTATAGTAGTTACTACAACATGCCCCCTTTTGCGACGGACAATGAGCATCGATCTTGAATTATTTTGATCAATGGAACCCCTTCTAGATCTGCCCTGACCCCTTCTTTATTTTCACTATTCTCTCTCTTTCTCTCATGCACCCTAACTTGCACATGGACACTTGTTCTTCCTCTCCTTTCTTGGCGGTGCCGCCGCTAGCCATGCCCTTTTGGGCATTTCTACATCATCCCTTCTCCAACCATTTAAACCCTATGGTTGACTTCGCGTGGGCTAGCCGAGCATGGACGACCACTCTAACCGTCCTTCTCCCCCCTATTCCCCCTGTGCTAGGCACTTTAGAGAGAACCATTAGCTAGTGTCACTATGTTGCCATGTGTGGGATTACACAAGCACAAAGGCACAAACTGACAACCTACAACGATGACCAACAATTTGTAGCAGTGAGCTGGTGGTCTACTGAGCTTGAGGGCGGGCCGACACCAGGGGCGTGATAGGAGGTGGCGAACTGTGCCTCGCCATATGGCTTGATGGCCACGTGCTCAGTGCATAAGTGAGGCAGTTAGGATCTATTACAGGATCACGATTTGATGCTCCATAAGAATCAATCAATGAAAAGGTAACACTCTAACCACTTTACCCTATAGTTTCAATGCAAAATGCTAAAAATCATATGTTACACATCCTTTGGGAAAATATGGCATATAGTATAAGTTTTTATCCTCTCAAAAAGATCTATCCAATGTCACTAGTTTGAGAATCTAAATACTGTTCATATTCTCATAATATCCTAAAAGGTATGTCATTTATATGTTATTTGAATATTTAATGGTGTATCTTGCTCCCATCTAGTATAGTTTCTTATTATATCACTCTTGATCTTTAGAAAAATTTACTTCAAGTCCATAGTCTTGATCATGCTTGCAACACTAAAGACCTACTTGATCCATCTTATACTCTCATATGATCTTATTGCATGTCATGATGACCATATTGAATGATGTTGACCTAATATGATTAGATGTGATCTTGCATGATTAAACCTTGATAAATATTCCAATTTCATACTTTCCTAACTACAAATCAGAGATGATATGACCTTTGTATCTAATCAAATGTGTATGGTTCTCTTAGATGTAGGACTTATTGTTAGTACTTGTGCTGTGTAGAATCATTGCATGTATGTTTGTAACTTTGGAAACTACGTTCAAACTAAGTGAAACCTAGATCTCGGGAAACATCCACATAATTCATATGATGTTTAGATTATGAATTCCTTATTGATCTAAGACCCCATGTTATATATTTTGCATCTTAGGTCCCTTTGAGTTGGACCATATCTAGTGATCTTATCATGTCTTTCTCTCTACTCATAAGGTATTCTTAATCTATTTACCCTACTATGATATTGGCCTATTTGTATGTATGTTAGCATGAATGCTTGGATAGATAATAACTTGTTTGAGCTATTGTTCCAATGATTACGAATTTCATGTATGATTATACTACATTGACAAACTCGGAACATAATTTAGAGAAATCCATTATATATCCTTGTGCACCTACCTGTAGTTTTGGGGTAAGGACACAAGGTTGGCATATTACTTGAAATGTCAAGATAAGACAGACCATTATGATACAAGTGTTAGATATTGGTGATGGCCTTGAGTTCTTTTAATGATAGAGTTAGCTAATTTTTAGCACACTTATAGACTCTTCTGATGGAAAGTTACTCAGACTCTTCCAAAGAGAGTTAGTCAAAATGCCTACAGTTGATATAATGGATAAAGAAACCTAAAACATGCTTTGTATAAAACAATATTGTTAAATGTTTCCACCTTGTTTCTACTTCTTGATTATTATGATGTTGCTAGCCAAGCAACTTTGACATTATCTTAAACCGTGGTTATCTATTTTTCATAGCGTAACCAATGTACTAGCATTGATATATTTTGTTTTATCAAATTTGTAGTCACCAAATGGAGACCTACTGCAATCAAGACTCTAAGATAAAAAATGAAACACCAATGGGTATCCTTGATATAGAAATGGGTACATATCTCTTTTATTGATGTTTAGTATCTTGTTATGACTTTAGTTTTTATTGCCTTCATGTATATTGCTTATGTGAAACTATGTGCCATTGTAGGGATGGACGCCCAAGTCCACTACCCTTTGGCTATGTAACCACTAGGAGTGTGGACTTAGGGTAATAAACGGTTCTATGGCACCATCTCGTCTCCACATCAAATCAAGAAAGTGACACTGCCACCAATGATGGATGCATTGGATGAAAAAACAAACCCCACACATGAACAATAGTGAACTATGAGCCTTAGGGAAGAACTAAGGCATCAATTTGATGTCATGTGTGAGATAATTCTAAATTCTTCCTCAAACTCATTAAATATTTTATCTAGACTGCAAGTACTAACTATGTAGGTACAAATACTGGACAAGAGAACCACATCCTTGCCACAATTTATGCAGGATGTGCTTGCCAGCCAAAGATCAATGATACATGCAATTTAGGTAATGGCGGCAGATATGGCATAACTTAGAAGAGAGAGAGACAAGATGTAAAGAGATAGAAATACAGTGCACAACAAACACAAAAAGTGCCTACAAACAATGAAGGAAGAATAGATATACCACAAGGACAGGTGAGCCAAAAAAAGATCCAAACAAATAGCCATGCCTTCACCATTGGAAGCATCTTCGAGCCCATCCAACTCAAATCCTAACAACTAGGAAGAAGCTGAGAACATACCCTCAGCGCAAGAGAAGATTAATGATGAAGAACATAGGTCTGTCACCTTGGTAGTGATCTTTAATGCAAGGAAATGTGTTAAATTGGTAAGGCGATCTACCACAACCCACATTGCATCATGACCTTTCTATATCTTAGGGAGACCCTCTACAACGTTCATAGCGATCTGGTCCCATTTCCACTCAGGAATCTCAATTGGTTGTGGTAACCCACTATGTCTTTGGTGTTCAACCTTCCACCATCTGGCGCTTCAAACAATTGTCCACATACATTGCTATGTCTCTATTGATTCTATGTCACCATAATATCATAGTAAGCATTTAAACATCCTTGTGGTGCCAGGGTACACCGCGTACTTAGAACCATGAGATTTTTAGTCCTTAAGGGAGAATCCTGAGGAACTCAAATATGACTTTCATATCAACTTCCACCATTCACATCCACCGAGAGATTTATATGAGGATTCTTCATCAAACGCTTCATCTCAACTAACTTTAGGTCATCTAACTATAATGTTAAAGCTCAGAGCACATGTCAGACTTAATTTACCTTTATTTGGTATTTCAAGTCTTACATCCATCATTTTGATAACTAGATTCAATCTTATACCCACAAAACTCAAATTCCTCTTGATACATATATCCTGATTTGAAATCTTAATTTGGTGATTACATTTCTCACCTTGTCTTCCAAACCATTTATCTAATATTCTCTCTTAAGGGTGTGGTAATTCCTCCAATTATTAATTATCATAAAAATATTTCAACATAAGTATCTATTCCTCACATCACTTCTATTCCTAGTATGGCATTCATCTATATCCCACCTCTCACACTCATAACAAGATAAAATAAGCAATTGGCTCTAGTCCAAATACAAAGCTCATTTCGTTCCAAGAGTAGAGAAGGAGCATCAAACATCACCATTTTATTTTCAAGTCCATGAATACCACCATTCCCTTAATTACATGTATACATATAGGAAAAAAATTTCTCCTAACCTTTGAGTCTTATCAAAACTCCTATTTATGATCCTTAATCATTTCCTCAAGGTCTCTAGGGTGCCAATACTTTTTGAGTGATCTCATTCTTATTCATCTAGGGAGTGATCTCATCCTTATACATCTAGGGAGTGCCTCTCACATATACCCCTTGGGATATATGAACTCGTGAAGATGGCCAACCTTCTAACCCATGGGCCTCGGGCAAACATAGCCATTACCCCCGACCATATGGTCATGTGCCTTCCCGGAACAATCAACTCCTACTCCCATCAATCTCATCCCTTCTTGACCTTAGGATTGACTTAGGGATCTATGGTAACTTCCTTTCATTTCATCACACATTTTTCTTGTGATTTCCTTGATAATATTGAAGCACATTATATCCTTTAGAATTCTATCCCAAATTTCCTTCATCTCTTAGGGCACTCATAGTTTTTCTCATGTCTCTACATTGGAATCATGGAGACCTACCCATCTGGGCCTGAACCCATTCTACCAGTCACTTTCATAGTGACCTTTCTTCATGTCTCTTAGAGATGGTCATACTTGGGTCTAAAGAATCATACTCAATCAATATGCTTTTGTTCTTCATGCACTTAATCTATTAAGTGTCATTTAGTGCTAGTTCAATTTTTGTAAAAACTGATTTTAGAACTCGCTCTTTTAGGAATGGTCCTTTTTAAGGACAAGATAAAATAATATTTGGCAGTACCAAGGTTCACAAAATCATACTTGAATCCCAAGTTTATATCATCACATTTAGGCATATATTTCCTATTACTCCACCCATGCATGTGGCTAGGAAGTATAGAACTTATTAACCCATTACTAAGTTTTCCATTATGTCATATCCTTTCATCATCTCTCAAGGTTGGACCATTTTCATACATACATATGACATTATGGTATCATGGTACTGATAGACTAACTGGTGTTAGTGGCTCATCAAACTTGCATCATAGTCCAAGTGGGGTTTTATTTAAACTGAAACTTAAGGGGGGGGGGTGCCATGCTTAATTCCTATGAACTCACTCAACCTTGTGAGTATTATATGCACCAGATACCACCAATTCCCCTCTTTGGTCTAGGAACCTAGGGTATACTTCCTTATCATTGGTCATCTCAACTTCATGACTTACCCACTCAAGCATGCACCAAACTAGAACATGATATGGCATTTTCTTCCCAACTTTCTCTTATACGTAAACAACCCTAAGAGTCCCACACAAGGGCTACCAATCTGAGTATGAGGCTTCACATCACATTACCATTCCTTACCTCTTTAGGTTCTTGGGACTCTCTTTCCCTCATGTATATGGTAGGTTCTCACATTATCTACACATCTATATAAGAAGCCTCCTCCCTAGTATCTAGGGTTTGGTCATTTCAAGGACATCTAGTGTACAAAAAGCCTCCAGGGATCATGCATACAAGAACTCAACTCATGCACCCATGGCAATCTAGTTTAGAACATATGATACAAATATTTCTCGTAATTCCTCATGTCTTGGAGTCTAGGTTCCTGACTCTCACTCCCTCATGGAGTTTACCTTATAACTAGTTGTAACACTAGGGGTCCCCTTTTGTAGAAGAGTTTGAGGCTCCTATAGATTCACATCTTACCCTCACCCATTGTACAGGAAAGTAGTATGCGGTGTATGGGAAAAGGGGGTACTGTGTAGAGTATATTCAGTATGCGGGAGTATATGCGGTTTTGGATTTTTTTTTCAACAAACTAATTATATATAAAATGATATATCGAGATCATAAATAAAAGTATAAATATATACATTAGGCACTAATATATATTTACATATAAACATATAAATATGCATGCATGACATTCTTATATACGCATATATGCCTATATATGGAATGTGTTTGTAATATATGTACAAAAATTGAAATGTAAGTATATCAATGTATGAATGTCTATAAATTTGAATAAAACAAAATGTATACATACATGTCCAAATATGTGTTTATATATGTAAGTATAGCATATATGTATGTATACATATGAAAATGTCAAAATGTATTCATATAAATGTACAAATGTGTGAAGGAATTTTTGTATGCATTACAATGTATACATATAAATAAATGACTATATATTTAAATTTTATTATGTAATGAAATGTGTGTGTATATGTATGCATGCATGATAAAATGTGTGGACATCAGTTGTGGGCTTTTCAAAAAGTGGAGTTTAATCAGCCGCCTAATCGGACAAGTGGGAGTAGATGCGTCCCATGACCGCTTAATGGATCAATTAGCAATATGTGGTGTGGTAGGGTGACCGAATAGGCATAAGAAGGAGTATATGTAGTCGTGTAGAATGATTTCTTGAACAATGCCCCCACCTAGCTTATATTATCTGAAGAAGCACACAAGCACTTTTTTTAAATCTTATGTCCAACTAAAGTCAATTCTCCAATCATAAACCATATTATCTCATTATGTAACACTAAACTCCTCATTCATTTCCTCTAGTATGCCTATCTCATAATCCAATGAGAATCACCCGTTTGGCTTAGAACTAATCCCTTTATCATCCTTGATGTCTTTCACTTCCACATTGGTGCATGCCTATCTCCCAATCATATCTGGCTGGGAACACACTTCTGTAGGATTCCTACCTGGAGGAGTTTAAACTTTTTGTTTACAACTAACTTTCTGATTTAGGGTGTTATCTCTCTCATAGATCTTTTCTCATTTTTAGGGATGAGTCACCCTAGGTCGGGTCACCAAAACCAAAAGTTTTACTAGGGGTCATGAAACCACTTATTGGCTATGTTTCACATGTATATCTTAGTCCTCCATGTGTATCATACATCCCTAACCAACATACTTACATGCATGCGTAACCTACATACTTACATGCATGAAAAAACTAAGGTATCCCGACTTATTGGGCTCTCTCTTTCTCTTTCCACTATTTATTAGGGTGGTGCTATTATTTCCTCCTATTCATCTCATACCCAGGGAATAGGGTTTTGGGTTGAGGTTAGGGGTTACAACATGTACCTTAGGTTTTTGTAATTCTCTTGACCTACTAAGATTGTTTCCCAAACCAGCCCTAGTTCCATCTAGGTTTTATTCATAAAACATTTTCTCTTTATCATTATGTTCACTTTTATTATTTGGCAGAGGATGCCTTAATCCCTGATATCCATAACCCCAGTGATCAGAAGGGATAAAGAGAGTAGACATGTGTACCTAGGTTTTGGAAGCAAAGAGGGTAGAGAAGTGACGAAATTAGATGAGGAATCCTAGAGGTATTTTATTTTGAGTAAAATCCTATGACATTGGCTAGGTAGGAAGCATGGGTCCACGAGTCCTCATAAGCTGACTAGAGGTGCAAAGAAAAATATTGCTAGCCCCTGATATTGGTCCTTTCTAGACACCATTTCCTTTGGAAAACACTCTAATAATTCCCTTTGGGCTCTAAAGAATTGTAAATTTAATAATTATTAGAGGTTAAAGTGTAAACCTTGCTCTGATACCAAATGTAACGAACCCCTTTGCCTGCTATCCCCTATTCAGGATGATCGAGAGGGAAATGGTCATTATATATAATACATGATCACATATTTAGTAAATAACCAAAAATAATTAATAAATTTTACTAACAAAAAGGAATTTGGTACAGAACTGATGGAATATCTAAAGTTGCAACATAAATAGAATCTAACTAACTACAACGTCTATGTTAATTTTACTAACAAAAAGGAATTTGGTACAAAACTGATGGAATATCTAAAGTTGCAACATAAATAGAATCTAACTAACTACACCGTCTATGTTTACATTATCTTTCTTCATCTTGTGCCTTCTTTCTGGATATCCAGTTTCATCATATTTGTAGGACGACAGATTATCCTAAAATGTCGACAAACAAAATGTCAGTCAATATAGTGAATTATATGGGTATGTGGGAGCCACAAAATATTGCATCTACTGTAATAATATAATCAAATCAATTATTGTTAAAAAAACAAAATTATCATTTTCTTCATAACTCCTTTGCATTATTTTATTCAACCTCTGGGATACCCTTTCAGAGTCTTGTACCTACATCGGATGAAAAGGCCACCTTCTCAATTTGGAGTGTAGGTGCCATTTTTGTCTTCCCAATCTTGGGCCTGACCCTAGATGACCTTCCCAATCTGGGGCCAGGTCTAATTTCCTATGACCTTCCCAATTTGGGGCTTGGTCTAACCTCATATGACCTTCTCAATCTGGGGTGTAGTCTTTAGTCCTATCCATGGCTTTTCATTTCATTCCATTAAAACCTCTAGAGTTGGTATGTGGGGTTCCAGCAAGTTAAAAGCATATTTATGATAGCCATAGTGAGTTTATCGATTGTAGGAAATAAATATCATCAAAGCATTTAATTTCAAGAAATTCGGTAAAACCTAAGAAAATGGAAAGAAACTAAAGCAGTTTGTCATAGGCGTAACGATATACCAGATTAGGTGCACTGTAAGTTCAAGCAAGAGAAATCAAACAAGAAATCAAGCAAATTTTATCCTAAAAGTTAAATCAATATAACCATGTATTATGATTTTATCCAAATCATCATTAAGACTGACTGGGGTCTCAAGTTAGGGTTTCTAGGTTAACTTTTGGGTTTCATTAGGGTTTTGGCTCTCCAAACCCTAATCACCACTTTTCATGTTCTTTTGGGTTACAAACCTATTTAGCCAGTAATTGCACTTTTATTCTCAAAGAAACCTTATTTTATCAAATTATGGTTTCATAAGTTCATATAAGTTTCAAGGTGTTCTTTTGTTCGTAAAAGTTCCATCTTTGGCCATCATCATCAATTAAATCCATTAGAGTCATCAAATCTTAGAACATTAGGGTTTAAATGCATTAACCACATTAAAGATCACAACTTTGAATGATTTTTGAATTTAAGGCATATGGAGGTCTTTATCATATTTTTATTGCATTCCTTGCATTCTTATGATCAATTTTCATATATAATTTACCATGATTCAAGTTACCCACAATTATTTATGATTTTTACAAGATTAGCATATATTGGCCAATTAGGCACTGCCACGTCAGCAAAAAGATTGTTTTTCTTATTAGCCAGCTCGTTGAGTCTTAAAGGGATAAAAGACCCTTGTGCTCCCGCACCTTACGTGTGCATTCTAGGGCATATTATTCATTTCATTTTGTTTTACCTCTAACCTCACGATGGAAACAAGGCACCAACCTTAGGGGGGCGTATGGCAACCAGTCCTCACACTATCCCAAGCCACGATGCCCAAGGAGGTCACAAAAGCTTCTGCTTGTCTCCGTTGGTCCTAGGTTGATGTCACACACAGTCGAAGATGGCCAAGAGTAGAGGGAATTGGGTTCCTATTGGTAGTGTGATGCAACAACTTAGAGCACAAGAAGGGTGGTTGCAGATCTTACCTTGGTCCCCAAAAGTGACAAGATGACTTCATAAGATTTCTAGAGTTCCTCTGCCTTCTGACCATGCTCCATAACTCGATTGAAGCTTTCCCACACTTGCTCCGTTGTGAAGACAACCAAGTGACACCGCCAGTGCTCTTAAACCAACCTTTGGTTATGTACCTCATAGGAGGGGTTCTTCTACTTCTATTCTCCTATTCGACGACCTCCCATGCTTATATAGGCTCTGGGGTTGTGAGGGGATAGGAAAAAAGATAGGTAGTGTTTTAGGGCTATCAGTGAAGGAAAAGGAAAGGTTAAGTTTTCTCTTCTTTTTAAAATAATATCCTAATGTGGAAAATATTGTTATCTCCATTTATCCATAACTCAACTTCCTCTCAAAACTTCTAAAAACCTTACAAAATAATTTATCTTTTTCTTGCCAAAACATTGCATCCAAGTTAAACCATTAATTGGTCCAAACTTGTCTCTTTAGCAAATTTTAAATCATTACTCATTTAATTTCATAGATCACCACATGTCCTAGAAAGTTCTGGTTTTCTCCCATACTCTTGTAATAGGATCATCTTCAATTTGAAATTACATTGGATATTTATTATGGGAATGAAAAACCTCATCTTCCTATTTTGGTTTACAAGGATCAATATATAAATTCTTGATTAAATTCCACCTATCTCTCTCCCCTTTTATCAATTTAATCCTACTTTTGGAACAAAGTTCATAATTGTTTTTATCTAAACATGGGCAAGGTTTGAGACTGAAACTCACAAAGAAAATATGTTTTTTTAACATGCAAATTTTAATAATTAAAACACATCCTTTTCTCTTTCTTTCTTTTCTATTCTTTTATTTTGGGTATTCTTTCTTTTAGAAACCATGTGTAACTGAATAGTAATTAATTGTATACATCCATGCCACCTTATAGAGAATTCTACATAATTCGCATAAGAACATATAATTATTATCTATTTTATCTATTTTGTTATTATGGGATTTTCTTATTATGGGAATTTCTTATCTCCCTTTTCCATTATTGGATTAGAAAAAACAATTTAAACCAGACAATTCATAGAAAAGGGAATTTTGCAAGAAAAACCATTCTTTTAAAACAAAGCATACAAATTTCTAATCAAGTACTTTCATAGTATAATTGCATTTCAATTATTACATTACATGAAAAATTTGAGGTTATGACAGAGTCCTCATAATTACTTAACAAATTATCTAGGCCAAAATATATCTTAGAATTATTTGGAATCTACCCCATAATCTTATACTCAATTTTTCTATCAATTAAAATTATTATGACTATCTATCATGGGCATGAAGTACCAAATTCACCACTATTCTCTCAAGAACCTATAAATAAACCCTAATTAGTCCAAATGGACTTGAATTGGGTCCCAAGGTCCATGTCCTATTCCTTGGCCTTGCAAAGGATGCACATGATTAATTATATCCTAAAATACAAAATTTATGATTTTATAATCACAATATATCAATTAATCCTTATATGAACACATGTGCTCAATATTACATTATTTACCTTGATTGAAGATTTAATACAAGTTTAAGGGTTATATTTATCATGTCAACTCAATAGATGCCATTATATTGATATCATCTCTCTAATATTACTCTAATTGTCTTAAAAATAATTTCAATACATAAATATTGAATATAATTCAAATTTAGAAATTTGAGGATCTTACATTCACCCCTCATTTAAAAGGAATTTTCCCTCAAAATTCAAACCTAATCAAATAAAGTGAATTATAACTCAAATTGTTAGGGATAGTAACCTTTCTTGGATATGTTTTAGCTAGGATATCTTTCGCAACTTTCATTGACATGAAAAAATTCTCATTATACTGGGGTTGGAACCCAAAATACAACCATGTTTATTCCTACATCATCATTCATAATATTTAATTATACTCGATGTTCTCAACATAACTTGGTGATTAAATTATGACTAGGTTTCAAACCTATTATTCATCTATTTTTGTGTAAGGGTGAGGTAAAACCTAAAAACCCTATATTATGCCATAAAATTTAACTTAGGGCATTCATCTTCTCATGTCAATTTAGTGTATCAAATGTGGCTACCCAATATCTATCACTCATAATAAGATGAAATAAACATTTGGATGTAGTTCAAATGCAAGTTCGTCCTATTATATGTGTAGAGATGGAATACCCACATATTACCTTTTATTTTGAATGTTTTGTTGAATCATTCATAGAAATGAATCCAAACTCGAGATACATTTTAAGTAATCCAAGGGGAAATTCCTTTTCTCCAAGCTTGAAAATTTATGCACAACTCCCTTAAGGATATTATTTCCATTATTATCACATAGTTCCTTGCCCTTTTTGTTTCTTCATCTCTTGCATTATTGCCTTGGTTATTTCCACATGATCCCTTGGTCCTTGGACACATAAAAATGGCTTTTTTAATGAGCTCTTCTGACATAGGGCTACCATCATCTTCATATCTTCCCTACACAGGGCTATGGTAAGACTCAATTGTTCCCTTAATAGGGCTAACATAAGGCTGGGCTCTTCCCTTCATAGTGCTTACATAAGTCTCTTCCCTGCATAGGGGTAACTTAAAACTAAATTGAGATTCAACCCTACATAAGGCTATTCCATGCCTCATTTGAGTATCATGTAGGGTTTCAAGGAAGGGGATGTACAAGAATTACAAAAACATTTCCCTTTGTACCCAAGCCATTGGATTTTCCGTAGTTGTAAAAAATTGATGATAAAATACGTCAGATGGGGTAAAAGTGGCCCTTCTCACACACTACTTATTAAACAATTAGACATGTCTCATGTCAGTGAAGAAATCCATCCTCTATACTTATATCTGGAATTACCATTAATAAGTTTGTCTAGATAAGGAGAAGAAGATTTAGATTGTTCATCAAGCATCAACATGTTTTTGTCTTGTAGAACATGTTCTCCAAGGCTCGACATGTATGGCTCAACCTCTACTTTGTCTATGAAAATGATGGAGAAAATGGTGTACCACCTTTGACACCAAGTTGAAGAGGAACATGAGTTGTCAATGTGCTAAGAATCCCTTAAGTTCCTTTCTTCTCCTACCTTAGGAAGCAACCCTAAGGGTGACTTCTTGTACAAGATAGAGAAGTTTAATGGCCAACATGTCTCACAAGTTGTATCAAAAGTTGTTGTCTCACCATTTGGGATGTGCCCTTAGGAGATTCATGGGCATGAAAAAAATGTAATCCCGATGCCTTTCCTATTCACAATACAAAATACTTTTTAATATTGAAAACTCATACAATACTTGTAATCGACCAATCATATCTTTTGATTGCTCGATATAGCCCATGATCGCCTGATTTCTTTAGTTGATCAGATGATCATGATAGTCTAGATTTAAATATGACTTGTTTCCAATTTCAGACTTTCTCTATTTTGTATGATCTATTGATCAGTTGGTCTAATCGACTGGTCACATGTATCCAGTAGAAATATCAATTGCTCAATTGACGGTCAATTGATATATTGAGCCAACCAATATTGTTGAATGATATGACCTTTTGGTATACCGAAGAGAGGGTAAATTAGAGATTTTTTATGATTGAGAATCATTCTAATTATATGTGTGATTGATAAATTCAATTCCCTTATACATCCTTATGCGTATGAATTGGTAGGTTCCTAGTTATGTTGGTAGTGATGTTAAAAATAAGACAAATAAAGATTGAAGTCCAGCCACACATGATTTCTATCCAACTAATAGGAATGAATTGTATAAGAAACAAAACATGTAAAGTGATCGATGTTGCAATGATAGTATAATCCTTTTTTACTTATATCTATATTTAACTCAAGGCATGAAATGGCATCATTCAATCTTAGTCCTTGAACTAGAGCAGACTATACAAGATAATATGAGCTTAATATCCTACATTGACTCACATGAGAATGGCCATGCATTTCATAGTCTCCCTTATCAAGTGGCTTAGAATATTAGTCCAAATGAGGGACAAATTCCATGTAGATCACTCACAACATGCCTCATGTGTTATAATGTACCCAATCATTGCCTTTTTGTCAACTTGTATTTTAGAGCATGTTAGAGTAGTGTCAAAGTACATAGAGAGACATGTGTTATTGTAATGAATTCTGGTCTCTAAGGATCGCAATCACCACTATCACACTGAGATACAACTCTAACATGTCATTTCATGAATTCCATGTGTCAATCTCAAGGTGTGTATTCCCAGTACAACTTGTTCATTAATAAGAACCCACACATGTGAGTTGATATGTAATATCATGACTAAACATTCATAGTCATCACCCACCATAAATGTTGGTCTTGTGTGCTATTGTTGTCCTATACTATCTACATTTGTAACTGACTAGGGACATAACAATAATGATAACTCTTATTATACATATAATCTCATGTTTAGGTCCTCAACTCGAACCATATGGAATCGAGTTTGAACATTCTTAAGACATTAAGTTTATATATTATCTCAATACTAAAAAACATCATAAGTGGAATTTACTTTTATTAAAAAATAAATCAAGTACAAAATATCCCTTTTATAATCAGTTACACAATGGCTCTGAAGAAATATAACCAACATTCTCCCACTTGCACAAGAGACAATCACTCATGAACCTAAGTCTAATATGTCTAACATGACAATCATGTTTCATCTGTGAGAGTACTTTAGTTAGAGGATCCACAATGTTTCTATCAATTATTACTCTGTAAAGATTTATATCCTCAGACTATACAATCCCATGTATGAGATCGTAATGACTAAGTATGTTCTTGGAATGCTGGTGCAATTTGGGTACCTTAGCTTGTGGAATAACTCCATTATTGTCTCTATTGCTTCTTCAATGGTTGGAACCACACTAACTTTAGTAATGAACTTCTTGATCCATATTTCTTCCTTTTCTACACTACAGACAACAATGTACTCAACCTCTATTTTAGAATCAACCATGGTCTCCCCATAGAGCTTTTCCAGCTTATGACTCATCAATTTAGACAAACACGAATCCAGATTGTGATCTTTATTGTCCTTGTTCATTTGTAAACTTGCATCAGTGTAATCTTTTACAACTAATGTTTCCTCACTAAAATAAATTAGGAATTTATCCTTAGTTCTTATTAAGTAATTAAGTGTATTCTTTATATATATCCAATGACCATCACCTAGATTTGATTGGTATATGCTTGTCATGCTCAAATCATATGAGACATCTAGGCACATACATAGCATTACATACATGATAGATCCAATTTTTGAGGCATATGGAATCATAGTCATGTGTGCCCTCTCTTATAAAGAGCTAGTCCATTGAGAATCTAGAGATATTTCTTCCAACAAACATGGGTACATTTCCTCTCTTAGAATTATGCATGATAAACCTATTTAGCACTTTTCAATGTATACTTTATCTTAGGCTGGGAAGTCTTCTATATCATTTCTAGAGATCTTTATTCCTAGAATATAGGTTACTTCTCACCTACTTCCTTCATGGAGAATGTAAGATCCCTGACCTTGGTTAAATGGTTGAACATGCTGAATTATCCTAAATAAGTGCTTCAAACTTAATCAAACTATGGTGCTTTGATATCATATGGCAAGATTAAGTTTTAAGTTTGGTCCAGTTTGGATATTGTTCATGCAAGTTATGCAATTTTGTGCACATTTTGGGGTTTCCTAAAATTTACCCATATCTAAGGTTTTCTGTGTAATTTGTCACATTATTTATGTCCTTATATGTTTTAATATCATTCTTGAGCTTGTTGGGCCATGGGGTGCCTAGTTATGCCTTGGTTTGCTGGTGTTACCCTTCTAGGGTGAGTTAGGGTTTACCCCCTCATGGATGAGATACCTTGAGAGGTCATCAAATGATGCTCCTCCTATTTGAGAGATATACGATGGTCATAACTAGGTGATGACAACCTATGGTGATCACTAAATGTGGTAGGTCGATAGTTTTACCTCTTGGGGTCCCTTGGACCGGTGGTTCACTTAAAGGAGGTGATTAAGCTATGGTTTACCACCAAGTATTGGAAACTGATGGACACCCTAGAAGGTCATCATCTGGTGTCCTAGCAGACTCATACAACATATGGAACTTCTACTTGTATGGCGATGACAACTACATATCATGGAAAAATGGCAAGCCTACTAGGACACCTCTTACTTCTCTTCCTCCTTATCCATAAGCTTTATGTACCTTTCCTCTAGCACCCAAATGAAACATTTGGATCCGTATAACTTCCCTTCTATCTATATCTTCTTCTTCCCTTGTTAAATGGCCAATAGGGTGCCCTAGGTAGAATAAGGAAGGTGATCTCCTTATACAAGTGGCTAGATCTCGAATATGCTCTTCTTTAGGGTTTGTAGAGCTTCCCTTGCTTGCTCTTGACCTAAAAAAGTAAGTTCTTCCTTCTCTCCTTTGTTTCTCTTTCTTCTCTATCTCCTTCCTCCTTCTTCTAGGAGGGAACCATGGTTTTTTGTGGTGGATCTTTATCTAAATCTTAGAGTGTTGGTATGTATGCCCTGAGAGCCAATCATGGGATGATTGGTGGGATACATTACGATTGATTTGATAAACATCAAAGGCAAGCTTCCAATTCTTTCTGGTTCAGTCATATGAGATAGAGATAGAACAGATTGAATGTCTAGAGAATGACAATACTCAATGACATATGCTTTCAGGTTGAGGACCTGAACGATGAGATCATACAGGTGCTAAGAGTTTGTACATTCTTGTTATGTCCCTAGTCAGATGTCATTGTGGAAGGTAGATAGACAACAATGACACACAAGACTAGATTGTGGTGTTGGTTGATGACAGAATCTCATTAGTCATGATATAGAGATATCAAACCAAACACATAGGTACTTGTTAGAGAACAAGTGTATCGGACAGACCCACCGTGAGTTTGACACATGGAATAATGACATGGTAGTCACAATCAGTACTCACAGTGATGGTGGTGAGTGTGATTCTTTGACCTGAAATCACTACAATCAACACATGTCGTTGGGAACACTTTGACATCATCAAACGCAGTCCTGAAACATGGGTTGTTATAAAGGTGATGATTGGGTGGCTTTGACATATGGGGCTTTTGAGGGGTGAGTGATAGATATGGGATTTGTCCCTCCTGAGGGAGTTTGATATCCATGGCCACTTGATGAGTAGGATTGAGAAAGGCGTGCATGCATGTGTGAATCAGTATGTGATATTGATGTCATACATATCTCTTCCAATCTACTATGTGATCAAGAAAATGAATGAACGTTGACAGGATGATTGTTCCATGCCTCAAGTTCATTCGGGATATCAGTAACAAAGGAATTATACATTCACTGTAACACCATTCACGGATTGTAGGATTGAAAGTTGTTCTCCAACTTTCTATTTCACTTGGGTAGTACTGATGTGTGACTAGGCACCTCTCTTTGCTTGTGAAGTCATAAGTGTTATGGACTTTCACTGCCAACGTGAAATGGACCTGCAGGGTCACACACATAGGATTTAACCTGGAAGAGGAGTTTTATCCACAAACAATGTTAAGATTGATTACTAAAGGAGTTTAGTAGTTCAATTAAACATCCAATCAATTGATAGCTCAATATCGTAATGTTCAAGGTGTTGGACTGATTGATTAGAGTATCAGATTGATTGAAACTGCAATTGACTATTTCTGCACAATATGCACTCCCAACCGATCAGCGAATGTGATGAACCGATCGGCTGAGCTTGGTGAACCGATCAACTTAAGTGGTGAGTCGATCGGCTCAAGGACAGGGTGAAACGATTTCTTCATGTATTGAAACGATTGATTCAACTGGTGCAACTGAGCAAGTTGGGAAAGTAGGATTGGTGAGAAATTTCTTTTCATTTCACTTGCCCAATTTGATAGGAACAAGGATTGGTATTTGATACCAATTAGAAACAAACGATGGAAAATCAATCGAGAACTGACCAGGACCACGAACCGACCGGTTCAGAAGTGAACCGACCGGTTGAGGTGTCCCAACCGATTGGTTGAGGTGTCAACCGACCGGCTCAGGTTCCCAACCGACCGTTTCAGGAATGAAACGATCGGTTCAGTTTGCACAATTGGTTGTTTTTGTGGAAAATCTCGAACCCTTCTACTCTTGCTTTAGTCACACATTGCCTAGGATAGAGAACTCTGTCCCGTGACCCTCCTATATATATAGGGGTATTGGGGGCTTCTCAAAGAACAAAACAGTGCAACCAGTTTCTCTACAAAGTTGTCGTTCTCTCTGGTTTTGGTAACTGAGAGAGCCCGAGCAAGTGCTACCCAATAAGGGAGGCACAACAAGGGAAAGACAACTGCAGAAAGAGACTGGTGGCAGGAGCGTGTGTCAGTGACTAGTACACTGACAGGAGGCTGCGACTCCTTCCAATTCCTTGTGAGACAAGGAGATTGGAGTTCTAGGTGGTCCGTGTGGACTACTTCAGAGGCGGTAGATTTCTGCCGCTCGGAGGACAGATGTCAATCCCAACAGTCCCGGTGAGACCAGGATTCGTCAGTCCCGGTGCGACCAGAAGCTGCACAGACACCGTCCAAGACTGGAGGTGAAGACCACGCAAGCCGCGAGGTATTGTCGCCGAGAAAGCCTCGGGACAAGGTATGATTCGACAAACCATCCTTTCCTATTGTATAGACGTTGACGCGTTTCCTTGTTTTGGGTTTGGGGAGGAGAATTTTTTTTGTTTCCGCTGCCTTCTCTGCCTCCCCTAAAACCCAACATAGAGAACCTAACTTTCTTGCTTCCTTGACCTAGGGTTTGCTTCCCTTGTGGAGAAAGAGCTAGCTTGTCCAAGTTTAGAGTTAAAACTAGGGTTTCCTACCTCCTTTTCTCAAGATACCTTGTTGTTTGGAGCTTTTTCTTCTCCCTAGAGGCAAGTTATATAACCTTACTCACGTTTATTGCTTACTACTACCTTGTATGCACAAGTACTTGCTTAATAACGAAGTTCTACATATAAAGAAGTTATCTTTGCCTAGTGTTTAAGCTTATGTGATGTTCTTTAAGTAGTTTACAACCTTAAACAAACCTAAAACCTTGTGAATGACCTTCCTATGGTAGAGGAAGCCTTAGACCTTGCTTACATGTCAAATAATGGTTCTTAGTACCTCTCACATGATGGGTTATACTTAGGGTTTTTGAGTTGTTTTCCACGTTATTGCTTAACCCGATGGATTAGTTCTTTTGCTATTTTGCTTGAGTCTTGTGCAACAACTGATGGTAGTCTTACTATGTCTGTTTAGATTCTTTCTCTTTAACACAACCAATGAATAGGCTTTCCTCCTTGGAAACCGATGGTTAAGGTTCTATGATCCGATGGCCCTAACCGATGGTGACACTTAGTTTCACAACTGATGGTGGTCTTGGACACCACAACCAATGGTGGTCCTAGAAATCACAACAAATGATGAGACTCAGTCTCATGTGTTAATTATTTTAAGCTCTAATCCAATGGTTTTCTTAGTTAAATGATTCAAGGGTTAGACTTATAATTCAACCAATGGTTTTGAATGAAGAACATGATCCAATGGTTAGGATTTGATCTCTTAACATCCGATGGTTTTGGGTGAAGCCCATAGTATGATGTTTCATCTTAGGTGGTGTGACTTCAATGGTCCAATGCTCTTAATCTTGTATTCTTACCTTTTCCCTCACATGAATATAATTGAAAATAACCATGATGTGCTAATATGCAACCCTAATAAAGTATATCTTACTACACCCAACCCTAATGTAATTAAGTGATGGTGATTGATTATAATCAACCCTCTTAAATGATTGATGTGACAATGAAATAACTCTCTTATTGTTGTTGAAACCCTAGTATGGTGCTATCTGAACATCATAGTTCTTTTCACATGTGTGGCGATAACATGTTGATTCAGTGTAAAAAAGTGAAATCACCCCTTTACTAAAAATTTGAAATATCAAACCTCCATTCCCAACATACTCAAAAGGTATGTTGAAAATGATGTAAAATTTTCAAATCTTTATTTATATGGTATACAAAAGACCATTGGAAAGCAGTGGAATAAAGAATAACTAACTATATTCAATTACATATAAAGGTTTACAAAAATACATTAATTCTCCTATTAGGGCTTACATCAAGATACACAATTAGGATCTAGATAGAGGAAAGTCTGGACTACTACAATCTTGTCTTTAAGCAACATCTCCATTAGTTAGGTCCAAGCCAAAGCTATGTTCTCCTTATCTTATCCATCACCTTGCTTAGCACCTGGGTGGTTGGGAAAGCACCCAGCGAAAGGGAAAGAAAAACAAGGTATGTGTCACAAAACTAATCTAGGATAACAAGTTAAGTAAAGCAAGTAAAAACAAGCTAGCGGTCATCATAAGATGAAGATAACAAGAGTATGAGGCCATATTCAAAACAAACTTTCCATTAACAATCATATTAAAATGGATTTGCATGTAAGATAATTATGTCTACCTAACTAAGTAGGGTTGAGGCACCTACCGGACCTCTAACCTATAGGTGAGGGGAGAATAAGACATTCCCAGTCACCTACACAATAATATGGGGAGAATAAAAACATTCCCTAGGGCGATTAAATACATGTCCTCTGTGGGTGGTTGTACATAAGTACCACTACTTTAAATTAAATAGAATATGAATCTACATGCTAGAAAAGTAGTCATGATAAGAGTAATTATAATAATCAAGAAGTGTGGTAGTGGGATATAAAACCAAAATAATATGAAACAATAATCTGATTTGAGGAACAAGTAATTAGGGTTTCAAGAAAAGAGAATTAGATTCAATTAAGCCTCGTTAGGGAAGATTAGGTTAAGGCATAAAATTTCCCAACTAAGGCGTTAGATGTACATACCTCTCCCTTAGAGCCCTAAAAACCACTTTTCAAAACCTTTAAATGAGATCAGGGTCCACTTGTCCTAATAGCATAATCATGTTCATGTATTAGAACTATATTCATTCATTAAGGACTTAAAACCCCAAAGTTACCAACTTTTTATACAAATCATCAATTTATACCTTAAAATTATCACCATTGACTTAGTTAGGTTTTTCTGATTAAGAAAACATATAATATTATGTATTTTGAAGATATGGACTTTTAGATGCATTTTTAGTGATTTTTAAATAATTAATTCATTTTCTAGAAAATTACCTTTGATAAAACTCAAAACCAATGCTTGGAGGTATTTTGATTAGAAAGAGAACATTTTTCTAATACCAAAACATATTTATTTATAATTTTATGAGTTACCTATTAAAAGATATGACTTTTGAAAAACAGCCAATTGGAAAGCAGGAAAAATCCACGTCAGTTGACAAAGAATCAGTCAACAGGGTCAAACATGCCGAGTTGGTCTAATCATTGGCTGAAAACTGGTCTGGGCCCAATGCCAAAGAGGCGCCCAACTCAACACGAGTAACAAAATCAAGAGAGTGCAAAATGACTATTTTGTCCCTAGTGAGAAAAATGAAAATAAGGAAGAAAGCAAGGGTAGAGAAGTACAGGATCAAGTGGTCATCTACTTCGTTCTTGTTCAACCATGAGAAACAAAGTGTGAGTTCAGAAGGTAGGTGGAGAAACATTGAGATCAGAGAAACGGGAAAAGCAGCATAAAAATGAATAGCCAGATCGGCTCTTGGGTCAAAACTGAAAGGCTTGGCAAGGAAATCAAGCATCAAAATTGCATACAACTTGCTATTCATCATGTAGGTAAAAAGTGGGGTAGAAAGGGGCATCACCGCATACCTTGAAGGGAGGCCAATTTATCAACAGGGAAGCATCACAAGGGTATTTGGAGAAGTTCTTCATCTTTTTTGGTGATCTCAGAGGTGCGAGACGTTGGGTAGAATCCCATTTCTCTGACGGGGATACCCAGAGTTCAAAGAGGCATGAGGAGGAAGATCCAGCCCAACTCGAGTGCCTCTATGGGATTCTAGGATCCCAAAGTTTCCCATCAGAACTATAAACAGTGTCCCAAAGATTCTGATTTGCCAAAGGAAAGGAAAACTTGAAGGGGGTAGAGACAAAATAGGGGAGAGTAGGTGGCCACACATAAAGCAGTGTAGAAGGCACGAAATCCTAGAAAACTTGGGATAGGATTTAGCAGAAATCAAAGAAAAAACCAAGGGTGAAAGATTTGTTAGCAATGATCAACCACCAAGGGAGAATTCCCAATTTTATTTCCTTCTGATCCACTAACTAGTTTCTAGAATTGTCGTGGGTTGAAGACAACTTATGATTCGTTAGATTCAGGATCAGACAGCCAAGGAAAAACACCAAAAATGAATGGGCTGCGTGACATCATGTTATGACCTCACCTTTCAGTAACCCCCAATTAAGGGAGACCAAGAGGTTGAAGTCGCACCCATAAATTCCGGATCAAAGTTTCGACATATAACCAAATACAATTATTAAATTCTAACAGACTATACTGAAATATGGTAATAAAGTTTTTGCATACCTTTGAAAAGTTTGGAATAAACTAAACTTCTAACCACAGCTTGAACTATTCTAACTAATTCCACCTTATTCTTTAATTCTTGAATTCACAATGTGTCGCTTTACTGTTTGTATTTTTGAGATTTGTACCTAAATCGCCGACAAATAAAACGACGGTCAGCCGAAGCTGGCATGTGGAGGAAGCAGATAATGTTCAACTATGTTAACAATATAATCACTCAATTAATCATTTAACAATCAAGATTACGTTTTAAACCATACAACTCAATCCATACATATTCTCGAACTCTGGGCTGTCCCTGCAGTGGACATGGATATCACCTCTCTTTTAGGTAATAGAGTCGCATGGCACTACCCGAAGATAGCCCAATATCTAACTCAATGTGACTTGATGGTCCTACCTCAATGGTAGCCATGTACTAAGTCATCTATAGACCTGATGGACCTACCCAATAGGTAGCCATGTACTAGGTCATCCATAGACCTGATGGACCTACCCAATAGGTAGCCATGTGATAGGCCTTTCTCTAACCTGATGGACCTACCCATAGGCAGCCATGTACTAGGTTAGCTATAATGCCACAGAGAGAACCAGGATCTGAGTTTGTAGGCATATACATTATGTGATAGTCATAGTCACTTTATAATTGCAATATGAACATCCAAATAGTTTAGTTGCATTCAATGCGATTAAACATTCGGGAATCCATCGGGAAACTAGAGCGGTTATTCATAATTAACAACATACCTGATTTGATGAGTCATGCAGATTATTCAACTTATACTTCATGTATATACAGTCAAGCCAATCAACAGATCCAAGCAAGTAATTCAATCATCACATAATTCCTGAAAAGAATATGTACGCTATTTATTACACACTTTATCAAGAATCTACTTTGTTGACTTGGATTCTCTTTTTAAGGTTTCTAATCTGCATTAAGGTTTCATTATTATTCATTAGGGTTTCTTAGATCAATTTCTCAAACTTTATCCCTTTTAGGTTAACAAATCCTAAAAATACTCTTTTCCATTTATATGAACCTTAATTGCTCAACTATTCATTTTAATAGTCTTTTATACCCAAATTGCTTATGATCATCATATCCCTATTTATTCATGGATTTGAACAATTAAAACATTTAAATGTCATATTTGCCTAAATTAGGGTTTTCAAGCTCATTAATGCATATTCGTGCACGAAACCCTAAATTAAGCCAATTTATAAAAAGATCATCTTATTAAATCCTATTTTCTCTTTTACTAACAACATGTTAATATCAGCTTGAATTATCCATCTATCATCAAATCTAAGGGTTTTTCCTTAGTTAAATCATTAAAGATGATAACTTCATGTAATTTTCACATTTCACGCATATATATGCATATAAACTCTAAATTAGACTAACCACGTGCAAAGTTCTTCCTTTTTTTAACATAATGTACCTTCTTACATTTAACAGGTTAACATCAACTCTAATGATCCATCAAACCCTATTAAACTCTTTATTCATTTCAAAATAGAGTTTCTTAATCATTATAGTATTAAAGATGATTACTTCCATTAATTTTTGGATTGCAATTAGAATCAGACTTCAACCATAATTTCTTTGGGTTCCTCTTGTTCTGAGGATCAATTTTCATATATAACTTGTTTTAATCCGAGTTCCCTAGAATTAGTTATGATTTTTGCAAATATATCACAAACTGACTAATAAAGAGGTGCCACGTAGGAAACCAACTCTCATGCACACATACCTTCGCGCGCCCACCTTTAGATTAGAATCAATTGACGTTTCTGCCCTTCACTTAAGTGGTTCAAAACTGTAGCCCGCAGAGGGTAGTTTCGTCCAATGGTGACTTTCCTTTCTTCAACCTCACGCGGCTGGTGCTGTGTCTCCCTAGCCGTCCGTCTGCACCCAAGCACGGATCGTTCCTCCCTCTCTGGACCACGGAGCTCGCCGGAAGAAGCTCCCCTGCCACCGCCGCACCTGGGCGCACCTGATGCTCTACCAAAACGCGAATGATGCGGCAGGTTCTCCGCTCCACGACCAGGTTTTCTGCGGCCGTCACTACAGCCCGACGGCTGCCTTTGAGCGCACCCTAGGGCACAGCCTCGATGGATGTGCTTCACCTCGGCTCCATGTCACTCCTGGGTTTCAACGAAACCATGCATTAGCCGTTTCCAACCTCTTGCTCGTGGTGTTTCTTATAGCTAGAGTTTTAAGGCAAAAACGAGGAAAAAGAAAAGAAAAGCTTCCCCAAGATTATCTTTAACTCGGACCAAACACTCTACCCCTTATATAGGGGTGAGTACAGAGCCCTAGGGTGTGCCTCCTTGAGGACTCAAGTCTTATTCTTGAAAGGAAACATACCTTCCTTGGTTGCGAAGCAAATCCTCTCTCTCTTTCATTATCTCCTTAGATAATTATGTCATTTGAATATTCTCTTTCCTTTAAATATTAGGAATTCGAAATTCCTCTCCTTCACTCTCTTTATTTGCCTTTTAAACTATTGGTCACGAATATATATATATATATATATATATATATATATATATATATATATATATATATATATATATATATATATATATCCTTAGGAAAATACTTCCTTTTATCAAATTTACATAATTAATGGCTTATGTATTCCCATTATCTCTTTATTTTATAATTATGGTATTTTCTCTTCCCTTTTCCTTTATTGGGGCTCCTTGGCACCCAAGAAACTTTATTATTTCGAAATCCTTTTTATTGTATACTTATTACCCTTCTAGATGCATCTAAATGCATTATTCTTCATTATCATGTATATTTCTTATTAAAATATTTCTTTTTGAGGATTTCTCTTTATTTCTCTTTTATTTTCCTTATTGGTATTCCTTTTATCATTAGGAATCCTTGGAACATGAAATTCCACAAAGGATCTCCTAATTACACCTTTTCCCACTTATTTCCAACATTTTAACATTATTTTCAATCTCTTTCTTATTCAAGACATACTTAATTAAACTTTTCTTTTCTTATTGCCTTTTCTCTGCAACTTTGGACTCCTTGGTACCCAAGGAACCCAAGAGGAACGAAATTCTCTTTGGATTTGCCTTATAGAGGTTTCCACATTATTCTTTTCTCAAATATTCAATTATTCATTTACTAATTGAATTTCCTTATTATTTGGGCCCAATAGCCAATAAAGCTCACAAAACGTTCATCAAGGCTATTGTAAAAGAAATCCATGTATTCAAAACAAATTATACCATTCTTTGTTCAATTATATTTAATATGAGAAATTACATTTCTCACCAGATGATCCCAAGAAATTGGGGTTGTAACATCCTTCCCCTCTTATAGGAATTTTGTCCTCAAAATTCTATGAATCAAACAAACAAACAAACAATTCAGGATAAGACTTCCCATGTCCATTATTGGCCCCTATGTGGCTTTACCGTACTCATGGCGCTTCCACATAACCTTTATCATTACTTATTCTTTTCTCTGAGTCCTTTCATCTCGGCGTCTATAAACTGCACAGGTGACTCAGGCCATGTCAGCCTCCCTTGGGGCTCACTAGGTTCATTTCTCAGCACATGGTCGGGGTACCTCACATAGTGCTCTAAACTGGACACATGGAACTCATCACACATTACTTTATTCTGAGGGGTAAGGTCAAACTTAACCTTCTCCACCAAACCATATCAAAAGAACCCATGCATCAGGGACTCAGCTCTCTTAGCTATAACTCAAAGGGGTCGGATTTCATATATTCTTCCACAGTAACTTGTATGTCAGTCTACTTTGCATCTGCTCATGACTCTCATTGTCTCTAGGCTCCTTTCAACCTTTGCACAATCAAAGTGACTTTATCTACACGCACTGTGGTCCCTTTTCTAACCATCATGTGGTCCTTTTCTAACCATCATGTGGTCCTTTCACCAACATCACCTTACTGAAGTGGTGACCGACACAACCTCCCTTACAGATCTTCTTATAAAAGCTGATACTGGCCATGGTGGTCATTGTCACATCTTTCATAGGACAAGAACTGTCTCTAGATATCACCCTAAACAAGCACACATGCCCTCATCAGACCATTTAGTCTGGATCATACTAACCATAGTTAGGGGTGATAAACTATACTAACATCGAGTTCTTCATGTACCTACTTTCACCTTATGGAAGTGAACCTTTAAGTCATACTCATGAACTTTTGAACTCACATCATGGTGTAGTTGAACCATCTCTCTCCTGGATAGTTCAACCAAATCTGTCCCTTGACAGAACTCTTTCTTTCTCATGTCATCTAGGTAAGGTGAACTACCATAACCCATATTGCATCCCGACCGTCCTTGATCCATGGGAGACTTACAACATCCATAGTGATGAACTCCCTTTCTCTCTCAAGGACTCTTTTGTCCTCTATATCGATACACTGGGTTACTGGGGTCTGTTCTTTACCTCCTGGCTTGCATGGCCATAAACCACATGCAACTTCATCTTAAGCATGCATCCAAAGTGCTATTGCCATTTTCCACGGTGTATGGTGATCTTCAATCATGATTTCCTATATGTCATGATTCTTTCAAGATCGATTCCTCCGAAACCCTAAACCACTCTAGTCGGGGTTTCATCACCTTTTCTTCCAAAGAAGTGCATCTGAGGTTCTACCACCATCCTTTCATTGCATCATGGACTAGACTGGCTAACCAAACAACCCTTAACTTTTCAATATATCTTGTTACATCTGAGTGTTATCCCAAAACCTCTCCTTTTCAAACTTAGGGTTAGCCAAACAACCTCTTCTAACTTTTAGTCAAACAAGTCAGATGTATCTCAACTAGACCATCCATTACCACTTCACATCCTTAGGTATTAGGTAACGTTGAAGACATAATGCCCAAGACATCACTCCACCCCTTAAAGAGGATATATATGAAAGGACAAGATTAGAAAGAGGGCTAAAAGACAAAATGCCCAAGACATCACTCCACCCCTTAAAGAGGATTTCATCCCCAAAATCACAAGCAAGGAGGGAAGGTGAAGGTGTAACATCTCATCACCAAACTTTCGTTGCTCCACCAACCATAACTTCTACCAACAACTCCTCGACATATACTTCCCAAGAATCTCATCATAGGTCAGGTTCTCGAGGATCACCTAGGGTTCCACTAATAAGATTATTTTTATGAGATTTAACATTATTTACATTTTTGGCTCATTAGCATTTTATTTATTAGGATATCACATTATCATTATTATTCTTTTAATTATGTCATGTCATATTCACTTGGTTGCCAAAAAGAATTATATTTCATTATTATGCACAATTAGAGGTTACTCAATTATTTGAATATCTATATTTAACCATTATCCTTAATTCTGGATTTAGACTTCATTTTCCTCAAATTACCACTATATTAATTATAACAAATTATCTTGCATGTGACAGGACATTTTATTCAATTTGTTATCAAGTCTACAATTAATCCAAATTATGTCACATTGATTACTTGTATGCATATTAAACATTGTCACATTACCTTTCTTATTCACATTAATGTCATCATTATTAATTTTCTCATATTTATTCACTTCTTATTATTGATTATGCACATTTATGTGAATCCATTTACTTCTTATCCATATTGAAGTCATTATATGTATTTTAGTGAACCAGGTTGGACATATTACATATTAATGAATTGATTCACCTATCAAGTCATGATTAGGTGATTAATTAGGTGTGTATTAGAGAACAAGGTGATATGCATTACACATTGATAACTTGAATAATATGTTATTAGATAATTATATATATATATATCATTTATGTGTCTCAAAGTATGTTAATTAATTATGGCACCTAATGTCATTAATGTATCATGAAAGGCATTAAGGATGCATATATTAAGGTTAGATTATTACAACTTAGGGTTTAGGTTAGAAAGACCATTATTTTCACTAATTTATCCTTAGAATGCACTAAGTACAAGATTAGGTTACACTTATCTTTCTCCTCATATCATTAGGGCTTATTGGTTCATGACATTATTAACATCATGTGTATCCACAATTAATATTGATATGTCAGTTACTCATATTATGTGCATTAGATATTCATTAGGGTTCAAGCATATGAATTATTCCTTAGATGACTATTGTATGTTAATTAATATATAAACAAGCAGGTTAGGGTTACCACTATTACATGTTTAATCAAAACCAAGGATCCAAGCATACTAACCTCTTATTCATGGAGTTAGGGTTTCTAAATATAGAGTAGATAGATTTCAAGATGTTATAGGGTTCCATCCCCCTAAAGAGGATTTCATCCACGAAATCTAACCACACAACATCATCAAACTAACTATACTCCACCCCTTAAAGGGTTTGACCTGTCAAGCCAAACTACACTAGGGTTTGAGTCTACTACACCATGTACAAGATCCGTCACACTTCCATTGTGCACTCTAATATCTCACTTAACTCCAAACTTCAAAGTCTAGGTTCTATGGATAAACTATCCAAGCATGTGGTCCTAATATACATAAGGAAACTATCTTGGTATCCATCCTCAAACAAGTCATCATACACCTAAAACTTAGGGTTCCCAAAGATATACAATGTATAATTATAAGGTTACTATTGCTTAAAAGCAAACTATTCCAGACAATTCATGTCCGCTCAGGCCAAGATGGTATAATATGGATCTGGGAGTCCTTGTAAACCAAGCAAGTGGCGTGTAGGAAAATATTGCCAACCCCCAGAACCTGATCCTTTCTAGACACCTTTGCTTCAACTTCATGCCCTAATACTTGCCTAAAGGAAAACCTAAACAACATTAAGTTATTATGATTACTTATGCATCTTTCAATTGTAAATATGTTAGGTTTTTTTACTCAACGTGATTCTAATGTGTAACTATAAGATCCTAAATCAACCTTTCATCAACATATATAAAATATAGGGTAAGCATGTAACATAAATGGAAACTATATAAGGCAAGGATTGTAACTAGGGAGACAAAATTAAAATTGTCAGATTCTAAATACCATGGGCTCTGATACCATGTTGTAAAAGAGTGAAATTACCCCTTTACTAAAAAAATTGAAATATCAAACCTCCACACCCAATATACTCAAAAGGTATGTTGAAAAGGGTGTAAAATTTTGAAATATTTATTTATATGGTACACAAAAGACCATTGGAAAATAGTGGAATAAAGAATAACTGACTATATTCAATTTCATATAAAGGTTTACAAAAATACATCAAATTCTCCCATTAGGGTTTACATCATGATACACAATTAGGATCTCGATAGAGGGAAATCTAGACTACTACAATCTTGTCTCCAACCAACATCTCCATCAGATAGGTCCAAGACAAAGCCACAATCTCCTTATCTTATCCATCACCTTGCTCAGCACCTGGGTGGTTGGGAAAGCACCCATCAAAAGGGAAAGAAAAACAAGGTATGTGTCACAAAACTAGTATAGGATAACGAGTTAAGTAAAGCAAGTATAAATAGGTTAGGTTTCATCATAAGATGAAGATAACACGAGTATGAGGCTTTCTTCAAAAGAAACTTGCCATTAATAATTATATTAATAAGGATTTGCATGTCAGATAATTATGTCTACCTAACTAAGTAGGGTTGAGCACCTACCAGACCTCTAACCTATAGGTGAGGGGAGAATAAGGCATTCCCAGTCACCTACATAATAATATGGAGAGAATAAAAACATTCCCCAGGGCGATTAAATACATGCCCTCTATGGGTGGTGGTACATAAGTACCACTACTTTAAATTAAATAGAACATAAATCTACATGCTAGAAAAGTAGTCATGGAAAGAGTAATTATAATAATCAAGAAGCATGGTAGTGGGGTATAAAACCCAAATAGTATGAAGCAATAATCTGATTTGAGGCACAAGTAATTAGGGTTTCAAGAAAAGAGAATTAGATTCAATTAAGCCTCATTAGGAAACATTAGGTTAAGGCATAAAATTTCTCGACTAAGGTGTTAGATGCACATACCTCTCCCTTAGATCCCTATAAACCACTTTTCAATACCTTTAAATGAGATCATGGTCCACTTGTCCTAATAGCATAACCATGTTCATGTATTAGAACTATATTAATTCATTAAGGATTTAAAACCCCAAAGTTACCAACTTTTTACACAAACCATCAATTTAGAACTTGAAATTATCACCATTGTCTTAGTTAGGTTTTTATGATGAAGAAAGCATATAATATTATTCATTTTGAAGATATGGACTTTCAGATGCATTTTTGTGATTTTTAACTAATTAATTTATTTTCTAGAAAATCACCTCCTACAAAACTCAGAACCAATGCGTGGAGATAATTTTATTAGAAAGAGACCATTTTTCTATCCCAAAACATATTTATTAATAAGTTTATGAGTTACCAATTAAAATATATTATTTTTGAGAAACCATCCAATCAAAAAGTAGGAAAAATCCACATCAGTTGACAAAGACTCAATCAACAACGTCAACCATGCTGAGTTGGTCCAATCACTGGCGGCCAACTGGTCTGGGCCCAACACCAAAGAGGCACCCTACTCTGGGCGAGCAACATAATCTAGAGAGCGCGAAATGACTATTTTCCCCATGTGAGCAAAATGAAAATAAGGAAGAAAGTGGGGGCAGATAAGTAAAGTCTCAAGTGGTCATCTTCTTCGTCCTTGTTCAACCACGAGAAACAAAGCGTGAGCATAGAAGGTAGGTGGAGAAACATTGAGATTAGAGCAAAGGGAAAAGGAGCACAAAAATGAATACCCAGATCAGCTCCTGGGTCAAAACCAAAATGCTTGGCAAGGAAATCAAGCATCATAATCCAATACAACTTGTTATTCGTCCTATAGGTCAAAAAGGGGGTAGAAAGGGGCATTACCGCATACCTTGAAGGGAGGCCAATTTGGCAACATGAAAGCATCCCAGGGGTATTTTGAGAAGTTCATCACCTTTTTTGGTGATCTCGAAGGTGCGGGACACTGGGTAGAAACCCATGTCTCCAGAGGGGATACACGAAGTTCAAAGAGGCACGAGGAGGAAGATCCAGGACAACTCGAGCACCTCTATGGGATTCAAGGATCCCAATGTTGCCCATCAGAACTATAAATAGTCTCGAAGATTTTGAGTTGCTAGAGGAAAGGTAAACTTGAAGGGGGGGCAGAGTTAGAACAGGGGAGGGTAGGAGGTTGCACAGAAAGTAGCGTAGAAGGCATGAAACCTCGGAAAGATTTGTGAGAAATGCTCAACCACCAAGGGATAAATCCTGATTTTATTTTCTTCTGATCCACTGACTAGTTTCCAGAATTGTTGTGCGTTGAAGAAAACTTCTGATCCATCAAATTTTGGATTAGACGACCAAGGAAAAACACCAAAAATGAATGGGCTGCGTAACATCAACTTACCAAAATAGGAATCGAATAAAGTGTGAATATAATTAATTTCCTATTTTCTCTTTCTTCATTTGAGGGTGCAAAAGAACCCCAAATTAAATGAAAATTGACATCTAGCCTATTTTTATATGAGGAATCCGAATATGCATTGAGATTTTCCTTTCGAGAACTTTTTTTGTGTTAAATAAATTAAAACTTATTTTCTCTTTCCTCCTTCATTTATGTCTCTGAGATTATCCAAATATGATGAAATTTCAACCACATGTCCCAATTAATGTCTTCAATATGGTTTTTCCATTAATTGATCATGTTTGTGTCATTTATTTAATTAATGATCAAAATGAAGGTTCTACACACTTTCTCTCTCCTACTTTTTCACATTATTCAAATATCCTCCAAATTAGTTGAAAATTTGCCCAATATCTTATTTTCATATTTAGATTATGAATTTGGAATTAGTTTTCCAATTTAAGAACATTAGATATTTTATTTCTCTTTCTTGGCATATTTCCTATTTTCCTTTAATAAAGGCTTTTATATATATTTATATTTACTTTCCAAATTAGGTGATACTTGGCCCTTAAGTATATTTTAGTCCAAGAAAATGAGATTGTATATCAAATTATCTCATGGGTTTTTCTATTTGTGATTTTTAAAACAATATATTCCCTATTATCTCCTTTTATCCAATATATCCCATATTATCTCCAATTATTACATATAATATCTCCTTCATGTATAATTGCAAGTTTTCTTCTTTTGCATATTCGAAAAAGTCCTAGAATATTCTAACATGAATTCCTTTATTATTTTTGATACTTAAGTGGACAATTGCACATCAGGCCCATTACTTAGATTTCTGCTGAGGTATTTTTGCATGAAACCCTTTATTGGCATAAAAGGTGAACAAATGTCCACTAAACCACCATAATATCTACACATTAAATAGAAAGGCCAAGAAGGATAGAGATGAAAGGAAAAGATCGAAAAGAGGGCCAAAATACAAAATGTCTAGGATTCAGTATGTTACAGTCGACATAGAAGGATAATGATGATCTTACATGGAATGATGTGATGGTCTTAATGACCTTTGGGCATGGTTGAGCCCTATTTAAGGTATAATCCTCTTCATAACATGATAAGGGTTGGGACCCTAGATTACCATGATGTGGAATTGTATCATGTGGTGGTATGATGACAGGTGTGACCTCAGGAATGGAAATGAAAATTAATGATTATACCTCATACGTTTTATATCTTTTGGAGTTGTTATACTTATATGCTTGCTAGAAATGGATTATAGTTTGTATGTCCACTTGTTTTATGCAACCTTAATTCATGCAATTGGCACAACTAATCAAGTGAAACCCTAATCATATAGTGCCATGTGCCATAGAACCATCTTCAGTGTCTGAACTTGATGGATGATGAAACGAGTACTCCTAAGGGAAACTTGGAGTGCATACATAACATGTTGAGTGTGCGGGGTGCAAGTGATTTCACATCCTTGACATCCTAAATTGCACATTGGGAAGGATGGTTGTGGTCATGCCTCATATATTTGTATATAATGATGTGACTGAATACACTATGGTTGTACCTTAGGTGGCAGGGTTTAGCTTTGGATACCCTGGTGGCTTGTGCCGTGACCCGTACTAAGGGTAGACTAGGTGTAAGCAGCTTGACTATAATTAGATGTAGTGGCAGCTTGACTGACATGTTACTGCCTTTTGACTCATCTGATGGAGAAGGAGAGATATTAGGATACCGACACACCTAGATCTTATACCGAACTAAATATCACTTTGCAGTGGTCAATTGGACATTGAGTGGTATTAGTCGAACTCCCTAGGGCAAAATGAAAGATGTAATATAACCTTGTAGTGTATCTTCTATGGTTAAATATGCTTCGCAATAGATGTTATCCCTTCCTTATTCTTCTACACTACTAAAATGTTATATGTTGTAATTAGAGAGCTTAATTGTGAGTAAATGATAAGATTTACTTTCTCTCTTATATATCTTATTGATCCTACTTGCTGCTATGCTATACTGTTGAATTATTTAATGTACTTAACTTGCTTAGCATGCTAGAATTGTTCAATATGCTCAATTTCTTATTAAATACTCAATCTTTTTTGTGTATTTACTATTAAATAATCTATTGTAATCAATAATCATTATGGATAGTTATATCTCTCGTTGGGACATTGGTCTCACTTTGTGGGTCACCACATCTTCTTAGGTGGTCATCGACGACGTGGTCGAGATCTTGTAGTAGAATAGGAGCAACCTAGTGATCAGTAGATGCCAAAGGTTGGACAGTTGTAGTTACAATAGTAGAGTATTAGTGTCATCCTTGTACTCTCAGGTCCAGGCATGGAATGTGTTTTGTAGATGATATACATGTATCAACACAAGTTTTTGGTTGTGTGCTAATGTTTGTATATATAGTATGTACATGCCAAATACCTCTTTTGTATATAGGTTCTGGTTGAGGCCACTAGATTCAGATATAAATACCTAGTATGGTATACAAACTACGAAAGGTTTGGACCTGCATGTAAATGTTCCAAAACATGTTTGTGATAATGGAATCACTTTTAATTATTCCTATTTTCTGACAATGTGATTAGTTAATTATTGATCTTGTTTTATCTTTTGAGTAATCTCATTTATTATGATGATGTGTCATAGTTAAATTGGTATCAGAGCTCTAGGTTTGTTGAGTCTACAAGGACAAAGGACTTAGGTTTGATTCTATTCTTATGTTATCCAATATATCTAATCATATCTTATGCTTATATAGATATGTCTGGAGGACATGAAGAACATGCTGAACGAAGCTATGTTGCACCAAAGGGTGGTACTTGGAGGTAGACACATAATGATAAAGTTCCAGAAGCAGGGCCGGAGCATCCTGCGATGCCTCTGTTTGACCCAAAAACTATGGCCAACCCTGGGTTTTAGTCCATGTCTGGAGAGATGATCACCACGTTTACACACCTAGAAGATAGAGCACTCACACGTCAAGCTAGGGAAACCATCCCTAATTTGGAATCATTAGGGTTTCAGGAAGTTGAACCTCTTAGATGTGTTAGGGCGATTGAATATGATGGTACGTATGACCCAGTAGATACTGGCATGTGGCCGACAGAGCTAGAGAAAGCATTCAAGATCTTGAACATCCCTAAAGAAGACAAAGTGAAACACACTATGTACCTATTGAAGGGTAGTGTTGGCCAGTGGTGGGCCATACAAGAGTAGAAGAGGCTAAGATTTGTTAAAGGATGGGATGAGTTTTAGTGGGAATTCATTAGTCGATACTTTCAAGAGACATACCTAGATGAGAAGATCTCATAGTTTGAGAATATCTGTCAGGGATCGATGACCATCAATGAGTATGAGTCAAAATTTATGGAATTTATGAGGTTCTTCCATCATATGGAAGGGACAGATAAGGAAAGGATATGTAGGTTTGAGAAGGGTCTGAGCACACATTTGACTACCATGACATCAAATTTGGAAAATAGAAAGGGGTTTTCCACCTTTGTGGAATTAGTAAGGCAGATTGAGAGGTCTGCTATAGATAAGTGTGAAGCCAATGCTAAGAAGAGACCAACTCAGTCGCAAGGGCAGTCTTCTGGAGGCTTTAAGAAGACAAGATTTTCTTCACCACAGTCGCAACAAAGGTTAACTTTTATCGAGTAGAGATCACATACACCATCACAATGGTCTCTGAGTAGGGGCAGAGGTTGTAGTTTTTTTTCCAACATGAGCTCTCTATGCAGCATCAGTCTTAGTGACGGGGCCATCAAGGCTGCAGTATGACACCAAGGCATATTATAGGTGTGGACATGTTGGGAATATGATGTGGTCATGCCATATGAAGAATGAGGAAGTGACACAAAAACCAAGGAAAAACCAAATAGGTTCACAACAACAATAATAGTTTGATAGTGGTAGTGGTAGAGGACGTGGTCAGACTATGGACAAGCTAGAAAAGGACATGGATGACGATATGCGATGACCAACTTCTATTCTATGAGCCAGTCAGTAGAAGCGGTCAATCCATGGGTCATGACATGTCAAATGGAGTTATTTCATTCTGATTTGTCTTCTTCTTCTTTTGTATCTGTGCTAGCTGACCTGAGTATGACACACTCTTTTATCACTAGAGAGGTGATAGATAGTTTTTATCTACCTGTTAGTTGTAGTTTTGATAGTCTTCAGCTAGAAACCCCCTTAATCGGTTCCATCGAGTTATGGGATATGTATCCCTCACGTGTTCTATTTTTCTTGAGACGCAACATTCAAGTGGATTTTATGCCCCATGACATGCATGGATTTGATATGATCCTAGGGATGGATACCCTAGAGAATTATAAGGTTGTTTTGGACTATATTTCTAAGATGGTGACGTTCCATGATGGGGATGTCTCATAGATCTTCCAAGGTGATAGGAAGATTCTTCCCATGTGTTTATTGTCAACTATGACAATGGAGAAGATGATGAACAAAGATGTGTGGCCTTTTTAGCTCATGTTGTGGATACCAAGGCAAGAGGTCCTAGTATCCAGGAGGTATAAGTGTTGTGAGAATTTGATGACGTTTTTCTTGAGGAGCTTGCTGGTGTTCCCCCTCCTAGAGAGATTGATTTTGAGATCAATCTATTTCCTAGAATACAACCCATAGCGCAAGTACCGTACATGATGGCATGGAAAGAGATGCAGGAATTGAAGGAACAACTATAGGAATGGTTAGAGAAGGGCTTTATTATACTGACTATTTCCCCTTGGGGTTCTCCTATTCTGTTTGTCAAGAAGAAAGATGGTTCTATGAGGTTTTGTATAGACTACCACCAATTCAACAAGGTGACAATAAAGAGCAAGTATGCATTGCCAAGGATTGATGACCTTTTTGATCAATTGAGAGGTGCTACCATATTCTTTAAGATAGATGTGAGATCAGGTTACCACCAGTTGAGGATCAAGGCAAATGGCATACCCAAGTTAGATTTTAGGACTAGGTATGGTCACTATGAGTTTGTGCTTATTCCATTTGGGCTATGCCGACAACACTCAAACAATATCTAGATCATGGTGTGGTTGTATTCATAGATGACATTTTGATATACTCCAAGGATAGTCAACAACACGAACAACACATTCACCATGCATTGATGTTGTTGAGCCAACATCAATTATATGAAAAGTTCAGCAAGTGCAAGTTCTGGAAAAGAGAAGCTTTGAGAGCTTTATAAGTATGTAATGAAGTATCTCATTCATACATATCCTATCTCACTCATAATGAGGAATTGAAGTGTAATCAAGAGAGAGAAAGGGGCTCAAGTGGACTGGGTTCACTCAACTATAAAAAGGAGCTTGAATTGCATGAAGGAGCAACCTGGGAATGAACTCCAAGAGGTCCTATTTATAGATGGGGGTGTCCAATAGAGTGTAGGAACACTTAGGAACATTTTCTAGTCATTTTGAGGGCTGCAACGAATATAATTTCAAGTTTTACAACTCCCTAATAGCTAGAATTTCTCTACACATTCCGTACAGTGCATGCAGTCGAGTTTTCATAAAGGTCACTCGACCGATTGCACTATGCAATAAAGATAATTTAAAGCATCGGTCGAGTTTGTCCTATGTGCAACTTGATCGATCTCTTGAAATTAGTTTTGTTGAGCACAGGGATCGGTCAAGTTCTATGAGAGACAAACTCGACCGAACCAAAGAATTCTCAAAATCCATTAAGGGATCGGTTGAGTTTGAATCTCGACCAATGAACAACCTATACTGAATTTTATAAAATCAATTTTGAGTGATAAAATGTTTAAATTCCTAATATTTTCTCACCGTAGTTACAAGTCCTATAATCAATAAAAATGATTATAAAAATAATACAAGGTGATTTGGAGTATTTTCCACAATAGTGCATGTGCATTGCTTTTGACTTGAACTAGAACAATCTATGCGTTGATAGATTTTATCCTTTTCATGTACCTAATACCTGGAATCAATCAATCTCAAACTAGCATATTAGATATATATAAATGGAATGGTGAAGTCATTATCAAAATATGGACAATGTGTAACACTGAGGTCAAAAAATTCTTCAACATGTACCAACAAACATGGATGGAGGACCTTCTCCCAAGCCATGCTCGTCCCTCCTCCTGCAAGCTTGTTATAGGAATCCTATAGGCCACAAATTAGGGCCTTGAACAGAAAGGGTTGAAGTCCAAAGGTCATATATACAACCATAGTGAAATGACTTTTATACCCTCACATTTTTTTTACAAAAGAGAACTTATCATTGTTCATGGCACTTCCTTGGTCAAATGTCACTCAGAAAAGGCTCAAATACTATAAAATTTGACAAAAATATGAATAAAACTATTTATATGGATAATGTTTACTTAAATTTTAAGTTAAACCCTCAATTAGGGTGAAATCACAAACCATTTCACAAATGTATATGAAATTATGTAATCAAAGTAATTCGAGTGCAATTGAAATCAAATTATTATTCTATCTTATCCAATTGATTGAGAAACTTATTCGAACATAAAATACATAAGTATAACTATTTTTCAAACAATTTTTCTAGTTAAGTCCTCATATTATGGTTATTTTTCAATTAAGTTCACAACCTATATGAAAACTTGAAATCAAGGCATCCAAAGTGCAAATTATAAGGTTTCATGTTATTTGGTTCAGGAGAATCTGAAGCTTGCCAAGTGGATCCTTGATGCCAAGAGGAAATTAAGAAGCAATTGGTATTGCACTAGTACCAAGCGGGAGAGCAATAAGGATATAAACTTGTTAGCCAAATATCACCAAAAATAGATCATGGTTTCTATTATTATAGAAGTCCACCTACATATTTATTTGACATCATCTACTATGAATCTTGTAATGGTATTAGTACTACCATTTCATGTTCTATTTCGGACCATGATTGTACTGACATTGATGGTTTTTCTTGCATGAGGGGGGAAAGATGAATAAAAACCTCCTAACTTCACCCAAAAAAAGTTATTCGGTTGAGAAAATTTATTACTCAATCATGTAACTAAGGTAATGAAGCAAAAATTAGAGATAAAATCATGATTAAGCTAGGTTTATGATCTCACAATCACATATTTATGCATGTGCTCCCACATCAAAACTTGAGTCCCAATAATTTTCAAAATAACATTAACAATTTTTATATGAGATGGCATGGTAACCATGAATTGTAGACTCATGATTATTATTTATTGATTACTATAATACATTAAGCAATGTTTTTGGATGAGAAGATGGAAAGATATTTACCGTCCTATACGACCTCCTACTTATTGTTGATTGACATATATCCAACGTACGACATTAAAAAAGGCATGTGAGGGAAGAAACCCAACATTTTGGTTATTTTTCTCCAATTTTAATTTATTTTAGTTTGATTTATGTTTGGAAAAGATTTAGGAATAATTTTTAGTGTGAGTCATGATAAGAGTCTTTTATGTGTTTGGCCTATTTTGAGTGTTGTAGGATGGAAATTACCACAAATGGAACCTTGGAGCATTCAAACACATATTGCAAGGTATCTCTACCATAAAGGTTTTGTTGTAAGGTTTTGGGGAGAGGGGACACAATGGAATTAGAATGATTTTCTCCCAATAAGACCCAAGCCAATGGATTTGTCATATCCATAAATATTCCATATATAAAAGGGACATCAAATTTACCTTGGCATACATCAGTGTTCCAACAACTAGGAACATCTTATATCAATGAAGTACTTGCATCTTTGGATCCAATCCAAAGTGGTTATTTATTGTTGCCGCCTTGTTGTATTAGCAATACCTTGTTTTATTCTTAAAGAAGCTACTAATTCTCAAGTCTCCACCTAAAGGCCTCAACATGTGCATATTCCAAGTAGTAGTGGAAACTCTTGGTGAACCACCTTGGTTGCTAAGTATAAGTGGATGTCAGAGTTGTAGATGTGCCAATTGTCACTCAAACTCCTTCTCCTTCTATTGTGAGGCACTGTCCTTGGAGCGAGGTTTTCCTCTCCAGGAAGAAAAACTCTTAGACAACTTGTTCACAATGTTGTTTTGGTGTGTTCCACCCTAACAGACATCCATCACTTTATATAGGAGATTCATGGGTTTCAAATTTCCATGATATAATGTCATTCATAGTCACAACTCAAAATAGACTAGAACTTGGAAAACTCAATGCAATCTTAGTTACTTGATTCAATTGATGAGTCACTCTACTTGGACCAGTTTGGGATATGAATCACTCAACTCATCAGTCTAGGTCCAACTCACTTTCCAAATTTGATTCCTAATCTAATAACAAAAACCTTTTTTCCTTTCATTGACTTGGTTTAGTCGACCTACTCATCACTTTCTGAAATTGACAATGACCCAATCACTTTAATATCAATTGATCCACTGAATCAAAAGCTCCAGTCACCTGATTGGACCTTGCAGTCACCCAATTAGGCCTTCCAGTTGCCCTAATGGGCTATAAGTCAACATGTACATGATCCAGAACCATTCTAATCATATGTTTGATTACTTACTATAATTTCCTTATTCATCTTCATGCGTGTGACCGCGTAGGTTCCCCGTTACATTGGTGTGATGTTCATAACCCCTTATGCATATATTGGTGACTAGGAAGACATCATTTCTACCCAAATAATTGGAACAACTTGAGAAGAACTTGAACCTATAAAGTGACCAATGTTACCATGAATGTTGTCATAGATATCTCAATAGAAAGTGACAATAGTACAAATACTTATTGGAAAATATAGGCACGGAGAAAGGAAGAGGAAACACAAATTTTATTTATTTGTATTCCCCATGATAGCAAGATTGCATCAACTACTATGGAATAGGAAAGATGGTTTAATGAGTGTATACCTGGTCCTGGAGCAAGTCCAACAACTAGAACTCATTTCAATGCAACTATCTTCTAGGTTCTCTTAGACGGTGTCTGTGCAGCTCCTGGTCTTCACCATGGACAACAAACTTGAATGTCATCTACAATAGCTCATGGAATTGCCATGGATTGTAGGCTAACGTCATCCTCCTAGTAGTAGACAACAACCTCCTCCCCTCTAGAAAAGTCCACACACACTAGTTAGAATTCATGTCATTCTAGTAGAACAAAAAAGAAGGAGTTTTCCTCCCATTGGTGTACTAGTCACCAACTTTCTCTCCCACAATTTTTTCTCCCTTGCTATCCCTCCCTTTAACGGGTAGGACTTGCTCAACTCTCTTTTGATTACTACAACCAGATAGGAAAAAAAATCGACAGAGGCAAGTGGGTTGTGTTTTGGGAATCCCCCAGTACCCCTCTATTTATAGGAGGAGTTAGGGTCTGGGTTTCCAATCTATGTGGGAGTGGAAGGGATTGGAAGATCTTGAATTTTCACAACTTGTGACTCCTGAAATGATCAGTTCATGACTGAACTGGTTGGTTCACGGAATGAACCGGTCATTTCACTTGTTTCCTAATCACTTATGAATTTGACAAAATAGTTTTCAATTAATTCAAACATTAATTGCTTGTACCAATTGAATTAAACAAATGAAATGAGCAATCTTTCTCACGAATTAGGGAAGTTACTAGAACCTTCATTCGGCCCAATCGAGCCAATCGGTTCACTAGGTGAACCAATCATCTCACTCTCCTGAGTTGATCAGTTCACCTAGTGAGACGATCAGTTGGTGCCTAATTCGTGCAGAACTCTAGCCAATTCAGTTCCAATCAACCTAATACTCCAAATAGTCATCTCAATACTTGATCTGACTATTTGACACTTCAAACCATCATCTCATTGGGTGATTCGATCAATTGGTAGTGTAGTCAGCTGATCTGTCGCTTGAGCTGAATACTTAAACACTTTAGTAATCAATACAATCATCATTCAAGATTAAACTCCTCTTCTAGATGAGTTCCTATGTGTGAGCCTATAGGTCCCGTATCATGTCGGCAGTGAATGTCCATAACTAGCTTATGACATCACAAGTAGAGCTTAGTGCCTAGATGCACATCAGTGCTACCAAGTTAATGGAAAGTTGGAGAACAACTTCAACCTACAATCTGTGTAAGGTGTTGTAGTGATTGTATAATTCCTTTGTGTCTGATATATAGAATCAACTCGAGGCATGGGATCACCATCCTCTCAACATTCAATCAAAGTTTCTTGAACCAAGAGCAGACTATCTGAGATATATGTGACCTCAATTGTGGCGATCCGACTTGACTTCTCAGAGAAAACAAGATCAACGAATGCGAAAGTGATTAACTAGCAGCGGAATTATTAAAAATCACTAAAAATTAAAACTTTTCATAACGAGATCTTTTAAACAATAAAATATTTCATAAGGAAACAAGATAAGTTGTTTACAGTCTAATTCATTATTACATCTCTACAAAATCATATCTCGAGTGATTACCACATCAATTGCTCTGTTATCTGTACAAAGAAAGATACAAAAATCTCGAGGAATTAAGCCAAAATCTTAGATCAACCTTAAACATCTACTGACTCCTAAGACCTGAGAGTACAGAGACGACACATAGGACATGCTATCTACAAGACTTGACAGACAATGTCTCCACCTGAGAATCACTACTGTTCCTGATGTTGATGCTGCTGCTGTTGTTGTTGCTCACCCACTGATGGATTCCTTCATCCTCGACGTCTACCTAAAAAGTCGAATCCCACGGGGGTGAGACAATTTGAATAATTGTCCCAGCGAGAATTATAACGCTCTGGCAGAAGCTTTGTTATTGCAACAAATAGAATAACAATAAGCAATAGAACTTTTAAACATTCAACAAGAGGTTTAACATTGTATAAACTAAGTGAAGCAACATTCTTTTAGCAATCATTTCAATTATAACTTAATTGAATGACAAGACAAATCTCTATAAGGAATATGAAGAACATGTATACTAGTTATTCAACTAGAACATTATAAACAATGTATCATCAATCATTTTTTCTCGTAGTTCAACCTAAGCAGTTATGCTACATGACTGATTATGGTGTCAAACATTATAATGCCCTGAGGAGATGAGTTACACCTCTCATACTCTAACTGACCATTACGAAATCACAATCGGTACCATACATAGGTCATTAGAAGAGCCGGATTCCTATGCCCTCGTCTTCCTCAGTTAGTGTGAGGATCAACATGCATGACATCTTGTGTCTCTACTATAATAGCTTTCCAGGGTATTTTGGCAACTTCGCTATTAGAGTTGCAGTGGCGTTCTGTACTCTCTTCGCCATCGAGGGATTTCTTGTTTATCTCACATCGATGCAACATTAAAAACATCATCGGGAGATTAGTGATACATCATCCCAGCATAAAACATATAATGAAGTATTGGGAGATTAAAGGTAGATCTCACATCAAATCCTACATTAGGATGTAAGGATATTTGCGTCCATAACCCCCACATACTCAAAGTATGCTCTCTAGGAGTTCCCTTAGGAAAACATGTTTCACCATCATTAAACTTCTGATAATGATGGATCTATGGTCAGGGCTCTACATGATATTATTATACTTGATTATTTAAGTACATTATGGCATTCTTTTAGCTTCAGGAATGTTTTCAAACATAAACCATTAAAAACAATTGCTATAAAGAAATAGTACTACTTGTATCAAGTTCATTTCACATTTAATTAACATTGGGATCTCAATCCCTAACCATGTCATTATTGTAACTCAGGATTAGGGTATTCAAACCCTCAGATCATCATAACACTTATTACTAAGTAACATACTATCATCAAGTCATTTTAATAGTATGACCTTGTTTGTAACAATGTAGATATGTCTCATGGCTATCACAGCCTATCAATGTCATGTGTTACCTCTCACTAGGCAACATAGCATATCATTTGTTTCAAAGCTTGTAAAGTGCATCAATAAATATAACATTATAACCCCTGCCTAGTTATGATTACTTCTGTATAAAAACCTGCATGATTAACACAATGGATAACATGCAATTTATTTCTATATCAGCATTTTGCAAAACAAAGATAACCTTTCAGTTCAAGGGTTATACCACCATGTCTTTATTAGGGTTAGGTTTTCCCTATTCAATTCAATTAGGAATAGTGATTCCTTATTTCATACTTCAATCATAGAGTTTCATGCTTAAACGCATAACCCTGAATTAGGGTTTACTGTTCATTCCATCACATCACTCTAGATTAGGGTTTACTATTCACATTACATCATATTACCCTAGATTAGGGTTTACTATTCACATTACATCACATTACCCTAGATTAGGGTTTACTATTCACATTACAGTGAATTAAGGTCATACCAACATTATGTATGAGGATTACTTCCATTAATGCCTTCAAATTAGGTTAAGATTTATTAACCATCATAATTAGGGTTTCCATGATCTCATTATGAAGGATCATACCCTAATTAGATGCATTCATACATATAGGAAGTTTATTACTTGATTCTCTTTCATATTATGAGTCTTCTCTCTCCTCTTACTATTAGATGATGTTTACATCACTCTTGATTAGATTAAGTCAAATCAACCTTGACAACATAAGTCATGTCATCACCATTATGGTCATTAGGGTTTACTTGATCAAGGGGTATTAGTCACACTATCCCATCAAGGGTACTTTTGTAATGTTCACACTTGGTCATAACATTAATTAATCCACTAATTACTTGGTCCCTTAATCACTTTAGGTATCTTTAGGGTTTAGGTTAATCAACTACTAAACCATCTTGAACACTAAGGCGTCAAACGTTCTTGACCTTTTTAGACCCCAAACGGTCTTACACTTCAAACCCCCCAAACGGTCTTGGATGGACCTTGAAACCGTTTGGTGGTTTCGACCATTTGGTCCCTTTGACTTTTAAAACTGTTTGATAAAGTGCACACTCAAGACCATTTGCCCAAGGTGGGGTGAAGACCGTTTGGTCTTGTTGACCGTTTGGTCAAGTTTGACCTTGAAACCGCATGGGCAAATTGGTCTTGAAACTGCATGGTCACCAATTGGTTTGGGATCGTTTGGTCCCAAATGGTCTTGAGACCGTTTGGTCAAACCATCTCAAAACCGCATGGACCAAAAAGTGACTCACCCATTCCAATTGAATTAGGGTTTCTAATGTTGAACCCCTCAAACGTTCATGCACTTGTTAGACATTTATCAATTGAGTCAATTAGGTCAACCCTCAACTGGTTTGACCCTCAATTGACCTTCAATTGATCACCAATTAGGGCTTGGGTCAATTGAATTAGGGTTTGGAATCGATCACCCTTCAACATGTATCAACATGAGTCTAATTGATGTTGAACCCATTGAACCATCATTCAATTGGGTCATGAACTGACCCCAAACGGTCTTGGGATCGTTTGGACATCCACCAAACGGTCTTGAGACTGTTTTCTCAAGTCAACACAAAAATCTAACTCAACCTATTAAGGTTTGGCTCATTGATTTGATCATTTGGTCACTAATCGATTATACTTCAACTTGTTGCCTCTCATTCTTCAACTACTTAACCATGGTCAAACCTAGACCTCCAAACGGTCTTGGATGACCCCCAAACGGTCTTTGGATCATTTGGACATTCTCCAAACAGTCCTGAGACCGTTTGCCCATTGTTTCATAAAAAACCAAGTCATTCACTTAAGGGTTGAACCCTATATTTGGTCACAAAATCAGCACTTAATTATTTTACAACTTGATATCATTGGACTCTCAATTGGTCAACCCCACTTAACCCTAGACCTCCAAATGGTCTTGGGTGATCATAAAACAGTCTTGAGACCATTTGGGTGATCCCCAAATGGTTTCGAAACTGTTTGGGCCACTCAACCCAAACTTCAACATGATTTTATTATTAAAATCAGCAATAGACCCGATTAGGGTTTAGGTGACTAATGGGCCTTCAATTGGTGATTTACTTGGAATTAGATGATGATTTTTGGTAGGTGATTAGTCCAAAATATTTACAACAGATCTCCAAATGGTCAACACATGGTCAACGCACCCAAACGGTCTTGGACCGTTTGCTTTCATGCGGTTTAGTTGAAACTGTTTGCTTTCAAACGGTTTTGAAACCGTTTGCTCCCAAACGGTTTGGGAAACCGTTTGTGCAAGAGGTGGAAGACCGTTTGCTAAAGAAAGATTAGGATAAACTTTGTAAATAATGTCATCATATTCTAACTCAAGAATAGGGACTGTTCTTCACAGAATTGCTAGCAAGAACACATAGAAGTGTCTAAAGAAGGAGAATAAGCAACGTTTTCATGAAAGGAAGATGCTTAAGCAAAACTTAAGGGATAGAATTATAAAACCCACCTCTAGGACTGATCCAGAGCTCCAATCGTCATAGCGTTAATGGTGGCTTGAGATCCAAAGGTCGTCTAAGGTCTGTTCCTCAAGATTTGGATGGAGAAGATGGCTAGAAAGAAGAGTGGTGTAAGGAAAACTACTAAACCAACTTTGTATTCGGGTTTCCTCCAAGAATTCAAGCTAGGTGATGATCAAATCTTACCCAAACCATCTTGGTCGTCCTCCTCTGCTCCTGAGCTTCTTCTTAGTCGGCCAAAGCAAGAAGATGAGAAAAGGAACTAAGGGAAACGTTCCCTTGCCTTGTGGAAAAAGGGTTGCTTATATATTTTTGGGTATATTTTCAAGGAAAGAAGATTATTTCCTTTATTTCTCAACTATATCCACCAGGTCCTTCTCCACTTCTTGGCCACGTTTCTCCCTTCTTTCCTTAAGAAAAACTCCTCCCTTATCCAAGGTTAAAGGAAAAGAAGCCATATATCTTAATAAACTATATATATATATATATATATATATATATATATATATATATATATATATGAAAGGTCATTTTGCTTAAAACTTGGTTATTTAGATATTAAGGTTATCTTTCTTATTTGATCATTCAAATGAGGCACACTCCTCATTCTCTTTACTCTACTTGATGCCAAGAGTCATTAGAGATACACTAGATGGTAAATTTTACATGTTGCACCCCAAGTTTTGGGTAAATAGCACTTTACACCAAAACTAGGTTTTAAAGCACAAGGAATGCTCTACAAGCCATATCTTGGTGCCCAAGCTTGGAGAATCCATGTCACTACATCATATGCATTCTTATGATGTTTCAACATTAGAGGGACATCTTAACATGTGCAATTTGCAAGTTAACCCCTCTAACTGGGTAATTTGCACTTTAGTCCATATTTAACAAAACAATATTACAACATTGTTCAAAAAGGACTGAAATGGAAATATATGTTCCTCGGAAACTTTAATTACATATCAAAAGATAACCAAAAGCATCTAATCAAATATTTAAGCAAAACACCTAGGGTTAGTTCATAACCTAGGTTAGGGATGTTACAAATTATCCACCCCTTACAAGGATTTCGTCCCTGAAATCAACAAAACATATTAAGAGAAAAGAGCAGGGTATTTCTTTCTCATATCTTCCTCTAGTTCCCATGTGGCTTCTTCAACATCACAATGATTCCAGAGGACTTTCACCAGACTTATGTCTTTCTTTTTCAACTTTTTAATTCTTTTATCATGGATCGATACAGGTCCTTCCTCATAAGACACATCATCATTCAACTCTACTTCTATAGGTTGCAGAATTGATTCTGTATCAGGGTGACATTTCCTCAGCATGGAAATGTGAAACACAGGGTGTAACCTCTGTAACTCTGGTGGTAACTCTAGCTTATAGGCTACTTTTCCAATCCATTCAATGATTGGATAAGGCCCCATAAACCTAGGAGCTAACTTCCCTTTCCTTCCAAATATCAGAATTCCTTTCCAAGGTGAGACCTTGAGGTACACTCTGTCTCCAACCTGGAATTCTAAAGGTCTACGACGCTTATCAGCGTAAGACTTCTACCTATCCTGTGCAGTCTTTATCTATTGTTGTATTACTTTGATCTTCTCTGTGGTCTTCTATACAAGATCATGACCTAACAGTTGGTATTCACCAGTTTCATACCAACATAAGGATGATCTACAACGTCTACCATACAAAGCTTCATAAGGTGCCATGTCAATGCTATGTTGATAGCCTATGTTGTAGGCAAACTCTATCAAGCTCAGGTGCAGATCCCAACTCCCTGTAAACTGAAGAACACATGCTCTAAGAAAGTCTTTTAAAGTCTCTATAGTCCTTTCTGACTATCCATCAGTCTGAGGATGAAAGGTTGTACTAAACCTTAATTGTGTGCCTAAAGATTTATGAAGTCGCTCCCAAAAATGACTCATAAACTGGGGACCTCTATTAGAAACAATGGTGACTGGGACTCCATGCAGTCACACTATCTCATCAACATATAACTGTGCCAACTTCTCAGAAGAATAGGTTGTTTTGACAGTCAAGAAATGTGTTGTCTTTGTCAACCTATCAACTATTACCCAAATGGAATCATGCCCTTTGCGTGTCCTGGGTAGGCCAACAACAAAGTCTATAGTTACATGATCCCACTTGCACTATGGTATGGGCAAAGGTTGCATTGTTCCTGTAGGCTTCTGGTGTTCAGCTTTAACCTGCTGACACACAGGACACCGCAAAACAAACTCAGCAATGTCTTTCTTCAAACCAGGCCACCAATACATATCTTTCAAGTTTCGATACATCTTGGTGCTTCTTGGATGCATGGCATACATTGAAGAATGAGCTTCTTCCAGGACTAACTTTCTCAAGTTATCCACATCCGGCACTATCATCCTACCATGATAACAGGCTACTTGGTCATATGAGTCATGGAAACCATCTCGTTTCTCATTACCATACTCCGATCTAATCTGTTGAACTGCAGCATCAACTTGTTGTGCCTCCTTGATATGCTCTCTCAGAGTAGGTTTTATATGCATCTCAGCTAACAACCCGGCTAACAATGATACTTTCAACTGTACATTGTCTTTCCTTAATGAGATAAACATATCTCTCCTAGAGCATACTAAGGAATTCAGTTGTGCTCTATCTAAGGCTGGTGTTGCTATTTTCCTACTCACAGAATCTACAACCACATTGGACTTCCTTGGATGGTAATCAATTGTACAATCGTAGTCCTTGATTAACTCCATCCAGCGGCGTTGCCTCATGTTAAGCTCATGCTGAGAAAAGATATACTTAAGGTTCTTATGATCACTGAAAATCTAGAATGTCTCTCCATTGAGATAGTGTCTCTAGATCTTCAAGGCATGAACCATAGTAGATAGTTCTAGATTGTGTGTCAAATAATTCTCCTCGTGTTTCTTAAGCTGTCGGGAAGCAAAAAAAATCACTTGTTTATCCTGCATCAACACACATCCAAGTCCATTCTTGGAGGCATCACAGAAAACTATATATCCTTTTCCTTGTTCAGGTAACACAAGCACAGGTGCACTTGTCAACCTCTCCTTCAACAGCTGAAAAGATTGTTGACACTTATCACTCCAAACAAATGGAACATCCTTCCTGGTCAACTTAGTCAAGGGTAAGGCTATGGAACTGAACTTTTTAGTGAACCTCCGGTAATAGCCAGCCAACCCTAAGAAACTACGGATCTCTGTCGATGTCTTCGGTTGCTCCCATTATAGAACAGATTCTACCTTTTTAGGGTCAACACGAATAGCCGAGGCAGATATCACGTGTCCAAGGAAAGATACTTCTGACAACCAGATCTCACACTTGCTAAATTTAGCATATAACGTATGCTCTCTTATCAAAGTTAGAGCCTGACGAAGATGTTGTTCGTGTTGCTGAGTATCTCTACTATAGATCAGAATGTCATCTATAAATACGACAACACACTGATCCATAAAAGATCGGAAGATTCTATTCATGAGTTCCATAAATGCAGCTGGTGCATTTGTTAGTCCAAACGACATAATAGTGAACTCATAGTGACCATACCTCATTCTAAAGGTAGACTTGGGTATGTCACTATCCTTAATACGGAGTTGATGATATCCCGATCTCAAATCCATCTTTGAGAAGACGGTTGCACCACACAACTGGTCAAAGAGATCATCAATCCTCTGCAGAGGATACTTGTTCTTTGTTGTTACTTTATTTAGGTGTCTATAATCAATGCACAACCGCATTAAACCGTCTTTCTTTTTAACAAAGAGGATCGGAGCACCCCAAGGTGAAGTACTAAGTCGGATGAAACCCTTCTCAAGCAACTCTTGCAGCTATTTCTTGAGTTCTGCCATCTCAGCAGGCGCCATCCTATATGGTGTTTGTGCTATAGGTTGTGTGTCTGGAATTAGATTGATTTCAAAATCAATTTCTCGAGGCGGTGGCACACCTGGAAGTTCTTCAGGAAATACATCTTCAAATTCCCTGACTACAGGAACTTCGACAGAGTTAGGACTATCCATGGTAGTATCTAACACATGGGCCAAGAATGCATAACATCCTTGCCTCATCCGCTTCTCAGCAACCATAGCTAACACAAGACAGGTGGGTAGAATCTTTCACTCTGCTTGAAAGATCCATGTGTCATTATCATCAGCAAACACAGCTTGCTTGGATTCACAATCCAAAACAACCTTATACCTTTCCAAGGTATCCATCCCAAGGATTATATCAAATACATGCATCTCAAGTGGTATAATATCCACTTGAATGCGATGTTCAGAAAAGAAGAGGATGCAGGGAGAACATACCTCCTGCAACACGGCAGACCCCAACAATGGAGTTTCTAGCAACAAACTATCTGCTCTATGACTTATTGTCAAGTTGCAGTCAAGAATAACTCTTCGAGTGATAAAGGAGTGTGTAGCACCCGGATCAATTAAAACAGATACAACGCAAGATGTAGACATATCAGAATATAACAATTCCATCTGACCGGCCACAACCTGAGGGTTGATAACTGCATCAGGTGGATTCATCGCATAAAACCTTGTTGTTGCCTGTGGTTGATTCGGTGCTCGTTGACTAGGTGTCGATGATCCAGCTTGGGACGCTTGTCCACGTCCTCTAGCTCCTCCTAGAAACTATCTCCTTTGGGATTCTTGTTGACTCTGCCTCTGGGGTTGAGTTACACTCACTTCTCTAGCTCTATAGTCTTTCATCAAATGTCCCATCTTTCCACATATATAACAACTTCTGTTCAGTTGTTGTGGTCTGGGTGATCCTGTAACTGACATAGATGTTGTACTACAAGCTCCTTCTAGTGGTAGGCTTCATCCTCTTCCCCTATTTGACGTCCACTGCATCTGGGTATTAGATCTAGGTGGTGGTGTAGGCACAGAAAATCTAGGTTTCTTGAAACCTTTAGATGAAGATCCTTAGAACTGGGGATACATCCTCTTGTTCTGGGTCCGTCTCTTCTCTGCTACAGACCTCTCTATCCTTTTGACAGACTCCATGAAGGTATCAAACCTTTCTCTATTCTCTAGGGCAGACACAGGAGTAGTCAACTCATCGTTTAACCCTTTCTCAAAATGCCTAATCCTTTCTTCACCTATGGTCGCCATGTGCGGACAGAACCGCAACAACTCCATGAACTTAGCCTCGTAATCACTAATGTTCATAGGTCCTTTTCTTAACCTCTCAAACTTAGAGATTTTCTCATCCAAAAATGTCTTAGGGAAATATCTATTGATAAATTCCCGTCGGAAAACTTCCCATTCAACCTCTCTACACCAGGCCTCTTCTGTTCTTCCATGGTCCACCAATGACCAGCACCCCCCTTGAGAAGATACACAGCATGTTTAACCTTCTCAGCTTCTGGGATGTTCAGGATTCTAAAGGCCTTCTCTAGTTCAATTAACCACAAGTCAGCATGTGCTGAGTCAACTATTCCAGCATTCTCTGTGGCTCCAACTCGGCGAAGTCATTCAAACGTCTTGTCCTTCAGGATGGGTAGGTGCCCTAGGTGCAAGTATAGGCATCCTATCAGTCATGTGTGTCATGGCAGTCATAAATTGCCCAAACATGGTTTGGACGGCTGGGTTCCCCATGTCAGTTGGATTGAGCTGGGGTGGTTCAGGAATAGGTTCTTCTCCATCTGGGTCTCTTGCACCTTCTTGGGGTGCAGCGACACTACTTTTGGCAACGTGTTCCTCGTGAGGTCCAGACATATTTAGTTTTATATTCTTCTCCTGAGGAGCATAAGACACTATCAGATATACTGGAAGACACTAGAACAGACTCAACATCCTAAGTCCTATGTCTCTGTAGACTCAGTGAACCTAGAGCTCTGATACCACTTAATTGTGGCGATTCGACTTGACTTCTCGGAGAAAACAAGATCAACGAATGCGTAAGCGATCAACTAGCAACGGAATTATTAAAAATCACTAAAAATTAAATCTTTTCATAACGAGATCTTTTAAACAATAAACTATTTCATAAGGAAACAAGATAAGTTGTTTACAATATAATCCATCATTACATCTCTGCAAAATCATATCTTGAGTGATTACCACATCAATTGCTCTGTTATCTATACAAAGCAAGATACAAAAATCTCGAGGCATTAAGCCAAAATCTCAAATCTACTTTAAACATCTACTGACTCCTAGGACCTGAGAGTATAGAGATGACACATAGGACATGCTATCTACAAGACTTGACAGACAGTGTCTCCACCTGAGAATCACTGTTGTTCCTGATGTTGCTGTTGTTGCTGTTGTTGTTGCTCACACACTGATGGATTCCTTCATCCTTAGCGTCTACCTAAAAATTCGAATCCCACGGGGGTGAGACAATTTGAATAATTGTCCCAGCGAGAGTTATAACTCTCCGCCAGAAGCTTTGTTATTGCAACAAATAGAATAACAATAAGCAATAGAACTTTTAAACATTCAATATCAGGTTTAACAGTATATAAACTAAGTGAAGCAACATTCTTTTAGCAATCATTTCAATCATAACTTAATTGAATGACAAGACAAATCTCAATAAGGAATATGAAGAACATATATACTAGTTATTCAACTAGAACATTATAAACAATGTATCATCAATCATTATTTCTCGTAGTTCAACCTAAGCAGTTATGCTACATGGCTGATTATGGTTTTCAAACATTATTATGCCCTGAGGAGATGAGTTACACCTCTCATACTCCAACTGACCATTACGAAATCACAATCGGTACCATACATAGGTCATTAGAAGAGCCGGATTCCTATGACCTCATCTTCCTCAGCATGCAGGACATCTTGTGTCTCTGCTATAATAGCTTTCCAGGGTATTCTGGCAACTTCGCTATTAGAGTTACAGTGGCGTTCTGTACTCTCTTCGCCTTCGAGGGATTTCTTGTTTATCTCACATCGATGTGACATTAATAACATCATCGGGAGATTAGTTATGCATCATCCCGACATAAAACATATAATGAAGGATTGGGAGATTAAAGGTACATCTCACATCAAATCCTACATTAGGACGTAAGGATATTCGCGTCCATAACCCCCACATACTCAAAAGTATGCTCTCCAGGAGTTCCCTTAGGAAAACATGTTTCACTATCATTAAACTTCTGACAATGATGGATCTATGGTCAGGGCTCTACATGATATTATTATACTTGATTATTTAAGTACATTATGGCATTCTTTTAGCATCAGGCATATTTTCAAACATAAACCATTAAAAACAATTGCTATAAAGAAAGAGTACTACTTGTATCAAGTTCATTTCACATTTAATTAACATTGGGATCTCAATCCCTAACCATGTCATTATTGTGATTCAGGATTAGGGTATCCAAACCCTTAGATCATCATAACACTTGTTACTAAGTAACATACTATCATTAAGTCATTTTAACAATATGACCTTGTTTGTAACAATGCAGATATGTCTCATGGCTATCATGGCCTATCAATGTCACGTGTTACCTCTGACTAGGAAACATAGCATATCATTGCTTTCAAAGCTTGTAAAGTTCTTTAATAAATATAACATCATAACCCTTACCTAGTTATGATTACTTCTGTATAAAAACCCTTAATGATTAACATAATAGTTAACATGCAATTTATTTCTTGATCAGCATTTTGCAAAACAAAGATAACCTTTCAGTTCAAGGGTTATACCACCATGTCTTTATTAGGGTTAGGTTTTCACTTTCAATTCAATTAGGAATAGTGATTCCTTATTTCATACTTTAATCATAGAGTTTCATGCTTAAAAGCATAACCCTGAATTAGGGTTTACTGTTCATTCCATCACATCACTCTAGATTAGGGTTTACTATTCACATTACATCATATTACCCTAGATTAGGGTTTACTATTCACACTACATCACATTACCCTAGATTAGGGTTTACTATTCACATTATAGTGAATTAAAGTCATACCAACATTATGTATGAGGATTACTTCCATTAATGCCTTCAAATTAGGTTAAGATTTATTAACCATCATAATTAGGGTTTCCATGATCTCATTATGAAGGATCATACCCTAATTAGATGCATTCATACATATAAGAAGTTTATTACTTGATTCTCTTTCATATTAGGAGTCTTCTCTCTCCGCTTACTATTAGATGATGTTTACATCACTCTTGATTAGATTAAGTCAAATCAACCTTGACAACATAAGTCATGTCATCACCATTATGGTCATTATGGTTTACTTGATCAAGGGGTATTAGTCACACTATCCCATCAAGGGTACTTTTGTAATGTTCACCCTTGGTCATAACATGCATTAATCCACTATTTACTTGGTACCTTAATCACTTTAGGTATCTTTAGGGTTTAGGTTAATCAACTACTAACCCATCTTGACCACTAAGGCATCAAACATTCTTGACCTTTTAAAACCCCAAACGGTCTTGCACTTCAAACCCCCAAACGGTCTTGGATGGACCTTGAAACCGTTTGGTGGTGTTGATCATTTGGTCCCTTTTACTTTTAAAACCATTTGATAAAGTGCACACTCAAGACCGTTTGCCCAAGGTAGGGTGAAGACCGTTTGGTCTTGTTGACCGTTTGGTCAAGTTTGACCTTGAAACCGCATGGGCAAATTGATCTTGAAACCGCATGGTCACCAATCGGTTTGGGATCGTTTGGTCCCAAACGGTCTTGAGACTGTTTGGTCCAAACCATCTCAAAACCGCATGGACCAAAAAGTGACTGACCCATTCCAATTGAATTAGGGTTTCCAATGTTGAACCCCTCAAACGTTCATGCACTTGTTAGCCATTTATCAATTGAGTCAATTAGGTCAACCCACAGCTGATTTGAACCTCAATTGACCTTCAATTGATCACCAATTAGGGCTTGGGTCAATTGAATTAGGGTTTGGAATCGATCACCCTTCAACATGTATCAACATGAGTCTAATTGATGTTGAACCCATTGAACCATCATTCAATTGGGTCATGACCTGACCCCAAACGGTCTTGGGATCGTTTGGACATCCTCCAAACGGTCTTGAGACCATTTTCTCAAGTCAACACCAAAATCTTACTCAACCTATTAAGGTCATTGATTTGATCATTAGGTCACTAATCGATTATACTTCAACTTGTTGCCTCTCAATCTTCAACTACTTAACCATGGTTAACCCTAGACCTCCAAATGGTCTTGGATGACCCCCAAACGGTCTTGGGATCATTTGGACATTCTTGAAATGGTCTTGAGACCGTTTTACCATTATTTCATCAAAAACCAAGTCATTCACTTAAGGGTTGAACCCTATATTTGGTCACAAAATCAACACTTAATTGTTTTACAACTTGACATCATTAGACTCTCTATTAGTCAACCCCACTTAACCCTAGACCTCCAAATGGTCTTGGGTGATCATCAAACGGTCTTGAGACCATATGGGTGATCTCCAAATGGTTTTGAAACCGTTTGGGTCACTCAACCCAAACTTCAACATGATTGTATTATTAAAATCAGCAATAGACCCGATTATGGTTTAGGTGACTAATGGGCCTTCAATTGGTGATTTACTTGGAATTGGATGATGATTTTTGGTAGGTGATTAGTCCAAAATATTTACAACAGATCTCCAAATGGTCAACGCATGGTCAACACACCCAAATGGTCTTGGACCATTTGCTTTCATGAGGTTTAGTTGAAACTGTTTACTTTCAAACAGTTTTGAAACTGTTTGCTCCCAAACGGTTTGGGAAACCATTTGTGCAAGAGGTGGATGACCGTTTGATAAAGAAAGATTAGGATAAACTTTGGAAATAACGTCATCATCTTCTACCTCAAGAAAATGGACTGTTCTTCACGGAATTGCTTGCAAGAACACATAGAAGTGTCTAAAGAAGTAGAATAAGCAACATTTTCATGAAAGGAAGATGCATAAGCAAAACTTAAGGGTTAGAGTTATAAAACCCGCCTCTAGGACTGATCCATAGCTCCAAGCTTCATATATTTAATGGTGGCTTGAGCTCTAAAGGTCGTCCAAGGTCCGTTCCTCAAGATTTGGATGGAAAAGATGGCTAGAAAGAAGAGTGGTGTAAGGAAAACTACTAAACCAACCTTGTATTAGGATTTCCTCCAAGAATTCGAGCTAGGTGATGATCAAAACTTACCCAAACCAGCTTGGTCGTCCTCCTCTTCTCCTGAGATTCTCTGTAGTCGGCCAAAGCAAGAAGATGAGAAAAGGAACTAAGGGAAACGTTCCCTTGCCTTGTGGAAAAAGGATTGCTTATATATTTTTGGGTATATTTTCAAGGAAAGAAGATTATTTCCTTTATTTCTCAACTATATCCACTAGGTCCTTCTCCACTTCTTGGCCACGTTTCTCCCTTATTTCCTTAAGCAAAACTCCTCCTTATCTATGGTTAAAGGAAAATAAGCCATATATCTTAATAAACTATATATGTATGAAAGGCCATTTTGCTTAAAACTTGGTTATTTAGATATTAAGGTTCTTTCTTATTTGATCATTCAAATGAGGCGCCCTACTCATTCTATTTACTCTAATTGATGCCAAGAGTCATTATAGATACTCTAGATGGTATATTTTACATGTTGCACCCCAAGGTTTGGGTAAATTGCACTTTACACCAAAACTAGGTTTTAAAGCACAAGGATTGCTCTACAAGCTATATCTTGGTGCCCAAGCTTGGAGAATCCATGTCACTACATCATATGCATTCTTATGATGTTTCAACATCAGAGGAACATCTTAACATGTGTAATTTGCAAGTTAACCCCTCTAACTGGGTAATTTGCACTTTAGTCCATATTTAACAAAACAATATTACAACATTGTTAAAAAAGGACTGAAATGGAAATATATGTTCCTCAGAAACTTTAATTGCATATAAAAAGATAAACAAAAGCATATAATCACATATTTAAGAAAAACACCTAGGGTTAGTTCATAACCCAGGTCAGGGATGTTACATCAATATCATATACTGATTCATATGTGCGTGCACATGCATTTCTTAGTCTAGCTTATCATGTGGCCATGATATCAAACTCTAATAGAGGGAGAATCCCATATAAATCACTTAGAGTCAGTCCCCATGAGTCAAAACTACCCAATCATCACCTTTAATGCAACTCATATTTCTAGAATATGTTTGATGATGCCAAAGTATACCCAATGACAAGTAATGAGTGTTTTGACTTTAGGTCTAAGAACCACAATCACCACCTTCACTATGAGAGATGACTATGACCACCAATGATGGTTTCCATGTGTCACTCTCAAGGTAGGTCTTTTTGATAAATGGTTCCCTAACACATATCTGCATTCTTGGTTTGATATTCCATATCATGACTAATGAAATTTTTTCATCGACCAACACACACTCTAGTATTTTGTGTTACCGTGTCTATCTTCCTTCAATACTAACAGTCGACTAGGGACATAATAAGAATGTACATACTCTTATCATTCACATGATTTAATTGTTCAAGACCTATACATGAAGACATACATCATTGAGCATTGTCATTCCTTAGACATTTATAATGTTTCCTCATTATCTCATAACTAAGTGAAATAGAATGAATAAGAAGCTTGACTTTATCATTATTAATCAAATCCTTATGTTATAATTCATGTCTATCATCATATGATTGGGTCTTTGGGCATACCTTACCAACAGACTCCCACTTGCACATAGAGCCAATTACCCATGAATTTCATTCTTGGTGATCCAAACATGTCCACCATGTTTCTTCTGCTCAAGTGCTAATCTAGTGGGTTAGAAACATTTTCTATTAGTTGGTATATTGCATCTCTCTTTATCTCTTCACTTATGAGATGAAACAATTGTAATATGGTATATTATATTCCTTGCCTAACAAGTAGATTCATTTTTGTCACAATATCACTACTGAGTCATCAATGGTTGGAACATCTATAAGTTCTTCATATGAACTTATAGATCCATATAGTACCACTCTATCTTCATAACACAAGTATAGAATTAATGGATATTAGTTTGGAACCCTTCAAACTAGTAACATCCTTTTTTTTATATCAAACATATATTATTACGATCACTTTTATCATTTTTTTAAGCTTGCATTAGTGTAACGCTTTACACTCAACTCTTCCTTTATTACTATCTCTATTAACTAGCAATCTATCCTAAAGTACTTCACAAGTATTAATAGATATCTTTATTGACATTCTAATAACCCTTATTAGATTTTAATATCATCTTGTCATGTCCAATACATACACAATTATATGAGATAAGCACATTTATAGAATTCATGATAGATCCATTATTTCAACATATGGTATCTTATCTAAGATATTTCCATTCTTCACAAGAATTGGAATGTATGGTTCACGAGAGGCTAATCCAGATTCTCTCTCATTGAATCCTTTCATGTTGAATTCTTTCAACATCTTGCTATTTTGTCTGCTCAGACTTACTTTGTGAAACTTTCATGAACTATCTCAATAGGTCTTAATCCTGATCTCATAGGATGTTTCACATAATCCTTCATTGTTGAAGGGGTTTTCATGCCAATTCTCAATATTCACAATATTGAGACATTATTCCTCATCACATGTGAAATATTCATATATGCTCCCACTAAATCTTTTGTAATCACATATTTCATCTTTTATCTTGATTCAAAGAAAACTCTAACTGTCTTGTCAAGTCAAAAGATCCCATCTCTGAGATGATTGTTTCAATCCCATATTGAACTTTGTAATTTATAGGCTTTATTTGCATTCATGATGTTATAAAACCTTTAGGTTGTGTCATGTAGACATCCACTCGTACATTCCTTTTAATGAATCCGATTTCAATCTTCATATGCTAAATTTGTTAGTCTATTCTAACTACAAAAACAAGCATGACAATTGGTAAAGAAATTTCTATCATATCCTACAACTTGAATTAATTAGAAAACCTTTTAAACCAATTTGCCCCTTTTATGTAATCCGTGTAGGTCTTTACAACAAGACCCTATAATACCCTTTAGGTATTACCCCTTCAGGTGGCACTACCAAGGTCCTACCTTTCTAGCTTACTTGAATCCCATAATGGCATTGAGCCATTACTCAAATTATGGTTCATAATAGCTTGTAGTTGATTAATTGGTTGACCTTTATTATGACCAACCTGTCTGAGTTTGTTGGATTCACAATCCTCCAATCTCATATATGTTCTACTAGAACTATTTTGTACCGTGTCACATGACGAACTTGAGATTCTACAACAACATATGATTTTCTCAGTTCTCATTGAACCTCTTTTTTGCCCTCAAACATTTCGAGTTCTACTTTTACTCCCACCAATTCCTTAGGAACTCGGTTATCCTATCAACAAAACATTTTGTTATTGGATTGGGATTAATATTAACATTCAACATTCATGGTTTGCGGATAAAACTTTTCAAGAAACTTCTTTCTCAATATAGGTTTCAATCCTATATACATATTTGGGACATTTCCATATCATATCATATATGATGACTTTATAAACCATTCAGATGGTACATCATTTAGTGATGGGTATATATATTTGAGGATGTAATAATATTTTATTAATTGATAATAACATCATGACTCATAATAGCATGATTCCTTCATTCTGACACATCATCATGTTCATATGGATTTGACTTGTGATACACTGTTACAGTTCCATCATTAAGGCTCTCAAGGTATTGTTGTAAAGTATCTCAAGTTTCTGATCTCATCAAAGTTTCATAACACTTTTATCAAAATTATATTTCAATTATAATCTACTTGAACACTTCAAGAGATTCTATTTTACTGAGTACATATTTTCATATTACCAATAAATGCAATGAAGTATAAGTAACTGTCTATAGCATTCATTCCATAAAATCTCCATGCATCATATGTATGAAGTCTAGTGGAAAGATCATCCTCCCACTATATTTAGTGAAGGACGTTATGCCATGTTTCACATAAGTAAGATTTGCATATTTCGTTAGGTTCAATAACCAAGGGAGTCTAGATTAACGTCAATATGTATTCTAGTTTTGCATTTTTAATATACACATTCAAGGTGATTATTTTGAGTTATCAATTATAATATTTTGGTATTAACATTATAAACATTCATCTCGAGGTTCTTTCATACAAAGACTATTAGATGTTTGGGATTGCCATATAAGATCATATCTTTTGAAACAGAAACATTAACAACTCACTTTATTAATTTACCATCCTTGTCATACAAGATGATTTAAAGTAAATATTTCTATTTATTGGCATAATGAAATAGCAGTTCAATTAACACTATTACATAGAAATCGGGATAAGATAAATTTAAATATAGACTAAATCTTCAACAACACTTGCTCATCACTGTATATTTGTCCTTTCATGAAGGCTTTTACTTCTTGTCAGATCCTGCACATCAAGTATGTCATATATCTATTTGGTATCATATACTACACAGAAGTGATCAAATTTATCTTACAATGTTTATACTTGAAGTGGAGGCCTCAATACCTTCCTTCTACTTCTTTAGTACCTCTAACCAGAGTGGGCAATTTTTTTTCTAATGTCTAGGCTAGTGACAATTGTGACAATCACCTCTTTTCTTTAGGTTCCCTTTGCCTTAAGATCTAAAGACTCAAGCTTCTGGCCAACTTTATAACTCTTTTTAGCTTTGTGTTTGCCTTTAGACTTCATCTTTGTCTCTTTGTTCATCATCTCATACTTGGGATTGTCTTTATTCATTTAAACCTCAACTATTCTCAACATGCTCAACAATTTTGTCACTGGCTTGTCAAAGTCGTTCATGTTGTAGTTCATGACAAACTGACTGTATGACTCTGGTAGGGATGACAAACTCACGTCAGTGTCCAACTCTTGACCCAAGGGGAATCCTAGTCTAGTTAGGTTCTCCACATACCCAATGATCTTGATTACATGACGACCTATTGGGTCTCCTTCTACCATGTTTCACTTGAACAGTTCCTTGGAAACATCGTATGTCTCTTGTCTTTCCTGATCTTGGAACATGTTCTTGAGATGTGTGACCATCTCAATCACATCCATGTTCTCATGCTTCCTCTATAACTCAAAGTCCATGGAGCATAGAAGACACTTGACATCCAAGACATCTTCAATATGCTTCTTGTAAGCATCCTTTCCAGCCCTTGGTGCATTTGGAAGGGGTTATCTGGTTCTAGTGTCTCCAGGACATAGAGATTGTGCTCCTGTGTGAGAATGATTTTCAACATCCTGAACCAGTTGTGGAAGTTGTTCCCATTTAGTTTGTCCTTATTAAGGACCAGTTGCAGAGAAAAGTGATTTTTGTTTGTTGTCATTTAATTCTACAAAAGATTTTGCAATTTTGTAAAAAATCATTTTTTATTTGATTTGAATAAAATTTGAAAATATTGATTATGTCTTTAATTAACTACCAGTCTCATTATTCTGATCAAATTGACAACCTCAAGTATCAATTTGGAAAATTGGAACTAACAATTTTCTAATGAGCAAGATCCAAAATAGTTCAACTATGGCCTCACTAAAGCCATAATACGTAGTTACTTATCTAAAAAAATTTGTCCAATGACATCATATGTAATTATTGATATATAATATGCATAACTCCTTACCATAATATTTGTATGCTTTTGGGCCTAGACACTCTAAGAATCACCCATTAAGCCTGACCCAAAAGCTGACACAATAATAATGTACCCCATTTATGTGGCACCTACATGATTACCATCAGACTTCCACGAGATAGACAACATACTACACTCTGGCATAACCTACACTTGTCCGATCACGAATTTCATGTGTGTTACTTGTTAGAAAGAATCTTATACTTAATATGTTTGATTGAGGGATTTATATATATCATATATATAAATAAACTGTATCCAATCATCACATATATAGTGTGTATCATATACATGCTATGTCCCACAATGTAAACATGAAATATTAAACAAAAAGCAATGGTTGTAGACATGTCAACTGTAATTCTTTGGAGCCACAACAAACTACTACTACCTAGGTCAATCTTCATATCTCATGCATGAACCTGTTGTTGGTGCAGATCTGTGCTTGCCAATATAGGTTGATCAGTTGAACCGTTCATCTCACCTCTTGGCCAGTCAGTTGGTTTCCTAAAACTGTCATCTCACCTTCTATCCAACCGATGTGTATACACCTCCATACAATCGGTTAGGTCCACCAGGCGGTCGGATTGCTCCCGCAATCTGTCTACCTCAGTCCTCCAGTCAGTCGGCTCGTTCCTGTGAGATGATTGGCTCGCCTGACGTTGATCCTCATTTTCATCATTGCAAGAAGGAAAACTATCCTATTGCTAATATTATTACATTGTAAAGAGAAATCTTGAGTTACATTCGAGGGGACCAAAGGTAGGAAATAATTAACTTTATATTGAGAATAAGGAGGTAGATGCTCGGTGTGCAAATTGAGATAAAACAAAACCATCCAATCACACACACATATAGGGTTATTGGCCATAACAATTCTACACATCCACCATCAAGACTACTTTTAGGGAAACACATGTAAATATCAAATATATCATACACACACAGATATATATATATATATATATATATATATATATATTAGTTTGGGATTATATTGTCTTTCATATGAAACAAATATGAGATAGTTTAAATATTCACATCGTATGCAATAAATAAACAATAAAATTAAAAACCCAATCATATCAATTATCCCAAAACATAGTAAATTGATGAGGCACTGATACCACTGTTGGTAAATAAGGGCACCTAGAAAGGTAGTAGAAATACAATTTTTATTTATCCATCTTCCCCATAATATCAAGATAGGAAATAATTAACTTTATATTGAGAATAAGGAGGTAGATGCTCGGTATGCAAATTGAGATAAAACAAAACCATCCAATCACACACACATATAGGGTTATTGGCCATAACAATTCTACACATCCACCATCAAGACTACTTTTAGGGAAACACATGTAAATATCAAATATATCATACACACACAGATATATATATATATATATATATATATATATATATTAGTTTGGGATTATATTGTCTTTCATATGAAACAAATATGAGATAGTTTAAATATTCACATCGTATGCAATAAATAAACAATAAAATTAAAAACCCAATCATATCAATTATCCCAAAACATAGTAAATTGATGAGGCACTGATACCACTGTTGGTAAATAAGGGCACCTAGAAAGGTAGTAGAAATACAATTTTTATTTATCCATCTTCCCCATAATATCAAGATCACATAAACTACTATGAAATAGGAATGATGCTTTAATGAGTTTACTACAACTCATTTCAGTGCAACTATCTTCTAGTTGCTCTTGGACGGTGTCTGAGCAACTCCTGGTCTTCACCATGGACTACAAAATCAAACAACATCTGCATCAGCTCCTGGTCTCGCCACACACTGTAGGTTGACATTGTCCTTCTTGTGGAAGAAAACAACCTCCCCGCCTCTAGACAAATCCACACATACCACTTATAACTCCTATAATTCTAGTAGAACAATCAAGAAGGAGTTGTTCGTCCCATTGGTGTACAAGTCTTCAACTTATTTTCCCACAATTGGTTCTCCCTTGCTATCCCTCCCTTTAACGGGTAGAACTTGCTTGTGCTCTCTATTGGTTACCACAACCAAAGAGGACAATAATTGTCAGATGCAATGGAGTTGTATTTTGAAGCCCCCAATACCCTGATATTTATAGGAGGGGTTAGGGTCTGGGTTCCCAATCTATGTTGGAGTGGAAGGGACATGATGATCTTGAATGTTTTCGACATGTGACTCCCAAAACGGTTGGTTGGTGATCAAACCGGTCAGCTCACACGTGATATAGTGAGTTTGTGGTGCAAACCTGGCATTTCAAATGTTTCCTAATTGCACATAAATTTGGCAAAATCATTTCCAATTAATGCAAACATTAATTCCTTGAACCAATCAAATTGAACAAGTGAAACGAGCAATCTTTCTCACAAACTCAAGAAAGTAACTAGAACCTTTGTTCGACCCAATCGAGCTACTCGGTTTACCAGGTGAATGGGTCATCTTGCTATCCTGAGTCGATCAGTTCACCTAGTGAGCAAATCGATTGGTGTCTAATTCATTCAGAACTCCAGCCAATTCAGTTCCATCAACCTATAGGTCCAAATGGCCTTTTGACCAGTGAGCCAACTAGTTGGTAGTGCAGTCAGATAATATATTGCTTGAATTAAATACCTAACCACTTTAGAAATCAATCTAATCATCTTTCAAGGTTAAACTCCTTTTCTAGACGAGTTACTACGTGTGTGACCCTATAGGCCCCATATCATGTTGGCAGTGAATGTCCATAATCTAGCTTATGACATCACAAGAAGCTAGCAGTGCCTTGTCTCTCATCAGTTCTACCCAAGTGAATGGAAAGTTGGAGAACAACTTCAGCCTACAATCTGTGTAAGGTGTTACAGTGATTGTATAATTCCTTTGTCTCTGATATCCATAATGAACTTGAGGCATGGAATCGTCATCCTCTCAATGTTCAATTCATGTTCCTTGAATCAAGAGCAGATTGTCTAAGATATTTGTGAATCCAATATCATATATTGATTCACATGTGCATGCACATGCATTTCTCATTATCGCTTATCAAGTGGCTAGGATATCAGACTCCAGTAAGAGGGAAAATCCCATCTACATCACTTATAATCAGTCCCCATGTGTCAAAGCTACCCAATCATCACCTTTATTGCAACCCATATTTTAGAATTATGTTATACCCAACAACATGTGATGAGTGTAGTGACTTCAGGTCTAAGAACCATAATCACCACCTTCACTATGAGAGATGACCATGACCACCAGTTATGGTTTCCATGTGTCACTCTCAAGGTGGGTCAGTTCAATACATTGTTCCCTAACATGTATCTATGTGCTTGGTTTGATATACCATATCATGACTAATGAGATTTTGTCATCAACCAACACACACTCTAGTCTAATGTGTTATCAGTGTTTATCTACCTTCCAAAGTAACAGTCAACTAGGGACATAATAAGAATGTACATACTCTTAGCATTCACATGATCTCATTGTTCAAGTCTTGTACTTGAAGACATATGTCATTGAGCATTGTAATTCCTTAGACATTCATAATTTCTCCTCACTATCTCATAACTGAGTGAAATAGAATGAATTGGAAGCTTCTCGTTATTATTATCAATCAAATCCTTATGTTATATGCCACGTCTATCATCATATGATTGGCTCTCTGGGCATACCTTACCAACAATACTACCTTTAACGTCGGTTAAATAATAGCCCTCTAATGTTGGTTTTGTAGAAACACCTAAGTGGGTGACACTACAGATAAGCACCTACAACATAGGTTTTTTTTGGGTGAGTAAATCGATGACTCAAACCCAACCTCAGTTGATATGATTGAAGTAACTAAAAAAATTAAGAGTCATTGGGTTTGGTGGAACCAATGACATTGCACTGCTAAAACAAGTCACATTTTTAATTGATAAAGGTTTCTCTAGCATCGATTCATATGTACAAACTGACGATACACATGAATTTTGTCATTGGTTCGACATCTAAATCGACATCACAAGTTAGTTGGTAACACGACCATGTTGCCCAACACGTTGTTTTATAATATCCCCATAATGTCATTTTTTGTCTTAAAACCGATGACTAAGACCTAGAATGTCATTTTTTGTAACAAATTAAGACAAAATTATGTTATTTATTTAAATAACAGGTCTGTAGACCTACGGTCTGGCTGTTCAACATGATGAAAAACCTATAGTTCATTCAAACTACAGGTTCCATCCTGTATTCAACTTAACAACATGCCAACAAACCTACAATAACATTCACACAATCCACACATGTACAAGATACATTCTCTAATTCCATTCTCATGACATGTACAAATACAATTATCATTGTATTCATCAATCTTCACATTCATTTACACACATGCATATATACATCATATACATATGCACCAATTTTATTCTCATGAAATGGAGAAACACAATTCTCATTGTATTCATTCATCTTCACACTCATTCACACACATATATATATATATATTCATCATTCACACATGAACCAATAATTTACTGGCATCAAATTTAAAGTTGCAAGAAGTCATAAGCACCACATGTATACATAAGTTATGATGTCAAAGTACAGAAAACTCATATTTTATCCCAATCAAATTCAAAGTTTACTTCCTTAACAAAGACTTGTGCCCATTTTTCTCGTATCACATATATCTCTTCTGTCATATAGGGCTTTGACGTGTCAAACAACTACAAAGAGAATGACATAATTAAAGAGTTGATTTTGATATTTTCATATTATCAAATGAGACTATTCACTTATGATGATTAAGACTATATATAGATTACATTTTGTATGCAGTGGATGTCTAGTGCCCCCTGTCCGAGGATCATGCCCATATACCGCATGATGTAGCATGTGTATGCCCAACCATTATCTTGTACTGGACACTAGAAATTTACCACCATACACAATGTTAATAAATAAAAGTAAGCATAGTTGGCATAAATATGCATTAAAGTTAGAAAAACTACCTCAACCAACTTAACGCTTCTTTTTCTTATCCACCTTTCCTCCATCCTTTTTTAATTCTTTTATACCCCAATATGTTAATGCAATACATTGGATTTCATTAGTAAATACTCATGTGTTAATATATGTTAACAAATATACAAATTTACTCATGTGAACAATACCATTTCCATTTCGTGTCATGTATTATCTACTTGGTCACCCTTAGTAACTAAATAATATGAGGTTAGCATATAACAGACAATAACCAACAATACCTAATGATTATTCTTGAATAAAAAGAAGACAAACAAATGAAAAGCTCAAAATCCACAATGAAATGTAATTGTGAAGTCAAAATTCTAATCAAAATAACTAAAACTTACTCAATCATTGAAAGGTGCTATAATCACGCTCTTTTTTGCATTCAAATTATTTAAGTGTGATACAGAAGTATTTTGTAACAAATATACCATCTTTATTTACATGGCTAATCAATGATGGAACTAGAAATGCCACATGGGGTAGTGAGAACTCTGTACGCACTCTATGTAAGTAGCTGGAAAATATAAATCATCCATGCATTAATGTATAAGAAAACAAATAAACATATATAAGATGTGGTAATTAGCAATTATATCTCACCATATGTGAAGTTCTATGATAGATGTATTCAACCAAGGATAAGTCAACATCTCCACAACATCTTGCAAAAATATACTAGTATCATGAGGTTGACCTACAATGTCCTCCTTGATACTAACCATCATAGGCGACCCTTCTTCAAAACCTCCTATCCATAATCCCAAATCCTTACAATTCTCACCTCACAAGTCTAATAGGTCCTTTACAAGTCAACCGGGTAACCGAATATCTTGACGAGGAGGTGCAGGATGATCTATAGGAGGTTTCTTAGGTGTTGTGTCCTATATATATATATTCTCATATCAATCTCATTATATAAAGATACACATGTGATGTAAATTTATCATACATTAGTATAAACAACTCCCACTTTGGGATAGAGTCATGTCTCCATTTGCATCACCTATCATCTCAAGGTCAGGGTGGCCATATGGCAGTGCAGTCTGCTTCCAATTGTTGTATACAAACCTTGGCGTCATACAAACCACATAGGCATGCATTAGTGCACCATGAATCACGTCACCTATAAGCGGTGGTCAAGCCACGCCCAATGCAACAACATATCCTTCTAGTACAATACAACATGCCTCAACCCCTACAAAATTGTATATAGTGTTAACATATACCTAAACACAAATATATTATAGTAATCATTATGAAAGACTACTATATCACAAAGAAATTTTGCATCGGACGTGCTAGCTGGAGGGTCCATGGGTTTACTACCAACCACCTCTATTGTAGGGGGGTCCACCTTGTATGAAGAGTGGGGTTCCATAAGTACTATCTCAGAAGCTAAATGAGAAGCATGATACTATCTCATTTATTCCTCTATTCCCTTTGCAATCATATCTTGTACCTTCACTTATGAGAATGCTCCTTTCTGGACAAATTTTTGCTTATGTTGTGATGTACCAAAGAAGCCCCTTATACCGACACCAGCACCAGCAATCCTAACATGTCCAAGATGCTCTGGATTACCTAGAGCAACTGTCAATTCATCTCTTTTGACCTCAAGGATGAACTTTCTTATTTCCTTTTCTCTTAGAGCCCCCGCAAATCATCATCAATAGTAATTGGTAAGTAAATCATAACAATTGAGGTTATAACAATCATCACAATAATTTCTCTTAAAGTTGAATTTTACCATTCTTGTAGCCACCACAACAGTTATGGGGTTGAGTATTTCTCCATATTTGGTTTTCCTCAACACTGTCCACAGATCATGGAGAGGTAGAGATGTAGTAGTAACATTGGAATCAATAGTCTCATGAGTAGGATGCTAAGAATAAGATGCCTCTAGTCTTTTGGTGAAGCCTTCCATAGACACCTGAACCCATCTTGTGGTTGTGCACATTCTTTACACACCTTTATCTTTGAGCATGGCTTAACGCTTGGTTAGTCCAAAACATATTTTAAATATGTAATATAAATAATTCATAAGAATGTACTCTAAATGAGGAGTCTCAATACTATGAATTCATCGAATTTTATTGAAGCAACAAACGTCTCCCACACCTTCGGGTCAAGATAGTTCCATTGCTCAAAGGTTGACTTCTTCTTCTTCTTCTAATTCAAGATGCATTATCTTGTTAGATTTGTCCTATAATTCCTTAGTAGCCTCCCACAACATTTGCAACACTTTTTTATGATGCAATTTTTCACCCAGGTCAAATATGCTCTATAAAAGTTCATATACTTAATGAAATATTCTTTGAAGTAGAATTGTAAATATATTTACAAATAGAATTTTAAATCATAATCTCTCACACATAGATCCTTCCATATTATGTATTTCATGCATTGAGCGATTTTATGCCAAGATTATACTATTATATCTAATTTTCTATGAGTAAGAATCCCTAGATATTGCACAAAAAGACTATGACTCTTCCTAATAGGATTTCCTGTATCATCATAATCAATGACCAACTTTGGTCCTTTACTACTTTGATCTACTAACTTTTTCATCATGATGATTCCTCTTATTTTTACATGCTCATGATGCTACTCAACAAGGTCAACAAGATCCTCCGAGCACACATCATCATGATAAAATTGAGAAGAAACACATATAACAATAAAACATGTACCTTATAAATGTGATAAAATAATACAACAATACAACAAGGTAGACATTGTAAAATGCACGTCTATGTAATTATACAACACTAGTGTCATCCTCATGGTGCACATCCTCATGGTAATCATCATCATAGTCATCATACTCATGGTCAGACACCATATAAAAATGTCATATAAAAAATAGTCAAATAATGAAATATAAATGATAAAGAATGTAAAATGCACATCTAACATCTAAAACAATAAAAACATGCCTTTGATATTGATTGGTTATTGGATCAATTAACATTCCTTCTGTGTGATATCCATCCACATATAAGTCAGTGTTAGCATCGACATTTGGTGTTGGCAATCCAACTAAGAATTGACTAGATTCATCATACTTGTCATAGTACTCTTCTTCATTTATAGGAACAACAATGAACTGCCTTTTACCATGTAGAATAACTAACCATTTTTCATTTACAGGATCATCAACATAAAATAACATTTCTAACTACAAAAGAACTCCAATAAGGAAGATTCTATAAAATTGACCTCTTATTGTAGAAAGATTTATTAGTCTGTGTGGGAATAGTACATTGTGATCTCTTACCAAACGCATTGATAAAGTATTTTACTCTTTCATAAACAACCTCCCATGATATATGTTTAGGGGTACACTGTTCTTCATTCGATCCATTGAGTGCTTTGTGCAACCTTTGGTAAGGCTGAAATTTTAGAAGAACCTTTGATGACCAAGATTTACAGTCTCTCTACCATGTTTTAGTCATATCCAATCAATGTTCTCCTCACATATAGGGCATTCTTTGGATCGATGTATCTGGACAAATTCACATATGCTGGAAAGTCATTAATAGTGCAAAACAACATAGTATGTAGATTAAATGTCTCTCTATGTGAAGCATCATATGTCATCACACTTTCTCCCTTGAGTTTCTTTATGTCATTAATCAGAGGTTCAAGATAAACACCCATATCATTACCAAGTTTTTTAGGGCCCGATCTCAACAACGACATCATGAGATTCTTATTTTTCATACAGAACCAAGGAGGAAAATTATATATAACCATCATAACAGGACAAGTGCTATGTTGGATGCTCAATGTGACATATGGATTCATCCCATCGATACAAAGCCTAAGTATTAGGTTCCTAACTTATTCACCAAATTTATGGTACAATACATCAATATTCTTCCATTGGGGGGACTTCGACACATGTTATAAGATCCCATCATTATTTTTCTTTGCCTCTACATACCACCTTAAGTCTCCCCATCCGTAGTATTGTCAAACGAGCATTGAAACCATGGTATTATAGGTAGACACTACATCATCTTGGAAGGAGAGCCAGCCTTGGACTACCCCAAAGTCATCATTTTATACCTTGACACCCCACATTTTGGACAATCTTTCAAATTGACATAGTCCTTTTGAAATAACACACAGTCATTCGGGCTTGCATGTGTCTTTTTATCCTTCATTCCCATTCAGAACACATTCTCTTTAATTTTTATGTTGAGATTGGAAGCTCGTTTGCTTTAGGAAGAATTTCTTTCAACAAAGACAACAATGACATGAAGCTATTTTCTCTCCATCTATTATCAGCCTCCAAAGTATACAATATCAACACAACACTCATCTTCGTAAACCTAGTACAACCTGAGTATAACGATCTCTCAAAATCATGCATAATGTTTCTAAATAAGGAAGGTGGATGTGTGTGCTCTACCACACAACTATCTAGCATAACATAAATCATGTCTATCATAATTAGGCCATTCACATCTACATCATAGTCAAAAATTTCTTCTTCAATAAAAGTACTACTATTGACATCTACTAATCTCATAATAGGAATCTCTCCATGTTAGTACCATTCTGTATAACCCTGTACCATCCTGTTGCACATGGAATGACTTTTGATTTCCTCAAAATTATCGACTTTCAAGTTGTTAGTCAATTCCTACATGGACAATAGAACCTATCTCCAATTCATTTCTTGTGTTCCTACAAATCTTATAAACTGATCAAGACTAGTAATAAAATCTCAGATGTAGTGATTTGGAATGGACATCCATGATCTATCCATTATATGATAAATGGGATAACTAGTATTGAATCAAGTGTTAATCATTTAGGGTTTAGGAATAAGGGTTTGTCATTTAAGGTTTACCATTTTTGAGATTAGGATTTAGAGATTAGGGTTTGTCATTTTAGGGTTAATTGAGGTTTACAGATTAAGGTTTAGGGTTGATGGTTTACAAATTAGGGTTTAGGGTTCAGTAATGAATGTGTTTACCACCTATCCCATTCTTAAACACTTAATTCTACTAGTAAGTGTATAATGTGTATTTGATTTTCAAGAAAATGTCTTCAACGTTTCCCCGCAGTCCTCCAAGTAAATCAATGTAGATGGGAAAATATTCACTTACATATGTACTTAGAGAACAAACAATGAATAGCTGACAAAACATCTTGAAAACTAAATACACATTATACACTTATATCCTAAGTGAATTTAGATGTTCAAGAACAATCCCAAACCAGGGACTATCTATGATTTACTCCTAATGAATAAATCTCAAATGGGTTTCTAGGCCAACAAATACATGTATGTTGTCCTAGTTTCATAATTCATATCCTAGGTTTTATGTAACATCATATACTTTAATTCATTATTCCATTTGGGTTAGCTCATTCATGCATATATTTGGGATGTAGTACAAGAAGAAATCAAACATGGGGTTCAATCCACAATGAATGGGAGAAACACTCAACTAGAGATTGATTCTTTAGGTTTCCAGAGCAAGGAGTTAGGGATTTTAGGGTTTGGTTGTGATAGTTTCATTTCGCTAAGGATGACAAGAAAACATAGAAGGAAAATAACAATCAAACTAAAATTAACCCTATTTCATCAGTGTTGATCAACTACACAATCTTGTAGAGAAATTGAACTAAGTTTAATTAATCACTAACAAGAGAGAAAGAAAGAAAGATTCATTAATTAAAATAAACTAGTAATTGAACTAAAGAAACAAGTTAGAAGTAAAGTGAGAAATTAACTAGATAAACCTAACTTAAGAAACTAACAAAGATATACTTACTGTAATAAGAACTGATTTTCATGAACAAGGCAGGAAATCTAAGAAAACAAAGTCAATTAGTAGAAAGAGAACAAAATAGGGTTTAAGAAAGTACATGGGGTAGTGCATTCTTAGGGGATGTGTGACAATAAACCACTAAGCAAGCCTTTTGACTAAGTGTATATGGAAGAGCACACCTAGTCACTCATATCTCTTACCTAGGATTAGGGAATGGATAAAAAATGGGGCTCCAAGCTGAAGGCACAGAGAGGCAACATCCAAAGCACCAAGAGGCAGCTCCAAGCGATAGCCCGCGTCCAAGCTTCAAGCTCCATCAGCGGAACAATAGAGACCTCCGGCGGAAAATGGCAGAGTAGTATCTAGGAAGCTCTAGTGGTAGAAATTGATGGTGGAGGAAGAGAGTGGGACGACGACCATGTAACAACACAACTAGCATAGTGGTGAGGGTGACAGAATCACCGGAGGTAGGTATCAAGGGAACAATGAAACCTAGATTGAGGAAAAGTTTATTTGCGGATGCTATTAAGTTAGACATAGTCGTCATTTTTTTGCCAAAATAGATGATGAAGTACATAGTTTTTAGTTACTCATATAAAATCGTCAACTGAGTTAGAGCATACACGTCAATTTTGTCCAAAAAATGATGAAAACGTCCATTATCCAAAAAAAAATAGTTAACCTTAGTAAGAACTTAGACATTAGATGTGGAGAGTTAAACTGATGAATCTGTTAGTACATAGACATCAGTTGTGTCATTCTAGCATTTCACATTTGGTTAACACTATAACCCTTTTTTCAATTAACCTCAAGGTACCCAACCTTCACAACTAGATTAGTATTTTAACTAGGTTTGCATACTAAGTGGATATTATTTCCTCTTTTCCATATTTCAAATTTTACATTTTATTTCTTGATTTATTTTCAACTAAACTTTAAAAACGGATCAATTTTTAATTTAAATTGGCATACTAAGTTGGAAATTTATAGCCTCTTCACCAATGAAATGAAAATTAGATAGGTGTTGGTGCTAAAGATGTTCTTCGCTAAGTTGTATAATATTTGGATTTTGAAATAAAGGACTCTAGGTTAGTTGATTTAGATGATGATAGGGAGGGTTGACTCCTTTTCTCTAGAAAAAATATGGATATAATGTGTTCATTTCAATTACAATAGTCATTTTCATAATTTATGTCTTTGAATCAATTGCAATACTAAGACAATTTTAGGTTGGCAAGTTCAATTTTTATTGCACTTGTAGGAGTATCATGCTTACCTTATCATGATCTCAACAAAAGAGTGGACAAAGTTATGTCATAGGCAATGGTACAATATAATGAAGTAGTTCAAGAATTAATTTATATGCCCATTTTATGATAGATGTCTAAAAGAATATCAACTTTCTTGCATTTTGGATAAAATGTTATAGTTTACTAATCACACAACATAATAAAAGATGATTATAGTAAATGCAGCATATCAAAAGACATGGTAGGGTATAAACAATATCCAACATTAAACAAGAAGAACATATGATACCTAAACAAGTAGGTAGAAAGATAACATTTGTTACATAAACAAGGGTTGGTCCAATGAGCCCTTTAGAATATGAATCAACTAAAACATCGGCTTGATAATACACATAAATCCCCCCAGGGATTCACATCAGGCCACATTCTTGTCTTTATACTTTCCCATCAATCAATAACGATATTGATTCATGCATCTTGCAAACGGGATCTCTATCACTCGACCAAACCCACCAACCATGGGGTCTTTTTACTAAGGCCCTTACCCCAAAAAAAAATCGACCTCAATTAGGACTTAGAAGCTGGTTTTTCTAGTTGAATCGACACCAGAGATAAATTTTGGGGGAACCATATTTTCACAGGGACGTGGCGTGAACCCTATAATGTGGGTTTGTTGACAGCAAACTGACATCACATGTACAACTTTTTCATTGTTGATAAGAAATGCAATTTCAGTTTCACTATTTCCAAATTGATGATAGACGTATTTTGGAGGCAATATTTATTTTGCGGGAAGTGGTGTGTTGTAAGTTTTGAGACTACCGACCTTAACCTAGAATCTTTTTGGAGGTTAATTTTCTCAGTAAAAAATTATACTTCAAGGGTTATCTAAGACGTCAGTTTCTTTAAGAGACAACCTATGTTTTAGAAAAAGTGGTACCCCTACTTTTTCTTAGTCGGCAAGACTTGACCAATGGTAATATTTGTACTCTACAACTGGCGATGTGCATATTCCACTATTAGTTTTCCTATGGAACCGAAGCTAAGAAAAGTGACATTAGAGGTCAGAGATGTACTAGAGTGAGTGATGTACATATCATCCTCTTGACATTCGATCTATGTTCCTTTAACTAGAGAAGACTATTGAGATTGGGTGAGATCAGTATCTTATAATGACTACATAAGCATGGTTGTGCATTTCATACTCTCTCTTATCAAGTGGCTACAATATCACTTCAATAGAAGGAAAATTCCATTTACGTCACTGACAATAATCCACAAGTATTACAATGCACCCAATAACCACTTGTATGACAACCCTTATTCAGAGTCACATTGGGATAGAGTCAAAAAGCACAAAATAACATGTTCCTACTGTAGTGTGTTCAGGTCTAAGGATCAAAATCACCATTGTCACATTTTGATATGACACTGACTTGCCATTACATGGCTTCCATGTGCCAATATCAAAGTAGGTCTATCCAATACAACTTGTTCTCTAAGAAGTACCTATGTTTTTGAGTTGATATCCAATATCATGACTAAATAAACATAGTCTTCACTCATTATACACACTAGTCTTGTGCGTTATTGTTGTCCTATAATATACACAATAAGAGTGGACTAAGGACATAACAAGAATGAATACTCTTAATCATACATTTGATCTCATGTTTAGGTCATCAACCAAAGCAACATTTTTTTAAGTTAAAATACTCTTAGAAAATTATTATATTTATTCATTGTCTCAATATTGAAACAAATATAATAAGTGGAATTACCTTTACTAATAATCAAATCATAGATAATGTATACCGATTATAATCATCACATGGTGACTCTCAAGGAATAAAACCAACAATCTCCCACTTGCACTAGTTCCAATCACTCATGAACTGAATTACAACTGATCTAATATGACCATCATGCTTTTTTTATGAATGTTCTTTAGTTAAGGCATCAATAATGTTTTTTTTTCAGTTGGTACTTTACAAATCTATACATAATTTCTCTATATGATCTCTAGTATAAGCTAATACTGCCTTAGTATGTGTTTTGAATTATGATGCAAAGTCATGATAGAATGAGCCAACTAATTGACTAGAAACTATTAAGTACCATGATTTGAGTAATGGATTAAGTCCATTACGAGGTCCATGTAAGCTACAAAGGTAGGACCTTGAAGGTTCCACATGAAGGGGTAATACCTAAAGGGTACAATTAGGTCTTGTGGCCAAGATTTACATGGACAACATAAAAGGACATATTCATTGAACAAGTTTTCAAATCAGTTTAAGTTGTTGAACATGATAAAAATTCCTTTACCAATTGTCAAGCTTGTTATTGTAGTCAAAATATACAAAGAGATTTGGCATGTGAAGGAAAAAAATGGATTCCTTAAAGAGAATATATCAAAGGATGTGTACGTGAACAACCTAAAAGGTTTTATAACTTCAAGAATTCAAATAAGGTCTGTGTACTACAAAGTTCAATCTGGGATTGAAACAAGCATCTCTCAAGGTACTACCACACAACCCCACGACCTCTACTCTCTCTCTATGACTGCTGCCATCGTGAGGGTTGTCTCCGGCATGGGATCTGCTTGGATCTCTGATGAGAGATCAGCGCCGCCCCTCATCCTAGAGGGAGTCTATAAGCACATCCTCCTCCAAGCTATCTCTATCACAACACTCTCTCTCCTTCACGTTCTCATAGACATGCTCAAGGCCTGACGCCTGGTGGTCGTCTTCCCGATCCAGGCCGCCGTTGTGAGGATGATCTCCGGCGTGGGATCAGCAGAGACAAGGTCATGCTTCTCGGATCGTAAAGTCTCCATCAGCTTCATGCTCCACCGACCTGGCATGAGTGCCACCGTGGTCTTCCTCTCCTCTCGCGACACAGCCTGGGCGAGTTGCGTTCCCAGTTCCCTTCGACACGGCTTAGGGTCTAGTGATTCCGGTGAGCAAGCAGACTCCCTCTGCGCCGCCGCCCACCGCCGCCGTTCTCCTTACTAGTCGCTGCCGCCAGCCACCTACTGCTCGCCGACCACCTGATCGACTGCTCACCTGCTGCCGCCGGCCACCTGCTGCTCGCCGGCCACCTGACTGCTCACCGACGCCCTAGCTTCTCCCTCATCCTTACTCGCTCGCCGGACACCTACTGCTCACCGGCTGCCCGCTCGAGTGCCTGCCGGCTCCCTACTCGCTTGGTTGTTTCCCGCCGCCTGCCTGCTCACCCCCTGCCTGCCCTCCATCTTGCCCTCTCTCCCTGCTTACGTCCGGCTGGGCTCAAACAGAGGTACACATCCCCCAAAAACTCTGTTTTATTACACTATTTGATCTTAAATCACATAGACTTCATCAACATTGCTACTTGTATGATCTTATTGATTAAAATCACTCTTTCCTGGTACCTTAGTAACTAATGTTCCTTTGAGATGAGTGTTAATTGAGCTAGCTTGCTTACTTTCCTTGTAATGTATCTTTTATTTGCTATGACCCACTAGTCACCTTTAGAGTATTAAAATGATGCAACTTGTACACTTGTTAAGTTTGAATCTATAAATCCCATGAAATGATATCACCCCCCCAAATCAGTAGTACTATTATGTCTTGTATACTCTAGAATCAAGATCTAATACTTTTATGCTATTTTAACACCAGGAGACCTTTTTTGCTCATTCTAGTGGATTAATATGACCTATGATGACCTAACATGAAACCATTCTCTTAATGATATGATTTTGTTGGCCTAGAAACCCATCCAAGATTTACTCGTTAGGAGTAAATCTTAGATAGTCCCCAGTTTGGGACTGTTCTTGAACGCCTAATCTCATTTAGGATGTAAGTGTATAATGTGTATTGGGTTTTCGAGAAAATTTTGGTAGCATTTCCTCGTTTGTTCTATAAGTACATATGTACTTGGAGAACAGTGGGGAAATGCTGTCGAAATTTTCTTAAAAACCCAATACACATTATACACATACTAGTGAGATTAGGTGTTCAAGAATGGGATAGGTGGTACACATTTATTATATATAAGAATGACATCACATGTATAAAACCCTAAAGTTTTAACCATAAACTCTAATCTATTTACCCTAGACCCTAATCTTGTTGTAAAATATATTTATTTTCTCTTTGATCATAGAATGGATAGATCATGGATGTCCATTCGCAATCCCTGCACCCCATAGTTTATTTCTGGTCTTGATCAGTTTATTAGATTTGCCAAGGAACATAGGAAACAACCTAGAGATAGGTTCTAGTGTCCATGTAGGCATTGTGGTAACAACTTGAAAGTCAGTACTGGTGACGAAATCAGAAGTCATGTCATGTGCAATGAGATTGTACAAGGCTATACAGAATGGCACTGGCATGGAGAGATTTCAAACCTGAAACCAGTGGATGTCGATAGCAGTGTTTGTGTGGAAGAAGAAATTGCCTTCGATGACGTAGACGTGAACGAATCAGTTCCAGTAGACATCATTGATGCGATACTGGATAGTTGTGGGGTAGAGCACACCAAAACTGATCCACCTCCCATGTTTAGAAACATTGTGCATGATGCTGAGATATCATTATACATGGGTTGTAAGTTTACGAAGCTTAGTGCTGTGTTGAGATTGTATAAATTGAAAGCTAACAATCGATGGAGTGACAAAATCTTCACGTCACTGTTGTCTTTGTTGAAAGAAATTCTTCCTGAAGGAAACGAGCTGCCGATCTCAACATATCGGTTAAAGAAATTGTTGTGCCCAATGGGAATGGAGGCCAAAAAGATACACGCATGCAAGAATGATTGTGTATTATTTCAAAAGGACTATGTGGATTTGAAAGATTGTCCAAAATGTGGTGTGTCAAGGTATAAATTGACGACTTCGGGGGAGTCCGAAACTGGTTCTTCCGCCAAAGTGATGTGGTATCTACCTATAATACCACACTTTCAACGCTTGTTTGCCAATCCTATAGATGTGAAGAATTTGAGGTGGCATGCAGATGTTAAGAAAAATAATGATGAGATCCTACGACATGCGTCTGATTCCCCATAGTGGAAGAAGATTGATTTATTATACCCTGAATTCGGTGAAGAGGACAGGAATCTAAGACTTGGGCTTTGTACATATGGGATGAATCCATACGTGTGACGTCCCCAGATTTTCTAAAACTTAATCTGATGTGCGACATCCAAATTGAAACCCTCACCTCAGTGAGAATCCCAATTTAAACACCCCACACTAGGCTAAGAAGAAGAAAATCAAGGGAGTCAGAAGGGAACAATCAGTAGCACATGTACATGAACAATAATAAAACCATACACACATGCTCACCATTCAACATATAATTACAACATGAATTGTTACAACATTTGATATTACATATTGAACATCAAACTTTAACATATACATGTACTACATCTAAACAACAGGATCTTAAGACAACAGGTCCACCTGTACATCAGCTCGCTACACAACTCTCACTATCCTGGATCTTCAAGAGCATAACCACAACCTAAACAAAAAATTACATGCGGTACACATCAGCACAATATTTCAAGAATATTGTACTGTGTACGCCTATGTGTCTTTTTATATACCTCTCATCATATCTTGGCAATAAGATACAACTAATGTACTTGGCAGTAACAGAAGAATATAAGAAAAGCATATACTTTCACAAGGATATTCATTAACAAAAGAGAACACATGTTTTAAGCTTATTTTCCATTATATACCAAGGCCTTTATGATCACTACCAAAGAGTTAGATCATTTGTACAAGGTCACCACTACCAAAGAGTTAGGTCAGACCACTACCAAAGAGTTAGGTCATATGTAAATATCATCATTTATTGAGCATGTATATATCATCATTTATTGAGCATGTATATATTTATTGCATTTTATTTAGGGTTATTAGCCCGAGATAGCCATTCTTAGCAAATTACATAATTTCGAGCATCAACAAGGCCATATATGACATCATATGAATTCTAAACATGATTACAGCTTTAGTGACATATTCTCATAATTTTAGGCCATTGTTTACTATTTATTATCCATGAAACAACTATATAACATCTTACATGATATTGCTAAGATTACTGCATCAAAAGACTGATATGATGGTTCTATTGTGTTCTACACATTTTTCTGAACGTTTTGGTATATTATACTTATTTTTTTGATGCTCGAGCTATTTTCTATGAATTATATAAGATCTGTCAATTTACTAAATTATTACCTTTTGTGGCCAATCCGAGATTGCCACGTGGCTCCCCAAAGGGCGTCTTTCAGCTTCTGGCCCGCACTGAGCCGGCCGGCTTTCTTGTCTTGGACCTGGTGGTCAGGTTCTCCCTCTGTTCTTGCACGACTGGACTCTGCCTCTCCTTGCGTGACTTGCTTCCACGCGATCCATGCCTGCTGCCGTGAGGGCACCGTTCTCAGGCCCGACTTTCATCTCTCTCCCTTGCACAGCCCACCGCCGTGGCTTCTCTCTCAAGCATCGTCGTGGCTGATTTTTTATTATAAAAGATTTAGTGGGAGCATATATGAATATTCCACATATGATGAGGAATGACATCTCAATATTGTGAATATTGAGATTTGGCATGAAAATCCCTTGAGCAAAGAAGGAATAAGTGAAACATCTTATGAGATAAGGATCAAGAGATATAGAGATAGTTCTTGAATGTTTCACAATGTAAGTTTGAACACATACAATAGCAATATGTTGAAAGAGTTCAACATGAAAAGGATTAAATGAGAGATAATTTGGATTAGTCTCTCATGAACCATATGTTCCAATTCTTATGAAGAATGGAAATGACATGATTAAGATTCCATAGGATGTAACATTTGATCCATCATGAATGTTATATATGTACTTATCCCATATAATCTTGTATGATGGTGAATTCCAATAAGGGTTATTGGAATGTCATTAAAGAGATCCATGAGTACTTGTGAAGTACTTAAGGATAAATTGCTAGTCAATAAGGATAGCAATAGAAGTAAGAGTTGGATGTAAAGGGTTACATAGACGCAACCTTCCATATTTACAAAGTGATCGCAATAAAATATATTTGATTTAAAAGGAGGAATGTTGTTATTTGCAAGGGTTCTGAACTAATAGAATCAATACTATTCTACAATAGAAGCTGAGTATACTTGTGTTACTAATACAAAGTGATACTATACAGATCTAAAAGTTCATATGATGAACTTGTGGATGTTCCAACCATTGATGACTCAGTAGTGATACTATGACAATAACAGAGCTACTTGTTAGGCAGAGAATATCAGGTACCATATTATGACAGTTCCTTCTCATATGAGAAACTGTACAACAAAGAGATAAGAAACATGCAATATACTTACTATAAGCAAAGTGTTTCTAACCCTCTAGGTTAAGCACTTGCACAACATAAACATGGTGGATGTGTTTGGATCACTAAGAATAAGGTTCATGGGTGATTGTCTCTAAGTTCAAGTGGGAGTCTATTGGTAAGGCATGCCCGGAGAGCCAATCATGTGATGATTGACATGGCATAAACCATAAAGTATTTGATTAATACTCATAAAGGCAAGCTTCCAATTCATTCTATTTCATTCAGTTATAAGATAATGAGGAAACATTATGAATGTCTAAAGGATGACAATACTCGATGGCATATGTCTTCTAGTACGTGACTTAGAGAATGAGATCATACGAATGTTAAGAGTGTGCACATTCTTATAATGTCCCTAGTCGGTTGTTATTGTGGAAGGTATATAGACACCAATAACACATAAGACTAGAGCGTGGGTTGGTTGATGAAAGAAGCTCATCAGTCATGATATGGCAATATCAAACCAAGCACATAGGTACATGTTAGAGGATAGTGTATCAGACATACCCACCTTGAGAATGATACATGGAAACCATCATTGGTAGTAACAATCATCTATCATAATGAAGGTGGTGATTGGGATTCTTAGACCTGAAATCATTACACTCGTCACATGTCGTTGGGTACACTTTGACATCATCAAACGTAGTCCTGAAACATGGGTTCTTATAAGAGTGATGATTGGGTGACTTTGACACATGGGGATAGAATGTGAGTGATAGATATGAGATTTATCCCTCCTACTAGAGATTAATATCCTGGACACTTGATAAGCAAGATTGAGAAACTCATTTGCATGCACATGTGAATCAAGATATGATATCGAGGTCACATTATCTCAGACAATCTGCTCTTGGTTCAAGGAACATGGACTGAACGTTGAGGGGATAATGATTACATTCCTCTAGTTCATCCTGGATATCAAAGACAAAGGAATTGTACAATCACTACAAAACCTTACATAGATTGTAGGTTGAAGTTGTTCTTCAACTTTCCATTCATTTGGGTAGCACTAATCTGTAACTAGGCATCATTCTTTACTTGTTATGTCATAAGCTAATTATGAATATTCACTACCAATGTGATATGGGACCTATAGGGTCACACACAAAGGACTCATCTAGAAGAGGAGTTGAATCTTGAATTATGATTGGTTGATTACTAAAGTGTTTAGGTACTCAATCACAAAACAGATCAACTGACTACACTACCATCCGATTTTCTCACTGGGTGAGATGGCCGTATGGAGTGCTAAACGACCATTTCAAGAGTTGAGACAGACGTTTAGAGATTCAGGCTGGTTGGAATCAAATTGGCTATTTTCTTCCCAAATTAAGGTGTAAATCGATCGGTTCATTCTGATGAACCAACCGGTTAGGCTCAACTCACTAGATGACCGTCTGGGTGAGTGAGATGACTATCTCACATGTGTGAAAATGCTCAGTTAGGCTAAAGGGAGGTTCTAGATACTTTCCTGGATTGTTTCCATTGCACAATACGTGTATTACAAGAAATTAATGTCTAACATTAATGTGAAACAAATTTCCAATATTGTATGCAATTGGAAAACTGCCAAACGACCATTTGGCAGTACAAGATGACCTTTTCGTAGTTCCAGTTGTCTATCTGGACCGCAGACGACAATTTCATGCCTCGCATGTTTCAAAATTTCAAGATCTTCTGGTCCCTTCCACTGCCGCACATATCTCGAACAGACTGTGAACCCTGACCCTAAACCCACCTATGAATAGAGGGGTATTGGGGGCTTCCCAAAGCACAACAACACAATTGAGAATCGGTTGCTATGAAAAATGTTTTTCTCTATGATTGTGGTAACCAAGAGAGCCCAAGAAAGTCCTACCTGACTAGGGAGGGATAGCGAAGAGAGAGAACAACTAAGGATCATTGTTGTAGGAGATCAAGTTGGTGATTAGTATGCTAATGGGAGGGACACCTCCTTCCTGTCTATTCTAGTTGAACGATAGGAGCTAGTTGATCTGTGTGGACTACTCTAGAGACAAGAGTCCTTTAGTTTCTTCTAGGAGAGAAAAGTCATCCTGCAGTCCATGGTGAGACCACATGAGTCATTGTAGAAGCTATTATGTTCATTGTTCATGTTGAAGACCAACAGTTGTATATCTACCATCAAAGAGCAACTAGAATATTGTTGCATTGAAGTGAGTTGCTTTCCCTAAACTTGCTTCAGGACCATGCATAAATGATTGAACCATTCTTCCTATTTCATAGTAGTTGATGTGATCTTACTGTTATGGGAATACAAATAGATAAATTGTTTATTTCCACTACTATACTTTGTCCCCATATTTCTCAATAGTTTGCCCTAAACTTCTTCAAGATCTATTTTCCTCCCAGTGGTTCTGTTCTTGAAAATAAATTCACTTTGAAAAATGCCACTATTCTGGAAACAAATAGTTTACTTTTAGATTAAATATAGAAGTAGTAACCCTTAGTGTCGTTGGGGTATCCAACAAAGAAACATTTATGCAGTTTGGGTCTAGATATTTCACAAAACTATTTCTTGACATAAGCTCCATATCTTGAAACATACATAAAAGATATATTGGGATGCTTCCCATTCCATATCTCATATGGTATCTTTTGAAAAGATTTGGAAGGTCCTTATTTAAGTATAAACATGATGTCAACATCATGTACCCATAAGGAAGTTGGAATATTGGCTAAACTCACCACTCATCGTACCACACCCAATGGAGTATGATTCCTTAATTCTGACACACTATTTTGTTATGGTGTTCCAAGTGGAGTCAACTGTGATACAGTACCACAATCTCTGAGAAGGACCCAAACTTCTTGCGTCCACCATAATCAGATAATAATGCTATAACATTCTTTCAAAGTTGTTTATGTACTTCATTCATGAATTTTTTGAATTTTTAAAAGATTTTGATGTGTGTTTTATAAGATACACATATCCATATCTACAGAAGTCATCCATATATGTGGTGTATCCTCCTCCAACACTTGTGCTCAAAGATCCCCAATACTTCAATTTGTATGAGTCCTAATAAGTCAATTTCCCTCTCATCATTACCAGTGAAGGGTGTTGTAATTGTTGGATCAAAGGCTCTAGAGGGGGGGTGAATAGATCTTCACAAACCTCACAAAACAAATTAGACCACCAAATTATATCAAGTGCAGAATCTTAAACATTCATTTAATTTGAGATCCTAACTAGCATGCACAATAAGGATAAGAGACAAGGAAGAGCAAGCAATTGGACAAGGTGGTTTAGAGTGGTTCCACATCCTAACTAGGAGCAATGTCATTCCACTACCTAGAGGTGGTTAATCTCTACAATTTGCAATCTTGGTACTCATATATTCCATCATAAGATTACAAGAGAAAACCACAACATCAAAGGGATTAGTACCTCAAACAAGGATCTCACCTATAGAAGGAGCTTACCCACTTGAACCATGGAGTCTTCAGCCATCAACATGGACTTACCCACTCCTTGTTTAAGTATTCGGCCTTCAAGGGATTACCTATCCTTCTTGAGCACTTGCCTTGCCTATCTCCTTCACTTGGATATCTAGAACACCTTGTTTTCTTCAACCTTCAAGAATAACATCTCCTTCTCTTTCACTTGGAGAAAATCTTCATCCTTTTCTTCAATAAGGAAAGGGGGTAGGAAGATGATGGAGGAGAGCTTTACATCATTACAAGGAGCAGCTCTCTTACAAAGGAACCTATCTCACTCATACTCATGAATTTGACTTGAAGGTAGAGAGAGAAAGGGGCTCAAAGGATTAGAACACTCTCAACTAAGCTAGGACCAAGCCTTTAGTGAATGAGTGACCTTGGAATGAACTCCAAGAGGTCCTATTTATAGTTGAGGGTGCCCCTTTAAGTTGTGGGACACTTAGATACGAAATATAGCCTTTTTTGCTCAAAGCAACAACTTGATTTTTGCTCAAAACACATACCAACGGTCACAATCACTTTTTCTACAAATTCCATACAGTGCAATTGGTCAAGTTCAATAAAGGTAACTCGACCAATAGAGTAAAAGACAAAGCCAATATTCAAATCATCAGTCGAGTTTATCCTGGGGAAACTCGACCAACCAATGAAGATCGAATTGGTCAGGTACTTGATCGGTCGAGTTCTGTGAAAAAACAACTCGATCGATGATATATTCAGAGAACTGATCTAGGAGGATCGGTCGAGTTTGCAACTCGACTGATTGACTGCATGTGGTCAACTTTCTAAAGTGCATCTAAAGTGATTAAAACTTGGTTTTTAGTGTCCCAAACAATTTTCTCATCTTAGTTACAAGGCAATTCATCAATACAAGTGATTACAAAAGTATTCTAAGGTTGTTTACATAGATTTCCAAAATTACACACTTGTATAGCTTTTGACTTGAACTTGAGCAAATTAGGGCTTTTGATTTTTTATCCTTTTCATGTATGTAACACCTGAAATCAATCTTCAATACACATATTAGATACATATGAATGGAATGGTTAAGTCATTATCAAAATATGGACAATGTATAACCTCTAGGTCAACATTTCCCCCTTTTGGACAATGACAAACTATTCCTCAAACATATTTAAAAGAATATATAAGTTATACCTTTGCCTTGTGAATTAGGGGATTTAAGATGTAAACAATGTGAATTTCTCCCCCTCAATGTATGCTTCCTCTAACCTGCATGGTTAGTCTATCTACACATAGCAATCATAGCATATATGTACTATGGGGTCCTTTGCAAGTCACATGATAAAATAGTAAATGAACAAGAAAAGGATCTCATAAGTAATAAACACTAGTATAACAACAAATAACAATATGATTGAGTTTCAAGACATTGAAATATCTCTCCCCCTTTTGACATTATCAAAAAGTAGGGGGGTAGAAGAACATATATCCAGGTCTTCTCCAAAACAAAATCAACCAGATAATCATACAAGGAATCACATATCATATGGAAAACAGAGATGAAAGCAACATACAATCTTAGCCATAATCAAAATATGGTGAAATATGGCACCAACGCATAAGATATATCAGAGAAACTAGCAAGAGTGTACATCACATATATTACAACTCAGATGTATGTCCTCAAAAAACAACTACAAGCAAGAAGCGATGAAAAACAGAAGATGGAAATAGTGCAACTTAGATAATGTGCCCAGATATTTCTTATACAAAATAGCCTACAAAGATGTATATTATCAACATGTTAGACTAAAAACTAAGAAACAAGCTAGACATCTAAACTATCTATATCAACGACATCATCCTCATCGGCTCCAGGCTCGTAGCCCTCATCTCCATCTGAAGGTGCAGTAGTAGTTCCTTCATCACCAGATCCATCACCATCACCAGATCCATCATCAGAAGTATCCTTGCCATCACCGTCATCATCATCATCAGCCTCAACATCATCATCCAGGTCAGGCATCTCCACATCAATAGGAGGACTGAAAATGCGACTAGGCCAATAAGCATTCTGCTCAGCCCAAGACATACCAAGAGCATGAAGCTCATTGGCTTGAGGAAAGGATGGAGCAGAGTCTCTAAGGCTTGCGAGCAAGGTGGCCAGGGAGCCAGTAGACAATGGGAGGTCGGCATGAGTAGAGCTACCAGCAGTGAAGGGTGGAGGAGCAGCAGCAATAGAAGGCTCTGGTACAGGATAATAATGATTATATGTATAGGAAGCATAATCAATACCGCGGTATGGCTGGTAGGTGGGGTAGAGTGAAGCACATGACAAGTTCATGGTCGACATGATAGAACACAAATCTTGATGCAGGTGGTCCTGAACTTGTTGGTTGTATGCTTGTTGGTGCATCATGTAGCCCATAAGGGTTTCATTAGATACACAGAACGAAGCACGACTAGGTCTAGGAGGGGGCTGAGGAGGTGGAGCACGGGCAGAGGAGGCAGGGGATGAAGAGAATGAGGCAGAGGGAGAAGCACCAGGGGTAGAAGAGGTAAACACAGGAACAAACTTCTAAATCATGGTTTCACTGATACATACACCTTTCCTGGCTACTTTGAAATGAAAGTAAAAAAAGAATGATTTCTCAGTGGCGAACTGAAACAAACCACAGATCAGGGCAGGGTAGTGGGGATGGGTGCCTTTGGTGTTCTTACTAGTGTCAAAGTAGGTCATATGGTGTAGAATGTATCTGGCCCACTTGACACCGATGTTCTCTAGGATGCAATACATAATGACAGTAGTGTTCTCTACAATATCTGTTTGATTTTTCTTCGGATTGATGTTGCAGTTGATCACTAAAGCCATAATGCACTTCCTAAGGTTGAGGGAGGAGGAAGGTAGGGTGCTCCTCTTCTTGTATAGAACATCAAGTTTCTTCAAGTAGCGATGAATGTCAGGGAGAGTCAATTCATTTTGCTTGTAGAAACCTTCTGGGTCCAAAAGGTCGAAGTACTCGCCATAATCCTTGTGTGGGGTATCATTTTCCTCATCTCTGGAAAAGAAGACATTTAAAATATCCTCGAAGATTTGAAAATGCTTGCCCGTGATCATGGAGATTAGGATTACTTGAGTATTCGACAGGGGTACGAGGGAGTCGTAGTTCCAACACAAATTAGCGTAGAACTCGTGAACTACTTTTGTGCTAGACATCAAGTTATGAAAGCAGTCACGCTCGATGGCCAAGGTGGAAAGGTGCTAAACAACAAGCAACCTAGCAACTTGATCTATGACCGCTTGACACCTAGGGCTTCGCTCAAACAAGGCGCAAAATGGAAAAGGACTCCTAGGAAGAAGGTCCTTATACCTATTAACATCTTCTATTGAGACAAAAGAGGTATCTTCAAAAGGAATCAAGTGATTAGACGAAGAGGATGAATGTGCATTTCTTGGGGTAGGTTGTTTACTCCTTTGGGAAGCCATGGAGGAGAAAAAGAGAAAGAGAAATGAACAAACACACAAAGCAAACCTCAAAATCCATCCAAACACCACCAGGGAGCAACCGGGGAGGTCTAGGTCGAGCTATCTAGGTCGGGAAAGGGCTAGGAGAGGGAGGTTTAGGGCTGGGGGTGAGAGCTTAGGGCTAGAAGTAGAGGAAATGGTCATCTGTTATCTAGTTGAGAGAGAGAATAGTCAGTCGAACCTAACTTAAATTTGCTTCAGCCCGCGGATTGGTCGAGTTCTTAGAGTGGGAAACTCAACCAATTGGTCCTCTGGAGAACAACTCTCGGCCACTGATCGGTCGAGTTTGTCCTGGGGGAAACTCGACAGATGGCCAACCTGACCTAAAACCATCAAACTTAGTTTATAGCCATATACATGCCAATTAAATTCATTTTTTGAGTCTATTATGTATATTGAACATACTTAGGAACATATCACTCATCATTGGGTACTATTTAGAGATAAAACCAAGAAATTTGAGAAAAGCCCAAAAAAAGTGAAACTAAGCATGTCAACAAGCAAATCAAGCATATTTTAGACAAAATTTTGGCAAGCAAGATGAGAAAAGCATGAGCATGACATATAGGATAAAAACAACTAGCTAGACAACATGTCAATATCATCCAAAGCAACAATAAGAAGTTTAGATCTAATAAAGTTAATTTTCTCTCTAGCTAGAGGTTTAGTGAAAATGTCCGCCAACTGATTTCTGTGTCCACATGCGTGATATAGATATCCTTTTTGGCAATGTGATCATGAAGAAAATGATGGTGAGCCTCTATATGTTTAGCTCTACTATGCAATATAGGATTATAAGATAGTTTGATTGCACTAGTATTATCACAATAGATAGAAGAAGCATCAAAATGTATGTTAAAGTCTTAGAGCATTTGCTTCATCCATAGGACCTAGGCACAACAACTCCCAACTACAATGTATTCAGCCTCGGTAGTTGATAAGCCACGATGCTATGTTTCTTGGAATACCAAGACACCAAGCATGGTCCTAGAAGGAAGCAACTGCCACTTGTGCACTTTCTATCAACCAAACACCCCGCATAAAATGCATCACTATATGCTACAGGAGTAAAGTCCCTTGACTTAGCATACCATAGTCAAAAGTTTTGAGTTTTGGCTAAGTACCTCAAAATCCTCTTAACAGCAATAAGATGTGATTTCTTAGAGATTGATTGAAAGCAAGCACACAAGCCAACACTAAACATAATATCAGGTCTAGATGCAGTTAAATAAATTTAACTTCCAATCATACCTCTATAGAGCTTCTCATCTACCTTCTCACCTTCTTCATCTCTATTAAGTTTAGTGGTGTTGGACATGGGTGTATCCATCGGCTTCATGTTCTCCATCCCAAAGCGTTTGAGTAGTTCACTAGTGTACTTGTCTTGGTTGATGAAGTTTCCATCTTTGGTTTGCTTGATTTGAAAGCCGAGGAAGAAAGTCAACTCACCCATCATGCTCATCTCGAACTCACTCTACATAAGAGAACTAAACTCCTTGCAAAGATCAAGATCGGTTCCGCCAAAAATGATATCATCAACATAAATCTGAATGATAAGAAAATTGCTAGAAGTGTGTTTTTGAAATAAAGCAGAATCAACTTTGCCCATGACATAGCCATTTTCTAACAAAATGTTCTTTAATTTCTCATACCAAGATCGAGGTGCTTTCTTGAGTCCATAGAGAGCTTTTTGCAACAAATAAACATGATTAGGTAGCTTGTCATTTTCAAAGCCCAGAGGTTGAGAAAAAATACTTCCTCCTTGATTGTACCATTCAAAACACACTTTTAACATCCATTTGATATAGCAAGAAATTTTTATAACAAGAAAAGGCAAGTAGCATTCTAATAGATTCAAGTCTAGCAACATGAGCACAAGTTTCATCAAAGTCAATACCTTCCTATTGATTGTAACCTTGAGCCACTAACCTTGCTTTGTTCCTTACCACTTTTCCTTGTTCATCAAGCTTGTTGCGGTAGACCCACTTGGTGCCAATGATTTTTCTATCACTTGGTCTTGGCACTAGAATCCACACATGATTCTTCTCGAATTGCTCTAGTTCCTCTTGCATGGCTAGGATCCACTCGTATCATCAAGAGCTTCTTTGATGTTCTTTGGCTCCAACTGTGAGATGAATGCACTGTCTGCTTGTTCTTTGTTGTAGGCAGCTCGTGTCTTCACTCTCTCGAATGGGTTGCCAATGATTAGCTCTTTTAGGATGATTCTTTTGCAAAGCGAGGAGTGGGATCCTTCTTTTCTTCATCCTCTACTTCAATCACCTTCTTACCTTTTTGTTTATGTTGAGGTCTTTCAAGATAGGAATCAAATCATCTGCAACATCATTATCAACAACATTCTTGCCAACAACAGGGTTAGTTTTAATAAACTTGACATTGATAGATTCTTCAATCTTAGACAGTTCAATATTGAAAACTCCATAAGCCCTGTTTGTAGTGCTATAGCCTAGGAAGAAAGCCTTGTACAATTTCAGATAGAACTTGTCGAGAGAATCCTTCGTTTTCAAAACAAAACAAGGACATCCAAAAATGTGAAATAAATCAATGGATGGCTTTCTACCACGCCATAACTCATAGGGGGTTTTCTTCAAAGAAGAATGTGTAAAAACTCGGTTCTGCACAAAACAAGTGGTGTTGATGGCTTCAGCCCAAAACTTCTTAGGAATGTCATATTCAAGTAACGTATTTTGAGCCATCTCTTGAAGTGACCGGTTCTTTCTCTCTACTAACCCATTTTGTTGATGCGTATGAGGAGAAGAGAAATTGTGCGGGTAACCAGATTTTTCACAAAAATGCTCAAAAAGATCATTTTCAAACTCCCCCCATGGTCACAACGGATAGAAACAATCCCACAAAAAGCTTCATTTTCAACTCATTTGCAAAAGCTCGAGAAAACATCAAGCGTATCACTTTTCGAAATGAGAAATAAGGTCCAAGTATAACGAGAGAAATCATCGACAATCACAAGACAATACTTGGAACCACAAAGCATTTGCATTCTCATTGGTCCGAATAGATCAATATAAAGAAGCTCAAGAGCTCTTTTGGTACTAAGGACTCCTTTGTATTTGAAGGAGGACTTGGTTTGCTTGCCTTGTGTACAAGGTTGGCATTCCTCATCCTTTTCAAAATCCAGTTTTGGAAGTCCTCAAACAAATTCCTTTTTGCTCAATTTCTTCATTTGATGCATATTCACATGACCCAAATGACGATGCCAAAGAGGAATATCATTTTTATCCACAACCAAGCATCTATCAAGTACGGGCTTTAGAGCATCAAGTTCAATAACATAAAGATTACCATTTCTAGTTCCCTTATATATGACATTGTAAGTGAGGGAATCTAGAAGCAAACATTCTAAAGATGTAAACAACACAAGATATCCATTATCACAAAGTTGGCTTACACTTATCAAGTTGTGATGTAGGCCATCAACAAGCAAAACATTCTTGATACATAGCTCGTTGCCTACATCACCCTCACCTATAACCTTACATTTCTTATTGTCCCCTAAGGTTACCTATCCTCCTTTCTTTTTCATGAATTTGTTGAAATGGCTGATTTCACCTATCATATGTTTTGAGCAACCACTATCAACAATCCACCTCTTTTTGACATGCATGAAAGAAGGAAGTCGGTACCCAACTCAAACTTTGGGATCTGGGGTTAGCTTGTGGACCCATTTCATCTTTGGGTTGGTCCCCTTTGGCTTGTAAGGACAATAAGTAGAGTAATGATCATCACATTTACAATGATCACATACCATATGGTTTGTAGAGCTGGAAGTCTCTCCATGGAAGATAGGAGGTTCCACACTCTTCTTCTTACCCTTACCTTTGTTCTTGTTCTTACCCTTGGGAGCAGTACCATCATATCCTAAACCACTAGTACCAATTTGTTTGGTAGAGTGTTCTAGGACAACATTAAGGTATTTCTTTCATGCAAGAAACTTTTATAAAGAAGCTCTTAACTTAGCATTATCATCACTAAGGTTAATGACAGTAGAAGATAAACTAGCAAGATCATCTCTAGCATGCAATAGGTCAACATCTAAACAAAGGGCTTTAGTATGAAAAGAATCACGTTCTAAAGTAGTGCTAGCTACCTCATTACTTTGCAAAATAGGTCTAGATGATAGATCATTAACTTGAGAAAACAACTTAACATTTTCAGATTTAAGCAACAAAATTTCCTTTTGATAGACATGAATTTCTTGCTTTCTAGCTTCATCAATGGGATTTAGTTCTACATTTTCAATTTTAAGAACATCTATCACATCTCGGCATCTTTGGTTATCTTCCTTAAGATCTGCAATAGTCTTAAGATAGACACCATTCTCAACCTCTACTCCATTGTGTTGAAGCTCAAGGTCAAGAAATTTCCCTTACAAAGAATCTATGCTATCAAGGAGTAGTTTTTCATTTTTATCAAGAATCTCAATTTTAGCATAAAGATCATCTACTAGCTTGACTAGTCTTTTCCTTTTAGATTTGCATTTAGTAAAAGATGACCGACAATCATTAAGCATATCAATAAGAGTTTCCTTAGATAACTTATGCAAATTGACTTCACTTACCTCACTTACCTCACCTACATCTTCACTTATAGAGGCCATGAGAGCAAGGTGGCATTCTCCATCTTTGGAGCTTGAAGGGCTTGAGGAAGACTCCTCCCGAGCTACATGAGCTGCATCTTTGCTTCTTCTTTCTTTCTTCTACTTTCTCTTGTATTTGCCTTCTCTCTTGTACTCCTTGTCTTTGTTGTGGCTGCTCTTGTGATGGCTCTTCTTAGCCTTTGGGAAGTCACTCTTGTAATGTCCCTTTTATCCACACTCATAGCATCTAGGAGTTGATGAAGAAGGCTTCCCCTTGAAGTGTTTACCATTTGAGTAGTTTGCTTCATGTTCATTTGGGCCTTCATCTTCACTTGAGGACAGAGTAGGGGACTTGAGAGCAAGTTGTTGCTGCCAAACAATCTCTTCAATTTGATATTTGAAGGTTATGTCCTTGATCTTCTTGGACTCCTTCTCTTCTCTCTTTTCTTCTTCTTCTTGCTTATCAAGCCTCAGTTCATGGGCTTGAAGGTTTCCAACTGGCTCCTCGGTTGACAATTCACTAAGCTTGTACACTTCTTCAATGGATGTAACCTTGGGCTCCCATCTCTTTTGAAGAGTTCTTAGGATCTTGGAGTTGATAGTTCCTTTGTCCATCACACTACCAAGGGCTGCCATTCCATTGATGATGACATTGAGCCTAGTGCACATATCAACTACTCTTTCATTCTTACCCATATTGAAGTTCTTAAGAAGACCACCAAGCATGTAGATCTTGGTTTCCTTCACTTGCTCCATTCCTTCATAGGTGACATAGAGCTTGTTCCAAGTCTCATGTGTAGTGTCCCAAGAGGAGATCCGATTGAACTCAGATGGGTGAGGGCTGCATAGATGACGGTCACAACTTTAGCATTGAGTTGATCTTGCTTCATTTGGGCTTCCGTCCATGTGGAGATTTCCCCCTTTGGATCTTCATACTTTAGGTGAACCACATTCAACATCTCATAGCTCACACCTTAGAGTTAGAACTACATTCTTCTCTTCCAATAGAGAAAGTTGGTGCCGTCGAAGATTGGAGGTCGCATGGAGAAGCTTCCTTCTAAGTTGAGGGATCCAAGTGCTAAATCACCCATCTTATCCTACTTGTAGAAGTAACTTGGAGAAGACCTGCTCTGATACCACTTGTTGGATCAAGGGCTCCATAGTGGGGTGAATAGATCTTCACAAATCTCACAAAACAAATTAGACCACCAAATTATATCAAGTGTAGAATCTTAAACATTCATTCAATTTGAGATCCTAACTAGCATGCACAACAAGGATAAGAGACAAGGAAGAGCAAGACTTGGATAAGGTGGTTTAGAGTGGTTCCACATCCTAACTAGGAGCAATGTCAGTCCACTACCTAGAGGTGGTTAATCTCTAGGATTTGCAATCTTGGTACTCTTATATTCCATCATAAGATTACAAGACAAAACCACAACATCCAAGGGCTTAGTACCTCAAGAAAGGATCTTCAACCTATAGAAGGAACTTACCCACTTGAACCATGGAGTCTTCAGCCATCAACATGGACTTACCCACTCCTTCTTCAAGTCTTCGGCCTTCAAGGGATTACCTATCCTTCTTGAGCGCTTGCCTTGCCTATCTCCTTCACTTGGAGATCTGGAACACCTTACTTTATTCAACCTTGAAGAACAACAACTCCTTCTCCTTCACTCGGAGAAGATCTTCAACCTTTTCTTCAATAAGGAAAGGGGGTAGGAAGATAATGGAGGAGAGCTTTACATCATTACAAGGAGTAGCTCTCTTACAAAGGAACCTATCTCACTCATACTCATGGATTTGATTTGAAGGTAGAGAGAAAGGGGCTCAAAGGGTTAGAACATTCTCAACTAAGCTAGGACCAAGCTTGTAGTGAATGTGCAACCTTGGAATGAACTCCAAGAGGTCCTATTTATAGTTGAGGGTGCCCCTTTAAGTTTTAGGACACTTAGATACGAAATATAGCCATTTTTTCTCAAAGAAACGACTCTATTTTTGCTCAAAACACACATCAACAATCACAATCACTTTTTCTGCAAATTCTGTATAGTGCAATCGGTCAAGTTTCAATAAAGGTAACTCGACCGATAGAGTAAAAGACAAAGCCGATATTCAAATCATTGGTCAACTTTATCCTGGGGAAACTTGACCGACCAATGAAGATTGAATTGGTCAGGTACTCAATCGGTCAAGTTCTATGAAAACACAACTCGAATGATGCTATCTTCAGAGAACTAATCCAGGAGGATCGGTCGAGTTTGTAACTCAATTGATTGACTGCCTACAGTCAATTTTCTAAAGTGCATCTAAAGTGATTAAAACTTGGTGTTTAGTATCCCAAACAATTTTCTCATCTTAGTTACTAGCGAATTCATCAATACAAGTGATTACAAAAGTATTCTAAGGTCGTTTACATAGATTTCCAAAATTACACACTTGTATAGTTTTTGACTTGAACTTGAGAAAATTAGGGCTTTTGATTTTTGATCCTTTTCATGTATCTAACACATGAAATCAATCATCAATACACATATTAGATACATATGAATGGAATGGCTAAGTCACTATCAAAATATGGACAATGTATAACCTCTAGGTCAACAGTGATCATCTATCCTAATAAACAAGATTCACATGTTGTAATTGATTCAAAATCTAAACTTTCTAGATAACCATTTATATGAGTCTAGAAATTCATTTCATTTATGTTCCCTAGAGGAGAGTACCATGGGTAATATTTTTTAGTCCTCAAGTTCTGAATTCTTGGTATCTGTGTTATATACAAATATCTCAAGTTTAAGTATACTAAGACCATATGACATTGGGTAACTATTGTAGAATATCTCATCTCTCGAAATAAACTTTTGACCATTCTTTGTTATAAATTTAGAACCATTGTTGTATGAACAAGATACAAAAATAATGTTTCTATTATTGAGAATCGCTGTTATGCTCTTGTGAAATTCAATGAAAGGTAATAATTCTTAAGTGAATAAAAAATTATGTATCAAGTGTTTTATGGTTTATAAAGAAGTTGTTTAAGGAAGGATGACAGGAAGGCTAGGGTTCTCCCATGGTAACGGCTACAGGGGAAGCTTCGACAGAGGCCGAGGTCGTGGCTTCCTGGATCGACCACCGGATCCTCATGAAGGCCCTTGTGATGCAGTGGCCTCTAATCAAGATATGACAAACACCGTCAACAAAGTCGTTACAACCCCTTTAGAAGGTGTGGAGATGGACATGGAGATGACCCCTGAAGTTGGCAAAAGTGCACGACTGTCATACACTGATATAGTCACTGGTAGACCAGTTGGCTCACTGACATATGAAAACCCAATCTCACCTAATGTCCTGCTTGACACAGATATTAGCGTTGATCTAAGCGGCATCCTGCCGTAGTTCTCAGTCTGCAACGAAGCACTCCAACCCCTTCTTGAACCCTGGAAATACATAGTAGTCATCAAGGCTATTGGAATCAATATAGGCTTCAAGGCCTTGGTCAAAAAGATCTACTCCATCTGGGAACCAAAATAGGAGTTTCGAGTTATCGATCTAGAAAATGGTTATTACATCATCCAATTCACCAGCCAAGAAGACTTCATCAATGCCATGACCGGTGGACCCTGGACGATACTCGAGAACTACCTTTCAGTTCAATCGTGTCGCCATCCTTCCGACCATCCGACCCTATTCCAAGAAAGCTTGTCATCTGGGTAAGGATCCCACAGCTCCATGTCTTCCTGTTCTAGAACCATTTGTTAATTTCCATCAGAAATTCGATCGGCAAGACCATCGAAGTTGATGCTCACACACTCCAGGGCCACAAAGGCAAATTTGTAAGAATTGTGGTCGATGTAGAGACCTCAAGACCCCTACTACCGACCATCTTCATCAACGGGGAGCACTTCTGCCTTGAATATGAAAACCTACCCATTGTATGCATGCGATGAGGCCGGGTTGGTCATGCAGACGTTGACTGCAAGCAATTGGTATGGCCGGAGACGAATGAAGCCTCCTCCTCTGCACCTATCCCACTGCCTGGTGTCACCTACACCATGGCAATACATGCAAAGAAGCCTGAACTAAGGAAGCAGGAACAAAAGAAGCTCGATCCCAAAAATCCACCATTGACAGAAAGGGTGAGGACGATCCATATCTCAGACACCAAGGCTGAGGTAGCCGACGATGGCTTCACAAAGGTGATCAACAAAAAAATAGAAGAAAAAGAACAAAAAGGCTGATGGTGCAACGACAGACAAGACGACCTCCAAAACTAATTCCAAAGAGGTTGAGGAGTCTGTAGTGAACCTGGTGGGGAATGAAACCATCGTCGGCATGCCTCACATGGAGAACGTCGGTCAAAACTACCAATTCCAAGCCACAACATCTGTCCTCAGATAGAACCCTCACATGCCCTTTGGCAAGCCGGGGAAGGAGAGTGGTAATGGTTTTTTCATCTTGAGAAATCATAATGTGGTCTACCAAACTATGCTCAGCCCAGATCACGTTTGCAAGAAGGACAGTACAAATTACGTAGAGAATGAGCCACCTGATGAAATAGTCAGGACTCAATCCAAGGAAAGCAATGCCAAAAAGGCCTTAGAGTTCGACGATGAAATGAACAATGAAGATGTGAATGCTAACATGCATATAGAAATGAATGGGCAATCCGATGGATTTCTCACTGCCATCTAAAGCAACACCCCTTTTTCCTATCCTATCTAGATGTATTGATGCTCGAACATACAAAGCACATGCCAAGATAGGAAGATTTGTTTGATTAAAGAGATGAAGTTTGTCTACAAGATCCACTTCTTGGCAGTCATCAAGCCATGCTGCAGTGGCTCTACTGCTTCCAATATTTTTCATCAACTGGGCTTCACCTCCTCTCACAGGGTTGAAGCAATCAGCTTCTCTGGAGGCATCTGGCTTCTCTGGGACAAAGAAAAATGTAACGTAGATGTCATCCTCAACCATCGACAGTTCATTCACATGTACATCAACAAGAGCTAGTTCCTGACCATTGTTTATGGCAGTCCAAATCATGTGCTTCATAACCATCTCTGGGACCACCTGGAAAACTTATCAACCACTATCAATTCTGGCTGGGCAGTCATAGGCGACTTTAACACCATGATCCATACCTCCAAGAAGAAGGGAGGGAAACATTTTGACAAATGCTTTTTTGCCCTCTTCAATGAGGTCTTGTTACATACCAGACTCTTGGACCTACGTATATAGAGCAGCCGCTATACCTTCAGGCGTGTCAACCTCTTCAAAAGGCTGGATCGTGCTATTCCAAATGATGAGTGGATCACATGCTTTGGTGATACCACTATTACCTCTCTTCCTAGGCTCTTCTCAGACTACAATCTGCTACTGCTTCGACTCTCTAGCTGACACTAAAGACATCGAGCATCTTTCAGAACCAAGGCCAACTGGGAGCTCATTCCCGACTTCCACTCCAACATCATGTCAAACTGTGACTCTGATGCATCATTCTAGACTACTCTTGGAGCTTTCCAAAAGTGAGTTGTCAAGTGGGACCACAACTATATGAGGAAATAACATAGAGACAAGGAAGCCTTGCTCGCCCTCATCCATAAAGCTCAGGTAACATCTGAACTCTCTCTTGATAATTCTAACAATTCGGTTGAAATTGAACTACAGGTGGAATACAATCAACTCCTTCTTAGAGAGGAAGTTGATTGGAAGCAATGAGCACACACCGACTGGATCTGACATGATAATGGAAATACCAAGTTTTTTCAATCGTTTGTGAAAGCGCGCATCCACCATAACAAGATCACACAACTTAAAGATGCCATGGGTGAGTGGATCTCTGATCCTAATGCCCTCAGTGAGCATGTTAGATCCTTCTTTGCAGATCTCGTGATGTGTTCTTTTCATCCAGACCCAGCTGATGTCTTCCAGTACCCCAACGCATTTAGGTAGCTCACCTCGTGGGAGGTTGCTAATATCCAACTAACACCTTCTCCGTAGGAAATCTATGACATCATGCTCATGATGGTGCCATCCAAAGCTCCAGGCCCAGATGGTTTATATAATGGCTTCATCCATAACAACTGGGGGAAGGTCGGTCCCTCTCTGATCAGATCCATCATTGATACCTTCATCTCTAGAAGAATTGAACCAGACACTACTAACTCACACCTGGTCCTCATCCCAAAAATAAAGGCCATGATTACCTGTGGTGACCTGAGACCTATATCTCTAAATAATGACTGCTTCAAACTCATGTTAAAACTCATTGATGAACGCATCAAGCCCCACTTAAATGACTGGGTCTCACCTCATCAATCAAGCTTCATTCCTGGTCATAAAATCAGTGACAATGTCCTCTTAGTATAAGAAATCATCCACTCAATGAGAACTAAAACCTCCAAGAAGAAATGGGTCTACATCAAACTTGACCTATCTAAGGCCTTTGACATAATGAGCTGGAAATTTGTTGAATATACCCTTGAAAAAACAGGTCTACCTCACAAATTGATCGACCTCACCATGCCAATAATCGCAACAGGAGAAACCTCCATCCTTTGGGTGGTCATCCTCTACAACTGTTCAAGGGTTCTCAGGGAGTCTGTCAAGGGGACCCCATAAGCCCCTACCTCTTCATTCTCTGTATGGAACACCTAAGCTAGGCAATCATCAATTCAGTGGGGGATGGATCCTGGAAACCAATCATTCTCTCTAGAGGAGGTACACCTCTATCACATATTTGCTTTGTAGATGACATCCTTCTCTTTGTTGAAGCTTCCATTTCTCAAGTAGAGAAAATCACTGAAATCCTTAAAAACTTCTCTAAGGTCTCAAGATAGGACGTTTCCAAAGAAAAATCTAAATGTTATTTCTCTAGCAATGTCACAAATGCTGAACGTAGCAAGGTGAGCAACAAGTTGGGCTTCCCATGGATGCCTGACCTTGGGAAGTATCTTAGGATCCCCATTCTTCATCACAGAATCAACAAGCATATACATGGACATATTACCTCGATCATAAAGGACAGACTAAATGGATGGGCAATGCATCACCTCTCCCTGACTGGATGCATCGCTTTGGCTAAAAGCACACTCCAAGCTCTACCAACATAAACTATGCATACAGTGAAGATATCGTCGGCCATTTATGAGGATATCAATAAACATGTTCATACTTTTATCTGGTCGGGCTTAGGCGACAGAAAGTTATCCTTAGTCTCTAGGAGGGAGATCACTTCTTCCAAAGATAAAGGGGGCCTTGGTGTTAAAGATGCTCGTGATCAAAACATCTCTTTAATGTTGAAAAATGTATGAGACTTTCTTAATGAACCTGATAAACTCTAGGTCAAAATCCTCAAGGAGAAGTATACTGCCAATGAAAGATTGTTGAAGAAACCGGGCTCGCCTGTATGGAACTTCATCAAGAACAACATTGGTGAGATCAAGGCCATGTGCAGAATAGTAATCAAGAATGGGTACTCTACCAATGTATGACATGGGAAGTGGATAAACAGTCAATTCGTGACAGATCTCGCCCCCAATTGGAACATACCCCTGTCCCTTGATACTCTTCAGGTAGCATCCATGGTCATAGACAATGGGGAATGGGACTGGGACTTCATCAAAGCCTTCCTTCCTAGAATAACATGGAACTTAATTGAAACCACCCCGCCGCCCAGTCCTGTTGGTGGGGAAGACCAGTGGATTTGGCCTCTAGAAATTACAGGTATACTGAGTAGCCGCTCAACATATCGATGGATTTGTTCTGGAATTGAGTGCACTATACAGGGCAACTAGAAAGCTATTTATCAAGAAAAGATCCCTGAACGCATCCTCATCTTCCTTTGGCTTCTACAACATAAGGCACTCCTTACAAATGTCGAACATGCCCGCATGCATATGGAAGTGGACACACTTTGGCCCATATGCAACAATGTACAAGAAACATTGTTACATGCTCTTTGTGACTGCCCGAATTGCAAGAAGACATGGAAGGACTTGATTAAAGATGACTCTCATTTTAATCTATCTGAAGATGATTGGATAGCCTTTTGGTTATCTTCCCTCAACAAGGACACACCAGCAGCCTAGCTAAGTGTGGTCATCTGTTGGCACAACTAGAACCTAAGGAACAAGTACATCCATGAGCATGGTATTGTTCCTATTTCACGTAGAACTAAATTCATCCAAGAGAGAGTATCCTCAATCCAGAAGGCTTGGTCTACCATATGCACCTTGAGGTAGAGGCAGATTCACCCAATACTCTTACCTCAACATATTCTGGTCTTTATATATGCTGCTCACCATTCTCACTCTGTCCGTGCAGGGTTGGGGATTTTCATATACGACCTCCATGGACATGACCAATTCTTCACAGGCCTCCCGTCTGCAGCATGTTCGAGTATGGAAGAAGAAACCCAGGCGGTTGTCAGAGTTGCACATCTATGAAAATCAAAAGGCTACTCCAATTATCTCATCCTTTCTGACTGAAAACAAGCAGTAACCTGTCTTACTGAAGGCACCGGAAGCAATGGCAGGTTTACACCACAGAGGAGACATTACAAGGAGCTTAGAGAAGATAATAGTCACATGATTGAATATATTTCTAGAAATAATAATGTAATAGCAGACTGCATTGCCAAGCAAGTCCTGCAATCTAGAAACCCCTTTTCTACTTCCATGCAGCCATCGTGGCTGAAATGTAACATCAGTGAGTCAATCTCACTGTTCATCGCCAATACTAAGGCATGGGATCAATAAATATGAGCCTTGGTTTAATTTTTTTTATGTAAATAGGTTTGTATAATATCATCGTACTCATTTACTTTGACAAACTGAGCCTCATGAGCTAAAGGGGAGCATAGTAGCACTTTAGTACAAATCTTGGACCCAAATGGAGAATTATGCCACTTCACCGAAAATCATTAGCTCAAATAGAGCTCAGTGGAACTTAGGTGAAAATTATTAGTTAAATAGTGGCACTCAAGTGCAATCATGAGCTCAAATGGAGCATAAGTTGAGCCTATGGGACTAACGATTACAATTACTGTAAAGTTCAGATTAGATGATAATATAGTCAACCAGGAGACAACAATGTGCAAACTTAGAACTATTTCTTAATTGTTTTAAATATTTTTACTCATTGCCAATACTTACTTATTTTGTTATAATTATGCTCGATTCCTCTTATTCTAATGTGGTTTTTTTTTATTACATGCATGGATGGGGGTATGATTTCTATAGGATAGGAGAATAAGGGATCTTAGACAAGGAACAAACATCTTGAGGAAGACCTATGAATTTTTTCACTGGTTGGGTGTCAACTACTTTGAATTAGCTTAGATTTACATTCAATATGAGGATCATATACTAGTTTAACTTAGTTTAAAGTTTAAGTTATACTTGAGACATATGAATTACATTTTGTTCATGTGAAGGTTGAATGAGATGTGGTGATTCTTGTACTTGTGCAATCCCCATTAAAAGCGATGTTTTAGAAAAATTGGGATGTTGTAGTATAATATTAAAGCTAAATATATAGTAGGCCATCAATAATTTTTCATTGTTTGCTAGGTAGCTGATACGATCCACACATGATGGTAGGAAACATATATAGAAGACATGATATGTTAGGACAGAACGTTAGATTGTGTATCCCCTTATTATGAGGAATGGGCAGCGGTAGAAATTTTAAAAGAAATACAAGTCCAGAGTTTTATAAGTAGATATAGTACATGTTTTGACTTCTAGAGGACCATATACATATTATAATAGTTACGTGTCAATAATACATGTATACAATATAAACCCGACTTCCATTTTTTTGTTTAATCAGACTATGATAAAGAAAAAAAAAAGATAATATTATTGACTGGAAACATAAAAAATAACTTCCAATATAGAACTAGTTGGAAACTGTATTTGTTTTTATCATCAACAAATTATGTAATTACGCTAATAACATGTAGCAAGAACAGAGAATCCGGACAAAGTTCCCTAAGAAATAGTTTACTTATGTCTATTAGAAAATAGTCCAGTGGCATATAATCAGTATTGAATAAGAAAATAAGCTAGAAATTATAAGACATTGAAATTTTGTTGTTTTTAACGTAGCATAAAGACATGCAGTGAAAACCTCTTTTCGTTCAATATAGTTAGTTGTACAATGCACGGTTGGTAAGAGGTATATCGACCGATACGTCAAGATCTCTTGCACTGTGTGTTACGCTGTTATGATGTAGACTGAATTTCCAAGGTACATATTTTATCCTACATCTACTTCAATTTTATAATGGGTTGGTGCAAGATTAGTTTTCCTTCACACTTTTTGAGTCAATTTTATAATGGGTTGGTGCAAGAAGCCACCGTGCAACATGGATGGGTAATTTCCTAGGATACTCTCATTATCAGTGAGTAGACAACTTACCAAGCAATTCGACAAAAGAAAGAATTTAATAGAGACACCCTCCAAATATGCCAGCTGCGAGGTTTCCAAATCTATCAACATATATACAACTCAACTATGATCTACTTGAGAGTTATGGGTATTTTTCTGATGTCCAAAAAGGGATCTTCTTTTCGAACTAATAATATAGACAATTCCACAACTACGGAGAATACCTTCTTTTCTTTTCTTTCGAACACCATGCTTATATTTTATAATTGCTCATTACAAAGCTACGCTATATGTATACTGGAACTCACAAGTGTTGTTTTTAGATTCATTGCACTATAGCGATGTCTTTATCACAATTTCTTACTCTATGAACTGTACCGCTTTGGTAAACGATTTATCAATAGTTGTATTATTGGTGAGATGACTGGAACTTAATTTCCAGCTACATAAAATGCAATTCGTCCGTTCAGATATGCATTTTTGCGATAAAGGGAATGCATTTAAATCGATGTGATTGGAAACCAGTCATCCTCATAAAGTACATAATCATTGAATTTCTAGGATCTTGCATGATTTGTCACTACAAATTGCTCAACTTACAAGTACCATAATTCTTTGATGTTGATTTCCAACGACCACCTACATTGTCCTTAATTCTCCTTTCTACCATCTAGATATCCAGCAAGCGTATGATTTCGTTCAATCCGCTACACAAAACTATCCGACACTACCTGAGAGGAGCACAAACCACTAGTACAAAGTATAATATATTCAACACAGTAGCCCGCCAGATTCAAAACGAAATGAGCTCCAAACTGTGTCGAACCAGTAGCTTGTGTCAGTATCGTTTTGTCCCATGTGCTCAAGTCAAATGAATAGAGAAACCGACATATAGCCAAAATCACGGCTGACATAATGTGTTGATTTTGACAACCACCAACTGCCACGAGCCACTCCTTCAAGGGCATGCCAGCACGTGATATTAGAGAATACATAGAAAAGAAAAAAAAATTGTATGGTCTACTTCGAACGTAGACCACTCAGCCACAACGTTAGCTACTATTGGTAGTGAAGACACTAATATTTAGATAAGAGTTGTACTCAACTCATTAATTCAGACATCAGAAACACCATAAAAGTTCTATAGATTTAAATGGACCGTCTAACACCCACATTTTTGCGCAAATATGCTTCCAGATTTTTTATAGCATCTGCTGCTACATGGAACAATTGTAAGCTGAATTTATGGTTGATACATGTACCACTTCCAAGTATTTTGACACTTAAGATCAGGACAAACGAAATGTGTTAAATGTTTGAGAACCAAACATACAACAAATTTACTAGATAGATCTACAAACGAAGCCAGAGACTAATAAGTAGTAACATCTTGATGGTTTTCTGCAAATGAGCGCAAGAGATCTACCAACTCCCTTCCCTTGATCCTTCCGAATATTTTCATCCCCTGACACAGGTCCATGTAGATAGTCAGAACTGAACACAGTCCAGATGATGTTTCTTAGACATATCCCTGTATAGCATCAAAGAAACCACACACATAAATATATAACTTTTTGACTAGTGCAAGCAAATCGTTAGTATTCACTCAAAATGAGAAATTCACAGTGGATTATATATTTGAAACAGAATAACATTTGACAAGTGCCAGTGACAATATATTCAAGGAATTCATAAAACTAGAGAATGAAGGCTTCGAACAAGGTCGGCCACATATATTAGACAACATAGAAATATAAGATAATATTGTAATGAGAGTCATGCATCCTTTGACATAAAGCATCTGAATAAAAAATCTACCTTATCTTCCTAGAGAACGACGACCTCTTATAAGTTCAGCTGCATATAGTCGACAATGCAATAAGAAATGATAAACTTGTCATGAGAGTCATGTATCTAGATGTCATTAACTAGATCTAGTCAAGGAAATGCCGTTCTGGCGATTTTCTAGGGCTTCCTAGGCGATCGATCCCCGCTCGGGGGAGGGGGAGGCCGACTGCCGGCTGGCTGCCTCTTTCTCCCCCAGGGCGCGTCCTCCTGCTCGTCTTCCTGGGGACCTTCATCACCTAGGTTCACACTCTTTCTGCTGGGCAATGTCTTCCCCGACTCGCTAACGCCTGGTGTCCCAGCTTTCGAGCTCACTTCACTGGTCGTTCGCCTCCAGCCTGCGATCTCTCCGGATCCAGTTTGTGCGGCAGAGCACGAAGAGCCTGACCCTCGATCGACTGCTCCCTAAAGGGTGAGTCCCTCCTCTCTTCCGTTTTTGTTTTTAGATTGGTATTTTCTTCTCTGTATGTGTGGTGCCCTTCGGTTGGGCGACATGCTTAGAAAATCTCGAGTCTTTGTTGCAGGTGAAGGGGTCAAGTGGGGCCTGTTTCCTGGTGTGGGTGCTCCCACCCTGCGGCCTTCTTCATCCTCCTCAAGCTTTTGCTTGAGTGTGGAGGGAATGTCGAGGTGGTTTGGGAGTGGTGGTGGGGTTCCCCACGCTTTCCCTACCCCCCACCTTTCACCCACCAAGGTCCCCCTTCTATTTGCGCTTGACCTTCTAGGTTTGGTCGTCAGTCCGCCCAATGTCTGGGTTGCACTCTATCTATTTGATCTTTTGTCTGTGTGAGTTTTTGCTTTATTTGATTTGCTTTGTTTACTGTGTTGTTGCATTTTGTTGTAGGCATCTAGCTGGTTGTAGTTCTGGTCGAACTCTCATTATTCTGGTGGGCTTAAGCATGTATGAGTTGGTGATCTTTGTTGGTTGTACTGCTACCTCTTCTCAAAGGAGTCATGTTTGGTACTTTGGTGTGAGATTACTATCTTGTAGATGTCGAACCCAAGATCGGTCAATTTTGTTGTGGTGTTGTATGGCAGCAAGTGTGGGGACAATATCCTTTTGGAACACCGATCTAGCGCATATACTCTAACACATATACATACTCAGGTTGAAGGTATTCCTCATAGAAAGTTGTGTTAGCCAGCGAAGGAGAAGAGGGATCTATACAACATTGTTCTTATCAAATTCCGATATGAGTTTTTGTGGTGGTTTGTATGTGTTCTTGATCTTTGTGTGGTCCATTATTTTATTTTTCTCCTCCTGTAGATGCCGTATGGTTCCTCCATAATGAAATTTGTCTATTTAACTTCAAAAAAAAAGAGTCATGTATCTAGATCTCTCCAAGTTTACCAAATCCACCTGATCATATTTGTAGATGTAATGCTCTGGTTTCTCTCTAGGTTTGTCCTCGGAGGTCCTTCCTAACATAGACCTCTCGCCTCTATAAGCTTCTTGGTGGTTTTATGGATAGATAACAACAGTAGATTGCATACTTCTGGACATATTATGACTAATGTTAAGGATAATCACATAAGAGATAGCAAGAGGTAATGATTAGCTTTGTGGAGTTACCAATGTGGAAATTTCAAATAGATGGTTCGAAGTGTTACTAGGGTACTTGATCGTGTACAGCTTCCTCCTTAAATCTTCATAAATTTTACACATTTTACTTTCCAATTCTCGTATACTCCCTTCTCTTGTTGCTACTTTCCTTCAGTTACACACTTTCTTCGGATAACATCTGATGAATCTGTCAACCCACACATCTGCATCCCACACCCAACTGCACATCCAATTCATCTAGGCATGATAGATCACTCCATGAAGAGTTCCCATAATGGTACCACCACCTCCCTCACAAAGGTAGTAATTTCCTCTCTATCATTATAGCTTGACTGACCTACTGTGTCAGTACCCTAATATGACCCAACAACCACAGCCCCAACATAGTCCCTTAGTAGCACTAGATCATATATGTAGTAGCCTGTGAATAAGAGGGGAGTAATGTGGTCTGTGGATGGTGCAACTCATGCCTGACTAATACACACTTCCTCTACTACATGTTAAAGATTGGGTTCTTTTTCTATTTTTTTATGTGCCACAACACAAAATATCAGCACACCATGCATGATGACTTTGAGATCTAAAGCTCCTTTGGTCCCGATTTCTACAATTTCTACAAGTTCAGTGTCGTGAACATTGTAATTGTCACTAGGAATTAGTAGATTACCCTTTACCATTAGCCATGCCCATCATAAGGATCTCAATCATCCAGGGCAACTAATACGCTCACCCTCTTATAATCTTCCCATCATGAGTTCCCCTCCCTTTAAAGGGGACTCATGTTTGCCTTGGAAATGTTAGCATCCGTTCACTATGGGGAAACTGACATCCTCCAGGTAATGTGCTTAACATATTTACACTATTGCATTAACCCATGTAGCATCTGCATGTTGATGTAGAAACCACACTTTTACCCCCATGAACAATTGCTAACATGGAAAAGGATGATTTCTCTTACATATAGTTAAAAGTTATATCCCCCTATAATTTATATAAGTATAAATAAATCAAGTGTCATCAACAAAACAACATCTTATCCGTGCATCATTGATTTCCTCATCCAACACTTGGATCTAAATGCAACTTTTTGTTGTTTTTCTAATTACATAAACATCTCCCAGATTTTGATTTCCCCAGTGGACACATTTTCTCTGCCACCCTTTCATGTCAATCATTTCTAATCTTCCTTTCTTCCTTTCCTCTAATTGCCACCCCTTCCTCCATTATATCCCCCCACTGAGGTCTCTCCCCTCTTCCTCCCTAGTTCATGGCAATAAACTTGTGACCTATAACCCATCCTCCACATCACCCTTTTTAGCTAAAGATACAAATCTTCACAAACACCTACAAGATAGGGGTTTACTGATTTAGTGGATGTGGGGGTCGTTTTTCTGTCAGAGTTGAACAAATTGGTGGCAAGGGAAAGTTACATTTGTAGGTTATCAAAAGATTAAGTTCCCCATTGGTTATGTCGATATGTCACTCCAAACTTCTAAGTTCCATATAGGTATTCGAAAAAGACAAACAAACACCAAGACCTTGGCACACATGACAACAGACTCCTAAAAGAAAACATAACACTAGAATAAGAATGGTATGCATGCTAAAGGGACAGGAGAAACAACCATGTTGTATCCCTTACAACAAGGATGAACCATAACAACCAAGCAACAAATCAAACAAAAAAAGTTAAGAGTCTTCATGAAATACCATAAGAGATTCCAGAAAGCAAGCAAGCAAGATAGAGAACTGTCCTTTTGGGTATCTAATGCCATTTCCTTTCCGTTTCCCTCTCCCTTGACCTTTCCATTCCATCACACTTAACAATTTTCTTTTAGACTGAATGATTTATTTCTCTTCCTCTAGTTGGTCCAACACCAGGGCGGGAACAAAATAAAGTATTGAGAAAAACTCACTAGTTGCATCTACCCAAATGAATGTATATTGTCGTCATAGCATTTTTTTAGCAAATTGGACTAGAAAAAGTGACGTGTCATTCTCTACTTGTAAGAATGATAATATGACTAAATTTTCATGCTACTATCACAAAATTTGTAGATGAGACTCATTACTGAAATCAAAGTTTAAAGGGACAAATTTGAATATTATAATGGCATTAATCATGCTATCTTAAGAGATAAAATGACTCACATTATGCATTTGAAATTGTAGCCATATGGTTGTTGCTCCACAAAATTGCAAAATCTATTGCCTAAGCAATAGTCTTGAAGAAGGGATTCAACTTCAACAATCAAAGAAGGGCTAAAAATTGGAGTTTTGAGTGAGTAAACCTTATCATGCAAAATCCTATCAAAGTATAAGGAGACATATAAGAAATTCTAATGAAATTCAACACGATATTATGAATAAAATGACAACTCACACAATTCATGTGACACATTAGCTATTGAATTGTGACTCAAAAAGTTAGCAAAATCTATGCCTAAGCAACAGTCTTTAGAAAATGCTTCAGCTTTAGCATACAAAAAAGACCTGGGATTTTGAGTGTATTGAGCTTGAGTAAATGAACCACATCACAATCAAAATTATATAGAAGTGCAAATGAACAATAAATATGTCAACAAGGATATCTAAGACAATGAGCATGCATTTTTTATCAATTAAATACTCACATTATGCATAGGAAGTATTAGTTGTATCAAATTTCCACAAAATATATTTCCGAAGCAATAGTCAGTTTCCATATTGAGATTCATGAGATGAGCAATGTTCCTATTGGAATAAATATCTTGGTTATATTAGATAATTTAACACTATAATTTGACCAAAGTTTCATGGTATTTCTATACCTGGTTGTGATTTTAGCTACTGGAAGTGTGTGGATGGTTATGAGAATTAGTTGTTCTTGCTTGATTCTTCTAACACAAAAATACAATCACTATATAAGATAAGTCTAGTAAGTCCCAACAATGCAAAAAACTTAATACAACATGTCGTAGTTGTTCTTGTAGCATAGCAACTTTAGCTTCTAGCTATTGAATCTGAGAATGTTGCCTGACATATGGTTGCATCTTCACTCATTGCAGACGAACTGCTTTCCATCTTTGTCTTGAAACACCTGCACCATACCCCCTTTCGTATCCACCATTGTGTTTACCATAAACATCATCAAGTACCCGAATAAAAACTTCATGATTTGTCATATTCTGAACTTGACGTTGAGTGCATCTTAGAGCAATTTCCTCTTGCAAATGTTACAAGTGACCAAAACATTCAAAGCATTGATGACTGCTAAGAGTATATGTTTGTAAGACTTCCACATTTTTGCTTAGTGTAATGATCTGGATAGTATCCCATTTTATTTTGGTGGAACTTGTGATATTCTTCCAATTCACATGATATAATTCTTTTTTCCAGCTACACACAATACAAGAATATATTGTCATTTTATCAAGAAAAAAATAGTCAAAATAATAAATCATGTGAGTAATTGCATATACCATTTTGTGATAGCATCTAGAATATGATTTTGCCCCAGTCGTGTAAGTAGAATGAGGGCCTGCACGACTAACCTTATTCTTAGCACTCTCCTCCTATATTATAATAAATCAAACAATTATACATAATGAAGATGGTGGAAAATAATCAACCATAAATTAGGAGAAGAACATATTGTATACCAACCATTTTTGCAGGTGACCTCCAATATTCCAATAATTTCCTCCAATCAATATTAGAAACTCTAGGGTCAGGTGAAGTTTGACGTTCTTGGTTTGGATGATCAAGATCCATTTGTTTCCCCTTCAACATGTTACTCCATGCTCTGACCTTCTTTTGCATATTGGTCTAACACCAATGCAAAATTTCTTCCATATCTATAGGAGGATGCTCTATACCTTCCATGTTTTCAATCATATCACCATTCCACATAAAAAATAAGAAATCATCCTAAAAAAAGTAGTAACATTAGATTTCACAATTTATACAAAATGAAAGAACAAATTGATTCAGTACACACCATCACATCATCCATAGTTGTTTCAAAACCCAATATATGCTCCTCACCCCATTCTGTATGTAGTGGAAATTGCATGCCATTTTTTGCATGTACTCTAAGATAATTAGTAAGTTTTTTTGCCTCCATACCAATTGGAGCTCCATGGCTAAAGAAAACTTTATGTGTTTTTCCTTTTTCTGGTCTATGATAACACCAAATTTTGTGATGTTTTTGACTGTTATTTCGTTATCAAAACTACCCTTTTTAACTATTTTCCTCTCTTTTTATATGTACTTTTGCAAAAACAGGCCACGCTACGCTCTTAACTCAATATTTCCATCTTTTGTAGAGTTTTACTCCATTTTTGACTCATTTATCATCTAAAAGGCCCGTCTCGGCCCATAAACGTGTTCTACCTACATCATCCTTTTTCACCAGGAAGTCGATCGATACGCTCACTGCCCGATAGAGTAGCACGATACACTGACGCGCGACACAAGGGTACCGCGCAAGAGGAAGCAGACGAGTGATACACCTTTCTACCCGACAGGGAGCCGGACTCGCCACGACTGCTGTAGCGTGTCGCGCGATACAGGCCACCCACCGGAAGGCGCCACTCGTCACGATGACCGACAGCCCGACATCCTTGTGCCGGCCGATACGCGTATCGGGCGCCCCTGAAGGCCGCAATAATGGAGCTGATGAAGAACACGTGGCGTCTGGAGCACCATAACTTCATCCAACCGCTGCCTATAAATAGCAGCTACAGGACTCTGATGGGACGGGTCGGAACCCTGTGAGAGCTACCAGAGTAAAGAGCTTGGAGCTAGTGTATCGTGCCTCAGATGTTGCGTCGGGCGATTCTAGGTGAGAACTTTCCCATCCCGAGAGGGAGGGAATGGTTCATTTAGGGTCGTCCTGGGCACCACTACAGGCCGATATCGGCCAACAAGGATACCCGATACAAGTGACTGATGCTTAAAGCGACACTCTAGGCCTGACACGATACCGAACCCCGATACGTATCGCATGTCACGGCGTGTCGCCCGAGAGGGTGCCGCCTGACATGATCGTATCGGGCAAGGGCGCCCCGCACGATACGTCAACCCATCATGAACGTGTCGCCTGAGAGGGTGTGCCACCCGACACAGGCGTATCGGGCGAGGCTCCTGCCCGGTATCGGGCTGGAGAGTCGGCGGCTGTCTGTCGACCTTCTAAATTAAGAAGGTGACATTTATCTTTATTATTTCAGTCATTTACTTCCTTTATCTTACGCAATGTAATCAGACCCTTATATGTTTATGGAAATAGAAGAGTTTTAATTATCTACTACTTTATGTTTGGTACCTTTGTTGAATGATTGCTATGTTTAACATCTGAACTCTAGCTTGTAAGCTTGGATCGCGTTTCGATTAGCTACCAAATCGTGTTTTCCCGTTGCAACAACCTTGAGAGAGTGGCTCTAGTGTTTGGTTTGATACTGGAGTACGAGAGTGCCCCGGATCGAAGCTGCTTTAGTGACCTTTCCACTCTAACTTAAGTCCAGCAACCTTGAGAGGGGTGCTGATGCTTGGTTAGAGATACCCACTTCGAGAGGAGGGGTACAAGATGTTTCTGATGCCGCTTATTTTACCGAAGCTTTCTCCTTCGTTTCTTACTATAGCATTAGTTTTATCTCTCTATTTTCGTTGCACGAAAACCCCTAAAACTGATAAATGCTTAAAACCTAAATTTTCCTCGTAGCTCCATTTACAGATAGTTTTCTTTTGTTTTATCGATCTTATCCTGTTGTTCCCTTGTGGAATTTTATCATCTCTTTACCCTGACCGGAGTGTAACGTGTCGATTCTGTATTTTCAACACTACCACTCTTATCCCTATGTTCGACCCTGTATATCTACTTCGACCCCGTAAGCAAAGTTGCGGGGGCCTAGAAGGTTTCGGGTTATAAATATAAAAGTCCGACTACTTCAAATCCGCCTCCAATTTTAGGACGCGCGATTTAGGCCAGTCAGTCTACATGAGCTTAATTTTGTTTCCCTTCTATAACGTCTCTTTAGAACAAGGGATTTCTTACTTTCCACTAGAAATATATAAGGAAACATTAGTGATGCTAGAAGAAAAATGCAAACAGCAGCAATATATATCTATATTACCAAGATTCCATGTACTCATTCTTTGAGTGGCTAGGCTTTGGTTCTGATCGGATGGCAGTCTTGGAGAATGAGAAACATGTCGTGCATTTCTATTTTGTCCAATATGTTGAAGTGGTTCTTCACCATTTTCACCTAGGACAAGTCTACTTTCTTTAGGATCATTAGAGCGACCTTTTAGAGAGATAAAAAATTCAGCAATAAAATAGCTTAATTAATCAAAGATAACAAAAAACAAGTAAATAATAACAAAGTACAAGTTCTATTTCTGAAATTTTTATTTGGGTGTGCAAATGAAAGCATTCTTCCCTCATTTCCAGCCTTGTCAACAATCTTCTCTCTAGGAAGCCTAGAGTTACCTTTAAGAGAAAGAAACTTAAATTAGAAATGATTTATGTGGATTAACCTAAAAGGGCACTAAATTTTGTTAAGACTAATCAAATACCAGCTTCATTTTAAAAAAAAATCATGCAAGTTTGCAGAATAATTTTGTGGACTATTTGGGTTCCTTGGGGCATGTGATGACGTTCTTTCATCATTCTTGAATAAGTCTAAAGGGTTATCACTAGGATACCTTGAGTGACCTTTAATATAAAAACAAGTTAAGTCAGAATAAGATATATGATTCAGAAAATTAAAACTAATAAAGTTTATAAAGATCGGCTCCATCAAAGTCTTCATTTGAGTGAGGAATGGAACCATAATAGATGTTTGATTTATTTATGGCATGAGAATGTGGTCTTTCCTCATATATTACCAAGTCAAAAGTGCTATCTCTCAGACCCCTAGAATGACCTTTAATGGGAAACATGTTAAGTAAAAAAATATGTATCATTCAAAACAAAAATGAATTATAATATATGTACTGAATTATAATATATGTGAAGACTTCTAAAATACCAGTTCTATTTCCAAAATCTTCATTTGAGTGTGGAATGGAATTGTGACTGATGTTTGATTTACTTATGGCATGGATAGGTGGTGTTTCTTCATTCCTGACTAAGTCAAAAGGGTTATCGATTGGATCCCTAGAGTGACCTTTAATAGAAAAATGTGATGTTAGAAAATAATATGATTCAAATGAAAATGATATTATACAATATAGAAAGACTTCTGAAATACCAATTCTATTTACAACATCTTCATTTGAGTGTGGAATGGAATTGCGGTAGATGTTTGATTTACTTAAGGTGTGGCAAGGTGGTCTTTCCTCATTCCTGACTACATCAAAAGGATTCTCTCTTGGATCCCTAGAGTGACCTTTGACACAGAACAAAAGAAATAAGCAAGAAATGCATGATTCAAATGAAACTCACATTAAAAAAATATGTAAGAGAGTGTAAGAGAACTATGGAGAAGATTTGATTGGAGATACCAAGTCCATATCGATGTTCTTCATTGGAGAGTGTAAGAGAAATATGGAGAAGATTTGATTTTGTTGAAGCATTAGAAAGAAACTTTTTCCCATTCCCTAACAAATCATGACCCTTTTCTCTAGTCTCCCTTGGATAGCCTTCTAATGAAAACAACTTATGTCATCAATAACTAATTTTAATTGACCTCAAATAATGAAGAAAATAATAGATATTGTTTATACCATATCCATTTTTAGAATATCCATTGAAAGTGTGAATGAATTGTGGAGGTCGTTTGATTTCCTTGGGACATGAAGAGGGGATATTTCCTCATTCTCATCTACATGGAATTTGTTTTTTTGTGACTCCCTACAATGCTCTTTAGAAAAAGAACAAATGCAATCAATAAAAATACAAATAAATTCACCTAAAAGTAGTTGTGATTTTGATGAACTTGAAAATGTAAATAAATAAATGTACCTTAGAAAAATGGGCAAGATATGCTCTAATACATTTTGCACCGTTGTACCTTTATCAGACTCACTCTCTAAATTTCGTAGAAAGATTGAAAATGGTTCTCTGAAATGATCTATTTTATAAGAAAGTAAGACACAATGACGATATACAAATCATGATATTGCATAGATGGAAACATGCGTGATTTGTAGTAGAATGACATTTTCTATCATTTATATATGTTCAAGTAATTTGCAGCAACCTTTTTAACATTATTTTTAGAAATTATATAACTAATATGAGCATTTTCAAGTAGAATGACATACCTGAAGAAATATTATACTCTTCCAAAGTATTTGGAATAGAATCCCCCAAAGAAGCAACCTTAGCTCCTTTTTCTTGTCCGTTTTCCTTTGAAAACAAGTGGTTATTTTCTTTTTGAACCCTTAGCCTCTTTTTCAAAGGAGCCTTAATTCCTATATTGTTTGCAAAGTAATTATTAATAAAAAATTAATTTACTAGTACATTATAGTATCTAAATTATTCCAAGAAGTTTGCACAAAGGTTCACCCAAGCTAATTGAAGAACCTGAATGGCCACCTAAAGCTATTAAAATAACAAGTAAAGGTGTAAAAAAAATTTAGGTCTAGTTTGAATGTGCAACTTAATTGTTTCAAGCATTATAGTAGCATAACATACCTTGTTTTTGTTCCTCATGTTGTCTTGTGTCACTTTTCTTATTGAGCACAACTGTGATCTCAGACAATGGTCTAGTTTTTCCAATTCTACTCATCCTACAAATTAAATATACATGGAAATAAAATTTTGATCGACAGAAATACATGATATAATGAAAATTACAACATGTTACATTCTCTCCTTTTTCTTTTTAACCTTTTTTTAGCATTGACTATTATTCGGTTATCCACAAGTACATCATTTTGTACATCTGATCTAGTCCACAATTAAGTATAGTCATTTGCATCATTTTGATCACTCGAATTGCCATCTTTACTACTCATATCAATGTTTTCAATTTCTTGATCAAAATTAGAATAGTTAGGACTTCCATATGTGTGTCTAGGCCTCCAATGACAAACCACACTCCATTCTGGAAATTCTGCATCAACTGAATAGTATACTTGGTGTGCTAATGAAGGGAAGATGAATGTCTTATCTTTATAGCTTCTTTACACAGTATCAATCATAGTGAAATTGTGTTCATCTTTTTGACTCCCATATTTTGTGTCATACCATATGAACTTAAACAAATGCACAACAATATTCTTAGAATATGAAATCTCAATGATATCTATTAATGACCCATAAAATATGCTTCCATCTTCTCCAAGTGTTTCTACCCCACTATTTTGAGTGGTTCACATGTTTTCTCTTTCTTTGATCTCAAACTTATAACCATTAACATAATATCCCTTGTAAGAAAATACCCTAACTTTAGGACCACGAGCTAGACATTTTATATCTTCTAACAAATCAAGGGATTTATCAAATTCTAAAATCTGAAATGCAAGAACAAAAATCTTTTACTGTCTACATATTTAATAAATTTTGATTTATTGTTAACAAACTTATATGTTGTTTAAACCAGTAGGAAAATTGATCATGTTGTGCTTTTTGAATTTGAAATTCACTCCAATTAGGGTGTTGGTCTTGCAAAATAAATTTATGCATCCTACCATTTATTAGGACAAAATTAGAATGTGTATAGGAATGTATGAATGACAATTATAGAAATAAATTTACCTCAAATATGGTTGCACTTTATCTATGTTGAACAACATAAAACGATGTGCTTGACATCTATCCTCTTCAGAAATTAGATGTTTGGCTCCTAATCCAATTGTCCCATCAACATATCTCCTTGATTTGTTCCACTTAGGGGTTACTTGATTCTTATATCGATAATAAAAAGTGACAACTTCCTCCATAAGATAAGTTTCAACAATAGAACCTTATGGCTTATTGTTATTATTAATGTAATTTTTAAGTCGAAATAAATATCTCTCTATAGGATACATCCATCTAAAATACACAGAACTAGCAATTTTTGCCTCAGTAGCCAAGTGAACAGTCAGGTGCACCATTACATCAAAGAAAGATGGAGGGAAGATTCTTTCAAGCTTGCAAAGAGTTATTGGAATTTGTTGTTCCAATTTTCCATCTTTTCGACATCAATGACCTTGTTGCAAATTTCTTTAAAGAAAGAGGACAACTCAAGGATTGCCATTCCAAGAGGTTTTGATATCGTGGTTCTTAAAGCCAAAGGTAGAAGTTGTCGCATTAGAACATGGTGGTCATGACTTTTCAAATAACCAATTTTTTTATCTGAGATTTGGACTTTCTTAGAAATATTTGAAGAAAACCCATAAGAAAATTTCAATTCTTTTAGGACTTTCAAGAAAACCTCTCTTTCTTCATTTGTCATGTTGTAAAGTGCATGAGGAATAATTGATTTTTTAGTTCTTTTTGAAGTCTTAAGCCATAATGCTTTTCTTATGTTAAGATCCTCCAAGTCTAACCTTGCATTGATTTCTCTAGTATTCCCATCCTTTTCTATTAGCCAGTCTAAGATGTTTTCACAAACATTCTTTTTAATATGCATAACATCTAAATTATGTCTTATCAACAATGTTTTCCATAGGGAAGCTCGAAGAATATGCTGCTTTTTTTCCACCCACTCTTTGAGAAAATACTATGATCATAATCTTTCAAAATCATGTCTATCTCTTCACCATTTAAAGGCTTTTGTGCCAAGGAAGATTCAATATCACCATTGAAATTTTTAGCATCATTGCGCCATGGATGATCAAAAGGTAGAAAGCGTTGATGCCTTAGATATGCAACCTTCTTACTATCATGAAGGTAACAAGACCCGACATCTAAATGACACATTGGGAAAGCTTTGTACCCTTTTGTACTCTACCCAGACAACATTGCATATGCTGGGAAATCACTAATTGTCCACAATAAAGATGCATGCATAGTAAAAAATTTACCAACAAAAGAGTCGTACATGTTTACCCCATCAACCCATAATAATTTTAGCTCATCTACTAGAGGTCGAAGATAAACATCAATATCCCTTGGTGTTTTAGGCCCATCAATTAAAAGAGTCAACATAAAATATGATTGGTCTAACACAAACCAAGGAGGCAAATTGGACATCATCATAATAACAGGCCATATTGACCGATTACTACCCTTAGCCATGTTAAAAGGGTTGAATCCATCACATGCTAACCCCAATCGAACATTACGGGTTTCATTACTAAATAGTGGGTATTTTTTTATCAAAATCTTTCCATGCTTCAGAATCACGAGGATGACTCATTTCTCCTTCCTTTCCTAGTGGTGTTTTTTTATGCCATGTCATTAGTGAAGAGGTAGATTTACACATGAAAAGTCTTTTCAATCGTGGAATCAAAGGGAAATAGCAAAGAATCTTTGTCGACACTTGCTTCTTCTTATCAAGAGAATAAATCCATCTAGATTTACCACACTTTAGACAAGAATTTAACTTTTCATTCTTCCCATAATATAACATGCAATCACTAAACAAGCATGCATTTTCTTACACTTTAGGCCTATGTTGCTCATTAATTTTTTACACTCATACCATGTTTTAGGTAGTGTATTATTTGGAGGGAGAATTTTTGAGCAAAGGCCAGAACATCAGAAGCACCATTCTTTATCCATTTATTGTCACATTTCATCATCCACAATTCTAATATAGTGTCAAACTTAGAAATTGGACAATTAGGATATAGAGGAGTATTAGCATCATGCATTAGTTCTTTGAATTTTCTAATGTTGGAATCATCATATTGTTGTTATGTAGATGAATCATTGACTTGATCAACTTCTTCAAAATTACCCATCACATCATTTAGCATATGCAAAGTCTCATCATTTTGCAAGTTTCTAGATGTACATCCACCTATAGTTTCTCCATGATAAATCCATGATGTGTATCTTTCAAGAAAACCATTAGAGAGGATGTGATATCGAATAAGATCTAATTGTTGATAAAATGTGTTTTCACAAATTTTTCAAGGGCAAACCTTCTGAGAGTTAGCATCATATTTGAACGCAAGTTTCAAAAAGAACTCTACACCTTCACGAAAGTAGCGATCATTCAGTCTCTCATACTTAGTGTTGCATCTATACATCCAATTCCTATCTTCAATGAATGGGCTACCCATAACAACCTTCACCTAAATTCAAAACAATTAAGGATGTTTTATTAACCAATGATTTAAGACTATAAAAATAGCTATGTAAACCATGAGATAGTTGAAACAAATGTTAACACAATATAAATGAGAAAATTGAATGCAGGTTAAAAATGAAATCATGTCTAAAGATAATACCCCCATTGGTAAGGTAGGGGCATTATTATGAGATATTAATGCCTTTATAATACAAGAAAAGGAATTAGGTATAATTTTGTTTGGTCTTACATTCCAACTTTTGGTCTTACAACCAAGGTATAACTCTTAAAATTATGTATACATCTATGTATGCAACAAATACATTGTATAAATCTAGGTTTAGTGGTATTTAGTATGTAATGTTTTTAAAAGTGTGAAGTGGGAAGCAAGTGACAAGACCTTGTAGCCTATTGTTCGTCAGACGGGCGATTGAATGGGCACTTTTTTTTTCAAAAAAGTGGATATTGAATTCATAAAAAAATTAAGAATTTAAACACATATACAAAAATAATATTATTATTTTTGAATCTTTCACATAATCAAACCTATGTATTCCATTAATTTAAATACTAATTAACAACACCAAAGAGTTAATAAATTCAGCCATCTACATCAAATCACCTAATTATTGTCAGATTGTTAACAAAACAGCTAACTAGCTATATTAAATCAGTAGCTAAGAATATATTAAAGCAACAGCTAGCTATACATTCATATTCATTTAATATTAATGTACACATATCTATTAATATAAATATCGATCAGATTATTAACATTAATGCTATTGAGTACATAAATTTTGACATGGGAAAAGCGGAAAAAATTGGGAAAAGTGGGGAAAAAGGCCAAAGCAGGAAAAAAGCGGCAAAAGCTGATTAAAAACAACCACTTAACCCAAGTCCACTCAATGACCACCTGGGCACAATTTAATTGGCCAATACCTTGTTCCGCTTAAGCGGCCTCCTAGCAAGATTTTTAAAACATGGTTAGTATATATATATCTAAGTGTAAAATAATAAAATATATTATGTTCTCGTAAGACATGTATATGAGTGGCTGCACTATAATTTTATAGATTGCCCACATTTATGCATCTAAAATATAGCATATATATGAAGAGGAGAATGACATAAAGATCATAAGTGTGTATAAATATTAGGTAAAAATACCATATATATGAGGAAGGGTGTTATAAAACTCATAACACATGTATACACATAAGTAAATTGTAAAAAAAATTAATTTTCTTAAAGTCACTAAGGCACGAGTAGGCATGCAGCCCTAGCGCCTTACTGTCTTGCCACCATAACAAGTATGAATACAAGAAAAGACATCTTTTTGCCACTAATTCAGTAATTAAATGACGACAATAAAAATGTTATGGTAAGAAAAATAATGCTAAATACCCTATTTTTGATACAGATGAATATATTTTTAATAATTTCTTCAAAACTATTTAAAATTGGATCTTCATGATGTTAATTTCTAGTTGAACCGTCAACTTAATATATATTCTTGTATTTACCCATCACATTAATTTGCATATCAAACTTCTTTGTATTTTCATATTATCTAGATTATGTCTGCCTCTTTTATTCGCATGGCATCTCAAATTTGTATATAAAAAAATATTTTGTAAGATGTGATGTCAAATAGTGTGTAAATGTTGACATATATTGTTGTAACAACTCTTGCAAGGATGTAAGGTATATTTTAGCAACTCATTAGAAAATTGCACACTTTCACAAAAATATAAATCGTTAAACCAAACTTTGAATTTCATCCCCACATCTAATTTTTATCTTTAACATATCATTTCTAGTTTTTGGTTCACCTTGAAACAACAATTAATATATTTTTCTAAACAAGAATCTAAGTAACTATATAACATACCACAAAAATCAAAATTGCTAATTCCTATATTGTAGTAGAAGAAAATAGAAACAAGCAACTATAGCATGAAGACCATGAAAAATTAAGGAAATAAATTGTAACCTAGAAATGCAACTGCTGCTCTCGGTGCTCAACAACTATCCAACTTGACCAATGCAAAAGATTTTATAGAAACCAAGGATGACCACCTCCACCTCTAGAGAACGTCGACTTTGGTTATAACCTAATAATTGCACCAATTTTATTAGGGGTTCAAAGTTAATATGGGACAAAGTTTGGAGTAAACTTTAATTATTTTGTGTGAATTCATATATAAGGAACGTGTAATTAAAAGAAGGTATCACATTTGACGGTTAAAAGATTACTGAACATTCTCAAGTATAGCAAAAAAGAAAAGAGATGAAAAAAAAAGATCAGAATATAATTTGTGGTGGATGAGGCCAAACATGTTAGGGAAATATTTAAGTAACTAGGCTGAATATGATTTCTTATTAAAGTTCAAGGTAAAAAAGAGACATAAGATATGTGATATAAATGTTTTCAAGTATATCTAATACCCATGATGTTCACAAAGAACATTATCTTAACAACTTCAAGTTCTACACAAACAAACTATAGTACTAACATAAAAAAATATTCATGATAGTTCACATGATTTTTCCACTCCCCTCCGATCAATGAGCTCATATAGGTATAAGGAAAAAAATTTATTGGACACTATGAAAGCTTTATGACAACTCATCTTTATAAAAATAAAATCTAAGATCATAGAAGTTGGAAGTTAATGCTAAATATTGACTTTTGATATTTGACTACAATTGCATTACAAACTAATTAGAGTAACATGCTAGATAGAGATGCTAGATAGCTAGATATATCAAGAGATGTAAGAAAACTAACTGTTAAACTTTGATATTCCTGCCATTCTTTATTGGCAACCGAGCCTTAATATCTTACTTGGTTGAAAAAAAAAACTTAGATGTCTTTATTGATAGAGGTGGAATTTGTTATCATCTTTAGTACCTAGTCATATGTATTAATATATCTGTGTTCCAGAATTATCATGGACAATAGGCAGCCACATGGATATTCTAGAAGTGACAAAACTGTTAAGAACCCCAACTACAAATTCTACACAAGCAACCAATAGTACTAACTTGAAAATTTATCCATATATACCACTATCCTTCAATCAATGAGTGAAAAAAAATCAAAAGTATTATTACACTATAGATAATAAATCATAGTGAGGTACAAGAGGAAGGAACAAAGACCGAAGATTCAAGAATTTCTATAGATTCAAACTTCTCTCTTTCTCCCTTGTCAACAATGGCGGATCATGAAATATAAAGTGGGTGAGGTAAACCAATAATACACAATAAAAACAAGTCCACAAATAAATGCAAAAAATTGAAAAGAAATACATAATAGTATGTTAAATGAGCAAGATGTTTTTTTTTTAATTTCTAAGGAACTCGTAGGGGTTTTCATGACACTTTGGTTTTGGTATGAGGAGACGGAAAGCGAAGAGTTCCTCAAATTTTTGACTTCCCTTATGCTTTAAGGGAGGTTTGAACCCACAATAAAGGTTTGCAAGAGTCAACATGCTTGCTAAAAATGAATTGGTAAGTGTAGATATTTTACAAGATATATTACATGATAGTGTTAGTAAGAAAAAAGATGATGTCTTGTTCAAGGTTGTCAAAATTCTAGGTCTGAATCGGTTCCAAGAAAGATAAAAATGACCAGACTTTCTAATAATTAAACCTAGAGTCAGCCTAGATTTGAATTTTACTTACTCTCCAAACCTGAAGTTGGCCCAAATTGTTAAACATAGAACTGGAACCAAAGATGCTTGTTTGATTTTCAATTCAGGACAGACCCAAATCTAGAATTTTATCATATTAAAAATCTCTTTTTGCTTAACTTAGACTTTTTCTATAACTCTGAATAAATAAAAATTTGTCTGAGTTGGGAACTGACAAAAAATGTAAAATTAGAACCCATAGCTGACTTGAACCAAATTTCAATATATTTGTCTGAGGCTAAAAATGACCCGAATTGTGAGAACTAGAACCTAGAAGCAATTTACTGAAAATGTATGAATGAAACTATCCACAACCCCATATTCTTTGTCTTAAATGTTAACATCAACATTTTAAGTAAGTTCATGTATCCTATTCGACAAACATTCCTAAAAGATCACCCATCATATGACATAAAAATGAGTTCATGATTTACTAGAGATATATAACACCACAAACACTAGCTCACTAATTTTGGTGGGCACTAAAAGTACATAAGAATGTGTGTGTTAAACTAAGTTTTATTTTGCATGGCCAGAAAAATAATAAGTCAGACATCATAATTCACTATTTAATACATTGTTATGTGATATCATCTAACAATCCATGTATTGTTTATTAATCTCACATGTCCTCCAAATTTTTTTGGCTTCTCCATTATATAAGTTGTGATTTCCTTTCCCTGTAATATACTTACCGCTAATCACACGACCGGTGTAGGCGTGGGGAAGAGCATTCAACTTTGTTATTGTATGAGTTGAGAGAGCAAACGAATGAGGCCAAATCTAGTTATTTAGTAATCTGGAAATGGAAAAGATCAGGACAATCCACTAAATATTTCATAAACTCTAGACAGTAGGGTGAGGCCAACGCGTCACGTGGCCTACCCATAGATCAACCCTTGCTTTCAGTGCAAGAAACGAAGGGTATTCGATAAAAAATGTTTATGTTTGGCGAAATCAATGGTAATTCCTCATATAAATGTCCCCTCATACCTTTTAAGAGAAAGAATGGGTCCTTCTTTAGATCTGATGTATGCTCGGAATAGACAGACAATCCTACAAGACTGTACCTTTCCGGAAGTAATAGCCTTTTTAGCATCCAGCCGACTCTGTATCTGATGGCATCTCGCACTGCTTCAGGTTTCTTCAGATGGCAACGGTTGTGATCATTTATCTGTTGTTATTAGAGGACCCCAACCACTAGGGATAGATCACCCAAGGAGAAGAGAAGAAACGGGAGTCAATTTTCATAATTGGAAAAGGAGGAGGTGGTGGTAGTAGTGGTGTTGATGACGGAAGACCAAAAAAAGGAGAAACGCAAACAGGCGAGGAGGGTTGACGACAGGAGCCTGAGCGTTGGGGACTAAGAAGGTATTCATGGGTTAGGGGCAGAAAGCAGAGGAAGTTGGGGCAGATGGAGCAAGAACGGGCATGGCGGGATCAATAGAGAAGAATAAAGAGGCACTGGCGGGAGGAGGGTGAAGTCACGGGAGGGGGATTGGGGATGAAATAGGAAGTAGCGACTTGGAGCCAGAAAGTGTGAGAGTTTTGGGGTTGGGGGAGGAACGAACAGACGACCCGAAAAGAGGGAATCCACGAGACTGAAAAGGGAGCATTGGCGTGATCGGAAAAATTTTCTTGCGAAATTAGTGGAAAGGCAACGAAGGAATGTGGACCAGTCAACAGGTTTTTAATAACTCCTCCATAAATTAGACGTGCCTCCTTGCCGACCCCTACACACCGTTGATTCTGCTATGAACAAACGTCCATTTTGAACCCCTTTCCACTAGTGAACGCCACCTAACTCGAATAACTAGGAAATAACAATTGAAAGACATATCAAACATACAAACATAAGCAACCACTTATTAAACATCAGTGTAGCTATTAACTCAAGGTTTTTGAGACAAAGGAAGAAGAAATTCTTTTTTATAGCCTCTTCGTTTTGTGACATTATGGCTTTGGGGTCGACCCCAAAGAAGGAATCCATACAAATTTGGGATCCGACACCATGATAAAATACTACCCTCATGATTAGACTATGTCTCTAAGATTTGATAAAAGAAAGGTGCGTCCGCGTTGGATATTATCAACACTAGGGATTACACCAACGGGACATATAGCTAATTTGGTTGGGTATAATGAGATGTAATTTAATGAGTTCGATGTAAAAATGTACATGAAATACGTACTTTGTGATAAGCTCCCCCAAAACTTGAACTTGTGACCTTTTGTAGATCGGAACGCCAGCCCTAGTGGTGGTTGTATAGTAGCCATAGCTTACTATAGAGTGAGGGCACTAATTATGGCGATGGCAGCTGCTGGTTCTGTCGATCATAATGTAAAGATCTATTGAATAAAATACCATCCAAAAAAAGATCTATAAATATTGCCAAGTTGGTTTGGGCTAACTTGGCAATGGCAACTTAATATATCATATGATTGACAACTAACGACGTGATGTGATCAGAACCAGCCAGAGCGTGCATGTTACGTGAAATTACTACCGACCCCGGATTTGCTGTTCCTTCTTTTAGTAGGAGCAGCCTACTCCTTTTCCCGTCAATTCACACGTGTCCCTGCCCATTGAATGGTAAGATTAGGATTTTATTCGTATAACAGGTGGCAACATCTAACACAAGGTACAGCCTGCTCCTCAGCAAATCCTAGGGGACACCGACCACACACCCATACGTCGCAGTTTCTCCACTAGAAGTGCAACTGGGCAAGGCATGCGGGCACAGTAGTCGTACTATCATAACTCTCCTGTAATCTGTAGAATGTAGATGTCCAAGTTGTAGCTTCTGTCGTCGACCCGCTCCTTTATCTCTGCCATTCGCAAACCAGATTTCCGGAACATAAGTCTTTCCTCCATTGCCATGTTGCCAAAGTGCTCACCAGTGCTGTTTCAGCCATTCTTCATCTTCCTCACGACCTTCGTCATCATAGCACCCACCGCTCGCCCGTTGTCGTTCGATTTCAACACCTTGCCGAAGATAAATGGCAGTCCTTGTGGGGGTGACGGCAGCGTAGTCATCTGTCTCCAAGGTGATGCCTCCATGGCGAGTCCAGAAGTCATCGAGCTGACGACAAACAAAAACCACAGCGTTGGGAGGGCATACTACTCTCAGCCGATTCATCTTTGGGACAAAACCACTGGGCAACTCGCCAACTTCAACTCCAGCTTCTCGATTAAGATGAATCCTCAGAAAGGACCCCTTGGAGACGGCATGGCGTTCTTCTTGTCGCCATACCCTTACACCGCCCCGCCTCAATCCGAGGGCGGCTACCTCGGCGTGGCGAGCAGAACTAACCTGACGCAGTTCGTTGCGGTAGAGTTTGACAGCTTTGCCAATGTCGACGCTTCTTCCGGAAAATGGGATCCAGATTCCATTCACATCGGAATTGATATCGGTTCCATCAAGTCTGCCACCACCACGGAGCTCTTCCCAAGTAGCTACGTCGGCCATATAGGCGGCAACGCCACTGTAAGTTACGACGCTCTCTCTCGAAACTTCAGCGTTCATTTTATTGACGATTTCGGTCCCATGTGTGCGGCTTCGTACGTCGTTGATCTACGTGACAAAATGCCCGAGTGGGTTGTCGTGGGCTTCTCGGCTTCAATTGGGTTCAATCACGAGCTTCATTCAGTGTCGTCATGGAAGTTCGAATCAACTCTTGTTGACATGTTAAGCGTCATCAGTGCTCCGGCTCCAGCGCCGATTCCCAGCAATGCTGCTCCAAAGGAGAAGCGAAGCAGGCTTGGCTTGATAGTAGCGGTCGCGGTTACGGTGGTAGTGGTGATTACAGTCGCCATTTCGTTTGGCTTATGGCGAAGGCAGACGGCACGGATTGATCCGGAAAGAGATACAGATGGAGATAAAGATGCTGAAGGAGACACCGATCGTGGTGTATCTGCTGTTAATGACCTTGCTCACGCTACATACAATTTCCTGGAAACTATCGGCGTTCCTAGTGAAATTGTTGACGCTGCAAACAGTATCTTGGAAACTGTCGATCTTCCTGGAGTGATCTCTAATTGTGAAGAACTTGTTGATGCTACAAACAATTTCTTAGAAACTGTCGATGTTGGTGAAGTTGCTGACGCTACAAACAATTTGTTAGAAATTGTCGGTGTTGCTCGCGCACTCTCTGATGAAGAACTTGGACCAGTCGGCATGGTATACAAAGGGCGCCTCCCTGATTGCAGCTATGTGGTAGCGATCAAGAAATCACACATATCCGACAAGGATAAAGAGGCAGTGGAAAGGGGGTGCATAGCTGACACACAGATAATCAACAAGCTGCAGCATCAAAATCTGGTGCGGCCATTTGGTTGGTGCAATACACCCTCGGAGATACTGCTTGTCTATGAGTTGATGGAAAGCGAGAGCTTGGATAAGCACCTCTTCGATAGTAATCAACTATTAAGTTGGCCTGTGCGGTACAAAATAGCAAAGGGCCTGGCATATGCATTACAACACCTTCATGCTGATGAGCTTCAGTGCGTGATTCACAAAGACATCAGATCATCCAACGTACTACTAGATAGAGATTTTAACGCTGTATTGGGGGACATCGGGATCTCCAGGCAAATCAACCACGAAAGTTCTATGGAGACCTCTGTGGTGCACGGGACGGTTGGTTACATGGCTCCGGAGCTGGTCGTTGAAGGCGCCACTCATAGCAAGAGTACAGACGTTTATAGCTTTGGTGTTGTTCTTCTTGAGATAGCCTCCGGGATGAGGCCTTATCAAGCCGCTATTGGGCAGAAGATGCCGCTTTTGCCATGGATATGGAGTTTATACGGGAGCAATGAACTCCTCCAAGCACTAGATCCGAGACTGAAGGGTGATTTTGACGAGAAAGAAATGGAGAGAGTGATGATCGTCGGCTTGTGGTGCGCCAACCCCAACAGCAGTGATCGTCCCTCCATGGAACAGGCTATCGCTGTTCTGCAATTCGAAGCCGACATGCCCACTCTGCCTACAAAAATGCCACCTTCACTGAATTTCCTTCCCATTACTCCAGTGACCAACACGGAGGGAGAACAATCACGTGAAGTGTTGCCCAATTCTACCCGCGAATCCAATTCAGGTTTTACGTCCTCCATTGTGGAGTTCAACATTGCGGATTCCTTAAGCTTCAACATAGCATAAGATGCCACTCACATCATCGTAACTACGGCATTATGTCCGGCCGCAATGGAATCACTAAATGTCTATCAACGCACAATCCTTGTACTTTTCAAGTTTCCATTCTCTCCTATCTAGTACTCTTGTAGTTGTTCAAAAGATTCGAATCTGCTGGCTTCATAGTTGGTTCTGCGGATGCATTTGTATGGTTCACTGTGTAGTCTATGCTTTTCATTTTAATCCAAGGGAATGTATCCTGTTAATTACAGCCCTGTAGTAGGAACTGGAGTGTTCTTGTACTGCTCTTATCATACCCTAGGGTATTTTAATATTTGCAAACAAAACTGCGCACATGTCATGAGCCATTTTGTTAGACTGCTTTGCTATGAGGCTAAAAAATCAAAATATCATTTTTCCTTAGTTACTAATTTGTCATAATCTACTATTCTACTAATCTAAACGCCAACACTCGTCTCCGTCCACCACCTTCCCTTAATTGGCCGGACTCCTTCCCTACAAATAAATCTGCCACACATATTCGAGAACTGGTGTCAGTCGGACTCATTAACCGTACTAACAAATCTGCCGCCATCTGACATACTCGTCATTGCCATCATCTTTTTTGTTTGTAGTCTTCTAGATAAACATTAATTTCTAACTACAGAAACTATTTCAAGCACACTGGGATGGTTGCTACTGCTTCATCTTCTACGAGGGTTTGTAGCCAACATCGTCGTCAATTGTACTCAATTTGAGGAACCATGTTGTTAAAGGCGGGTGATTAGCACGTTTACATGTGGAGCTACGAGACAACGCCACCCAGGTTGGGCTAGCGATGTTCAGAGAAAATCATAGCTAATCTTCCAAGAGAAGATCCGTAAATTCTTCTCCCACCGTCAGACTTAGAGATCGACTTTCGGTCCTCCAATCTACACCCTACTTATCGGCTTAGAAGATGTCTTCTGTAGACGTGGCAGTTGGCGGGAGGGATAAGGAAGCAAACATCCTCCGAGTTCCTGGATTGAAGATATATATCTATGTGAACAGATGGATCAACCTCAGTAAAACCCACCGTCCACAAAGTCAGCTTCTACTACGCCCATTAATTGTTGGATTAGCACTGATGCGCCCGACATCTTGCTGGGGTTGCATTGGAGATATGATCAAAAGATTCTACGTCAATGTGTTGCTCTACTACACCAACTAATATTTAACAGTAAGTACATCATTATTTAATTGTTGGTAAGGAATTATGTGTATTTCATTTAATCTCAACGAATGCATCACAACAATTTGTGTTACTAATTATCGTTGGCCCTAGCAAAGCAATATATATGTCATACGTACATGGCAGCTCTTATTTACCAAGGATATGGTAAGTACGCTGATAACATTGACATTATAGTTTATTGGATGTACATTTGTCGTCTAATCTTGTACGTGTTGGGAGAGACGTTGTGGCCCTATCTTCTCCACAGAGATGGTCGGGTTTCTGAGTTTTTGTCTTCGGTCATCTTACTTCATTGTTCTGGCCTTGGTGGGCACGAAGTAATTTGTCTGCGCCATGGGCATGGCTCTCACTCCATATAGAGGCCAAGGAGTGGGCAGATAGCGACAAGCTCAGTGCTCAGCCTTATTGGAGTATTGACGCTTCAAAACTTGGACTTGGTACCTACCTGCGGGTCAATGATCAGTGGAGCTCGGCCACCTGATCATGGTTGCAAGGTTTGTAGAGACAACAAAATTTCCCAAACAAGTTTTAGCCGGCATTTGCAGAACTGTTGATGCTATCAAGCCACCCAAAATTTGTGCCTCGTGTGTATAATTAAAGACATGTCCATTAACGATCATCATGATCTGTTCATATTACAAGTATGACGGTGGAAATAAGTATGTTTTGCAATTTTCTCTTCAATATGATGGTAAATACAGGAATTTGAGGCCTTGATTTTTAGGAATATGAACTATACAAGAAAGAACCACGTTGGTCGATAGTTTATATTTTTTTAGCATTGGCTATGAAGAAATTTGCCAAAGGCGGTTATGATTCTATGATGATATTTCTTCCAGATTGAGTACAAATCACATGATCTCATTAACAGAAGAACTGCAAGTGTTGGATGTGTTTGCATGGGACAAAGGTATGAATGATTTTCATCCTATGTATTCTGATTTATGGAATGAAATTTAATTAAAAATTTAGGTGTGCTTATTTTCTACTACAAAGAAGATTGTTAGTTTATTGTTAATAATATATTGCCAGACATGATCAAAGAAAATGACTGTTTTTAATGCATACATGGATTTTCCTTAATTCTTATTTTTAATTTGTTTAAAAAAAATTTACTTTATGGAGACCGGAGAAAAGCTTTATAGATAGAGGGGAGAAGAATGTGAATATTTTTATGTTTTGAGAAAATTGCTATTAGACAATTGTTTCCTAAAAGCAAGGCACTCGGTGCTAGCTAAAAAATGTGAATATACATTGAGTCTTTACTCTCATAATTTCAAATTATACATAGGACCAAAACATGAGAGATACATGAAAAATTCATTTGTTACCTTTCATATTCTTTAGCCCGAGTTTCTTCTTTAGTCAGTAGGAAGTTCTTGGGACCAACTTTCTTGGTCGGTGATGTACGAACTTTATTCATTCATGGCTCTATAGTATAACAACTTCACTCCTTGGTGGAAATGTTGGTGTTAGAACTACCTCCAATTCTAATTCTATAGAATCACTTAACATTTTGATACATGTCACGATATGGTAAATTTCTTCTATTTCTTGTATGTATATGATCAAATTTGAGATGCATATTATATTTGATGTATTTTCTGATGTCCTGTGACATTTTGAGGGTCACACACATAATCTTGTAGGTTATATCTGTAATGAAGAACATATTTTTAAAGGTACCTTGGATGAGGGACTTGCACTTTGCCCAAGGTTTGGGTCATAAATGGTTCTTGTGTGGGACAACTCTATGTAGAAAAAGCATCTTTATTATGATGACATATGGACTAAGTCTAGCTTTTCAGGTCAAATAAGCTTTCCATGATTTTTGGCCTACATTTTTAGCTTTCTATGTGGGACACAATCTATTACAATAAATCCACTTGGAAAATCTATAACTACCCTGCAGATACATCTCTTTCATCACCTTTATTGTGGTGAAATTTGAACTCTTTCCTTGCAATGCCGAATGTCTGTTACTTATATGATTTTTGTAAAAACATGCTTGTAAAGAGCTTCAAAAATATAGAAATGCATTTCGTTGGATATTTATTTATTGGTATAAATGTAGAAAACCTCATGTCATATTAAACATAAGTTATATTTTTTTTGCAATTATAGAGTCATACACATGTACATTATATCATTACAAGGGTATATTAGTAGATCTACACCCAATTTATTGTGACATCGATACAACAAAACATTTACTTGGTGAATACAGATATAATTTATGCCAAAAAAAATTATCATATTTAGAAACATATATTTGTATAGATGAAAATGATATATAATATTATAACTAATTAAAAATCATATATACCTACATTAACATATTTGACACTGGAAATACTTTGAAAATCAAGAGATTGGACCTATAATATAGTTGCAAAAAACAAAAAGGTCCTAATTTATTAACATAAGTGTACATCTAAAGTGAAAACATTTATCTAATTTTAAAACATAAATGCCTCCTGAAATTTCATTTGATAAGAATTAATAAATTAAGAGAAAAAGTGAAAAACTATACATGACTTAAGATCATTTGGTATAATCATTTCTTTCAATTTTTAGGGTGGGGATATGATCATCTTTTGTATGTATCTTCATTTTGATATTATCTACTAACTTAATAAAAAAATCTACACCTTCAACTAAAAAAATATATTTCTGACACTTAATGTGCATGGAAGACAATATAAAGTTTTTTATATATTTATTATCTAAATAAATTCTTACAACTACCTCTTACAAAATTTAACTATAATGGATTTATGATATTTAATCTATAACTACAAAAAAAAGTCATTAAGAATTTATAGCTATGAATAAAGTATTTTTAGGAATGAACCAACATGAAACATATATTTATTTCAACGAGGGGAAGAAAATTGGATGAGAATTCCAAATTTATTATAATAAATATCCCAATATATACATTTTACTATCTATGTTTCTATTCAAAACTTAAAAGACACAATGGAACAACATGATAATAATAATAATAATAATAATAATAATAATAATAATAATAATAATAATAATAATAATATGAATGTTAATATTTTTATATCATAAGTCAAATTAATATTCAATGAAATGAAATATGGAGGAATGATAAAATCTATAGAAGTCCAACTCAACTTTTCTGCATATAATAGATAATTTAAAATAAAAAACAAGTTATTAAAGCAATAAGCAACCATGGCAAATTGGTCACAAAATCATATTGATATTATATGAAATATCCATTATACCATGTGCAAAGCACGTGCACTTACTAGTTTCCTAAATGTATGTTCAAAGTCAATACATCCAAGTAGAAGGCACATTACCCTGACTGACACAGACGCATTTGCCTCACAAGGAGAAATATGTCTCGTATTTTAATTACCAATTTGTCATGATTCGCAATGTGTAATTGCTAAAATACCATGTTTCAAGTCAATACGTCCAAGCGAGAGATGAATTATCCACCCCGAGTGCAATTCATCTAGAATGGGACGTATTAGCCCGACATGCGACAATGCATCCCTTGCAAAGACGCATGACCTCTTGTGGACCAATACATCCCATTCGGGGACACATTGCTCCCAGTGGGGAAAACTTATCTCCAATTTAGATGCATTGATCCGAATTGTGCCAATACGTCTCATTTGGGGATGTATCACTCTCCTTTCTATATAAATTTAACTTTATTGATTTTATTTAAGTGCAATATATATATATATATATATATATATATATATATATATATATATATATGTACAACAATTTACTTATCTAACACTGTTCATCACAAATGTTATTGAACTTTGTTTATAATACAATAATTATAATGATTATTTTATTTTTTAAGTTAGATAACATATATTTACGTATTTGTCAATCCTGGTCCAAGTACATAAAGAGTAAATATGTACATATGCATAGATCCAAGTACAAAGTAGATATCTACATGAATGTCTTTATAAAGGATGAACTATAGAATAGTGTAATGAGAAAGAAAAAAATAAACGAAGCACATCCTCACCCACAATTTTATACCTATCACTCTTGTGTAGGGATCTCATTTGGAGAACCCTCAATGGGTATTAACTATGGAGTAAGACGTGATGGGATTGAAACCACATCAGGAAAGCTATAGATGTGGTGAGTGCTCTTTGCATACTAGGTATGAATTCAGGTGGAGTGCTACAAAACTATGCATTAATTCTAGGGTGTGCATAAGTAGCAAAAAGTGGTACATGTGGTGCACCTTCAATGTACGACAATTGTTGTGGAGCTAAGGTGTATCAAACAAAAGAAGATGATCATGATCTATAGTAGTGCACATGTGAAGGTGGAGGTGGGACAATGTGTGGACTAGAAGTAGAGTCTGCTCTTCTATACTGTCTGGATCCCTTAACCTATTGTTGGCTATTTTAGCAACGAGTTTCAATCAAATTAATGATCTTTTACCCGATTCAACCAAACTCCGCAAGTATACGGAGGTAGTATAGTCAGGATCGAACACAAGGAGCTTTAGTAAACAAATGAACGCAACAGTCCTAATTTTCAGCAATCTAGATCGGTTTTAAAAGAAGTTGGTTGTTTAATTTCTAAGACAAAGAAATGTATAAAAGCTAAATTTATACAAGTAGAAGAGATTAACAAAAGGGTTCTAGTCAATTGATTTACGATCTTGGATAGTAGGGATTTCATTCTCATACCATAGCATTTAGAGAACTAAGCAATCTAAACATACACAAGTTCTTATCTCAAAGGATTGATGTGTTGCATTTTATCTCTCGATATACGTGCAACGATCTCAACTTAAAACAACATTCTCATGCCTGAATTTCATTTTAGATCACAAGCAAACCTTCAACTCATTTCCAACTACTCTCGTGGATTAGAAAGAGTTGTTATGAAAGATACCTCGATACATTCATACTTATTTTCTCAAATCAAGCACAAATGCAGAAAACATGCACATAAAGCGGACAACATCATATGCAAGAAGAAAGAAACCGGTATTTTCATAAATAGAGACAAGAAACATAGGTATTTAGTACGAGATCACATAGTTCCACACATGCTACGGCATGGGAGCTACTCTCCCATGCCCAGGAAGGAGAAAACTACTCGTCCATAGCTACACCTTGCACAATTTCAGCAGAAAATGAAGTTCTCAACATGAGTAAGAGAAGAAAAGACAAACAGACCCAAGATGTAACCAAGAGAAGAGGGAATTCCGGTTGAAGGATGAAATTCCTCTTCTAAAACTCCTCCAAAACGTACTAGCTTCTCGCCAAGGAAGCTCCTCGGAGTCGGGGAAGTTTGCTGCACCTTGGAACTGCAATCGAGAAAGAAGAAGAAGAGAAATGGCCTCCTTTCTCAAGAAAAACCTTGGATCTCTTCAAAATCGCCTTCTCTGTCGTCTCCTCTGCTTCTGGAATGAGCAAAGAGTCTCAAATGACCCGTGATAACCGTCCCAACGCTTCCCTCCTCATTTTAGATTCGAATTCTCGATTTTCGCATTTCTGAAACTGCCGGCTGAACGGCGTGCAAAGTGTCTACACGCCGTGCACTTAACAAAATGACGGCAGTTAACTGTGCAGTGTACGCCGTGCACGGAGCATGTGCACGCCGTACGAGAGTCCAGAAACATTTCCTGCTCTTCTGCACTCCACGTGAACGCCGTGCAATGCCTTTGCATGTCGTTCATTCTTTTGTGAATTCTACAGGAAAATTGTACGTCGTGCACCATGGGTGTGCACGCCGTACGACTTTCCAGAAACATAATTTGGACTTCTGCGCTCCATGTGAACGTCGTGCAACGCATTTGCACACTGTGCAACAGTGCGACAGGGTAAGTAGTAGTCTTTCTGGAATGTTGCACGCCGTACAACAACCTTGAACGTCGTGCACTTTACTGTTTCTGCACAAATAAATATTGAAGTGAGTGATTTTCATGGTAAAATGGCAAGGCAAGATATGGCAAAGTGTTTTAACTAAATGATGGCAAAAGTAATATGAAAAGAGACTAAATCTTGTCAAAGTGAATAAAATTTGTGTGTAAAAGCATGTGAGAAGATGATATATAATTCACACAACACCTATCAACTAAGGAGAGAAAGGGGGAATTGAGTATTTTGTAGGAGTTAGATTAGGAGTAGGAGTAGGAGTCACAACAAGAGTAGGAGTGAGAGTAGGAGTGGGATCAAGAGAAAAAGTGTGATGGGTGTAAGATTGCAGGTGATATAGATGAGCATACTAAAAAATAATGTCCAAGTATCCCCCTTGGATGATATAGACATCATATCTAATATGTGCATGTGCATTGTACATAGCTGCTTGGTTGTGCACTTGTGTATGGATCTGATACCAAGATTATACATATAATATGTAATAAAAGACAAAAATGGAATATATTAGGTAATATATGCACAAAAGTAATAATTATACTCACAAATTCATGTTTCCTCTAATTGATTGGATAATACATCATCGATGGTTGTGGTGGTGGTCCCAGGAAGTAGAATGGATGATACCAACTACAGAATACCTATAAATTAAAAGTTGTTTATTGTTGTGATTGGAGAACTAGATACACATTTCTTTTGTTCTAAAATTGCTCCTCCTACCTATAGTGATATAGTCAATCCATAGTAGCATTACCCTTCCATTCTATCCTACTAAGTTATGAAAAGTCAATAATAAGATTCACTTGACAAAATCTAAACCATTTAAGCACTCTAAGTGGGAGATTCCTGTAACGTACCAGGATTTGAGGCCTCGGATAAGTTGATCTTAAAAGGAATGATTGGACTACCCATATCACCAAGGTGCACCTCCTTTTCCGGGAGCCCATCACTAAAGAACTCCATAGTTAAGCGTGCTCAGCTTGGAGTAGTACTAGGATGGGTGACCAGTCGGGAAGTTGACCCCGGCTTGCGCGTGAGTGAAGACAAAGCGCACAGTTAAGGCTAGTGGTAGTCTTTGGGGACAGTTGCCATTCCTAAAACTCTACTAGAGCCTTGTGCAGTGGGCTCGGGGTCATTACAAATGGTATCAGAGCCATAACCCCTCCAGTAGGTGGGGCCCACATGGGCATGGCATGCCAGTCTTGAGTCGTGCAGTCCAGGCATGTAGGAAAGGGTTGTCCATGGTTGACGTAGCCACCCTTGCACTGGTAATCCGTGATCGGGAGCTGGGTATCCATGGGCCATTGTGGGTCTGCACTGAAATGGGGTCTAATTATGATGCCATATAGTTGAACCTTGACGAGGACGTCAAGAGTCTAAGTGGGGGAGATTGTAACGTCCCAAGATTTGAGGCCTCAGATAAGTTGATCTTAAAAGGAATGATTGGACTACCCACATCACCAAGGTGCACCTTCTTTTCCGGGAGCCCATCACTAAAGAACTCCATAGTTAAGTGTGCTCAGCTTGGAGTAGTACTAGGATGGGTGACCAGTCGGGAAGTTGACCCCGACTTGCGCGTGAGTGAGGACAAAACGCACAATTAAGGCTAGTGGTGGTCTTTGGGGACAGTCGCCATTCCTAAAACTCTACTAGAGCCTTGTGCAGTGGGCTCGGGGTTGTTACAATTCCACTCTACTAATTTGTAGCAAAGAAGAGGCATTCGAGCCTACTGAATCTCCCGACCCTTTCGACACTTCTATGGAATCCTCTATTGTATCTCATCCACGTAAGGAATCAATTGTGTCTATTTATTTTAAAATCACAAATGTCACATAATGTATGATGTAATTAGTAATGATCAAGTAAACTAATGCATTCAAACTAAATATCAGCTAAGAGGGGGAAATCATGTCAAAGACAACATTGTCACCACATTATAGTTACATACATTATTAGGTTTATTAACAAAATTTGATCATTTAATCATAAGAATGACCAAGTCATAAAGCTATAATGTGTTAAATTCTTAAAACATTTATGTTAATATTTTTTACAATCCCAATTAGATACTATAACGCCCCTGACCTAGCTTTTGGGATAACCTTGCTTGCTTTTGAGGTGCCTATATGACATGTGAAAAGCTTATGTTTTCGGTTTGGTCCTGTTTTGATGATGTTTGAGCTATGTATCCTTCTTTTGGACCAAGTTACAATTTACCCATGTTGAGGGGTTATCGTGTAGTTTGTTACATGTAGAGTGTGTCTCTTGTGCTTTTCCATGATGGGAGAGAGGATGGTGTTGTGGGGCACCTTGGTTGGTGATGTGGCATCTTGTAGTGATGTTAAGGTCTCTAAGGTTTTGGCTTGGATGATATGTTTCAACCTTGATCTTGAGCAAGGAGTGTTGCAACCACAACACTCACTCTAGATGATGGTTGTTTCGACCATGATGGTCTTGGTGAGGATTGGTTGAGATGGTTTGTCTTCTAGTGATTTGTTTCGACCTTGTTTGTTTGATGATCTTTTATAGAGGTCAATACATGGTTCCTTGATGTTTGTTTTGACCCCTAGGATGGTGGCACCTCATGAGGTCGATACCACCTAGGTTGTATCTCCATGCGCTGCATGCAAGTTCTTAGTGGTTGCATGGCTATTTTATTGGTGGAAAAGTGTCCTTTTGGTGCTCTCTTGTGTTAACACCTCATACCAACCTTACCTCTCTCATCCCTTGGGTATATAACCTCTCTCCCCTTCATGCCAGCAATCCCTTTTACTCTCTTTCCTTCTCCTTCCTTGATTGGATGACCTTGGAGCTTGGTGGAGATAGAAGGTGTTGATCAAGGTGCTTTGGTGGCCGATCAACCTTGCATGTGGTGCTTTTGGGCTTGATCATCTCCATTGTGGTGATCCTTGGTGGTCTTCCTTGGTAAGTGCTTTTGAACCCTTGATCTCATTTTCCTTTGCACCCTCTCATCTTCTTCCTTCCTTCTTGGCTATGAGACTATGGATCACCCGTGGTGGTCATCTTAGAGATACTTATCATCATAAGGGGTCGGAGACTATGTTTTGACATGGTGGTACCTAAGTGAGAGGAAGCTTTCTTCTCTTTCTCCTTTTTTCTTCTTTGTTTTGGCCTAGATTTTTTTACCTCTTTCTTGAGTTATCCTTTAAACATGGTGTTCTTCCCTTTGGAGGTGATCTTATGATCAAAGTATTGATCTTAGTTGGAGCTTCATCTTCCTCCTTGGAGCTTGATCTCTCCATAAGGTGGGTTATATAACTCTCTATCTTCTTCTATTATTGCACCTTATTTGTGCTTGCATGCCACTAATTTCATATCTAAAACATGATGTTAAGATGGTAGATGATGTTCTTATGATTTTAGGGTTTATAACTTTGTAGTACTCTCATGTAGATTACTCTCTTTCTCAAACCCTAATTTCTTGTACCCGGTTTGTTATGTGATGGTTGAGGTGACAATTATTCATGCATCATTATCCTTGTTTGTATCACCATGTTATGATTAGGCTCTCATGTTTTATTGAGGTTTTTGATTGGTATTTATTGAGGTTGAAGCTTGGTCCTCTTTATTTTAGTTGGCTTCTTGATGGATCATGTTGGAGAACAATTTTAGAGTTTTAATGTTCATCTTGTGTGGAGTTTTCTCTGCATGATGGTGGTTAGTATCTTGACATTTACATCTATTTTGATTATGGTTGATCCCTCTTTTGAGGATGAGTATGTGCCTTTATGGTAGCTTGAACTTGGTGGTCTCTACCCCTTTGTTTTGGTTTCAAATGACACACTTTGATCTTGTGTAATGGTCGTGATGCTTGATTTTGTTTTGGTCAAAACACATGTCCTTTGTACCTTGGGTCGTTACACCCTTGTATTTGATGGTTGTACGCCTGTTTTGGGATGGATGGTCAAGAACAAGATTTTGTTTCTGTCGTAACAATAAGCCTTGGATGTTTTGGCTACATGGTGGAGTGTAGTGGGTTGATACACATGATACACCTTTGTTGAGGTCAAAATCCTAACCCTAATAGGGTGTGATCGTGACACCTAAGGGTCAATACATATGCTTTGTTTGATGTTATGTTTTGGTCAAGATACTTGTTTTCATAGTTGGATGAGACACATGTAGGTGTTGTGGTCGCAACACCATTTCTTAATGGATGGTCGATGCAAATACATGATATATGGTCGTTAAATATGTATAACATAGTGAGATGGTTACACATGTACATGTAAATAATGTTGATACTTAGTGTTGTTGATATGATAATTTAATCATGATTAAGTAATAATGCTCAACCCTAATCGGTTCCAAGAAAGTGGGAAATGACATAACTAGGGTTTGGTGATTGAATTATGATATGAAATCCTAATCTACTATGCATATGGATTCCTAACCCTAATTCTAGGGTGTGCTATGCTTGTTGAGCTTGTTTGCATAAATAGCATGTGATTGCATTTTCTCTCTCCTATTTGTATGAATCTAACCATGCAGGTGAAATGAATGACATAACTTGTGATTTCTATAGTGATGGTTATGAACCTTTTGAGGCATGTTGAGGTAATGATGTGACACAGAGATATGTGATTGGGTCTTATTACCTAGCAGAGGCTTTATGCCTATTGTGAGGTGTTATCCTCAAGAGATGTAATGAGGGATGGATATCCCATGACAACGTGGTTATGGTGATAGGCTGGTATGGCTATGTGATGCTAGTGGTATCATGTGATGATGAGACAAGTTTATACTTCAAAAATTTTATATATTTTGAAGTTGTATTATGCCCTTATCTTTGTAGAGTTTGTTTAGGTTTTGTACATTGTAACTTGATTGATGCAAAAAGATACCTAATTGACTTAATTAATCAAGTAAACCCCTAATCATGTAGTTGTCATGTACCATATGTCCATCTTGAGCGTCAATATTAGGTGGACGGTGAAACGAGCAATTCATGTAGGAAACTCAGAGTGCATATTGTTGAATATGTGGGGTGCAAGTCGAGGTATCTCCTTGTATCCGTAATTTACTGGGATAGTTGTGGTCATACTCTGGTAGGAGAATGGTCGAGACCGTATCTCAGATGATGTGATTCACTACATGTGATATGTTTACTGGGTTGACCGAGGTCATACTGTGGCAGGAGAATAGCTATAGTCGTATCTCAATTAACTACCGTCGTGACCTATATACCAAGACGGGCTAGGATGTTTGCAGTTGGACTTGATATGTCATTGTGGAGGACTCAAACTGACTGAGGCTGTGGAGAGATCATGGATTTTGGCTCTTCCATTAATCTTGTATGGCATTGATTTTAACTTAGCAGTGTTCAATTGGATCATGAGTGGTATCTCATCTCCTCAAGGCATAACAAAAGATGTAATACAACTGTGTAGTATATTTTCTTAGGGATAAATATGTCTCACATTTGAGGACCCTTTGCCTTATCTTTGTACTAGTTTCTTGAATTATGATGCGATAAGAGAAATCATTGGTTATACATGTTCTTCATATTCCTTCTTAGAATATTAATTGTTCTATGATCAATGGTAGTTGCTTTAATTGCTTAACATATGTTATCAGTTTAATACATCAGATTCAGATGAATCTGCTAAACCTAATAATAGTTTTATCTATCTACTTTAATCTAGATGTTCCTTTAATAGATGTTGTTGAAGAGTTATATCTCTCACTGGGATGTTTGGTCTCACCCTGTGGGTTTCCAAATCTTTTAGGTGGTCGGGCACGAAGAGGTAGACATCATGTTGTTGAGGCTGAGTAGCGAGAGGAGTAGTAGCCGAGTAAAGGTTGGATAAGCTACTTGTGTTTTGTAGTAGAGTCCTATGTGTCGTACCTTTACTCTCAGGTCCTTGGGTGTGCTTTGTAGATGTTGTATATCGAGATGATGTTTTGACTATATGCCATTGTTGTATAGATATGGTATGCATGTATATGAGTGAGCCAAGTTATCATATGTATAGGTTGTGGCGAGTGAGCCAATGAACGATGTCATGTAATTATCTTTTGGCATGAGATATGTAATACATGTGGCTTTTTTTGACTCGGATGTTATATGTTTTCCAGTGAAGGTGAATATGTGATATCGGTTTTAACTTACCTAGTTTTATGGTAATCTTATTGTTGGTGGTAATTTTGTGCTTTGTTTTGAGTAATCTCTCTTTTCGGTGTGTTGGAGCATCACAGTTAAGGTTGGTACAAGAACTCCAGGTAATCTAAGTCTCTAGGGACAAAGGACTAGGGTTTGTGTCTGTTCTAGTATCCTCTAGTATGTCTTATGGTAACTTCTACTTATGCAGAAGAAGAAGAAGAAGAAGAGAAGAAAAGATGGCTAGAGAACATGTTGAACATGTTGTTGAGAGCAATGTTTCTACACAAGGAGGTGGTGCTAGGAGTTAGGAGAGGGTTGATCGAGTGCCTGAGACACACCAGTATGACCCCATTTTGGTAGCCAATCCCACTTTTCAGTCCATGTTTGGGTAGTCCGTGGCTATGGTGACACATATGGCAGACATAATGCATGTTCCTTAAGTGAGAGAGACAGTCCCCATTGTGGAATATTTGGGATCAGGGAAGATCTTTGTGAGGTTGAGATGTGTAGGGGTGGTGGACTATGCGGGTATGACAAACCTGACATATGTAGATTTGTGGTTGACTAAGCTATAGAAGGCCTTCAAGATCTTGAACATCCCTGAGATTGATAATGTAAGGACCCTGACCTCCGTTTAGGGCTTATCCTATTTGCTTTGCTTCACCCTGGTGCTAAGTTGCTTGCTAATCACCCTTAGTGGTGATTAGGGTTGGTTTGTGCTTGTTGTGTGTTGGAGGTGCTACTTGCAATTAACCCAAGTCTAGGGTGGTTGAGCAAGTTTGTCACCTTGAGAGGTGTTCCTCTCTCTCCTTGCTTCCTCTAGTGTTGAGGGGAAGGGTTGGGCTCGTTGCTTGAGTTGCCTTGGGCTTGGATGAGCCTTGGTGGGTCTTGTTGTGCCTTGTATGACCTTGTTGGACCTTGTGCCAGCCTTGGGTGTGGCGCCCAGGAGGTGTGTCGGGCATGGTGTTGGGGTGTATCGACCATGGACCCCCTTTGACCCTTTGACCTCGTTTGTGTCACCACTAGTGGACATTTGGCGCTTGATGCTTGCATGTGGAAATGGCCTTGGACATGTGTTTAAGGCAAGTTAGAGTGGTGGCATTGCTCATGGACAAGTGTCCCTAGGTGGGCGACACCTTGCCTTGTCTTACCTTGGTTTCTCCTCCATCCTCTCCTATATATGTGTTCCCTTTCTCTTGCTAAGGATCCCTTTAGTTCCTTAGTTTCCCTCTCCTTTGGTTGCACAACACCTCTTCCTTGCAAAGCTTGGTGGTCGATCCTTATCTTGGAGTCTTCTTCTTCTTCATCTTGTGGTGGTCGAAGGTGTATCTTGGTGCTAGGAGCTTGGAGCTTGAAGCTTGCTTAAGGCGGGTTACATAATTCCTAACCCTAATCATATTACCTTCTTCTATGTTCTCGTATGCTTTCTTATAATCATAATCAGCCAATTATGTTCTAAGATAAGTTTCTTGCTTGTTGCACCTTTAATCTTGGGGTTATGGTGATATTGTTGATATGGTTGAGGTTTTGTACCTTTGTACCCTTATTGGATGAACCATGTTTTAGAGTTTCCTTGTTTAGCAACACTCCTTTACCTCCTTGGTCTAGAGAAGTGAGCTTGAGCTCTAGTGATATGAGCAACACCCCTCTCTCATTTTATTTGAGAGGTGTGCTTGTGTTCTAGTTGCTTGAGAAACACCCTCTTCTCACCATGGATTCGAGAGGTGAGATTTGTGGTAGATGTAGATCTATGTCATGGTTGATCCTTGTGGTTTCCTGAATTGTGATAGAGGTTGTGCAAGACCCCTCTCTCTTGGTTGTTGAGAGGTGAGCCGATCTTCTTGATCAATTTAGGGTTTGGTGCCCTTCTTCTTGAGGTTGATGATGATCTTGTTGAGTTGCATCTTGCACGATATGGCCTTGGGATGGTTCTGCCCGATACCCTCCCTTGGGCTAGAGTTCTGGGTAGATATGATAAGGTTGTGTTGGGTGTTATACCTTAGTCTTTACCCTTGTGTGTTGGGCGATATGCCTTGTTGAGTACCCTGCTCGACACACCTAGCTTAGGAAGTGGCTTGGTGCACCAATACACCTTGGATGTTTTAGAGCTCAAGGAGCTACCCTAGTGTCAGGAGATACCATGTTGTGTTGGGGCGTTATGTGTTGGACTAGGGCATATGTGAGTGGTGTGGCTGCCCGATAGGCACCATAACCCTGGATGGGAGATAGGGTTCAGTCGTCTTGGTTATATAGCTGTGTCGAGCTCGACCTTTGCACGATACCCTTCTCCGACCTAGCTCCACGTTATGCTTTGTGCATGATATGTCTTGACCTTTAGCTGCACGATACACTGGAGGTGGTAGCCTGACATCCTTGCTTAGGCTTGGCCATTTTGTGGTTAGAGTGTTTGGGCGATATGAGAGAAGTTACCCTGCCCGATACCACCTCTAGTGAGGGTGCCCTACCCGTCACACTTCTTGTGAGGGTAGTGGGTACTTCTAGTGAGGGTCATGTTCCAACCGAAAACTCATCTGTTAGTTCTTTATCATGCAATCACATTCTTGTTGATAAGAATTATGGTTTATGGTTTGTGAATGTTTGACATGTAATATCAAATTCTTGTTGATAGTTAGTAAGGTGGTTGATATAGTAGAACGCACATAGATGAGCATGACATATCTGAAACTCTTATGACATGATATTTCATGTGTTTATGATCATCTTGAATCATGTATCTATAGTGATGAGTAAATGATAAGTTTAGAAGTATATGAGTTGCTTCACATGATGATGTGACCCATGTCTATGGTCACAGGTTTGAGGCATGAATGATAAAGCATAGAATCATCAATGTTGCCCTATGTTTGATAACTTGATCCTTCTGTTAATCCATAGTGGTTTTAGTTATCTCTATGATTGTGTATACTAACCATGCAGGTGTTTCATGCGGATGCATAGCCAAGAAAAGGGCTATGAGGTACATATGCTTGAATGACACTATATGGATGGTCACTCTTGCTAATGAGATAACCTACATCACCTTATTATGTGTTTAGGTCTGAGGACCTGAGTTTGGCTAAAATGCCTAGTTGAGGTGTTATCCTCTGATGATGAGTTCTGGGATTGTTATCCCCGGTGACGAGAATGCCTTATGAGGCAGTGGTTTCTTGTGATGAGGGATTGAGATCCCGGGATATTGTGATGGTAGTAACAATAATGTAACTTTATGTTATGTATGTGTTATAGCCTAGTTGCCTCAACAATTCAATCAAAATACACTAACTAATTACAATGGAACATATCATGTAGTTTGCCCTGGGCATAGATCCATCATCATCAATAGCTGGTGATGGTGAAATGGGTTTTCCTGCGGGATAACCTGGAGCGCATACTGTTGAATATGCGAGGTTTCTCCTAGCCTAAAATAGAGAGGATTCGAGTGCAGCTACGGTTGAAGACTTGGGATAGATAGATCATGGTGAACAGGCCCATGGCTCAGTATGATAGAGCATGAATGCGTTCATGGATCAGGGAGAATGGTGAACTGGCATGTGGCTCAGATATACTAGCATCGAGACCTGTACCAAGGCGGGCTAGAGAAAGGGTAGCCTGCGGGAGCTGACCCTGTGGCTGAGGCCACTTAAGCATGAGACTGCTGTCCTGCTTTGGGTCTCGTGCACTGACCACGAGGTGGGAGGTCGTGGAGTCTGACTCTTTCGTTGACCTTGTATGGCACCGGCTCTGGGTTTCTCAGCCGTCGGTTGGATTTGAGCAGTACAACTCACTTCCTCAGGGCATAATAATATGTAATCCAGCCGAATAGTATTTATTGCTTAAGGCAAACACAGAACATTGATTGAGGCCTTGTTTGTGTAGTTGATCTTGTTATACTCTGAAGTTACTTATACGTTCCTTACGTTATGTGGTAAGATCTTACGAATCTTATCTTGTCAATCATGTTCCATAATGAAATACTTGGTTCTATGCCTCCCATACATCTTGGTAAGCTTGATGCTATGAATAGCTTTTCTTAGTATGATGCTCTTGCTACGCCTATTCAGTTATTTGCTGTTATCAGCTTTAACCTTTGAGGTTTTTATGGTTTCGACGGGGAGTTATGTTTCTCGATGGGACTGTGTGTCTCACCCCGTTGTTTTACAACCTTTTTAGGTGTTCACGCTAGACGTGGTGGTGGTCGTGGGGTTGCAGCCGAGCAGTAAGACGAGTAGTAGAAGGCAAGAGATGGATATGCTGCTATTTTGGTTGTTTTGTAGTAGAGTCCTAGAGTCATCCCTATACTCTCAGGTCCTCAGAGGCGTTTTTATGTTGTTTTACGATGTATAGATGATGAAGCTTTATTTATCCTGCTGCTGGGCAGATGTGGCCCGTTATGTATATATAAACAGGTGATGAACTCATGTGATGACAAGACAACTGATATTATACGCTGTGAACACGTATCTAGACTTGTAAATGTTTATATTACCTATTTTCTTACAGGGTGAGGATCTGAATGTAATAGTTTCTTGGTTTATCTGTTTCTCGAATTTGGTTTTAATTAATCCGTGTTTTTGTTAATAGGTGGTTTATGGTGTTTTCCGCACGTTTTCGCATGGCACCTCGTTGTCTGTGTGATAGCGGGATGTGTCGCCACAAGTTTGGTATCAGAGCTCTAGGTTTGCTAAGTCTACAGAGATCTAGGACTAGGTTGTGTCTGTTCTTGTGAGTTTTCCATATTTTCTTACAATGATCTTCTTCCCTCAGAGGAAGAAAAAGCCAAGATGTCTGGAAACCATGAAGAACATACTGCCGAGAGCAGCAATGCTGCATCATTTGATGGAGCTGAAAGACAGGCACATGGGGATCGGGTGCCTGAGGTCCCCCAACTTGACCCAGCCATTCTCGAAAACCCTGCCTACCAACAAATTATGAGGCGTATGATGGCTACGATGAATCTCATGGTAGAGAGATTGCTAGTGCCTCCTCCGAGAGCACAGACTCCCCATGGTGAAACATCGGGTATTGGGAAGACCTTTGAGCAGCTTCATAGAGTCGGAGCTTCAGACTATGCTGGGACGGCTGATCCAACAGATGCAGATCTGTGGCTGATAGGTCTTGAGAAGGCCTTCTGGATCCTTGACATCGCTAAAGTAGACAAAGTCAAGCACACTGTCTACCTTCTAAAGGGTAGTGCTGGTCACTAGTGGACCATCGAGGAGGAGAAGTGACCCAGTGAGGTGATCGGTAGGGAGGTTTTTCGGTGCGAGTTCGTCAGCAGATACTTTCTAAAGACGTATATGGATGAGAAGATCAACCAGTTTGAACACCTGCGCCAAGGAGCGATGAACATCACTGAGTATGAGGCCAAGTTTATGGACCTGTTAAGGTTTTGTCCTCACATGGCGATGACAGATGATGAACGAATCAGACATTTTGAGAAAGGCCTGAGTGCTGAGCTGACAACACATGCTTCTGCATTGGAGAACTGAGAGCGTTTGTCAAGATTGTGGAATCTGTCTAGAGGATTGAACAGTTAGTCAGGGAGAAAAGAGAATCCATGTCTAAGAAGAGGCCTACTCAGTTCCAGGGACAGAGGTTTGGTGGCTTCAAGAAGCCAAGGTTTTCAGCACCTTCCGTGATGAGAGGTTCCAGGGTACCATCATAGTGGTCTCCGAGTAAGGGAAGAGGTTATGTTTCTTCACCATAAAAGGCACATAGTACAACTTCAGTGGCAATGACAGGGCCATCTAGGCCACAGTTTGAGGATAGGGCATGCTATATCTGCGGACAGACATGGCATTTCAAGTCAAATTGCCCAAGTAAAGATGTTGAAGTGACACAACAATTGAGGCAGAATCAGCAAGGGTCAGACCGAAAACAACCCAGTAGTAGCAGAGGGTGAGGATGCAGTCAAGCGTCGCAAGTGGGATCGTCTACTCAAGGAAGCAGAGGATGTGGATAGCAAGCAATGACTCAATTCTATGCTATGAGTCAGCCGGAGGCGATAGTCAACCCGCGAGTGGTGATAGGTCAGATGGAGTTATTTCATTCTGATTTGTCTTCTTCTTGCTTTGTATCTGTTCTGGTTGACCCGGGTGCTACACACTCTTTTATTGCACGTTCTATGCTCGATAATTGTCTGTTACCTGTTAGTTGTAAGAAAGATAGCTTGTTGTTAGAAACCCCTCTTGATGGTTCCTCGATGCTTCGAGAGGAGTGTCCATCTTGTGTCTTATCTTTGTTGGGACACATGATACAAGCGGATCTCATACCACTTGATATGCATGGATTAGATGTGATCCTTGGGATGGATACCTTGGAGAAGTGTAAGGTTGTATTAGACTGTGGTTCCAAGCAGGCTGCGTTTGAGGTTTGTGGAGAGAAGTGGATCTTCCAAGGAGATAGGAAGATTCTTCCGACGTGTCTAGTGTCAGCGATGGTGGCAGAAAAGTTGCTACGGCAAGGATGTAAGGCATTCCTAGCTCACGTTATGGATACCAAGGCGAAGGGTCCTAGTCTTGAGGAGGTGACAGTTGTCTAAGAGTTTGCGGATGTGTTTCCTGATGAGTTCCCCGACGTTCCTCCACCCCGAGAGATTGACTTCGAGATCAATCTGGTTCTAGGAACACAACCAGTTGCACAAACACCATATATGATGGCTCTAGTAGAGATGGCAGAGCAAAAGAAGCAGTTATAAGAGTTGTTGGAGAAAGGTTTCATCCGACCGAGTACGTCGCCTTGGGGTGCTCCAGTGTTGTTTGTTAAAAAGAAGGATGGATCGATGCGACTATGTATAGATTATCAGCAGTTGAACAAGGTCACGATCAAGAACAAGTACCCATTGCCAAGGATAGACGACATGTTCGACCAATTGTGTGGTGCTATAGTGTTTTCAAAGATCAACCTACGGTCTGGATATCATCAGTTGAGGATTAAGGCGGATGACATACCAAAGTCAGCTTTTAGGACGAGGTATGGTCACTTCGAGTTTGTGGTTATGCCGTTCGGGCTAACCAATGCGCATGTTGCTTTCAGGGATTTGATGAACAAGGTGTTCCGTTCGTTTCTAGATCAGTTTGTTGTAGTCTTTATAGATGACATCTTAATCTACAGTCAGGATAGTCAGAAGCATGAACAGTATCTTCGACAAGCGTTGACTCTCCTTCGCCAACATCAGTTGTATGCCAAGTTTAGTAAGTGTGAGTTCTGGTTGAATGAAGTAACTTTCTTGGGTCATGTGATATCTGTAGAAGGAGTTAAAGTGGAACCGAAGAAGGTGGAGTCTGTTGCAGAATGGGAACAGCCGAAGACGCTGACAGAAGTTCGTAGTTTCCTGGGTTTAGTAGGATACTACCATAGGTTTATCAAGGACTTCAGTGTGATTGCGTTGCCGATGATGAAGTTGACCTAGAAATATGTACCTTTTGTCTATAATGATCGTTGCCAGCAAGCTTTCCAGAGATTGAAGGAGAAGCTGACTAGTGCTCCAGTGCTAGTACTGCCAAAGCCTGGGAAAGGCTATGTTGTTTTCTGCTATGCTTCCAAGAAAGGCTTAGGATGTGTGCTGATGCAGGAAGACCATGTAGTTTCTTTTGCTTCTCGACAACTTAAGAAATATGAGGAGAACTATCCGACCCATGATTTGGAGTTGGCAGTAGTGGTTCATGCGTTAAAGATTTGGAGACACTAACTTTATGGGGAAGTGTGTCAGATCTTTACAGATCATAAGAATCTAAAGTGCATCTTCTCGCAGAATGAGCTAAACATGTGATAGTTTCGATGGATGGAGCTGATCAATGATTATGACTGCACCATTGAGTATCACCCTGGTAAGGCGAATGTGGTAGCTAACGCGCTTAGCTGAAAGTCTTCTTCTCTTCCTTCAAAGAAGGCAAAGCTGAGTTCCCTGGTATGCCATAGGCAGGATATGTTTATTTCCTTGCAACAGATTAATGTGCAGATGGAAGTTTCCTTGTTAGTGGGACTTTTGGCATAGATGCAAGTCAAGCCTACGCTGAGACAACAGATCAAAGATGCACAACAAATAGATGAGACAGTGCAGTTGATCAAGGTAGAGCTCGGCAACGAAAAGTGTGATGGGTTCCATGAGTCTGAGGATGGACTAGTTTGCTATCATGACAGAATGGTGGTCCCCGATGCTAATGATCTGAGGAAGCTAGTGCTCAAGGAAGCACACACATCGATGTATGATATGCATCTAGGAGTCACCAAGATGTATCACAATGTGAAGGACTTGTATTGGTGGCATGGCTTGAAGAAAGATGTAGCTGAGTTTGTGGCTAGGTGTGCGATATGCCAGCAAGTCAAGGCTGAGCATCAGAAGCCGGCAGGTACATTGCAACCTATGCTGATACCGTAGTGGAAATGGAATCACATAACCATGTATTTCGTAGTTGGTCTGCCCAGGACAACTAGGAATCATGATTCCATTTGGGTGATAGTGGACAGATTAACGAAGTCTGCCCATTTCATACATGTGAAGACAATGTATATAGCCGAGAAGCTCACTCAAGTATATGTAGATGAGATAATATGCTTGCACGGTGTACCAGCAACAATAGTTTCTGACAGAGGTCCTCAGTTCACGAGTCGTTTCTGGGAACAGTTGCATAAAGCGTTGGGAACACAGTTGAGGTTCAACACCGCTTTCCACCCACAGATAGATGAACAGTCTGAAAGGACTATTCAGACTTTGGAGTATCTACTTCGAGCATATGTGTTGTAGTTCCTAGGAAGTTGGGATGTGCATCTCAGTTTGATGGAATTTACGTATAACAATAGTTACCAACGAAGCATTGACATGGCTCCTTATGAGGCCCTATATGACAGGAAGTGCAGATCTCCTTTATGTTGGTATGAGTCTGGTGAGTATCAGCTTTTGGATCCTGAATTAGTACAACAGACAACAGAAAAGATCAAAGTGATACATCAACAACTGAAAGCGGCACATGACAAACAAAAGTCTTATGCAGACAATCACTGACGACCTTTAGAGTTCCAAGTGGGAGACAAAGTGTACCTCAAGGTCTCACCTTGAAAAGGCGTGCTAAGGTTTGGCCGGAAAGGTAAACTGGCGCCCAGGTATATGGGGCCATATCTAGTAATAGCACGTGTTGGCAAGGTAGCTTACAAGTTGGAGTTGCCGCCAGAGTTGCACAGGTTACATCCAGTATTCCATGTCAGCATGCTGAAGAAAAGTCACCCAGATACAGGGACAGTGATACAGCCAGTTGAAGTTGATCTTGATGAAGATGTGGTCTACTAGGAAGGTCCTGTGATGATCCTTGATAGAAGAGTAAAGAAGCTGAAGAGGAAGGACTTGGTTCTGGTAAAGGTTCTTTGGCATCATTGTGGCATTGAGGAAGCCACAAGGGAGCTTGAGGAAGAGATGAGGAGGAAGTATCCCTTTCTTTTCTCTTCGGATTTTGAGGACGAAATCCCTTTGTAGAGGGTTATAGCTTTTAAGGACCCTAACCTCCATTTAGGGCTTATCCTGTTTGCTTTGCTTAACCCTGATGCTTAGTTGCTTGCTAATCACCCTTAGTGGTGATTAGGGTTGGTTTGTGCTTGTTGTGTGTTGGAGGTGCTACTTGCAATTAACCCAAGTCTAGGGTGGTTGAGCAAGTTTGTCACCTTGAGATGTGTTCCTCTCTCTACTTGCTTCCTCTAGTGTTGATGGGAAGGGTTGGGCTTGTTGCTTGAGTTGCCTTGGGCTTGGATGAGCCTTGGTGGGCCTTGTTGTACCTTGCATGACCTTGTTGGACCTTGTGTCGGCCTTGGGTGTGCCGGCCATGCCTTGTATCGGCCTAGGTGTGTTGCCCAAGAGGTGTGTTGGGCATGGTGTTGGGGTGTATCGGCCATGGACCCCCTTTGACCCTTTGACCTCGTTTGTGTCACCACTAGTGGACACTTGGCACTTGATGCTTGCATGTGACAATGGACTTGGACATGTGTTTAAGGCAAGTTAGAGAGGTGGCATTGCCCATGGACAAGTGTCCCTAGGTGGGCGACACCTTGCCTTGTCTTACCTTGGTTTCTCCTCCATCCTCTCCTATATATGTGTCCCCTTTCTCTTTCTAAGGATCCCTTTAGTTCCTTAGTTCCCCTCTCCTTTGGTTGCACGACACCTCTTCCTTGCAAAGCTTGGTGGCCGAACCTTATCTTGGAGTCTTCTTCTTCTTCCTCTTGTGGTGGCCGAAGGTATAGCTTGGTTCTAGGAGCTTGGAGCTTTCTTAAGGCGGGTTACATAATTCCTAACCCTAACCATATTACCTTCTTCTATGTTCTCGTATGCTTTCTTATAATCATAATCGGCCAAGTATGTTCTAAGATAAGTTTCTTGCTTGTTGCACCTTTAATCTTGGGGTTATGGTGATCTTGTTGATATGGTTGAGGTTTTGTACCTTTGTACCCTAGTTGGACGAACCATGTTTTAGGGTTTCCTTGTTGAGCAACACTCCTTTCCCTCCTTGGTCTAGAGAAGTGAGCTTGAGCTCTAGTGGTATGAGCAACACCCCTCTCTCGTTTAAGTTGAGAGGTGAGCTTGTGTTCTAGTTGCTTGAGCAACACCTTCCTCTCACCATGGATTCGAGAGGTGAGCTTTGTGGTAGATGTATATCTATGTCATGGTTGATCCTTGTGGTTGCCCAAATTGTGATAGAGGTTGTGCAATACCCCTCTCTCTTGGTTGTTGAGAGGTGAGATGATCTTTTTTATCAATTTAGGGTTTGGTGCCCTTGTGCTTGAGGTTGATGATGATCTTGTTGAGTTGCATCTTGCACGATATGGCCTTAGGATGGTGCTGCCCGATACCCTCCCTTGGGCTAGAGTTCTGGGTAGATATGATAAGGTTGTGTTGGGCATTATACCTTGGTCTTTACCCTTGTGTGTTGGGCGATATGCCTTGTTGAGTACCCTGCTCGACACACCTAGCTTAGGAAGTGGCTTGGTGCACCAATACACCTTCGATGTTTTAGATCTCAAGGAGCTACCCTAGTGTCGGGTGATACCATGTTGTGTTGGGGCGTTATGTGTTGTACTTGGGCATGTGAGTGGTGTGGCTACCCGATAGGCACCATAACCTTGGATGTGCGATATGGTTCAGTCATCCTGGTTACATAGATGTGTCGTGCTCGACCCTTGCACAATGCCCTTCTCCGACCTAGCTGCACGTTATGCTTTGTGCACGATATGTCTTGACCTTTAGTTGCACGATACACCAGAGGTGGTAGCCTGACATCCTTGCTTAGGCTTGGCCGTTATGTGGTAAGAGTGTTTGGGCGATATGAGAGAAGTTACCCTGCCCAATACCACCTCTAGTGAGGGTGCCCTACCTGTCACACTTCTTGTGAGCGTAGTGGGTACTTCTAGTGAGGGTCATGTTCCACCCGGAAACTCATCTGTTAGTTCTTTATCATGCAATCACATTCTTGTTGATAAGAATTATGGTTTATGGTTTGTGAACCTTTGACATGTTTGGTAATAATAATGTGGTAGATATAGTAGAACACACATAGATGAGCATGACATATCTGAAACTCTTATGACATGATATTACATGTGTTTATGATCATCTTGAATCATGTATCTATAGTGATGAGTAAATGATAAGTTCAGAAGTATATGAGTTGCTTCACATGATGATATGACCCATGTCTATGGTCATAGGTTTGAGGCATGAATGATAAAGCATATAATCATCAATGTTGCCCTATGTTTGATAACATGATCCTTTTGTTAATCCATAATGGTTTCAGTATCTCTATGATTGTGTATACTAACCATGCAGGTGTTTAATGCGGATGCATAGCCAGGAAAAGGGCTATGAGGTATATATGCTTGAATGACACTATATGGATGGTCACTCTTGCTAATGAGATAACCTGCATCACCTTATTATGTGTTTAGGTATGAGGACCTGAGTTTGGCTAAAATGCCTAGTTGAGGTGTTATCCTTTGATGATGAGTTCTGGGATTGTTATCCCCGGTGACGAGAATGCCTTATGAGGCAGTGGTTTCTTGTGATGAGGGATTGTGATGGTAGTAACAATAATGTAACTTTATGTTATGTATGTGTTATAACATGGTTCCTCAACAATTCACTCAAAATATGCTAACTAATTACAGTGGAACATATCATGTAGTTTGCCCTGGCCATAGATCCATCATCGTTACTAGCTGGTGATGGTGAAATGGGTTTTCCTGTGGGTTAACCTGGAGTGCATACTGTTGAATATGTGAGGTTTCTCCTAGCCTAAAATACAAAGGATTCGAGTGCAGCTGCGGTTGCAGACTCGAGATAGATAGAGCATGGTGAACAGGCCCATGGCTCAGTATGATAGAGCATGAATGTGTTCATGGCTCAGGGAGCACGGTGAACTGGCTCGTGGCTCATATATACTAGCGCTGAGACATGTACCAAGGCAAGCTAGAGAAAGGGTAGTCTGTGGGAGATGACCTTGTGGCTGAGGCCACTTAAGCATGAGACTGGGGTCCTACTTTGGTTCTCGTGCACTGACCACGAGGTGGCAGGTCATGGAGTCCGGCTCTTCCATTGACCTTGTATGGCACCGGCTCCGGGTTTCACATCTGTCGGTTGGATTTGAGCGGTACGACTCACTTCCTCAGGGCATAATAATATGTAATCCAGCCGAATAATATTTATTGCTTAAGGCAAAACATGGATTATTGATTGAGGCCTTGTTTGTGTAGTTGATCTTGTTATACTCTGAAGTTACTTATACGTTCCTTACGTTATGTGGTAAGATCTTACAAATCTTATCTTGTCAGTCATGTTCCATAAAGAAATACTTGGTTCTATGCCTCCCGTACATCTTGGTAAGCTTGATGGTATGAATAGCTTTGCTTAGTATGCTACTCTTGCTATGCCTATTCAGTTATTTACTGTTATCTTCTTTAACCTTTGAGGTTTTTATGGTTTTAGTGGGGAGTTATGTTTCTCGCTGGGACTATGTGTCTCACCCCGTTGGTTTACAACCTTTTTAGGTGTTCACACTAGATGTGGTGGTGGTCGCGGGGTTGCGGCCGAGCAGCAAGACGAGCAGTAGAAGGCAAGAGATGGATATGTTGTTGTTTTAGTTGTTTTGTAGTAGAGTCCTAGAGTCATCCCTGTACTCTCAGGTCCTCGGATGTGTTTTGACATTGTTTTATGATGTATAGCTGATGAAGCTTTGTTTATCCTACTGCTGGGCAGATGTGGCCTGTTATGTATATATAAACAGGTGATGAACTCATGTGATGTAACATCCCTGACCTGGGTTATGTACCAACCCAAGGTATTTTGCTTAAATATGTAATTATATACTTGTGGTTATCTTGTGTAATGTAATTAAACCTTCTGAGGAACATATATTTCCATTTCAGTCCTTTTTGTATAATGTTGAAATATTGTTTTGTTAATTTTGGACTAAAGTGAAATTACCCAATTACTGGGGTTAACTTGCAAATTGCACATGTTAATATGTTCCTCTGATGTTGAGACATCATAATAATGAATATGATATGGTGGAATGGATTCCACAAGCTTGGGCACCAAGATATAGCTTGTAGAGCAATCCTTGTGCTTTAAAACCTAGTTTTGGTGTAAAGTGCAATTTATCCAAAACATAGGGTGCAACATGTAAAATATAACATCTAGAGTATCTCTCATGTTTCTTGGCATCAATTAGAGTAAAGAAAATGAGGAGGGCACCTCATTTGAATGATCAAGTAAGAAAGATAACCTTAATATTTAAATAACCAAGTTTTAAGCAAAATGGCCTTTCATATATATATAGCTTATTAAGATATATGGCTCCTTTTCCTTTAACCTTGGGTAAGAGAGAGGTTTTGCATGTAAAAAGGAGGAATAAACGTGGACAAGGGTGGAGTGAGCATAAGTGGATGGGTTTAAGAAATAAAAGAAACAACTACCTTTTCTTTGCCTTGATAATACCCAAAAATATATAAGCACCCTTTTTCCACAAAGCAAGGGAACGTTTCCCTTAGTTTCTTTTCTCATCTTCTTACTTTGGCCGACTAAGGAGAAGCTCAGGAGCAGAGGAGGACGACCAAGCTGGTTTGGGTAAGCTTTGATCATCACCTAGCTCGAATTCTTGGAGGAAACCCTAATATAAGGTTGGTTTGTTAGTTTTCCTTACACGACTCTTCTTTCTAGTCATCTTCTCCATCCAAATCTTGAAGAACGGACCTTGGATGACCTTTGGAGCTCAAGCCGCCATTAAACCTACGAATCTTGGAGCTCTGGATTAGTCCTAGAGGCGGGTTTTATAACTCTAACCCTTAAGTTTTGTTAATGCATCTTCTTCTCCTAGAATCATTGCTTGTTCTTATTCTTTAGACACTTTTAAGTGTTCTTGCAAGTATTTCCATGAAGAACAATCCATGTTCTTGAGGTAGAAGATGATGACATTATTTACAATGTTTATCCTAAATCTTTCTGTAGCAAATAGTCTTCCACCTCTTGCACAAATGGTTTCCCAAACCGTTTGAGAGCAAACGGTTTCAAACCGTTTGAGTGCAAACGGTTTCAACCAAGAACGCATGGAAGCAAATGGTCCAAGACAGTTTGGATGCGTTGACCAGGCATTGACTGTTTGGAGGTCTGTTGTAAACATAATTGACTAATCAACCACCAAAAATCATCATCTAATTCCAACTAAAAAACAGACCTCCAAACATAATGGACTTATGTTGTTGTTTTAGTTGTTTTGTAATCAACCTAAACCCTAATCGGGTTAGTTGCTGATTTCAATAATACAATCATCTTGAAGTTTGGGTTGAGTGGCCCAAACGGTTTCAAAACCATTTGGGGATCACCCAAACGGTCTCAAGACCATTTGTTGATCACCCAAGACCATTTGGAGGTCTTGTGTTGAGTGGGGTTGACCAATTGAGGGTCCAATGATATCAAGTTGTTAAGCAATTAAGTGTTGATTTGGTGACCAAATCTAGGGTTCAACCCTTAAGAGAACGAATTAGTTTTTGATGAAATAATGGGAAAACGGTCACATGACCGTTTGGAGGATGTCCAAACGATCCCAAGACCGTTTGGGGGTCACCCAAGACCGTTTGGAGGTCTAGGGTTGACTATGGTTAAGTGGTTGGAAATCTAAGGATAGCAAGTTGAAGTATAACTGATTAGTGACCTAATGATCAAATCAATGAGCCAAATCTTAATAGGTTGCGTTAGATTTTGGTGTTGACTTGAGAAAATGGTCTCAAGACCATTTGGAGGTCATCCAAATGATCCCAAGACCGTCTGGGGTCAGGTCATGACCAAATTGAATGATGGTTCAATGGGTTCAACATCATTTAGACTCATGTTGATACATGTTGAAGGGTGATCGATTCCAAACCCTAATTCAATTGACCCAAACCCTAATTGGTGATCAATTGAGGGTCAATTGAGGGTTAAATCAGTTGAGGATTGACCTAATTGACTCAATTGATAAGTGGCTAACAAGTGCATGAACGATTGAGGGGTTCAACCTTGGAAACCCTAACTCAATTGATGTGGTTGAGACACTTTTTGGTCCATGCGGTTTTGAGATGGTTTGGACCAAACGGTCTCAAGACCGTTTGGGACCAAATGATCCCAAACCGTTTGGTGCTCATGCGGTTTCATGAACGGTTGTGTCCATGCGGTTTCAAAGTCAACTTGGCCAAACGGTCTTCATGACCAAACGGTTTTGAGGGTGCACTTTACCAAACGCTTTCAAAGTCAACAAAACCAAACGGTTAACACCACAAAACGGTTTCAAGGTTTGTTCAAGACCGTTTGGGGGGTTAGTGTGCAAGACCGTTTGAGGTCTAAAAAGGTCAAGATCGTTTGATGCCTTAGTGGTCAAGATGGTTTAGTAGTTGATTAACCTAAACCCTAAAGATACCTAAAGTGATTAAGGGGTCAAGAAATTAGTGGATTAATGCATGTTATGATCAATGGTGAACATTACAAAAGTACCCTTGGTGGGATAGAGTAACTAATACCCTTTGATCAAGTGAATCTTAATGACCACAATAGTAATGACACAACCCATGATGTCAGTGTTGATTTGACTTAACCTAATCAAGAGTGATGTAAACATCATCTAATAATAAGAGGAGAGAGAAGACTCCTCATATAAATGAGAATTAAGTAACAAGCTTCCAATATGTATGAATACATCTAATTAGGGTATGATCCTTCATAGTGAGATCATGGAAACCCTAATTATGATGGATAATGAATCTTAACCTAATTTGAGGGCATTAATGGAAGTAATCCTCATACATAATGTTGGTATGATCTTAATCCACTGTAATATGAATAGTAAACCCTAATCTAGGGTAATGTGATGTAATGTGAATAGTAAACCCTAATCTAGGGTAATGTGATGTAATGTGAATAGTAAACCCTAATCTAGGGTAATGTGATGTAATGTGAATAGTAAACCCTAATCTAGGGTAATGTGATGTAATGTGAATAGTAAACCCTAATCTAGGGTAATGTGATGTAATATGAATAGTAAACCCTAATCTAGGGTAATGTAATGTAATGTGAATACTAAACCCTAATCTAGGGTAATGTGATGTAATGTGAATAGTAAACCCTAATCTAGGGTAATGTGATGTAATGTGAATAGTAAACCCCAATCTAGGGTAATGTGATGTAATGTGAATAGTAAGCCCTAATCTAGGGTGATGTGATGTAATGTGAATAGTAAACCCTAATCTAGGGTAATGTGATATAATGTGAATAGTAAACCCTAATCTAGGGTGATGCGATGATATGAACAGTAAACCCTAATTCTGGGTTATGCTTTTAAGCATGAAACTCTATGATTGAAGTATGAAATAAGGAATCACTATTCCTAATTAAGGTAAAGGGGTTGAATAACCCTAATTGAATTGAATAAGGAAAACCTAACCCTATTAAGGGCATAGTAGTACAACCCTTGAATTGAAAGGTTATCCTTATTTTGCAATATGCTGATATAGAGATAACTTGCCTATTATCAAATGTATTAACCATCCATGTTTTTATAAAGAAGTGATCATATCCAGGTAAGGGTTATGATGTCATATCCATTGAAAGCACTTTATAAGCTTTAAGAGTAATGGTATGCTATGTTGCCTGGTAAATGGTAACATATGAGATTGATAGGCTATATGAGCCATGAGAAATATATGCATTGTTGTAATCGAGGTCATGCTATTAAATGACTTGATGATAATATGTTACTTGGTAACAAGTGTTATGATGATATAAGGGTTTGAACACCCATGTTTTTGAATCACAATGATGAGATGGTTAGGGATTGATTTCCCAATGATAACTGGATAAGAAATGAACTTGATACAATTAGTACTCTTTCTTTATAGCAGTTGTTTTAATGGTTTATGTTTGAAAACATGCCTGATGCTAAAAGAATGCCATAATGTACTTAAATAATCAAGTATAATGATATCATATCGAGCCCTGACCATAGATCCATCATTGTCAGAAGTTAAATGATGGTGAAACAGGTTTTCCTAAGGGAACTCCTGGAGAGCATACTTTTGAGTATGTGGGGGTTATGGACCCGAATATCCTTACGTCCTAATGTAGGATTTGATGTGAGATGTACCTTTAATCTCCCAATCCTTCATTATATGTTTTATGCTGGGATGATTTATCACTAATCTCTCGATGATGTTGTTAATGCCGCATCGATGTGAGATAAACAAGAAAACCCTCGATGGAGAAGAGAGTACAAAATGCCACTGTAACTCTAATAGCGAAGTTTCCAGAATACCCTGGAAAGCTATTATAGCAGAGACACAAGATGTCCTGCATGTTGTTCCTCACACTGACTAAGGAAGATGAGGTCATAGGAATCTGACTCTTCTGATGACCTATGTATGGTACCGATTGCGATTTCCTAATGGTCGGTTGGAGTATGAGAGGTGTAACTCATCTCCTCAGGGCATAACAATGTTTGAAAAACATAATCAGTCGTGTAGCATAACTTATTAGGTTGAACTACGAGAAACAATGATTGATGATACATTGTTTATAATGTTCTAGTTGAATAACTAGTATACATGTTCTTCATATTCCTTATTGAGATTTTCCTTGTTATTCAATTAAGTTATAATTGAAATAATTGCTAAAAGAATGTTGCTTTACTTAGCTTATACAATGTTTTACCTGCTGTTGAATAATTATAGTGTTACTGCTCAATGTTATTTCTTTATTGCAATAACAAAGCTTGTGGCGGAGAGTTATAACTCTTGCTGGGACAATTTTTCAAATTGTCTCACCCCCATGGGATTCAACTTTTTGGGTAGACGCCGAGGACGAAGGAACCCATCAGTGGGTGAGCAACAACAACAACAACAGCAACATCAGGAACATCAGTGATTCTCAGGTGGAGACACTGTCTGTCAAGTCTTGTAGATAGTATGCCCTATGTGTCGTCTCTGTACTCTCAGGTCCTAGGAGTTAGTAGGTGTTTAAAGTATATATGATATTTTGGCTTAATGCCTCTAGATTTTTGTATCTTGCTTTGTACAGATAACAAAGCAATTGATGTGGTAATCACTCGAGATGTGACTTATAGAGATGTAATGATGGATCAGGTTGTAAACAACTTATCTTGTTTCTTTATGAAAGAGTTTTATTGTTTAAATATCTTGTTACAAAAAGTTTTAATTTTTAATGATTTTTAATAATTCCGTTGCTAGTTAATCGCTTCCGCATTCGTTGATCTTGTTTTCTCGTGATTCAATCGTCTAATGTGATGACAAGACAACTGATCTTATACGCTGTGGACACATATCTAGACTTGTAAATGTTTATATTACCTATTTTCTTGCAGGGTGAGGATCTAAATGTAATAGTTTCTTGGTTTATCTATTTCTCGAAATCGGTTTTAATTAATCTGTGTTTTTGTTAATAGGTGGTTTATGGTGTTTTCTGCACGTTTTCACATTGCACCTCATTGTCTGTGTGATAGCGGGATGTGTCTAAAGGAGAGTGCTAGCACTGACGAGCCATTGAGGAGGAGAAACGACCAAGTGTTGTGATCAGTTGGGAGGAGTTCTAATAGGATATCATGAGTGGGTACTTTCTAGAGACCTATCTTGATGAGAAGATCAACAAGTTTGAGAAGATCCAGTAAGGATCTATGTTAGTCAACGAGTACATAGCTATGTTCATGGAGCTTCTATGGTTTTGTCTACATATGGCAGGTATAGACAAGGAGAGGATCAGAAGGTTTGAGTATAGAGTTGATGACTCCAGTGTGATCTCTAGAGAATAGGGAAAAGTTTGCCAAATTTGTAGAGTTGATTAGAAGGGTGGAACGGTCAGTGGTGCAGAAATGTGAGACGAAGGCCAGGAAGAGGCATGCTTAGTATCAGGAACAGTCGTATGGTGGCGTTAACAAGGTGATGTTTGTCGATGGTGGTGTGATGTGGGTCTTCCAAGGTGATAGGAAAATTATCTCTACCTATTTGGTGTCAGTGATGGTGGAAGAAAAGCTGAGGATGCAAGGTTGTGAAGCATTCTTAGCGCATGTGGTGGACACCAAGGCAAGGAGCCCAAGTATCCAAGAGGTGCAAGTTGTTTTTGAGTTTGAGGATGTGTTTCTTGAAGAGTTCCCAGGTGTTCCTATTGTTAGAGAGATTGATTTTGAGATCAATCTTGTTTTGAGCATGTAGCCGATAACTCTAGCACTATATAGAATGACACCAGGTGAGATGTCAAAGTTGAAGAAAAAGTTGTAAGAGATGCTTGAGAAAGGTTTCATCAGGCTGAGTACATTACCATGGGGTGCTCCAGTTTTGTTCATCAAGAAGAAAGACATATCCATGAGGCTGTGCATTGATTATAGATAGTTAAACAAAGTGACGATTAAGAACAAGTATCCCTTTCCACAAATTGATGATCTATTTGATTAGTTGAGGGGTGTTGTAGTAATTTCAAAGATAGAGTTGTGGTTTGGATATCACCAGTTGCGGATCAAGGTGGATGACATACCAAAGTCATCTTTTAGGATGAGGTATGGTCACTATGAGTGTGTGGTTATTCCATATGGGCTAACCAACACACCAGAAGTGTTATGGACTTGTTGAACAAAGTGCTTTGACCATATCTTGATCAATTTTTGGTAGTCTTAATAGACGACATCTTGATATACAGTCAGGATAGCCAACAACATGAACAACATTTGCGTTAGGCATTGATTTTGTTGAGAACATCGGTTATATGTGAAGTTCAAAAAATTTTAGTTTTGGCCGAAGGAGGCGTCTTTTCGTAGAAATGCGATATCTGATGAGGGTGTTCGTGTGGACCCCAAGAAGGTTTAATCTGTAATAGAGTGGGAGCAACCGAACACACCGAGAGAAGTGTGCAGTTTTCTAGGTTTGCATGATACTACAGGAGGTTCATTAAGAATTTCAGTTCCATGGCATTATCCCTAACAAAGCTGATGAGGAAGGATGTACCTTTTGTCTTGGATGACAAGTGTCAGCGTGTTTTCCAGTTTTTGAAGGAGAAGATGAAATGTGCACCATTGCTAGTGCTTCCAGACTAGTGAAAAGTCTTTATTGTGTTTTGTTATGCCTCAAGGAATGGTTTGGGTTGTGCGTTGATGCAAGATAAGAATGTGATCTCTTTCACACCGCAACAGTTGAATAAGCATGAAAAGAACTACCCTACTCATGATTTGGAGTTATCCATAGTAGTTCACATTCAAAAGATCTGGAGACACTACCTTTATGGTTAGAAGTGTCGGATCTTCACCGACCATAGGAACCTGAAGTACATCTTTTCATATGAAGAGTTGAACATTTAGCAGAGATGTTGGATGTAATTAATGAAAGACTATGATTGTACTATAGATTACCATCCAAGGAAGTCAAACATAGAGGAAGACACTCTGAGCAGGAAGTCTTTTTCGTCATCATCCGTTGAGTAGGTACAATTATGTTCCTTGGTGTGCACAAGAGAGACATGTTAGTCTCCTTGCATCATCTGAATGTAAAGCTAGAAGTGTCCATGCTGGTAGGTTTATTGGCTCAATTGTAAGTAAAGGCTACGTTGAGGTAGCAAATCAAAGATTCACATCAGGGAGATACTATGCTACAACAAATTCAATTAGAGTTTGGTAGTGAGAAGCGTGATGGTTTCCATGAGTCCAAGGGTGAAACAATGTGTTACTATGATAGAGTAGTGGTACCTGATGTTGACAACCTGAGGAGGTTTTATAGGATGCTTACTCCTCAATGTACACTACTCATCTAGGATGCACTAAGATGTATCACAATCTAAAAGATTTGTATTGGTGGCCTGGCTTGAAGCATGACGTGGATGAATTTTTGGTAAGATGTCATGTGTTCCACCTAGTTAAAGAGGAGCATCAGAAACCTACAAGAACTATGCAATAGTTGGTTATACCACAATGGAAATGGGATTATGTTACAATGTACTTTGTGGTTGGTTTGCCTAGGACATCCAAAGGTCATGATTCCATATGAGTAATAGTTGATAGGTTGACAAAGGCAACATACCTTTTTTTAGTAAAGACAACATACACAACAGAGAAGCTTACACATATTTATGTTGATGAGATAGTGTGATTGCATGGTATCCGAACTACCATCACGTCAGATAGAGGTCCTCAGTTCACCAGTCATTTTTGGGAAGGTCTGCACACAACTATGGGTACACATTTGAAGTTTAGTATGGCATTTTACCCATAGACAGATAGACATTCTAAGATGACTATATATATTTTGGAGGATCTGTTGAGATCCTGTGTTTTGTAGTTTTTGGGCAGTTGGGATGTGCACCTCAGTTTGATAGAATTTGCATACAATAACAACCACCACATGAGTATTGATATGGCATCATATGAGGCGTTGTATGGGATACATTGTAGAAATCCATTGTGTTGGTACAAGACTGGTGAATACCATCTTTTGGGTCCTGAGGTTGTGCAATAGACAAGAGAAAAGATCATAGTGATTGAGCTGCATGTGAAGGAAGCATAAGACATGTTGAAGTCATATGCAGATAACCAGTGTAGACCCTTGGAGTTCCAAGTGGGAGACATAGTGTATCTCAAGATCTCTCCTTGGAAAGGTGTTGAATGACTGTTTTCTTAGTGGAGAAGTGTCCTTTTGGTGCTCTCTTGTGTTGACACCTCATACCAACCTTACCTTTCTCGTACATTGGGTATAAACTTCTCACTTCTTCATGCAAGAAATCCTTTTGCTCTCTTTCCTTCTCCTTCATTACTTGGCCGACCTTAGAACTTGGCGGAGCTAGAGGGTGCCAATCAAGGTCCTTTGGTGGCCGATCAACATTGTACGTGGTGCTTTTGGGCTTGATCATGTCCTTTCTGGTGATCTTTGGTGATCTTCTTCCTTGGTAAGTGGTTTTGAACACTATATCTCATTTTCCTTTGCACCCTATCATGTTTTTCATTCCTTCTCGGCCATGGGACTATTGATCATCCATGGTGGTCATCATGAGAGAAATTTCTCATCACAAAGGGGTCAGAGACTATGTTTTGAAATGGCAGTACCCAAGTGAAAGGAAGCTTTCTTCTCTTTCTACTTTTTTCTTCTTTGGTTCAGCCTAGATTTTTTCACCTCTTTCCTTTAACCATGGTGTTCTTCTCTTTGGAGGTGATCTTGTGGATGAAATGTTGATCTTTATTGGAGCTTTTCCTTCCTCCTTGTATCTCATGATCTTTGGATCTTGATCACTCCAAAAGACGGGTTATATAACTCTCTACCTTCTTCAATTATTGCACCTTGTTTGTGCTTGCATGGTATTGATTATATACCTAAAAGATGATGTTAAGATGGTAGATGATGTTCTTACTATTTTAGGTTTTATGACTTTGTAGTACTCTCATGTAGAATTCTCTCTTTCTCAAACCCTAATTTCTTGTACTTGATTTGTTATGTGATGGTTGAGGTGATAGTGATACATGCATCATGATCCTTGTTTGTATCACCATGTTATGGTTGGCCTCTCATGTGTTCTTGAGGTTTTTGTTTAGTTTTTCTTAAGGTTGTATCTTGGTATTCTTTAACTTAGTTTGGATTCTTGATGTATCATGTTGAAGATTGGTTTTAGGGTTTAATGTTCATCTTGCGTGGAATTTTCTTTCCATTATGGTTCTTAGTATCTTGACATTTACATTTGTTTTGGTTACAGTTGATCCCTATTTTTAGAATGAGTATGTGCCTTTGTGGTAGCTTGACCTTGGTGGTCACTACACCTTTGTTTTGGTTTTGGCCGACACACTTTGACATTGGGTAATGGTCATGATGCTTGGTTTTGTTTCGATTGAAACACATTCCCTTTGTACCCTGGGTCATTACACCCTTGTGTTTGATGGTTGTACGTCTATTTTTGCATGAATGGTCAAGAATTCCCTTTTATTTCAATTGTGACAATAAGCTTTGGATGTTTTTGCTACATGGATGATTGTAGCATATCGCCACACATGAGACACCTTTGTTGAGGTCGAAACCCTAACCCTAATACAATGTAGTCGTGACACCTAAGGGTCAATACATATGCTTTGTTTGATGTTATGATTCGGTCAAGATTTTTTTTTTTCATAGTTGGATGAGACACATGTAGGTGTTGTAGTTGCAACACCATGTCTTTATGGATCTTCCACACACATACATGATATATGGTCGTTACATATGTATAACATAGTGAGATGGTTACACATGGACATGTAAATAATGTTGATACTTAGTGATGTTGATATGATAATGTAATCACAATTAAGTAATAATGCTCAACCCTAATCAATTCCAAGAAAGTGGGAAATGACATAACTAGGGTTTGGTGATTGAATTATGATATGATATCCTAATCGGCCATGTGTATGGAATCCTAAACTTAATTCTAGGGTGTGTTATGCTTGTTGAGCTTGTTTGCATAAATAGCATGTGATTGTACTTTTTGTTTCCTATTTTTATGAATCTAACCATGTAGGTGAAACGAATGATATAACTTGTGATTTCTATCGTGATGGTTATGAACCTTTTGAGGCATGTTGAGGTAATGATGTGACATAGAGATATGTGATTGGGTCTTATGACCTGGCAAAGGTTTTATGCCTAGTGTGAGGTGTTAACCTCTAGAGATGTGATGAGGGATTTATATCCCATGATAGTATGATTATGGTGATAGCCTGGTATGGCTTTGTGATGGAAGTGGGATCAATGATGATGAGACAAGTTTATACTTCAAATATTTTATATCTTCTGAAGTTGTATCATGCCCTTATCTTTGTAGAATTTATTTAGTGTTTGTATGTTGTAACTTGATTGATGCTAAAAGATACCCAATTGGCTTAATTAATCAAGTGAAACCCTAATCATGTATTTTCCATGTGCTATAGATCCATCTCCAATGTTAGTAATAGCTGGATGGTGAAAGGACAATTTCCTATAGGAAACTCAGAGCGCATATTGTTGAATATGTGGGGTGCAAGTCTAGGTGTCTCCTTGTATCCTTAATTGACTGAGATGACTGAGGTCATACCCTGGTAGGAGAATGTCTGAGACCGTATCTTAGATGATGTGATTCACTACACATGATATGTTTATGGGGATGACTGAGGTCATACCCTAGCAGGAGAATGACTGTGATCGTATCTTAGTTAACTAGCATCATGACCTATATACCAAGGCGGGCTAGGTAGTATTGTTGTTGGACTTGATATATCACTGTGGTAGACTCAGACTGACCGAGTGTGTGGAGAGAACATGGATTTAGGCTCTTCCAATGATCTTGTACGACATTGATTTTGACTTAGCATTGGTTAGTTGGAGCATGATTGGTATACTTCATCTCCTCAGGGCATAATAAAAGACGTAATGCAACCGTGTAGTATATTTGCTTAGGGATAAATATGTCTCACATTAGATGAACCTTTGCCTTATCTTTGTACTGATTTCTTGAATTATGATGTGGTAAGAGATTTAAATTGTTGTACATGTTCTTCATATTCCTTCTTAGAATATTAATTGTTCTATTCTCAGTGGTGGTTTCTTTAATTTCTCAACCTATGTTATCAGTTAAATAAATATCATTTAGCCGAGGCTTCTCAACGTGATAATAATGTTATGTATCTACTTTAATCAACATGTTCCTTTAATAGACATTGGCAAAGAGTTATATCTCTTATTGGGACATTTGGTCTAACCCCATGAGTTTTCACATCTTTTAGGTGGTCTGACACGCAGAGGTAGAGATAACGTTGTTGAGGCTGAGCAATAAGAGAAGTAGTAGATGAGTAAAGGTTGGATAAGCTACTTGTGGTTTTTAGTAGAGTCCTATGTGTCATCCCTATACTCTCAGGTCCTTGGGTGTGTTTTGTAGATGTTGTATATTGAGACTATGTTTTGGTTATATGCTTTTGTTGTATAGATATGGTATGCATGTGTATGAATAACTAATCAAATGTACAAGTTGTGGCCAGTGATCCAGTGAATATTGTCTCATAATAATCTTTTGGCATGAGATATGTAAATACTTATGATTTTTGTTGACTCAGATGTTATATTGTTTCCACTGAAGGTGGATATGTGAGGTCAGTTTTAATTTACCTGGTCTTATGGTAATCTAGTTGTTAGTGATAATTTTGTTCTTTGTTTTGAGTAATCTCTCTTTGTGGCATGTTGGGGCATCACAGTCAAGGTTGGTATCAGAGCTCTAGGTTCGCTGAGTCTATAGGGACATAGGACTAGGGTTTGTGTCTACTCTAGTATTCTCCAGTCTGTGTTATTGTAACTTCTACTTATGCATAAGAAGAGGAAGAGAAGAAAAGATAGTTGGAGAACATGATGAACGTGATGTTGAGAGCAGTGTTGATGCATCAGGAGGTGGCACTAGGAGGCAAGAGAGGGTTGATGGTGTGGAGACAAATCCTAAAACATCAGATAAAAATGAATGCTACGTCATTGACTAAGTGGAAGCGATCATTAACAGCTGATTATTGAAAATCACTAAAAATTAAAACCATTTATAAAGAGATTCAAACACAGTAAACTCTTTTATCAAGAACCAATGTATTTTATTTACATCCTGGGTCATACGTACATATCCTATACCATCCCTTCAGAAGGATTACAAACATCAACTGCTCTGTTAAAACTATACACAGGCGGCATAAGAACCTCAAGGCACCAAGCCAAAATCTCAGATCGATTAATTAAAAGTACTAACTACTAACTCTGAGGACTTGAGAGTACAAAGACGACACATAGGCATCTCTATACAAAATATGATAGCCTGTGCCTCCACCTGGAATATCACTACTATCCCAGTTGTTGTTGTTGCTGTTGCTCTTCCTCTGCTATAGGGTTTCTACCTCTTCTTCTGCATCTACCTAAAAAGGTTGGATCCCATTGGGGCGAGACAATTAAAATTATCCCAGCAAGAGATATAACTCTCCGCCAGAAACATTATTATTTCAGTTTAATAGAATAAAACTGAGCAGAGGAATCATATATATATCTAACAATAGATAAATCAATGTCTAAACAGATTAGAGCAATTATTCTTATTTAAAGCATTTCAGCTATAACTTGATAAAGCAGCATGTCATCCAATAAGGAATTGAAGAAAATGTATAACATTTATCCATCTAGGACATTCTAAGCAAGGTAACATCAACCAATGATTCTCATATTTCAACCTTAAGCAAATACTCTACAAGGCTGATTACATTTTACAATCATACTTAAGCCCTGAGGAGATGAGGTATACCGATCATACTCCAACTGACCATTGCGAATTCGAAATCGGTACCATACATAGGTTAAGGAAGAGCCAGATTTCCCTAACCTCCCTTATCTCGGTCAGTATGAGATCTCGTGCAAGACATCTTGTGTCTCTACTAAATAGTATTCCAGGGTATACTAGCAACTTCGCTATAGAGTTATAGTGGTGGTTGCACTCTCTTCGCAATCGAGAGATCTCATGTTTATCTCACATTGATTCAACATTAAACATTATCGGGAGATTCGTGATACATCCATCCCGACACATATAATTAAGGATTTGAGAGATTTAATGTTTATCTCACATAATTTCCTCCATTAGAGTATAAGGATATTCACGCCCATAACCCCCACATACTCAACAGTATGCCCTCCAGGAGATCCCATAGGAAAACATGTTTCACCATCACCAACTACTGACGATGATGGATCTATGGCCAGAGCTCTACATAATAAGATTTCACTTGATTAATTAAGTACATTACCAGATTCTTTTAGCATCAGTCAGGTTTTCAAACATAAATTATTATAAAAAATGCTACAAAGAATGTGTAATACTTCTATCAAGTACTTTTTGAAGCTTTATAAAATATTGGGATCTCAATCCCTTGTCACATCATGGGCATTCTCATCCCTTAACATATCATCATCATGATTATGGAATATGGGTATTCAAACCCTTAGTTCATCAAAGAACACTTGTTGCCACTTAATTATCAGGTAACTAATATCTTCAGGTCATCTGACCAAGGTAAACATGATACTTGCTACACAAGCATCTCACATGGCTTTCAAGGCCCATTTAATCTCTTGTTACCTCTTTCTAGGCAACAAAGCATATTATGGCTCACAAGACCCATAAAACAATTTTGATAATGAAACATCATAGCTCATACCTGGCTATGCCCAACATCTCATGATACCTGCATGATTAGTGCACATGATAATAGTTATATCAATTACATATCAACACTATGCAATGTAAGAGTAGCATCACTATTCCCTCATTAGGGTTAGGGTTTCCCAATTCATGTCAATTAGGAATACTCATCCCATTACCCAAAATTAGAGTTATGGTTTATCATCATATTTCCCGAGATTAGGGTTTTATGCACTATAACCCAAAATTGGCGCTTCACATACCTTCACCCTATATTAAGGTTAGGATTTCATATAGAATTACATAGCATCACCCTGGGTTTAGAGTTTCACATCACATCACTGTATTAGGGTTTCACATGTCATCACACTTGATTTGAGTTTCACATCACATTAGTGCATTAGGGTTTCACATGTCATCACCCTTGATTAGAGTTTCACATCACATCATTGCATTAAGGTTTCACATGGCATTACCCTAGATTAGGGTTTCACATCACATCACTGCATTAGGGTTTTTCATCACATCACTGCATTAGGGTTTCACATCACATTACCCTAGATTAGGGTTTCACCTCACATCATTATCTTGAATTAAGGTTCCTTATAATTTTCCCCCAAATTAGGGTTTCATGTAACTTTACCCAAAATTAGGGTTTCATGAAGCATCCTATTAAATTAGGGTTGTTCATTATATTACCCTAAATTAGGATTTCTCATATCACCACTCTAGATTAGGGTTACACCATTACCCTAGATTAGGGTTTCACATCATTATCTTGAGTTAATGTTCCTTATAGCTTTTCCCCAAATTAGGGTTTCATGTAACTTTACCCGAAATTAGGTTTTCATGAAGCATCCTCTCAAATTAGGGGTTTTCATTATATTACCTTGAATTGGGATTTCTCGTATCATCACCCTAGATTAGGTTTACACCATTACCCTAGATTAGAGTTTCACCTAGCATTGCCCTAAATTAGGGTTAGGGCTCATCAACCTTTTTGATTAGGGTTTCATGATCTCTTTATCAAGGATCATACCCTAATTACATATTTATTCATGTTGAAAGTTCTGAGGCTTAACCACTTCATGATTATTATACATGTATGAATTCCTCTCTCTCTCATCCTCTCTATGATGTTGATTACTTCAAACTTGATTAGACTAGGTCAACCCTTCATTCAAGTACATACATTTAGGGTCAGCATAGTGTATTGAGATATTTCTTCCATAAGCATCAAAGGTTTACTCCTCTAAGGGTACTAATCACCCTAGTACCTTAAAGGTACAACCATTGTAATTATCTTTGATATACATCATTAACAATTATGGAATTAATTGATCTTTCATCACATTAGGTCTTCAAACGGTCTTGGTTACCTTGATCCTCCAAACGGTTTTGACCCCTCAACCTCCAAACGATTTTGAGATCGTTTGCGCTCCAAACGGTTTTGAAACCGTTTGGGCATCTAATCATTGAAACCATTTGATCATATTAACCTTGAGACCGAATGAACAAATTATCATTGAAACCAATTGGATAAGTCAACCTTGAAACCGATTGGACCTCCAAACGGTTTGAGACCGTTTGACCTCCAAACAGTCTGAAGAACATTTGATCCCTAATGGTCTCAAGACCATTTGGAATCAAACGGTCTCAAGACCATTTGCTCCAAACTACCTTGAAACCGAAAGGTTATCTAGGGTTTCCTTCAACCAATCAATTAGGGTTTGCTTCATTGAATCGTTCATCAATTGGACCATTGATAGTACATTAAATTACAGCCCTTGGATCTCCAACCATCCATCACAGCCCTTGAACTCCAATCGGTCTTGAGACAATTTGGCCTCGAATGATCTTGAGACCGTTTTCCTCCAAATGGTCTTGAGACCGTTTGGCCATTCAACATAGAAATTGACTCAATCAATTTAGGGTTTCAACCAATCAATCCGATTAGGGTTTGTAATCAATGGATCATCCATCATTGTAACCATTGTGATTAGATCAATTGGAACCATTGGATCTTCATCCATCCATACTAGCAATTGACCCCAAACGGTCTTGAGACCATTTGACCTTAAACGGTCTTGAGACCGTTTGCCCTCGAACGGTCTTGAGACTGTTTGATCACCAAACGGTCTTGAGATCCTTTGGTCATCAAAATTGAAAACCATTTGCTCATGATATTTATTGAGGTGTGTGCTAAGATCGACATCATCATCTTCAAGCTACAAACCTTCGAATTTTTTTGTCATCTTTGTGGTGATTTCAACAAGTAATCAAAAGGAAATTCGGGAAAGAAAAAGGAATCAACATATGATGAAGAAATGAAATCAATAATAACATTTAAGGGTTCAAGTTATATAACCCACCTTCAAAATAGAATCCAAGCTTCAAGCTTCACATCTTTAATGGTGAATGAAGCTTTCTCAACTTCCCAAGGTCCGTGCTCAAGTCTTTGAGTGAAAAGAATGGCTAAAGTTGAAGCATGAGTGGAGAAAAGAAGAAAATAAGCATTGAATTTCGATTTCCACCATGAAATCAAGGTTGAAGATGACTATGGAGCTTACCTACAGGTTGGGGCACATTCTTCTCTTTCTCCTAATCTCCCTTGTCTTCGACCCAAGCAAAGAAAGAAAGTAGATTCGAAAAAGAGTCTTTCATGTGGGTGGAAAATGGGGTATATGTAAGGGAATTTCAAGAGAGAGAAAGTGTTATAAAAATCCTTTAATTCCCAAAATTGGTTCCACTTATCCACCTCGCTTCCTTTCATACTAATCCATCATCATCCCCTTCGAAATCCTCTTCTTTATCCATGAATTAAAAGAAAACAACTAAGCACCTTAATCAATATAATAATAATATCCAAAAATTAGTGGATATTACTTTTTCTTTAACTAATGTGAGTGGGCTCTCCACTCACTTTAGATATTTCGGTGCCATTGCAAGGCACAAGGACGTACATACTTATATAAATTCAACCATCACATTTTTGGTTGAAGGGCACTTCCATTAATATATTTATTTTTGCATTAAATTGAATTAGGGTTTCAATTATGCTTAAATCTTGATTATTGTAACATCAAGATTCTCTCTCCTTCAAAGAGATTCAAATGAGATGCCCCTCTGATTTTATTGTCTCTAATTGATACCAAGAAACATTAGGGACTCTCTAAATGTTGTATTTTGCATATTGAACCCTAAGTTTTGGGTAATTTGCACATTACACTGAAACTAGGTTTTAATGCACAAACATTGCTTAATAAGCTCTTTCTTGTTCTCAGGCTTTCACAAGCCATACCTCAACATTATTCTCATTCTTATGATGCTATAACACTTGAGGAACATTTTATCATGTAACATTTGCAAGTTAACACCTCAACTTGGGTAATTTGCACTTTAGTCCAAAACAGGCAAAACATTGTTTTCAACATTATTCAAAAAGGACTAATATTCAAACATAAGCTCCTCTTGAGACTTAATTACTTTTAAAAAGATAAGAGCAAGCATATAATTATCTTTCTTAAACAAAACATCTAGGGTTAAAGAATAACGCAGGTCAGGGATGTTACAAATTATCCACCCCTAACAGGGATTTCGTCCCCGAAATCATAAAGAGAAAAGAGAGGGATACTTCTTCCTCATCTCTTCCTCTAGCTCCCATGTAGCTTCTTCATTGCCATGGTGATGCCAATGAACTTTCACAAGACATATGTCTTTCTTTTTCAGCTTTTTAATTCTTTTATCAAGGATCATCACAGGTCCTTCAACATATGATATATCATCATTTAATTCTACCTCCACAGGTTGCAAAACTAACTCTGTGTCATGATGACACTTTCTCAACATGGAAATATGGAACATTGGATGCAACTTATGCAGCTCAAGTGGCAACTCCAACATATAGGCTACCTTTCCAATCCGTTCAATGATTGGATAAGGCCCCATAAAGCTAGGAGCTAACTTCCCCTTCTTTCCAAATCTAAGGACACCTTTCAAAGATGAGACCTTGAGATATACTCTGTGTCCAACTTGGAATTCTAAAGGTCTTCACCGTTTGTCAGCGTATGACTTCTGTCTATCATGTGCACTCTTTAATTGTTGTTGTATTACTTTAATCTTCTCAGTTGTCTGCTGCACTAGCTCATGACCCAAAAGTTGATATTCTCATGTTTCATACCAACATAAAGGAGATCTACAACATCTACCATATAATGCTTCATGTGGTGTCATATCAATACTGTGTTGATAGCTATTATTGTAAGAAAATTCTATCAAGCTCAGGTGTAGATCCCAACTTCCTACAAACTAAAGGACACATGCCCTAAGTAAATCCTCCAAGGTTTGTATGGTCCTCTCAGATTGTCCATCTATCTGTGGGTGAAAGGCAATACTAAACCTTAACTGCGCACCCAAAGCTTTATGTAGTCATTCCCAAAAATGACTCGTGAACTGGGGACCTCTATCAGAAACAATAGTAGCTGGAACCCCGTGCAACAACACTATCTCATCTATATATATCTGTGAAAGCTTCTCAGCAGTGTAGGTTGTTTTGATAGGAAGGAAATGTGTGGTCTTAGTCAACCTATCAACTATCACCCATATGGAATCATGACCCCTGGTTGTTCTAGGCAAACCAACCACAAAGTCCATGGTCACATGATCCCATTTCCATTGTGATATAGGAAAAGGTTGCATTGTTCCTGGGGGTTTTTGATGTTCAACTTTAACCTGCTGACACACTGGACACCGCATAACAAACTCAGCTACATCCTTCTTCAATCCTAGCCACCAATACATATCCTTCAAGTTATGATACATTTTGGTGCTTCCTGGATGCATTGCTTACATCGAAGAATGATCTTCCTCCAAGACTAACTTCCTTAAGTCATTAACATCAGGTACTACCATCCTATCATGGTAATAGACTACTTGATCCTCTGACTCATGAAATCCATCCCATTTCTCACTACCATACTCTAACTTGATCGGCTGAACCACAATATCAGCTTGATGTGCTTCTTTAATCTGCTATCTCAGAGTAGGTTTCACTTGCATCTCATCTAATACCTTAAGTTGTATATTGTTTTACATCAAGGAGATAAGCATATCTCTTTTAAAGCACACTAAGCAGTTCAACTGTGCTTTATCTAAGGCTGATGATGATGATTTCCTACTTAGTGCATCAGCCACTACATTAGCTTTCCCTAGATGATAATAAATTGTACAATCGTAGTCCTTGATTAACTCCATCTAGCGGCGTTGTCTCATATTCAACTCATGTTATGAGAAGATATATTTTATATTCTTATGGTCTGTGAAAATCTGGAATGTTTCTCCATTGAGATAATGTCTTCAGATCTTCAAAGCATGAACCACAGTAGCTAGCTCTAGATCATGTGTCGAATAATTCTCCTCGTGTTTCTTAAGCTGTCGAAAGGCAAAAGAAATCACTTGATTATCCTGCATCAACACACATCCTAGACTATTCTTAGATGCATCACAAAAAACTATGTACCCCTTCCCTTGCTCAGGTAACACCAGCACAAGTGCACTTGTTAACCTTTTTTTCAACATCTGGAAAGAATGTTGACACTTATCATTCCGGACAAAAGGAACCTCCTTCCTAGTCAACTTGGTTAGGGGTAAAGCTATAGAACTAAAGTTCTTAATGAACCTCCTGTAATAGCCTACCAGTCCTAGGAAATTGTGTATCTCTGTCGGTGTCTTTGGCTATTCCCATTGCATGACAGATTCTACCTTCTTAGGATCAACACAGATACCTGAGGCAGATATTACGTGTCCTAGAAAAGAAACTTCTGCTAACAAAAACTCGCATTTGCTAAACTTAGCATACAACTTATGCTCTCCTAGAAAAATTAAAGCCTGACGGAGGTGCTGCTCATGTTGTTGAGCATCTCTACTGTATATCAAGATGTCATCTATGAAGACTACTATGAACTGGTCAAGAAAAGAATGGAAGATTCTATTCATGAGTTCCATGAATGCAGATGGTGCATTAGTTAGTCCAAACGACATAACTATGAACCCATAGTGTCCATACCTTGTCTTAAAGGTAGACTTAGGTATATCACTCTCCTTGATATGCAACTGATGATATCCTGACCTCAGATCTATCTTAGAGAAGATAGTTGTACCATGCAACTAATCAAATAGGTCATCGATCCTTGGCAGAGGATACTTGTTCTTTATGGTTACTTTATTCAACTGTCTAGAATCAATGCATAACTGCATAAATCTGTCCTTCTTCTTAACAAAGAGAAGGGGAGAACCCCATGGTGAAGTACTCAATCACATAAAACCTTTCTCAACAAACTCCTGCAGCTGTTTCTTGAGCTCTGCCATCTTAGCAGGTGCCATTCTATATGGTGTTTGTGCTATTGGTTACATGCCCGAGATTAGATTAATCTCGAAATCAATCTCTCAAGGCAGAGGAACACTTGGAAGTTCCTCAGGGAACACATATTCAAACTCCCTAACTATCAAAACTTCAGAAAGGTTAGAGTTCTCCATTGTGGTATCTACCACATGTGCTAAGAATGCATAGCATCCTTGTCTCATCAGCTTCTCAGCTACCATAGTTGATACAAGACAGGTTGGAAGAATCTTTCTATATCCCTGAAAGATCCATGTGTCACCATCATCTGCAAACACAACTTGCTTGGAATCACAATCCAAGACCACCTTATATTTTTTTAGGGTATCCATTCGAAGAATTATATCGAACCCATGCATCTCAAGTGGTATAAGATCTACCTGAATGCGATGTTTAGAAAAGGAAAGAATGCAGGAAGAACACACCTCCTGCAACATTACAGATCCCATCAAAGGGGTCTCTAATAATAGATTATCTGCTCTATGACTGACATTCATGTTGCAGTCATGAATCACTTCTCGAGTGATAAAGGAATGTGTAGCACCCAAATCAAATAAAACAGATACAAAGAAGGATGAAGACATATCAGAATAAAATAGTTCCATCTGACCAGTCACAACTCGAGGGTTTACTACTGCTTCAGGCTGATTCATTGCATAGAATCTCGCCGTTGCTTGCTGTTGACCCTCTGCTCAGTTATTGGATGCTGACGAACCATCTTGGGATGCTTGTCCACGTCCTCTAGCCCCACTCGAAAAATACCACCTCTGAGAGCCTTGTTGACTCTGTCTCGGAGGTTGAGTCACACTTACTTCTCTAGCTCGACAATCTTTCATCAAATGCCCCATCTTCCCACATATAAAACATCCTTTGCTCTCCCTCTGTAGCCTGGGTGGTCCTGTTACTATTACTGATGCTGGGTTGTGGGCTCCCTCTGGTGGTAAACTACGACCTCTTCCCCTACTCGACGTCCATTGCATCTGGGTATTGAATCTTGGTGGTGCTATTAGTGTAGAAAATCTCAGTTTCTTGAAACTTTTGGACCTCTATCCTTGAAATTCAGTATACACCTTCTTACTCTTAGACTGACACTTCTCAATCACCGACCTTTCTATCCGTCTCATAGAATCCACAAAGGTGGTGAACCTCTCCCTATTCTCTAATGTAGACACAGGAGTGGTCAATCATCGTTTAGCCCCTTCTCAAAACACCAAATTCTCTCTTCATCAGTAGCTTCCATATGTAGACAGAATCGCAAAAGCTCCATGAACTTAGCTTCATACTTGTTAATGTTAATTGGTCCTTGCCTTAACCTCTCAAACTGAGAGATCTTCTCATCTAGATACGTCTTGGGAAAGTATCTATTGACAAATTCTCATCAGAATTCTCCCCATCCAATTTCAACACCTGGCCTCTTGCCCTCTTCTATTGTCCACCAGTGGCCAGCACTCCATTTTAGAAGGTAGAATGCATGCCTCACCTTCTCTGCTCCAGGGATATTGAGGATTCTAAAGGCCTTCTCCAACTCAGTCAACCACAAGTCAACATCTGTTGGGTCAGCTGTACCAGCATAATCTGTGGCTCCAACCCGGCAAAGTCATTCAAAATTCTTGCCGGCTCCCTATCCTTCATGGTGAGCTGGTGCCCTAGGTGTAGGTGGTGGAATCCTATCTGCCATATGCGTCATGGCTGCCATGAACTGCCCAAATAGATCATGGAAAGTTGGGTTTGCTAGTATAGCTTGGTTAAGATGAGGATGTTCAGGTACTGGTTCCTCCCTATCCTGATCCCTTGCACCTCTTCCTGGTGCAGCAATGCTTCTCTCAGCAGCATGATCTTCATGTGATCCAGACATCTTTAAGTTCTTCTTCTCCTCCTATATGAGAAGAAGACACTATTAGATAACTGGAAGAAACTAGAATAGAATCAACAATATTAATCTTATGTCTCTATAGCTCAGCGAACCTAGAGCTCTGATACCACTAAACTATGCCGACAAATCCTAAAACATCAGATAATAATGAATGCTACGTCATTGACTAAGCAGAAGCGATCATTAACAGTGGATTACTGAAAATCACTAAAAATTAAAACCATTTATAAAGAGATCCAAACACAAGAAAACTCTTTTATCAGGAACTAATGTATTTTATTTACATCCTGGTTCATAAGTACATATCTTGTACCATCCCTTCTCGAGGATTACAATCATCTACTGCTCAGTTAAAATGATACACATGTAACATAAGAACCTCGAGGCATCAAGACAAAATCTCAGATCGATTCATTAAAAGTACTAACTACTAACTCTGAGGACCTGAGAGTACATAGACGACACATAGGATTCTCTATACAAAATATGACAGCCAATGCCTCCACCTGGAATATCATTGCTATCCCAGTTGCTACTGCTGCTACTGTTGCTCTTCCTCTGCTATAGAGTTTCTGCCTCTTCTTCTACGTCTACCTAAAAAGGTTGGATCCCACGGGGGTCAAACAATTGAAATTGTCCCAGTGAGAGATATAACTCTCTGCCAGAAACATTATTATTGTGGTCTAATAGAATAAATCTATGTAGAAGAATCATATATATATCTAACAACAGATAAATCAATGTCTAAATAGATTAGAGCAATTATTCTTATTCAAAGCATTTTAGCTATAACTTGATAAAGAAACATGTCACTTATCCAATAAGGAATTGAAGAACATGTATAACAGTTATCCATTTAGGATATGCTAAGCAAGGTAACATCAACCAATGTTTCTCGTATTTCAACCTTAAGCAAATACACTACACGACTGATTACATTTTACAATCATACTTAAGCCCTAAGGAGATGAGGTATACCGCTCATAATCCAACCGACCATTGCGAAATTGAAATCGGTACCTTACATAGGTTAAGGAAGAGCCGGATTTCCATAATTTCCCTTATCTCGGCCAATACGAGATCTGATGCAGGACATCTTGTTTCTCTGCTAAATAGATTTCCAGGGTATACTGGCAACTTCGCTATAGCGTTACAACGGCGGCTGCACTCTCTTCGCAATCGAGAGATCTCATGTTTATCTCACATCGATCCAGCATTAAACATTATCGAGAGATTCGTGATACATTCATCCCAACACATATAATGAAGGTTTTGAGAGACTTAATGTTTATCTCATATAAATTCCTCCATTAGGGTGTAAGGATATTCGCGCCCATAACCCCCACATACTCAACAGTATGCCCTCCAGGAGATCCCGTAGGAAAACCTATTTCACCATCACCAACTATTGACGATGATGGATCTATGGCCAGAGCTCTACATGATAAGATTTCACTTGATTAATTAAGTACATTACCATATTCTTTTAGCATCAGTAAGGTTTTCAAACATAAATTATTATAACAAATGCTACAAAGAATGTGTAATACTTCTATCAAGTACTTTTCGAAGCTTTATAAAATATTGGGATCTCAATCTCTTATCACATCATGGGCATTCTCATCCCTTAACATCTCATCATCATGATTATGGAATATGGGTATTCAAACCCTCAGTTCATCAAAGAACACTTGTTACCACTTATCAGGTAACTAATATCTTCAGGTCATCTGACCAAGGTAAACATGATACTTGCTACACAAGCATCTCACATGGATTTCAAGGCCCATTTAATCTCTTGTTACCTCTTTCTAGGCAACAAAGCATATTATGGCTCACAAGGCCCATAAAACAATTTCGATAATAAAACATCATAGCTCATACCTGGCTATGCCCAACATCTCATGATACCTACATGATTAGTACACATGATAACAGTTATATCAATTACATATCAACACTATGCAATGTAAGAGTAGCATCACTATTACCTCATTAGGGTTAGGGTTTCCCATTCATGTCAATTAGGAATACTCATCCCATTACCTAAAATTACAGTTATGGTTTATCATCATCTTGCCTCAGATTAGGGTTTTATGCACAATAACCCAAAATTGGGGCTTCACATACCTTCACCCTATATTAGGGTTAGGATTCATATTAAGGTTTCATATAGCATTACATAGCATCACCCTGGGTTTAGAGTTTCACATCACATCACTACATTAGGGTTTCACATGTCATCACCCATGATTAGAGTTTCACATCACATCACTGCATTAGGGTTTCACATGTCATCACCCTTGATTAGAGTTTCACATCACATCACTACATTAGGGTTTCACATGGCATTACCCTAGATTATGGTTTCACATCACATCACTGCATTAGGGTTTCTCATCACATCACTGCATTAGGGTTTCACATCACATTACCCTAGATTAGGGTTTCACCTCACATCATTATCTTGAATTAAGGTTCCTTATAATTTTTCCCCAAATTAGGGTTTCATGTAACTTTACCCGAAATTAGGGTTTCATGAAGCATCCTCTTAAATTAGGGATTTGCATTATATTACCCTAAATTAGGATTTCTCATATGACCACCCTAGATTAGGATTACACCATTACCCTAGATTAGGGTTTCACATCATTATCTTGAGTTAAGGTTCCTTCTAGCTTTTCCCCAAATTAGGGTGTCATGTAACTTTACCCAAAATTAGGGTTTCATGAAGCATCCTCTCAAATTAGGGGTTTTCATTATATTACTCTGAATTGGGATTTCTCATATCATCACCCTAGATTAGGGTTACACAATTACCCCAGATTAGGGTTTCACCTAGCATTGGCCTAAATTAGGGTTAGGGCTCATCAACCTTTTTGATTAGGGTTTCATGATCTCTTTATCAAGGATCATACCCTAATTACATATTTTATTCATGTTGAATGTGTTGAGGCTTAACCACTTCATGATTATTATACATGTATGAATTCCTCTCTCTCTCATCCTCTCTAGGATGTTGATTACTTCAAACTTGATTAGATTAGGTCAACCCTTCATTCAAGTACATACATTTAGGGTTAGCATAGTGTATTGAGATATTTATTCTATAAGCATCAAAGATTTACCCCTCTAAGGGTACTAATCACCCTAGTACCTTAAAGATACAACCATTGTAATTATCTTTGATATACATCATTAACAATCATGGAATTAATTGTTCTTTCATCACATTCGGTCTTCAAATGGTCTTGGTTACCTTGATCCTGCAAACAGTTTTGACCCCTCAACATCCAAATGGTTTTGAGACTGTTTGCCCTCCAAACAGTTTTTAAACCGTTTGGGCATCTAACCCTTGAAACCGTTTGATCATATTAACCTTGAGACTGAATGAACAACCCATCATTGAAACCGATTGGATAAGTCAACCTTGAAACCGATTGGACCTCCAAATGGTTTGAGACTGTTTGCCCTCCAAACGGTTTGAAGACCGTTTGATCCCTAACGATCTCAAGACCGTTTGGACTCAAATGGTCTCAAGACCATTTGGTCCAAACTACCTTGAAACTGAAAGGATCATCTAGAGTTTCCTTCAACCAATCAATTAGGGTTTGCTTCATTGAATCGTTCATCAATTGGACCATTGAGAGTACATCAAATTATATCCCTTGGATCTCCAACCATCCATCACAACCCTTGAACTCCAAATAGTCTTGAGACCATTTGGCCTCAAACGATCTTGAGACTGTTTGCCTCCATACGGTCTTGAGACCATTTGGGCCATTCAACATAGAAATCGACTCAATCAATTTAGGGTTTCAACCAATCAATCCGATTAGGGTTTCTAATCAATGGATCATCCATCACTATAACCATTGTGATTAGATCAATTGGAACCATTGGATCATCATCCATCCATACCAGTAATTGACCCCAAACGGTCTTGAGACCATTTGACCTTAAATAGTCTTGAGACCGTTTGCCCTCAAACGGTCTTGAGATCGTTTGATCACCAAACAGTCTTGAGATCATTTGGTCATCAAAATTGAAAACCGTTTGCTCATGATATTTATTGAGTTGTGTGATAAGATGACATACCATCTTCAAGCTACAATCCTTCTAAATTAGTTGTGATCTTTGTGATGATTTCAACAAGTAATCAAAAGGAAATTCAAGAAAGAAAAAGGAATCAACATATGATGAAGAAATGAAATCAATAATAACATTTAAGGGTTCAAGTTATATAACCTGCCTTCAAAGTTCAATCCAAGCTTCAAGCGTCACGTCTTTAATGGTGAATGAAGCTTTCTCAACTTCCCAAGGTCTGTGCTCAAGTCTTTGAGTGAAAAGAATGGCTAAAGTTGAAGATTGAGTGGAGAAAAGAAGAAAATAAGCATCGAATTCGATTTCCACCATGAAATCAAGGTTGAAGATGACTATGGAGCTTACCTACAGGTTGCGTCACATTATTCTCTTGCTCCTAATATCCCTTGTCTTCGACCCAAGCAATGAAAGAAAGTAGATTCGTAAAAGAGTCTTTCATGTGGGTGGAAAATGGGGTATATGTAAGGGAATTTCAAGAGAGAGAAAGTGTTATAAAAATCCTTTAATTCCTAAAATTGATGCCACTTATCCCCCTCACTTCCTTGCATACGAAGCCATCATCCTCCCCTTCTAAATCCTCTTCTTTATCCATGAATTAAAAGAAAACATCTAAGCACCTTAATCAATATAATAATAATATCCAAAAATTAGTGGATATTACTTTTTCTTTAACTAATGTGAGTGGGCTCTCCACTCACTTTAGATATTTCGGTGACATTGCAAGGCACAAGAACTTCCATACTTATATAAATTCAACCATCACATTTTTGGTTGAAGGGCACTTCCATTAATATATTTATTTTTTGCATTAAATTGAACTAGGGTTTCAATTATGCTTAAATCTTGATTATTTTAATATCAAGTTCTCTCTCCTTCAAAGAGATTCAAATGAGACACCCCTCTGATTTTATTGTCTCTAATTCATACCAAGAAACATTAGGGACTCTCTAAAGTGGTATTTTGCATATTGAACCCTAAGTTTTGGGTAATTTGCACATTACACCAAAACTAGGTTTTAATGCAAAACATTGCTTAATAAGCTCTTTCTTGTTGCTCAGGCTTTCACAAGCCATAACTTTGCATCATTCTCATTCTTATGATTCTATAACACTTGAGGAACATTTTATCATGTAACATTTGCAAGTTAACCCCTCAACTTGGGTAATTTGCACTTTAGTCCAAAACGGGCAAAACATTGTTTTCAACATTATTCAAAAAGGACTAATATTGAAACATAAGCTTCCCTTGAGCCTTAATTACTTTTCAAAAGATTAGAGCAAGCATATAATTATCTTTCTTAAACAAAACACCTAGGGTTAAAGCATAACCCAGGCCAGTGATGTTACAGATGGAGTGCCTGAGACGCCTTAGTTTGACCCCTTTGTGGTAGACAATCCCACTTTTTAGTCCATATTTCAACAGTTCATGGCTACAATAATGCATGTGGTGGACATAATTCATGTTCCTAAAGTGAGAGAGGCAGTGCTCAATGTGGAATCTTTAGTATCGGGGAAGACCTTTAAGATGTTGAGACATAGGAGTGGTGGAGTATGTGGGTACGACAGACTCGAGAGATGCACATCTATGGTTGATAAAGATGGAGAAGGACTTCAAGATCATCAACAACCCTAAGGAAGACGAGGTGAAGCATGTTGTGTATCTTTTAAAATGGAGTGTTGGCCAGTGGTGGGACATTGAGGAGGAGAAAAGGTCAGGTGTTGTGATCAGTTGGGAGGAGTTCTGATGGGAATTTGTGAGTCAATACTTTTTGGAGACCTATCTTGATGAGAAGATCAACCAATTCAAGAAGATCCATTAGAGAGCTATGCCAGTCATTGAGTATGAAGCTAAGTTCATCAAGCTTCTAAGGTTTTGTCTGCATATGGCAGCGACAAACAACGAGAGGATTAGAAGGTTTGAGTATAGAGTTGATGACTCCAGTGTCATCTCTAGAGTGTAGGGAGAAATTTGTCATGTTTGTAGAGTCGGTTAGAAGGATGGAGTGTTCAGTGGTGGAGAAAATAGAGACAAATGTCAGGAAGAGGCCTACTCAGTATCAGTGACAATCGTATGGTGGCTTTAAGAAGTAAAGGGGTTCCACACCACTATCACATCATAGATCTACAAGTCAGTCACATTGGTCACCTAGAAGAGGCAGAGGTCGTAGCTTCCTTCCTATAGGAGCCCAAAATACAACATCAGTATCAGTGACAAGGTCGACAAGGCCACAATATGACTCTAAAACCACCACAAATGTGTACATGTGATGTCCCCAGATTTTCTAAAACTTAATCTGATGTGTGACGTCCAAATTGAAACCCTCACCTCCGTGAGAATCCCAATTTAAACATCACACACTAGGCTAAGAGAGGAAAAATCAGAGGATGTCAGAAGGAAACACAGTAGTAGAACATGTACATGAACAATAATAAAACCATTAACACATGTTCACCATTCAACATATAATTACATAATGAATTGTTACAACATTTGATATTACATATTGAACAGAAGACTTCTACATATACATGTACTACAAATAAACAACAAGATCTTAAGATAATAGGTCCACCAGTACATCATCTCTCCACACAACTCTCAACCATCCTGGATCTTCAAGAGCATAACCACAACCTAAACAAAAGATTACATGTGGTACACGTCAACACAATATTCAAGAATATTGTACTGAGTATGCCTACGTGTCTTTTATTTACCTCTCATCATATCTTGGCAATAAGATAAAACTAATACTTGGTAGTTATAAAGAAAAATATAAGAAAAGTGTATACTTGCACAAAGATGTTTGTTAACAAAAATAGAACACATATTTAAAGTTCATTTCCAATATATGTAAAGTTGATCAACCACATGCACTATTCTACCAAAGAGATTTAGTGCTCACATGTACTATTCTGCCAAAGAGATTTAGTACTTTAATTAATGCACTATTTTGCCAAAGAGATTTAGTGCTCACATGTACTACTCAGCCAAAGAGATTTAGTACTTCCATCAATGCACTATTCTACCAAAGAGATTTAGTGCTATCATATAATGGATAAAATATCTTATGTTTCATGTGTTCATATCCATAAGTATGGAAAATCAAGCAAGATAGCATTCAAGAACAATTATTCATCCAATATCATATGCCAAGTATTTTACTAAATATATAACACACACATATTGTATAATAAGCCAAGTAAGAGGTAATGGCGTACCTTGATCAAGAGATAATCTAAACCAAATATTCCTCGTGTCATCTATATCTTGTTAAACCTGATCAAGACAAGATCATATACCATCATCCGGTTCTCAAAATCTCAACCCTAGTTACGTCCATCATAGGGTTTCACTTAGATCATTATGATCTGTACATTATTACTTGTCTTATCTTCATCCTTATGTGGGATTTATGTTACTGATGTTATATTCCATATTTGGATACCTAATATGAATATTAGGTTCTATATTATTATTTATACATGTTAATCCTAGGTTACATGCATTACTCAAATTAGGGTTTCATCACATGTATTAAGGGTCATCTTCATATAACATTCATTCCATGCATCTAACTGATATCCTAGTTACATATTAGCCTCACATTACTGATATGAACTTACTCCATAAATTTCATCATTTATTGAGCATGTATGTATTTATTACATTTTATATAGGGTTATTAGCCTTAAATAGCCATATTGAGCAAATTACATGATTTCGTTCTCTGACATTACAATCAATGACGTCATATGCATGATAAACATGATTATGGATTTACTAACATTTTATCATGATTTTAGGCCATTGTTTGATATTTATTATCCATCAAACAAGCATAATACATCTTTCATAATAGAACTGCTATTTAAGCATAAAAAGTCTGATATCATGGTCCCATGTTGTTATACTCATTTTTTTTGAGAATTTTATATATTATTTGTATTTTTCTGATCATCGAGCTAATTTCTATGAATTAAACAAGATCTGGGATTTTTACCTTCGTGGACCAATCGCAGGGCACCATGTGGCCACTTGGGCTGACCTACAACTCCTCTCGCTGGGACCCTATCCAGATCCAGGGTGGGATCTATAGATCCTTGGGTTCATTAACCAGGGTCGGGGCCTCCTCTATGGTTCTCGCATAACATGGGCATAAGACCACGGCTGTGTTTCCCCCGATCACATGACTCAGAGCCGCCGTTGTGAGGGTTAACTCCAGAGAGCGATCGATCATCGTCTAGTGCTCCTTGCAGATGTCTTGACCCTCCATTAGCTTTGACGTCATCTTTCTGACCCTCATGGATGCTCAGATTTTCCCTGGCGCCTCCAATCCTCCATCCCCATGAGATCGTCAAAGCTTGTAGTTGTTGTGGATATGTAGTAGAGGTGAAACACCCCCGTTCACCTAATCACCAAGACGAAGCATCATACAGCAACACAAAGCCCTCAGAAACTCATTGATAGCCTCGGTTTGCAAAGAGAACAATTACACACTGCCGCCAACCTTGGTCTTCTTCCGTGGCAAGATGAGCTTCATCATCCTTTAGTGCTGCTACAATAGGGGCCGAAAACATTCTCAAGTGACTCGGCTCATATCACCCATCCTCCTTGCCTAGTCATCTTCCTCTAATCCCATCTCTATCTCTAAGATACACCTTCGGCTACCACTTGTATGCCGTAGTGGAGATCCAGATGAGGGGTGGGGCTCATTCTATCTCTCTACTCCACAAAAAGCAATGAAGATCGGGTCGGGGTGATTGTATTCGGGAAGGTGAGGCTAACCACTCACTTTGATCGCCCCCTTGATGCACATCCTAGGTGGTCGTGGCATCCCTTGTGGGTCACAAGCAACCCACATCTGAGTCCCAACGTCGGAGGTTGAGAACAAACTCACAACCATCAGATCCACGATCTACTGTCCATATTGAAGCTAGTTACAACCCAATTTGTGGCTTCTCCTAAGTAAAGGGCCTCACCCATCAGATTAGCCATGAATGGCCAAGATTTGTCCATGCAGATGCAGCCTAAACCAAGGGGTGTGTAACACATCCATTAAGCCCCAAACTTAGGTATGTGGACATCAAATATGCATAGTATTTCACAAATTTCAAATATTAATAACTCCCTCTTGGAGACTCCGATTGCCACCAAATTTTAACCATAGCTTCCTTATCTCTCAAGATACATTCTACGAAAATTTGGTGCCAAAACTCAAATATTCAGCATGTCAACTAAATTCCTCAAAACAATATTAACTTTGGGATATTACTCATAATATACATATCAATCACCATTCAAACTTCACTAAAGCACATGCAAATCTTAAGATAACTTAACATGCACGAATTCACTTATGTCATTAGACATTTAAGGATTCCAAAAGTCCACTCCATCACATACTACACACCTTTAAAGAAATTTTGTCCTCAAAATTAAGACAAAAGTCAACTCTATCACATCATATACATCTTAAAAGAAACTTTGGTCCTCAAAAATTAAATGAAAATCCATTTCTTCACATCATATACAACTTAAAAGGAATTTCATCCTTGAAATTAAGTCTTTCTCATACTCCAAGGGAAAACATCATCCATGCAGGGCACCACTTTAGGTGCAACATATCCAAAAACAAAGCCCCATACTCATATCTAAACCACTATTACAAGGTTTTAAAATATAAGTTGAAACACCCCTTCATAAAAGATTGAAACAAGGGTTTAGAAACTCTGATTATGTCATGACATATCTCATATGTTAGGGCTACATCGTTTTCTTTATCCTTGCATTAGGGTTCCCACATCATATTACCATGTTCTAAAGGTGTTAACTAAAGTTAGCTCATTATATCAAGTAGTCATCAACATTATATTGAGATATATGTTAGAACAAGTTCAACATTAACATATTCCTTTTAGGAGGGAGCTAACTATAATTCACCCACTTTATCCATCTAGATCATATAAAGGTGTTATAATCGTTATGTTTTGCTAACTGTAAAACTATATTTTCATCTTTATTAAGCACTAAGATAGAACACCTCATGTAACATGTTTCATTCATACGATCTTATTTCATTGCCCATAATAAGTTGCAACATTTACTAGTGATTTTATCACAAGATTAACCAACAATTTCACATTATCATCATTATTCATGTATATGGTTAACCATTTATACTTTGATGTCCATTAAACCATCTCTAGGTTTTCCACCATGTTATATCTATATATCACATCTCAAGATTGGATCACATCCATACACACATTATATCACGATTGTGCTAAACAAACTTATGTGAGTGGCTAATCAAACATATATAAAAACTTCATCTAGTCCAAATGAGGTTCCTCTAACCCATACCACGAGGGTAGTGACATGCTCAGTCTCTCTCTGAGCCAACTCAACTCTATGAGTATCTCATATGCAAAAACTTTATCTTTCCTCTCTTATCTAGTGTTCTCAGATTACCTCATTGGCACTCGTGATAGCCTTATAATCTCTAGCCACATAAGCACAAACCAAAACATGCTATGACATACTCTTCATAGGTTTCTACCCATGAGACAAACTTACCCAAAACTCTCTTATATACACCACTAGATTCCTACATGGGAAACCACCAAACCGAACATGAGGATTTATAGAAACTAACACACTTACCTCCTCCAGGATATCAGGACTCTCAGTCCCTCACCCAGATGGTAGGTTCTCATATTCATATTCACAAATGCACATATAACCATCCTCTCTTTGTCTCTAGGGTTTGGTCCTCCCAAGGACATCTGGGGTTCAATAAGACTATAGGAATCATGCATAGAACGACTCAACTCAATCACTCAAGAGTATTCTAGTTTAGGAAATATCATATCGCATATTTCTCATAATTCTCATATCTTGGAGTTTAGGTTCTCTAACCTTCTCCCAATGGGTCTTAGTCTCTCTGGATTTAACCCTAAAATTGGTCCTAACACTAAAGGTCCTCCTTTGTAAAAGAGACTAAGGCTCTTGCTGATTCACATCCTTGTCTTAACTTAACATATCTTATCTCATAAAAGCCTAGTTAGTTGCATCATCAACACTAATCTCAAATTCTCAAAATTGGACTTAAGTCTTCAAAGACAACATACATCATCACAACCATCTTATATCATCTATATAAGACTTACATCATATCTTCAAAGCTTATTTCATCTATTCCATCTATCACATATTCCAACAAGGCTCTAGACATCTAATCTAGAACTACTCTCTCTTCTAGACTGATGTCATTCACTTTCACTTAGGATACATGAACACCTCCTACTCATACATGTGTGGGGAAATTTTTTGTAATACATATATATAATAAAATATTATATAGTTTTCCTATGATAAAACAAGCGTCATAGAAAACTATCAAGGTTTGATCCGATTGGAATCAAAAACCAAATCCAGAAAATGAGTGTCCCACACATAGTAGAGAGTACAGTGCCATGAAAACAAGTGAAAAGTGTGAGAACATGGTGTAGACTAGTGTAGATACTCTAGACAACGAGCACCATATGTCTAGGGTTTCTCTTCCCTTGATGTACGTCATTTCCAAATAATGGAACGTCCCATACCGCTTCACTACAAGGAAAGAATGACATCTAAGGACTTGCTATACAACAAGCACTAGTCTAGACCTAGTTCTCAGACATCTAGGTGCTAACCTAGAGGCTAGGTCAGATCTAGTCTCTAAAAGATGACTAATCCAACCCAAAAGATTATTAAGTTCAAGATTTTCTTTAGTTTGAGTTGCATAATGAGAAAATGTCAAGCTTTGCTATTGTTCATGCTCTGATACCACCTGTGACGTCCACAGATTTTCTAAAACTTAATATGACGTGTGACGTCCAAATTGAAACCCTCACCTCAGTAAGAATCCCAATTTAAATATCAAACACTAGGCTAAGAGAAAGAAAATCAGAGGAAGTTAGAAGGAAACACAGTAGTAGCACATGTACATGAACAATAATAAAACCATTAACACATTCACCATTCAACATATAATTACATAATTAATTGTTACAACATTTGATATTACATATTCAATAGAAAACTTCTACATATACATGTACTACAACTAAACAACATGATCTTAAGACAACAGGTCCACCTATACATCAGCTCGTCACACAACTCTCAACTATCCTGGATCTTCAAGAGCATAACTACAACCTAAACAAAAGATTACATGTGGTATGCGTCAGCACAATATTGAAGAATATTATACTGAGTACGCCTACATTCTTTTATTTACCTCTCATCATATCTTGGCAATAAGATAAAACTAATACTTGGCAGTTATAAAGAAAAATTTAAGAAAAGTGTATACTTACACAAAGATGTTTGTTAAAAAAAGAGAACACATATTTAAAGTTCATTTCCAATATATGTAAAGTTGATCAACCACATGCACTATTCTACCAAAGAGATTTAGTGCTCACATGTACTATTCTACCAAAGAGATTTAGTACTTTAATAAAAGCACTATTCTACCAAAGAGAATTAGTGTTCACATGTACTACTCTGCCAAAGAGATTTAGTACTTCCATCAATGCACTATTCTACCAAAGAGATTTAGTGCTATCATATAATGAATTAGATATCTTATGTTTCATGTGTTCATATCCATAAGTATGTAAAATCAAGCAAGATATCATTCAAGAACAATCATTCATCCAATCTCATATGCCAAGTATTTTACTACACATATAACACAAGCATATTGTATAATAAGCCAAGTAAGAGGTAATGGCGTACCTTGATCAAGAGATAATCTAAACCACATATTCCTCATGTCATCTATTTCTTGTTAAACCTGATCAAGACAAGATCATATACCATCATCAGGTTCTGATCTAAATCTCAACCCTAGTTATGTCCATTATAGGGTTTCACTTAGATCATTATGATATGTACATTATTACTTGTCTTATCTTCATCCTTATGTGGGATTTATGTTATTGATGTTATATTCCAGATTTTGATACCTAATTAGAATATTAGGTTCTATATTATTATTTATACATATTAACCCTAGGTTACATGTATTACTCAAATTAGGGTTTCATCACATGTATTAATGGTCATCTTCATATAACATTCGTTCCATGCATCTAACTGATATCCTAGTTACATATTAGCCTCACATTACTGATATGAACTTACTCTGTAAATTTCATCACTTATTGAGCATGTATGTATTTATTACATTATATTTAGGGTTATTAGCCCTAAATAGCCATATTGAGAAAATTACATGATTTCATGCTCTAACATTACAATTACTGACATCATATGCATTATAAAAATGATTATGGATTTACTAACATTTTATCATGATTTTAGGCCATATTTGATATTTATTATCCATCAAACAAGCATAATACATCTTACATAATAGCATTTCTATTTAAGATAAAAAGTATGATATCATGGTCTCATGTTTTTCTACTCATTTTTTTGAGAATTTTGGTATATTATTTGTATTTTTCTGATCATCGAGCTAATTTCTATGAATTAAACAAGATCTGGGATTTTTACCTTTGTGGACCAATCACAGGGCGCCACGTGGCCACTTGGGCGTGGCCTGCAGCTCCTCTCGCTGGGACCCTGTCTGGATCCAGGGTGGGATTTGTAGATCCCCGGGTCTGTTAACCCGGGTCGGGGCCTCCTCTCTGGTTCTCACGTAACTCGGGCGCAAGACCACGGCCGTCTTTCCCTCGATCGTGTGACTCAGAGCTGCCACCGCGAGGGCCAACTCTGTTGAGCGATCGGTCATCATCCAGTGCTCCTCACAGATGGCTTGACCCTCCATTAGCTTCGACATCATCTTTCCAACTTTCACGGCTTCTTAGGTTCACCATGGCACCTCCGATCCTCCAACCCCATGAGATCGTCGAAGCTTGCAGCTGTTGTGGATCTGTAGAAGAGGCAAAATGCCCCCGATCACCCAATCACCAAGACAAAGTGACGTACAACAACACAAAGCCCTCACGAACTCACTGATATCCTCAGTTTGCAAATATAACAACTACACGCCGCCGCCAACCTTGGTCTTCTTCTCTAGCAAGTTGAGCTTCATCAGCCTTCGACGCTGCTACAACAAGGGCCAAAAACATTATCAAGTGACTCAACTCAGCTCGCCCATCCTCCTCGCCTACTCATCTTCCTCTGATCCCATCTCTGTCTTTGAGATACACCTTCATCTACCACCTATACACTGTAGTGGAGAACTAGCTGAGGGGTGGGGCTTGTTCTCTCTCTACTCCGCAAAAAGAAACGAAAACAGGGTCAGGATTATTGTATTCGGGAAGGTGAGGCCAACCGCTCACTTTGATCGCCTCCTTGATGTACGTCCTAGGTGGTCATGGAATCCCTGGTGGGTCACAGACACCCCATGTCTGAGTCCCAACGCCGGAGGTCGAGGACAAACTCACAACCATGAGATCTACGATCTACTGTCCATATTAAAGCCAGCTACAACCCAATCTGTGGCTTCTCCTAAGTCAAGGGCCTCACCCATCAGATTAGCCATGAATGGACAAGATTTGTCCATGGAAACATAGCCCAAACCAAGGGATGCATGACACATCCATTAAGCCCCAAACTTAGGTTTGTGGACATCAACTATGGACATTATTTCACAAATTTCAAATCTTAATAACACCCTCTAGGAAACTCCAATTGCCACCAAATTTTAACCATAGCTTCCCTATCTCTCAAGATACATTATATGCAAGTTTTTTTTCCAATACTCAACTATTCTACTTTTCAACTAAATTCCTCAAAACAATATTAACTTTGGGATATTACTCATAATATAAATATCAATCACCATCCAAACTTCACCAAAGCACTTGCAAATCTTATGATAACTCAACATGCATGAATTCACTTATGTCATTAGACATTTAAGGATTCCAAAAGTCCACTCCATAATAGTACAAGTGGGACATATCAGATGGAACTTCCGTGTGAGAGACGAGGAAGTACCCAACAACCAAGACAAAGCTAGTAAGGTTAGCATCAGTGACAATAGTTCAATTGTGGAATTGACAGAGGATGTGGACAAGCATCACAAGATGGTTCTTCTAGATAGGTCATAGATGATGCCAGTGACAATAGGCAACAACTCAATTCTACATGATGAGTAATCCAAAGGGAGTGGTCAACCTGTGAGTTGTGATGGATCAGATGGAGTTATTTCATTTTGCCTTATCTTCTTTTTAGTTTGTATTTGTTTTGGTTGACATGGGTGCTACACACTCTTTTATCACTAGATAAGTGATTTCTAGTTGTTCCTTATTTATTAGTCATAGGTGTGATAGTCTTCATTTAGAAACCATGTTGGTTGGTTCTAATGAGTTGTGGGAGGTGTGTCCTTCCTGCATCCTTTCTTTTTTAGGACATAGCATTCAAGTGGATCTCATACCACTTGACATGCATGGATTTGATGTGATCGTTAGAATGGATACTTTGGAGAGGTATCAGGTGGTCTTGGACTATAGTTCCAAAGTGGAAATGTTTGTCGATGGTGGTGTCACGTGGGTCTTCCAAGGTGATAGGAAAATTCTCCCTATCTACTTGGAGTCAGTGATGGTGGTAAAAAAGCTGATGATGCAAGGCTGTGATGCGTTCTTGGCACATGTGGTAGACACCAAGGCAAGGACTCTGAGTATCCAGGAGGTGTCGGTTGTTTGTGAGTTTGAGGATGTATTTCCAGAAGTGTTACCAGGTGTTCCTCTAGTTAGAGAGAATGATTTTGAGATCAATCTAGATCTGGGCATGCATCCGATGGCTCTAACATTATATAGAATGACACCAGCTGAAATGTCAGAGTTGCAAAAACAATTGCAAGACCTGCTTGAGAAAGGTTTCATCAGGCTGAGTATGTCGTTGTTAGGTGCTCCAGTTTTGTTCATCAAGAAGAAAGATAGATCCATGAGGTTGTGCATTAACTTCATATAGTTAAACAAAGTGACGATTAAGAACAAGTATCCCTTTTCACGTATTGATGATCTATTTGATCAATTGAGGGATGATGTAGTTTTTTTAGAAAAAAACTTCAGGTCTGGAAATCACCAGTTGTGGATCAAGGTGGATGACATACCAAGGTCAACTTTTAGGATGAGTTATGATCATTACAAGTTTGTGGTTATGCCGTTTCGGCTAACCAACACACCAACAACATTCATGAACTTGATGAATAGAGTGTTTCGGTCGTATCTTGATTAATTTTTGGTAGTCTTCATAGATGACATCTTGATATACAACCGGGATAGCCATCAACATGACCAACATCTACATCACGTGTTGACTTGTTGAGACAACATCAGTTGTATGTGCAATTCAATAAATGTGAGTTTTAGCTGACGGAGGTGACCTTTCTTGGACATGTGATATATGCTGAGGGTGTTTGTGTGGACCCCAAGAAATTTGAATATGTGATTGAGTGGGAGAATCCAAAGATGCTGATAGAAGTGCACTATTTTCTAGGTTTATACTATTGGAGGTTCACAAAGAACTTTAGTGCCATAGTATTACCCCTAACAAACAAGACAAGGAAGGATGTACCTTTTTTCTGGGATGACAAGTATCAGTGTGCTTTCTAGTTGTTGAAGGAGAAGATGTTAAGTGCACAAGTGCTAGTGCTCCCAATGCATAGAAATGGCTATATTGTCTTTTGTGATGCATCGAGGAATGGTCTGGGTTGTGTGTTGATGCAAAATGAGAATGTTATCTCTTTCACATCACGTCAGTTAAATAAGAATGAGGAGAACTACCCTACTCATGAACTATAGTTAGTCACAGTAGTTCATGCTCTGAAGATCTAGAGACAATACCTTTATGGTGAGAAGTGTCAGATCTTCACTGACCATAGGAACCTGAAGTCCATCTTTTCACAACAAGAGTTGAACGTGTGGTAGAGATGCAGGATGGAATTAATCAAAGGCTATGATTGTACTATAGATTACCATCCAAGGAAGGAAAACATAGTGGCAAATGTTCTGAGAAGGAAGTCTTCTTCACCATCATGAGTTGAGAAGGTGCAATTATGTTATGTAGTGTGCCACAAGAGAGACATGTTGGTCTCCTTGCATCTGATGAATGTAACGCTAGAAGTGTCCATATTAGAAGGCTTATTAGCTCAGTTGCAAGTAAACCCTACATTGAGGCAGCTGATCAAAGATGTACAACAAGGTGATACTATAATACAATAGATTCGATCAAAGTTTGGCATCAAGAAGCGTGATGGTTTCTATGAGGCTAAGGATGGTACAATGTGTTACCATGATAAAGTAGTGGTACTTGTTGTTGGAAGCCTAAGGAAGTCAGTTTTGGAGGAGTCTCACTCCTTGATGTTCACTATGCATCCAGGAAGAACCAAGATGTATCACAATCCAAAGTATTTGTATTGGTGGCCTATCTTGAAGTGTGATGTGGTGACAACATCAATGTTGATGCACTTTTATTAGCCTTTTTCATGATAAAAAATTGAGAAATGATGTTCAGATGTTTAGTTTTATCCATTTTTTACTCTAGTTCACTTAAATGATAAAGTTCCAATTCATTTTTGATGATATTTGAAGGGATCAGGTGCAAATCTAGTGAAATTGATGAAGTCGAAAAGACCTTGCTTCAAATAATCGACCAACCGATCGACAAGATAAGTCTTCACTAAGAGGTTGAAAAAAACCACCTTCTCAAGTTCGACAGACTCATCGAGCACCAACTTGTCAGATTGAAGAATCTCGATAGCCATCTGTCGACTTATGAATGTCAAGCAAAGTACAAGTCTCACATCTGTCAATTAGACATCGATAGACCACTCTGTTGACACTGATGGATTCTTATCAGTCTGAATCTATCGAACCAATCATCTACACAATTGTCGAATAGAGGTTCCCCTATACCCCCATCGATTGTTCTGACGATAGAAACATCGACAACACTGTTGATGTCCAGAAGAATCATGTCGATGAGTCACCTCAACAAACCGATCAACCTCCTCATCAACATCATCACACTGATAGATACCCTAAAAAGAAGAACTCTATCAAGGATAATAAGAGATTGACATATATGTTGATCGATAAAGACTTGTCAAAGAAGTCCGAAGTCGATGTCCTTGTCGACATCTGCATCGATGCCATATGGACAAATCACCTAGATAAACCTCTGGTCAAAGACTATAAATAGACCCCTAGGACATCACTTCAACGCATCTTGGATCCATGTAGTCAAAGAGACAAGATGCTTCCGCCAAGTCCTCCCAAGTTCCAAAGTCAAAGGACTTGAGATGTTGACCTATCTAAGATCTATGGATTTAGCTTGTCGACCTCGCTCCTTGGTGTCTCCATTCCGCCATCATCGTTGATCGAAAGGACCTTCTTGCTTTAAGCCAAGATCAGAAGGGAGGAGGAATTTTGTCGACCTCACTGTCCAACGTTGTGATATCAGTTGAGAGGTTGATTGATCTACCCTTGTATTGATCTCCTCCTTCCTCTTTCTTTGTTATGACTTATTCTAGTTGTACTCTTTTAGTTTCTTCATCCATGTGTGGCTAAACCCCATAACTTGGGTTGGAAGTAGCCGTGAGGCCCTCCCAAGTTCTAGAGTCAAAGGATGAGAGTTGTTAACCTGTCTAAGATCTATGGATTCAGCCTGTCTACATCGCTCATTGGTGTCTCCATTCCACCATCATCACTGATCCAAAAGACCTTTTTTTTTAAGCTTAGATCAGAAGGGAGGAGGAAGCTTGTCAACCTCAGTGTCCAATGTTGTGATATCAGTCAATAGGTTGGTAGATCGATCATTCAATCTACCATTATATTGATACTCTCCTTCCTTTTTCTTTATTATGACTTATTCTAGTTGTACTGTTTCGGTTTCTTCATCCATGCGTGGCTAAACCCTATAACCATGCCCTCCCAACCACGTAATTGTTCATCTTTCTATTTTATGGCATATGTTACTTACAATTTTGTTCTTATATTCATGTTTTACTACATCGATTGATATTTATCTAGCCTCTTCTGACGTTTGATATGGATATTGTTTGAGAGAATGGTTTCAATAAGATCTAGATTATAGGACAGTCATGATACACAAGAGTGAGGAGTTGCTATAAAAAAGTCATATTATTTTCCCTTGATCTTTTGGTTATTACCTCAAGAGAGATAACCCCCTTTGATAGAATTCTGCCCGGATCTCGATAGAAGGAAGGAAGAAATATTTTCTCATGGTTGTTTGCAAAATAAGTAGAGTATATATATCAAATAGGAGTGAAGGTTCTACGTGATTGTGGTTTCCTTGATTGGTGAAACCCAATCCAAGTCCCTTTTTATCTTGATTTCTCGATTTATCTTTGTTATTCCTTTGATCTTTCATAAGTTAGGTTATTTCTTCATTAGATTAAATTGGTTCCTTAATTGGAACACCATCAAATTTGTTCTTTGGTTAGGCTAGACTAAGCCAAGATTTTGCATTCTTACTCTATTATTATCATTGTCCGTGTGTTCGACCTCTCACTATTACAAAGACTCTATATTTAGTTGTGAACGTCTCTACTAGTTGGGTATATTCAAAGTTTGATTTCTTTGACTAGAACAATCACGTTTACACTTTTGGCCCACAAAAAAGGGCAATCAACTTTTGGTGTTGTTGTCATGGACAAGACAATGGATAATCTTTAAGAACTTGAGTTCTACTTAGCAGTAGTCATTGCTTCTAAATTTTTGCAAAAAGTTTATTAGCACATCATGTTACTACCTATCTACTAGAATATTGGTTATGTTTCTAGTATTTGACTCTAATTAATTCAATAGTTTTCTTTCAAGTATTTAATGTCATCTCTTACCAATCCTAGAGTTCCTCACTAAATTTTCTAAGGTAGATATTCTCCTCAGTGATCCAATGGCGGCACAAGGACCTCCTGACACAAATGTCCCTGAAGAAAAGTCCTCTCTACATTCATTGGTCATATGCCGTATGAATGATGACATGGATCCTATAGTCCTTCCTCGCATGCCAGCAACATACTTGGATTTGAAGCCTGGGTTCATCAACATGATTCAAAATCAAATGTTTGGGGGGAATTTCTGTTGAAGAAAACCTTATCATCATATAGATGCCTTCAAAAACCTATGTAATACTATAAAGGTGAACAAAGTACCTCAAGATGTCATCTACATGAAGGGTTTCTATTTCTCCCTTAAGTACAAAGCCTTACAATGACATCTTTCTCAAAAGGGCATTACTTCATGGAAACAACTGTATGATGCATTTGTGAACAAGTTCTGTCTAGTTGAAAAGACAGTTAGGTGTAAGCTTAAAATTATCAGTTTTAGGCAGAAAGCTACCGAAAGACTGCATGATGCATGGGATATATACTAGTAATACTTGAGAGACTGTCCACATCATGGCTATGATGATGGGTTTATCATCACTACTTTTTATGAGAGTCTTACATCCACTGATAGAACATCCTTAAGCGTTGCAACTGGTAGCAATTTCATGAAACATGATGCTGAAACCTCTAAAGAGATAATCAATAACGTGACATCTCTCTAATAAGGTTGTGACTATGATAAAGGTTCTACAACAACCGTGTCCACTGTTAGTGATTCTCTAGATTCTAAGCTATTGGAGAAATTAAACAACAAACTTGAAAATATGGCATTTGACGTCCAAAATATGAAGGAAGTAAATTCCAGACACTTCACTGAGGCATCCATAAAGTTTGTCATTTGTGGAGAAAGGGGTCAAGGCATAGATCACTGTATTTACACTCATGAAGTAGAAGACACTCAGACTGAGAATGTGTCCTATGTGAATTAAAAATGACTCAATCATCCCAGATTCTCCTATTGGAACACCTCTACAGTGGAAACTCATTTCAACTGTATCAATCTTCTCAAGCAATGGGTAGAGGGAAAGTCATTGGTAGAGCAACCCCACCTGGATTTCAAAACATCAGACCTCAACCAAAACAACAAGGAGCTTTCAATGGGTAAAGGGGGAGTCCTTTTCAACAACATCAGAAGTCTATATCTAGTCCAGAATCCTTAACTGAGAAGATAGGGGAATGTTTGATGAGCAGTAACAACATTTTAGCAAACATGTAGATGTTGTAATGGCATACTTTGTAAATATTTTGAATAATAATAATAAAGGAAATTTCTGTCTATATGTTTAATTGTTTTCAAATAATAGTATTACATGATAGATGTCTAGAGAATGATAAAATTCAATGATTTATGTATTCAATTACGTGACTTGAACAATAATATCATACAAATGTTAAGAGTGTGTAAATTCTCTCTAATGTCCCTAGTCAGGGTGTTATTGTGGAAATAACCATAGACATCAATAACATAGAAGACTAGAGTGTGTGTTGGTTGATGACAAAGTCTCATTAGTCATGATATGTGATATCAAACCAAGCACACAGATACATGTTAGAGAACAGTGTATCAGAAAGACCCACCATAAGAGTGATTCATGGAAACCACACTTGGTTAGTTAGGACCAACTCTTATAGTATTGGTGGTGACTGTGGTTCTTAGACATGAAATCACTGCACTCATCACATGTGATTGGGTACACTTTGACATCATCAAACACAATCCTAAAACATGGGTTGTTATAGCAGCGATGATTGGGTGACTTTGATACATGGGGACTTGACTGTGAGTGATAGATATGGAATTTTTCCCTCCTAAGGGAGTATGATATCTTGGCCAATTGAGGAGTGAGACTGAGAAATGCATGGCCATGCACATGTCAGTCAATGCATGACATTGAGCTTACATATATCTCAGACAGTCTACTCTGAGTCAAGAAACATGGATTGAACATTAGTAGAGGATGACAAGTTCATGCCTTGAGTTCAATCTGGATATCAGTTACAAAGGGACTATACATTCATTGTAACACCAACAACATATTGTAGGCTGAAAGTTGTTCTCCAACTTTCCTCTTCACTTGGGTAGCATTGATGTGTGACTAGGCACCACTCTTTGCTTGTGATGTCATAAGTTAGTTATGGACATTCACTGCGAATGTGAAATGGAACCTATAGGTTCACACAAATATGATTAACCTAGAAGAGGAGTTTATCCATGAATGATGCTTAGATTGATTACTAAAGTGTTTAGGCACATAATTAAACATTCAATCAATAGACTTGACTCAGAATCATCAAGTTCAATTGTTGAACCAATTGATTAGAGTGTCAGATTGATTGAGTACTACATTGACTGAGTTCTGCACAAACTGGACCACCAACCGACCAGTTTACTGGGTGAACCAATTGACTCATTCTCATGACACGATCTATTCACACCAGTGAACTGATCAGTTCACATGGACCAACTGAGCAGGTGTTTGGGTTTCCTAGTTTGTGAGAAAAGATTTTCATTTCACTTGTTCAATTTGATTGGGACAAGAATTAATATTTTTATTAATTAGGAAAGTCTAGAAAGTGAAATGATTGGTTCACTAAGTGAACCAACCAGTTCACTAAGTGAACCAACCGGTTCACACTCCCAACCAACTGATTCAAAAGTGAACCGATCATCTCACTTGCCCGAATGACCAATTGAGTTATGAAACGACCTATTCGATGCCGTAGTGCAATCAGTTCATGGAAATTTCAGACCCTTCTACTCCCGTACAGATTGAGAACCCTGACCCTATCCTCTGACTATAAATAGAGGGGTACATGAGGCTGCTTAGAACAAACAACTCAGAACATCAGTTTCTCTGCAAAGTTATTGTCCTCTCTAGTTGTGGTAACCTAGAGAGCCCAAGCAAGTTCTACCCGTCTAGGGAGGAACAATGAGGGAAAGACAACTTCAGGAAATCAACTGATTGTGGGAGAGTGTGTCGATGATTGGTACCCCAATAGAAGGGGGTGACTCCTTCTAGTGTCCTTCAAGATATGATGACTAAAATTCCAGATAGTCTGTGTGGACTATCTATAGAGGGGGGAGATTTCTTCCGCTCTGGAGAACAACTATCAACCATAGTCCGGGTTTACACCAGGAGATGAACATATGCCGTCAAAGACTAGGTGGTTGAAGGCCGCACTAATTGTGAGGTATTATTGCTAAGCAAGCCTTAGGACTAGGTTCGCTAAACTATCTTTCCTATTGCATAGTTGTTGATGTGATCTGCTTGTTATGGGTATGTGGTTATATAAAAAATTTATTTTCGTTTCCTATTCTATCCCACAAAATCAAACAGTGGTATCATAGCCACGTCAACATACTATGTTTTAGGATTAATCGATATAATCTAATTTTGGCTTTTCCATTTTTGCATGCGATGCGAATAATTTAACTAGATAATGTGGATATCCGATTAAACACCACAAATCCCTATATACATATATGATATCGTATATATATGCAATCAATACAATGCCCTAAAATGGTTTTGATGGTGGATGTGTAGCGTGGTTATGGCCTATAGACCCCTATGTGTGTTCTTGGTTGGTTGTGGTTGTTTGCATCTCAGTCTACGTACCGAGTCCTTTCTTCTATTTCAATATAACTCAAGATAAATCGATCCTTCTCTTCTACCTTTGCTCTCCCTGAATGTAACTCGGGGTTTCCCAAAGAAATTTGTAAAAGTAGGATAGTTTTTCTTCCTGTTATGTTGAAGATCGGCGGGCACCCTAACGAGCAGTTGGAGGACCGAGATGACTGGCTGATGGTGTGAGACGAGTGGCTGGTGGCCTGACAAGGAGCAAGATGACCTAACGAACCGACCGTATGGAGGAGCCAGACGATCAATTGGTAACAACCAACTGAATGTCCAGGAGGCGTTCTGATCAGTCATAGGATGAGATGATCAACCCAGAATTACCCAAACATAGATCTTCATCAACTACAGGTTGTTGCATGTGATGTAGACCTAGATGACCATAGTGCCTAGCGGCTCAAGGAATTACAATAGGATGGCCATAATCATCGCTCTATCGCTTTGCATGTTTTCTTATGGGATATAGAATGTATATGATACATACTATATATGTGGTAATTGGATATGTATATGTATATAAATACCAAACCACTCAATAAATATTAAGAATTAGATGCTTTCCATTAGTGGAACACATGAAAAGCTTGATCAAAAAGTGTAGGCATCCCAAGGATGGTGCGTTGTCTATCTCATGGAAGTGTGATGATAGTTGTGTGGGCCCACCAAGTGGGGTGTACTTCTGCTGTGTTGGCTTTTGGGTCAGACTTAACTAAGTGATCTTAATGGGATTAAGTTCTTCGAGGCATGGAGATGATCATGGCAAAGAGTTGCTTATGTCATCTATCCAAGAGTTGCATAAGATGCAATTGGTAAATGTTACCTACCTTAATAATTGATTCTGAACGCTGGCGTTGGCCGGGTAATAATGCAATTATTTTGGATCTTGACTCACTAGAAGGTTGTACTGCACAATCTTCCGAATTGATGGTAAGGGCTATGAATTTGATCAAAAATAGTGAGACCAATAATTAATTAAAGTTCTAATTAATATCGTCAAATGTATTCAAATCAAATCAAATCGAAATGAGTTTTAACAAAATGTAAATGTTTTCTCTTCTAGAATCAAATTGTAAAGAAATCATCTTTTAAATCATGCAAATTAATTGAGATAAATATCCATAACTGGTTAAGGACTTTGAGAAGTTTTCTGCATAATCCTAAGATACCAGTGGCCTTTGAATCTTCTTTATGTACGCTTAAGGTGTTGGTTGAGGCACAAAAGAAGAGGGATAGTTCCATGATAGTGATCAGTGGAATGGAGTCCAAGGATGCATGCAAGGGAGAGAATTGTTCTCTTGCAAGCTAAATTCCATGTCTTCTGTGCTCAAAACATGGAGAGGATTGAGGGAATCACGTGCAAGAGATAGAGATCTCTACTTCAGGTGTATACATGATAGAGATTTACTTTACTACTTATTCAACATGGGTACTTGATACCGGATGTGGATCACACATTTTTTCAAATGTGAAGGATCTGAAAGGAAGTATGCCTTTAGGGAAAGGTGAGGTTGAACTACGTGTTGCTTATGGAGCAAGAGTTGCTTCCAGTGCTATAGGAACCTACGAGTTATTTCAACCAAGTGGGCTGATAATAGAGTTACAGAACTAATATTATATACTTGCCATAAATAGGAATATCATTTCTGTATCTTGTTTGGACAAGGATGGATTTGAATTTCTTATTAAGAATGGAAAGTGTTCCATTTCTAAAGATGGGATCTTTTATGGTAGTGCCCCAATGTCTTATGGTCTATACTTGATGGATATACAAACAAGTATATGCAACGTAAACACCAAAAGAAAAAACTCAATGACTCAAACAAAACATACCTTTGGCATTGTCGTCTAGGGCACATAAATGAGAATCACATATCTAGACTCCATAAAGATGATTATCTAGACTCTTTTGATTTTGAATCATTAGAGACATGTGAATCTTGTTTATTGGACAAAATGACCAAGGCTCCCTTTTCTGGAAGCAAGCATCTCAGAGCTGGATTGAAGCAAGCATCTCAGAGCTGGAATCTTCAATTTGAAGAAGTAGTCAAAGAGTTTGGCTTTTGTCAAAACGAAGATGAGCCTTGTGTGTACAAGAAGGTTAGTGGGAGCATGACTACACTCCTCATATTGTATGTAGATTACATACTATTGATGGGGAATGATAATCCTACTTTATAAAAGGTAAAGACATGGCTGGGAAATACATTCTCAATGAAAGACTTAGGAGAAGCATCATATATCTTAGGAATCAAGATCTATAGAGATAGATCTAGAAGGCTTCTTGGACTAAGTCAAAGCACATACATTGACAAAACGTTGAAGAGGTTCAACATGGAGAACTCAAAGAGAGGAAGCATACCCATGAGGCATGGAGTTCCCATCTCTAGAGCTCAATGTCCCAAATATTCTGAAGATAGGGAACACATGAATGTGATTCCATATGCATCAACAATTGGATCCATCATGTACGCAATGTTGTGCTTCCATCCCGATGTCTCTTATGCACTCAACATGATGAGCAGATACCAGCCAGATCCCAAAGATGCTCACTGGACAGCCGTAAAGAACATCCTAAAGTACTTGAGAAGGAGTAAGGATCAGTTCCTCGTCTACAACAGTGAGGAAGAGTTGGTGGTAAAGGGTTACACTGATGCAAGCTTCCAAACCAATAAAGATGATTACAGATTGCATTCAAGATTTGTGTTTTGCCTCAAAAATAGAGCTGTGAGCTGGAAGAGTTCCAAGAAAGAGACAATTGTGGATTCTACAATAGAGGCCAAGTATATTGATGCATCCCATGCAGCAAAGGAGGTTGTATGGATCAAGAAGTTCATCTCTAAGCTTGGGGTGGTTCCTAGCATCTGTGATGCAATTGAGCTTTATTGTGACAACTATGGAGCTATTTCCCAAGCTAAAGAATCTAGATCACATCAGCAGTCCAAGCACATACAACGATGCTTCCATCTCATATGAGAGATCGTACAGTGAGGAGATGTGAAGATTTGCAGAGTACTAACTAAAGACAATATTGATGATGCCTTGACTAAGGAACTCACACAGATGAAGCATGATGGTCATGCTAGATCACAAGGACTGAGGTTCATGGGTGATTGTCTCTAAGTACAAGTGGGAGTATGTTGGTATGTATTCCCATATAGCCAGTCATGTGATGATTGTAATGGCATACTTTGTAAATGATTTGAATAGTAACAATAAAGGCAATTTTCGTCTATACATTTAACTATTTTGAGATAATATTATTACATGATAGATGTCTAGAGAATGACAAAACTAAATGACGCATGTCTTCAAGTACATGACTTGAATGATGAGATCATACAAATGTTAAGAGTGTGTACATTCTCTCTAATGTCCCTAGTCGGTTGTTATTGTGGAAATAACCATAGACATCAATAACACAAAAGACTAGACTGTTTGTTGGTTGATAACAAAGTCTCATTAGTCATGATATGTGATATCAAACCAAGCACACAGATACATGTTAGAGAACAATGTATCGGGTAGACCCACTATAAGAGTAATACATGGAAACCACACTTGGTTAGTCAGGATCATCTCTTATAGTATTGGTGGTGAATGTGGTTCTTAGACCTGAAGTCACTGCACTCATCACATGTGATTGGGTACACTTTGACATCTTCAAACACAGTCTTGAAACACGGGTTGTTATAACAGTCATGATTGAGTGACTTTGACACATGGGGATTTGACTGTGAGTGGTAGATATGGAGTTTGTCCCTCCTAAGGGAGTATGATATCTTGGCCACTTGAGGAGTGAGAAAGAGAAATGCATGGCCATGCACATGTGAGTCAATGTATGATATTGAGCTTACATATATCTCAGATAGTTTACTCTGAGTCAAGAAACATGGATTGAACATTTCTAGAGGATGACAAGTCCATGCCTTGAGTTCAATCCGAATATCAGTGACAAAGGGACTATACATTCACTATAACACCAATAATAGATTGTAGGTTGAAATTTGTTCTTTAACTTTCCTCTTCATTTGGGTAGCACTGATGTGTGACTAGGAACCACTCTTTACTTTTGATGTCAAAAATTAGTTATGGGCATTCACTGCCAACGTGAAATGGAACCTATAGGGTCACACACATAGGATTAACCTGGAAGAGGAGTTTATCCATGAATGATGTTAAGATTGATTACTAAAGTGTTTAGGAACTCAATTAAACATTCAATCAATAGAATTGACTCAGAATCATCAAGTTCATGTGTTGAACCAATTGATTAGAGTGTCAGATTGATTGAGGACTACATTGACTGAGTTCTGCACAAACTGGACCACCAACTGACTGGTTCGATGGGTGAACCAATCGGCTCATGGTCATGAGACGACTAGTTCACACTTGTGAACCGATCGGTTCACATGGACTAACCGAGTAGGTGTTTGGGTTTCCTAGTTTGTGAGAAAATATTTTCATTTCACTTGTTCAATTTGATCGGGACAAGAATTAATATTTGTATTAATTAGAAACAAACAAGGAAAGTCAATTGTGGGCAAGTCTGGGAAGTGAAATGACGAGTTCACTAAGTGAACCGACCTGTTCACACTCCCAACCTATCAATTCAAAAGTGAATCGATTGACTCACTTGCCTAAATGACCAGTTGAGTTATGAAATGACCATCTTGTCTACTACAGTGCAATCAGTTCATGGAAATTTTAGACCCTTCTACTCCTGCACAGATTGGGAACCCTAATCCTACCCTCTACTATAAATAGAGGCCACAAGGGTTTCTCATAATAGATAACTTAGAACATCAGTTTCTCTACAAAGTTGTTGTCCTCTCTAGTTGTGGTAACCAAGAGAGCCCAAGAAGTTCTACCCAACTAGTGAGGAACAGTGAGGGAAAGACAACTATAGAAAAACAACTGATTGTGGGAGAGTGTGTCGATGACTAGTACACCGACAAAAGGGGATGACTCCTTTTAGTGTCCTTCATGAGAGGATAACTAGAGTTCCCTTAGTCCATGTGGACTATCTATAGATGTGGGAGAACTTTTCCGCTCAGGAGGACAAATGTCAACTGTAGTCTGGGTCTACACCAGGAGCTGCATAGATGTCGTCAAAGATAAGGTGGTTGAAGGATGCACTATCTGTGAGGTATTGTTGCTGAGCAAGCCTCAATACTAGGTATACCTCGCTAAACCATCTTTCCTATTGCATAGTTGTTGATGCGATCTGCTAGTTATGGGTTTGTGGTTAGATAAAAATTTTGTTTCCGCTACCTAGTCGGTTCGACAAAACCCAATAGCAGACGCATATGAGCACTGTGAACACTCAAATATGTGAAATTCAAACCCACAATCAGACGACCAATCATCTAGTAGCTTCTATTTCCATCATCAATTGGAAGATCAGTAGGACAATTTTCATCCAACACTGAAAAAAATCCTAAGAACAAGACGACAAGAATGACCACAATTCACTCTGAGAGTTCCAATTCCATTCCACAACCTGAAGTATTGATCAATAAAGAGTCAAAAATAGCCTAGCGAGCAATCCAATGTGCAAAAATCCAAAGGCGGAACAAATTCCATTCCGTCATTGAAAATGACTGAAATTACCGCTAGTCCCCTTTCCATATCACTTCATCAACGGGAAACTCAAGAAGAGATACACCAAGTTCCTTGACATCACTAAAAAAATTCATCGTCATATTCCTCACTTTGATGTCATAGATAAGATGCTTATGTATGCCAAATTCCTAAAGGATCTCATCATGAAGAAGAGAAAGAGGGGTTAACTTGAGACGATATGTCGTACAAAAATGGTGTCATACTTTTGTCAATCAAATATGCTGATGAAACAAAAAGACCTTGGTGCCTTTACTATTCCATTCCTCATTGGGTATTCATCAGCAAGAATATGGTCTTGCTGATTTAGGGGCCAAAATTGGTCTCATGCCCTACAGTTTGGCCAGCAAGTTGGTCCTCACTGACATTATTAAATCCAATATGAGAATTCAATTAGCAGATAATTTTTATACCAAACCAATTGGAGTGGTGAAGGATGTACCAGAATAGGAAATTTCTTCATTACTTGTGACAACGTCATTATCAATGCAGTGGAAGACCCCATATGTCCAATGATTTTTAGATGACCCTTCCTTTCCACAACATGAGCGCTAATTGACATGGTTGATGGGTTAATCCTGATAAGAGTTGGGAACGAATCTATTGATTTCCACATACTTAATCATATGAGGGACCATTTCTCAGTAGAAATAAGCTATTTCACTTATTGTTGCAATCAACTATTTGTAGAAATACAAGAACACAATGATATGATCGACCCCCTGATGTGAGCTCTAATCAATCCTGCTTTAGGATTTGATGATACCAAGTTCGAAGAAATCTTAGCATACTTGGTAGCCACAAACTAGGAAGAGGAATTTTATAGAGCTACTAAAATAGTAAAATATGTTTTTCTTCAGCATGAACCAAAAGATGACTCAGTTCCAAAACTACTGCCAGAGCACAAACCCCTCCCTAAATGTTTAAAGTACACATTTCTTGATGTGAAGAAGAAACATTTGGTGATCATTAATGCACAAATTCCTTTCAATCAGCAAGAGCAACTGTTATCTGAACTAAAAACTCGAAAGAAGGCTCTTGGGTATTGTATAGATGATATCAAAGGTCTCAGATAGATAGTGTGCATGCATAGAATAAACTTCGACAATGATGAAAATCTATGATTCTAAGGTCAAAGAAAATTGAATGAAAAAATGTGAGATGTCATACATAGAGAATTCATCAAACAAGTAAATGTCTGATATTATCTATGCTATTAGTGACAACAACTGGGTAAGTCTAATTTATGTGGTTCCCAACAAGGGAGGGATGATAGTTGTAACACCCCAATTTCTAAAATATGCACAACCTAAGCGAGAGCATAGATCACATTGAGATGTCACAAACATGATCATCATTGCATAAAAATAAAGTTCATTAATAAAAACATGTTTATATTGATGGTTTTCCTTTTTCTACATTTGTTATTCCATATCTGGTAGACTTCTCCTACTCCCCCTCTACCCCTCCATGGTAGCAGGGTCTTCTTGGGCACATGACCTTCGGGCGAACAGAGTTTGGGGTTGTTGGATTTGGACAGACCCAAAGAAGGTGTTTAACACCTCTATTCCCGATGTAGTAACATGGGATCATGTTTTTGATTTCGGGGTTCCCAGTGTTCTCTTCGTGCTTCACGGATCTCAGTTCAAGCTGAAGGAGATGAAACCCAGTTTCCTTTTTCCAATTTTCCCTCGATTCTTTCTTACGCTGATCGCACCTCCATGGTTATTCAAGTAATGTTTAAATTCTATTTTTAGTTTACATGTTTTCTTTAAATATATAACATGTTCATTTACACTTACCAATTTGTTTGATGCATGGTTGGGGGCGTGACTCCCACAAGAAAGGAGCAATGTCAATGATAAATCCATCTAAGGACCAGTTGAAGAAGAAGAAGCTCAAGGACATTTGAAACCTTACCTGGTGGGGTGCCAACTATCCATAGAGTAGTTTTCCTTTATGTTTACGAAACATGTGTTTTAGTGTTGCTGTGACTTTTATGAGAAAGTGCAGTATGTTTAAGGGTAAACATGTTTATTTTTGTTCATGTATGAGTTATGTTGAGGACATGAGCATGATAACTATTATTTTATATTGTGTTGGTTTATATATGAAATTTATTTTTATGCAATGATGATCATGTTTGTGACATCCCAATGCAATCTATGCTTCCGCTTAGCATTGTGCATGTTTTAGAAATTGGAGTGTTATAATAGTAGTAAGAGATAGTGAAGGAAATGAATTTGCCACTCATATAGTGACTAGTTCACGTATGTGCATTAACTATAGACTATTGAATGCAACAACACACAAGGATCATTTTCCTCTTCCCTTCATTGATTGTGTTTTGGAGAGGTTGGCACATCATTCTTACTGTTGTTATCTTGATGGTTATTCTAGTTTTTATCAAATTTCCATTCATCTAGAAGATCAAGAAAAGACCACATTCACTTGTTTATATGGGACATATGCTTTTCGATGTATGTCATTTGGTCTATGCAAAACCCCTATGACCTTTTAGAGGTGCATGTCGGTTATATTTTCTGATCTAATAGAAGTCTTCATGGACGACTTCTCTGTGTATGGGTCATAGTTGGAAGAATGTTTAACAAATTTATCCTCAGTTCTCTAGAGATGTGAAGAAAAGTAGCTAGTTCTCAACTAGTAGAAGTACCACTTTATGGTACGAGAATTAATAGTTCTAGGACACTAGGTGTTAGAAGCTGGCATAGAAGTGGATAAAAGTAAAATCGAGGCCATCTGTAAACTTCTACTTCCTTCTTCAAATTATTCAATCATTATTTTTCTGGGACATGCATTGTATTATCATAGTTTTATCAAGTACTTTTCAAAGATCGCAAAGCCATTGTCCAAACTATTTGTAAAGGACACTCCATTCATCTTTCAATAAGAGTGCCAGAAGTCTTTCAATACCCTCAAAGATGCCTTGGCCACTGCTCCCATTATACAAGCTTCATATTAGGACTTGCCCTTTTGAATTAATGTGTGACACTAGTGTTTTGCAGTTGGAGCTGTTCTGGGCTAAAAGAAGGACAAGAAACATCATGTTATCTACTATGCCAACAAAACTCTTGATGAGGCTCAAATTAATTACACAACAACTGAAAAAGAGATATTATCCATCGTCTATGCCTTTGATAAATTCAGATCATATCTGTTAGGTGAGAAGGTGACAATATATACTATTAATGATCATGGAGTAATTAAGTATCTTATGTAGAAGAAAGACACCAAACCATGTATCCTCAGATAGGCCCTGCTCTTACAAAAATTTGATCATGAGATTGTTGACAAAAAGAGATCAGAGAATGCCATTCCTGATCACCTCTTTTGAATAAGGTTATAAGAAAACAACCCACTTCCCATCAATGAATCATATCAAGATGAATCCTTACTTCTTATTCATTTTCTTGATCAAGTAACACCATGGTATTTTGATTTCAACAATAACCTGACATGCCAGCAATTACCTCCTGGGATGACTTACAATCAAAAGAAGAAATTATTTTCTGACATTAAGAACTATTTCTGGGATGATCTCCTCCTTTTCAGATTGTGCACAGACAATGCGTATCATAGTTGTGTGGGTCACAACGAAGCTCATTCAATCTTAGAAAAATGTTGTGCTCTACCCTAGGAGGACATCTTGGTCTTGAGAAGACAACATTGAAAATCTAGACTTATGGTTTTTATTGGCCAACTATATTTAAAGATGTGCATGCTTTCACTAAATAATATGATCATTTCAGCACACTAGGAACATTAGCAAGTGAAATGAGATGCCTCTTACTGAATGGATTGAAGTGGAAGTCTTCAATGTTTGGGGGATAGACTTTGTGGGACCTTTCCCACCATCTTTTAGAAACAAATATATTTTGGTGTTTTTTGAATACACTTCCAAATGGGTGGAGGCTATACCACAATCAGCATGTGACTCTAGGATGTTAATGTGTTTGTTCACAAAAATCATTTTCCCTAGGTTTGGAGTTCCCCATATAGTAATCAGTAATAGAGTATCACAGTTCATTGAAAAACAACTTGAGGCTCTTTTAAAGCAATATGGAGTAAGACATAAGATATCTACTCCGTATCATCCACAAAATGTAGACCAAGTAGAGGTCTCCAACAGATAGATCAAGAAAATTCTTGATAAGACAGTGAGCAAGTCAAGAAAAGATTGGTCTTCTAAACTCAATGAAGCTCTTTGGGCATATCGAACTACTTACAAGACACTCATAGGAACTACTCCTTATCGGCTAATTTATGGTAAATCTTGTCATATCCCATTGGAACTGGAACACAAAGACTATTGGGTAATTAAAGCTCTAAACACAGATGTTGAACTTGCCAAGGAAAAATTCTTCTTACAACTACAAGAGTTGGAAGAACTCTATCTGCATGCTTATGAGAATACAAGAATCTACAAAGAGTGCACCAAGATTTGGCATGACTCTCATATCAGGTGAAAGGACATTTCAGAAGGATACAAGGTTCTTCTATTCAATTCTGCTCTTTGTCGCTTCCCAGGAAAACTTCATTCTCGTTGGTATGGACCACTCATGGTGGTTACCATCTATCCCTTTGGAATGATGGACATTCATAGAGAGAAATCAAGGACGTTTTTAGTTAATGGTCACCGACTAAAGAGGTACTACAAATATGAATCTATCACCAGAAGGGTGGACTTGGAGCTACTAGACGCCCCAGAACCTGCATGAGTTGATCAAGACGTCAAGATACATCAATATAAACAAAGATCTACTTGGGAGGCAACCCAAGCATTTATGCTTTCTGTCATTTAAATTAGTTTTTGATGATTTTTAATTTCTCATAAAAAAACTTTATAGAAATTGTCACATATACATAAAGGTGGACAAGTGTTTCCTTCTAAGTGATGATGGGAAGGCAGTCACTTTACCATGACTCTTTGAGCTAAATTCTTATCAAATTTTGAGTTCAAATTTTTCCTTATTACCTTGTCAACATCACTTCATGTCGACTGATAATGCTAGTCTATTCCTTCAGATAGTTGTTGACTTTCCAATAACTGTTGCTCGACAGTCTTTTGGACTTTCATCTATTGAATTCCTGATCAAAAGGTTGCAACGAGAGGATCAGTATGATAACAAGGTTGAATTGTCGACCCCAATGGTCGACACGTCTATTGACCATCTCATAGAATTTTTCGATCAATAACATTTTCTCAGACCCGGATCTGCTATCTGTTTCACCGATTTAAATCTCACTGACCATAGACATAGCTATAAATATCAGACCTAGGGTTAAGAATTTTCTTACCGCCTTCTAATCAAAGTGAAGAACTACCTCTCTATTTACTTGACTGTCAACGTTCTAATCAACAACCTTTCTATCATATATTTCAATTGACAACCTTTCGGTCGACACTCCTAATCGACGACCTTACTTTCAAGCTCCTATTGACAGCTATTCTCTCACCTCATTGATAGGTACATGCTCGTACCGGTCGACACCCTTGTTGACCCTTACACCAATGTTATTGATACAACAATCGTATCAATTGTTTTTCATGACACGACTGTCAACCTATTTCATATTTAGACGACCAATTCGCATCTTGTCGATCGTCATGGTCGATAGCGTCATTGACTTACCTAGTTTCAACTATGATCAATCGATAGTTGAATCAACTTTATTTCATTTTACCTATCGACATCACCTTCCTTAGCACAATTCTATGGACACTTACATCAACAACAATCATACCACACTTGGTTAGTCAGGATCATCTCTTATAGTATTGGTGGTGAATGTGGTTCTTAGACCTGAAATCACTGCACTCATCACATGTGATTGGGTACACTTTGACATCTTCAAACACAGTCTTGAAACACGGGTTGTTATAACAGTCATGATTGACTGACTTTGACACATGGGGATTTGACTGTGAGTGGTAGATATGGAGTTTGTCCCTCCTAAGGGAGTATGATATCTTGGCCACTTGAGGAGTGAGACAGAGAAATGCATGGCCATGCACATGTGAGTCAATGTATGATATTGAGCTTACATATATCTCAGATAGTTTACTCTGAGTCAAGAAACATGGATTGAACATTTCTAGAGGATGACAAGTCCATGCCTTGAGTTCAATCCGAATATCAGTGACAAAGGGACTATACATTCACTATAACACCAATAATAGATTGTAGGTTGAAATTTGTTCTTTAACTTTCCTCTTCATTTGGGTAGCACTGATGTGTGACTAGGAACCACTCTTTACTTTTGATGTCAAAAATTAGTTATGGACATTCACTGCCAACGTGAAATGGAACCTATAGGGTCACACACATAGGATTAACCTGGAAGAGGAGTTTATCCATGAATGATGTTAAGATTGATTACTAAAGTGTTTAGGAACTCAATTAAACATTCAATCAATAGAATTGACTCAGAATCATCAAGTTCATGTGTTGAACCAATTGATTAGAGTGTCAAATTGATTGAGGACTACATTGACTGAGTTCTGCACAAACTGGACCACCAACTGACTGGTTCACTGGGTGAACCAATCGGCTCATGGTCATGAGACGACTGGTTCACACTTGTGAACTGATCGGTTCACATGGACTAACCGAGTAGGTGTTTGGGTTTCCTAGTTTGTGAGAAAAGATTTTCATTTCACTTGTTCAATTTGATCAGGACAAGAATTAATATTTGTATTAATTAGAAACAAACAAGGAAAGTCAATTGTGGGCAAGTCTGGGAAGTGAAATGACCAGTTCACTAAGTGAACCGACCTGTTCACACTCCCAACCTATCAATTCAAAAGTGAATCGATTGACTCACTTGCCCAAATTACCAGTTGAGTTATGAAATGACCATCTTGTCTACTACAGTGCAATCAGTTCATGGAAATTTTAGACCCTTCTACTCCTGCAGAGATTGGGAACCCTGATCCTACCCTCTACTATAAATAGAGGCCACAAGGGTTTCTCATAACAGATAACTTATAACATCAGTTTCTCTACAAAGTTGTTGTCCTCTCTAGTTGTGGTAACCAAGAGAGCCCAAGAAGTTCTACCCATCCAGTGAGGAACAGTGAGGGAAAGACAACTATAGAAAAACAACTGATTGTGGGAGAGTGTGTCGATTACTAGTACACCGACAAAAGGGGATGACTCCTTCTAGTGTCCTTCATGAGAGGATAACTAGAGTTCCCTTAGACCATGTGGACTATCTATAGAGGCGGGAGAACTTTTCCGCTCAGGAGGACAACTGTCAACTGTAGTCTGGGTCTACACCAGGAGCTGCATAGATGTCGTCAAAGATAAGGTGGTTGAAGGATGCACTATCTGTGAGGTATTGTTGCTGAGCAAGCCTCAATACTAGGTATACCTCGCTAAACCATCTTTCCTATTGCATATTTGTTGATGCGATCTGCTAGTTATGGGTTTGTGGTTAGATAAAAATTTTGTTTCCACTACCTAGTCGGTTCGACAAAACCCAATAGCAGACGCATATGAGCACTGTGAACACTCAAATATGTGAAATTCAAACCCACAATCAGACGACCAATCATCTAGTAGCTTCTATTTCCATCATCAATTGGAAGATCAGTAGGACAATTTTCATCCAACACTGAACAAAATCCTAAGAACAAGACGACAAGAATGACCACAATTCACTCTGAGAGTTCCAATTCCATTCCACAACCTAAAGTATTGATCAATAAAGAGTCAAAAATAGCCTAGCGAGCAACCCAATGTGCAAAAATCCAAAGGCGGAACAAATTCCATTCCGTCATTGAAAATGACTGAAATTACCGCTAGTCCCCTTTCCATATCACTTCATCAACGGGAAACTCAAGAAGAGATACACCAAGTTCCTTGACATCACTAAAAAAATTCATCGTCATATTCCTCACTTTGATGTCATAGATAAGATGCTTATGTATGCCAAATTCCTAAAGGATCTCATCATGAAGAAGAGAAAGAGGGGTTAACTTGAGACGATATGTCGTACAAAAATGGTGTCATACTTTTGTCAATCAAATATTCTGATGAAACAAAAAGACCTTGGTGCCTTTACTATTCCATTCCTCATTGGGTATTCATCAGCAAGAATATGGTCTTGCTGATTTAGGGGCCAAAATTGGTCTCATGCCCTACAGTTTGGCCAGCAAGTTGGTCCTCACCGACATTATTAAATCCAATATGAGAATTCAATTAGCAGATAATTTTTATACCAAACCAATTGGAGTGGTGAAGGATGTACCAGAATAGGAAATTTCTTCATTACTTGTGACAACGTCATTATCAATGCAGTGGAAGACCCCATATGTCCAATGATTTTTAGATGACCCTTCCTTTCCACAACATGAGCGCTAATTGACATGGTTGATGGGTTAATCCTGATAAGAGTTGGGAACGAATCTATTGATTTCCACATACTTAATCATATGAGGGACCATTTCTCAGTAGAAATAAGCTATTTCACTTATTGTTGCAATCAACTATTTGTAGAAATACAAGAACACAATGATATGATCGACCCCCTGATGTGAGCTCTAATCAATCCTGCTTTAGGATTTGATGATACCAAGTTCGAAGAAATCTTAGCATACTTGGTAGCCACAAACTAGGAAGAGGAATTTTATAGAGCTACTAAAATAGTAAAATATGTTTTTCTTCAGCATGAACCAAAAGATGACTCAGTTCCAAAACTACTTCCAGAGCACAAACCCCTCCCTAAATGTTTAAAGTACACATTTCTTGATGTGAAGAATAAACATTTGGTGATCATTAATGCACAAATTCCTTTCAATCAGCAACATCAACTGTTATCTGAACTAAAAACTCGAAAGAAGGCTCTTGGGTATTGTATAGATGATATCAAAGTTCTCAGATAGATAGTGTGCATACATAGAATAAACTTCGACAATGATGAAATTCTATGATTCGAAGGTCAAAGAAAATTGAATGAAAAAATGTGAGATGTCATACATAGAGAATTCATCAAACAAGTAAATGTCTGATATTATCTATGCTATTAGTGACAACAACTAGGTAAGTCTAATTTATGTGGTTCCCAACAAGGGAGGGATGATAGTTGTAACACCCCAATTTCTAAAATATGCACAACCTAAGCGAGAGCATATATCACATTGAGATGTCACAAACATGATCATCATTGCATAAAAATAAAGTTCATTAATAAAAACATGTTTATATTGATGGTTTTCCTTTTTCTACATTTGTTATCCCATATCCGGTAGACTTCCCCTACTCCCCCTCTACCCCTCCATGGTAGCAGGGTCTTCTTGGGTACATGACCTTCGGACGAACAGAGTTTGGGGTTGTTGGATTTGGACAGACCCAAAGAAGGTGTTTAACACCTCTATTCCCGATGTAGTAACATGGGATCATGTTTTTGATTTCGGGGTTCCCAGTGTTCTCTTCGTGCTTCACGGATCTCAGTTCAAGTTGAAGGAGATGAAACCCAGTTTCCTTTTTCCAATTTTCCCTCGATTCTTTCTTACGCTGATCGCACCTCCATGGTTATTCAAGTAATGTTTAAATTTTATTTTTAGTTTACATGTTTTCTTTAAAGATATAACATGTTCAGTTACACTTACCAATTTGTTTGATGCATGGTTGGGGGTGTGACTCCCACAAGAAAGGAGCAATGTCAATGATAAATCCATCTAAGGACCAGTTGAAGAAGAAGAAGCTCAAGGACATTTGAAACCTTACCTTGTGGGGTGCCAACTATCCATAGAGTAGTTTTCCTTTATGTTTATGAAACATGTGTTTTAGTGTTGCTGTGACTTTTATGAGAAAGTGTCGTATGTTTAAGGGTAAACATGTTTATTTTTGTTCATGTATGAGTTATGTTGAGGACATGAGCATGATAACTATTATTTTATATTGTGTTGGTTTATATATGAAATTATTTTTATGCAATGATGATCATGTTTGTGACATCCCAATGCAATCTATGCTTCCTCTTAGCATTGTGCATGTTTTAGAAATTGGAGTGTTATAATAGTAGTAAGAGATAGTGAAGGAAATGAATTTGCCACTCATATAGTGACTAGTTCACGTATGTGCATTAACTATAGACTATTGAATGCAATAACACACAAGGATCATTTTCCTCTTCCCTTCATTGATTGTGTTTTGGAGAGGTTGGCACATCATTCTTACTGTTGTTATCTTGATGGTTATTCTAGTTTTTATCAAATTTCCATTCATCTAGAAGATCAAGAAAAGACCACATTCACTTGTTTATATGGGACATATGCTTTTCGATGTATGTCATTTGGTCTATGCAAAACCACTATGACCTTTTAGAGGTTCATCTCGGTTATATTTTCTGATCTAATAGAAGTCTTCATGGACGACTTCTCTGTGTATGGGTCATAGTTGGAAGAATGTTTAACAAATTTATCCTTAGTTCTCTAGAGATGTGAAGAAAAGTAGCTAGTTCTCAACTAGTAGAAGTACCACTTTATGGTACGAGAATTAATAGTTCTAGGACACTAGGTGTTAGAAGCTGGCATAGAAGTGGATAAAAGTAAAATCGAGGCCATCTGTAAACTTCTACTTCCTTCTTCAAATTATTCAATAATTATTTTTCTGGGACATGCATTGTATTATCATAGTTTTATCAAGGACTTTTCAAAGATCGCAAAGCCCTTGTCCAAACTATTTGTAAAGGACACTCCATTCATCTTTCAATAAGAGTGCCAGAAGTCTTTCAATACCCTCAAAGATGCCTTGGCCACTGCTCCCATTATACAAGCTTCAGATTAGGACTTGCCCTTTTGAATTAATGTGTGACACTAGTGTTTTGTAGTTGGAGCTGTTCTGGGCTAAAAGAAGGACAAGAAACATCATGTTATCTACTATGCCAACAAAACTCTTGATGAGGCTCAAATTAATTACACAACAACTGAAAAAGAGATATTATCTGTGACAACCTTGATTTCTCTCTCTCTCTAGATATCCACTTTCTCTCTCTATTAGTAGCCCAAATCACTCAATTGGGTCATATTATATAGTTGGAATGAGATTATGACCCAATTTAATTAAATCATCATTCAATTTCTCAATATGTGACTTGTATATGCCAATTGAAATGAGAGCCATGCTTTAATCTATAACCATATTGCAATTAATATTGAACACCCTTGCTATGATCTTTTAGACTTCCAATATATATATAGTGGTAGATATCTCAATTTTGAATCCAACGATGGAAAAATCACCTAAATCGGAGTTATAAACCACTAGATATGGTTATTTGAATGTTTCCATCTAATGTATTATTTTAGTTGGATTTTGGAACCTTTTGGGCCCAAAGACAAATCGGGGCCCAGTTGCTTGTCCCCCCTCCTCCCTTCCTCTTCAGGAAACCAGCAAATAGCAGGGGGAGAGAGTTTGTCCGCCGCCATCCAGTTTTGGTAACGGACGAGAACCGTGATCTCACAACCCTAAACCCTAGTCCTTTTTATAATTTCCCTTTCAGCCTTTGTTTCTATCCTTCGTTCCTATGGGTTTGGCCACCAACAACCTCTGCCCTTCTCCCTCCTTTGTTCCTTATCCTGCTCACGGATAGAGTACTTCCGCAGCCAATGAGCGCCTTCTACTCGCACCTCCAGCCCACCGTTGGCCCTAGTCGTCAACTACTTATGGCATGCTACTTATCTCAGCGCTCAGGCCGGCTTCCAAAACTCTTCCCCGCCTCCCTCAGATGCATGTGGGCGCACCCAACAGTAGACCCCTCCTACCCGGACGCCTTGGGGAGGAGCAAGGTTGGGGATGACAACAACAACCAGGTCCTCACCGGTGTGCCCTAGACCCCCCTCGACCACAACCGAACTCGACGCTCCCCTCTTGGGCTTTTGGAAGTGTCGTGGTTAAGGAGAAAGACATGCGCGTCATGCCCTGTTCTGCCTCTGTTCTTGCACAAGAACAGGGGAATCGTGATGAAGGGGGGGGGGGAGACGCCCACTTGGGCTTGGACCAGCAAGACTGGGAGGCCCAACACCTTTGGACGGCCAAGGCCCAATCAAGGTAACACCTATAAATTGGATTTATTATTTATAAAATGCATAGATCCTAACTTCCTTGGCCAAATATAGTGAACTTATATACTATTTTGATCCTCTCGACGAGACCTACAAGTTGGACTGACTTGCAGACCATATATCTCCTCGTAGTTCTACTGTTTTGCTGAAATATGAAGTTTAACTTTGTTGACCATGGTGAATGCTTGATTATGATTAAAGCTTGAAACTTTTGATAAACCTATACCCTCCTCACTATGAAATCAGTAAGCTTGTGATGTTGTGAGATCCTAATGCATAGTTTCATCTCCTCTTGACCTATGTCAGTGGATATATCCCTAAGTATCCTAGTGGCTACCTTATGTGTTTTTGCATTACTCGATTGTATTCATAGTGCCCCAATTCTAATATGGATCTTACTCTCTTCTCTTTAATCTCCTAAATTAGACATATTTTATACCTCATGATATCTTTTATGTGGGTGTTCCACTTTAGTCTCATGTTGAATATTGATGGCATACATGAACCATGTTGATGTTAAAATGTATGTTGATGACGATACCAAGTTTGGACAATGATACCTAGACCCTAAGGGACCTCTACCCAACCTTGTTTATGCCTCTTATGTCCTATTTTTGCTGATCTAAACCATCCCTTATGCTTGGATCTTAGTCATTGATGATCTTTGACTTTGTTTACTCAATTGTGAGTCTTTTGACCCTAGGATGCATGTAAATGCCTCAAACCTTGATATGATCATAGAAAGGGCATGGAATGTCGTAATGGCATGAAACTGGAACCACACCCACATGATGACCTCTAGATCAGTACGATATCATATAATGAACCAATAACCAACCTTGGAACCCATCTTGGCCAAAACCCTAAAATGCATCTAATTAGGGTTAATGATGAGAATCTAATGCATATATGTAATCTTGTGTTAATCAGGTTTGGCATATGGCCAGATGGTGAAGGATATGGTAGGTTATGAATCTCTGAATCAGGTATGGGCCTTATCTAGTTATATGACTACCGCTTTCTTGCTTGAAAAGACATATATTATATGCTTGTTTGTCTATTTTCTCAAATATTTCCATGTAGTATTGATATGTCATACTCGATGTTGCTTCGTCCGTTTTATAACTTGAACACATATATATATGGAAATCCATTATAATATTGTTGATAAAGGGCTCTTGGTTACGACCTTGAGGTCCCTCTCGTATAAAAGGGTAGCTAAGCTTGAGTACCCTTACGGACCCTTCCGACGGGAAGATGGTCAAAGGCCTTAAACATGTTTGATATTGATATTGTTGGTATAATGGAGTGAAATGACATAAAATATGGTTTTGCATTTGTTAAGCAATTAACTTGTTTATTCTTGTTCGTTTAGTCTTAAAATCTTTTCAAAATTATGAAAAGCTTATATATATGTGTATCTTTCAGCCCCATACTCAACACCTCGTGTGTTGACCCATTTTTTCGTATGTTGTTTTTAGGTTCAGAGATGGCTAGAAGGTTGATGGGCTTGGTGAGCTATGCTAGGTGTACTTGTTGTACGATCCAGATATAGTATACATGAGCAGACTTGTACAAAGTGACTCTTGAAACATGTAATTCAAATCGTGTAATATAATGATGTTGCTTAATATATCTTGTTGATTGTTGAGATTATGTTGGTGCTTGTATCTTGTTATCTATTCATGTGTGCTAAGATTTACGCTTCCGCATTTCGCCTTTGGTATACGTTTGGTTCATGGGACTGGGATTCCGGCTCCGTGACAGATGGTATCAGAGCATGAACAATAACTACACCAAACATTGCTCACATGAAACACAAACTAAACTCACCTTACATCTCAACCCTAGAAATTTAATGAAATATCCTTGTGGATTAGGTTGACTTAGCCTCTAGGTTAGAACCTAGATGTTCTAGAACTAGGTGTAGACTTGTGTAAGTTACCTCCCTAGAGATGATTCGCGACATGTGATTAGGATGTCTACACAAGTGTGCATCATGTTCTTGCTAGTTCTCTAGGTGTCATGATACTAGACTACCTCATGAGTGTGGTAACTCGTTTTGGTTTTGGTTTTATTCGAATGGAGTATGGTGGTTTTCATCGCCTGTTTAAACGTTGGAGAAAACCTATTTCAAGTATTATTATATGTAGCTATGAAAAATGTTACCACACCTAGAAAGGCAGTGAGTGTCTATGTAACCTAAGAGAAAGAGATGTAACATCAAGTCTAGATAAGAGAGTTTAGATGATAGTGATAGTCTCTAGAGATGTCTAGAGCCATGATAAAGGTTAGGCTAGTGAGTAGCATAGATAACCTAAGATAGTGATGATAGTGATTATAGTGATAATAATGTTAATGTTGATCTCAATGTTGATATTGATGTTGATGTTGATGATGATCTTGATATTGATAAGACCCAAGATGTTTGAGGAAGGTTAAGTATGTTTGACGATATGAGATGAGTTTGACCATGCAACCCTAGCTAAACCTAGCACATTATATGATACATACCACTTGGTTGATGTGCTAAACATAGATAGTGGGTTGACATGCTTGCTTGTACCTAGTCTTGTATGTGTGCAGATATGATATATGGTTAGAGACCAACATGGGCCTCAATCTCTTTACAAAGGAAGACCTCTAGCATGGGACATATGAATAGAGTGACATGTTGATATGAGTTGATCGGGAGAAGGTGAGAGTACCTAAACTCCAAATATTTGAAATGTTGAATAATATGAATGATGAAATACTTGATGATGAGTCCCTAGCTAGAATACTTCTAAGTATATGAGTTGAGTGACCTAGTGGACGGTTTCCTTGAAATGTTGAACCCTAGATGTCCTATGAAAATATCTAACCCTAGAGAAAGAGGCAATTGAAAATTTGATGCTTGATATAGGTGAGGGAGATGTCCCAAGACCTAAGATGATGTATATGATGTATGATATCCATGATGAGCCTCATACTCGGGTTATAGTTGTATATAAAGAAATCTAGTGGTTACCCTTGTTTTTGGAAAGATGGGTAGAAATTTTTTTTTTGCTAAAGGTTGAAAGTTGTGGGTAGCATGTTTTGCCATGATAGATATATGTCTTAGTCTGAGTGGCCTGAGCTTATAGATCTCCTTTGAGATACAAGTGAGATGACTATGAAAGCTCGATAGTGATAATATTGTTGTTTCTTGAGGTAAAGCATGATGTATGAAAAATATCTCACTTATGTTTAAAAACTTGATATATGCCCAATAAGGCCCGCTCATACGCTTGACCTAGTATGAAATCATAATATACGTGAAAGATATAGCTTTGAAATCATGAACTTGATATGATAATGTCTAAGAGATCTCAGCTTGAATAAACATGATGAATAAATTGTTTAATTTTAGATTCTAAATGAAAAGGAGGAACATAATTGATTAGAATTGGTAGAAATTTTGGGGGAAAAGCAAAAACATGCATGAATCTAGAGTAGAGATGAGTACACCCTTGATGAGGATAACCTAGTGTGCATCCATCATGCGAAATGCGTTGATAACCATGGTTGAATAACCAAACCCGATGGATCCTGACTTGACTCTTAACTGTAATCGTGGATGAATTTCGGGGACGAAATTCTTTATAAGGAGGGAAGGATGTGACAACCTTGATTTCTCTCTCTCTCTGGATATCCACTTTCTCTCTCTATTAGTAGCCCAAATCACTCAATTGGGTCATATTATATAGTTGGAATGAGATTATGACCCAATTTAATTAAATCATCATTCAATTTCTCAATATGTGACTTGTATATGCCAATTGAAATGAGAGCCATGCTTTAATCTATAACCATATTGCAATTAATATTGAACACCCTTGCTATGATCTTTTAGACTTCCAATATATATATAGTGGTAGATATCTCAATTTTGAATCCAACGATGGAAAAATCACCTAAATCAGAGTTATAAACCACTAGATATGGTTATTTGAATGTTTCCATCTAATGTATTATTTTAGTTGGATTTTGGAACCTTTTGGGCCCAAAGACAAATCGGGGCCCAGTTGCTTGTCCCCCCTCCTCCCTTCCTCTTCAGGAAACCAGCAAATAGCAGGGGGAGAGAGTTTGTCTGCCGCCATCCAGTTTTGGTAACGGACGAGAACCGTGATCTCACAACCCTAAACCCTAGTCCTTTTTATAATTTCCCTTTCAGCCTTTGTTTCTATCCTTCGTTCCTATGGGTTTGGCCGCCAACAACCTCTGCCCTTCTCCCTCCTTTGTTCCTTATCCTGCTCACGGATAGAGTACTTCCGCAGCCAATGAGCACCTGCTACTCGCACCTCCAGCCCACCGTTGGCCCTAGTCGTCAACTACTTATGGCATGCTACTTATCTCAGCGCTCAGGCCGGCTCACAAAACTCTTCCCTGCCTCCCTCAGATGCATGTGGGCACACCCAGCAGTAGACCCCTCCTACCCGGATGCCTTGGGGAGGAGCAAGGTTGGGGATGACAACAACAATCAGGTCCTCGCCGGTGTTCCCTAGACCCCCCTCGACCACAACCGAACTCGACGCTCCCCTCTTGGGCTTTTGGAAGTGTCGTGGTTAAGGAGAAAGACATGCGCGTCATGCCCTGTTCTGCCTCTATTCCTACAGAAGAACAGGGGAATCACGATGAAGGGGGGGGGGGAGACGCCCGCTTGGGCTTGAACCAGCAAGACTGGGAGGCCCAGCACCTTTGGACGGCCAAGGCCCAATCAAGGTAACACCTATAAATTGGATTGATTATTTATAAAATGCATAGATCCTAACTTCCTTGGCCAAATATAGTGAACTTATATACTATTTTGATCCTCTCGACGAGACCTACAAGTTGGACTGACTTGCAGACCATATATCTCCTCGTAGTTCTACTGTTTTGCTGAAATATGAAGTTTAACTTTGTTGGCCATGGTGAATTCTTGATTATGATTAAAGCTTGAAACTTTTGATAAACCTATACCCTCCTCACTATGAAATCAGTAAGCTTGTGATGTTGTGAGATCTTAATCCATAGTTTCATATCCTCTTGACCTATGTCAGTGGATATATCCCTAAGTATCCTAGTGGCTACCTTATGTGTTTTTGCATTACTCGATTGTCTTCATAGTGCCCCAATTCTAATATGGATCTTACTCTCTTCTCTTTAATCTCCTAAATTAGACATGTTTTATACCTCATGATATCTTGTATTTGGGTGTTCCACTTTAGTCTCATGTTGAATATTGATGGCATACATGAACCATGTTGATGTTAAAATGTATGTTGATGACGATACCAAGTTTGGACAATGATACCTAGACCCTAAGGGACCTCTACCCAACCTTGTTTATGCCTCTTATGTCCTATTTTTGCTGATCTAAACCATCCCTTATGCTTGGATCTTAGTCATTGATGATCTTTGACTTTGTTTACTCAATTGTGAGTCTTTTGACCCTAGGATGCATGTAAATGCCTCAAACCTTGATATGATCATAGAAAGGGCATGGAATGTCGTAATGGAATGAAATTGGAACCACACCCACATGATGACCTCTAGATCAGTACGATATCATATAATGAACCAATAACCAACCTTGGAACCCATCTTGGCCAAAACCCTAAAATGCATCTAATTAGGGTTAATGATGAGAATCTAATGCATATATGTAATCTTGTGTTAATCAGGTTTGGCATATGGCCAGATGGTGAAGGATATGGTAGGTTATGAATCTCTGAATCAGGTATGGGCCTTATCTAGTTATATGACTACCGCTTTCTTGCTTGAAAAGACATATATTATATGCTTGTTTGTCTATTTTCTCAAATATTGCCATGTAGTATTGATATGTCATACTCGATGTTGCTTCGTCCGTTTTATAACTTGAACACATATATATATGGAACTCCATTATAATATTGTTGATAAAGGGCTCTTGGTTACGACCTTGAGGTCCCTCTCGTATAAAAGGGTAGCTAATCTTGAGCACCCTTACAGACCCTTCCGACGGGAAGATGGTCAAAGGCCTTAAACATGTTTGATATTGATATTGTTGGTATAATGGAGTGAAATGACATAAAATATGGTTTTGCATTTGTTAAGCAATTAACTTGTTTATTCTTGTTCGTTTAGTCTTAAAATCTTTTCAAAATTATGCAAAGCTTATATATATGTGTATCTTTCAGCCCCATACTCAACACCTCGTGTGTTGACCCATTTTTTCATATGTTGTTTTTAGGTTCAGAGATGGCTAGAAGGTTGATGGGCTTGGTGAGATATGCTAGGTGTACTTGTTGTACGATCCAGATATAGTATACATGAGCAGACTTGTACAAAGTGACTCTTGAAACATGTAATTCAAATCGTGTAATATAATGATGTTGCTTAATATATCTTGTTGATTGTTGAGATTATGTTGGTGCTTGTATCTTGTTATCTGTTCATGTGTGCTAAGCTTTACGCTTCCGCATTTCGCCTTTGGTATACGTTTGGTTCATGGGACTGGGATTCCGGCTCCGTGTCATTATCCATCGTCTATGCCTTTGATAAATTCAGATCATATCTATTAGGTGAGAAGGTGACAATATATACTATTAATGATCATGGAGTAATTAAGTATCTTATGTAGAAGAAAGACACCAAACCACGTATCCTCAGATAGGCCCTGCTCTTACAAGAATTTGATCATGAGATTGTTGACAAAAAGAGATCAGAGAATGCCATTCCTGATCACCTCTTTTGAATAAGGGTATAAGAAAACAACCCACTTCCCATCAATGAATCATATCAAGATGAATCCTTACTTCTTATTCATTTTCTTGATCAAGTAACACCATGGTATTTTGATTTCAACAATAACCTGACATGCTAGCAATTACCTCCTGGGATGACTTACAATCAAAAGAAGAAATTATTTTCTGACATTAAGAACTATTTCTGGGATGATCTCCTCCTTTTCAGATTGTGCACAGACAATGTGTATCATAGTTGTGTGGGTCACAACGAAGCTCATTCAATCTTAGAAAAATGTTGTGCTCTACCCAAGGAGGACATCTTGGTCTTGAGAAGACAATATTGAAAATCTAGACTTATGGTTTTTATTGGCCAACTATATTTAAAGATGTGCATGCTTTCACTAAATAATGTGATCATTTCAGCACACTAGGAACATTAGCAAGTGAAATGAGATGCCTCTTACTGAATGGATTGAAGTGGAAGTCTTCAATGTTTGGGGGATAGACTTTGTGGGACCTTTCCCACCATCTTTTAGAAACAAATATATTTTGGTGTTTTTTGAATACACTTCCAAATGGGTGGAGGCTATACCACAATCAGCATGTGACTCTAGGATGTTAATGTGTTTGTTCACAAAAATCATTTTCCCCAGGTTTGGAGTTCCCCATATAGTAATCAGTAATAGAGGATCACAGTTCATTAAAAAACAACTTGAGGCTCTTTTAAAGAAATATGGAGTAAGACATAAGATATCTACTCCGTATCATCCACAAAATGTAGACCAAGTAGAGGTCTCCAACAAATAGATCAAGAAAATTCCTGATAAGACAGTGAGCAAGTCAAGAAAAGATTGGTCTTCTAAACTCAATGAAGCTCTTTGGGCATATCGAACTACTTACAAGACACTCATAGGAACTACTCCTTATCGGCTAATTTATGATAAATCTTGTCATATCCCATTGGAACTGGAACACAAATACTATTGGGTAATTAAAGCTCTAAACACATATGTTGAACTTGCCAAGGAAAAATTCTTCTTACAACTACAAGAGTTGGAAGAACTCTATCTGCATGCTTATGAGAATACAAGAATCTACAAAGAGTGCACCAAGATTTGGCATGACTCTCATATCAGGTGAAAGGACATTTCAGAAGGAGACAAGGTTCTTCTATTCAATTCTGCTCTTTGTCGCTTCCCAGGAAAACTTCATTCTCGTTGGTGTGGACCACTCATGGTGGTTACCATCTATCCCTTTGGAATGATGGACATTCATAGAGAGAAATCAAGGACGTTTTCAGTTAATGGTCACCGACTAAAGAGGTACTACAAATATGAATCTATCACCAGAAGGGTGGACTTGGAGCTACTAGATGCCCCAGAACCTGCATGAGTTGATCAAGACGTCAAGATACATCAATATAAACAAAGATCTACTTGGGAGGCAACCCAAGCATTTATGCTTTCTGTCATTTAAATTAGTTTTTGATGATTTTTAATTTCTCATAAAAAAACTTTATATAAATTGTCACATATACATAAAGGTGGACAAGTGTTTCCTTCTAAGTGATGATGGGAAGGCAGTCACTTTACCATGACTCTTCGAGCTAAATTCTTATCAAATTTTGAGTTCAAATTTTTCCTTATTACCTTGTCAACATCACTTCATGTCGACTGATACTGCTAGTCTATTCCTTCGGATAGTTGTTGACTTTCCAATAACTGTTGCTCGACAGTCTTTTCGACTTTCATCTATTGAATTCCTGATCAAAAGGTTGCAACGAGAGGATCAGTATGATAACAAGGTTGAATTGTCGACCCCAATGGTCGACACGTCTGTTGACCATCTCATAGAATTTTTCGATCAATAACATTTTCTCAGACCCAGATCCGCTATCTGTTTCACCGATTTAAATCTCACTGACCATAGCCATAGCTATAAATATCAGACCCAGGGTTAAGAATTTTCTTACTGCCTTCTAATCAAAGTGAAGAACTACCTCTCTATTTACTCAACTGTCAACGTTCTAATCAACAACCTTTCTATCATATATTTCAATTGACAACCTTTCGGTCGACACTCCTAATCGACGACCTTACTTTCAAGCTCCTATTGACATCTGTTCTCTCACCTCATCGATAGGTACATGCTCGTACCGGTCGACACCCTTGTTGACCCTTACACCAATGTTATTGATACAACAATCCTATCAATTGTTTTTCATGACACGACTGTCAACCTATTTCATATTTAGACGACCAATTCGCATCTTGTCGATCGTCATGGTCGATAGCGTCATTGACTTACCTAGTTTCAACTATGATCAATCGATAGTTGAATCAACTTTATGTCATTTTACCTATCGACATCACCTTCCTTAGCACAATTCTATGGACACTTACATCAACAACAATCATACCTAATATTGTACTCCTTCTTTTTCTTTTACAGTGATGTCTCAATAAGGTAGCACCATCCAAAAGGGGAGAAGAGACCTCTTTCTGGGCAACCTACATCAGAGGGAGAAAAGAGATCCAGGGTTAATGAACCAAAACAATAAGTTACTCAAGGCTTGTAGTTGGAGCTTCCTTACTGTGGAACCTTCATGCCAAGGAACAAAGACCATCTGGAGGCATTCAAGGCGATGAAAAGAGCAATTTTTAAACCCACTCACTTCAACTCTTCCACTGCTCTTGAGGAAATCAGTGTCAGGGCAAGAGTAGAGGATATGTTGGCTAAATCAAATGTCACTCACCTCTTCTTCGTGAAACCATGATCTTATGAGGAAGAGACAATGGAATTCATATCATCTATTAAAGCATTCTCATCTAGACAACATCAAGTTTGCATCAACAATATTGATCATGTCCTTACCGATCAAATCTTGAACAAAATCTTATGTAGTTCAGAAGAAGAGGCCACTGGAGCTTCATAGGAATTTCTAGAAAAAGAAGACTCAAGCTTTAATGCCTCCAAATATTAGGATCAGTTAATAAGCCAAACGATGTATCAATATGGCCATTCCACGACATCAGTAGTGCAATCTAGATTCTGGAGAATTATGCAGAAGATAGTGGCCAATGTTCTCTTCACTAAGGCAGACACTGGAAGCATTTACCTTGAATAACTCTATGTAGTATCTCGCATTTAGGAAGAACAACCTGTCAACATTGGCCACCTTCTGATTGGCAAATGGCTTCTCATCTACTTGGCATCACAAAGAGAATGCTATATGGGTGGTCTCATTATACTCATATTTCAAGCATATGGACGCTTGCCTTGTGTAGCTTTAAAGGAACGCCAGGTGAAAGCTTTATCACCATCAGGTACCTAATGTCTACTAGTATCTTAGTACTGAATGACAATATCAACCACTACAAGTTCACAAGAACCAAGATTACCATTCCTTTACCTGGAGTAGTAGATTATGGCAATGACAAGCTGCTATATTCCAAGGTGTAAATTATAGAGCTCATTCAAAATTTTTAGAATACAAGTTCAGCATAGTCGGGCACATCATATTGTAGGGTCCGTCTGAAGCCTATTGTTACAAAGAAATTGGAGAAACCTCTGACCAAGATATCAAAGGAAAGTGAACAAGGATGAATAGTTGGGTATGATTTGGAAGAATTGTAAGTGTCACCAAAGCATGGACTGGATTCCCCACTGATTTCAAAAGAAGAAAGCCGTTCAGTTACTCAAACATCTGCTACAAGCAATAAGACACAACCTCAACCCACCACAAAGCACCTATAACGACCCCACCTCCTGATAACCCCTAATTAAGGGAGACCAAGAGGTCAGAGCCATTATCCCAATTTCTCGGATCAAAGGTTCGACAAATAATCAATAATAATTATTAAATTCTATCATGACTGTACTGAAAGATGGAATACAAATATAACTTTGCATACCTTTTTTTTTCAAAAACTTGGATATCTAACTTCTGTCCACCTCTGGACTCTATTCTAACTAATCCTCCTTACACTTTATTTCTTAATTTCACAATATGCCACTTTACTGTTATTTGTAACTAAAATACTGACAAACAAAATGTAGGCCAGCATAAATGAATATGCCGGTATGTGGGAGTAAAAATAATCAAGCAATTATCTGTAACAACATATTGCAAACAATTATGGTTTAGCAAGAAAATTTTACATCTTAAACATAACTACTCAATCCATACATACCCTAACCTCTATGCTTGTCCCTACAGTGGACATGGATACTACCTCTTATATGGTAGATCCCAGCTAACCCCCATTATCCTACCTAACAGATAGATCAATACCTAGGGTTGAAGAGTCGCATGGCACTGCCCATAGGTAGCCCAATCCCTAACTCATGATATGCTGAAGAGTTGCATGGCACTACCCATAGGCAGCCCAATCACTGACTCATGATAACTTGATGGTCCTACCTCACAGGTAGACCATGTATTAGGTCATCCTTTTCATTATTAGCAAAGCCACAGAGGAGGACTAGGATTTGAGCTAGTTAGGTATACATATTTCAGGTGATAATCATTGTCACTTTATAGTTTCATGAAATAAAAGTCATCCAAGCAGTTATTTTTAGGAAACCAATAAAACATCTAGGAATCACCATGAAACTAAAGCGATTAACCATAAGCGTAACCACATACCTGATCCAGAGTAACTTAATGTCCAAGGAAATCAAACAAGCAATCAACAATATCCTAAAATTAATGCATAACATCCAAGTGTCATTGTTTTATCCAAATCATTCTCAAGATAGACTTGGATTCCACCTTAGGAGTTCTAGGTTAACTTTAGGGTTTTATTATGGCTTTAGCCTCCATAATGCTTTTATCACGTTTAATTCTCTTTTAGTCCACAAACCCTAATTTTAACATCATAGGAATACATGAATGTCAATTAAGTCTAATATATCTCTTTTACACTAAAACTACCATCTTTATCCTTTTAAGTCATGTCAAGATCATTAGTCTCAACTATCATCTTTGGTTTCTTTCGAATTGACAACTCATATTTCATTATAGACCAATTCATATATGATCTCTATTTATCACTAATTCCACATTTATCTACTAGCAAACCCTAATTACCTAATTAAGGGAATTCATCCACAATTAGAATCTTTTATACTCAAAATAGCTTAGAATCATCATATCTCAGCTTTATTCATGAATTTGAACAATTAAAGCCATTAAGAGTCATAATCACCAAAGTTAGGGTTTCAAGGCCCATTAAAGCATATTCATGTACATTGAACCCTACATAAATCAAACTAATCATAAATATTATCCTTTTGGATCTAATGTGTCCTTTTTATAATCAACAGGTTAATATCAACTTTAAACATCCATATAACCCTTTCGCATGCATTAATCATCATAGATTAGGGTTTCTTAATCATTAATGCATTAAAGTTGATAACTTCAACTACTTTCCGAATTGCAAGAGGAATTAGGCTCTAAAACTATTTTTAATGGATTCCTCACATTGTTTTGAGAAAATTTCATATATTACATGCATCAATCTGAGCTACGAATAATTAGATACTAATTTTGCAAAATTCACTTACTAGGACCAATGAGAGGCTGACACGTTAGCCTTTCCATGCACTACGTATCTTGGCCGAAAACATAACCAAGTTACCATTTTTCCCCCACATAAGTTACCAATTCTTCAACACATGCATGGGCAAAACTGTCCAATTCTCCTAGGTTGTCTTCAACCTTGCGACACACGTAGCGGCCGCCGAGTGCAGCCCTTCGTGGGGCCACTACCTCCTCCCTAGGGCTCGTGGGTTGCCACCAACCGCCGCCCTGGCTCCGCCGCACCTCCATGCACACGAGGTGCCTCCAGTTCGCGGCCAAGGTGGCCAGTTTCAAGCGTGCCTGGCCCACAACATGCGGCTGGCCTTACAACCACACTGTTGTTGCTGCGCATGGGCTAGGGCATATGGATGATGGCCGCGCTCCACTCTAACAACGTGGGGCATCATGCTTCCATCGTGACAACAACACGGTTCCTCACTACTCCAGGGATAGCTCCACTCTTCTTGATTAGGGTTTGAATGAACAGGAGAAGGAGAAGAGAGAGGGATGCCATATATCTTCTTGGGCTCGGGGCTAAGGGTCCAACCCTTATATAGGGGAGGATAGCAATGCCCTAGGATGCCTATCCATGAGGAAACAAGACCCTTTCCCAAAAGGAAACCTATTTTCCTTAATTAAGAAGTAATCTGTCTCTCTTAATTATCTTCTTGATAATCCAAATTCCTTAGTTATTAGGAAATCCAAAAATTATCTCTTTCATCTTCTTTGTGCTTGGCTTTTAATCCATTGGCCACAAAATTTTACTTCCTTATAACAAAAGTATTTCTTTTTGGTAATACCAAAAGTCATTAAATATATAAAACATTATCCTCATATTAATAATTTTGTATTATTTGTATTTTCTCTTTCTTCTTCTACATTGGGACTCCTTGGACCCCAAGAAATTCTAATATTTTGAAATTCCTTTTTAAGGATGCTTATTATCCTTCTAGATGCATCCACATCCATTATTTCTCATTATCTTACTTATTTCTTTATTAAAAGATTTCTTTTCAAAGATTTCTTTTTATCTATTATTTCCTTTTTCCTCTTTTCCTATTTCTTCCATTAGAAATCACATATACACAAAATTTACTCAATTGTGGCCATTAATGCCACCTTCTAGAGGTTTCTATATAATTCTCATAAATACTTTGCTTAATATTCATTATCTTGTATCTTTTTCTAATATTTGGACTTTTCTTCTTTTCTTCTCTTTTATATTCATTTTTGGATTAATCTAATAATAGGAACCATGAAATTCCTATCAAAAGGGAGATTCACAAAGAAATCCCTTCTATGAAGCAAAGAATACAACCTTTTCAATTAAGTCCATATTCATAAAAACATTACATTTCAATTATGAAAACATATGAAAATTTGAGGTTGTAACATCCTTTCTCTCTTACAGGAATTTTCCCTAAAAATTCCACCAAACATATAAACAATTCAGGATAAGACTTGGTATCTCGTACCCTTATAGGTGACTCAAGGTAAGTTAGCCTCCCTTGGGAGCTCACTAGGTTCATTGCTCATCCCATGGCTCGGATACCTCACATAGTGCTCTAGATCAAACTTGTGGAACACATCATACTTCACATTGTCCTGAGGGGTAAGGCTAAACATAACCATCTCCACCGATCCATCCCAAATGGACCCATGTATCAGGGACTCATCTTTCTAAGCTATAGCTCAGAGGGGTCGAATTTTCATATCACATATTCTCCCATAGTGAACTGCATGTTAGTCTACTTTGCATCAGCTCACGACTCAAGTCACCCCTAGGCTCTCTTTCAGCCATCGCACGATCAAAGTGACTTCATATGCACACACTATAGCCTTTTCTGACCTTTGTGAGGTCCCTTCACCCACATCATCTTAATGAAGTGGTGATCGAAACAGCCTCCCTTGCAGAACTTCTTACATCCTGATACTGGCTATGGTGGCTAACATCACAACATTCATAAGACAAGAATTGTCTCCATGTGTCACCCTAAATGAGCACACACACACTCTCATCAAACCCTCTAGTCTAGAACATACAAACCATCAGTTAGGGGTGATAAGATGTACTAGCATCCAATTCTTCATGTATCTACTTCCACCTCATGGAAGTGAATCTTTAGGTCATACTCAAGAACCTTTAAACTTGCATCATGATGAAGTTGAACCATCTCTCTTACATGTAGTTCATCCAGATCTGTCCCTTAACAATATTCTCTCTTTCTCTTTAGACTATGTCATCTAGGTAAGGCGATCTAGCATAACCCATATTACACCTTGACCTTCTTCGGTCCATGGGAGACTTACCACGACATCCATAGTGATGAACTCCCATTCCCTCTCAGGGACTTTTATCCTCTATATCCACTCAATGGGTTATTGGTGTTCATCCTTCAGCTCCTGCCTTGCATGGTGATAAGCCACATGTAACTCTGTATACTTCTTAGGCATCCAAAGTACTACTACCACATATTATCTTAGTAGTACCACAATATATGGTGAACTTAAAATCATGATCCCCTGTATGTCATGATTCCTTAAGGTTAATTCCTCAGAAACCCTAAAACACTCTAATTGAGGTTTCATCACCTTCTTTTCCATAGAAATGCATCTGAGCTTCTTCAACCATCCTTCCATCATGACAAGCCCTAGGTTGGATAACTAGGCAACCACGAACTCGATCAACGAATCTCGTTACATCTGAGTGTTAGGCAAACATATCTCACAAACTTAGGGTTCACCTAACCCCCTCTTCCAGCTTGTCCACTAGATAAACTTGATAGCTGCCTCTCAACAAGAGCATCCATTACCACTCACATCCGTATGTGTTAAGTAATGTTGACGACATACACTTCCATGTATTCCACTTACTATCTCATATCAGACTCTAAGTCTATCTTCATCAAGAAAATGTAGAGCTCATCCTCTTGGTTATCGAACTCAACCTTGTATAGCTCATAAATTCCACATAGCTCATGATAAAAACATCCTCATAAGATGACTACCTTATTTCTCTTGATGTTTGTAAACCATCCACACTTCATACACTCCACAAAGGTATCTCTATCCTCATATCTCATAGCAACATTTAAACTCACATCATCTTTATCCTTGGTGTATGGCATGCATATTGCCCTATCTCTCACCCCCATAACGAGAGGAAATAAGCATTTGGCTGCAGTCCAAATTCAAAGTTCTTCCCATTCCAAGAGTAGATATGGTGCATCCCACATTGCTGATACACCTTCCAGTCTAGGTTGAAACGTGCAACACATGTCCCTACATCATGAACATCTCGATATCAAGGTTACTTCCATGGAAAACTGGTCTCTAACCCACTTGGGTCATCATACCATCCTTGGTCATCTCCTCTAGGTCTATAGGGTGCCAGCACTTTTGGGGTCATCCCTCTTCCCTTATGCATCCAGAGAGTGCCTTCCTCATCTACCCTTTGGGTCCCATGAGTTCGTGAAGGTGATCAATCTCCTAACCCATGGCCCTCAAACAATGATAGTTGTTACCTCCCGACCCTATGGTCATGTGCAACTAGGGAATTAGGAAACTCCTACTCCCATCGGTATTATCCCTACCTAACCCTAGGAAAGACTTAGGATCCTAACATAATACATATCCAACTTGAAACCTTACCCAAGTCTCCATCATCTCTCTCGACATTTTTGGTATGACTTACATCCTTTCACAGGGATCAGGGCGACCTACCTACCTTGGTCAGGCCCCATACTAGTTACCTCCATGGTAACACGTCCACATGCACTTAGAGATGGTTATTTATGGGTCTACATGTTCATTCTTTTACTATGTACTCTCCACTTAGCTTCTCAAGATCCTATGAAACTTCTTTAGGTTACCTCAAACCCAACAAAAGTTGTACATACCCTATAGAAGGGTCCCTCTCCCAGGATGGGAGGAAACTACATCTTGATAGCAACAAAAGCCACAAACGTCTCTACGTCTAAGGTTTATATCCACATGAGCATGCTTAGCCCTAGCAAGCTACTAAGTCACATAGCTAACATACAGACCACCTTATAAACCATACTAGGTCTCCACAGTAGGTCATACTTATTCTCATTCCTTCATATTGGACCATCATCATACATGCCCATGTCATCAACCTATATGTGAGGGGTTCATCAAACATATACCTTAGTCTAAGGGGTTTCCTTTTCCTCTAAACATGAGGTGTGACATGCTCCCATGCGTAAGAACTCAAGCATCCGTGTGAGCATCAAGTGCACCATGAACTACTATTTCCCCTCTATAGGTATAGGAACCCTGGGTTCACTTTTATGCATCAGCCGTCTAACTGCATGCTCAACTTTCCATCCATGAACCAAACATGTACGAGGTATATCATGCATGTCCTATAATCCTTCCACTTGAACAACACCTCAGAGTTGAGCTCTCCTCAAGGACAAACAACTAGGTGTGAGGCCTTCCAACTTGATACTATGCCTTCACAAGGTCTAAGGAACTCTTCTTCCTATCCTTAGAAGGTAAGGTACACACCCACTACTTCCATAGATCGATTCAAGAAGTCTCTTCCCATTTCTATGGTTTGGTTCCTCTAATGGCAACCTAGATACCACAAGCCTCCAAGGATCATGTACGAGACAACCGTAACCATCCACTTAGGTCGTACATACCCGACTTCTCAGGGTTCCTTATATCCCAGAGTCCAAGCTTCCAACCTTCTTGCTCAAGTCTCTCTCTCTCTAGAGCTTAACCCTACAAGCAACCTTACCACTATAGGTTCTATCTCTATGGTGGATCAAGCTCACATGCGTACACCTATGTGGGTGAAACCTACGTTCACTCAGAATTATCCATAGATCTTTATGCTTATCTCATAAGCTATCCAACATGACCTTCTAGTCTAGGTTTCAAACTACTACCAGCACTATAGATGTACTCAAGGTGTATACTATGCCATGCACATATCATCCCATGGGGTTTCTATATGGTCATCACTAACCTCATCAATGAAGGAGTTATCCTTAACCCTAACATGCAAAACCCTACTAAGGTTGGGTTGCCCAAAAGACACTAGGTCAACCAACCTCACATAGCTCATACTTCTCATAGGTATCCAAAACCAAAAGCATGTCAACCCACGCACATGGTCGACCATGACATCTAAATCATTATGCCATCTCTCTCTAACCACCACTTAGGGTTAGGGTTAGCATCATCCTCCGAGGATGCGCAAGGTCTCTACCTCTAATGGAGGTTTCTACCTCCAAGACCAACTCTCTATTCATCCTCCTGACAAGAAGGTCTAACCTTAGGTATCTCCTGAGGGCATGACAACACATTTCATAAAACCTAAGCATGCAACTAATCTTTAGTTTACACTTAAACTGTTAAGCTTACGTCCATGACATCTTGTTTACATACTTTTTCATTAATTTGGTGGAGGATTCCTTAACCTTATCCTACATAATCTAACCTTAAGAGGGCGAGGAAGAGAGAGAAAAACCCAAAACCTGAGAATCTTAATAGAATTAGGGTTGAGAAGGGACGAAAATAGATGAGAGAGTCCTAAAGGTATCTTATTTCAAGTTAGATCCTAAGACATTGGCCAGGTAGTCACACTGATCCAGGAGTCCTTGTATTCCGACTAGGGGTGCAGAGGAGAACATTTCCAGCCCCCGAACGTGATCCTTTTCTAGACACCTATGTCTTTCAAAAAATCCTCTAATAACTCCCTCAGATCTATGAAATTTGTAAAATTTAATAATTACTAAAGATTAAATAAGGAACCAATGCTCTGATACCAAATGTAACGACCCTGCCACCTGGTAACCCCCAATTAAGGGAGACCAAGAGGTCAGAGTCATTATCCCAATTTACCAGATCAAAGGTTCGACAAATAATCAGTAATAATTATTAAATTCTACCATGACTATATTGAAAGCTGGAATAAAAATAAAACTTTGCATACCTTTTTTTTTCTTCAAAAACTTAGATATCTAACTTATATCCACCTTTGGACTCTATTCTAACAAATCCTCCTTGCACTTTATTTCTTAATTTCACAATATTCCACTTTACTATTTGTCCTTTTAAATTTGTGCCTAAAACGCCGAAAAACAAAATGTCGGTCAACATAAATGAATATGTCGTTATGTGGGGGAAACAATAATCAGGAAAGTATCTGTAACAACAAATTGCAAGAAATTATGGTTTAGCAAGCAAACTTTACATCTTAAACATAACTACTCAATCCATACATACCCTAACCCTAACCTCTGCACGTGTCCCTATAGTGGACATGGATACTACATCTCATATGGTAGATCCCAACTAACCCCCATGATCCTACCTAACAGGTAGATCAATACCTAACTCATGATATGCTAAAGAATTGCATGGCACTACCCATAGGTAGCCCAATACCTAACTCATGATATGCTAAAGAATTGCATGGCACTACCCATAGGTAGCCCAATCACTGACTCATGATAACTTGATGGTCCTACCTCACAGGTAGACCATGTACTAGGTCATCCTTTTCATCATTAGCAAAGCCACAAAGGAGGACTAGGATTTGTGCTAGTTAGGTATACATATTTCAGGTGATACTCATAGTCACTTTATAGTTGCATGAAATAAAAGTCATCCAAGTAGTTATTTTCAAGCAATCGATAAAACATCCGGGAATCATCATGAATTAAAGTGATAAACCATAAGTGTAACCACATATATGATCCAGAGTAACTTGATGTCCAAGACAATCAAACAAGCAATCAATAATATCCTTAAATTAATGCATAACATCCAAGTGTCATTATTTTATCCAAATCATTCTCAAGATAGACTTGGATTCCACCTTAGGATTTCTATGTCAACTTTAGGGTTTTATTAAGGTTTAGGGTTTTAGCCTCCATATTGTTTTTATCACGTTTAATGCTCTTTTAGTCCAAAAACCCTAATTTTAACATAATAGGCATACTTGAATGTCAATTAAGTCTAATATATCTCTTTTACACTAAAACTACCATCTTTATCCTTTTAAGTCATGTCAAGATCATTAGGCCAAACTATCATCTTTGGTTTCTTTTGAATTGATAAACTCATATTTCATTATAGTCCAATTCATATATGATCTCTATTTATCAATAATTCCACATTTATCTACTAGCAAACCCTAATTACCTAATTAAGGGTATTCATCCACAATTAGAATCTTTTATACTCAAAATAGCTTAGAATCATCATATCTTAGCTTTATTCATGAATTTGAACAATTAAAGCGATTAAGAGTCATATTCACCAAAGTTAGGGTTTTAAGGCCCATTAAAGCATATTAGTGTACATGGAACCCTACATAAATCAAAATATGCATAAAGATTATCCTTTTGGATTTAATGTGTCCTTTTTATAATCAACAAGTGAATATCAACTTTAAACATCCATATAACCCTTCCCCATTCATTAATCATCATAGATTAGGGTTTCTTAATCATTAATGCATTAAAGTTGATAACTTCAACTACTTTTCTAATTTTAAGAGCAATTAGGCACTAAAACTATTTTCAATGGATTCCTCGCATTTTTCTAAGCAAATTTCATATATTACATGCATAAATACGAGCTACCAATAATTAGATACTAATTTTACAAAATTCACTTACTTGGACCAATGAGAGGCTGACACATCAACCTTTCCATGCACTACATAGCTTGGCCTAAAACATAACCAAGTTACCTTTTTGTCCCCACGTAAGTTACCAACTCTTCAACACACATAGGGGCAAAACCGTCCAACGCTCCTAGGTCGTCTTCAACCTTGCGACACATGCAACAGCCACCGAGTATAGCCCTTCGTGGGGCCGCTCCCTCCTCCCTAGGGCTTGTGGGTCGCCGCTAACTGCTTCCCTAGTTTCTCCGCACCTCCATGCACACGAGGTGCCTCCAGTTTGTGGCTAAGGTGGCCGGTTTTGAGCGTGCCTAGCCCACAATGTGCGGCCAGCCTTGTATCCATGCTACTACTGCTACGCATGGGCTGGGGCATATGATTGATGGCCACACTCCACTTTGACAACGTGGGGCATCATGCTTCGATCGTGAGGACTCCACGGTTCCTCACTTCTCTAAGGATAGCTCCACTCTTCTTTATTAGGGTTTGAACAAAAAGAAGAAGGAGAATAGAGAGGGATGCCTGAGACCTTCTTGGGCTTGGGGCTAAGGGTCCAACCCTTATATAGGGGAGGATAGCAAAGCCCTAGGATGCCTATCTATGAGGAAACAAGGCCCTTTCCCAAAAGGAAACCTATTTTCGTTAATTAAGAAGTAATCTCTCTCTCTTACTTATCTTCTTAATAATCCATATTCCTTAGTTATTAGGAAATCCAAAAATATTCTCTTTCATCTTCTTTGTGCTTGGCTTTTAATCCATTGGCCACGGAATTTTACTTCCTTATAACAAAAGTATTTCTTTTTTATAATACCAAAATTCATTAATTATATAACACATTATCCTCATATTAATACTTTTGTATTATTTGTATTTTCTATTTCTTCTTCTACATTGGGACTCCTTGGACCCCAAGAAATTCTAATATTTTGAACTTCTTTTTTAAGGATGCTTATTATCCTTCTAGATGCATCCACATCCATTATTTCTCATTATCTTACTTATTTCTTTATTAAAAGATTTTTTTTCAAGTATTTCTCTTTATCTTTTATTTCCTTTTTCCTATTTTCCTATTTCTTCTATTAGAAATCACATATAAACGAAATTTACTCAATTGTGGCCATTAATGCCACCTTCTAGAGATTTCTATATAATTCTCATAAGTACGTTGCTTAATATTCATTAACTTGTATCTTTTTCTATTATTTGGACTTTTCTTCTTTTCTTCTATTTTATATCCATTATTGGATTAATCTAATAATAGGAACCAAGAAATTCCTATCAAAAGGGAGATTTGCAAAGAAATCCCTTCTTTGAAGCAAAGAATACAACCTTTTCAATTAAGTCCATACTCATAAAACATTACATTTCAATTATGAAAACATATGCAAAATTGAGGTGGTAACAGTGCCCCACCATCATCCCAATTCCAGTTGCTTCCATCAACAAACCTATATCTCCAACACAACAAAAGGAGCAAGATGATCCTAATACTTCACCAAGATGTCGCCAACATTCTGATCACCCTTCTTCTTCTCATCAAGTACCCGATTTGAGAATCATTATTTTTCCTCCTCATATCTTAATACCTTGGATGCACTTTTGGTCATGAATTCGAAATTATGCATAGGGTAACTAGCACAACTATGACTGCTTTTCCTAAACTTCAAAATGCCATATAGAACAAAGAACAACAAGTTCAATCCCTAGAAACATTGGCCAGTGAGCTGAGCAGCATTACCATATAAATGGTGACCCTTTAGCGTAAGCTTGACAAAATATTGAAGGTCCAACACCACCTCCTACTCCATATGACCCACCAACAAAAATCTAGGAAATGCTAAGAAGAACAACACACTCTTCGACAACAACACCAACGAGAGTACCTTCGTAGTTCTATTGAAGCATCATCTTCACCATCTTCCCAGTCTGCCAAAGGAAATTCTTATGTTGCTGATACTATGAGTGAAGATGCTCATCACCACTCTCCTAACCTAGTTATTGATTCATTCTGGGAATCTGTGTCCCATGTACATGACTCTATTTTGGGCACTACCAAACCTTTGTCAATGGACCACATTCCTCATATACCACAACCTTTAGTAGATGGACTTCCTCTTTTTTTATACTGCACCTATCACGAGCCCATCTGAGGATCGTCCATTCAAGAATATTCCCCCTCTGACTCTGTAGTCATCCAAAGATACTTTTGAAATAGACATGAAGTAGAAACTAGAAGAAGCAATGTCAATGTGAGCGCAATACACTCTCTTCTTAGTCTACATATAGAAGAGGACATATGTGTTCGGGTGTATACCACTCACATGGATCTCGAAGTCGATCCTATTAGTTTTTCTGACAATGAAGATGTTTCTTCTGATGACAACAATGGTGATCTCTCTGTTATTCTATCAGTTGCACCTCCTCATCTATTTGAACCGATCTTCCCAGAACCTCTTATGCCACTCCCACCTCAACTCCCTCTAAAATTGAGTGGACTTGATCTAGATTGTTTGAAGGGAATGTTGGTTTATGACATTTTTGTCTTACAAGACATTCTTGATGACCAACATAATGGTGTCCATATTGTTAATATTTTTTGCAATCTTGCAAAGGTTACCAGAAAAATGTTCACCATCCTCACATCAACTACCCTGGAGGACGTCATGTCTAGCGATAAGGATTTTTCATATTATACTGCAACTCCTTCCTTAGCTAGCTACTTATTCAAGAAGCGTTTGAAGGCTCAAGTAGTTTTGACCTTGCAGGAAAATCTTGAATTTAAGAAAAAAAAGTCATCTTGTTACCTTTTTATTTGAGAGGATTGTGGCTACTTTGTGTTGTTTATTTAAACAAATGTCAAATTACTTTGTTCAACACCTGCATTGAAGCATTTTCAAATTTAGATATGTGATTTAAGGATCACACTACTGAAAAACTTCCTCATATCCTGATCTGACTTCAAGCAGTGTTCTGTGAAGTTTGGTATTATGAACAACTAGACAAGTTATTTGATTGCACCATTATCTTTCCAGCACAATCTAGAGCATAATGATAGTGCTTTCATCATTCTAAGAGTTATGGAAGCTCTCTCAACTGTGAAAATCCTATTTCTAGTTTGGATCCCAACAGATTCACACTTCTTCGTGGATGTTGCGCTATGGAGGTCATCCATAATAGGATCTTATTTTAGGATCCTGAACTACTAGAGAATATGAGGGATATTTACTCACTTATTCCTCGTCCCAAGAAGGAGGCATTATGAGATATCCTGTAAAGATAGGAAGTAGGAGAAGGACATGTTACACCATCACATGTTGTCATTGAACCTCTTGCTACTATTACAACAACTACAAAAGTCAAAGAAGTTGTAGATATACTCAAATTCATAGATGAGCCTACGCCATTTCCAGTATATGGCCCCATATCCACTATAGAACTGAGTTTTGAGAATTTTTACTATAGTTCATTTTCTAAACTTTCTCTCTCTCAGCTGATGATGTTGATGCAACATTTTAAACCTAGTGGAAATCATGTACTCTTGAGTTGAGATGACCTTCTAGTTATGAAAGATGACCTCTTGGAAACTCTTCAACCACTAGGATATTTATCTCATAGACTCATGGTGATTTATTAGTCTATTATTTGCTAGGATGTTCATGATGTATATATGACCGACCCTGATGGTGTCTCTAATCTCTACTAGGGATCTGATTTGGGTGAAAAAGATCTTCTTCTTCATTAGTTACATGAGTCTATTCCCGACTATATTTGTAGACCTATTCTTCACGATGCCCATTGGACCTTTCTTACTATTTTTACTCAAGAAAGGAAGGTCGTGCTTTACAGTAGTTTTGATTCTTCTTTTAACCCTGAAGGCTCTAAATATTTTGTGCTAATTCACAGTATACATGAAAGTATTGTTGACACATGTTCTAAGTCACTTGTTCCACTGATAAGACAATTTGGAAGTGGTTATGCTTCCAAAGAACCAAGAAGATGGAAGGTAACCTGATTCTAGAATCATTGTCCACTACAACCTCCTCTATCCAATGATTGTGGCTTCTACATTCTACATTGGATGTACTCCATTATCCTCTATTATTTTGTAGAAGAAACTCACAATGATAACTATCATAGTCTTCCAGGAATCTACATTCTAATGATGCTCGAGTCCCCATGGGCAATAGTGGATCTTCACTGAGAAACTCATGTGTTTGCATTTTCTTTTCCTTTATTTTTCACACTCTGAGAGCAGTGTGTGTTGTAAGTTTGGCGGGTGTAATCTGTGAGTTAGGTACCCAAAATATCACAAGCATTGCTTTCTTTTCTTTTAATATTTCTTTTCATAGTTTCTTTGTTTTCATCACCAATTTCAAACTTGCTTATGTAATGAAGCGACAGTTGATGGAAAAACTCCTCTACAAAGATTCTAGTTTGTTCCTAAAATATACCCTTTTACATGATATTTCAAGGGAAAATCTTTTTGTTACTACAATTTTTATATATTCCTCTTAGCAAAGCATCATTATCTTTATGATGTCATTAATTGATTCTTACCAAAAGAATATATTAATAAGTCTTTTCTTGTCAAAGGTATGTTGTCACAATAACAAAGAAAGAGTTACCTCATGCCTTCTTCTGAATATTTATCAAATCCCAAAAAGAATGAGGAGTGAAAATGAATCTAAGAGATGTGCCAAAAATTAGAGCTATTACAACGGTGTAGTGTTGCCAACATGAATGCATATATTTCGATTTTATTTAGCCTCTACAAACACTACCTCATTCTAATGGAGTTCATTTGAAGGTATTGCAATCTGGGGTAGTGATACTTAGGATATGCAATCACTGCTCTAAAACCAACTAGATTGGAACATAAGGATCACTCTCCCATCTAAACAGACATGTACTTTAATGACCCAGAAGAAGAAAGGATCATCCATAAACCTTGTTTCCTACCTAATTATTCAACATAATACCTTAACCAGAGTGAAAGATACTTTAAATAAAGTGATAGATATACTAGAAACATGGAAAGGGAAAAAACAAATAAAGAAAGAAAGTGTTGACAAAATGACATCTTTGATAAAGTTAGTTTTGATAGGAGGATTGTATAAAAATATGTTTTTAGTAATTTATGGATTTTTTGTTTGACTCATTTGATAAATAATGATTCCATTAGCTTGAGGATAAGCTAAATTCTATGTTTGGGGGAGTTGATAGCATTGATTTTTATGCTCTTTTATTAGCCTTTTTCATGATAAAAACCAAAGAAATTATGTTTAGATGTTTAGTTTTACCCATTTTTTACTCTAGTTCACTTAAATGATAAATTTCTAATTCAGTGTTTATGATATTTGAAGGAATTGAGTTCAAATATAGTGAAATTGATTGAGTCTAAAAGACCTTGCTTCAAACAATTGACCAACTGATCGATAGATAAGTCTTCACCAAGAGGTTGACAAAAAGACCATCGACTCAAGATCGACAAATTCATCGAGCACCAACTTTTCAGATTGAAGAACCTCGCCAACCATCTATCGAGTCATGAATGTCGAGCAAAGTACAAGTCTCACATCTGTCAATTAGACATCGACAAACCACTACATTGACATTGGTGGATTCTTGTCAGTCCAAAGCTATCGAGCCAATCCTCGACACACATGTCAAACAGAGGATCCTCGATACCCCCATTAATTCTTCTGACAATAGCCCCATCGACAACACTATTGACGTTTAGAAGACTCTTATCGAGGAGTCACCTCGACAATCTGATCAACCTCCCCAGTTGACATCATCACATTGACAAATTCCCAACTATCGACAAAGATCTATCAAAGAAGTCCCATGTCGGCGTCCTTGTGGACATATTCATTGATGCCACGTGGACAAGTCACCTCGACCGACCTCCGGTCAAAGACTATAAATAGACCCCCATGGCATCACTTCAACGCATCTTGGATCCTTGGAGTCAAAGAGACAAGAGGCTACCACCAAGTCCTCGGAAGTTCTAGAGCAAAAGGATGAGAGCGATCAACCTGTCTAAGATCTATTGATTCAGTCTGTCGACCTTGCTCCTTGGCGGCTTCATTCCACCATCAACTTTGATCTGAAGGGCCTTCTTGCTTTAAGCCAAGATCAGAAGGGAGGAGGAAGCTTGTCAACCTCACTATTGACCGTTGTGATATCAGCTGAGAGGTTGGTAGATTGATCATTCAATCTACCCTTGTATTGATATCCTCCTTCCTTTTTATTTATCATGACTTATTCTAGTTGTACTATTTTTTTTCTTCAACAATGCATGGAAAAACCCCATAACTTGGGTTTAGAGTAGCCATCAGGCCCTCCCAACCATGTAGTTGTTAATCTTTCTATATTATGGCATATGTTCTTTGAAGTTTTTTTTGGTCTGATGTTCTTTAAAGTTTTGTTCTTATATTCTTGTTTTATTAAGTCATTTGATGATTATCTACACTCTTCTGATGTTGGATATAAATATTGTTCAAGAGAATGGTTTCAATGAGAAATAGAGTATATGATAGTAACGATACATGGGAGTGAGGAGTTTCTATAACAAAAGTCATATTGTTTTCCCTTCATCTTTTGGTTATTACCTCGAGTTTGATAACCCCGTTTGATAGAAATTTGCTTGGATCTTGAGAGAAGAAGGAACAAATATTTTCTTTTGGTTGTTTGCAAAACAAGTAGATAATATATATAAAATAGGAGTGAAGGTTATACATGGTTGTGGTTGGCTTGATTGGTGAAACCCAATCCAAATCCCTTTTTATCTTGATTTCTCAATTAATCTTTGTTATTCCTTTGATCTTTCATAACTTAGGGTATTGCTTCATTGGATAAAATATGTTCCTTAATTGGAACACCATCAAATTTGTTTCTTGGTTAGGCTAGACTAATCCAAGATTTCACGTTCTTACTCTATTATTCTCCTTGTCCATGTGCTCAACCCCTCACTACTAAAAAGACTCTATATTGATTTGCAAATGTCTCTACTCATTGGGTATAAATTCAAAGTCCAATTTCTTTGACTAGCACATTTGTGTTTACACTTTTGGCCCACAGAAAAGAAAGATCACGTGGTTGAGTTCATGGCAAGATGTCTTGTGTGTCAATAAGTTAAAGCAGAGCATTAGAAACTTGTATGAACTTTTCAACCTTTACCTATACCATAGTGGAAATGGGATCATGTTACGATGGACTTTGTGGTTGGTATGCCTAGGACAACCAAAGATCATGATTCCATATGAGTAATAGTTGATAGATTGACAAAGACATCACACTTTTTTCCACTAAAGACAACATACACAACAGAGAAGTTTGCACATAATTTATGTTGATGAGATAGTGCAGTTGCATGGTATCCGGTCTACCATTATGCCAAATATAGGTACTCAATTCACCAATCATTTATGGGAACGTCTGCACACAACTATGGGTACGCAGTTGAAGTTTAGTATGATGTTTCACCCACATATAGATGGATAGTCTATGAAGACTATACATATCTTAGAGGATCTATTGAGAGCCTGTGTTTTCTAGTTTTTGGGAATTCAGATGTACACCTTAGTTTGATAGAGTTTGCATACAACAATGGCTAGTTTGATATAGTTTGCATACAACAATAGCTACCATAGGAGTAGTGATATGGCACTGTATAAGGTGTTGTAGATATTTTTTATGTTGGTATGAGACTGGAGAATACCAGATTTTGGATCTTGAGTTTGTGTGACATGCAAAAAAAAAGATCATAGTGATTCAACAGTAGCTGAAGGTAGCACAAGATAGGCAGAAGTCATATGTAGATAACCGGTATAGACCCTTAGAGTTCCAAGTGGGAGACAAAGTGTATCTCAAGGTATCTCCTTGGAAATGTGTTTTGAGGTTTGGGAAGAAGGGTAAGTTGGCTCCTAAATATATGGGACCGTACCTTATGGTGGAGTGTGTTGGGAAAGTGGCTTGTAAGATGGAGTTTCCACGTTAGTTGCACATGTTGCATCTAGTGTTCCATGTGTCAATGTTGAGGAAGTGCCACCCAGATACATACTTGATGTTGGATCCAGTGGAGGTTGAGTTAGATGAGGACATATCTTATGAGGAACTTCATGTGTTGTTACTGGATAGGAGGATCAAAAGGTTGAAGAAGAATGACATTGTATTGGTTAAGGTTCTATGGCATCACAGTGGCATATAGGAAGCCACACAGGATCTTGAGGAAGAGATGTGTAGGAAGTACCTGTCTCTTTTCACGTAGGATTTTGGGGGGAAAATCCTTGTTAGGGCTTTATGGTTGTAAGCCCCTAACCTATCTTTTGGGATAACATTTCTTTCCTTTCTTAATAAGCTTTTTAAACCTTTATCTAATCTCTTGAGATGCCTTTATGACATGTGACAAGCTTATGTTTTTGGTTTGGTCTTGTTTGGATGATGTTTGAGCTATATATCTTTTTTTTGGACCAAGGAGCAATTTACCCTAGTTCAGGGGTTATATAGCTATTTGTCACATGTAAAGTATGTCTCTTGTGCTTTTCATGATGAGAGAGAGTATGGTGTTGTGGGGCTCCTTGGTCGGTGATGTGGTATCCTGTCATGATGTTAAGATTTCTAAGGTTTTGGCTTTGATGATATGTTTCAACCTTGAGCTTGAGTTGGGAGTGTTGCGCCTGCAACACTTTCCCTAGATGATGGTTCTTTCGACTATGATAGTCTTGGTGAGGTTTGGTTGAGATTATTTTTATTCTAGTGATGTCTTTCAATCATGTTTTGTATGGTGATCTTTTGTAGTGGTCGATACATGGTTCCTTGATGTTTGTTTCAACCCGTAGGATGGTGGTGACTCATGAGGTCAATACCCCACCTAGGTTGTATCACCATGTGTTACATGCAAGTGCTTAGTGGTTGCATAGCTATTTTTGTGTTGGACAAGTGTACTTTTGGTGCTTTATTGTGTTGACACCTCATACCGACCTTACCTCTCTCATCCATTGGGTATATAACCTCTCTCTTCTTCATGCAATCGATCCCTTGTGCTCTTTTTCCTTCTCCTTCTTTGCTTGGCAGACCTTGGAGCTTGGTGGATCTAGAGGGGGCTGGTCAAGGTCCTTTGGTGGACGATCAACCTTGCATGTGGTGGTTTTGGGCTTGATCATCTCCTTTGTGGTGATATTTGGTGATCGTCTTTCTTGGTAAGTGGTTTTGAACCCTTGATATCATTTTCTTTTGCACCCTATCTTCTTCTTCCTTCCTTCTCAGCCATGAGACTATGGATCATCCATGGTATTCATCATGAGAGAAACTTCTCATTACAAAGGGGTTGAATACTATGTTTTGGCATGGTGGTACCCAAGTGAAAGGAAACTTTCTTCTCTTTCTGCTTTTTTCTTCTTTGGTTCAGCCTATGTTTTTTCACCTCTTTCTTGAGCTCTGCTTTGACCATGGTGTTCTTCTCAGGTGATCGTTTGGATGAAGTGTTGATCTTGGTCGGAGCTTCATCTTCCCCCTTGGAGCTCGTGATTTTTGGATCTTGATCTCTCCATGAGGAGGGTTATATAATTCTCTACCTTCTAATATTATTGTACCTTATTTATCCTTGCATGCTACTAATTTCATATCTAAAATATGATGTTAAGATGGTAGATGATGCTCTTAGAATTTTAGGGTTTATGACTTTGTAGTTCTCTCACGTAAATTATTATCTTTCTTAAACCCTAATTTCTTGTACCCAATTTGTTATGTGATGGTTAGGGCGATAGTGATACATGCATCATAATCGTTGTTAGTATCACCATTTTATGGTTTAGCTCTCATGTTTTCTTGGGATTTTTGATTAATTTTTCTTGAGGTTGAAGCTTGGTCTTCTTTATCTTAGTTTGGCTTCTTGATGGATCATGTTGGAGATCGGTTTTAGGGTTTTGAAATTCATCTTGTGTGGGGTTTTCTCTCCTTGATAGTTCTTAGTATAGTGACATTTACATCTATTTTGGTTACCATTGATCCCTATTTTGAGGATGAGTATGTGCCTTTGTGGTAGCTTGACGTTGGTGGTCCCTACACCTTTGTTTTGGTTTTGGCCGACACACTTTGACCTTGGGTAATGGTCATGTTGCTTTGTTTTGTTTCGGTTGAAACACATGTCCTTTGTACCTTGGGTTGTTACACCCTTGTGTTTGATTGTTGTGCGCCTATTTTGGAATGGATTTTCGAGACTTTCGTTTTGTTTCGTTCATGACAATAAGTTTTTAATGTTTTAGCTACATGGTGGAGTGTAGTTTGTCACTATACATGAGACATTTTTGCTGAAGTCAAAACCCTAACCTTAATAGAGCGTGGTCTTGACACCTAAGGTTTGATACATATTCTTTGTCTGATGTTATGTTTCAGTCGTGATACTTGTTTTCATAGTTGGATGAGACATAGGTAGGTGTTGCGGTCACAACACCATGTCTTGATGGATGGTCGACACACATATATGATTACGGTCCTTACATATGTATAACATAGTGAGATGGTTACACGTGTACATGTAAATAATGTCGATAATGAGTGTTTTTGATATGATAATTTAATCATGATTAACTAATAATGCTAAACCCTAATATGTTACAAGAAAGTGGGACATGATATAACTAGGTTTGGTGATTGAATTATGATATGAAATTCTAATCAAATATGGATATGGAATCCTAACCCCAATTCTAGGGTTTGCTATGCTTATTGATCTTTTTTTCATAAATAGCATGTGATTGTACTTTCTCTCTCCTATTTGTATGAATCTAACCATGCAAGTGAAATGAATTACATAGCTTGTGATTTCTATAATGATGGTTGTGAATATTTTGAGGCATGTTGTGGTGACACAATTTTACCGTGCGTAGAATGCAAGTGCACGCGTCAATGTAGTATAGGCCTTTGTGAGGCCCGAGTCGAACTCAGGGACACTGAATTATCGGTAGACTACTACTAACTACTCGCAATCAGCTAGGCCAATTAAAAGGTTCTGAGAGTTGTTAAAAATTAAAAGACAATAAAATAAAACAAAGCAATCGATTAAGTGTTTAGTTTAATCAATTCAAATGGAGATCTTTAGGATTGCGGTTTCACCGTGGGTTTTCATTGTATGAATTTCCATATAATAATTCATGTTCATCTCTCAATCCGGATAGTGGCCTGTAGTCAGAGTTGCCCATTGTCGTGGTACAATTCACTACCTATGTCTAGGTCGGTTCCACCATCGTAGTAACCTATACCCTAATACTAGGTGCATTAGAATCGACCTCTGGTTTTCCACCATTAACCTTACATCACCTTGTTCAAGGGATTTGTTAATTAATGTGAATTTCGTCTCTTTCCAATCGTTAGTTCTTCTTTCAAAGTAATTAAAGGCATTATATTATCATTATGGTGATCAAGAATAACAATATAATTGAGAAAATGAAATCATACCACGGATTAAAGAGATAAATTATGAATTACTATGATAAAAATGTTATACAATGCTTCCCTGGGCTACTCCCGGTCCTAAAGAAAAAGGGGATTAGCCCCGCATGTTCATCTCAGAGCAAAACATGGTTGAAGAAAGGGGAAACATGGAGAAAAATGTGAATAAGTAATGAAACCCCTGAATGGAGAAGATCCAAGCATTCCTCAGCGTAGAATGCATGATCTACAACCTTTTGACGGTGGAGAACGTCTTCTTCAGCTTTTGGAACGGCTGGTGCGTGCTTTTGGGCTATGTTCTTCTCTCTGCACCTTCTCGGGATGTGTGCAGCGACTAATGACGTGATCCCCTACTCTTGGCCACCGTCATTAGGTATAATCACCGATTTTGGTTGCAAAAATATCACAACCGTTGGATTAGAGCCGATCTAAAACAAACTCTGATTTGACGGTGTCGATACCACGTTCTATTCAGGTACTCAGGAAAGAAGCATTTTTGCTCAGTTGAGCACCGACACTGCTACTCGTGCCACCTCACATTCAACCACCTCTTTCAGAAGGTGAGCGACACGCTAGAGTTAGACCTCACTCACCTCCGCACGGGGACAATGACCGTTATGACGACGACCAACAACATGAAGAACCTGAAACAGAACAATTCGAGGATGACCATCACCACCAGAGACGTCATCACCACCGAAGACGCAGAAGAAATCAACATAATCAGGAGCAGAACCAGGGGGACAGTGACAGTGAAAACTCTAACGAAGAAGAAAAGATCCTCAGGGAGTTGGCTACCACAAAGGCCAATAACTTAAGATGTCCTATTGTCATCCCAAGGTTCAATGCAACAAACTTTGAGCTAAAACCATCTGTCATATCTATGATCCAGAACAAGATCTTCAGAGGGAATTCAAAGAATGATAACCCTTACCATCATTGATGCTTTTAAGAATATTTGTGATACCATTAAAATGCGGGGAGTTCCCCAAGAAGTCATATATTGCAAGGGCTTCATCTTTTCTTTAGAGGACAAGGCCCTATCCTGGTACCTTGGGCTACCACATCAAGCTCTGAACGGATGGAATGTTGTGGCAGACACTTTTGTGAACAAGTTTTACCCTACGGAGAAAACTGTCAGGAATAGACAAAGGATCATGTCATTCATGCAGAAGCCGAATGAGAATCTACACGAAGCCTGGGAAAGGTATCAAGAATATTAGAGGGACTGCCCCCATCACAACTACAAAAAGGGTTTTCTGATAACCAGCTTCTATAATGGTCTGACCCCTGAAGAAAGGATATCACTGAATGCTGCTAGAGGAAGCGACTTTTTGGGGAAGAAGCCTAGTAGATCCAAAAAGATCATTGAAAACATGGGCAAGTTACAGGCCGACACTGACTACAACAGGTCTGATAGAGGACATGCTAAGAAGGCCGCTAGCGAAGGGCCGTCGGAGGATCTAAACCTTTGTAAGCTATCACCACTCAAATCCAGAAGATAGCCACTGATGTAAGACAATTGAAAGAATCAGGTGGAAAAGGGAAGAAACAGGTTGAGAAAGTTATGAAATGTGTCACCTGCAGAGAAGGTGGACACGGGGTTGATAACTGCATTTACACCCAACCTGACGAGTCAACTGAAAGTGAATCTGAAACAGAGGAAGCCGAGAATGTCTCTTTTGTCAACTTCAAGAGACCGGATCACCCTGGTTTTAACTATGGCAACAAGGATGCAGCCGAAAACTCGCATCAGCTGAATAACCCAACCAAGAAACCACAAGGTTTTGAGAAAGGGGGGGCAAGGTCAGTTCACCAGAACTACCAGTTTCCAATCGAACAAGGCAAACTTCCAAGGGCAAGGAAAGTACCAAAGTCACCAAGCAACTAACCCTAGTCAAAGCCAGGGTCAAGCTAAGGAGCAAAGTCAGGACAAGAACTCGAACCAACCAGATTTAGTGGGTCAACTGTTCGATTTTGTCAAAAGATAGAATACTATAAACAACCAGCTGGAGCAAAGCGGGCTGTCAAATTTAGGAGTTCTAAACACAATGCAGGTTCAGATGGCGGACATGCAAACTCACCAACGCCAAATAGATCAGCAGCTGGCCCAGATGGCTGAGTTAATGAAGAATCCCTCAGGTAAAATACCCTCCAACACTGAATCTACTAAAATGGTGGTGTTGAGATCAGGGAAGACAGTAGAATGCCTTGAGGAAGCCACACACAAGGAACCTGAATCAAGGACAGCGACAGAAAATCCCACAGAGGAAGACAACCAACAAGCTCATGTTAGGGAGCCAGAACCAAGATCTATGGAGGAACTGTTTTGTAAAAGTAGTCCTTACTCTCCTAAGGTGCCCTTCCCTTACAAACTGATAAAGGCACATCTTAAAAAGTGTTACGAGAGGTTTATGGAGTCAGTAAAGAAGCTTCACCTCAAAGTACCTTTTTTGGATGCTTTAGAGGAAATGCCAACCTACGCCAAGTTTTTCAAGGATCTGATCACCAAGAACAAAAGAGGAGGAAGGATTGAGACCGTGCACCTAGCTAGTATGTCTTCTGCTTTTGTCAAAGCAGATTTACCCAACAAGAAGAAGGATCTGGGGGATTTCATCGTTCCTTTTTCCGTTGGAGATAATATCGAGCGGAAAGGTCTTACTGATTTAGGGGATAACATCAACCTTATGCCCCTAAGCCTGGCACAATGTTTGGGTTTGACTGATATGGTCAAGACCAACATGAGGATTGAATTGGCCGACCATTCTTTCATAAGACCTGTAGGAGTTGTTGAGGATGTATCGATCCATGTGGGAAGTTTCTTCATTCCTTGCGACGTTGTTATCATTGACACCGTGGAGGACCCTAATTGTCCTATCATCTTTGGATGCCCCTTCTTGGCTACAGGAAGAGCATTGATTGATGTTGCCGAAGGAATAATCACTCTGAGGGTCGGAATCGACCACTTAGATTTCAAAGTAAAGGATGATATGAAGGGACCGTCCCTACTAGAATCCACTTACTTTGTAGAAAGCTACAACCAATTTTATGAAGAGTTGGAAGAAGATGTCATAATTGTAGACCCACTCATGTGAGCGTTAAGCAATCAAGATTCTGATTCTGAAGATTTTGAAGATCTAGAGGTTGTCGAGTTTCTCAACTATCTAAATCAGTTTGATGAAGATCTGAGCGATGAGGAAGAGGTAATAGAAATAGTTAAGTTTGCCTCTCTTGAGGAGGCACCAGAAGAAAAGGCACCCAAGGCTAAACCAGAGTTGAAACAACTTCCTGAAGGTTTAAGTTATGAATTTCTAGACCAAGAAGAGAGAAATCATGTCATCGTTAATGCCTATCTTATGAAGGATCAATTGGAAAAGATCCTTGAGGAGTGGAGGCTCCACAGGAAGGCTATAGGATATTCGGTAGAGGATATCAAAGGCCTTAGCCCTGCGCTATGTATGCATCACATTAATTTGGAAGAATCTGCTAAACCTCTGGCTCAACCCCAGAGGAAATTCAACCAGATGCTAAAAGAAGTTGTGAAGAAAGAAGTAATCAAACTGAGGGATGCAGGGATCATTTACCCAATCAGTGACAGTAACTGGGTGAGTCTGATTCATGTGGTATCGAAGAAAGGAGGTATAACATTAGTAAAAGGAGACAAAGGTGATGAAGTGGCAGTTCATACCATCAATAGATGGAGGATGTGTATAGACTACCGAAAACTAAATCAAGCCACGAGAAAAGATCATTATCCGTTTCCTTTCATTGATCAAGTTCTGGAAAGATTAGCACATCATGACTAATTCTGTTTTTTGGACAATTTTTTTTGGTTTTATCAAGTCCCCATCTTACCAGACGACCAGGAGAAAACTACTTTTACCTGTCTCTATGGGACCTACACCTTCCGAAGAATGCCATTCGGCTTGTGCAATGCTCCTGCAACGTTTCAGTGTTGCATGATATCGATGTTTTTAGATTTTCTAGAAGACATTGTGGAAGTTTTCATGGGCGACTTTTCTGTCTATGGGAAGGACTTCAATGCCTGTCTGAAAAACCTGTCTCTGGTCTTGCAACGCTGTGAAGAAAAGAGTTTAGTCCTGAACTGGGAGAAGTGCCATTTTATGGTAGGAGAAGGCATTGTGCTAGGGCATAAAGTCTTGAGGCATGACATCGAGGTAGACGTTAGCAAGGTTGAAGCTATATCTAAACTTCCTCCACCGAAGTCTGTATCTAGAGTGCGGAGTTTCCTCAGGCACCTCGTCTATTATTGAAAATTCATAAAAGACTTGTCGAAGATCTTGAAACCGTTGTCAAACCTTCTAGGTAAGGATGTTGAATTCGACTTCTCTAACGATTGTCTAAATGCTTTTTAGGCCTTAAAGGATGCTCTTATCTCACCGCCTATCCTTCAAGCTCCAGATTGGGAGCTACCTTTCGAGCTTATGTGCGACGCCAGTGACTATGCTATAAGAGTAGTCCTAGGACAGAAAAAGGACAGAAGGCACCACGTCATTTGCTATGCCAGTCATACTCTGGATGAGGCTCAGGAAAATTACATGACTACAGAGAAGGAGATGCTCGCGATTGTTTTTGCTTTCGACAAGTTCAGATCCTATCTTATCGGAATAAAGTTAAAGGTCTACACAAACCATGGGGCAATAAGTTATCTTATGCAGAAGAAGGATACCAAGCCTAGGCTGTTAAGGTGGGCTTTGTTACTCCAGGAGTTCGACCACGAGATCGTTGATAAGAAGGGTCCAGAAAATGTGGTCGCCGACCACTAATCAAGGATCATAGTCGAAGACCAGAAAGAGCCACCTATAAATGACAACTATGTTGATGAAGCCTTACTGATGGTTGAAACCAAAGACGAGAATTTGCCTTGGTTTGCAGATATTTGCAATTATCTTGCCTATGGGGAGTTGCCTCGTGATATAACGTACAATCAAAAGAAGAAACTCTTTTCAGATGTAAAGAACTACTACGGGGATGATCCTCTTCTCTTTAGAAGATGCGCAAATAACCTGTACAGAAGGTGTATCCCTAAAGAAGAAGTTCCAAACATCCTGAAAGAATGCCATGCCTCACCTTATGGAGGACACCTGGGGAGTGAAAGGACCGCCGCAAGGTGCTGCAATCGGATTTTTACTGGCCCTCCTTGTTCAAGGATGCTGCAAATTATGTAAAGGTTTGTAAAGAATGCAAATCGACAGGAAACATTGGAAGAAGAAATGAGATGTCTATGGCCAATTGGGTCGAAGTCGAGATCTTTGATGTATGGGGAATTGACTACATGGGTCCATTTCCCCCATCAAAAGGATATCAATACATCTTAGTCGCGGTGGATTATGTGTCTAAATGGGTGGAAGTTGTTGCCACCCAAACTTGTGACTCCAAATCAGTGATCAAGTTGTTTGAGAAGACTATCTTCCCTCACTTCGGAGTACCTCATACTATGATAAGAGATGGTGGATTGCATTTTGCGGAAAAATAGTTTGAAGTACTCCTGCAGAAGTATGGGGTAATACACAAAGTCACTACACCCTACCACCCACAAACTTCTGGGTAGGTGGAGGTTTCAAATAGACAGATTAAGCAGATTTTAGAGAAGACTGTCAGCCGCAGGAGGGAAGATTGGTCTATGAAGCTCGATGACGCCCTTTGGGCCTACAGAACTGCATATAAAGCACCCATTGGAACTACCCCTTACAAATTGATTTATGGGAAATCCTATCATCAACCCTTAGAGCTTGAACACAAGGCTCTTTGGGCGATTAAGTTCCTAAATATGGATCTGGAAAAGGCAGGGGAGAAAAGATATTTAGAGTTACAGGAACTCAAAGAGCTGAGAATACATGCCTACGAAAATGCAAGGATCCATAAGCAGAGGACCAAGGTGTGGCATGATGCCCACCTGAGGGGGAAGGATGTGAGTGAAGGTGACAAATTTTTATTATTTAAATCTTCTATTCATTTTTTTCCAGGTAAGTTGCAAACAAGGTGGTATGGACCCTTCACCGTAGCAAAGATATATCCATCAGGAATGATGGAGCTGTATGATAAAGATGATCCATCCAAAGTTTTTCTAGTAAATGGACACAGAGTGAAAAGGTTCTATGAAGATGAAGTGTTCGTGAGAAGGACAAAGATAAGTTTGCAAGATGTGGAAACAGTTGAAGGCTCAAAGTGAAGGATATGAAGCTGTCAAGCTAACAACGCTAACTACAGCGCTCCTCGGGAGGCAGCCCAAGTTTATACTTTTCTTAGAATAGCTCGTTATTTCCTTTCCTACAAGAAAAACATTATGAACATTATGATTGTAATAAGGCCCGAGTCAGTACATGCGTCACATGCTCTGACTCTTTTATTTTATGAGCCACCACTCAGTTTTATGAGCATTGATGAGTAATGCCATCTGAGGTTGAGAACTTCACCTTAGGCCAATGATGTTTTACCCATCAATTGCTTTTTCCTTCGCTTTATTTTTGGATTTTCATCAAATATCTTGTTCTGAAGCCTTGTATCAGGCAAAGACAACTTGCTCCCTGGCCGGTATCGGGAAAAAGAACCTGAGCGCATCATTGAGCACGCCCATATTGGGCGACGTCGTATCGAGCATCACACCTCAGCAATAAGCCATGTCGGGTGATACGCCAAGCAGCGATCATCCGTGTCAGGCGGCATGAGTAATGACCCTTGATTTGACAAATGGGACTAATTTTACTGCCCGTCTCGGGAATGATTGGTCTCCTCGGCCGACACGTGCCCCTATTTTACCCATTTTACCCCCGACCTAGATTGCTATATATAGTAGATGAGGTTAAACTGTGTCGGGAAACTGCATTTACTCCTCACCTACTCTTGTATCGTGCAGTAATTTCTCTTTTCGATCTAATATCGGCCACCTAGCATCTGCTCCCATGTCATGCAAGCTATCTTTAGATCACAAAGGTATAACTTGACAGCCATATCGTTTGGCTTGCCCGGCACGACCCTCATGTCGCACATTTTCGTATCGGACTCACGACCTTAGTTGGTTTCATAGTATCGCCCGACACACAATTGTGTTGGCAGCATTACCTTTTAAGCGTGTCGTGTGACACATCTATAATGTGCGCTTGCCCGATACCTTATATCGTGCAATGCCCGTGTCACCCAGTCTTGTATCGCTTTGCATGTTTCTGTTGTCGGGTGACACATTTTCTTTCGGAACAACTGTATCAGGCACTTTGAACATTTAGCGTATCAGGCAATGGCTATGACGTTTGATTTTTCCCGTTTCGCCCAGTCTTGTATTGTCTCGCGTGACGGGAGACATCCTTTTTTAGGCGATCATATCGGACATGATATCCGTTCGCGATGACGCCCAGTGTCTCACTATGAACTTATGGCAATTTTGAGCCGAACTTTGTATCGCTCGACACAGGCGTATTGGGTGCGCATCATATCGCTTAGTTTTGAAACCCGATACGGTGGTGTCGGGTAGCTCTTGTATCAGGCTGAAATTTTCTTATCATGCAATTAGTTTTCTTTTAGACACCGATATCGACTTTATGGGTAAGGTGAAACATTTAAATGCTTAATAAACTCGTCTTGTGATAATAGAAATGGCTCGTACCAAGCAAACTATTGTTCAAGTTGATGAACACGGTCAGAGGATCCACAATCAGGCCACAGCAGGAGCTACGACGGTTGGGTAGAAACCCCCAAACCCTGAGGCAGTTGGGCCATTCATGACTGAAAAGAGACCAAGGACGGAAGAAGTAACGACTCCAACAACAGCTTCAACCGTGGCGGCAGAACCTCTGGATCACACACTAGGTAGGTTCGTGCCCAGAGACAACGAGCACGGGCGTCGATACTCAGAACTGGAAACAAAAATCTACAGGCCGAGCAGATTCTGCCACCAGTCATCCTTCCTTCAACTAGGCATTTTGGACAGGCTGGAAAATGTCCTAGCTACAATAGGACTAAGGAAGATCTACTTCAGCCACTCCGCCTCCTACACTGAACTCACTAGGGAGTTCATGTCATCTCTCTGACGGGTGCAAAATAAACTTGAGGAAATCGAAGAATATGGCAGAGCAGACAGACTACAGGGGCGGCTATATAATGCCGAGCACGTCATCTCCGAGAAGCTGCTCAATGAGATCTTCTCTTCCAACGAGGTAGAGAAGGAACTGCTAAACAACGGTGCAATGATCACCGAAGGAGACGGGTTCAATCCCGTGGAGCTCTGGAGAAAGCTGACTGGCGAGTCATCATTCAAGTCGAGAAGTAAGGTGGCGGCGGTGCACTCCTGCTTTTAGAGAATAGTGCACAAGTTCGTGGCGTGCCTGCTCTTTAGCAACAACGAATCAAGCAACATCTACACCGAAGAACTCCATCTCATGTGGCACATGATGGAGGGCAAGGTGGTCAACCTGGGATGCTTCTTGCTGAATAGGCTGCACCCCATAAAAGATGCCACCAAGGAGTACCGCATGGGTGGCATCATCAATCTGATTGCGGTCGGGTTAGGGTACCCAAGGGAACCGCGCAGTCTTTCGAGGACAAGGGGCGACAAGAAGATCAACCTCAAGTTCCTCATAAGGGCCAGCATCATTAAGTAGGAGGGGTGAAGTGATTTCTACAAATCCGCAAGAACAAACACCCTCGTTCCGCTTCCTAGGTGCGCCAACTACGACGAAGAAAAGCTAGTCTTCACCAGTGCAGAGATTGAAGCGGTGGCAGTCGAAGCCGCTTACGCCGCCACCACCAACATACAAGAGAGGGTAGCTGTAAGAGGAGAACCAATTCCTCTTGACACTCGGCAGGACAAATCTTCCACAACTCCCGCTGAGCCGCCCACTACTCCAGAGCTGCCGACAACAACAATTAATAGAGTTGTCGTCGCTCCTACCTTACCAGTCGCAACCACGACAACATCTGCCATGGTGGAAGAAGTACCAGAGATCATGGAGGTCGCCGAGGCAATCGGGGCTGAGACAACAATGCTAGCCCCGATGGAAGCTGTCGCAGAAGAGACAGCCGCAGCTCCAGAGTTTTCTGTGGTTCCCTTAGTGGCAGAAGAAAAAGTGCACTCGGGCGCCAGTAATGGGGCGTTCGTCGAGATCCTCGAGATGGAGCTCGGAGATGCACACCCTACGCCGACATCGCTGCCGGTGTCTCCTGTGGCAGCTGCAGATGAGGTCACCGCTAACACAGAGGTGGAGCAACATCCACCCTCACCGCGGCCCTCTCCACCACAGGCAGCAAAAGTGCTGATGCCTCACCCAGAAGCAACAACCTCACGAACAATCCAGATTGACACTACCCCGAGTGAGGCTGCACACTCCTCGGGTGGATCTTCACGCAGGAGGAGTGTCGCGAGGACGAGAGGGAGATCTGCAGGAGCCCCTTCGTCGCTCAGACAGATGCTGGGGCACAAATTCGATAACTTGCGGGAGGTAACAGAATGCCACTCCGCTACTTTTACTTCGCTAAGCCGCAAGATTTCTATCTTCCAACAGAGACTGAAAAGCCAGGAGCGAAAACTGCTGACTCTAGTTGGCCTTTCTGGCCAACTAGAGGAACTCAACGCCACACTATAGCAGGCCCTCCAGTGCCTTGATGCAATTGAGGAGACGCTAAACACGGGGGACGACCATCCGCACCCAAGGCAGCTGAGAAGGTCTCCACCACCCCCAAACTCAGGATTTGCACCCTCCTCATTCGCACCGTCAACTTCTGGTGTGTCATCTTCTTTAAGCGGGCCTTCTACAATGCCCGACAAAGAGACGACACACAAGTCTTCCGACAGGTCTCCAGTAAGAGAGGAGAGCTCCCGAGGCGTAGATGACTACGCTCCCTCCACCTCCTTTGATGAAGTTGAAGATAATGATGAATTAGTTAGCATCAGGGAGGATTCTTCTGATGAGTTGGAGGGAGATGGGGGGGACATTGAAGCTTCCAACCAAAGACACACCCTAGAGGAAAAAGCTCGACGGCAGATGAATTCTCTGCGCCGTCATAGATACATTCTTTTGAGATGGTGGATTTCAACAGAAGGGCCATCAGATACCTGACGATCAGGGACCAGAAGCTACTAAATAAGGACCTGAGGTCGTAGGCTGACGAACAAGAAGTAATCTAGAGTGACAACTACTTTTTAGTACAACGGGGAACACTTAGAAGCTTATTCCACTCCCCAGCCGTCGTCGGGAAAAAGCTATTCAGGGTCCTGGAGGGTGCAATCATCGAGAATGTCAGCACCAGGACAGGTCGGAAAATGATATACAATGCCACCCTGACCTTGGCGAGAAGGTTGATGATGGGAGTATCAGACTCCATTGCAGTGGCCAACATGCTGTGGCATATTGAAGAATACAACACGAACCTTGTGTTGGCCCCATACAAGCACCGCAACAACTGATTCCTATGCATGGCAGACCTCCAGAACCATGATGTCCAGCTGTTGCAATGAGGAGGTGCCACGCTCAGGACTTATCTTCAGTCGCCCAGAAGATAAACATCTCAGGCTTCTACCGATGCTTCTTCTCCGAGCTATCAAGCAAGGAGTCCAACGTCACATCGGCATTTGGAACTTCTTCTCTATCAGAGACTTCCCCGTCCAAGCAGAATCAGAAAGTGGGAATAGCGCACCTGTCATCTTGCGCGCCATGGAGATGCTTAACATATTTGGAAATATAAGGCACCTCCAGGGCCAAGACTTCTTTCAACTCAGGAGCACCTACTCTCTATTGATGATCAAAGACAAGCGCTACTTCCAAGACGCAAGGGTACCAGACAAGCTGCTGGATAGTGACAAAGCAGACAAATCATCACAACCCAGCAGCACTCCAAAAGTAGAATTCGAGACAGCAGCAGATGCTTACGCGATGGGCAAGTGGTTAGAAATTCTATGAGAAGTATGCGAAATTGAAGACCCTGCTTTGCTTGACACTTCAGAAGAAATGATCAAAAACTTCGATCGTTTCTTGTGTTCTACACTCATACAGGAACAGGTCAATTAAGTTCTTCTGAAGTTAGCAGACTCTACCCCCGCAAACGTCATCTACGAGGCAGGCAGTGTCATAGTCCCAGTAGACGATTTGAGGGACATGGTAAAAGAAGGAGGATGTATGGCGATATCAGTGGCGGACGCCTACATCCAGATAATACAGAAGAAGTTTGAACATGCATACGTAGCCCATCCAATGTTTTTCAACGACATCTACCTAGCTGATGACTCAGGAGCAAAACAATCATTTCTGGCAGAGTTGCAGTGCAGAGTTCCACACATCATCTTCCTACCTATCCTACACTACAACCACTGGACGCTCCTGACGATGTACACTCGACAACGAGCAGGAATTTTCTACAACAGCTTAGACAACAACAAAGATCATCTGGTACAGTGTACATCGACAGTGTTGACATTCCTCGAGCACTTAGTACGAAAATACTACGACGAGGTGGCAGCGTTGATACAACCATTCCTGGAGAGAGAAGCTAGCAAATGGCACGAGCTTCAGTTCTGCCACCGCAGTCCACAACAAATTCCTTTATCCAACGACTGCGACATCTTCGTGCTGGAATGGATATTAAATAAAGAGACGCCTGACCAGCTCCACCACATCGACTACCACAAAAAATGCAGAGAATATGTGTGGGAGCTTCTATCTGGCAAAGGCGCACTCACCAACTAACCCTCACTGAGTAAACATTACCCTACCTAATTTACTTCACAACTCTGGGACAAAGTGTGGAGTAAGTTTGGGGGGGATTCTATGTACCAGTGAGGGAGGTACTAAAAGTCCTTCGAACTTCACCCCTTTTTTTCTTTTTTTTCTTTTTATATAACATGTGTACATATATATATATACATGCCTCATACAAAAATTTTGCTTATTTTGTCTCTATAAATATGTACAAAGACACTTTATAGTAAAAACCTGATGCGAGTTCTTGCCAGTTTGTTTTCTCTATGTCCAAAGTGATGCAGGTTTTGTTATGTCTTTTTGAAAATGCAGCCTCAAACAACAAAAGACTACGACTTTCCACACCAAAAATTTTGAAAAATAGTCTCGCAACAGCTAAGAGACGTGTATGCAGAAGGAAAAAGCTGCCCAAACAGCAAAAAAAATCTCTTGTTTTCCCTTACCTAACAAAATCCAAAAAGAGATAATAGCCTTATGAGAGTGAATAAAAGAATGAGAGTTGTGCCAAATGAAAAAAAGAGAAAAAAGAAAAAAGATGTATATACACAGTTGTTTTCCAAAAGTACCCATCTTTAGGCATGGTAGATCTGGGGCAGTGGTACGTAGGATGTGAAATCACTGCTCTAAATCCAACTGGCTTGGACTGTAGGGACCACTCGCCCGCTAACGGACCCGTACCTGGATGGACTGATGGGAAACAAAAAAAACCCAAAAAGCCTTAAGCCTACCCGAACACACAACTTTCTGTTCCCAAAAGTTGTTTGGTGTGAAATCTAACTTCGAAATCATGCATCCAAGTCTCACCGAAGCTGTGGAGAAAAAAATTGCTTAAATAAGGCAGGGAAGGTAAAGTTTGTTGATTTGTGGTCGGGAAGTATTCTCCCTAAGACATCTCAATACTCGCTCAAACCCTTTGTCTATAAACTATATCAGTTAAGAAGAAGCATCACAACCAAAGTTTTAAAAGATTGATTGAGGACAATCAAAATGCTAAGTTTGGGGGAGTTGATAACACCAAATTTTGTGATGTTTATGGCCCATATTTCATTGTCAAATCTGCCCTTTTTATATGTTTTCCTCTCCTTTTTGTCATGTTTTTGAACAAACAGGCCACACTACGCTCTTATCTCATTTTTATCATCTTTTCTAGGTTTTTCCTCATTTTTCCACTCAAAAATAAGCAAAAGGCCCGTCCCGGCCCATGAACGTGTTTTACCTGCATCGACTAGTCAACCGATACACTCACACCTTGCCGCAACAGCCGATACAGATGTTGCATGACACGGGTGTGCCGCGCAAGAAGGCTCTAACGGGATACACGCCACTTACCCGACAGGGAGCTGTACTCGCCACGACTACTGAAGCTTGTCACACGATACAAGCCTTCCACCGGCAGGCGTCCACCCATCACGATACCTGATATGCTTACTGACTGACACCCGTTGTGCCGGGCGACACACACGTCGAGTGTCCCTGGAGCTGTGCTAATAGAGCTAATAGAGGACACGTTTTTCCCGGAGGACAACAACTTCTTCCAACCACTGCCTATAAATAGAAGCTATAGGACCTCGATGGGACAGGTCGGAATCTCGTGAAAGCTAACTTTATAAAGCACCTGGAGCTAGTGTGTCGTGTCCCAGAGCTTTACCGGGCAATACTAGGTGAACACTTCCCCGACCCGAGAAGGTGGGAATGGTTCACTTAGAATCCGTCCCGGTCACCGCAGTAGCCCCGATATCGACCAGAAAGGCCACCCAATAAGAGGAACCTAATACTCTAAGTGGTCTCTAGCCCGACACGATACCAAGCCCGATACGAATCAACTATCACGATGTGTCGCCTGAGAGGGTGGCATCCCGACATGACCGTATCAGGCATGAGAGCTTTGATCGATACATTTGCCCGTCATGGCGTGTCACCTGACAAGGGACACCGCCCGACACAGGCGTATCGGGCAAGGCTCCCTCCTGGTATTGGGCTAGAGGGACCTTAGGGATTTGCTGCGGCTTGTCGATCTCCTAAATCAAGGAGGCGATACTTATCTTTCCCTTTTTCAATCATTTACTTTCTTTATTTACACAATGTAACCAAACCCCTTTTATATAATGATTATGCTAATGGAATTAGAGGAGTTTAAAATATCTATTGACTTTATGTTTGGTTCCTTTTTGTGGGATCATTACTTCGTTTAGCATCCAACTCTAGCTTGTATGCTTGGATCATGTTTTGACTAGCTATCGAATCGTGTTTCACATTGCAACTCCCTCGAGAGAGGCATTGTGGCTCTAGTGTTTGGTCCGATCAAGGAGTATGAGAGTACCCAGGATCGGAGTTACTTCAGTTATCTTCCCACTCTAACCCAAGTCCAACAACCTTGAGAGAGGGTGTTGGTACTTAGTTAGAGGTACCCTCTTTGAGAGAAGGGGTACATGATGTTCCTGTTGTCTCTTGTTATACTGAAGTTTTCCTCCTTCGTTCCTTACCAAAGCAATAGTGTTATCTCCTCTGGTTCTGTTGCGCAGAAACCCTAAAAACCGATAAATGCCAAAAACCTTAATTTTCCTTGTAACTCCAGTTGCAGATAGTTTTCTTTTATTTTATCGATCTTCGCATGTTGTTCCCTTTGGGAACTTTATCCTCACCTTACCCTTACCAGAGTGTAAAGTGTCAATTCCGTGTTCTTAACACTACCACCCTTGTCCCTGTGGTTCGACCCCGATTGATACTTCAAACCCCATCATCGTTGTAGGGGCCTAAGAGTCAGGTAATTTAAAAGTCTGACTACTTCAAATCCGCTCCTTTTGGATGCGCAATTTAGGTTGGTCACTTACAACTTTGGTAGAAGTAAGATATTAAAAAATAGATTTTGAAATCCTCGATACTAATAATAGGTGTGAAGTATAGGGATTAATATCAAAATATGTGAATTAAACCCTAATTGTAGTAAAAATCATACAAGAACATCTCTAAGTTAATTTTAACTCCAAAATCATGATTTGCACAGTCCGATTAATATGGGTACCGAGTTTCAACATAGTTGGATAAGGTTTCCTGTCTCAATTTAGCTAATGAAGATAATATTGATATTTAAAATCTTGATATGTGGGGACTATAGTTCAATATTCCATTTACCCATTATATCTCGGTCCACCTAATTCAACCTTTGATAATGAGCTCATCCTATTACAAGGCTTTAGCGTGGGTTAATTTACCCGAACCCTTGCTAGACTTGTTAGATGGATATCTGAGGGTCACCCCCTCCTCTTCTTCACCATGAGGGTCAAAGTCCAGGGGGAAACAAAACCCCAACAACTGGGACTCTTATCCCTTCCACTTTTCTCATGATCCCGCTAGACTTAGGAGATCTGAAATGCTCAATGGAATTTTGATACCAATCCAAGCCTATTTAAACTGAGGTTGTGAACCCCAGTTTGCCCTATGCAAAAAATGCTTAAAACCACCATTGCATCACTTACCAGTACTATCTTTCTCAGTGCCTATGCCATATATGACTGATACACAGTTGTCAAACCTTCTACTGACCACCTTGAACACAACTCTAGCCTCAACATTTTCTCTAGTTTGCTGCTTTGATCTCCAGACAAACCGGTGAGACTGTTGTGTGTAGCTTGTCTCCAGGTTCCATTTGGATGTGCTGGGAGCTGGGTTGAGGGAAGAAGCAGGACAGAGGAGGGGGGTCTTAGTGGGGATTCTTGGTATGGACGTCCAAGTAAATTGGAGGTATTTCCAACTTGGTGGTGGCCATTTTGTAAGGCTGAGATCCCAAATCTGATGTCCAACCCAGCCGAAGGGTTTCTGAGGCGTTCCTATGTTTCACAGAGGAAACAAAGGCCACCGTGACACCAGGAAGCTAGGGACTCCCTGCATATGTTAAAAGAATCCCAGACTAAGTGGAGTATTCCTTAGATCCATGGAGTGTGCGGCTCCTTTGTTGGTGGATCAAACTCCCTCTTGACTGCTAAAGGGATGTTGAACGGTTATGATTGCAGAGAAAAGGTAATTACTTGTTGAAATCATATCGTATGATCCATAAGTCCATTTTGAATGTATAAGATACCAGTGTGAAACTATTGAAGTATAGAATTCTGCAAAAATGTTGTATCTAAGATTTAAAGCTTAAAATGGGGTAGTCATCATATTAGAAGCAATACATGTTACTTTTTGAAGATCGGAAAACATTAATGGCATTTATTGAAGGATAATCTTCAAAGTTCTTATTAGAACGTTGATGATGTCTAGTATTAACATTATAAATCTGATCATGATTCATGGTGTAATATATCATAATGTATGCCTAACAACCTAATTAGGGATAGTAACCCTAATCTAAGTTGAGAAAAGGACATGCTGATAAGTAAATTCCCTACATCACCATATGATCAGTCGAACAAATGAAACATGAACTCTAATTTGAACTAACATCTGTAGGGTTTGGGTTTATGGGATATTCATGAAATGTTCACGAATTTTTTAGGAACTAGAATTTTGACTCAAGGATTCAAGACCTTAAATTTATGTTGTTACAATAGAGGTAATTGGTTCATGCCCATGAGTACTCAATTTATTAAGCCCAATTTTTTGTACATGTTTGTCATATATAAAATTATGATTTATGTGTTCTAATGTTCTGATATTTTAAGTAAGATATGCAAGTAAAGTTTCCATACCTTCATGATTGTGTCCTGACACATACCCTAGATCTCAAGTAGAGATATATTTTCAAGATTCCTCAAAATGATAAGGATTCATGACCCAGGTGTTCGTGAGAAAAATTAAGGGATTATATTCCTATAAGATTTCTTAATAATAATTCATATTAATAAATAAGACTACAAGATAATATATGCAAGTAGCATAGTCATACTTGATAATGTGGAAAATTGTTCTATTTAAAATTTTAGGTAGAAATGTGCTATTAAGATTTCTTAGAAATATTAACATTTTAGAACTAAATGTGGTTTAGATTCTTTATATGATTGAGATCTAAGAATGAAGTACATGATAAGATATAAGAGTAGAATAAATTAACTTATAATAAAGTTTGGAAAAAAGATCTTATAAGATTATTATATTAAGATTTAATCACATGAATGCATTAAAATTCATTTTAAGATTAGATTTAATGAGACTTTACAGAGTTTGACCCATCTTGTTGTAAATCATATTTTGGATAATTGATTTACTTAATATTTCCATATTCAGATCACATCTTTTTCCTGAAGCCTTAAGATTCATATCTTATACATCTAATATTAGAATTTAATCAATTCATTTGACTAAATCTAAACTTCAGAGTATGATTAATCTAGACAATAATAATATCGATTTTAGATTTAGAGTTAGATTCAGTTTAATATTAAAGTATAGAGATATAAAGTTTGAGATAAGAGATTAAGATCTAGAGATAGGAAATTAAAAATAGATTCAAAGATAAGAGATTAAGATTTAGAGAGAAGGAACCAAGAATAGATTCAAAGCTATGAGACTAAGATTCAAAGATAAGAAATTAAGAACAAAGATAAAAAATGACACCAAAAGATTAATATCTTATATGATAAGTCCTCACTAGAGAGACATGGGATGATTTAGAGGGCACACTATGCCAGACACTACGTGTGTCACATAGGAAGCTTTGTGCCAACAGAGGGTGTGTTGCACCATGGAGGACACTTCGATGTCAACAGAGGGCATTTTGTGATGAAGTGGATTTTGACTTAATTTTGAGGATGAAATCTCTTTTAAGGTGTGTAGGATGTGATCGAATGAACTTTGAAAACCTTTACACACCATACGAAATAAGCAATTTATATGGTTGAGTTATATTAAGAGGTCCAAGTATTTTTTGGCAAAGTTTGGAGACCAAATGATTGGCATTGTATTTGATGTTCCTAGATATATGTAGCTTTTTGATGAAATTAATTGACCAATCTTTTGGTGTTTTATCAGGACCAAATTTGAGTAGAAGGTGCATCAATGGATTGTGAACCTATGGTCAAAAGTTGATGGTGTTTAGATGATCCCAAAAGAAGTTATGTAGGTTTGAGTTTTGTGAAATGATGTGGATTAATGATGATATGTAGGCCTAAGTCTTAATGTGAGGCTGTCACATAGTTGGTGAGTTGAGTCAGCCATAGATTGACTGTGCAGGCCTTCTACAACCCTTAGATCTATTAGATCAGATGGCATGTGGTCATCCCCTACCTTGCGGTTAGGGTAAGATAGCAGAGTTGTTCAAAAATCACGACCAACCACGATCCCACGCTGAGGAACGACGAGTTATGTGCGAGACTGACCAAATAGTTATGCTCATCTCATCATAAGAAGACTCCCAAATGTTTATTTGTCCCAGTTTAGTAATAAGAGCAGGGAGAACAAGCTCCCAACCTTCTCTCTCATATCCATTACCAAGCACAGACTGAATGATAGGAAGGGCAAAATGAAGGGAGAAGAGAAGCCACTAGAGTGATCTTAGGAGGGGATTACGTTCCCAGTAAGTAGTCAAATCTAGACAACCACCAATCCTCCCCCCCAACAAATGTTACCATGGTTGACATAACTCAATTTATTGGAGGAGCATGATGAGATCACATGAAATTTGTGACTAATTTCCACCTCAATCCAGGCCTCACGATGAATCCATGTAGGTGCATCATACCCTATGAATCCTTGATCAGAGCCCAGGAGAAGGAGAAACCCCCTTTCATGTTTTCATCCCACTGTGGTGGCGGTCTTGTCGGTGGATCCATGACGTGGATATCTGGAGGAGTGTATGAGAAACCTTGAATTCGAGGAAGCCTGGAGTTGGAAGGCAAATCTAATGGAAGATTTTGTAGATGATGAAGAGAACCTGGTCTCTATGAATTTCTCGTCAGGAGAAGCCATGCGACAGAGGATGAGTGCAAAGAACCATCACTCATGCACGCTCATGAGAACAAAAGAGGGAGCATGTGATTCATCTAGACCAGACATGAACCGACCGACTTACCTCTGAGCCAGGGTGGGTCCCTGCCATAGATCAACAAAGAGCCACACCCCCACAGTGGACATGTGGTAGAACATGATTGGATGATAACGGTAAATTACCTCTAAAATCTATAGATTTTCAATAATTCACAAAAATTTGCTCGATAATCGAAAAAATACAAATAAAGTACCAAAATGTTAAAAACAATGAGTAGAACAAGATGGAACCATAATGTTAGCCTTTTATGCTTAAAATACAATGATATCATGTATGATATGTTACACTTGTTTTATGAGTAATAAATATCAAATAATGACCGAAAATAATGAGATTGCATCGGTAACTCTTAAATGTGTTTTGGAATCCATGTGACATTAGATATGATCATGTTATGATATGTAGTCATGTAATTTTCTTAGAATGTCTGTCTAGGGCTAATAACCTTATATAAAATGTAGAAATACATTTATGATCAATCAATAATGGAACTCACAGAGCATACTCATATCAATAATTGGAAGTTAATATGAAATCGTGAGATCAGTAAGATGCATATAATTCATGTTATATGAGGATGACCCTTAATACATGTTTTGTAACCATTTGACTAATGAATGTAACCTAGGGATAATATGTGCACAAAATACCATGTAAGCTAATATACAAATGATCTATACTAATCCAACACATAATTGGAGAATAATACCAGTAACCTAATTCCAAGAATATAAGACGAAATGATGGAAATATCCTAACGAGATAATTAAAACCCTAATGAACATGATTATGGTTAAGATTATGAGATCTAATGCATGGTATGTATGATCTTGTCTTCATTAGGGTTGACCAAGGATATAGTTGACCTGAGGAATATGTGATGATTAGAAATATCTCTTTTCAAGGTATGCCCTTACCTCTTACTTGGATTATTATACAATATGCTTGTGTTATATCTGTAGTAAAATACTTGGCATATGATATTGGATGGAATGATTTTTCTTGTCTGATATCTTTCTTGATTTTCCATACTTATATCTATGAACACATGAAACATAATATATTTGTTCCATTACATCCAAGCACATCAACTCTTTGGTAGTCAAGTGCTGGAAAATAAAGTACTTCAACTCTTTGGTAGTCAAGTACTTCAAAGTGATGAAACTCTTTGCTAGTCTAATCACATGATGAAATGATCCAACTCTTTGGTAGTCGATAATAAGGCCTTCAGTGCATTCAACCTTTGGCGGTCAATGCATAGATGATATAATGAAACATGTCCTTAAAATATGTGTTCTCTTTTGTTAGTAAACATACTTTTTCAAGTATGTTTCTGTTATATTATTCTGTTATTGCCAAATATTAATAGTATCTTATTGCCAAGTCTTAGTAATGAGAGGTATATAAAAGACACATAGGCGTACTCAATACAATATTCTTGAATATCGTGCTAACATGTATCACATGTAATCTTTTGTTTAGGTTGTGGACATATGCTCTTGAAGAACCAGGTTATAGTTGAGAGTTATGTGGTGAGCTGATGTACTAGTGGACCTGTTGTCTTAAGATCCTATTGCTTAGTGGTAGTACATGTATATGTAAAAAAATTCTATTCAAAATGTAATATCAAATGTTATAACAATTCATTATGTAATTATATGTTGAATGGTGAACATGTGTTGTATTGATTTATTATTGTTCATGTGCATGTGCTACTGTTGTTTCCTTCTAACTTCCTCTAATTTTCTTCTTCTTAGCCTAGTGTGTGGTGTTTAAATTGGGATTCTCACTAAGGTGAGGTTTCAATTTGGACGTCACACATTAGATTAAGTTTTACAAAATTTGGGGACATCACAGGTGGTATCAGAGCATGAACAATAGCAAAGTCTGTCATTTACTCATCATGCAACTCAAAACTAAAGAAAACCTTGAACTTTAGAAAATTTACGGTTAGATTATTTGTCTTTTAGAGACTGGATCTTACGCAACCTCTAGGTTAGCACCATGATGTTTGAGAACTAGTTTTAGACTAGTGCTTGTTGTATAACAAGTCCTAACATATCATTCTTTCCTTATAATGTGATGGTATGAGACATTGTATTATTGGAAAATAATGTGCATCAAGGGAAGAGAAAACCTAGACATGTGGCGCTCGTTGTCTAGAGTAGCTATACTAGTCTGCATCATGTTCTCACCCTTTTCACTAGGTGAGATGACACTAGACTCTCTACTATGCATGGGACACTTGTTTTGTGGTTTTGGTTTTTGATTCCAAATGGATCAAACCTCGATAGTTTTCTCTGACATTTGTTTCATCAGAGAAAAACTATATAATATTTTATTATATATGTAAGTATTACAAAAATGTGTCCCCGCACATGTACGAGTAGGAGGCTATCATACAACCTAAGTGAAAGTGAATGACATAAGTCTAGAAGAGAGAGTAGTTCTAGGTTAGATGTCTAGAGCCTTGTTAAAATGTGTGATAGATGGAATAGATGAAATATGTTTAGATGATAAGATATATGGCTTATATAGATGATATAAGATGAATTATGATGATAAATGTATGTATTTGTGGACCTAAGTGCATATTTGATGATTTGAGTTCAGTTTTGAGGATGCAAGATAAGTTTTGATATGCAAGTATGCATGTTTTTGTAAGTTAATATAAGTTAATATAAGACAAGGTTTTCAGTCAGCATGAACCTCAATCTCTTTGGAAAGGAGGACCTCTAGTGTTAGGAACAGTTATAAGGTTAACTCCACATAGAGTGAGAACCATAGGGAGAAGATCAGAGAACCTAAAATCCAAGATATGAGATGAAGAGAAATATGTGATATGATATGTCCTAAACTAGACTACTCCTGAGTGAATGAGTTGAGTTGCTTTATGCATGATTCTGGTAATACTTTTGAACCCTATATTTCCTTGGGAGGACCAAACTCTAGACTCAGAGAGAGGTTGGTTATATATACATATGTGAACAATGATATAAACACCTACCATCTAGGTGAGGGAGAGAGTCCCAAGACCCTAGAGGAGGTAGCTATTTTAATATGATGTAAAGCCTAATGGTCAGGTTGGTAGTTCCCCATGTAGGACTCTAGTGGTGTATATATAGAGAGAGTTTTGTGTAAGCATGTCTCATGGGTAAAGACCTATGAAGAGAATGTCATAGCATGTTTTGGCTTGTGCTTATGTGACTAGAGTTTATAAGGCTATCACTAGTGCTAATGAGGTAATCTAAAAACCCTAGACTAAGAGAGGAAAGATAAAGTATATGTATATGAGATACTCATAGAGTTGAGTTAGCTCAGAGTGACTGAGCATGGCTAACCCTCATGATATTGGTCAGGAGAACCTCAGTTGGGCTAGGTAAAGTTTTGATACATGTTTAACAAGTCACTCACATAAGTTTGTTTAGCACAACCATGATATAATATATGTAAGGATGCAATCTTACCTTAAGACATGATATATTGATATGACATGATGGGAAACCTAGAAATGGTTTAATAGCTCTCAATGTATAAATGGTTAAGCATATGTATGAATAATGATAACATTACATGGTTGGTGAATCTATTAATAAAGTCACTAATAAAGTTTGTAACCTAATATGAGAAAATGAAATGAGATCATCTTAATGATATTCATTAATTAAGGTGTCAATGTATGTATCTAATGATGATTGAATCATATATACCTTCTTAATAAACTCTATAATCATGTTTAGCACTCATATAGAGTCTGAGATGATGATGATGATGATGGCATCTTGATATGATATAGATGGATAAATTGGGTTAATTACAATTAACTCCTTCATAAAATGTATAAGTTAATGTTAAAACCTTGATGCTTGGGTAAAGATAAGGATGTAATCCTAAGATATGAAACATGTTATGGCAAAAAATAAGATTTCAAAACCCATGTTTTATTCTTATGAGGTGATGTTTCACTCTAGATGCTCTAGAAATCCTCCTAGGAGTGGTAAATATAGTTCTAGACCTTTTGTTTGTGGATATTTTGGACCTAGAATGATTTCCTACCTATGAGTGAAGACCTTTTGGTTTTCCTTGAAGTAAGAGTATGGCTTAATTTTAAGGATAAAATTTCTTTTAAGATGTATATGACGTGATGAAGTAGATTTTGACTTAATTTTGAGGATGAAATCTCTTATTAGGTGTGTAGGATGTGATGGAGTGAACTTTTTAAAATCTTCACAAGCCTAAAAGAATAAGTAATTTATGTGCTAAGGTTATATTAAGAGGTCCAAGTGTTTTTGGCAAAGTTTGGAGACCAAACGATTGACATTGTATTTGATGCTCCTAGATATATGTACCTTTTTTAAGGAATTAATTGACCAATCTTTTGGTGATTTATCGAGACCAAATTTGAGTAGAAGGTGCATCAATATATTGTGAACCTATGGTCAAAAGTTGATGGTGTTTAGACGATCCTACAAGAAGTTATTTAGGTTTGAGTTTAGTGAAATGATGTGAATTAATGATGATATGTAGTCATAAGTCCTGGTGTGAGGTTATCACACAGTTGCTGAGTTGAGTCAGCCACAAATTGATTGTGTGGGCCTTCTATAGCCCTTGGATCTATTAGATCAGATGGCCTGTGGTCATCCCCTACCTTGTAGTTAGAGCAAGGCAGTAGAGTTGTTCAAAAATCACGACCAACCATGATCCCACGCTGAGGAACGATGAGTTATGTGTGAGACTTACCAAATATTTATTCTCATCTCATCCAAAGGAGACTCCCGAGTGTTGATTTGTCCTAGTTTGGTAACAAGAGTAGGGGGAACAAGCTCCCAACCTTCCTTCTAATCTCCATTACTAAGCACAGATTGAATGATATGAAGGGGAAAATGAAACAAAGGGAGAACAGAAGCCACCAGAGGGATCTTAGGAGGGAAGACGTTCCCAGTAAGTAGTCAAATCTAGACAATCACCAATACTCCCCTCCAACTTATGTTTCCATGGTCGACGAAACTCAATTTATTGGAGGATCATGATGAGATCACAGGACACTCGTGACTACTTTCCACCTCAATCCAAGCCTCACGATGAATCCATGTAGGTGCACCATACCCTAGGAATCCTTGATCGGAGTACAAGAGAAGGAGAAACCCCCCTTTCTAGTTTTCATCCAACCACGGCGGTGGCCTTGCTGGAGGCTCAAGGACATGGAGCTCTAGAGGAGTGAGTGAGAAACCTTGAAGTTGAGGAAGCCTGGAGTTGGAAGGTGAAGCTAATTGAGGCCTTCAAGTTGATGAAGAGCACCTGGTCTATCAATATTTCTCGTCGGGAGAAGCCGTGTGGTGATGGCTGAGTGTGGAGAACCAGCGCTCACACAAGCTTGCAAGAATGAAAGAGGGAGCAAGCGGTGCATCCAGACCGAATGCGAACTCTCCAACTCACCTCTGGGCCAGGGCGAGTCCCTGCCATAGACCAAAAAAGCCACACCCCCCAAAGTGGACACATGGCGATACATGATTGGCTGATAAAGGTAAATTACCTCTGAAATCTACAGATATTCAACAATTCACAATAATTAGCTCAATGATAAAAAAAATACAAACAACATACCAAAATGTTCATAAAAGTGAGTAGAACAAGATGGAACCATAATATTAGCCTTTTTATGCTTAAAACACATTGATGTCATGTATGATATGTTACACTTGTTTTATGAGTAATAAATATCAAATACTGACCAAAAATTACAAGAATGCATTAGTAACTCTTAAATATGTTTTAGAATCCATGTGAAGCCAGATCGTGTTATAATATGTAGTCATGTAATTTTCTTAGAATGTCAATCTAGGGCTAATAACACTATATAAAATGTGGACAATACATTTATGATCAATAAATGATGGAATTCACAGAACACCCTCATATCAGTAACTGGAAGTTAATATCAAATTGTGACATCAGTTAGATGCATAGAATTTATGTTATATGAAGATTATCCTTAATACATATTTTGTAACCCTAATTTGACTAATGAGTGTATCCTAGGGTTAATATGTGCACAAAATATATAGATGATCTATACTGATCCAACACATAATTGGAAAATAATACCAGTAATGTAATCCTAAGAATATAAGACAAGTAATGATGGGAATATCATAATGAGATAAGTAAAACCCTAATGATCACTATTAGGGTTAAGATGATGATATCTAATGCATCGTATGTATGATCACATTTCAAAAGTTCAATATGTACAAAATTTTGTCTAGAGTAGGCATACTACTCTGCATCATGTTCTCACCCTTTTTACTTGGTGACATGACACAAGACTCTCGCTAGCTGCCTGATAGCTTCACATCATCACTTAGGTCTACATAATAACATTAAATCACATCATTTCATAGAACTCAAACCTAAATAACTTCTTGTAGGATTGTCTAAACACCATCAACTTTTGACCATAGGTTCACAATCCATTGATGCACCTTCAACTCATATTTGGTCCCGATAAAACACCAAAAAATTGGTTGATTAATTCCTTCAAAAAGGTACATATATCTAGGAACATCAAATTCAATGCTAATCATTTGGTATCCAAACTTTTCCAAATACACTTGGACGTCTTAATATAACTGAAGCACATAAATTGCTTATTCCATTAGGCATGTAAAGGTTTTAAAAGTTCACTCCATCACATACTACACACCTTAAAAGAGATTTCATCCTCAAAATTAAGTCAAAATCCACTTCATCACACACTTCATGCCAAAAGAGGGTGTGTTGCACCATAAAGGACGCTTTGGTGTCAATAGAGGGCACTTTGTGCCAACAGAGGGTGTATGGAACCATAAAGGACACTTGGAGTCAACAGAGGGTGTGTTGCACCATATAGGACACTTTACTGTCAACAGAGGAGGACTTAGTGTATCATGGTGGCCATAATCAGATAAAAGTCATAATTAAAAGATACATTAGTTCAAAGAATGCATATAATCTCATTTATAAGTATAAGGAAAGAGATTAATTAAGATAAGAGAGGCATGACTCAAGCCTGTTGTGCAAGTCATGAGGCATAAGCACTTAGTACTGGCCTATCCAGATACATTACCCAGGCCTAGCATTGAATTTATGTGACCCAAGTACCTATGTGCAAGTCATGAGACCTAGGTACCAGAATATAGTGTCTCGATAGAAGAATATAAAAAAGATCAAAATTATGTTAATGAAATAAGATATATTTATTTTTTAGATTGTATACCAAGTTTAATGTTAGTTTCATGCTTATAATGATCAAAAAAATTTATAGCATCTTATTTCTTCAGTTTGTATATACTAGAATAGTCATGACACTTAGTCTCACAATCATTTTTCGAATGCATGGATGGGGACGGGATGCCTAAAGGTAAGGAGAAGGAGTATAGTAGAACTCTGAGATTTAGAGAACAAGAATAGAGTAGGATAAGATTTGGTGGGGCACCAACTATAAGATGATCTTTATATTTATAGATCAAACTTTATGCTTCCATATTTAGAATTCTAGACTAAATATGTTGCCTCAAAGATGTTAAATTAGTTTTCAATGTGATCACCTTTAAGTTTCTTTTTATAAGAACAATCCTAAGAATGTTTTAATATTTTTAGTTTGTGTGACTGATTATATTGTTGTTATGAATGTTGATTTTATATAATGCCCCCTTGAGTGCATGAGTTATGGATAACTCAGTGTTGCTTTAGCAATGTGCATGTATGTGCTTAAGGAGGGTGTTACAAAATGGTATCAGTGAAACATTAGAGTCGGTCACCAAATAAATTCTCATGTCCTTACTTAAGATCACCCTATAATAGCTTAAGTTAGTGTAGAGAACATATTTAGAAAGATAACTAGTAGCCCTATGTGTAGAATAAGTAAGTGAAGGATAATATAAATCAATGTAGAGCTCTAGATAGGAGACAAACATTTAGATAAGGATCAGGGTTATGTGCCTAGATGTTTTAGATTTCTATGTGAAAACTATAGTTGTATATACCATTCTCTCTCTTTCTAACACATGTTTTTGTTATGAGACATAGGCTTATGGGGTTTTGCAGAGAGAATGTTATTTGAATAATCATACTTGTCTTGTCCTTTCAAGGGCATGTGGTATGGGACATGTGCATGAGGGAGGTGCCAAGATAAGTTTGATAAGACATGTCACCTCTGAATATATGATCAGCCCACATGTATTCAAAGGCAACAAAAAAAATAAGTGTTGGCATTAAAAAATTTAGACATATATTCACCTAAACCTAATCATACACATAGTAATACTGAGCATGTATATGAAGGGTAGATATTTTGGCATAAATAAGTGAGTTAGTTTTGAGTGAACTAGAACCCTAATTGAGCCACACAAAGAGGCAATTTGGAGGCTTTTCCATGATAGATGGTGAATGAATAACTTAGATTTCAAGATTTATTAGTAGTATAAGCACATGTTTGCCTGATAATAATAGCCATGAGAATTTCACACCATGAGTATACAAATGTGCTATTAAGGAAATATTAGACAACTAGTATACATGGAATATGTGAAATCCTAAGGTGGGTAGACTAATCAAATTTTGAGGACCAAATTTATTTAAGGTCGGTAGAATTGTAACATCCCAAACTTTATTGAAAGGACTCAATTTAGAATAAGGTTATAGCATGTACTTAAATGCAATTTTACAAAACTCAAGGGTCTTTTATGCAAATGTTCCATACAATATAATGTAGTTGTATATCTAAGAGATTAATTGGTCTTATTAATATATGATATTAGAATGTCATAATTGGTGTAAGATATTGCCTTATAACATTGGTAGAAGTAAGATGTTAAAAATTGGATTTTGAAATCCTCGATACAAATAATTGATGAGAAGTATAGGGATTAATATCAAAATAAGTGAGTTAAACCCTAATTTTAGTAAAAGTCATACAATAACATATCATAAGTTAATTATATCCAAAATCATGATCTGCATGGTCCACTTAGCATGGGTACCGAGTTTCAACCTATTTTGATAAGGTTTCCTATCTCAATTAATTTAAATAAGATAATTTTGATATTTCAAATCCTAACGTGAGTGGACTATAGTTCAATATTCCATTTACCCATTCTATCTTGGTCTTCCTAATTTGGCCTCTGATAATGAGTTTGGCCTGTTAGAAGGCTTTAGCATGGGTTAATTTTCTCAGACCCTTGCTAGACCCATTAGATGTGGATCTGAGGGCTGCCCCCTCCTCTTCTTCACTGTGAGGGTCAGAGTCCAGGGGAAACCAAACCACGATACCTAGGACTCCTATCCTTTCAGCTTTTATAGTGATCTAGCCAAACTTAGGAGGATCTAATATGCAACAAAATTCTGATACCAATTTGAGCTATTCAAACCTAGGTTGTGACCCCTAGTTTGCTCTCTATGAAAAATGCCTAAAACCACCATTGCGCTGCTTACCCGTACCATCTTTCTCAGTGCCTATGCAAAACTGATTTATATATGGTTGTCGAACCTTCTACTGACCACCTTGAACACAATTGTATCATGGAAGTTGTCTTCAGTTCACTGCTTTGATCTCCTAATGAACCAGTCAGGCTGTTGTGTGAAGCTTATCTCCAGGTGCCATCTAGATGTGCGTAGAGCTAGGTTGATCTCCAGGGAGCCATAGGGGGGGATTCTTGGAATGATCGTCCAAGTAACTTGTTGGTTTCTTAGACTTTGTGGAGGCTATTTCATGAGGTTCATATCCCATAACTGATGCTCCAGCCTTGCCAAAGGGTTCCTGAGGTGTTCCTCTATTTCACATAGGAAACAAAGGCCGCCACGATGCCAGGAAGTTGGGGACTTCCCCAGTAGCTAGGTTAAATGTATCCCAGACTAAGCGGAGCGTGCCCTAGACCCAAGGAGTGTGCAGCTCCTTTGTTGAAGGATCAGACTCCCTCTTGAATGCTAGAGGGATGATGGGCAGTTGTGATTGCACTGAAAAGGTAATTACTTATTGAAATCATATCTTATGATACATAAATCAATTTACAATGTATAAGATACTAGTGTGAAGCTATTGAAGAATTGAATTCTACAAAAATGTTATATCTAATATTTAAATCTTATAATGGGGTATTCATCACATTAGAATCAATACATGTAAATTTTTGTAGATCGGACAATATTAATGGCATTTATTGGAGGATAATTATCAAAGTTCCTATTTGAACCTTGATGATGTCTAGTTTTGATATTATATATCTAATCATGATTCATGGTGCAATGCATCATAGTGTATGTTTCACCACCTAATTAGGGATAGGAACCCTAATCTAAGTTGAGAAAAGGACATGGTGATAAGTAAATGTCCTACATCACCATATGATTACTCGAAAAAATGGAACATGGACCCTAATTTGACCTAGGAGGTACAAGTTTTTGGTTTATTATATATTTCATGAAATGTTCTTGAGTTTTTCAAGAACTAGACTTTGACACAAGGATTCGAGAGCTTAAATTTATGTTCGTAAAATAGAGGTAAGTGGTTCATGCCCATGCATATTCATATTTATTAAGCCCAATACTTTTACATGTTTCTCATATAGGACATTATGTGTTCTAATGTTCTAATATTTTAAGTAATATATGCAAGTATAGGTTCCATACCTTCATGATTGTGTCCTGAAACATACCCTAGATCTTAAGTATATGTTTTCAAGATTTCTCATAATAATTAGGATCCATGAACCTGGTGTTCATGAGAAAAATTAAAGGATCATATTCCTATAAGATTTCTTAGTAATAATTTGTGTTAATGAATAAGCCTAGAAGATAAGATATGCAAGTAATATAGTCATACTTGATAATGTGGGAAAAAGTTCTATTAAAAAATTTAGGTAGAATTGTGGTAAAATGATTTCTTAGAAAGATTAAGATCTAAGAACTAAGTGTGGTTTAGATTCTTTAGACGATTGAGATCTAATAATTAAGTACATAATAAGATATAAGAACATAATGCCTTAATTTATAATCAAGTTTGGAAAAAAGATCTTATAAGATTCTTGTATTAAGATTTAATCAAATGAATGCATTAAGATTCATTCTAATATCTGATTTAGTGAGTCTTTAAAGAGTTTGAACCATATTGTTATAAATCATATTTTGGATAATGGGTACACTTAATAATTTCATATTCAAATCAAATCATTTTCCTAAAGCCTTTAGATTCATATGTTATACATCTAATATTAGAATTTAATTTAGTCATTTGATGAAATAAGAACTTTAGATTAAGATTTATCTAGACAACAATAATATAGATTTTAGATTCAGAGTTAGATTCAGTTTTATATTAATGTATAGAGATATAGGGTCTAAGGTAAGAGATTAACATCCATAGATAAGAAATTAAGAATAGATTTAGAGATAAGAGATTAAGATTCAGTGAGAAGAAATGAAGTACAAATTTAGAGATAAGAGACTAAGATTTAGAGATAAGAAATGAAAAACAAATATAAGAAATGATACCAAAACATGAATACGTCATATGATAAGTCCTCACCAGAAAGTCTCAGAAAGATTCAGAGAGCGCACTGCGCTAGACAGTACGTGTGTCACAGAGGGCAGTTTGTGCCAACAGAGGGTGTGTGGGACCATAGAGGACACTTTGTTGTCAACAGAGGGTGTGTTGTACTATACAGGACACTTCAGTGTCAACAAAGGACAGTTTATACCAATAGAGGGTGTGTTGTACCATAGAGGACACTTTGGTGTCCACAGAGGGCACTTTGTGCCAGGAGAGGGTGTGTTGCACCATAGAGGACACTTTAGTGCCAATAGAGGAGGACTTATTGTATAATGGTGGCTATAATCAGATAGATGTCATAAATAGAAGATACATTAGTTCAATGCATGCACATAATATCATTTATAAGTATAAGAAAAGATATTAAGATAAGAGAGACATGACTGAGACATGTTAAGCAAGTCATGAGGCACATGCCCTTAGTACACTCCAATTCAGATACATAACCTAGGCCCAGAATGTAGGTTATGGGACCCAAGCACCCATGTGTAGGTCTTAAGACCCAGGTACTAGAGTACAAGTCTCTAGAGAAAGATTAGTAAAAAGATAATAATGAAGTTAAAGAAAGAAGATATATTTATGTTTCAGATTTTATACAAGGTATAATGTTAGTTTCATGGTTATAATGATCAAAAATGTTTTATAGCATCTTATTTCTTCAGTAAAGTATATATCAGAAAACTCATGCCACGAATGTTAACAATCATTTTTCCAATGCATGGCTGGGGAAGAAATGTCCACAAGTAAGGAGTAGGAGCAAAGTAGATATCAGATATTCAAAAAACAAGAATAGAGAAGGATAAGATCTTGTGGGTGCCAACTATAAAATGATCCTCAAATGTATAGATCAAAATTTATTTTTTCATATTTAGAGTTCGATACGAAAGATGTGGTCTCATGATGTCAAATTAGTTTTCCATGTGATCACCTTTAAGTTTCCTTTTGTAAGAACAATCATGAGAATGTTTTAATATTTTTAGTTTGTGTGATTGATTATATTGTTGTTATGAATTTTTGTTTTATGTAGTGTCCCCTTGAGTGCACGAGTTATAGATAACTCAATTTTGCTTCCACTATGTGCATTTATGTGCTTAGGGAGGGTGTTACAAACCTAGTCGCTAGTACTAACTATCTATAAGGAAACTACCCAGGAAATAAAGAAGAGAATCTCTAGTATACAAAATTAGCTCTTCATGATGTTGTAAAGTCGCTAGGGTGAATTTCATACCCAAAAATATCTCACACAAAAAATTTATATGAATGTGGCCTGGGGGTATCCCATCTAGGTGGATCCCCAAGTAATGCTCACATAGGTGAACCCAAGACTGAAAATTTTCCAAATTTGGGCTTATATAATATATATTTATTACTAGAGAATCTCTGCACCAAGACCTAGAAAAATTCCATGTCTAAAAGTGTGTTACCATCTCAAAACATGGGAACCTAAATGTGTTACTAGTGATGTCCCAATGGTTCACTAGAACAATGATGAGTTAGTGATCTAGGTGGATAGCCTGTAATATATCCACAACAAAACATTTACGGAGGAAACATTGTGATATACCTTAATTATTAATTAGACACTTTAAGAAACCAAAGTGTTGCTCGTAGAGTCAGAATGGTGCTTCTCTTGGAAAAAAATTTGTTTAAACAAATCAAGAATGTGTAAAAATTGAAAACATAACAACACCATTCTGAAAAATTACATTACAAAAATAATTTGAAAACGTTACATAAATGAATTGAGAACATGATACTACCAAATTAAAAACATTGTATGACCTAACCCAATTGAGAACATTGTTGTGATAACATGGATTTTCTTGTTTCTTAGATTGATTCATGTCATGATCATTATATGATCAATCATATTCAATAACCTCATTCACCCTCAATTTGATGGCTTTTAGTGACTTTATGCTTGCATTGCATTTGTTAGATGTCGTGTCATGTTTAATTGACGAAAGTTGAGTGCATAACTAGACTTTTAAATTAATTTTCAAAATTGAATAACCAACAAGATTCTCAACAGATTTGAACTTTTAATATAAGAAGTGGAAGAAATTTTTGAACCAACAAAGAAAAAAAATGTAGACAGGAGTTATGGTTTGGGAGACATGATTTTTAAAGGATTGATTAAGAAACAAGAATTTAAACCTTTGGTTTTGATATTTAAATGTAACACATAATCAATCTGACCTAGCTGCTCTCAACTAATGAAAATATTTCCTTATTTATCATTTGATGATCCATGTCCATGATCCTTCTTATTTCCCCTTGATCTATAACGGTCCTTGAATCGGGTGGCCATACATTTTGTCAGATCTCAAGAGCTACAAGGTGATCTTCCCACTTGCTCCCATGGAAGGGAGTAGGTGGCCAGAGAAAAAGTGAAAAAATCTAGAGGGGGGGGGGTGAATAGAGTTTTATAAAATATTTTAACAACTAAAAGTAATAAGCAAGCAACCATAGATGAGACATGATTTAGAGTGTTTCTATACAAGGCGTCAGTCCAGTACCTAGTTGCTTCCAATTTGGATTTGCAACGAGTAATTTTATTAATTTTTATGTTATAAAAATTTTGTTGCAACTAAACTCTCTTCTTTACTGGCCACGTAGGAGCATCAACCAAACCTCTTCTTTCATGAATGTTGAAGAGCACTGAACACCACTTCTTCCATGGACTGGAAAGAGCACTACAACACCTCTTCTTCTTTCACAAATGTGGAAGATCACCAGATCAACACCTCTTCTTCAACGATCGATGCAAGAGCACCTGGAGAAGACTCCTTCTTCTATAAAGACTTGGACATCCTACTCACACAATAGTTGTCCAATCAAGTTACATTGCAACAAAATGAAGATGTAAGGAAATAATACACCAAGTAATCTCAACAATGTCCTTATGAATCAAGCTTATGGACCAAACCATGAGGGATAAGTTTGAGTGATGGTAGGCTAAGATAATGCAAGGACATGAAAATGGTGGTTGTGAATTATTGCAAGTATGGTGCTATAGATCAATTTGCTCAAGATCTCATATATTCAAGTGTGCAAGTTGTGATATGGGTGTCTAATGACCAATACTATTTATAAGAATGGTTTGCAAGTGGCTCGGGATACTTTAGGGAGGGTCTAGAGTGTTCTAAGAAAACAAATAACCATTATAGTTGAGTCAATGTAGGTGTAGCAGCTAATTTGATTGTTAATAAGATTAGCATTCCAGAACCCACTGGGTTGAAATTTTTTTTGATTGGATGTGTCTCATTTGAGAAATTGTTCAACAATGTTTGGTCTAAGTTGCTAACTTAGTTCTAACGGATAAGTGTCATTCTAAATTCTTGGTCAACTAGTTTAACGATTTTTCCTCAGTCTGCAAAATCTTCGAAAGGAAGTGCGTCAGTGGACAACATTTTTGACCGAGCATGACTCTGAACTAAAGTTTTGTAAAGGTTATTTTGGTGCTCTGACTCCTCGATTGAGTGGAGTCTAGGTCAACAATTTTTTTTGTTGAGGATGTCTCAGTTGACAATTTTCTCAGCTGAAAATTCCTTATAAATAAGTTTGCAATTTATTGAAAAATCTATCCAATAAATTTTCTAATGTGACCTACCTACACTAGACACTTTGTTTTGACATATGAATAGGTTTAAGATAGGTGGCATCGATCCATAGATTGATTTTACATGAGTTATAGATATGTGTATGTTTTTATTATAGTTAAGCACATATAAACAACAATTCAGGTATTTGATACTCCTCTCTTGATCAATCTTTCTCAAGATGTACTTGGTAATGAAACTCTTCGATAGAATGTTAAATCCATAAATAATAATTTTTGTCAGCATCAATATATTAGATGAGCTAATTGCAAAGAGGCAAGATCACCTCCTTAATAAAATTTAAAGGAAATACAAAACGTCCACACTTTTCACAAAAAGAGAAAATTTGGGATGCTTGCATAATAATCCAAATAAATAAGCATGATTCCAGATACATTATAAAATATTAATATCAGCGGAAATAAAAGTAATAAGCCTATTACATGGATTTCATAGTTCAATACATGATTTCTCCCAAAAGATAATATAAGAGAAAATGATCTAGCTATAGCAACCTAGACACCCTTTTAGATAGCTTGAGATCTACTCCTGAGATAGCTACCTTCAAACTTGTCCTTCTCCTTTCTTAGCACCAGCACCTGGGTGGTTGGTAAGGCACCCAACAAAAGGGAAAAGGAAGAAAAATTATGTGTCACAAAACTAGTCTAGGATAATAAGATAAGTAAAGCAAATAAAAATAGGCGAGGGTTCATCATAAGATGAAGATAATAAGAGTATCAAGCTATATCATAAGAAACTTGCCATTAACAATTATATTAAAAGGATTTACATGTAAGATAATTATGTCTACCAAACTAAGTAGGGTTGAGGCACCTACCAGACCTCTAACCTATAGGTGTGGAGAGAATAAGACATTCCTAGTCGCCTACACACTAACATGGGGAGAATAAAATCATTCCCCAAGGCGATTAAATACATGCCCTCTGTGGGTGGTTGTACATAAGTACCTCTACTTTAAAATTAAATAGAACAGAAATCTACATGCTAGAAAAGTAGTATTGGCAAGAGTAATCAAAATATTCAATAAGTAAGGCAATGAGGTATAAGACCCAAACAATATGAAACAATAATCTGAATTTAGGCACACGTAATTAGGGTTTTCAGAAAAGAGAATTATATTCAATTTAGCCTCATTAGGGAAGATTAGGTTAAGGAATAAAATTTCCCAACTAAGGTGTTAGATGCACATACCTCTTCCTTAGATCCCTAGAAACCACTTTTCAAAACCTTTAAACAAGATCAGGGTCCACTTATCCTAGTAGCATAACCATGTTCATGTATGAGAACTATGTACATTCATTAAAGACTTAAAACCCCAAAGTTACCACTTTTCTACAAACTATTTATTTTGGTCCTAAAACCATCAATACAGTCTTAGTTAGGGTTTTCTGATCAAAATAACATATACTTTTATATATTTTAGAGATATGGACTTTTAGGGTTATATTTAGTGATTTTTATTCATTTTAATCCTTCCCAAAAAAATGTTTTTTTGAAAAACTCATAATCGAGCATTGAAATTATTTTTATTAGATAGTGGGGATTTTTCTTAGTTCAGAACATATTTTATTTTTATTTTTGGGCCTAGGAATTAATTTCTATGAATTAATTAAGATGGACCAATAGGAAAGTTAGAAAATTGAATTTCATTTTAAATAGGCAGAGAGAGAGAGAGAGGGTGGGGTCGGGCCCACTACTTGGCCCAATCACCATGAGCCAAGCTAGTGGCCAACCTCACTGGCGGCTGAGATGGCACCCGGTCAAGCCGGGTTAAAGTCCGGTCAAAGCAAGGAAAAAGGACTGTGGTGTGTCCTTGTGTGAGTCAGAGATGAAAATAAAATGAGCAAGGGTAAAAGCATAAATCAACTAGGGGTTATCTTCCCCAACTCCTTGACACCATGGCATTAAGCAGCAAGTTGCTACTTGTGTGAGGTTTTGGGCGAAATCGTAAATTGTGATCAAACGCAAAAATAACAGGCACAAAAGAAAGAGAAGAGAAAAACAAACTCAACGATACCTTATATTCAACCGAAGATGGAGGGTGGAGGGATAGAGCACCGCCACAAGCCCAAGGTATTCAGCTACTCTTCAGGGGGTCAAACTCTGAGAAAACTAGTAATTGAGGGGTGCTTCGAGTTGCAAAGGTGATGTAGATGCTCGGGGTAAGGGTATTTATAGGCAGGGGGTGTAGTCTAGGGTTTTAGAACCCGAGGTGAGAGGGAAGCTTTGAGATAATTAGGGATTCTTAAAATAATCTTCAAATAAGCTAAATGTTAGGATAATTAGGTGTGGAATCGAGAGAGGAGTCCAATGAACCAAAAATCTCACGATTTCGTCAAGTGTAGAGGGAGATAATCGAGTTTGAAAAATCACAAATTCCTATTCCTGTTTCCCAATCAGTATGAGGTAGGAGATGATCTCTCAGCCATTTGATCCCACAGACACACGTCTATGGTTGATCTGGACCATCTGATCAAGTGAAATACTAGTTTAGATATAATTCCAATTTGATTATAAAGTGTTACATATATTATTAAATGATTTTCTCTTTCTTCTTTTGAGGGCTCAAACAATTTTCAAATTTAATAAAAATTGACATCCTAACTGGTTTTGAGGTGTAGAATCTGAATATAGAATTAGTTTTGCCTTTTGGGAATTTTTAATGGGTTAAATAATTTAAAACTCATTTTCTCTTTTCTCCTTCATTGATGACTCTAAGATCATCCAAATATGATGAAAGTTTGCCCACATGTCCCAATTAATGTCTTAGATACAATTTTTCCATTAATAGATCATGTTTGTGCCATTTATTTAATGCATTATCATAATGAAGGTTTTACACACTTTCCCTCTCCCACTTTTTCACATTATCCAAATATCATCCAAATTAGTTGAAAATTTTCCCAAAGGCTTATTTTCATATTTAGATTAGGAACTTGGAATTAGTTTTCCAATTTGAGAATATTAGATATTTTATTTCTATTTCTTGTCTTATTTCCTATTTTCCTTTAATAGAGGATTTTATATATTTTTATATTTTCCACATTGGGTGATACTTGGCCCTTAAGTAACTTTTAGTTCAAGAAAGTGAAATTGTGTATCAAATTATCTCGTGGGTTTTCTATTTGTGATTTTTGAAACAATATATTCCACATTATCTCCTTTCATCCAATTATAACATTTATCATCTCTTTTATGTATATTTTGGTATTTATTTTCTTTTTCACATTCTAAAAAGTTCAAGAAAGTTCTAGCATAAATTCCTTTATTGTTTTTATTACTTAAGTAAACAATTGCATTTCAGGCCCATTACTTAGGTTTCTACTGAGGTATTTGTGCAAAAACCCTTTATTAAGAATATATGGGAAATATTGATCCAATAACTATCATAGTTCCACTGATTCAACTCCAAAGACATATCGGATGAAAATGAAGAACAAACCTTATTGAAAAGGGTACAAAGAGGTACGTAGTAAATTTCAGTATTTTACACTAATGTCCAATTTAGTAAAAAATCATCCCGTTTTGAAGATGGCAAACATTTTTATAAGCAAAAACATCAAATGAAATTTTCATACCTTGATGATCTATTCCTTTGAGTGTCTCAATAATGTGTGCACCTTTATATTAGAGATATATGGAATATATTATCTAGTTCTCAAACTAAAATGAATCAATGTATGACAATGTGTCCACTACTACATAAAAGCCTTTTAGCGTCGGTTATTTAAGCTCTTTAGTGTTGGTTTCAAAGCGACACCCAAGTGGGCGCCGCTAAAGGGGGACACCGTTGGCGTCGAATCCCAACCGACGCCAAAACATTTTTCTCCACCAAAAACGCGCCAGCAAAGGGACTATATGCGTCGGTTGTTTAGTAAAAACCGACGCCCAAACTCTTCCTGCCACCGAAAATGCGCCAGCAAAGGGACTATAGGCGTTAGTTGTTTACTAAACAACCGCCTCCAAAACTCTTCCTGCCACCAAAAACACGCCAGCAAAGGGATTATAGGCATCGGTTTTCTAAGAGAAATTGATGCCACATCATATGAACTGACGTTGGTTTTGTGATAATAACTGATGCCCTATCCCCTGTCTACCACCACGGTCGTACTTCCCAATACGATCGTGGTACCTGGTCACATAAACTCGATTTTAGGTGGAAAACCACTGCAGTATAACATAGGTGTCGGTTTTGTTCAAATAACTGACGCCTATGTTTTGATTTTTTTTCTGTCAGTCTACAGACCTGCTGTGGCTGGTCGTAGGATGAGAAACCTGCAGTTCAGTTATGAACTGTAGGTTTTACGACATCCATTGATATCAGCCAACAAAAGGTCACAAACCATTGATGGACAATATTATATATATGTGATTCACACTCATGTATGAGAACATTTAATTCTATTATTTTTTCATCACACGCATGTAGAAACCAGTAGCAACCTATAGTTCCATTTATTTCATCTCTTTTCACATTTAGACACACGTAGAAACATTCATGTATTGATGATTTTCACACACATATGACAATTCATAAAAATTCATTCACATTCACACAAAATTAATTATGAGAACAAAGTTATTCTTTATTCATCATTGTCATCATTGTCATCATTGTCAGCAAAATCATACTGAAAAGTTCCCACTCTTTGCAGGGCTTTTTCCCAATCTTCTCTTATAGCATCTAATTCATCTCTTGTATAGGGAGCATGTACATCGAAATGCTTTGCACCTGTGTTGAAGTCCTCAGTTTTAAAGACCTACAAAGAGAATGACGTACATACATAATTATAATAATATATAATAAGATTCATATATTTCATATTATCTAACGAGACTATGTATAATACTTGTTGTATGTTATCGATTTCCAATACGACATGTTTGATGATTAGGTCCATAAATCACATCACATAGTAGGCACATGCCCTCCCGTTGTCTTGTGTAGCACACTATAAATTGAAACATACAAAATATTTAAAAATACAAATAAGCACAGTTCACATAAATAATATATACATTGGAGTCAGGAAATTACTTTCACATTCTCCCAAATGAGTGTCAGATTTTTTTTCATGGGGACCTTTACTCCAGCTTTTTTGTACTCTAGTAAATCCCTATATATGTTAATGTAACACATTAAATTGCATAATTAAATAGTAATGCAGTAACAGATGTTAATAGATATAGAAACATAAAATATTTCTCACGAGAATAATGGCCTTTTAATTGCATGTCCATATAATACATCCAACTCACTCCCCGCAAGATCTAGATAATAGACGGTGAATGTCTTGGGGACAATAAATAATAACTCCCAATGCTTAGCACTATAGGTAAGAAAGTAGATAATTAATAACTCAATATATGCAATAAAAATGTAATTTGCTTAAGTCCAAATTACAAGCAAAGTAAACTTACTCGACATTGAATGGAGCTATTATCACTGTCTTATTATTTTTACCAAAATATTCAAAATCATCACAGCAGTATGAAGTAACTGAAGAAGGGTCTGTATCTACCATACTAATCAAAGATGGAACCAAAAATCCCACATGGGAAAACCCGAAATCTTTACATGTCTTGTATAAGTGGCTGCAAACATGTATTATGTATGCATTAATATATAAGAAATCAGATTGTCGTATATAAAACAAGGTATATCGATGTATAAACCAGATTACCGAATGCATTAATCTCACCATATCCACAACTCTATCATAGATGTGTTCAGCCATTCATAACTAAACAACTCCAAAATATCTTGTATAAATATGTTGTTTCTGAATGTTTGACTTGCATTAATACGTATCCAAAACTTCTATTATGTATGCATTAATACGTATGCTAAACTTGTATAAATAGATCGTTATCATATGATTTACCTACAACATTCTACGGAATAGTAACATTTATTGGGTAATTTGGATTATGTTCGCCGATCCATAATGCCACACTCTTACAATTAGGACCTATCGAGGCGTGTAGGTCCCCTGGAAGCCAACTTGGTAGTTGAGGAGGTGGAGGCCGAGATGTAGCAGGTCTCATCTTTTTGACCTGTATATATAATTTCATATCAATTGACTCATATATATATATACACACTAACAAATTAAATTAATGAAAATTTATCATACAATATCAGTATAGAGGACATCCGTTTCGGGACACAGTATCACTCCGCCTACTGCCTCACCAAGTGTTTCAACATCTGGGTGTGCATGAGGCAGTGCAAGATTCGTCCAGCCAGCGAGTATATGTATCGGGCTCACACGTACCATGCCATCTGGTAATGGACTCCCATGAAACATGCACCCTCTATGGGGTGGGTAAGCCGATGCATCTGCAACGATATATCCTTCACTTTGTAGTCGATATGGCTTCAACCCCTACAATTTTATGTAAAGAATGTTATATGCATATATACAGAAACATATGATCATCTTAAACAGACTAGCTATTATATATGCCATAAAAATACTTACAGAGGACGTGCTAGGTTGTGGGTCTATAGGATTACTGCCAACCTCTACAGTACGAGTAGTAGGAGAAGAGAGGTTCACCACAGGTACTGTTTGAGTGGCAGTCTAAGATGCCTGCCACTTGTTAAATGCTTCTCGGAGTCTTTTATCAACTACTTCCTAGACTCTCCTATAAATTAAGGAATGTACCTATACATCGATAAAAGAAATTCTATTTTCTAATTATTGAATTCCCTTTTGCAATAACATTATAAAATAGGAATAAGTTACCTCAACTTGTGAAAGTCCCGCTTTTGGGACATGTTTGTGCTGGGATGGACCAAAGAATGATTTGATGCTGACACCAGTGCCTGCACCCCTTACACATCCAGGATGCTCTGGGTTACCCAGAGCAACTGTTAGTTCATCCCTTATGCCTTGAGGGATGAACTTGCCTTCCTTCCTCTGCTCTTGCAGCTCCCACTAAGTACCATCAACAAAAATTTGTAAGTAAACATAACAATAATCAATATCGATAGATTGCTCTAAGAGTTTGATTTTTACCATTTTTGTAGCCAATTCAGCGGTTGCAGGCTTCGATATCTCTCCCTTCTTATTTTTCCTCCCAGCTATCCACATAACATGACAAGGCAGAGGTGCGGGAGTAGCAGTAGAGCACTTTGTAGTCTCCTGAGTAGCAGTAGGCTGAGTAGACTCAGCCTGTAGTCTTTGGCGAATGCCTGCATATCCTCTTGGACCCAATGTGTGGTCATGCACATTCAGTGCACGCCTTGCTCGTTGAGCATCACTGATAGCCTAGTTAGTTAGCACATTGATTTGGTTAGTAACACTAAAGGTTAATCTTGAATAGGTGAATACATAAAAACATATATTAATTAAATTGGTAGTGGCACTTAATACCTTGAATTCATCTGTTTTTCTTTGGGTAACAAACTCCTCCCATTCTTTGGTGTCCAAGTAGTTCCATTGATGTGTGGCTTCCTTCTTCCTATATTTATTTTTCAAAGAGAATACAAACAAAAATTATTAGTGTAGAGTTAGTGAAATATTGATCAATGTCTAGAATTGGAATCAATCAAGAACCTATTCTCAACATCGCGTATGTAATCTCGGGTGAGATTGGTCCTATAGTTCCTTAGGACCCTCCTACAATGTTGCATCACACATTTACAATGCAACTTTTCATCCAGATCAAATATTCTCTGCAAATTAAATATAATTGCTATTAACTAGTATCCTAAAAATTAGTAATCTACACAAATAGTTTTACAAATAATCATAACTCACGCATAGTTCCTTCCATGTGTGGTCTTTCTTCACCTTAGGAACTTTATGCCATGATTCTAGGATAGGACTGCAATGGCTGTGAGTAAGAACCCCGAGATATGAAACAAATGAGTTGCGGTTCACTCCATATGTATTTCCTGCCTGATCGAAATCCACAGCCAATTTGGGTCTATTGCCCCTTTGTTGTATTAACTTGTTCATCATTGTGATGCCCCTCACTTTCTCAATTTTCTTTTGCTGCTCATCAAGTGCTGTAATTTCTTCAGGCGGTACCTAAAATTTGATAAAAAAACAAACTTACATAATATAATTATAAATGAACATATAGATAGAAACCTCAGGATATATTATTAAAACTTACATTGTCAGGCGGTGCAAGCACGTCCTCACCCTCACGGTGATCATCAGCATGGTCCTCAGCCATCTGAAAGTTCACGTTCATATTATAAATTTCACATTGTAAAGTAACACTAATTGTAAAGTTCACATTGTAAAGTACACATTCACATTGTAAAGTAACTCACATTGTAAATTTCACATTCACATTGTAAAGTTCACATTCACATTGTAAAGTTCACATTCACATTATAATGTCCACATCCACATTGTAAAGTTCACATTCAGAAAAATAAAACATAATAAAAATATAAACATCCATGCCTCTACTATTGTGATCTTTTATCAATTAACAATCCTTCATTATGATCCCCGCGAACATACAAGTCATTGTGATCCCCAGCTTCAATGTTTGGTGGTGTTGGCAACCCAACTGAGAATGCACTAGAGTCATCATACTTATCATAGTACTCTTCTTCATCTATAGGATCTTTAATGAACTATCTTTTACCATGAAGAACAACCGACCATTTATCATTTGCAGGATCATCGATATAAAATACTTGTTTCACCTGTGATGCCAATATGAATGGTTCACCCTTCTCGCCAATCTTTTCAAAGTTCACTAATGTGAAACCCAATTCATCCACTATAACTCCTTTGTTGTTGTCAACCTAATTACATTTAAAGAGCATAATTCTGAAATCTACATAGTCAAACTCCCATATGTCTTCAATGACACTGTAATATGACATTTTAGCTTCACGTGGACTTTTATTCGTTGCACTTGCAAAAAACAATGAAGTCGCTTGAAGGGTGACCCCACCTTTTTGGACGACACTCTTATCATCTTGATGCTTTGTGTAATATGAGAAACCATTTATGTCAAACCCTTCATAAGACATAACATTCAATTTTGGTTTAAAGGCGAGGCATTTGATGGTTTCAGTAAGATTATCTAGTGTTTGAGATAGTTGATGTAAGACTTTATCTTCAAACCACTTAATAAATGTCTTGTTATGCTCTCTAACAAGCCACATTGTATTGGCTCGAGGATATAGTCTCTTGATGAAATTGGTATGTTCCTTGATATAAACACTCACTTCGTCCATGTTGTGTAAAATATACAAGTGACCTTGCTCCAATTGCTCACGGCTGATTACTTTCACCCATGATCCCAAAACTCCTTTGCCAAAATGCTCCCCAATATTCTTGTCATTCACGGGAGCGTCATTACCACTCAGAAAGTCATTGCAAAAATCCATAACCTCTCTCACCACATAACCCTCAATAATACTCCCTTCAGGCCGATAACGGTTTCGAACATCACCTTTAAAAATGCTCATGTATCATTCAAAGGGATACATCCAATGCAAGAAAACTGGTCCCAACATTTTCACTTCCCTAGTCAAGTGGACAACAAAATGTACCATGATATCAAAGAACGACAGAGGAAAATACATCTCAAGCTGACATAGGGTAACAACCACTTCTCATTGCAAATTATAGAGAGTATCGGGGTCAATAACCTTTCTGCACAGACTGTTGAAAAAGAAACAAAGTATGGTGATTGCAAACCTTACATGCTTTGACAATATAGATCTAATTGCCACAGGCAATATTTGTTGCATTAGAGTGTGACAATCATGAGATTTCAGACCTATCAACTTCAGATCTTTCATTGATACCAATGTACGAATGTTGGATGAGTAACCCTGTGGCACCTTAACATTTACCAAGCATTCACCAAATGCTTTCTTCTCCTTTCTAGACAATGTGTAACAAGCGGGAGGTATGTATGTTCTCCGATTGCTACTAATTACTTCTGTTAATTCTGTCCTTATTCCTATTTCACGTAGGTCCATTCTGGATTTTATTAGTCTTACCTGGTATATTCAACAGAGTACCAATGATGCTATCACATACATTTTTCTCAATGTGCATGACATCGATACAATGCCTGACTGTCAAAGAACTCCAATAAGGAAGATCCCAAAATATCAACTTCTTCTTGAATAAAGACTTGTCACTCCTTGTGGCCATCGTACATTGTGATCTCTTACCAAATTCATTGGCGATGTCTTTCACTCTTTCATAAACATCCTCCCCTGATATAGGTTTAGGTGCACTACGTTCCTCATTTCGTCCATTGAATGCTTTACACAACCTACGATATGGATGAAATTTTGGAAGAAACCTTCAATGAGCAAGATATATAGTCTTGTTGCCGTGTTTTAGTCGTATTGAATCAGTGTTCTCTTCACATATAGGATAGGCTTTAGATCCTTTGATACTATATCCAAACAAATTCCCATATGTTGGAAAGTCATTCACAGTGCAAAACAACATATCGTGCAAACAAAATGTCTCTCTTTGTGAAGCATCATAGGTCATGACACCTTCACCCCAGAGCTTCTTCAAGTCATCAATCATAGGTTCAAGATAAACTTCGATATCATTTCCATGTTGTTTAGGGACCGATATCAAATACGACAACATAACATACTTATTTTTCATACACAGCGAGGGAGGAAGATTGTACATAACGAGCATAACTAGCAAAGTGCAATGTTGTCTGCTCAATGTCCCGTACTGTGACAAAGTGGGTTTTCTATCTTAATTTAGAGGACGAAATACCTTTTAAGGTGTGTAGGCTGTGATGGAGTGGAATTTTGGAATCCTAAAATGCCCAATGATTTAAGTGAAAGCATAAGGTTGAGATAGATTAAGAGTTCCAAGCTTTTGACAAAGTAATTGTGTTAATGTGATGTTGATATCATGGTTAAGATCTCTCTTTTTATACCATTTTGAAGTATTTAGTTATATGATCAAATAACTGATTTTTGACACCACATTTGTGTACAAAGTAGCTTGAGTTGTGAGGAAACTATGGTCAAATTTTGGTGGCAATCGGAGCATCCTAGAAAGAGTTATCTAGATTTGAATTTTGTGAAATGATATGCTTCATCGATGATTAATAGAACTAAGTTTGCTAGCTTGAGCCTAAGGCAGGCTGTGTCATGCCTCTTGGCTTTGGGCTGGGTCTGCGTGGCCTGCTTGCAGCCCTAGATTGCCGATTCAGCTGCTATAATCCTTGAGAAAGGAATGCCACGGATTGGCTGTGTGGCCTCCTATCAACCTTTGGATCTGAAGAATAGTGGACTGACAATCCTCTCCCACCCTGTAGTTACGTGGTTGACGTGAGGAGGTGAGTGATCCTCCATGAAGGCACGACTAATGATCGTGGGGTGAAAGGAGCAGGAGACCAGGCAGTTGGCTTCACCATATTGAGCACCTCCATCCTAGCCTAGATAGCATGGCTTAGGTGAGGCATAGAGAGAGAGCGAGTACCCCATCTCTCACTGCTTCTCCTCCCGAGTGAGCTGACTAGTGAAGGGGGAAATAGGAGCAGCGGCGGTTGCTCACCGGGGTTGCTAGGATTCCTAACCAGTAAGCCCAACCTCAGTGGTGCCATAGAGAAGAGGCCAGAGGAGGCGGCACCACGGATCCCTGTCATGGCGACACCCTCAGAAAAGCCAGCGGCGGCGTCCTTGCAGAGCAGAGCCAGTGGCGGCGGTCCGCGTTGCAGGGAACCGAGAACGCAACTCGCCCAGGCTGCGTCGTGAGAGGAGAGGAACACCATGGTGGCGCTCATGCCAGACCGGTGGAGCACGGAGCTGATGGAGACTTTACGATCCGAGAAGCATGACCTTGTCTCTGATGATCCCACACCGGAGGTCATCCTCGCAACGGCGGCCTGGATCGGGAAGACGACAACCAGACATCAGGCCTTGAGCATGTCTACGAGAACGTGAAGGAGAGAGAGTGTTGCGATAGAGATAGCTTGGAGGAGGATGTGCTTATAGACTCCCTCTAGGATGAGGGGCGGCACCGATCTCTCACCAGAGATCCAAGCAGATCACATGCCGGAGACAACCCTCACGATGGTAGCAGTCACAGAGAGAGAGAGAGAGTAGAGGTCGTGGGGTTGTGTGGTAGTACCTTGAGCAGCCACGACGATGCTTGAGAGAGAATCCACAGCGGTGGGCTGTACAAGGGAGAGAGACGAAAGTCGGGCCTGAGAACGGTGCCCTCACGACAGCAGGCATGGATCGCGTGGAAGCAAGTCACGTGAGGAGAGGGAGAGTCCAGTCGTACGAAAATAAAGGGATAACCTGACCACCCAGTCCAAGCCAAGAAAGTCGGCCGGCTCAGTGTGGGCACGAAGCAGAAATACGCCCCCTGGGGAGCCACGTGGCAATCTTGGATTGGCCACAAAAGGTAATAATTCAGTAAATCTACAGATCTTATATAATTCATAGAAAATAGCTCGAGCATCATAAAAATAAGTATAATATACCAAAACGTTTAGAAAAATGTGTAGAACACAATAGAACTATCATATCAGTCTTTTGATGCACTAATCTTAGCAATATCATGTAAGATGTTATACAATTGTTTCATGGATAATAAATAGTAAACAATGGCCTAAAATTATGAGAATATGTCACTAAAGCTGTAATCACGTTTAGAATTCATATGATGTCAGATATGGCCTTGTTGATGCTTGAAATTATGTAATTTTCTTAGAATGGATATCTCAGGAAAATAACCCTAAATAAAATGCAATAAATATATACATGCTCAATAAATGATGATATTTACAGAAAACTTTCATATATGTAACTGGGAGATATATATATATATATATATATATATAAATCTGAGATCAGTTATAGACATGAAATTCATGTTATATGAAGAGAACTCTTAATACATAAGATGTAACCCTAATATGGTTAATGAAAGTGACATAATGTTAAATATGTTCACATAATAATGTGACACATGAGCATATCCAGTTGAGGAACTATAATCTTCTATATGACATCAGTAATATAAATCTAAGCCAAGAATACAAGTAATCATGAGAATATCATAATGAGATAAGAAAACCCTAATATGAACACGATTTGGGTTAAGATGAGATATAATAAGATGAGAACCTGATGATAGTATATGGTCTTGTTTTGATCAGGTTTGACCAAGCTTATAGTTGACATCAGTGATATGTGTTTAGTACGATCTATCTCTTTGGAAGGTACGCTATTACCTCTTACTATACAATATGCTTGTGTTATATGTGTAGTAAAAGACTTGGCATATGATATTGGATGAAATGATTGTTCTTGTATGATATGTTGCATGATTTTCCATGATTACTGCTATGAACACATCAAACATAATATATTTGTTCCATTATATGAAAGCACTATCTCTTTGGTAGTGTGTTTGGAAGTGACCTAACTCTTTGGTAGTGGTCACATTGTACATATGACCTAACTCTTTGGTAGTGGTCTGACCTAACTCTTTGGTAGTGGTCACCTTGTACAAATGATCTAACTCTTTGTTAGTGATCATAAAGGCCTTGGTATATAATGGAAAATAAGCTTAAAATATGTGTTCTCTTTTGTTAATGAATATCCTTGTGAAAGTATATGCTTTTCTTATATTCTTTTGTTACTGCCAAGTATATTAGTTTTATCTTATTGCCAAGATATGATGAGAGGTATATAAAAATACACGTAGGCGTACTCAGTACAATATTCTTGAAATATTGTGCTGATGTGTACCGCATGTAATCTTTTGTTTAGGTTGTGGTTATGCTCTTGAAGATCCAGGATAGTGAGAGTTGTGTAGCGAGCTAATGTACAGGTGGACCTGTTGTCTTAAGATCATGTTGTTTAGATGTAGTACATGTATAAGTTAAAGTTTGTTGTTCAATATGTAATATCAAATGTTGCAACAAATCATGTTTTAATTATATGTTGAATGGTGAGCATGTGTGTATGGTTTTATTATTGTTCATGTACATGTGCTACTGATTGTTCCCTTCTGACTCCCTTGATTTTCTTCTTCTTAGCCTAGTGTGGGGTGTTTAAATTGGGATTCTCGCTGAGGTGAGGGCTTCAATTTGGACGTCGCACATCGGATTAAGTTTTAGAAAATCCGGGGACGTCACAGGTGGTATCAGAGCATGAACAATAGCAAAGCCTGACATTTGCTCATTATGAAACTCAAACTAAAGAAAATCTTGAGCTTAATAATCTTTAGGGTTAGATTAGTCATCTTTAAATACTAGATCTGACCTAGCCTCTAGGTTAGCACCTACATGTCTGAGAACTAGGTCTAGACTGGTGCTTGTTGTGTAGCAAGTCCTTAGATGTCGTTCTTTCCTTGTAGTGCAGCAGTATGGGATGTTGCACTGTTTGGAAATGACGTGCATCAAGGGAAGAGAAACTCTTGACATATGATGCATCTATGTTTTGGGTAGCTACACTAGTCTACACCATGTTCTCACCCCTTTCACTAGTTTCACGACACTGGACTCTCTACTGTGTGTGGGACACTCGTTTCTGGATTTGGTTTTGGATTCCAATCAGGATCGAATCATGATAGTTTTCTCTGACGCTTGTTTTATCGGAGAAAAACTATATAATATTTATTATATATATGTATTACAAAAATGTTTCCCCACACATGTACGAGTAGGAGGTGGTCATGAAACCTAAGTGAAAGTGAATGACATTAGTCTAGAAGAGAGAGTAGTTTTAGATTAGATGTCTCGAGCCTTTTTGATATATATGATAGATGGAATAGATTAAATAAGTTTTGATGATATGATGTAAGTCTTATATAGATGATATAAGATGGTTTATGATAATATATGTTTGTCTTTGAGGACATGAGTTAAGTTTGAGGATTTAAGATATGTTTTGATAATGCAAGTATGAGTTCTTTTATGAGATAAGATAAGCTAAGCTGAGACAAGGATGTGAATCAACACGAGCCTCAATCTCTTTTACGAAGCAGGACCTCTAGTGTTAGGACCAGTTTTAGGGTTAACTCCAGAGAGAGTGAGACCCATTGGGAGAAGGTTAGAAGAACCTAAACTCCAAGATATGAGAATTCTGAGATATGTGATATGATATGTCCTAAACTAGACTACTTCTGAGTGATTGAGTTGGGTTGCTTTATGCCTAATTCCTATAGTCTTGTTGAACCCTAGATGTCCTTGGGAGGACCAAACCCAGGAGACAGAGAGAGGCTGGTTAAATATGTGCATATGTGGATATTAATATGAGTGTCTGTCATCTGGGTGAGGGAGAGAGCCCAAGACCCCAGAGGAGGTAGCTATGCTAGTTTCTGTGAAGCCTCATGCTCAGGTTGGTGGTTTCCCACATAGGAGTCTAGTGGTGTATATAAGAGAGCTTTGAGTAAGAGGTTTCATGGTTAGAGATCTATGAAGAGTATGTCATATCATGTTTTGGTTTGTGCATATGTGGCTAGATCTTGTAAGGCTTTTGCTAGTGCCAATGAGGTAGACCCAAAAACCCTAGACGGAGAGGGAAGATATGGTTTGTGCAGATGAGGTACCCATAGAGTTGAGTGAGTTCAGAGAGACTGAGCATGGCACTTCCCTCATGATATGGGTCAGGAGAACCTCATTTGGGCTAGATAAATCTTGATATATGTTAATAAGCCACTCACATAAGTTTATGTAGCACAACCATGATATAATATATCTCAAGATATGATATATAGACATGATATAATAGAAACCTAGAAATGGTTTAATACATATCAATGCATAAATGGTTAACCACATACATAAATAATGATGATAAGGTGATATGGATGGTTACTCTTGTGATGAAATCACTTATAAATGTTACAATTTATTATGAGCAATGTAATAAGATCATATGAATGAAACATGTTACATGAGGTGTTAATCTTGGTGCATAATAAAGATGAAAATATAGTTTGACATTTAGCACAACATAACAATTACGACACCTCGATATAATCAGTTAACTTTAGTAATTTCTTAAGAACATGGTAATATGATGTTGAATCATAATGCATGGGTTAAGATAAGGATGCAACCCTTGCATATGGGATATGTAATGACATAACCTAATCTTCTAAACCTTGAGTCAACCTCGAATGGAGTGTTTGTGCACCCAAGATGGTTGTAAACCCCCCTAATAGTGCTTTGGATACATGGTTCTAGTTAACCTTACAAATATGTTACACATAGAATAGTGCCTACATGTGGATGAAGGCAAGATAAGGTTTTCCTTGGAAGTATGAGTATGGTTTAATTTTGAGGACGAAAGTTCTTTTAAGATGTATATGATGTGAAAAAGCAGGTTTTCTAGCTTAATTTCGAGGACGAAATACCTTTTAAGGTGTGTAGGATGTGATGGAGTGGACTTTTGGAATCCTAAAATGCCCAATGATTTAAGTGAAAGCATAAGGTTGAGATAGATTAAGAGTTCCAAGCTTTTGACAAAGTAATTGTGTTGATGTGATGTTGATATCATGGTTAAGATCTCTCTTTTTATACCTTTTTGAAGTATTTAGTTAGATGATCAAATAGCTGAGTTTTGACACCAAATTTGTGTACAAAGTATCTTTAGTTGTGAGGAAACTATGGTAAAATTTTGGTGGCGATCAGAGCATCCTAGAAAGAGTTATCTAGGTTTGCATTTTGTGAAATGATATGCTTCATCGATGATTAATAGAACTAAGTTTGCTAGCTTGAGCCTAAGGCAGGATGTGTCATGCCTCTTGGCTTTGGGCTGGGTCTGTGTGGCCTGCTTGCAGCCCTAGATTTCCGATCCAGCTGCTATAATCCTTGAGAAAGGAATGCCATGGATTGGATGTGTGGCCTCCTATCAACCTTTGGATCTAAAGAATAGTCGACTGACAATCCTCTCCCACCCTATAGTTACGTGGTTGACGTGAGGAGGTGAGTGATCCTCCATGAAGGCACGACTGATGATCGTGGGGTGAAAGGAGCTAGAGACCAGGCAGTTGGCTTCACCATATCGAGCACCTCCATCCTAGCCTATACATCATAGATTTGGTGAGGCATAGAGAGAGAGTGAGTTCCCAATCTCTCGCTGCTTCTCCTCCCGAGTGAGTTAAATAGTGAGGGGGGGAACCAGGAGCAGCGGCGGTTGCTCACCGGGGTTGCTAGGATTACTAACCAGTAAGCCCAGCCTCGATGGCACCATAGAGAAGAGGCCAGAGGAGGTGGCACCACAGATCCCTGTCATGGCGACACCCTCAGCAAAGCCAGAAGCGGCGTCCTTGCGGAGCAGAGCCAGTGGCGGCGGTCCGCGTTGTAGGGAACCGAGAACACAACTGGCCCAGGCTGTGTCGCGAGAGGAGAGGAAGACCACGGTGGCACTCATGCCAGGTCGGTGGAGCATGAAGCTGATGGAGACTTTACGATCCGAGAAGCATGACCTTGTCTCTGCTGATCCCACACCGGAGATCATCCTCGCAACGACGGCCTGGATCGGGAAGACGACCACCAGGCGTCAGGCCATGAGAATGTCTACGAGAACGTGAAGGAGAGAGAGTGATGTGACAGAGATAGCTTGGAGTAGGATGTGCTTATAGACTCCCTCTAGGATGAGGGGCGGCGCTGATCTCTCATCAGAGATCCAAGCAGATCCCATGTCGGAGACAACCCTCACGATGGCAGCAGTCATTGAGAGAGAGTAGAGGTCGTGGGGTTGTGTGGTAGTACCTTCAGCAGCCACGACGATGCTTGAGAGAGAAGTCGCGGCGATGGGCTGTGCAGGGAGAGAGACGAAAGTCGGGCCTAAGAACGGTGCCCTCACGGCAGCAGGCATGGATCACGTGGAAGCAAGTTACGCGAGGAGAGGGAGAGTTCAGTCGTGCGAGAACAGAGGGAGAACCTGACCACCGGGTCCAAGCCAAGAAAGCCGGCCAGCTCAGTGCGGGCCAGAAGCTGAAATACGCCCCCTGGGGAGCCACGTGGCAATCTCGGATTGGCCACAAAAGGTAATAATTCAGTAAATCTACAGATCTTATTTAATTCATAGAAAATAGCTCGAGCATCAGAAAAATAAGTATAATATACCAAAACGTTCAGAAAAATGTGTAGAACACAATAGAACCATTATATTAGTCTTTTGATGCAATAATCTTAGCAATATCATGTAATACGTTATATAGTTGTTTCATGGATAATAAATAGTAAACAATGGCCTAAAATTATGAGAATATGTCACTAAAGCTGTAATCACGTTTAGAATTCATATGATGTCATATATGGCCTTGTTGATGCTTGAAATTATGTAATTTTCTAAGAATGGCTATCTCGGGCAAATAACCCTAAATAAAATGCAATAAATATATACATGCTCAATAAATGATGATATTTACAAAAAACTCTCATATATGTAACTGGGATATATATATATATATATATATATATATATATATATATATATATAATCTGAGATCAGTTATATACATGAAATTCATGTTATATGAAGAGAACTCTTAATACATAAGATGTAACCCTAATATGGTTAATGAAAGTGACATAATGTTAAATGTATTCACATAATAATGTGACACATGAGCATATCTAGTTGAGGAACTATAATCTGCAATATGACATCAGTAATATAAATCTAAGACAAGAATACAAGTAATCATGAGAATATCATAATGAGATAAGAAAACCCTAATATGAACACGATTAGGGTTGAGATATAATAAGATGAGAACCTGATGATAGTATATGGTCTTGTTTTGATCAGGTTTGACCAAGCTTATAGTTGACATCAGTGATATGTGTTTAGTATGATCTATCTCTTTGGAAGGTACGCTATTACCTCTTACTTGGCTTATTATACAGTATGCTTGTGTTATATGTGTAGTAAAAGACTTGGCATATGATATTGGATGAAATGATTGTTCTTGTATGATATGTTGCATGATTTTCCATGATTACTTCTATGAACACATCAAACATAATATATCTATTCCATTATATGAAAGCACTAACTCTTTGGTAGTATGCATGGAAGTGACCTAACTCTTCGGTAGTGGTCACATTGTACATATGACCTAACTCTTTGGTAGTGGTCTGACCTAACTCTTTGGTAGTGGTCACCTTGTACAAATGATCTAACTCTTTGGTAGTGATCATAAAGGCCTTGGTATATAATGGAAAATAAGCTTAAAATATGTGTTCTCTTTTGTTAATGAATATCCTTGTGAAAGTATATGCTTTTCTTATATTCTTCTGTTACTGCCAAGTATATTAGTTGTATCTTATTGCCAAGATATGATGAGAGGTATATAAAAAGACACATAGGCGTACTCAGTACAATATTCTTGAAATATTGTGTTGATGTGTACCACATGTAATCTTTTGTTTAGGTTGTGGTTATGCTCTTGAAGATGCAGGATAGTGAGAGTTGTGTAGCGAGCTGATGTACAGGTGGACCTGTTATCTTAAGATCCTATTGTTTAGATGTAGTACATGTATATGTTAAAGTTTGATGTTCAATATGTAGTATCAAATGTTGTAACAATTCATGTTGTAATTATATGTTGAATGGTGAGCATGTGTGTATGGTTTTATTATTGTTCATGTACATGTGCTACTGATTGTTCCCTTCTGACTCCCTTGATTTTCTTCTTCTTAGCCTAGTGTGGGGTGTTTAAATTGGGATTCTCGCTGAGAAGAGGGTTTCAATTTGGACGTCGCACATCAGATTAAGTTTTAAAAAATCTGGGGACGTCACACGTATGGATTCATCCCATATGTACAAAGCCCAAGTCTTAGATTTCTGTCCTCTTCACCGAATTCAGGGTATAATAAATCAATCTTCTTCCACTATGGGGAATCAGACGCATGTCGTAGGATCCCATCATTATTTTTCTTAACATATGCATGCCACATCAAATTCTTCACATCTATAGGATTGGCAAACAAGCGTTGAAAGTGTGGTATTATAGGTAGATACCACATCACTTTGGCGGAAGAACCAGTATTGGACTCCCTCGAAGTCGTCAATTTATACCTTGACACACCACATTTTGGACAATCTTTCAAATCCACATAGTCCTTTTGAAATAATACACAATCATTCTTGCATGCGTGTATCTTTTTGGCCTCCATTCCCATTGGGCACAACAATTTCTTTAACCGATATGTTGAGATCGACAGCTCGTTTCCTTCAGGACGAATTTATTTGAACAAAGACAACAGTGACGTGAAGCTTTTGTCACTCCATCAATTGTTAGCTTTCAATTTATACAATCTCGACACAGCGCTAAGCTTCGTAAATTTACAACCCATGTATAATGATATCTCAACATCATGCACAATGTTTCTAAACATGGGAGGTGGATCAGTTTTGGTGTGCTCTACCCCACAACTATCCAGTATCGCATCAACGATGTCTACTGGAACTGATTCCTTCACGTCTACGTCATCGAAGGCAATTTCTTCTTCCACACAAACACTGCTATCGACATCCACTGGTTTCAGGTTTGAAATCTCTCCATGCCAGTACCATTATGTATAGCCTTGTACAATCCCGTTGCACATGACATGACTTCTGATTTCGTCACCAGTACTGACTTTCAAGTTGTTACCACAATGCCTACATGGAAACTAGAACCTATCTCCAGGTTGTTTCCTATGTTCCTCGGCAAATCTAATAAACTAATCAAGACCAGAAATAAACTCTGGGGTGCAGGAATTGCGAATGGACATCCATGATCTATCCATTCTATGATCAAAGAGAAAATAAATATATATTACAACAAGATTAGGGTCTAGGGTAAATGGATTAGAGTTTATGGTTAAAACTTTAGGGTTTTATACATGTGATGTCATTCTTATATATAATAAATGTGTACCACCTATCCCATTCTTGAACACCTAATCTCACTAGTATGTGTATAATGTGTATTGGGTTTTAAAAAAAATTTCGGCAGCATTTCCCCATTGTTCTCCAAGTACATATGTACTTAGAGAACAAACGAGGAAATGCTACCAAAATTTTCTCGAAAACCCAATACACATTATACACTTACATACTAAGTGAGATTAGGCATTCAAGAACAGTCCCAAACCGGGGACTATCTAAGATTTACTCCTAACGAGTAAATCTTGGATGGGTTTCTAGGCCAACAAAATCATATCATTAAGAGAATGGTTTCATGTTAGGTCATCATAGGTCATATTAATCCACTAGAATGAGCAAAAAAGGTCTCATGGTGTTAAAATAGCATAAAAGTATTAGATCTTGATTCTAGAGTATACAAGACATAATAGTAACTACTGATTTGGGGGGGTGATATCATTTCATGTGATTTATAGATTCAAACTTAACAAGTGTACAATTTGCATCATTTTAATACTCTAAAGGTGACTAGTGGGTCATAGCACATAAAAGATACATTACAAGGAAAGTAAGCAAGCTAGCTCAATTAACACTCATCTCAAAGGAACATTAGTTACTAAGGTACCAGGAAAGAGTGATTTTAATCAATAAGATCATACAAGTAGCAATGTTGATTAAGTCTATGTTATTTAAGATCAAACAATGTCATAAAACAGAGTTTTTGGGGGATGTGTACCTCTATTTGAGCCCATCCGGACGTAAGCAGGGAGAGAGGGCAAGATGGAGGGCAGGCAGGGGGTGAGCAGGTAGGCGGCGGTCAACAACCAAGCGAGTAGGGAGCCGGCAGGCACTCGAGTGGGTAGCCGGTGAGCAGTATGTGGCCTCCGAGTGAGCAAGGATGAGGGAGAAGCTAGGGCGTCAGTGAGCAGTCAGGTGGCCGACGAGCAGCAGGTGGTCGGCGGCAGCAGGTGAGCAGTCGATCAGGTGGCCGGCGAGCAGTAGGTGGCTGGCGGTAGCGACGAGTAAGGAGAACGGCGGCAGTGGGCGGCGGCGCAGAGGGAGTCTGCTTGCTCACCAGAATCGCTAGACCCTAAGCCGATTGCAATGAAATAGGGAAAGGGGAAGAGTCGGGCTCGCTCGTGAGTATTAACTTAACATTCGATGTAGGTTATTAAACGAAATCGACACACAAAACTAAAGGTGTCGGTTAACCACAAAAACCGACACCTGCTCTCAATGATAATCATTAGTTTTAACTAGAAAAAACCGACTTCTATCTACATATGCCGATCAAAAAAATTTCTCGATTAATGACCATAGTCGTCGGTTTTTTTAAAAATCTGACGCTCAAAGGGTGTGAAAAATTTCCTACGAACAACGCGGGAAAACCCATAAGTGTCGGTCATTATTGTAAAACTGACGATCAAAATGTGCCCAATTTTTGTTTCGCGGATAACCTTTAGTCGTCGGTTTATTAGTTAATGACCGACGCCATATGTTAAATTTTGGAGGTAATGTTTTTTGCTAGAAATTTTGGATTTGGTGGTTAATTTTAGGCATTGGTTTTTTATTAAGGAACTGACACCGAATAAAAGTGATACCCGTGTCTGGTCGCCCTTCACAGATTGATGTCGGTTTATTTTACAAACCGACACTTTATTGTTTAGGTGTCGGTGTATTTATGCAACCGACGCCTTTAAAAAGTGACGTTATAAGCCAGTTCTGTAGTAGTGGTCTCTCAACTCAAAACTCAATCAAAATCATAAAAACTCAAGGAATTAAGTTTGTATTTCAGATTATTTCTCCCCAATTGTCATCTCAAAAAGTAATAGAGTACTCACCCTTAATATGATGCTTAAAGAAAAATGTCAAATTAAGCCCCAATAGTCATGAAAAATACCTAAGCAATCTCAATTCATTGATAAATCAAACCATTACATAGCTTTGTTGCTCAAAAGAAAATGCATAATGATTGCCATATGTTTACAAAAAGATGTCACCTGAATGAATCAAGGACCACATCCACTTCCGCATCTTTCCCATAGAAAGGTGCAATGACATAGTATTTCATAAGAGTTCCTCAATCAAGTGCGCTAGTCTTGGCAAGAGCATACGCCTTAAGGAAAGGGTGCTCTATCAAAATGGAAGTGGGAGCTATGTCTTGGAGTTGCATGGTGGAGTATTAGGCTTGGGTAAGCTAAGTGGACGACGGAGGTTAACTTGTGTGTAGTTTATGTATGGGTTAAATGGATAAAAAAAACCCAAGGTATGAGTCATAGGGATGCATGTCAGGAGTATTTGGAGTCAAACATTGGATCTTTTGGTTGAGATAGGTCATTGCATTGTTGTTGTAGTCAAAATGTCTCCCAATTTTATAGGCTACTCCTTTCATATAAGAGACATCATTTGCAAGGCTTTCCATAGAGTAACTAGGGAGAGATGAAAAAGGTGGAGACATGCCTTTTGGGGATGCCACTTCTTTAGTTCTAGCCATTTTGTACCCAATGTAAATTCGCATTTTGTCAGTTGTATTTTGGGTTATTCTTTGAGGTCATTGATCAGGGGAATAACCTAAGTCCACTATGTCTTTTCCAATGGAATTTTTAATGATTTGACAAAAAAATCGGTGTAGGGTGGACTCCCAAAGAAATTGATCATATTTGAGAGAATACTACAAATTAAGTTGACATGAATGCATTTAAGATTTAAATAGATAAGATACATCCAAAATTGAGGGATTTCAATGTTGTTTTCTCTAGGATGTATGTTATGACTAATGATGAGCTTTCGTATCCTAGTTTCAGGTGTTAGAGATGTGCCACTTCCTCTTTGTTCTTTAAGAGATGGTAAAACCAAATGGTGTTAGAAAGAAAGATGGTTCTTTTAGTGACAGTAAGGTTTATTTCATCTTGACTGGTGGAAACTTTATTGAGGGGGTTTTCAATTGTGAGATCTACAAATTCATCATATTCGATAGAATCTACATCTAACAATTCTAGGATTTTAGTGTAAGAAAAACCAAATGATAACCCATTAACCATGGAAGCAAAGGAATAATGGGCATTTATGTCTCTAATAAGGTTTGAATAGATTTCATGGATGGCTTGTGATGATCAGAAATAGAATGAGAGAATAAGAAAGGTTTAAGAGAACAAAGAAGCCATTTGTTTCCATAGGTCGACAAGGAAGAGGTGCCTGGGAGGTGAGTCACAAGTACTTCTCTCTAGTAGCAACCATGGTGAAGGATAGCCCATTGATGACCGTCAATGTTGGAGTCGTCGAGGTGGAACGCCCCTTCCTGGATGCAACATGCTTCTTACCACTGAGATCTGAAGATGAAGCCATCTTGAGGTATCATAGCAAGAATGGAGTGGAAGAAGATGTGGTGAAGAGGGGGAATGAAGGTTTCTGAAAGAATGCTCTAAGATGTGCTAAAAGGATGCTAGAGAAGTGTACTCTAAGAGTTGTGAGAAGAATGGTCAAATTGGTACCTATTTATAGAAAAATAGACTCTTTCTTGGTTGAAAAACTCAATGAGCTAAAATCCAATGGTTGCACTCTAACAAAAAGTTTGGTCCAAGATATTAAAAATTTGGCAACATCAATATTTAGCCTAGGTCGAGAATTTTCTGAACCGAAGGACTTCTGGTCCATGATTTTCTCGACCAGAAGACTAACTGGAATGTTCTTGACTAAGGCATGCACAATCAACTGAGGGTCCCACCGAGAGAAATACGGTCGAGGATTTTTTTGACCGGAGAAAGTTCTCAATCCAAGTTTTTGTCGACCAAAGGTGACATTTTGAGAAATATTGTGCAATGAAGATGGATTGAGCTTGAATGAGCAATTCTTATTCATGACATCAATCATTAAATTTTAGATAAACATTAAATTAGTAATGTATGCACATGACATCATTGGGAAAAGAGAAAAAAATATACATCTTCAAGGAGAACAATGCTTAATATTTCTCTAATTACTCTAAATGGTTCTAAAGCAAGGGGTTTTTTGAAAATATCAGCTAATTGATTCTTAGTATCAACATTATGAAGACATTTGTTATTTTTAGCAATATGATCACAAACAAAATGAGTCTTACTGCAATATGTTTAGCACGACTATGTAAAATAGGATTATGAGATGAATTGATTGTACTTTTGTTATCATTAAAAATTAGAGCTAAAAAAAATGAGAATCCATAATCATTTAGGACTTGTTGCATCACAAAACTTGCACGCAACATGAGTCAGCTACCAAATATTCTATTATAGTGGTAGATAATGCAATAGTATTTTGTTTCATTCCAAACCAAGATACAAGCAATTCTTCAAGCAAGAAACAATTGCTACTAGTACTTTTGCAATCAAGGTGGCAACTAGTATAATTTACATCAGTATAAGCTTTCCAGTGAAACAATTGATTTTGTCGATATCAAATACCATATTTGACTGTACCAGCTAAATATTGTAAAATCCTATGAGAACGGATGAAAATTCATAGGATTTGATTAAAATCTTGTGAGTAAACCAACGAGAAACATAATATTTGATCGAGAAGGTATAATAAACTACCAACCATACCTCTACATAAGGAGCTATTAATGATTTCACCCGCCTCACCTTTGTCAATTTTTATTGAGGTTCCCATAGGAGTTAAGGCATGCTTACAATTTTTCATATTAAATCATTTCTATAGTTCTTTTGCACATTTTTATTGATTGAGGAAAATACCACGATGAGTTTGTTCAATTTTAAAACTTAAGAAAAATGTTAACTCACCCATAACACTCATTTCAAATTTCTTTTGCATAATATCACTAAATTGTGTGAAAATTGATTCATTTGAAGCACCAAAATAATATCAACAACATATATATTACTACATGATGAGAAAATTTGATTCATACTTTTTCATAAATAGTATAGGATCTAATTTTCCCATCAAGAAATCATTTTCAAAAGGATAATGTTTGAGACATTCATACCATTTTCTAGGAGCTTATTTTAAACTATATAGTTCCTTCTTTAATCTATAAACTAGATCAGAATGCTTTGGATCTTCAAAAGAGGGAGGTTGAGCAACATAAACATCCTCTTGTATTATTCAATTTAAAATTCACTTTTAGCATCCATTTGAAAGATTTTGATGTTTTTATGTGCAACTCGAGCAAATAACAAGCAAATTGATTCAATTCTAGCTACTGGTGCATAGGTTTCATCAAAGTGAATTCCTTCTTGTTGATTATACCCCTAAGAAACCAATCTATCTTTGTTCCTAACAACTTCCCCGACTTCATTTAACTTGTTACAAAATACCCATTTAGTTCCAATAATGGTTTATCTTCAAGTATAGGAACCAAATCCATACATCATTCTTAGTAAATTGATTTAGTTCTTCTTGCATAGAAATGATCCAATAATCATCTTTAAGAGCTTCATCAACCTTTTTAGGTTCAATTATGGATACAAAAGTTTTTTTAGCTACATCTCTAAAATAAGATATAGTTTTTACTTTTTCACTCTCTCCTCTCTCTAGTTTCTCCCGGAGGCTTCCGCTGGGGGGAGGGAGCGCTGCCTCGGTGCCTTCCCCCTGGCCCCCAACGATAGAGATCCCTGGTGAGGGTTGTTGCGGATCCCTGGAGAAGGGTCAATGGTAGTCAAAATCGCGGAACTCCTTCTTGGCAGCACTGGAAGAAGAGGGACACATAGCATCGTGGGAGCTAGGATGGGGCTTCGAGGTTTGCATCATTGACCAGGTCAACCTCCTATCCTATCCAAGAGAGACGGATGGAGAAGAGTGTTCCCATCCAGTCTGAAGCTTCACATTGATTATTCTTCCACCGCATGCGGAGAAAGCGGGATTCCTCGCCCATTTTCTCTCTTGCACCTCTTATATCTGGTTAACCAGGATGATGGAGGACCTCTGATTTTGGCATTGAGACTTCTCTTAGAAACTAGATCGGAGGAAGGGTGCCTAGGGAATGACCCTTATTCACTTGGAAGTGGTTTCCCTACAAGAAGATTTGTCCTTGTGGCATTACCCTGTTTGGGTTCCCCCCCAGGTGGTTTAGGTGTACCCCCTTCGACTAGCAGGCGATGCAACCTGTTCCGGCGGTGCCTCTCTGCTTGGATCCCTACTTGCCAACACAAAGGAGGCCTTCACGACCTATGAGTTCTTTTGTTTGCCTAGTGGTTCGGCTCCTCAACTCATTGTCCTCTCTACAGGGGACTCAAAGCGACAAGGATGGTGGTTGTTTCAGAGTGATGACTAGGGGTCTTCCTGCCGTTGCAGCTCCTGGTGTACACCAGGCGTTCTACGGTAGGCTGACTTCTAGCCACGGTGGAATGTCCTCCATGTGATCATGGAAATGCCTCTATGCAAATAGGGGCATCAGATCCTAGCAGGTTCCCATCTTGTGGTGGCATGAGCACTAGATGATCGTAGTGTGTTTGGTTTTTTGGGGCACAACTCATCTTCTCCCCTTAGATCCCTCTGACATTGTGTGAAGACATCACCCTTTGGGTGCTTGTGGTGGTGCTACTGTGCAAACAATACATTCTTAGTATGATCCATCCTGCACTACTTATTTTCTCAAGCTAGAGTCAGCCAAGGAGTAGGGGTTGATGATGTTGTTTGACTTTTGTTCCCTTTCATCTTAATTTGTGGGTGTATCTAAAATCTAGTGATGAGAGGATCAACGGTCTACAACCTCGGATCTCCTATTCTTTGTTTGTCAGCAGGATGTGCTCGTGCTTCTAGTTGCTGACTTGGACCAAGTCTGAGTCATGGATATCTTACGAAGCCTGAATTGGAGTGTAGATGTTGAGTCCCTAGAGTTCTTGGTTTGATGGGGTGTGGTCTGCCAGCATTGTCTTTGGTCTCATACTTTGTGGGTGTTCTTTATGCTATTGAGTGCTTGGCATTTCTTAAGGCTTCATGTCATTAGGTCGAGTTGTTTAGGGTTAAAGCCTTATCTACAGTTTAAGGTCTTTATGTTCTTGTGCCCTTGATTACTAGCTTGTTGGTTTTAAGGTTTTTGTTCTTGCTGTAATGGGGTACTTTGTTCCCAAAGTTTTGGTATTATAGTAACACGTTTTTTTGAATAACTAAAAAAAAGGATCTTCAATTATTAGATCTTATGGATGGCCTTCTATTATTCTTGGAATGGGTTGATGTGATTCTTCATTTTTATTTTGAATTTGTTCATTTTTAGCATTATTATCTTCTTTAGGTGATATGGTTAAACCTTGAATTAGTTGTGGACGATCACTTTCTATTTCAATGTTTGTTTGATTTTCGTGAAATATTACATCAATTGATTCTTCTACTTTCTTAGATATAGTATTAAGGATACTATAGGGCTTACTTGAGGTTGAGTAACTAAGAAGAACCATTTTTGTGATTTTGGATCAAATTTATGTTTATCATCTTTGGTATTTAAAATGTAGCATGGAGTTCTAAAGTTGTGAAAGTAACCCACTCTTGGTTTATTAGAAAATAGTATTTCACAAGGAGTCTTTTCAAGTTGTGGATGAGTTTAGATTCTATTTTGAACATAACATGCGGTACTAACAACTTCAACCCAAAAAAAAATAGGTGTGTCATGTTCTAATAGCATGGTTCTAGACATTACTTTGAAAGAGCGATTCTTCCTTTCAACTAAAGCATTTTGTTGTGGAGTGTGTGGAGTAGAGAAATTGTGAGTCTACCCTTTAGATGAGGAAAAATATTCCATATTCTCCTCCATGATCACTCCTAATGCTGTAAATTGTATTATGATGTTGATCTTCAATCTTTGACCAAAACTGAATAAATATTCCAATCGTATCATCTTTGTCAGAAAGAAAATGTACACAAATATATCTACTATAGTCATCAACAATTATAAAACAATATATCTTTCCACCTATAGATTGTGTTCTCATAGGTCCAAAAATTTATCCAAATGTATGAGTTCAAGAGGTCTAGATTCACTAAGGATTTGTATTTCTTTACAAGAAGTTTTAGTTTGTTTTTCTAATGTGCAAGGCTCACAATTTTCAAGATTATCAAAATAAATTTTAGGCAAACCACGAACTAGATCATGTTTAATTAACTTTTTATTAACATGAGTACTTGCATGCCCTAATTTTCTATGCCATAGATTTTGAGTATTATCATTTGAAATAAGACATTTACCAACAATTGATTTCATAGATATAGGCCTAAAAACATAAAGATTTACTACTCTTTTTCCTTCATATATTATATTATTTGTGTCTTCATCAAGAAATTTGCAACAAGTTTTGTTGAAAAGCATATCTTAATTATTTGACTAACACTTAGAAAACTATGGTGCAAACCACCTATTAATAGCAGATTATTAATTATGAGATTAGTTTCAATGTTACATATTTCCATGATGGAGCCGTTTCCATTGTCTTCAAATGTGACAAATCCTCCCTTTTTCTTTTCAAGTGAATTGAAAGCAATTTTATCTCCAATCATATGTTTGGCGCATCTATTATCAACCACTGAATCCTAAAATTTTTAGAACGTGTTTAGTACCCAAGTCAAATCCATTGTGGTTAATATAGAATAAAGTACATATGTATGAAACTTATATTATCAAACCATAAATGTTTATGTAGATATCATTTCAAATACTAAAAATTTTATTTTGACAGATTTTTGGTCAAATTGTTCTTCAGTTGGAGGTTACTCGGTCAAATTTTGTGTCGACCGAATGAAGTTTTCGACTTTTTATTTAATATTTTACCCAAGATGTTCAAATGTATCTTTGTTTAAATGCATACAAATATCAGATATAAGACATAAATGTGTTTATAAAGATAAGCATAAGTCAAATCTCAACAAGTTCTCCTTTTTTATTTCATTAAGAATTTTTGGAACCCAAACCATGTTAGTTGATCCTTTCTTTCAATATTCACATGAGAAAGAATAGTGACCTAAAAGTTGGTAGTAGTGGCATGAGATAAAATATATTTCATTTCTATTTTGAACATTTTGATATTTTACAACTCTAGTTTTAGGTACATATGTAGTTCTAGTCTTAGGAACATATGCCTTTCTAGTTTGTTTATTAGGTCCATATACTAAACCTCTTCTTCCTACATGTTTAGAAGAATTATATAGGAAATTATCAAAATGTTTGTTTCTTAGATTAATCTAGAAACTTGTTTTTTTTAATTCAACATTTTCAGCAAGATTTTTTGTTATATCCAAACTTACTTGAGCAAGATTTGAATATAAAGTATCTTTTTCTTTTACCAAAACATCATAATCATAATGCCTACATAAAATAGGTCGAGTTTGATGATCATTTAATTTTTCCAGCATATTAATTTGTTTCTTAAGAAAGAATATTATTGTTATTCTCAATAACAAGAAATGTGTGCCTAATAATTTTCAATAGAGTATTTTAATGCATTATTTGAATATTTTAGAATATCATTTTTAGAACTAAGGGTATCTAAATTAAAGTGAAGTTCAATAATAACTTAAGTAAGTTTCTTGTTTTGTGTCTTGTATTCAATGCATTTTGCATGAATTTCTTCAAGGCTAGTAACTAATTCTTCTTTAGATAATTTGCAAATATCTACCTTGTTAGTTTCGTCATCTTCTCTTGCCATGAGACATTCTATCTCCTCTTCTTTGTTTCTTCCACTTTAATCACTTGATAGATACCAAGCGGCTTTGTAGGATTTTTCTCCCATGTCTTTCTGATTGAATGAGGACTTCTTCTTCTTGTGCTTTGGGCACTCATTCTTCAAGTGAACCTTCTTTCCACATCGAAACACCTGGAAGAATGAAAACATTTATATCTCTTAACATTTACATCCAGAGCATTTTCTTCATCGTTGTTTCTTGTGTAGATGTTTTCTTCATCTTGATGATGTCTTAGAGTAAGCTTTGAGTGCAGCTTCCTTCTTTCTTCCACTATTTTGTTCAAACTCAATCCTTTCTTCTTCTAGAGTGACTTTGTTTGCCTCTAGGTTGCCGATGAGTTTCTCCATCTTGAGTTCTATCAGAACATTAGCTTCCTTGATAGCGGTCACCTTTGACTTGTATCTGGGAGGTAACGATGTAAGTATCTTCCTTGCTAATGTTCTTCCCCAATGCACCTAGGCTGCTCACAATGTTAGAAAATCTAGCATACATTCAAACAATGCTTTCGTTTGGTTGCATACAACATAATTCAAACTTATATTTTAACATACTAATTTTAGTATTTTTAACTTGAGTAGTTCCTTCATGTGTTATATCCAATTTGAGGATATGAGATTGAATTAATTAATATATAAAGACCAATAAAGAGTGTTTGCTACCTTTGCATTGAGTGTGGCTTGTTTTACCATATCAGGATTCCCTATTTCTAACTCTGTGTTGGGAAGTACATGTGGACGGGCTATCATCTTCCACAATTTAAACATAATTCCTTGAAAGTATAATTGCATCCTCCTCTCTTAGTAGGTGTAGTTAGACCCATAAAACATGAGATGCCTGCTCACGTGCGATCCTTCCAAGTTGAGGTGGCTGAGTACATTTTCCCCCATACTTCAAGACTTGTTAGGGCTCCTTGAAGACCTGCCCTGATACCAAATTAAAAGATCTAGAGTGGGGGTGAATAGAGATTTATAAAATATTTTAACAAATGAAAGCGATAAGCAAGAAACCAAATATGAGACAAGATTTAGAGTGGTTTCGCCTATGACATCAATCCACTACCTAGTTGTTTAAAACTAGGTTTTGCAACAAAAAAAAATATTAATTTATCTATTAGGACAAATTACAAAACTTTTGTTTCAACTAAACCCTCTTCTTTACCAACCAAAAAAGAGCATCAACCAAACCTCTTCTTTCTCAAATGCATAAGAGCACTGAAAACCTCTTCCTTGATGGAATGGGAATAGCACCATAACACTTATTCTTTCATGGACTTGGAAGAGCACCAAATCAACACCTTTTCTTTGATGGATGATGGAAGAGAACATGGAGAAGAATCCTTCTCTAAAGATATGGAAAGCCTCCTCTCCTAGGAGTAGCCCAATCAAGTTACACAACAACAAAATGAAGATGGGAGGAAATAATACACCAAGTGATATCAACAATGTCCTTATGAATAAAGCTTATGGACCAAACCATAAGAGATATATCAAGTTTGAGTGTAGTAGGCTAAGCTAAGGCAAGGACACAAAAATGACAGATGTGAATGTATTCAAGTGTGCAGATTGTGACTTGGGTGTTCTATGGTCACTACTATTTGCAGGAATGGTTTGTAAGTGGCTAGGGAAACTTTAGGGAGTGTCTAGAGCGTTTAGCATGAGAAATATCCTTTATAGTTGAGTCAATGAAGGAGCAAAAAAATAATTTTACCGTTAATAAAATTAGCATTCCGGAACCCTTCTTGGTCAAAAAAAAATTTGACCTGATGTGTCACACTCGAGAAAATTCTTTGACCGATTTGGTCTAAGTGGACAACTTGGATCTAACAACTAACTTTCCTTCTAACTTCTTGGTCAACTGGTTTAACATTCTTTCCTTGGTCCACAAAATGTTTGACCAGGAGTGCTTCAGTTGATAAAATTGTTGACTAGGCATGACTTAGAACTAATGTTTTGTAAAGGTTCTTCTAACACTCTAAGTCCTTGACCGACCGAGTATGTCTTGGTTGACAGGTTTCTCAACCAAAAATAATTTCATAATTTTATGGAGAACCTTTCTAATAATTTTTCTAATGTGACCTATCTACCCTAGACACTTAGTTTGGACATATGAATAGGTTTGAGATAGGTGGGTTTGGTTTGTAGATTGATTTTTCATGAGTTCTAATTACTTGTACATTTGTACTACAAATGAGCACATATACATAATAATTCAAGTATTTGATACTCCAATCTTGATCAATCTTTCTCAAGACATACTTGGTACCTAAAACACTTAGACAACATATTAAGTCCATTAATAAGAAATGTTTGTCAACATCAAACGATAAGATGAGCTAACATCCAATTTAGCCAACAAAAAGATCTACCCCGTCAACACACCATCCAACTATAAACTAAGAGCCCCAACCTTCGCCAAACTCCTTCCCACTCTTTTCCACTACTTTTCCCCCTCTTCTTATGCATCTTCATTCATTTTTTCCCCTCAACCACATTGATTTCCGTCCAATGCCATGCAACTTTGGGGAAGCTAGAAGACCCTTTTACAGTCACGAATAACAATAAATGACACCCTAGCCATCTCCTCCAATCTTAGATAGACTTAAAAGGAACATTTCTAAAGACAAACTCCCCTCCTTCTCTTTTCTTCCCAACGCCAAGGGACTTCTTGGAATAGTGCCTCTGTGCACAAGGGTGTGCAATGGAGCAGGGAAGATGGTATGAGCTAGGTCCAGCATCATATATACAGGCTTGGCATGGCTGGGCCTAGTGGGCCACAATGATTGCACATAGAAAAGTCTAAGGAGCATAGGAGATTAGAAAACCCACCCAAGTAGTTGCTTCGGTCCATATCCATTTTCTAAAGACAAACCTTTGTAATATGTGATACAATTGATCCTTGGGATAAATTGAACATGAGATATATGAATTTTTTTCAACAAAACTGAACATAATCAACAAAAATACTTTCATTTTCTAATTTCACTAAATTATCAAGTGATATCCCAAAATTCCTACTTTTTAGGTCTGTTAGTATTATTATTGTCATCAAATACTCAACCACGCACCCATGTGCTTCCGAAACAGATGGTTTTAATCTTAGATTAGTAGGTTTTAGTTATTGATAAACCAAGGTCCCAACTTTGATCTTTATGACACACAAAGATATGATCTTATCCACTTAAATAGATTCATATGGACTCCTATGTTAAAGATGATTACTTTTATGATCAAACTTAATCTTATGTACTGTAAACCTTTACATTGGATCTAACTCATGTAAATTTCATTTAGATTGTACAAAGATTTAAACATTCTCATATGAGTACCCTATTTTGACTTTATGATGTACTTTGAAACACGAAACATGCTTTATATGAACTTATGATGCTACATCTTGAACACTTTTTAATGTTTGCCTAATGTTACTCAAAACTATTGTATGATCATTGAATTAGTAAATATATCATTTTTTACCCCTAAATGCCTTATGGGCAATCATTGTGCCAACTATGACTATATTCCCTAGGCTTGACATGAAATATGATCTATGTTGCATAATAATATTTGGAACTTTAACTTATGCATATAATTTCCTACATAGCATTCGTTCTATGGGTTGTATTCAAATCAATAACTTGTTGATCTTTATGACATCAAATATACATGGATCCCTTTCATGCTTTAATGAGGAATACCTTGCATGATAATATGTCAAATTACTAGTATGTTTATATTAGTAATTATATTGTTACCTTAGTAAAATCTTATGATCACTACCATTAAGATCATGTAACTCTAATCATGAATCCATCATGTAACTCTAATCATGAATCCCTAACCTTAGTTGTGATGTGTCACCCAATCTCTAGATGAATTATGTGTGACCTAGTTTATATATTAAATCACTACTAAAGTATTTAATGCCTACACTTACATGACACATCCTACCACAATAATAATGATCGGGATGAATTAATCTCATTGATTTTAATCCAATTATACTTATTTGTAATTTCAATATCTATGTGATGACCTAATATCCAAGATCTAGTCAAAGTTTCTTATTATGGGTTCCTAAATCAATGGTTAATCTCATGATCTAATCAAGGTACACTTTATCCTCCTATTTACCAGACTAGCTGTATTGAACATACTTGTATGTATCTATGCATGAACTTCTTGTCAATAGGTACTTATTTGAGCAATTAATTCCATGTGATTAGTACTTTTGTTTTTATGATACTATGTTAAAGAAACCTTGAACATAAAGTAGGCTTCCATTGTATAACCCTTGTGTACCTTTCTAAATTCTTGGGGTAAGGGCACACAACATGTTGAAATAGGGTTAGTTCATTGACTTTAGCCTTGAAGTCCCTGAAGTAGAACTGGGTAACATTAGGATTTTTGCCTCAAATGTCCCCATGAACTCTTGTTTGGGAACATGGTCAATGGACATATAATATTGTTTAGTATAATTGAAACTCACCTAAAACATGCATGCATGTCAGTAAAAAAGACATTAATGTTTTTATTTCTTTATTGCTAGTATATTAAGTTTTTCCAAGAATACATGTTCTCAGAAATCTACCATTTTATGTCTTTAATAATATTCTCAATATAATCATGTTGGTGTACCTATTTCATGATTTTAGGTAGTAGGTACACTATCATTGTTGCTAAGAACATTGCTTCCACTCTTATATTATAACCTACTTCTCTTACTCTATTAGGATCATCTAATGACATGCATATGACTCAGATGTGCAGTTTGATATCTATAGGGATTATGACCTTGATGTTGGGTACTAGTTTATATTTTTATATGAGGTGTTGTCACATACCTTAATTCCTCTATGTTGTTATTGTTCTTTTAATCATTCATATATTATGTGATCCATTCTAGGTATGGATTCTTGGGTCCTCTCTCCTTTAGATGACTATCCACTAGGGGTTTGGCTATGTGTAATAAACTATTTCGTGACAAATGATATCAGAGCAATCCCATATCCTCTATGCATGTTTAATAATGGAATTCCTCATATCCTGGAGAGTCTTATAGCATCTCATCTCTTATGTAAGGACTACCTACGACACTCATTAGATGATGATTAGTTAGCTTCACATCTCCTCATGTGATCCCTCTCATGATGGTTAAATACATAACCTCTCGATTACTGGTAGCTTATCTATAGGGAAAACTATGATTTGAAAGAATTGGTAAATTATGAGTAAAATGATGATGATGACATGATTTGACCTTATTTAAAAATAATAATGACTACTGACAAGTACTCTTGAATCTAACAACTATTGTATGACCCCTCAGATCATATAAACTCAACTTTACGTCAACTAGACTACATGCTTCCTATTCTTGAGGTAAGTGATGATAATATGGATATGACAAACAAAGGCATGTTATTGTATACCTCTTGGTCTATGAGGTACCTATTATTAATTCCATGCTTCCCTATTATTCATATAAATCTCAAACATGATGAAGAAAATATTTTCCCCAATTTTTATATGTACCATGATCATGCCATGAAATGACTATGATTTTGGACTCTCAATATCATGATCAAAGACTTTGATAGAATAGGAACTTTTTATGTTGATGTATATCCATCCATAAACTCAATATTGTATTATATGATGCACATAGATCTCAATCTATTACTATTATTATCAAGTTGTTGAGTTTCCAATTTGTCCCATCAATTTCCAAAATATTCCCTTCCTTGATCATAAAAGGACTGGATTGTAATTATGACCATGATCAGGAAAACTTTGAAACATGGTTTCACTATTATGATCATGATCATTGATCTCATGACCATATGAATATGATTTCATAGTCAACACTCTCCCTATTTTGATGATCTTGATGCTTTGTGAATAATGAGGACTAATGTGCTAGATCAGGATACTAGTTGATTCATTATTAACCTGACCTAGGTGACATCCCTATCATTATTCCTATAATTGTTTATCTTTTGTCTATTTATAGTTTGAAAAGTTAAACCCTTTCACGTGAATTTGATGTCTTCACCTAAGTCTCTAATGGGTAATATCTACGATGATTTTTGCACTTAATCTTGAATTTTGATTAAATGATGGTCCTACAATATGATTATGTTGAGTATAATTTGGGATCAAGTTCCTAGAAAGGTCTAGGTCTAGACCATTCAACAAGATTGAATACCAGGATAATGAACTCGATATTGATACTTTAAAATGTTATTAAAGTATCACTTGAATGTTGCTCGATTGTTGTATATGAATAAATGATCACTTCTAAGGTATAAATATGAAGACAAACTTGTGCTTCAAAATGATTGAAATCCAAACTTGACTCCTAATAATGAATACTCAAATCTTGACTCATGGTTATTGATCTTGATATACATTTGAATCTTTTAACCAGACTACTTGGATCTTGACATCACCCTTGATACATGATTAATGACGCTCATGTTCCCAAAATTTTAAATTTGAAATGATGATTACGTTGATTCTATCTACTTATGACTTAGGGATGAACTATATGTGGACTAGGGTGGGATCTTCCATTGACTTCAAGCATTGAATCATGATATAAAAAAATGATGTTTGCCTCGAAATGTTAAAATATGAAATCTCAATCATGAATGTATAACCCCAACTAGGCTAGTGTAGAATGTATAACCCTAAATGTTGGGAATAAAATTAATGCCTTACTTTTGATTCAAATAGTTTTATTCATGTGACAAAAAATAACCTCTCCAAATTTATGATCCATAGGATGATCTCTCTAAATTTCTACATCTCATGTGATCTTTCAAATTTAATGATAAACATGACTATGATTTGAACTATAAGCTTGAGTGCTCAATTTTGAAATACTATCTATGTTGAACGAATAACAAGTGATTATGATATGCAATATAAAATCCCAACCTCAATTGACAGATTACTTTAAATGTGAGGGGAAATTTCTTTGAATCGTGGTGTGGATGTGATAACTTGGATTTTCTCTATCTTTGTATTAATTGAATTTTTGGCTAATTATATTCTCAATCACGTTCAATAACCTCCCTCACCCTAAAATAGATGACTCTAAATCACTTCATGCTCAATTGATAAATTGGATTCGATTAAATGTCACATCATGCTTAATTGACTAATGTTGAGTGCATAATAATAATTTTAAATAAATTTAAAAAACGTAATTCCCTAAGAATTATCATAATGGGCATAAATTTTAATAAAATAATTAGAAGAAAATTTTGAACTAAACACAAATATTTCATGCAAATCAGAGTCACAATTTGGGAGATATAATTTTTACAAGATTGCTCAAGAAACTAGATTTATAACTTTTGTTTTAATATTTAAATGTGCCACATCATTAGTCTGACCCATATGCGCTCGACCAACCAAATAATTTCTTTTTTTATGGATAGATAGCCAAAGTGCATGACCCTCCTTGTTTTACCTCGATCTGTTGTGGCCCTTGGATGAGTGGCTATCGATCCAACAAAGATTTGAAAGCCACAGGTTCATCTTGCCCAACTTCTCCCATGAATGGTAGTTGGTGGATAGACTAATATCCCCACCCTTAATACATACCATCCCACCATAATTTATAACCCCAAACTTCATCAAACTTCTTCTCACTCTTTTTCACTCCTTTTCCCCATATTTTTTTGCATACTTTTTCCCAAGCTAGATGTTGTTCATGGCCGTGCAACTCTAGTGAAGCTTGAAGGCCCGAATCTAGTCACAAATAGCAGAAAATAAGACCACATCCACCTCAGTTGATGCTAGCTAGCCTCAAACATCACATTTCTTAGGTCAAATTCTCCCCTAGTTCTCTTTTCTTCCCTGTGCCAAGGGCCACTGCCCCTACGACACAATGACTGCATGTGCATGGGTGAAACACAACATAAGGGATAACAATAAGAGTTCAACATGCCGTCCTCCATCTAGGCATAGCATGCAGTTAGGGTTGGTCAGTTGCAAAGATCACCTAGAGCCAAACACAAGGAGAGTAGGATATCAGAATGCCTACCCAAGTGGCGTACTCTGATGCTCAGATCTTGATCTAAGGGTTTAGATCTATTTTTTAAGATTAAACCTTTGTAAAATGCTACAAAATTAATCAGTTACCCAAACATAACATGTCATATATGACTTTTGTTTAGAAAAACTAAACTTTGACAATAAAAATACTATCCCAATCTGAATTCACTCAAATCTCTATTGATATTCCAAAATGTCTATTTTTGAGGATTAATGATATCAAATACTCAACCATACAACCTTATTCATAAAATCATGTTACTAATCTTTTTTTTGGTCGGCAAAAATCATGTTGCTATATTGAAAACAAAATCTTTGGGCACTGTACAAAGAACCCCTAAAACTAAGCCAACAAATGGAAAGCAAGCTCACGCAGAAGCTGCTCCATTCCCAAAAAAGAAGCAAAAAAACCTTGAAACCAACATGCTGGTGAACAAGGACCAAGAAAAACTAAAGACCTAAGACTAAGCATATAAAAGACACAAACCCTGAACAACTCCAGCTGAGGGAAAACAGACTGATGCAAGGCCAAGTGCTCAATGGCATCATGTTACTAATCTTAGATCAATAGGTTTTGATAATTGATAAGACGAGTTACCAATTTTTTTGTCTATGATACCAAAAGTTAAAATCTTTGCCACTTAAATGGATTAATATGAATCATTGTGTTAAAGATTATTACTTTGATGCTCAAACTTCATCTATGTACCCTAAACATCGATATTGGATATAAATTAGTAACATCTGATGTAGGTTGTACCAAAATTCAAACTTGTTCATACTAGTACCCTATTTTGTCTTAATGATATTGTTTGAACCATGAAACATGCTTTATATGGACTTATGATGCTACTTCTTAAACATTTCCCTAATTGTTTCCTAATGTTACTCAAAACTATTATGTGATGATGAAATTAGTAAATAGATCATGCTTTGTGCACCTAACTTCCTTATGGATCATTCTTGTGCCCTGATGTGACTAAATGTCATAGTCTTGACATAAAATATGATCTATGTTGCATAGTGATTTTTAGTAATTCACTTTTATAAAAAATTACCATAATAATCATCTATGCTATGTGTTGTATTCAAATCAATAACTTGCCGATCTTCATGATACCAAATCTGATTGGATATTGATCGGCCTAAATCACACATCGAAAATGGAGAAGATCTAAAGCAGTCAATCTCTTAAATTTACATCCTGACACTCAGCCCCTAGCAACTATTATACATGGTCCGATGTAGTAAATCAGGGTCGATCCTCAGTGACAAGGAATGGTAAGTGTTAAGAACATAAAGCCTTGGCTTAGTTAAACCAATCGAAAGTTGGGTAAAGCTTTGTGTTCCTTATAGAATGATGATACTTTTAAACAACAAACAAGGAATGTAAATTAAGAAGAACAGGGGGGGAATCAAGGAACAAGATAACAAATATGGATGGGGAGCTAGGATTGGGTTTCACCATCTAAGTTCTCTCACCAACATGTAATACTCACACCCATTTTGTACCCTCAGTAAGATTACAAGAAATCATCATAGATGTCTATACCCTCCTCTCTCGAGCTTAGGATAGATCTAGATTATAAGTTTGTCTCTCTCTCGACATAGCAAACAAACAATAACAAAATAACCATATGATCATTAGCTTAAGAATTCCAATGTTTCCATGCATTCATGCAACTCCCTAACACCTTGATAAGGTTAATACTAATGTTTCAAGGAACTAAAAGTGAAACATCACAATATGGTAGTTAATCATATAGGTGAAGCATTAAGAGCAAGAGTATGGAGATAATCATTGCTAAGAGCATATATTCAATGGAGATAAGTGTAGGAAAATATGCCGACAGAGTAGGAACTGGAAACAAAAACTTAATGGCCATATTCCCCTTTGAAAAGTAGATCGTGTTAACAACTATGCAATGGAAATGATGGTTTCACAGTTATACCTGGTCCTGGATCAAGTCCAATGACAATTCCCTTGCAATAGCGTGCAACTTTCTTCAAGTTGCACCTGGACAATGTTAGCAATGGCCTCCTAGTTAATAACCACAAACAGCGATTGACCTCATCCTCCTAGTGGTTGGCAACAACCTCTTTTCCTCTATAGTAGTTCACACGGACCTCCAAGAACTCCTGTCATTCTAGTAGAACAGACAAGAAGGAGTTTGCCCTTCTAATCATTGTAGCAACACTGACTTTCTCTCCCAATTGTCTCTCCCTTACTATCCCTCACTTTGACGAGTAGGACTTGTTCGGGTTCTCTCAGATACCACAACCAGAGAAGACAAAAAATTTTAGAGCTTATTATTGTGTCTCTATAAGGCCCCCAATACCCCTCTAATTATAGGAGGGTCAATGTCAGGGCTTCCAGTTCATCTGGGAGTCAAAGAGATGGAATTTAATGAGTTTTCTAGAACCTACACACGTCTAAGCGATCAGTTCAACAATGAACCGATCTGTGGGCATGTGATTTGATTGGTTAAACCGTTGAACCGGCCATTTCACTTTGTTTCCCAATCACAATTATTAGAAATTAATATCTAATTAATGCACAACATGATGTCAACATCAATCCGTGATCCAATCAACTTGATCAACCAATCGGTGTGTACACAACCTAAACTAGTCGGTTCACAAACCTGAGCCAATCAATTCACTTGCTGAACCAGTTGTCTTATGGTTCTGATTGGAAATTTTTGTTGAAATGACCTAACACTTTGAATCGATTGGTTCAATACTTAAACCGGTCTATTCACAATCTAGTCAGTTAACATTCAACCATTATTGTTTAAATTGAATACCTAACACTTTAGTAATCAAGTTTAAACTTCATTGACGATTAAACTCCTATTCCAAGTGTATCCTATGTGTGTGAGCCTATAGGTTCCTAGTTACATTGGCAGTGAATGTCCACAACTAATTTATGACATCACAAGCAATGAGTGGTATCTAGCAAGACATAATTGCGACCCAAGTAATTGGAAAGTTGGAGACCAACTTCAACCTACAATCTGTGATTGGTGTTATAATGATCGTATAGCTCCTTTGTCTCTGATATCTAGTTATAACTTGAGGCATGGAGTCATCATCCTCTTCAATGATCAAACTATGTGCCTTGAACTAGAGCAGACTGTCTGAGATATATGTAAGCTCAATATCACACATTGACTCACATGAGCATGGCCATTCATTTATCTATCTCTCTTGTCAAATGGATAGGATATCAAACTCTAGTAGGAGGGACAAATTCTATCTACATCACTCACAGTCATACCCATGAGTCACAGTGCACCCGATCACCACCTTTATGGAAACCATTAACCATTATTCAAGGTCACAATGGATGATGTCAAAGTTTATCAAATGACATGTGATGAGTGTAGTGACTTAAGGCCTAAGAACCACAATCCCCACCATCACTACGAGAGTTGATTTTGACTACAATTGAATAGTTCAATGTATCACTCCCAAGGTGGGTTTCTCTGGTACACTATTCCCAAACAAGTACCTATGTGCTTGATTTGATATCATAAATCATGACTAATGAGATTATGTCATCAAACAACACACACTCTAAACTTATGTATTACTATTCTCTCTTTTCCTTCCACAATAATAACTGACTAGAGACATAACAAGAATGTATGTACTCTTATCATATATATGATATCATTGTTCAGGTCCTAAACTGTCAGACATATGCCATCAAGAATCATCATTCTTTACTCATATATTATGTTACGTCATTAAATCATAACTAAATAAAATATAATATATGAAATTGCCTTTTCATTGTTACCAAATCAATTAAATCATGCCATATTACAATCATCATATGATTGACTCTCTGGTCATCATATGATTGACTCTCTGGTCATGCATACCAACGATAAGTATTTACATATCGGGAGAGCCTTAGTGGCTACTTCCAACCCAAGCTAAATGTTTAGCCACTCATGATGGTGAGTAGCTTTATAGATTTATAAGTGTAACAAGAAAAGGAGAGGGGATGACAAAGTGGACAAAACATTTGAATGAGGATGAATAAATCGAGAGAAGAAGAAGGGAGATACACCAATTGTAACCACAAATGACTGAGGTTGATGAAAAACCACTAGAGGGGAGTGAATAGGGTTTTTATCAATATTTTATGATAATCTAACTCAAACAACCAGAATTGGAATAATAAGAAGGAGATAAGGTGTTTAGAGTGGTTCCAACCTTAGCAAATACTAAGGCAGTCAATCCACTACCCGGTTGCTTACCCAATCGGGATTTTGAAAGTATTAAATTTTATTACCTCTCAAGGATTTTACATAAAATTACAATACTTTCTACACCCTTTGGACAGCCTTCACCTTGAAGTAGTTGCACTAACCTTGAAGTAGCCTTCTTGAAGTAACTTCAAGCTCCCCCTTGAAGTAGCCTTCCTCTTGAAGTAGCTTCCGTTTGCAATAGCCTTCTAGAAGTAGTCCAAAGATCTCCTTCTTCACCAAAAATATCAAACCCTCTCCAATCTGCAGCCTCCAACCCTAGGAGTAGCAAGGAGAGTATAAAGAATAAGAAAGAACAAGAAAGGAAATGGAAATTACAATTACCACTTTAAAGCACAAGGCTTGATTTACCTATATCAAGCGTATTGATCTCCTAACCAATGAGTATTGAAGTGTAGGTTTAGTGGATAGGATATACTAGCCTGTACGACATGAATTTGGAGCAAGGAAAATGAGTAGCCAATGCTAGTGTTGCTCAATTTCTAAAAACAGATTGCCAATTGCAAGTATGTAAGCTCAACTATTGCACAAGTGTGTTCTTAGGTGTTCTAAGGCTTGTCCTATTTATAGGAATGACCTACAAGTGCTTAAGGACGTTCTAGAAACTTTCTAGGGGGTTCTAAGTGCTTAACTAGCCATTATTTATACATTAGTTGCTTTAGCAATGGCTAGTTAATTAACTCTGAAAATTGCAGACAGAACACTTCTTGGTCGATGAACGGTCACCCGAGAGTCCTTCTCGGTCGAGGTCTTGTCGACCGAAGGACTGTCTGGAGCAAGTATGTACAACGTTCTACTCCAACTGCCAACTACTTTGTCTACTGTGTCTAATGGCTACCTAGGTCATTCTCGGTCGAAGAGTTTGTCAACCGAGAGTGTCTCGGTCGAGAATTTTGCCGACCGAGATTGACCCTATTTCAATGTTTTTAAAGCAAGTAATAAGTGTGCATTTGTGACACTATTGTAGGGGATGACCTATCTAAGTGTTGTGATTGGATAGGGAAGATCTAACGCTTGATTTACATTATATCTAAGTACTTGTACATTATATATTTGTACAAGTTTTTACATTTGATTACATTCATGACTTAAAGCAGTTTTAGCATATAGATCTTCCTAGTATTTATCATCCACCTTATTCCTGCAACACTCAAGTAGCACGTTAGATCCACAAGAATGAAATGTTTGTCATTATCAAAACAAAGGGATTAAATGATGTCTATTTAGCCAACAATCTCCCCCTTTTTGAAGATGACAAACATTTCCTAAATATAAAATAAGGAAATATAAATCATATGAGTTTCATACCTGAAGTTTACCTTTTGTAGCCATTCTCTTGTTTTGCAAGTGTGTACTGGCCCGAGATTTATGAAACTCATTTTACTTTATGTTTTTGGATTTATATTGTTTCTCCCCCTTTGTCATTTCAAAAAGATATCCAGGAAAATCATTTTGTATGAATTTTATATCTCCCCCTTAATTTTATGCTATCATCCCCCTTACTACGATATTCAATTTTGAAAAATAGGGATTAATATAAATGTAAACCACTTATTGTCAAATTTAGCCACAATTTATCTCTAATCAAATACATGGGATGTTAAGCCCTAATTTGTTTAGATAATTCCATTAGGAACAAGATATATGTCATATTCATGAATATTGTAGATTTCTTTGTTTTGATTACCAAAATTACTTTTAAGTATACTAAGGTCATAACAATCTTCAAATGATGTTTACAAAGTTTTGTAGGCTTCTTAATCTTATAATCAAAATAGTTTTTGTGAGATCCCCCTTAATCTTGTTATTAAGATAATTTAAGGATTCTAAGATCACAATCAATATTAGATCATAATAAGTTGACCTTTTATGAGAGTTATGCACTAAACTTATGTTTTCAATACGATAAACATATTTTGAATCAAGATACTAAGATTAAGTGTAGTAGAATGATGTACAAATAAGCATTTTGTCAAAGCTTATTTTAGGTCGACCTTGACTTCGACCATAGCGCCCCTTGGTCAACCTTAATTTCAACCAAGAGGCAATTTCTGTAGATTTTCAAATTAAAAAGCATTTGTGCCATGGAATTTTACTATTTATGCAAAATGGCATCTTCATATGAACTAAATGACAATGATCAAGAATAATATCCATTCATGGTTTGTATATATGGATCAAAGATTATTTTAGACAAACCAATGAAACACAATGATCATAGCACAATAATTATGATAGAAGCATATCCACAATGCAATGCTCAAGATAAAAGAATGTGCATACAATGATTAGAATTCAATATACATGGTTCTTATATAGATAGACCAATGAATACGTAGGAAAAACCATATGGACTATGATAAAATAGTAATTTCCTTGATTAAACTAATCATGGTTCATATTTTCCATTTTAAGCCAAACCATATAGAGAATAAACCAAAATAATCTCATTCAAGTTCATAAGTTTTCAATTTTAAGACAAACCATGTAACTGAACATGCTTAATAAACTTTTTCAATCAATGAATAAGGTTTGTTCAAAATCAGTCTTCATATAACACTTTTGCAATATGTTTAAGGATTTCATATTCATAATGTTATACCTTAATTCATGATGCAAAAAGATCAGTATGTCTTGTTTCAAAAAATGGTCTCCAAGATTTATACTTGATTTGCATATTAAATCAATCATTAATAACAATATGATAGCAAACTAGATTAATTTAAAACAGGTTCAACAGAACTTGATTCGGTCGAACTGTTTGTCGACCGAATTTATCTCGGTCGACGTTTTTCTCGTCCGAAAATGTTGGTGTTTGTACAGATTTAATCTGACTTGTTGCAGACTTCAAAAGAGTAACCTGCTCGGTCGACTAATTCTCGACCGACAGTGTTCTCGGTCGAACAGTTTCTCGACCGAGAAAGTTTCTGTACTAATTCAGAATTGTTTTCAGTAATTGTTTCCAAGTAAAACAAGAATATATATGAAAGTCAAAGCTTGATTGTGTTGAGATATGACATTTGTATATCAAGAATCACTTTAGGTCAAATCTCAACTCGTCAAATTTAAGCTTCTAAGTTTTTGGAACCCAAGCCAGATCATCATTCTTTTTCTTTTATGGGCATGAAAAACAGTAGTGTATAAGACGCAAGCAATAATGACAACTAATAGAGTCAATCTCATTTCTCTTTCTAGGAGTTGAGTTGTTCTTGGGTACATACATGGATTGATTCTCTAGCACTTGTGTCCTTCTCCAACTAGGTTTTTGATAAGATTTTCCATTAGCCTTATAACCTACTCCTCTCCTTCCAATTTGACGATGAGAATCATTTAAGATATTATCAAGAATATTATTGTTACTCAAGCTACTCACTTTTTTTGTAACTTCATAATCGCATCCATTTTCTTCTTGATATCTAATTTTGCTTGATCTAGGTTAGATAATAAAGAATTTCTTTCTTTCACAATAATATCATAATCTAGATGTGTACACAAAATAGATTGTCTTTGAAGATCATTTACTTGAGTTTGCAAGTTTAACTTTTCTAGGGAAAGAAGATTGCAATTTGCTTCTACAGATTTAAGTTTAATGTCATAATCTTCAATACCCTTTTTGAGATCTTCATTTTCAGCTGTGAGAGCAAGAAGTTTAGCGTGTAACTCTTTATTTTATTTCTTAAATTTCTTCTTGCACTCAATATATTTCTCATGTGTATCTTGAAGACTAGCAATTAGATCTTCTTTTGGTAGATCAAAAAGACTTACCTCTTCTTCTTCATTTGTTGTAGCAATAAGACATTCTACTTCTTCTTTTCCATCATCACTTGAATCATCCCATCCAGCTTTATATGCTCTTTCTTTCTTTTTATGAGATGATTTCTTTCCTTTCTTGAATTTTGGACAATCACCTTTCGTGTGTCCCTTTTTGCCACATTCAAAGCACCTGGAAGAAGAAATACTAGAAGTTTTATTAGATTTAAAACTTTTACATTGCTTACCATTTACAATGAGAGTTTCTTATTCACTATCATCTTCACTTGTGTCATGATTGATCTTGGTTGATGCTTTGAATGCAATGTCCTTCTTTCTCCCTTGTTGAAGTTCCCGTTCTCTTCTTTCTTCCTCTTCTAAAGTTGCCTCATGTGCTTCTAGGTTGCCAATAAGTTGTTCCATCCTTAGCCGTGTGAGATCATTTGCTTCTTTAATAGAAGTCACCTTAGGCTTGTATTTGGGAGGAAGAGACCTAAGGATTTTTGAAACTTGATCTTCTTCACTAATTACTTTACCTAAAGCATTTAAACCATTCACAATAGAAGAGAATTTTGCATACATTTCACTAATAGACTCATTTTGATCCATATGAAATTATTCAAATTTCTGTTTAAGCATTCAAATTTTAGAGTTTTTAACTTGAACAGTTCCTTCATATGTTATAGAAAGTCTATGCCATATATCATAAGTTGTTTCACAATTTGATATTCTATTAAACTCACCAATAGAAATTGAGAAATAAAGTATACTTACACCTTTTGAATTCATTTGGGCAGACTTTACCGTATTAGCATCCCAATTTGCATACTCCGTTTGATGAAGTTCATAATGAGTTGATACCATTCTCCATAAGTCCCAACTGATCCCTTGGAAGTAAAATTGCATCCTCCTCTTCCAGTAGGTGTAGTTAGTACCATCAAAAGCTAGAGGCCAAGCCACAAGCGTTCCTTCCAAGTTGAGGTTGTTGAGCAACCCGTCACCCATTCTTCAAGACTTTGTTAGAGTTCCTTGAAGCCCTACTCTGATACCAATTGAAAAACCACTAGAGGGGGGTGAATAGGGTTTTTATGAATATTTTATGATAATCTAACTCAAACAACCACAATTGGAATAATAAGAAGGAGACAAGGTGTTTAGAGTGGTTCCAACCTTAGCAAATACTAATGCAGTCAATCCACTACCCGATTGCTTACCCAACCGGGATTTTGAAAGTATTAAATTTTATTACCGCTCAAGGATTTTACATAAAATTACAATACTTTCTACACCCTTTGGACAACCTTCACCTTGAAGTAGTTGCACCAACCTTGAAGCAGCCTTCTTGAAGTATCTTCAAGCTCCCCCTTGAAGTAGACTTCCTCTTGAAGTAGCTTCCTGTTGCAACAACCTTCTATAAGTAGTCCAAAGATCTCCTTCTTCACCAAGAAGATCAAACACTCTCCAATCCGCAGCCTCCAAACCTAGGAGTAGCAAGGAGAGTACAAAGAATAAGAAAGAACAAGAAAGGAAATGGAAATTACAATTACCACTTTGAAGAACAAGGCTTGATTTGCCTATATAAAGTGTATTGATCTCCTAACAAATGAGTATTGAAGTGTAAGTTTAGTGGATAGGAGATGCTAGCCTATAGGACACGAATTTGGATCAAGGGAAATGAGTAGCCAATGCTAGTGTTGCTCAATTTCTCAAAACAGATTGCCAATTGCAAGTATGTAAGCTCAAGTATTGCACAAGTGTATTCTTAGGTGTCCTAAGGCTTGTCCTCAGGATGTTCTAGACACTTTCTAGGGGGTTCTAAGTGCTTAACTAGCCGTTAGGTATACATTAGTTGCATTAGAAATGGCTAGTTAAATAACTCTAAAAATTGCAGACAAAACACTTCTCGGTCGAAGAATGGTCGACCGAGAGTCCTTCTCGATCGAGGTCTTGTCGACTGAAGGACTGTCTGGAGAAAGTATGTACACCGTTCTACTCCAACTGCCAACTACCTTGTCTGCTGTGTCTAACAGCTACTTGGGTCATTCTCGGTCGAAGAGTTTGTCGACCGAGAGTGTCTCAGTCGAGAATTTTGTCGACCGAGATTGACCCTGTTTCAATGTTTTTAAACCAAGTAATAAGTGTGTGTATGAGTGTGCATTTATGACACTATTGTAGGGGATGACCTATCTAAGTGTTGTGATTGGCTAGGGAAGATCTAACGCTTCATTTACAGGATATATAAGTACTTGTACATTATATATTTGTACAAGTTTTTACATTTGATTACATTCATGACTTAAAGCAATTTTAACATATAGATTTTCCAAGTATTTGTCATCCACCTTATTCCTGCAACACTCAAGTAGCACGTTAGATCCATAAGAATGAAATGTTTGTCATTATAAAAATAAAGGGATTAAATGATGTCCATTTAACCAAAAGTTGATTCATGTCTTCTTCAGATTTGGATCTGGGTGGACAAAAGAGATGGTTTTTCCTCCTATCAATGACAATACTGGTGGGTATAGTGATGGTGGAGTGGTGGGATCTCCTTTAGACTCTCGTCTCCAGAGATCTTGAATGGATGGCATGATGGTTGTGCAACAAGGTAACACTTCATCATTCCTCACACATCATGACCCCCTCATACATTGAGGCGATCATGTATTTATTGACACAAACATCAAGGTAGTGGTCCCATCAGTGTTGGTAGCACGAATCAAGACCAGAGATTGTTGAGCTGGTTGTGTCTCAACAATCATTGATTGTGGTGGGCCATCAGTCAACAGGCTTTTGGTCACCAACGACGTCAAGTTCGGTGGTTAGTGGTTCTTATGTTCAATGATAGTAGATGTTGGTAGAGCTAGAGATCACTGATGTTGAAGGTTCAACAACAACCAATTTATGTAGGTCCATTAACCGTTGGTCTTTCTAAGATCTATCCTAGTGAATCTCCTATACATTGAAGGAAAGGGAAGAAAGTAAGAGTGTTTACTTCATGGGTGTCAAAATAGGTAGACTTATCAAAATAACACCTTCTGAAATTGATAACGTGAGGGTAAAATAAGCATTCAAAATAAAAAAATGGGGTGTTATCAACCCCAAAGCTTAGAGTCTAGTTTTTCCTCAAGATAAAAAAAATAGAATTAAAGCAACTTACAACTTCAAAAGACTTTATTGGATTAGTGTTTTTGGAGTATGAAGAATCTCATTACGTTGGCCTTAAATTAAGACATATGTCTTATGTCTAGGTGATGTTAACCCCAAGATTCTCTCTCTTCAATTAGGAGTTCTGTTACCTATATTGCCTGATATGACCTTCTTATGAGGAATGATTTCTCCGTAATGATGAACTAATGATCCCTTTCATGTACATACTTGTAAAAGGTTCTGGTTAGAGGTAGATTTCACGACCAACTTTTATTTTTATGGAGATCTTAACTATTGTATTGGGGTAGGCTAAGGTTGTAATGTTTCCTACTTTTCTCTGGTTCGCTCAACGGTGACTATTATTTAAGTGATAGTATTACTCAAACTGAGTCATGATGTAGTCTCAGGTGGTTATGTGAGATTCCCTTCAAAAGGTATGTGACGTCCCTGGATTCTGGCTTCTCCAAACCCTATTGGGAATGAGAGGTCAGAATCCGAAAACATCATCAATCATATCAGAGAGTGATGTGGAAGCAATATGCGCATACATGAACATACAACTATAACATACACCATAACATTTCTCAACATTCAACATGTATATTACAAAGTGAATTACATTTACATACTAAAAGAAGATTTACAAGTCTATGAACATGTATGCTAATTCAGGATCTACACAATAGGTACAACCTGGACAACTGCTCACTTCCTTTCTTTTTCTTCCATGCTAGCTCTGAACCTAAAACATACATGAAACAATGAATCAACACACAAGGTGTTGTGTACGTGGATAGAAAGATACATACTAATAGGTTTGCGTAATTGAAATAACTTGAGAAAGAAAGAGTAAAAGAAAACATTATTTAAAGAGATAATCAGGTAAACATTCCTTTTATTGCTTTCATTTTGATGCGGTTGTACTACACATACTTGCACTTGACTTACATCTAGTGTGGGCAATATAGTATCATCATGCATCTAACATGGGCCAAGGAATCATACATCCATGTTAGGCAACATTCATCCACACCAGGCTATGTGCTCTAGTAGCTACAACCCATCATACTCATTTATGTTCTATTAGATTTGGCGAAGTATAACTCATACTAGTGCAACCAAGCAATCATATCCAAATACGAGCATTCAAGATATTGCATATCATAGGCAACCAGAAAACTAGTCTTATACTTAATAAATACCACATACCTGAGTTTAGAGATTCATAGATATCTTTGATCATCTAGACAAACTGGTCAGCACCTGATTTAAAGAAATTAATCATCAGTAATACAAGGTTCACCATTATTAATGGTATTTTGGTCCAGTTTAGGATTTAGGTCAAATCTAGGTGTTACTGATATAAAATATGTTCATGATATTTTTATACTGATCTATATGTCATAAGTTAGGTCTGGTACAAATTTCATATTTTTCTGATGCTCGAACTATTTTCTAGAATTAATATGAGGTTAAAACATATAACTAGTCATTAATGAAGAAAGACCTCTTTTTTCAGCATAATAATTAGATCAGAACCCATATTTGGTTTCCAAGTCGTATTTGGGTTCAAGAGTATTTTTCTCATATTTTATATCCATCATTGGCTAATTATACAAATTAAATGAACCCTAAAAGAAGCATTTCACCCTAAATTGAATATCATCAATAGTTGTGCTTCAAAATCCAAAACTAAGGATTCAGCAATATAGTGGATCATTTTCTGAGTTTAGGGGTATTTTTTATGAATTTATTAGGCACCAGAGCAATTTTTTATGATTTTTGTAAGATAAAGGGTATTAGCATGGATTTTACTGAGAATTACCTCTTTGGGGTTAAGTAGGGTCGTTGGATTAGCCTTAGAAGGCTCCAGATGCATGCCACGTAACTCCAAGGATATCTAGTTTGCCTTTCTGGCCCAGCTTGAACCAGTCTGGCTCTGCAAGGGTCCTGCTTGTTGGACCAGACCGTTCTTCTTTCTCTGCTCTTCAGACCATCGTGCATGAACTCTATGTTCGTAAGCCGCCGCACGACTGGATCTCGAGGGAGCAAGGGTGACTCCTGTCATCATCTTCAATCTACCTCATCTTTGTTTCCAGTAGTGGCCCAAATCAGGGTATCAAATTGGCGATCTGGGCACTGTCCTCGAAGACATGGGGTGCCTCAGCTTCACTTCAAAACCTCATCGACACCATGAATCCTCACATGAGTGTTGTGGTTGGGCACCCCCAGGAGTGCGGTAGACGGAGAGGAATCACAATGGAGTCAAGATCAAACCTTTCTCATAAAGTTGTGCATCACAGATCTGAGGTAGAGGGGTCATTGGTCACCCATCAAGGTGGTGATGGCACCAGATCTGTAGCACGGCTGGATCCTCCGATTGGGAAGTACTCTGTTTGCTCTGCAAAATAGAGCTTCACTCACCATGTTATCATGACTGGAACTTGGTGGCTCTCTAGCCAAGAGAAGATGACCTGATCTACGCTGCCCTCACCTGGTCAGTCCTGGACGTCGTAGTGATGAGATCAAAGAGAGCTTCAGAGCTCCATCGCGGTGTCCTTCTTGGAGCCACGGCAGGGCAGTGCAGCAAAGGGTGAAGATTGCTTTGAGGGTAATCTGCAGTCAGGTGTGCGACGGGATCAGGGTGATTCTCCATCCTTCGCCAGGGTGACCACTACCTCTTTTGTGATGGACTCCAGACCATCCCCTCTGCTTCATCTTCTTGAAACGACGTCGCTTGCAAGTTCTGCGGCTCCAGCAACATCCTAGCAAAGAGTCGCGAGGTCGGGGTCTGTTTTCTTCTTCATCGAGGCAGAGTTATAGACCTACGAGTTCTCTCTATGGCAGGATTTGGAAGCCTCCGTTAAGTCCCTACACACTCGAGAATGCTTAGTCATCTCCCAAGAGTTTGGTAGATGATTCCTTCACCTCAATACCAGTCTCGATCCCCCTTTATTGCCTTGAACCTCGTCTGGTTCAGTTTGTTCTAATAGAAATGGAGTGGGAGCGGAGGATGAGAGGTTGCACTCTGTTCTATTGGGTGGGACTTATCAGTCGCTAAGTAGTGCCACTCATTGCGGATCTATTCTACCACCTAGGTCTGGATTAGACTTGTAAACTTCACATTCTCAGACTGCCAAGATCATGGCTCGGTCAGACTTTAGCCCCGTTTTAGTCGGCAGTTGAGGAAACACTCTCCACCATTAGATCATTATTTAGGGCCAGGGTTAGATTTCCCAAATGTGGGTCCATGGTGTACTTCTTGCATGAGTCCCAACTGTAGCATGGCTGCATGATAATAGGGCTAAAGTAGATGAATAAATATCAAGCTTACTTCTACTTATTTAGAACCTTAGTCATTAAACTAATACTTCAAACCCAATCATCTCTCATCCAGATGATGAAAATTATAAACATTAGTTTGTCAACATGCGATCTAGCATTTAGCAAGGTTTAATACCAAAAATCCAAGTTTTGTTCATTAAATTGGATTTCTCAAATGACCTCATAAATGAGTGTGTAAAGCTTAAATTCAATTCAAATACTTTTTCAAATCTTGATCAGATGAGTCTATGAACACTTGTTATGTTATTAAAATGCATCAAGGCTCATCAATTGACTACTATATCTCATTGTGACTACTACATTGACTTCTTGGCCTCATAAGTACAAAAATCATTTAACCAATTCCATAGTTTGATGCCAAACTATTTGACAACATTGTTGGCCTTAAATACTATACTACATGCCAAAACCCTAAAATACGGGCTATCACATTCACCCCACCTTATGTGGAATTTCATCCTCAAAATTCAATTGATCTTATACTCAAGGTGGTATCAAGAGGCATAGCTTCATATAGTCCCCGCTTTTTGGTGCCAAGGCTATCATAGTTCTAGATGTACCCTAAGTTATCAACTTAGGTATTAGAGCATAGGAGGTGTACCCACCCCACCTTATATAGGTTGACGCATCATTTAATGTCGTAGCCAGAACATGACATTATGATATCTTAGGATTACATCACCCCTAAGGATACGGTTTTTGTTCATACTTTTAAAGTTCAAGAGGATTTCATTTATATGACATGATATTCAGATCATTTGAATCTAACATCATTAACATCTTACAATGATTTCAGCATTAGAGGATATTTATCGTCATCCTTGATATTAGAATTTTTCTACATAAGAAGGGCTTACGTTACATGCCTGACCATTAGGATATCACCCTATGGTGATGATATTTATACTCAACTTCGAAGCATACATTGAGAAGGATCAAAGTTACAAACTATATTTCTGATCATATATCCTATGATCCAAAAATATCTTTATATCAAGTTCATGAGTTCAAATTCTTATGTCTTGCATGTATTATGTGAAGGGAAAAAGAGAATATGCTAAGTTTATCCCATGATCTCAACATCATATCTTTCATGTTGCATATGAAGGGGAAAAGAATATTTTAAAGTCAAACTTATCATGATTTCAATCTTAGGTACTACATGTATGATATAGGGGGGGATATTGAATAGGTCAAGCTTATATGAGTGACTCCTCATATATAAATCATCTATATAGCTCAAGTGAGGTTTCTATCATCGTATATTAATAAGGAGAAGAAGAAGGTAGAACATGTATATTGAGTATCTTTTGCACAAAGCATCATACTCTCATAACTAGAGTTCATATATTACCTCACTTGCAACTAATGATGAGATTCACAAAATATGTCACTTCATTTAGGACCTAACTCAGCCAAAGGATTGACTTTATCATATGGGTCATCTACCCATCCTTTTCTATTACCCAATCCTCACATACAGACTTGAATCATGCATAAGGACTCAACTCAACACTCAAGAGTAATCCAGTGTAGGATATTTTTTTAACACATATCTGATATATTGGAGGCTAGGTCCTATGACCTTCTCCCTGTGGATCTTACTCTCTCTAGAGTTCACCACATATCTCATCCTACCACTAGACATTCTCCTTTTATATGAGATTGAGGCTCATGCATACTCATCTCTATCTTAACTTAGCTTATCTTAAGTAGGAAAAGGGAATGTACTTTCATCATTACAACTTAGCATATATCCTCTAAGAGTTGATTCAACTCATATACAACTCAAATCATAGTAAGGAAACTTATACTATCATAGTTCAAAGTTAGATACGATTCAATATGCTTATTTCCTTCATCTTTCTTATATCTATATATCTATCACATAATCTTATGAGGCTCTAGACTTCTAATCTAGATCTATTCTCTCTTCTAGACTGATGTCACTCCCTTTCACTTAGATTGCATGAACACCCACTACTCTTCTGTATGAGGGACACATTTTTATATTTACATATATCTAATAAAATATTATATAGTTTTTCTCCGAGAAAGAAGGTGTCAGAGAAAACTATCGAGGTGCGAGCCGATTGGGAAACAAAATCAAACCAGCAAACTCGAGTGTCCAACACACAGAAGATAGTCTGGTGCCATGTAATCTAATGAAATGGTGAGAGCATGGTGTAGACTAGTGTAGCTACCCAATACATATGAGCTCTATATTGAAAGGGTTTCAGACACTTGTCTAAACCTAGTTCTCAAACATCTAGGTTCTAACCTAGAGGCTATGTCAAACCTTATTCCTATATAGCAACTTACTAAGTTTCTAAGGTTTCAAGTTAAAGGTTCAATTTATTTTTATGTTTCATGGTGAGCAATTGTCAGGTGTATCTATTGTTCAGGCTCTGATACCAACTGTGACATCCCAGGATTCTGGCTTCTCCAAACCCTATTGGGAATGAGAGGTAAGAATCCAAAAACACCATCCAATCATATCAGAGAGCGATGCGGAAGCAATATGCGCATACATGAACATACAACTATAACATACACCATAACATTTCTCAGCATTCAACATGTATATTACAAAGTGAATTACATTTACATATTAAAAGAAGATTTACAAGTCTATGAACATGTATGCTAATTCAGGATCTACACAATAGGTACAACCTGGACAACTGCTCACTTCCTTTGTTTTTCTCCCATGCTAGCTCTGAACCTAAAACATACGTGAAACAACGAATCAACACACAAGGTGTTGTGTACGTGGGTAGAAAGATGCATACTAATATGTTTGCATAATTGAAATAACTTGAGAAAGAAAGAGTAAAAGAAAACATTATCTAAAGTGATAATCAGGTAAACATTCCTTTTATTGCTTTCATTTTGATGTGGTTGTACTACACATACTTGCACTTGACTTACATCTAGTGCGGGTAATATAGTATCATCACACATCTAACATGGGCCAAGGAATCATACATCAATGTTAGGCAACATACATCCACACCAGGCTATGTGCTCTAGTAGCTACAACCCATCATACTCATTTATGTTCTATTAGATTTGGCGAAGTATAACTCATACTAGTTCAACCAAGCAATCATATCCAAATATGAGCATTCAAGATATTACATATCATAGGCAACCAGAAAACTAGTCTTATACTTAATAAATCCCACGTACCTGAGTTCAGATATTCATAGATATCATTGATCATCTAGACAAACTGGTCAGCACTTGATTTAAAGAAATTAATCATCATTAATACAAGGTTCACCGTTATTAATGGTATTTTGGTCCATTTTAGGATTTAGGTCAAATCTAGGTGTTACTGATATAAAATATGTTCATGATATTTTTATACTGATCTATATGTCATAAGTTAGGTTTGGTACAAATTTCATATTTTTCTGATGCTCGAACTATTTTCTAGAATTAATATGAGGTTAAAACATATAACTAGTCATTAATGAAGAAATACCTATTATTTCAACATAATAATTAGATCAGAACCCATATTTGGTTTCCAAGTGGTATTAGGGTTCAAGAGTATTTTTCTCGTATTTTATATCCAGCATTGGCTAATTATATAAATTAAATGAACCCTAAAGAAGCATTTCACCCTAATTTCAATATCATCAATAGTTGTGCTTCAAAATCTAGAACTAAGGATTCAGTAATATAGGGGATCATTTTCTGAGTCTAGGGTTATTTTTCATGAATTTAATAGGCACCAGAGCTATTTTCTATGATTTTTGTAAGATAAAGGGTATTAGCATGGATTTTACTGAGAATTACCTCTTTGGGGTTAAGCAGGGTCGTTGGATTAGCCTTAGAAGGCTCCAGATCCGTGCCACGTAACTACAAGGATATCTAGTTTGCCTTTCTAGCCCAATTTGAACAGTCCGGCTCTGCAAGGGTCCTGCTTGTTGGACCAGACCGTTCTTCTTTCTCTGCTCTTCAGACCATCGCGCATGAACTCTATGTTCGTAAGCCGCTGCACGACTGGATCCCTAGAGAGCGAGGGTGACTCCTATCATCATCTTCAATCTACCTCATCTTTGTTTCCAGTAGTGGCCCAAATCAGGGTATTAAATTGGCGATCTGGGCACCGTCCTCGAAGACATAGGGTGTCTCAGCTTCACTTCAAAACCTCATCGACACCATGAATCCTTAGGTGAGCGTTGTGGTTGGGCGCCACCAGGAGTGCGGTAGATGGATAGGAATCACAATGGCGTCAAGATGAAACCTTTCTCATAAAGTTGCACATCACAGATCTGAGGTAGAGGGGTCATTGGTCACCCATCAAGGTGGTGATTGCACCAGATCTGTAGCACGGCTGGCTCCTCTGATTGGGAAGTACTCTGTTTGCTCTGCAAAATAGAGCTTCAGTCACCATGTTATCACATCTGGAACTTGGTGGCTCTTCAGCCAAGGGATGATGACCTGATCTACGCTTCCCTCACCTGGTCAGTCTTGGATGTCATAGTGATGAGATCAAAAAGAGCTTCAGAGCTCCATCGCGGTGTCCTTCTTGGAGCCACGGCGGGGCAGTGTAGTAAAGGGTGAAGATTGCTTTGAGGGTAATCTGCAGTCAGGTGTGCGATGGGATCAGGGTGATTCTCCATCCTTCGCCAGGGTGACCACTACCTCTGTTGTGATGGACTCCAGACCATCCCCTCTGCTTCATCTTCTTGAATCGGCGTCGCTTGCAAGTTCTGTGGCTCCAGCAACAGCCTAGCTAGGAGTCGTGATGTCGGGGTCTATTTTCTTCTTAGGTGAGGTAGACTTATAGACCTATGAGTTCTCTCTATGGCCAGGATTTGGAAGCCTCCGTTAAGTCCCTACACACCTGAGAATGCTTAGTCATCTCCCTAGAGTTTGGTAGATGATTCCTTCACCTCAATACTAGTCTCGATCCCCCTTTCTTGCCTTGAACCTCGTCTGGTTCAGTTAGTTCTAACAGAAATGGAGTGGGAGCGGAGGATGAGAGGTTGCACTCTGTTCTATTGGGTGGGACTTATCGGTCTCTAAGTAGTGCCACACATTGCGGATCTATTCTACCACCTAGGTCTGGATTAGACTTGTAAACTTCACATTCTCAGACTGCCAAGATCATGGCTCGGTCAGACTTTCGCCCCGTTTTAGTCGGTAGTTGAGGAAAAACTCTCCACCATTAGATCATTATTTAGGGCCAGGGTTAGATTTCCCAAATGTGGGTCCATGGTGTACTTCTTGCGTGAGTCCCAACTGTACCATGGCTGCATGATAATTGGGCTAAAGTAGATGAATAAATACCAAGCTTACTTCTACTTATTTAGAACCTTAGTTATTAAACTAATACTTCAAACCCAATCATCTCTCATCTAGATGATGAAAATTATAAACATTAGTTCCTCAACATGTGATCTAACATTTAGCAAGGTTTAATACCAAAAATCCAAGATTTGTTCATAAAATTTCATTTCTCAAATGACCTCATAAATGAGTGTGTAAAGCTTAAATTCAATTCAAATACTTTTTCAAATCTTGATCAGACGAGTCTATGAACACTTGTTATGTTATTAAAATGCATCAAGGCTCATCAATTGACTACTATATCTCATTGTGACTACTACATTGACTTCTTGGCCTCATAAGTACACAAATCATTTAACCAATTCCATAGTTTGATGCCAAACCATTTCACAACATTGTTGGCCTTAAATACTATACTACATGCCAAAACCCTAAAATATGGGCTATTACAAGGTAGGTGTGAAGTTTGGCTTTTGAGCTCGTACACCTCACATACTTTGAATTTTGGGTACAACTCTAATGATTTTATTTGGCTCAACTTTGATTTTGCTCACAAGCTAAGGGGTAATAGAAATGTTTAATGAAGGTTTGGGTTGTCAAGCCTCTTTTGATCCCAAAATGGGGATTTGAGCACCATAAGGGGTAGCTATTTCCTCTTTGCCAGGGTTATGCTCTTTCCTACCTATAATTGAGAATAAGGGTGGTCAATATCAGACTAAGTACTCTTACCTTGAGGGTTCCTCTTGGGATAGCACACATCATTTTGCATTTTATAGTATCTTTGGATAAAGTTGGTGTAAAAATACTATCACACTTGAGTTTTAAGTGAATTAGATATCCCAAATTTATCATTTTTTAAATAATTACGTTATGAGTTAGCATGAAGGAAAGAAAGTTTAAGAGTGGATGTTATGACAACATTTAGAAAAATTAATTGAGTGGGACGTGAAAGTCAAAAATCTATAGCATGAGCACTACCACACACTCCAAGGAATCTACACTGATATGTTGTTGCAGTACCTCTGGGAAACCCTAGGAATCCCTCATGAAGATTTAACCCTGCATGTTTTTATCCATTCACCATCTTAGACACTTTGGGACAAAGTGTACGATAAGTTTTAGGGAGTATAAATGGGTGAGGGAGGTACCATACTCATACCCTCAAACTCAGTCAAATTCTTTCTCTCCAACCACTTACACTTCCTAATCTGCCTAAATTTTAAACTTTTGATTCTATACATTAGCCCTCTGGGAAACTTTTGAAAAATTTTAAACTTTCTGAATAGAAAATGGAAATATTGTTAGAATAAGTCATATCCACCATCATTCCATCCATCATGATCATCATCATTATCTTGTTTTTGTATCTTCCATTTTCTTTCTCGTACTACACTCTCCTTCTTTACTTGCAGGACAATGTGAAGCGATCCAAAAGGGGTTTTGAGCCTTCCACATTTCTAGACCCAAAATTGAAGATAATGTTAGCAGCCATCAAAAAGTAAGGAGGACTGAGCTGCAAATAGATTTGGAGGACTCACAACATTCATCACCTTCATCGCCACTACCTTCACCCTAAAGTCCAACCCAACAAGATGAAGAAACCATGGAAGATGATCTTCCCCTAAAGGAAATTGTTGTTCAGGCTGCAACAAATATCAATGGGGCTATTACTATCCCACAGATTGAAGCAAATGACTTTTCTATCATCCCCACAATTATATAGATGATACAACAAAACCAGTTTGGAGGGACAACAATGGAGGATCCAAACCTCCACATTGCTAAATTTCTACAATTGTTAAGCACTTTCAAGATAAATGGTGTTCCTACTGATGTAGTTTGTCTTCTTGTTTTTCCCTTCTCTTTGAGAGATAGAGCCAAGGTGTGGCTATATTCTTTGCCAAGAAACTCCATTAATAGTTGGGGAAAACTCCTCAAAGTTTTCTTAGCCAAATACTTTCCACCAAGCAAGACTACACAATTGAGGAGTCAGCTCATCAATTTTTCTCAAAGGCATGGAGAGACCTTGTATGACACATGGGGAAGGTTCAAAGACCTTCAATGTCTTTTTCCACACCATGGTTTAAGCAACTTGATTTTGTTGCACACTTTCTATAATGGCTTATTTTACAATAGAAGGATATCTATTGGTGCTGCTGCAAATGGTTCTCTAATGAACAAATCATATAGGGATGCTTATGCCATTATTGAAGACATGGAAATTAATCATTGCCAGTGGAGTCCTGATTGGAGCAACCAACCTTCTTCTTCATGCTCTATTTTTGGAAAGCAAGCTACTGAAGTAACTTTTGATGCATGTGGAGCAGTGGGGCACACTTCTTCCTCATGCTCTAGTTTTAAAAAGCAAGCTGTTGAAATAACTTTTGATGCATGTGGATCAGCAGAACACACTCCTTCTTCATATTTTGCCACATCATCACAAATTGATGAGATACCAATGCTCAACAACGATGTCAGCTGCAATGTCATCCAGCAACAACAACATTTGCATCCCAAACCGAGTTTGGAGTCCATGCTTGAGACATTTGTCTCAAGTCAAATTTAGCAAAATGATGAGTTTTTCCAACAAAGGGGGCTGCTAAAGGATGCTATTTTTCAACTTTCTTATAATGTGGATGGGATTGTGACTCACACTAGGATGTTAGAGAATCATATTGCTCAACTAGCTCTTACCAATCAAAAAGCACCTTCTGATTCCTTGCCTAATCAACTAGAGATGAAATCAAGTGAGACATATACGTCAGTTACCTTCATGAGTGGAGCTTCTTTAGGAGAATATTCTTCACCATCAAAGATAATACAATATGAAGGTTTTGACTCCAACATAAGAAATGATAATGCATTTCAAAAGAAGAAATCAGCACATACTCCACGGGATGATTCTTCAAGCAAGTTAAATGCCATTTTTCTACAATGCCTAGGCACATTTCTTGGTGATGAGAAAATTCTCTTTGAATCTGATTCTAGTTATTTTGAAGAAGATAATGAAGGGACATACAACATCAAAATCCAAAAGATTATTCCTATTGCGAATCACAAATGTCAATCTTTGGGTCAAATAAAAGATATATGACGAAGAGGTGTAGATGCCTAGCACAACTATTTCCATCCTCAAATCAAAGCAATGGACATCCATCCTCATCATTCACCATGATAGGAATCCAGTTAGATTCCTCTTGAGTTTGTTATATGTAGTGAGGACACAGTAAATTTCAAGATTAGGGGGAAAGCAACTAGCTAGTAGTGTAGTGTAGTTTTATTTCACTTTTACCATCATTTTCTTTATTATTGTTTTAGTTTTTGTTCTTCTTGTGGCAAATGCAGTTTGATTTGAGAACCATATTTTTCATGTGGTTTGAAATCCTATGCTTAAATGATTGTCCTCTTTTGGTTAGAAATATCATTTGGAGAAATTGTACAAGACATTCATTAATCAAATGAAACCTTTTGGCCATCAACATGTGCTTAACTCTAGTTTATGTTTATAGTCTGAACATTCATCTTTCACATCCTTGATTGCTTAAACATGAAATGGTTTCAATTTTTATGAGTAAATCACCTTTACAACATCATTTAGAATACAGGATTCCCTTATTGAGCTCTTAGTGCATTTTCAACTATTCTTTTAGTGAGAAATTTTCAAAACAAATGAATGAAATCTAGCTAACATTGTAATTTAGTTGAATCTCCTAAGTTGTGCAAACTCTTCTAACTTATTTCACCCTCATACCCAATAAAAGATGGCTAAACTGCCCACATATCATGCGAGCCTAGTGTAGCCTAATCTGGTCATAGTGGTTAGGTGGTATGTCTTAAAAGAGGGTAAAATACCCCAACTAGCACTCTATGTGTGCATAAGCCTACATTTGCAGCTGACTGTAGGAACTCGTAATCCAATCATTTTTGGGAAAGAAGGAGAGTATAGCTAAAATTGTTAATTTTAACTATGATTTCATCATCTGTATCCTTAATAGTTGAGAGTTTGAGTTTCACATCAACTAATTGTTTGGCATGGTCATCCAAATTCTACTTAGTGATGTTTAATTGATTGATATATTTAATTATGACCAGCCCTTTTGAACTAAAAATCTCTTTCTTGGGGGTTTAAGTTAAATTGATGGCTATGAGTATAAACATGTTGATCATGGTTGGTTTGGTCTTATACACATCTTTCTTTTCATTTGATCAATGCATGAACATGACAATTCCTTATTTTGTGTTTCTAGGCTCTTTTTGCTTGAGGACAAGAAATAGTTTAATCTTAGCGGGATTTGATGTGTGTATTTTATATAATCTTTTGGACCACTTTTGGTTGCATTTTCCAATCATCTTAACTAAATAATCACTCTTAATCATGCTACATTTTCCATCTTTATTTTGTCTTTACTTTCTCTATGGTTTGGTTTGTAGGTACAACAATTCTGCATCAAAACGGGGAGAAAACACCATCATAACATCCATCAAGACATTCCCCAATCATTTAGACATTTAGAAAATCAATGTTGCTTAAACTAATAAAGACACCATGTGTCTTAGTAAGACACCCCGTGTCTTATTAAAGACACCCCATGTCTTAGTCAAAAAATTGAACACACAACTTCTAGATTTGCAGCAACATGTCGTGTCTTATTAATGACATGTCATGTCTTTTTAAAGACACGTCGTGTAACCTCCTAGTACTCGATCCAGACTTTAGTTATTGCATGAGACACATCGTGTCTTATAAAAGACACGTCATGTGACCTACATAATTCACTCAAACGCAAATTTAACCATCTCACAGTTATATATACGACCTCAATCCATCTTGGGACAGTTATCACAGACTATTTTAGACCTTTTAGAGGAGGACTCAAGCAAGGGAGAGCAAGAAGGAGTTGGAGGTGTTCCAAGGAAGAAAATTTGGTTTCTCAGGAGGGAAACTTCTTCTTCTCTGACAATTGTAGTAAGGATCTCAATCGTTCTCTTCTCTCCAATCGGAAGTGAAGCTTTTTGGAGAGTTTTTAGCAACAAGGATGGATTTTAACTCCTTGACCGGAGTTCTAAGTCTATCTTCATTCTTCTACATACATCCAAGTTTATTTCCTTCTATTATGATGTCTAACACTACTTTCTATAGTTTGTATCTACTTCTACATCCATGAATGAGTAGATCTCTTGTTTTTAGACATGGGGGAGTAACTGCCATGTCATTACATTGTTGAACACAAATTTTATATATAATGCTAGTTGTTTCACTATTCTAAGGTTCATCGGTGTTTAATTCCTCTTACATGCTTTGTTGGCCACTTTTTATATATGATTTCTTCTCTTTGTATGATCTGGGAAGATGTGCATAGGAGTAAGGAGATGTACCTTAGCTGCACAACCTTGACCATGGGAGTGGCTGGGATGTGTTGGGGAACAAAGGTCTATAGTCCTAAACTAAGTATATCCACGGGAGTGGTATACAAAGTTAGGATTGTTCTACACTACCGGGAGGTGGGTGTAGGATATACACGCCTCCCTTGTGTTATTGCTAGTGTTCTTGATCTTTGTTGTTCTTCATGTTATGATGTGGATGTGAAACCCTATCCTCAAGAATCCCTAATCCAAATTGATCCTTAATACAAGTGTTTACTATTTTAGTTCATTTCCTTTTAATTTCTTAGTTAACATAATAAAACCCCTCTTGTTTAAAAGATCAAGATTCTTGAAGTTCAATACTCTTACGCCTAACAAACCTTTGCTCCTTGTACAACCTCAATATTACTACATGCACCAGTATACTTGCGGGGTAGTGTTTGAATTTATAAATATTAAAACTTGCGCACATAACCAACAAGTTTTTGGCATCATTGTCTGGGAGCATCGATATTTTTGTTAGTGTAAGAACTGGTGAATTTTAAAAGAGACTAGATCACCCCACCACCTATCATATCCACCATCATTCCTTCCATTATGATCATCATCATTATCTTGTTTTTGTATCTTCCATTTTATTTCTTATACTTCATTCACCTTCTTTACTTGCAAGACTATGTGAAGTGATCCAAAAGGGGTTTTGAGCCTACCACATTTCTAGACCCCAAAATTGAAGATAATGTTAGCAGTCTTCAAAAAGTAAGGAAGAGTGAACTTCAAACAGATTTGGAGGAGTCACAACATCCATCACCTTCATCACCACTATCTTCACCCAAAAGTCTATCCCAACAAGAAGAAGAAATTATGGAAGATGATCATCCCCTAAAGGAATTTGTTGTTCCTGCTGCTACAAATATCAATGGGCTATCACTATCCCACAGATTGAGGCAAATGACTTTTCTATCAGCCCCACAATTATATAGATGATACAACAAAACCAGTTTTGAGGGATGCCAATGGAGGATTCAAACCTCCACATTATTGAATTCCTACAATTGCAAAGCACTTTCAAGATAAATGGTGTTCCTACTGATGTAGTTTGTCTTCTTCTTTTTCCCTTCTCTTTGAGAGATAGATCCAATGTGTGTCTCTATTCTTTGCCAAGAAACTCCATCAACAATTGGGACAAACTCCTCAAAGTTTTCTTAGCCAAATACTTTCCACCAAGCAAGACTACACAATTGAGGAGTCATCTCATCAATTTTTCTCAAAGGCATGGAGGGAGCTTGTATGACACATGGGAAAGGTTCAAAGTTCTTCAATGTCTTTGTCCACACCATGGTTTAAGCAACTGATTTCTATTGCAAACTTTCTATAATGGCTTATTTTACAATACAAGGATATCTATTGACGTTGGTGCAAATGGTTCTCTAATGAACAAATCATATAGGGACGCTTATGCCATTATTGAAGACATGGAAATTAATCATTGCCAGTGGAGTCCTGATTGGAGCAGCCAACCTTCTTCTTCATGCTCTATTTTTGGAAAGCAAGCTATTGAAGTAACTTTTGATGCATGTGGAGCAGCATGACACACTTCTTCTTCATGCTCTATTTTTGAAAAGCAAGCTGCTGAAATAACTTTTGATGCATGTGGATCACCCAGACACACTCCTTCGTATTTTTCCACATCAGCACAAATTGAAGAAATACCAGAGCTCAATAACAATGTCAGCTGCAATTTCATCTAGCAACAACAACATTTGCATCCCAAGACGAGTTTGGAGTCCATGCTTCAGACATTTGTCTCAACTCAAATTTAGCAAAATGATGAGTTTAGCCAACAAAGGGGGCTGCAAAGGGATGCTATTTTTCAACTTTCTTATACGGTGTATGGGATTGTTGCTCACACTAGGATGTTGGAGAATCAAATTCCTCAATTATCTCTTGACAATCAAAAAGCACCTTATGGTTTCCTGCCTAATCAACCAGAGATGAAATCAAGGGAAACATTCATGTCAGTTACCCTCAGGAGTAGAGCTTCTATAGGAGAATATTCTTCACCATCAAAGACAATATCATAAAATTTTGAATCCAACTTAAGCAATGATGATGTAACTCAAAATAAGAAATATACACATACTCCACATGATGATTCTTCTAGCAAGTTAAATGTCATTTTTCCACAATGCCTTGGCATGTTTCTTTGTGATGTGAAAATTCTCTTTGAATCTGATTCTAGTTATTTTGAAGAAGAGAATGAAGGGACATACAAGATCAAAATCTAGAAGACTATTCACCTATTGCAAATTACAAGCCTCAATCTTTGGGTCAAATATAATATATATTGACAAAGAGGCGTAGATTCTTAGCACAACTATTTCCATTCTCAAATCAAAGCAGTGGACCTCCATCCTCATCATTCACCATGATAGGTATCTGGTTGCAATCCTCTTGAGTTTGTTATATGCAGGGAGGACACTGCAAATTTCAAGCTTAGGGGGAAAGCAATCAGCTAGTAGTGTAGTGTAGTTTTATTTCACTTTTATCATCATTTTCTTAGTTGTTGTTTTTAGTTTTTATTCTTCTTGTGGAAAATCTAGTTTGATTTGAGACTCATCTTTTGCATGTGGTTTGAAATCCTATGCTTAACTGATTGTCCTCTTTTGGTTAGAAATAGCATCAAGAGAAATTGTAAAAGACATTCATTAATCAAATGAAACCTATTGTCCATCAACATGTGCTTAACTCTAGTTTATGCTTCTAGTCTGAACTTTCATCTTTCACTTCCTTGATTTCTTAAAACATGTTATGATTTCAATTTTTGTGAGTAAATAAACTTTACAACATCATTTAGAATATAGGATGCCCATGTCGAGCTCTTAGTGCATTTTCAACCACTTTTTTAGTGAAAACATTTCAAAATAAATGAATGAAATCTAGCTAACTTTTCAATTTAGCCGACTCTCCTAAGTTGTGAAAAAAACTAAAATTTCTTTTGACTTATTTGACCCTCATACCTTATAAAAGATGGCTAAACAGCCCACATATCATGCAAACCTAGTTTAAGTCTGATATGGCCACAATGGTTAGGTGGTATGTCTTAAAAGAGGGTAAAATACCAAAATCGGCACTCCATGTGTGCATAAGCCTACATTAGCAGCCGAGTGCTGAAACCCATAATCCGTTGTCATATCAACTTTGGGAAATAAGGAGAGTACAACTAAAATTGTTAATTTTAACTAAAATTTCATCATTTGTATCCTTAATAGTTGAGAGTTTGAGTTGCACATCCGTTAATTATTTGGCTTGATCATCCAAATTCTACTTAGTGTTGTTTAATTGATTGATTCATTTAATTATGACCGACCCTTTTGAACTAAAGATATCTTTCTTGGGTGTTGAAGTTGAATTGATTTCTATGAGTATAAACATGTTGATCATGGTTGGTTTGGTCTTATACACATCTTTCTTTTCATTTGATCTATGCATGAACTTGACAATTCCTTATTTTGTGTTTCTATGCTCTTTTTGCTTGAGGACAAGCAATAGTTTAATCTTAGGGGGATTTGATGTGCGTATTTAATATCATCTTTTAGACCACTTTCGGTTGCATTTTCCAATCATTTTAACCAAATAATCACTATTAATCATGCTAGATTTTCCATCTTTATTGTTGTCTTTACTTGTTCTATGGTTTGGTTTGTAGGTATAACAATTTGGCATCAAAACGGGGAGAAAATTCCATCAAAACATCCATTAACACATTCACCAATCATCTAGGCATTCAGAAAATCAATGTTGCTTAAACTGATTAAGACACCTTGTGTCTGAACTTCTAAATTTGCAGCAACATGTTGTGTTTTATTGAAGACACATCATGTCTTATTAAAGGCACGTTGTGTAACCTCCCAGAACTCGATCCAGACTTCAGTTATTGCATGAGACACGTCATTTCTTAAGAAAGTCATGTTGTGTGACCTATAGAATTCACTCAAATGCAAAATTAACCGTCTCACACTTATATATATGACCCCAAGCCATCTTGGGATAGTTATCACGGACTATTTTGAGCCTTTTGGGATGGGACTCAAACCATACTTGTTGTACAAGTATATCACATGGCTCACAAAGCTTATATAATCTACATAATGCTAAATCATCATAGGTCATACCTGGCTATGCTCATCATTTCACAAATACCGGCATGGTTAAGATTTCATAGCAAATGCAATATCAAGTAAATAACATGTACATGCCATTAAGAGAGTCATTCAAATTGCAATCCCTCACATAATTAGGTTTAGCATTTTCTTTTGTAACTTATTTAGGGTTTTCAAGTTCATATTTATCAACCAACCCTAATTCACATCATAAGAGCTATATTTCTGCCATAATTGTTCAAGCATACTTCATCAGATGTCATGAATTGATTATCAACATGAGGTATTACCTTTCTCACATGAGAAGTATAAGTTTATCTCTCATTCTTACAAGGATATTGACTTCAACATACTCATTACATTGATTTAACCTTCTTTAGGGTTATCAACCTACAATTATTAAAGTATATTGATCTCTTTTCTTACATGATGTATTCATTAATTGTATTCAAAAGGTATCAGCCTACACTCATCAAGGTGTATCAACCTTCACTTATCAAGGTGCATCAACCTTAATTCCAATCTTTGTATCATCCTAGACACATATACTTGTGTTGGCCTAATCACATATATTTGTGTCAGTCAAGGCACATCTACTTGTGTTGGCCAAGGCATATCAAATGCTATCGATTTAGATATGCTTAGAGTAGTATCATTTATGTGGTGCTTGAGGTATATCATCCAAAAAGTATTCTTGTGTGTCATCCATACCATTAACTTATGTATCATCCACTCTATTTCTTTGTGTATTGGCCACCATATCCTTTTGCATATCGACCACTCTAACCACTAGTGTGTCAACCACATCATGAACTAGGGTATCGGCCATACCATCAACTAGGGTATCAGCCTCACCTTCAACTAGAGTATCGGCCTCACCTTCAACTAGGGTATCGACCTCCTCAATCAAATAGTGTATCGGCCATTCAACATCAGCTAGGGTATCGACCTAGATATCCCTTTGAGTATCGGTAATTGCTCAATATATGGTATTGGCCTCTAGGATCAGTTTTGTATCGGGTGAACCATCAACAACACCTTACTTTCTTTCAACCATTGACTTCAGAATTACTTCCTACATCAGCTAAGACCTAATGGTATGTATTTCCCATAGTTTACACAAGTATGTTGGTCTAAGGGTGTCACCCATCACACGTGTTGGACTAAAGAGATATCGAATTATGAGTGTATTAGATTAGGGTTAGAGTTGACCATATTAGCCTCCACACTCAACCAAGGCATCACAGTTGATATTCCATCTACACTAGTCACCTCTTGATCATGGAAAGCTAAAGCCTTTGATGCATATTATTTTTGTATAATATAGCATATCGGTCTAACAACAATTTATTGCTTTAAAGCATCACAAGTCATATCATCCATCCCTATGATGGTGCAAACATATGTGTCAACTTACATATCTTCTAGATATCATCCTGCTTTATTCTTAGAATTTAGGTGAGATGTTAAACAACTAAGAGGGTTGTAGTTCTACTCATTTTACAAACCAAAAGGATAGGAGTTCATGTGTATCAATTTTCATACCTATACCCTTGTATCAGGTTAGGGTTTCCCACAAACCAATATTGGTTTGTGCATATCAGTTTCATCATTTTCAAGCTCACACTCTTCATCCATAACTACTCTAGTTCATGGACAACATCCCCATATATTCATTAGAACTCATAGAACCATCATTTAATCAAGGAAAATCGAAGAAGAAAAGGAATCATCAAGTGTTGCATGCTAGAATGTGAATAATAATAAAATTGTGTTCAAGTTATATAACCTGCCTTAAGATCAACACAAGAGCTTCAAGCTTCAAAGATCCACGTTCCCAAGGTTGAAGATGCTTATCAAAAGTCCAAGATTCGAACAAGATACTTCTCTATGAAAGCAGATATCATAGTTAGGAACTTGATGAAGAAAGAAGAGAAGGAAAGAATCTTGATCTAAGAAGTATTATCTTTCCAAGGTTGAAGATGACCATGGGTTCACCTTAGGAAAGATGCTTAGTCTTTGCTTTGTTCCTTGAGCTACTAGTATCATCCTCCAAGCAATATATGATAAAGGAGTCGAAAGGTTTACTAGGAGGTGAAAAAAGAGGTATATATAGTTGAGGTTTATGAAAGAGAGTATGCATAAGGTGTCTTCATCATGTACACTTGAGTGACATGTGTCCATGCATGGTAACTTCATGCAACCATAATTATCTTTTCATGAAAAACTCTTGAGGATAATCCAGAGGCAAGATATCGGCCATTTGTGTATCTTATTTGATGGATATCACATCCCAATCTTACTTTATAAGCAAACTGATTCAACTACAAGGAACATGTAAATGGATAGGCTTCACCTACTTGAGGTGCTTAGCTCATCATGAATACCTTCAAAGGTTAACAAACAGATATGGGACCTCCTATATGACTTCCAAGCTGATAGGTACTTCCATATATACTTTAAAACTTGATACAACCTCATCTAGGGTTCAAAACACTCAACACTTCTTTGGTTCTTTCACCAAAAAGAGTGTTATCATTCAAAAAAGAATCAAAGAAGGCGCCCCCTTCTTTCTCTTTCCTCTAGTTGATACTAAGAGAGAGAAGAGACATCATAGAGGTGATAATTTGCACATAAACCACTCATTTGGGTAAATTGCAATCTTTACCAAAGTTATCATATAAGGCACAAACAATTTGCAAATAAGTTCAAAATTGAGAAATAAACTCTTCTAAAGTCTTAATTACTTTTCAAAAGATTTGGACAAGGTTCTAAGCAACTTTCTTAAGCAAAGCTTCTAAGTTTATCCCAAAACCCAGGTCAAGGGTGTTACAAGCTATCAACCCCTAATAAGGATTTTGTCCCTGAAATCTCAAGAGAAAAGAGAAGGGTACTTCCTCCTCATCTTTTCCTCCAGCTCCCATGTGGCTTCTTCAACACCACGATGATGCCAAAGAACTTTCACAAGAACCATGTCTTTCTTTTTCAAATTTTTGATTCTTTTGTCAAGAATCAACACTAGACCTTCCATATAGGATATATGCTCATATAATTCTACCTCTACATGTTGTAATACAAGCTCTGTATTAGGGTGACATTTTCTCAACATAGATACATGAAACACTAGATGTAGTCTATACAACTTAGGTGGAAGTTCCAACTTATAGGCTACCTTTCCAATGCATGCTATCACTGGATAGGGCCCCATAAATCTAGGAGCCAACTTACCCTTCTTCCCAAATATGAAAACACATTTCCAAATAGAAATCTTGTGATACACTTTGTCTATGACATGGAATTCTAAAGGTCTATGACGATTATCAGCATATGATTTCTACTTGTTTATGCAGCCTTTAACTGTTGTTGTATCACTTTAATCTTTTTTGTTGTCTATTGTACAATTTCAAGACCAAGAAGTTGGTATTCTCCTATTTCATACCAGCATAATGTAGATCTTCAACATCTACCATAAAATGCTTCATATGTTGCCATATCAATGTTGTCTGATAACTGTTATTGTAAGCAAACTCTATCAAACTCAAATGTTTATCCCAGCTTCCTACAAACATAAGAAATGCATGCCCTAAGAAAGTCCTCCAAAGTCTATATAGTCCTTTCAGATAGTCCATCTATCTGAGGATGGAAAGCAATACTAAACTTTAACTGTGTAATCACGACTGTATGTAATCACTCCCAAAAGTGACTTGTAAATTGTGGACCTCTGTCAGACACAATTGTTGTTGGGACTCTGTGTAACAGCACTATCTCATCTACATAAACATGTGCAAGTTTCTTAGCAGTGTATGTTGTCTTATAGGGAAGAAAATGTGTCGATCTTGTCTTAACGATCACCCTAATGGAATTGTAACCCTTGGCTATTCTAGGTAAACCAACTACAAAATCCATTATCACGTGATCCCACTTTCACACTGGTATGGTTAATGGTCGTAACGTTCCTGTCAGCTTCTGGTACTCAACCTTAACTTGCTGACATATTGGACATCGCATAATAAACTCAACTACATCCTTCTTCAAATCAGGCCACCAATACATATCTTTTAGATTGTAATACATCTTTGTACTTTCTGCATACATAGCATACATAGATGAGTGAGCTTCTTCCATAACTATCTTCCATAAGTTATTCACATAAGGTACCATGATTCTACCATGGTAACAAACTATTCCATTGTCTGATTTATGAAAGCCATCTCGCTTCTCACTACCATATTTTGATCTAATCTACTGAACCATGGTAACAACCTGTTGTGATTCTTTAATTTGTTGTCTTACTCTAGGTTTCACTGGCATCTTTTCCAATAATCTAGTTAGCAAAGATACTTATAGATGTACATTCATACGTCTTAAGGAAACTAGCATGTCCCTCTCATGACACACCAAAGAATTCAATTGTGCTTTATATGTGAATGAAGATGATGACTTTCTACTTAGCGCATCTTCCACCACATTATCCTTTCCTGGATGGTAATCAATCTTACAATCAAGAAATATGGGTCAATGTAGTTGTGCATCGACTACAGACAACTCAATAAAGTAACAATAAAGAATAAGTACCCTCTGCCGAGGATTGATGATCTCTTTGACCAGTTGTGTGGTGCAACAGTCTTTTCAAAAATAGACTTGAGGTCTGGATATCATCAACTCTGTATTAAGGATAGTGACATATCCATGTCCGCCTTTAGGACAAGATATGGTCACTATGAGTTCACGGTTATGTCGTTCGGGCTAACCAATGCACCAGCTGCATTTATGGAACTCATGAATAGAGTTTTTCGACCTTTCCTTGATCAGTGTGTTGTCGTCTTCATAGATGACATTCTGATCTATAGTAAGGATGCTCAGCAACATGAACAGCATCTTCGCCAAGCTTTGACCTTGCTAAGAGAACATAAACTGTATGCTAAGTTTAGCAAGTGTGAGTTTTGGCTACCGGAGGTATCTTTTCTTGGTCATGTGATATCTGCCTCGGGAATTCGTGTTGACCCTACGAAAGTAGAATCTGTTCTACAGTGGGAACAACCGAAGACACCGACGGAGATTCGAAGTTTCTTGGGGTTAGCTGGCTATTATCGAAGGTTCATTAAGAACTTTAGTTCTATAGCCTTACCTTTGACCAAGTTGACCCGGAAAGATGTTCCTTTTTCTTGGAGTGATAAGTGTCAACAGTCTTTCCAGTTGCTGAAGGAGAGATTGACAAGTGCACCTGTGCTAGTGCTACCTGAACAAGGAAAAGGATATGTAGTCTTCAGTGATGCTTCCAAGAATGGACTTGGATGTGTGTTGATGCAGGATAAACAAGTGATTTCTTTTGCTTCCCGAAAGCTTAAGAAACACGAGGAGAATTATCCGACACACGATCTAGAGTTAGCTGCTGTGGTTCATGCCTTGAAAATCTGGAGACACTATCTCTACGGAGAAACATTCCAGATTTTCACAGACCACAAAAACCTTAAGTATATCTTCTCTCAGCATGAGCTCAACATGAGGCAACGTCACTGGATGGAGTTAATCAAGTACTATGACTGTACAATTGATTACCATCCAGGCAAGGCCAATGTTGTTGCAGATGCCTTGAGTAGGAAATCAGCAACATCAACCATGAATAGAGCACAACTAAACTCTTTAGTATGCTCTAGGAGAGATATGCTTATCTCTTTAAGGCAAGACAATGTACAGTTGAAGGTGTCATTGTTAGCCGGTTTGTTAGCTGAGATGCATATTAAACCTACCCTAAGAGAGCAGATTAAGGAAGCACAACTAGGTGATGCAGCAGTTCAACAGATTAGATCTGAGTATGGAGATGAGAAACAAGATGGTTTCCATGACTCAGAGGATCAAGTAGCTTATCATAATGGAAGGATGATAGTGCCGGATGTGGACAACTTGAGAAAGTTAGTCCTGGAAGAAGCCCATTCTTCCATGTATTCTATGCATCAAGGGAGCACCAAGATGTATCGGAATTTGAAAGATCTGTATTGGTGGCCTGGAATGAAGAAGGATGTTGCAGAGTTTGTTCTGAGGTGTCCTGTGTGTCAACAAGTTAAAGATGAACACCAGAAGCCTGCAGGGACAATGCAACCCTTACCCATACCACAGTGGAAGTGGGACCATGTGACCATGGACTTTGTTGTTGGCCTACCCAGGACAAGCAAAGGACATGATTCCATTTGGGTAATTGTTGATAGGTTGACTAAGACATCACATTTCTTACCTGTCAAAACAACCTTCTCTGTTGAAAGGTTATCAGAATTGTATGTTCAAGAGATAGTGTGTTTGCACGGAGTTCCTGTCACAATAGTTTCTGACAGAGGTCCTCAGTTTACGAGTCGTTTTTGGGAACAGTTACACAGAGCCTTAGGCACCAAATTGAGGTTTAGTACGGCCTTTCATCCGCAGACTGATGGACAGTCGGAAAGAACCATACAGACCTTAGAAGACCTGTTGAGAGCATGTGTTCTCCAGTTCACCGGAAGTTGGGATCTACACCTAATCTTGATAGAGTTTTCCTATAACAATAGCTATCAGCATAGTATTGATATGGCACCTTATGAAGCCTTGTATGGTAGACGTTGTAGATCACCTTTGTGTTGGTTTGAGACTGGTGAACATCAGTTGTTAGGTCCTGACCTTGTGCAGCAAACCACTGAAAAGATTAAAGTAATATAACAAAAGATTAAGACTGCTCAGGATAGGTAGAAATCTTATGCTGACAAACGTCGTAGACCCTTAGAGTTCCAGATTGGAGACAGAGTGTATCTCAAGGTCTCACCTTGGAAAGGAGTCCTCCGTTTTGGAAGGAAAGGGAAGTTAGCTCCTAGATTTATGGGGCCTTATCCAATCATTGAACGGATTGGAAAGGTAGCATATAAACTAGAGCTGCCCCCAGAGTTACAGAGGTTACACCCTGTGTTCCACGTTTCTATGTTGAAGAAATGTCACCCAGACACCGAGTCAGTTCTACAACCCATGGAAGTAGAATTGAATGATGATATGTCCTATGAGGAGGGACCAGTGTCAATCCTTGATAAAAGAATTAAAAAGTTAAAGAAGAAAGATATAAGTCTTGTGAAAGTCCTCTGGAATCACCGTGGCGTTGAAGAAGCCACTTGGGAACTAGAGGATGAGATGAGAAGGAAGTATCCTTCCCTTTTCTCTTGATATGTCTTATCGATTTTGGGGACGAAATCCTTGTAAGGGGTGGATAATTTGTAACATCCCTGACCTGGGTTATGAGTTAACCCTAGGTGTTTTGCCTAAATATGTAATTAAATCTTTGTGATTAACTCTGAGAATGTAATTAAGTTTCTCAGAAACATATATTTCAGTATTTGCTCCTTTTTATTTAAAGTTGTAGCATTATTTTGATATACAGGGACCTATGTGCAATCTACCCAGTTGAAAGGGTTAGCTTGCAATTTGCACATGATGAGATGTTCCTCTGATGTTGAGACATCATGAGAAATCTTTTTGGCAAAGTTTGAGGGATTTCCCAAACTCGGGCACCAAGGTGCAGCTGTGGAAGCAATCCCGGTGCTTGAAACCCTAATTCGGTGTAAAATGCAATTTACCCAAATTAAGGGATACAATTTGTAAAATATATCATCTAATGTATCTTTCTAGATTCTTGCCATCATTTAGAGAAGAAATGATGAGGAAGTCACCTCAATTGAATTATCAAGTTATGAAATATACCTTGTGATTGAATAATCAGGGTATATGTACAATATCCCTTTTATGTATGTACCTTAGTATTAGATTGATCTACTTTGCCCTCTTTTTCTAGACCTTAAGAGAAGTTTTGTCCTTAGAATAAAGAGGAAGGGACGGGCAAGTAATGAAGGAAGGACCTAGTTTGATTTATGGGAATCTTATGGGCCTTTAATGAAACCTCACCCATGTATATATATACACTTTACCTCTCAAGCAAAGGAACCTTTCCTTCGTGCATATCACTATTTTCCCTTGCTTGGCCGACTAAGGACTGTCTTGGAGCTCAAAGAGGAACGACCAAGGGTGCAAGGTAGGTTTGAATCCCTTTTCTTGCCTAATTCCATGGTTAGAACTCGAGTTCAAGGTCAATTTGGTGACTAACTCACGTAACCCTATCTTCCTAGCCATATCTTTTCGTCTTTCCTTGGAGTTTTCACCTTCGCCAACCTGTGGGAACTCAAGGACGCCATTAGAGCTTGGAGCTTGAAAGCTTGGAGCTCAAGGAGCAAGTTTTAGGCGGGTTTTATAACTCTAAACCCATGCTTTACTATGTACATCTCTTATATGCGGTTAGATGATAGTCCTTCATGTTTCCCTACTTTTCTTTACTATTTTGCAAGAAAATCCATGGGATATCCGTACTGATCTTGCGCTAGGAGATGAAGGCGTGATTTCCAAGAAAAACCCACCGCTTTTCACTTTCTGAAACGGTCCCAACAGTTTGCTCTCTCGGTCTCAGTACCGCGAGGTGAGCAAACGGTCTCTGGACCGCGAGAGGGAAAACGGTCTTCACGACCGTTTGGATCCGTTTACCGAGCGTGTACCGTATAAGAAATATGTTTCTAATTATATAGGCTAATCACCCTCAAAAGTTGAGAGGCTAACTCCAAAGCAATCGGGAGATATGACCTTTTTAAGTAACAACTTTAATTGAATTTATTCCTGATTTTCAAACGGTCTGAAATTGCCTTTTTGGGCAAACGGTCTCAAGACCGTGTAAGGTCGTTGACCAAGCGTTGACCATATGAAATTACTGTTCAAAATTATGTTAATTAACAACTCACCAAGTTTAATGGTCTAATTCCAAACGAGCTAAGAGTTTAAGGGTGATTACTAGGGCTAACCCTAGATGAAATCAGTACTGAAATTATGGTGACCTAATTAGGGTTTTTAGAGTTGATTGACCTAAACGGTCTCAAGACCGTTTGGGGGTCATCCAAACGGTCTCAAGACCGCGAGGGAAATCAACCATGACCGTTTGGAGGTCTGGGGTCAAGAATAGTTGACCAATTGAAGGTACATTTATACCAAATTATATTTCAATTAAATATTGATATGATCATCAACTCAATAGGTCAGACCTTGATGAATTTGCACTAGAATCCAAAATTGGATGGGCAAACGGTCTCAAGACCGAGATGACAATCACCCAAGACCGTTTGAAGGTCTAGGGTTAAGCTAATTTGACCAATTGAGAACCCAATTTCAATAAGTTATTAAATTGATTAAAAACTGATTTTGTGACTCAATCATGGTTCAACCCCTATCAAATCACATTAGATCTTGATGAAAACTTGGGAAAACGGTCTCAAGACCATGTGGGGTCCACCCACATGATCTCAAGACCGTTTGGGCCAAGTTTGGTCCCAATTGGAGCTCAATTGAAGGGTTCAACCTTGTGTTGATGCACATTGTTGAGTGTTGATGGGTGAACATTGATAGACTCTAATTGAATCGATTTCAACCATAATTGGTCAACAATTGAGGGTCAATTGAATGACCAATTGGTTAAGCATAATCCTAATTGACCCAATCCTTAAGTGGTCAACATGGATCTGACCTTTTGAGGGCTTCAACATGAGTTGACATTATCGGTTGTATCTTTGAATCTTGTTGATGGTCCAAGTGGTTGAGACCATGTGAGCTCGCGGTCTCAAGGTCGTGAGGAGGCTCGCGGTCTCAAGGTCGTGAGGAGGCTCGTGGTCTCGAGGTCGTGAGAGGTCTCATGGTCTCAAGACCGTGAGGGGCCTCGCGGTCCTGAGGTCAAAGGTGGGCAAACGGTCCACACCATCCTCGCAGTCTTGAATTCAAATAAAGGCTCGCGGTCTTGAAGAAGGTTGAGAGGGCTCGCGGTCTTCGAAGAGGTTGAGGGCTCGCGGTCCTAAGGTAAAAGGTGTCTAAACGGTCAACTCACCCTTGCGGTCCTGAAAGTCACATTGGTTAAAAGGTCAACTCAACCAATGGGTCTCAAATCGATTGAGGGTTGATGGTTGAGATCGATCAAGATAATTCAAGGTTGACTTCATTCAATCAATTGATAATATAAATAGTTCAATGATGCCCTAATCTAAAACCTAATGATAACCTAGGATATTAAGGGGTTTATTGACTAAGGTTTTGACCATGATGGTGATCAATGGGGTGAATTACCAAAATACCCCTGAAGGGTCAATTGAGTTATATCTTGCTCAATTCAAACCCTAATTACATGAGAATGATGTTTTTAGCCATAATTACTCCATCCAACTTGATCTAGTCTAATGTTATCATCAACCACTAGTATGATGAAAGAGAAAGTACTTTAGAGAGAGAAAGTACTCTAAAGAGAGAAAATACCCTAGAGAGAGAAAGTAACTCTAATTACATGAGAATGATGTTTTTAGCCATGATGACTCTATCCAACTTGATCTAGTCTAATGTTATCATCAACCACTAGTATGAAGAAAGAGAGAGTATTCTAGAGAGAGAAAGTACTCTAGATAGAGAAAGTACCCTAATTGGATGGAAACTTAAGTGAAGCATCTTCAGTGCACATGAATGTGCATAATTAGGGTATGATTCACCTATGTGAAGTCATAGAAACCCTAATTATGATAAATGATGAACCTTTAAATAATTTGAGAGCATTAATGATGATGTTACTCATACATGATGATGTTATGAGTTCAATTCACCATAATGAGAATAGTAAACCCTAATTCAAGGGTAATGGCATGCAAATAAGTATTAAACTCCAATTGATGGGAATCAGAGGATTTAATTCTTATGACAAGAGTGGGAAGTATATTCCTTATTTTGTATTACCTTTATCAGTTGAATTAACCATGCAGGTTCTGATATGAAGGTGATCATATCCAGGTATGGATGTTGATATTATATTCATTGAAGGCATGCTGTTAGCCTTATGAATAAGAAAAGTAACTTGATGCCTTGTCAATGGCATCCTATGTTGATAATGGGCTGTGAGAGCCATGAATACCATCAAAGTCATGCTTTGGAGATGACTTGTGATGAGTATGATGAGAAATTATAATTGATATGAGTTAGGCCTGTTACATTTAGTATTCACTTGTTTTAGCTGTTATGCTACTAATTATTGTTTGAAGAACAATGTATGTTGTTAAAGAATACTGAATGTACCTAACTAATCAAGTATAATGTAGAGCCCTGATCATAGATCCATCATTGTTAGAGATCAAGTGATGGTGAAACAAGTTTTCCTCAGGGAACTCCTGGAACACATACTTTTGAGTATGTGGGGTACATGGATGTGTAGAACCTTACATCCTAGTGTAGGAAAGTGATGTAGATGTGTAATCCATCCATCCTCCACTATAATTCCATACCGTATCAGTGGTAGGTAAACATGAAACCTCCTGATGACGAAGAAAACACAGATATCCGTATCAGTGGAGATAAACATGAAATCTCCTGATGACGAAGAGAGTACAGAACGCCACTGTGACTCTAGAATAGCGAAGGACCAGTTTACCCTGGTGAGCTATAGTAGTAGAGACATGAGATGTCCTACAAGTGATCCTCTTACTGACTGAGGAAGGTGAAGGTCATGAGAATCCGACTCTCTTAATGACCTATGTATGATACTGATGTGACTTCACAGCGATCAGTTGGAGTATGAGTGGTATACCTCACCTCCACAGGGCATAATGTCGTTTGTAAAACATAATCAACCACGTAGTATACTTGTTAGAGATAACTCCAAGTTAGTTGATTGATGTTACACTGTAATAGTGCTTATATTTCTTCATACTTCATAAATGTTGAGTTCTTGTTATAGCTGCAACTGTTATCTAATACTTCGAAGGCTTTACTGCTTAAGATATTCTTTGATGGTATATTAAAGCTTCTGGCAGAGAGTTATAACTCTCGCTGGGACAATTATGTAAAATTGTCTCACCCCGTAGACTTCAACTTTTTAGGTGTACGTCGGAGACGAAAGAACAAGCCTACAGGTGACCAGTCTCAGTAGCAGCAGCACCAGGAGCAACAGTAATCTCAGGTGGAGATTTAGTCTGCCATGTGGTGTAGTTAGAGTCAGTCCTATGTGTCCTCTGTACTCTCAGGTTTTGGAGTCTTATGTTAGGTGATCTTGAGATTTTGTATCTTGATGTATATAATTACTCAAGAAGTAATTATCTTGAGATGTAAACAAGTTTATCTCACTTTATGAAAGAAGTTTTTATGGATCCAAGCTCTTGTCTCGAAAAGTTTTAATTTCCCGTGATTTTTGTCTTCAGTTGATTATCGAATCGCTTCCGCTAAGTTTTAATCGTGTTCATATCATGGTTTAGAGATCAGAGCCCACAATTAGTGGTATCAGAGCTCTAGGTCAGTTGAGTCTACAGAGGCATAGGACTTAGGATGTCGAGTCTATCTATAGTACTCCTTCCTTATCTAATAGAATCTTCTGCTCCTCAGGAGAAGAAGATACCTAAGGATGTCAGAACATCATGATGAGTATGTGGCAGAGAGTAGTGCTAGTGCACCTCGAGGCGGTGCAAGGGTTCCGAGGATAGAACAACCTGCACCTGAGTCGCCAAGAGAGCCACCCCAGTTCGACCCAGCTGACATGAGTAACCCAGCTGTACAGACGATGTTCGGGCAGTTCATGACTGCCATGACACATATAACCGATAGGATGCCCATTCCTGCACCTAGGGCACCTGTCCAGCCTGAAGCACAAGGTATCGGTAAGACATTCGAATGACTTCGTCATGTCGGAGCTACCGAGTACTTCGGGACTGCCGACCCTGCAGATGCTGACTTATGGTTGACAGAGTTGGAGAAGGCTTTCAGGATTCTTATCATCCCGAAAGCTGAGAAGGTTAGACATGCTGTCTATCTTCTCAAAGGCAGTGCTGGTCACTGGTGGAACATGGAAGAGCAGAAGAGACCTGGAGTAGAGTTCTCATGGGAAGAGTTTCGTCGGGAATTTATCAATATATATTTTCCAAAGACCTTCCTAGATGAGAAGATCTCTCAGTTTGAGAAACTAAGGCAGGGTATGATGAACATTAGTGAGTATGAAGCTAAGTTCATGGAGTTGTTGCGGTTCTGTCCGCACATGGCTGCTACGGATGAGGAAAGAATCAGAAGATTCGAGAAGGGTTTGAATTCTGATATGTCAACCCCTGTGTTTGCCTTAGAAAACAGAGAGAGATTCTCTACCTTCGTTGAGTCAATCCGAAGGATAGAGAGATCTGTGGTTGAGAAGAGACAAACCCATAAAAGATATCCACAGTTCCAGGGTTCTTCATCTAGGGATTCCAAGAAAACTAGATTCTTTGCACCTAACCCTCCACCACCCAGATCGAGTTTTCAAACTCAATGGACACCAAACAGAGGTAGAGGACGGAGTCAACTGCTTCAAGGGACGCACAGTTCTGCATCAGTTTCAGTTATTGGACCACCCAGACCACAACAACAGGAGAGGAGTTGCTACAACTGTGGAAAGGTGGGACACTTGATGAAGGATTGCCGTTCTAGGCCTGCTAGTGTGACACAACAACCTCCGAGACAGAATCAACAGATATCTCAGAGAAGATAACATCAAGGAGCAGCTCGAGGACGTGGACAAGCATCTCAAGCTGGATCATCAGCACCACCTCAACACCAGGCGACTGCGAGGTTCTATGCTATGAACCCACCTGAGGCAGTGGTCAATCCACGGGTAGTGATAGGTCAGATGAAACTTTTATATTCTGATATGTCTACATCCTGTGTTGTATCCGTTCTGATTGATCCGGGTGCTACGCACTCTTTCATCACTCGTGGAGTGATTCGTAACTGCAATGTGACTGTTAGTCATAGAGCAGATGGTTTGTTGTTAGAAACTCCGTTGAGTGGGTCTGTTGTTTTGCAGGAGGTATGTTCTCCCTGCACCCTCTTCTTTTCTGACCATCGCATTCAAGTGGATCTTATACCACTTGATATGCAAGGATTTGATATAATCCTTGGGATGGATACCTTAGAAAGGTATAGAGTTGTCTTGGATTGTGAGTCCAAGTTGGCTGTGTTTGCTGATGAAGGCAACACATGGATCTTTCAAGGAGAAAGAAAGATTCTGCCCACCTGTCTTGTATCAGCTATGGTTGCTGATAAGCTGTTGAGGCAAGGACGTTATGCATTCTTAGCCCATGTGGTAGATGTTACCAAGGAAAGTTCCAATCCTACTAAAGTTCCTATAGTCAGGGAATTTGAAGATGTGTTTCCTGAAGAGCTTCCTGGTATACCACCACCTCGGGAGATTGATTTTGAAATCAATCTGATTCTAGATACGAAATCCATAGCTCAGACTCCGTATAAAATGGCACCTGCCGAGATGGCAGAACTCAAGAAACAGCTTCAAGAGTTACTTGAGAGAGGTTTTATCCGACCGAGTACTTCACCTTGGGGTGCTCCGGTCTTGTTTGTTAAAAAGAAAGATTGGTCAATGCGGTTGTGCATCGACTATAGACAACTCAATAAAGTAACAATAAAGAATAAGTACCCTCTGCCGAGGATTGATGATCTCTTTGACCAGTTGCGTGGTGCAACAGTCTTTTCAAAAATAGACTTGAGGTCTGGATATCATCAACTCTGTATTAAGGATAGTGACATATCCAAGTCCGCCTTTAGGACAAGATATGGTCACTATGAGTTCACGGTTATGTCGTTCGGGCTAACCAATGCACCAGATGCATTTATGGAACTCATGAATAGAGTTTTTCGACCTTTCCTTGATCAGTGTGTTGTCGTCTTCATAGATGACATTCTGATCTATAGTAAGGATGCTCAACAACATGAACAGCGTCTTCGCCAAGCTTTGACCTTGCTAAGAGAACATAAGTTGTATGCTAAGTTTAGCAAGTGTGAGTTTTGTCTACCGGAGGTATCTTTTCTTGGTCATGTGATATCTGCCTCGGGAATTCATGTTGACCCTACGAAAGTAGAATCTGTTCTACAGTGGGAACAACCGAAGACACCGACGGAGATTCGAAGTTTCTTGGGGTTAGCTGGCTATTATCGAAGGTTCATTAAGAACTTTAGTTCTATAGCCTTACCTTTGACCAAGTTGACCCGGAAAGATGTTCCTTTTTCTTGGAGTGATAAGTGTCAACAGTCTTTCCAGTTGCTGAAGGAGAGATTGACAAGTGCACCTGTGCTAGTGCTACCTGAACAAGGAAAAGGATATGTAGTCTTCTGTGATACTTCCAAGAATGGACTTGGATGTGTGTTGATGCAGGATAAACAAGTGATTTCTTTTGCTTCCCGACAGCTTAAGAAACACGAGGAGAATTATCCGACACACGATCTAGAGTTAGCTGCTGTGGTTCATGCCTTGAAAATCTGGAGACACTATCTCTACGGAGAAACATTCCAGATTTTCACAGACCACAAAAACCTTAAGTATATCTTCTCTCAGCATGAGCTCAACATGAGGCAACGTCGCTGGATGGAGTTAATCAAGGACTATGACTGTACAATTGATTACCATCCAGGCAAGGCCAATGTTGTTGCAGATGCCTTGAGTAGGAAATCAGCAACATCAACCATGAATAGAGCACAACTAAACTCTTTAGTATGCTCTAGGAGATATATGCTTATCTCTTTAAGGCAAGACAATGTACAATTGAAGGTGTCATTGTTAGCCGGTTTGTTAGCTGAGATGCATATTAAACCTACCCTAAGAGAGCAGATTAAGGAAGCACAACTAGGTGATGCTGGAGTTCAACAGATTAGATCTGAGTATGGAGATGAGAAACAAGATGGTTTCCATGACTCAGAGGATCAAGTAGCTTATTATAATGGAAGGATGATAGTGCCGGATGTGGACAACTTGAGAAAGTTAGTCCTGGAAGAAGCCCATTCTTCCATGTATGCTATGCATCCAGGGAGCACCAAGATGTATCAGAATTTGAAAGATCTGTATTGGTGGCCTGGAATGAAGAAGGATGTTGCAGAGTTTGTTTTGAGGTGTCCTGTGTGTCAATAAGTTAAAACTGAACACCAGAAGCCAGCAGGGACAATGCAACCCTTACCCATACCACAGTGGAAGTGGGACCATGTGACCATGGACTTTGTTGTTGGCCTACCCAGGACAAGCAAAGGACATGATTCCATTTGGGTAATTGTTGATAGGTTGACTAAGACAACACATTTCTTACCTGTCAAAACAACCTTCTCTGCTGAAAGGTTATCAGAATTGTATGTTCAAGAGATAGTGTGTTTGCACAGAGTTCCTATCACAATAGTTTCTGACAGAGGTCCTCAGTTTACGAGTCATTTTTTGGGAACAGTTACACAAAGCCTTAGGCACCAAACTGAGGTTTAGTACGGTCTTTCATCCGCAGACTGATGGACAGTCGGAAAGAACCATACAGACCTTAGAAGACCTGTTGAGAGCATGTGTTCTCCAGTTCACCGGAAGTTGGGATCTACACCTAAGCTTGATAGAGTTTGCCTATAACAATAGCTATCAGCATAGTATTGATATGGCACCTTATGAAGCCTTGTATGGTAGACGTTGTAGATCACCTTTGTGTTGGTTTGAGACTGGTGAACATCAGTTGCAAGGTCCTGACCTTGTGCAGCAGACCACTGAAAAGATTAAAGTAATACAACAAAAGATTAAAACTGCTCAGGATAGGCAGAAATCTTATGCTGACAAACGTCATAGACCCTTAGAGTTCCAGATTGGAGACAGAGTGTATCTCAAGGTCTCACCTTGGAAAGGAGTCCTCCGTTTTGGAAGGAAAGGGAAGTTAGCTCCTAGATTTATGGGGCCTTATCCAATCATTGAACAGATTGGAAAGGTAGCATATTAACTAGAGCTGCCCCCAGAGTTACAGAGGTTACACCCTGTGTTCCACATTTCTATGTTGAAGAAATGTCACCCAGACACCGAGTCAGTTCTACAACCCATGGAAGTAGAATTGAATGATGATATGTCCTATGAGGAGGGACCAGTGTCAATCCTTGATAAAAGAATTAAAAAGTTAAAGAAGAAAGATATAAGTCTTGTGAAAGTCCTCTGGAATCACCGTGGCATTGAAGAAGCCACTTGGGAACTAGAGGATGAGATGAGAAGGAAGTATCCTGCCCTTTTCTCTTGATATGTCTTATCGATTTCGGGGACGAAATCCTTGTAAGGGGTGGATAATTTGTAACATCCCTGACCTGGGTTATGAGTTAACCCTAGGTGTTTTGCCTAAATATGTAATTAAATCTTTGTGATTAACTCTGAGCATGTAATTAAGTTTCTCAGAAACATATATTTCAGTATTTGCTCCTTTTTATTTAAAGTTGTAGCATTATTTTGATATACAGGGACCTATGTGCAATCTACCCAGTTGAAAGGGTTAGCTTGCAATTTGCACATGATGAGATGTTCCTCCGATGTTGAGACATCATGAGAAATCTTTTTGCCAAAGTTTGAGGGATTTCCCGAACTTGGGCACCAAGGTGCAGCTGTGGAAGCAATCCCGGTGCTTGAAACCGTAATTTGGGGTAAAATGCAATTTACCCAAATTAAGGGATACAATTTGTAAAATATATCATCTAATGTATCTTTCTAGATTCTTGCCATCATTTAGAGAAGAAATGATGAGGAAGTCACCTCAATTGAATTATCAAGTTATGAAATATACCTTGTGATTGAATAATCAGGGTATATGTACAATATCCCTTTTATGTATGTACCTTAGTATTAGATTGATCTTCTTTGCCCTCTTTTTCTAGACCTTAAGAGAATTTTTGTCCTTAGAATAAAGAGGAAGGGACGAGCAAGTAATGAAGGAAGGACCTAGTTGGATTTATGGGAAACTTATGGGCCTTTAATGAAACCTCACCCATGTATATATATACACTTTACCTCTCAAGCAAAGGAACCTTTCCTTCGTGCATATCATTGTTTTCCCTTGCTTGGCCGACTAAGGACTGTCTTGGAGCTCAAAGAGGAACGACCAAGGGTGCAAGGTAGGTTTGAATCCCTTTTCTTGCCTAATTCCATGGTTAGAACTCGAGTTCAAGGTCAATTTGGTGACTAACTCACGAAACCCTATCTTCCTAGCCATCTCTTTTCGTCTTTCCTTGGAGTTTTCACCTTGGCCAACCTGTGGGAACTCAAGGACGCCATTAGAGCTTGGAGCTTGAAAGCTTGGAGCTCAAGGAGCAAGTTTTAGGCGGGTTTTATAACTCTAAACCCATGCTTTACTATGTACATCTCTTATATGCGGTTAGATGATAGTCCTTCATGTTTCCCTACTTTTCTTTACTATTTTGCAAGCAAATCCATGGGATATCCGTACTGTTCTTGAGCTAGGAGATGAAGGCGTGATTTCCAAGAAAAACCCACCGCTTTTCACTTTCTTAAACGGTCCCAACAGTTTGCTCTCTCGGTCTCAGGACCGCGAGGTGAGCAAACGGTCTCTGGACCGCGAGAGGGCAAACGGTCTTCACGACCTTTTGGACCCGTTGACCGAGCGTGGACCGTATAAGAAATCTGTTCTTAATTATATAGGCTAATCACCCTAAAAATTTGAGAGGCTAACTCCAAAGGAATCGGGAGATATGACCTTTTTAAGTAACAACTTTAATTGAATTTATTCCTGATTTGCAAACAGTCTGAAATTGCCTTTTTGGGCAAACGGTCTCAAGACCGTGTAAGGTCGTTGACCAAGCGTTGACCATATGAAATTACTGTTCAAAATTATGTTAATTAACAACTCACCAAGTTTAATGGTCTAATTCCAAACGAGCTAAGAGTTGAAGGGTGATTACTTGGGCTAACCCTAGATGAAATCAGTACTGAAATTATGGTGACCTAATTAGGGTTTTTAGGGTTGATTGACCTAAACGGTCTCAAGACCGTTTGGGGGTCATCCAAACCGTCTCAAGACCACGAGGGCAATCAACCATGACCGTTTGGAGGTCTGGGGTCAAGAATAGTTGACCAATTGAAGGTACATTTATACCAGATTATATTGCAATTAAATATTGATATGATCATCAACTCAATAGGCCAGACCTTGATGAATTTGCACTAGAATCCAAAATTGGATGGGCAAACGGTCTCAAGACCGTTTGGAACTCATCCAAACGGTCTCAAGACCGAGATGACAATCACCCAAGACCGTTTGAAGGTCTAGGGTTAAGTTAATTTGACCAATTGAGAACCCAATTTCAATAAGTTATTAAATTGATTAAAATACTGATTTTGTGACTCAATCATGGTTCAACCCCTATCAAATCACATTAGATCTTGATGAAATCTTGGGCAAACGGTCTCAAGACCATGTGGGGTCCACCCACATGATCTCAAGACCGTTTGGGCCAAGTTTGGGCCCAATTGGAGCTCAATTGAAGGGTTCAACCTTGTGTTGATGCACATTGTTGAGTGTTGATGGGTGAACATTGATAGACTCTAATTGAATCGATTTCAACCCTAATTGGTCAACAATTGAGGGTAAATTGAATGACCAATTGGTTAATCATAATCCTAATTGACCCAATCCTTAAGTGGTCAACATGTCTCTGACCTTTTGAGGGCTTCAACATGAGTTGACATTATCGGTTGTATCTTTGAATCTTGTTGATGGTCCAAGTGGTTGAGACCATGTGAGCTCGCGGTCTCGAGGCCGTGAGGAGGCTCGCGGTCTCAAGGTCATGAGGAGGCTCGCGGTCTCGAGGTCGTGAGAGGGCTCACGGTCTGAAGACCATGAGGGGCCTCACGGTCCTGAGGTCAAAGGTGGGCAAACGGTCCACACCATCCTCGCGGTCTTGAATTCAAATAAAGGCTCGCGGTCTTGAAGAAGGTTGAGAGGGCTCGCGGTCTTGGAAGAGGTTGAGGGCTCGCGGTCCTAAGGTCAAAGGTGGATAAACGGGCAACTCACCCTCGCGGTCCTGAAAGTCACATGGGTTAAAAGGTCAACTCAACCAATGGGTCTCAAATTGATTGAGGGTTGATGGTTGAGATCGATCAAGATAATTCAAGGTTGACTTCATTCAATCAATTGATAATATAAATAGTTCAATGATGCACTAATCTAAAACCTAATGATAACCTAGGATATTAAGGGGTTAATTGAATAAGGTTTTGACCATGATGGTGATCAATGGGGTGAATTACCAAAATACCCCTGAAGGGTCAATTGAGTTATATCTTGCTCAATTCAAACCCTAATTACATGATAATGATGTTTTTAGCCATAATGACTCCATCCAACTTGATCTAGTCTAATGTTATCATCAACCACTAGTATGATGAAAGAGAAAGTACTTTACAGAGAGAAAGTACCCTAGAGAGAGAAAGTAACTCTAATTACATGAGAATGATGTTTTTAGCCATGATGACTCTATCCAACTTGATCTAGTCTAATGTTATCATCAACCACTAGTATGAAGAAAGAGAGAGTATTCTAGAGAGAGAAAGTACTCTAGAGAGAGAAAGTACCCTAATTGGATGGAAACTTAAGTGAAGCATCTTCAGTGCACATGAATGTGCATAATTAGGGTATGATTCACCTATGTGAAGTCATAGAAACCCTAATTATGATAAATGATGAAACTTTAACTAATTTGAGAGCATTAATGATGATGTTACTCATACATGATGATGTTATGAGTTCAATTCACCATAATGAGAATAGTAAACCCTAATTCAAGGGTAATGGCATGCAAATAAGTATTAAACTCCAATTGATGGGAATCAGAGGATTTAATTCTTATGACAAGAGTGGGAAGTATATTCCTTATTTTGTATTACCTTTATCAGTTGAATTAACCATGCAGGTTCTAATATGAAGGTGATCATATCTAGGTATGGATGTTGATATTATATACATTGAAGGCATGCTGTTAGCCTTATGAATAAGAAAAGTAACTTGATGCCTTGTCAATGGCATCCTATGTTGATAATGGGCTGTGAGAGCCATGAATACCATCAAAGTCATGCTTTGGAGATGACTTGTGATGAGTATGATGAGAAATTATAATTGATATGAGTTAGGCCTGTTACATTTAGTATTCTCTTGTTTTAGATGTTATGCTACTAATTATTGTTTGAAGAACAATGTATGTTGTTAAAGAATACTGAATGTACCTAACTAATCAAGTATAATGTAGAGCCCTGATCATAGATCCATCATTGTCATAGATCAAGTGATGGTGAAACAGGTTTTCCTCAGGGAACTCCTGGAGCACATACTTTTGAGTATGTGGGGTACATGGATGTGTAGAACCTTACATCCTAGTGTAGGAAAGTGATGTAGATGTGTAATCCATCCATCCTCCACTATAATTACATACCGTATCAGTGGTAGGTAAACATGAAACCTCCTGATGATGAAGAAAACACAGATATCTGTATCAGTGGAGATAAACATCAAATCTCCTGATGACGAAGAGAGTACAGAACGCCACTGTGACTCTAGAATAGCGAAGGACCAGTTTACCCTGGTGAGGTATAGTAGTAGAGACACGAGATGTCCTACAAGTGATCCTCTTACTGACTTAGGAAGGTGAAGGTCATGAGAATCTGGCTCTCTTAATGACCTATGTATGATACTGATGTGACTTCACAGCGATCAGTTGGAGTATGAGTGGTATACCTCACCTCCACAGGGTATAATGTCATTTGTAAAACATAATCAACCACGTAGTATACTTGTTAGAGATAACTCCAAGTTAGTTGATTGATGTTACACTGTAATAGTGCTTATATTTCTTCATACTTCATAAATGTTGAGTTCTTGTTATAGCTGCAACTGTTATCTAATACTTTGAAGGCTTTACTGCTTAAGATATTCTTTGATGGTATATTAAAGCTTATGGCAGAGAGTTATAACTCTCGCTGGGACAATTATGTAAAATTGTATCACCCCGTAGACTTCAACTTTTTAGGTGGACGTCGGAGACGAAGGAACCAGCCTACAGGTGACCAGTCTCAGCAGCAGCAGCACCAGGAGCAGCAGTAATCTCAGGTGGAGATTTAGTCAGCCATGTGGTGTAGTTAGAGTCAGTCCTATGTGTCCTCTGTACTCTCAGGTTTTGGAGTCTTATGTTAGGTGATCTTGAGATTTTGTATCTTGATGTATATAATTACTCAAGAAGTAATTATCCTGAGATGTAAACAAGTTTATCTGACTTTATGAAAGAAGTTTTTATGGATCCAAGCTCTTGTCTCGAAAAGTTTTAATTTCCCGTGATTTTTGTCTTCAGCTGATTATCGAATCGCTTCCGCTAAGTTTTAATCGTGTTCATATCATGGTTTAGAGATCAGAGCCCACACGAATCATACATGTTGTACAAGTATATCACATGGCTCACAAAGGCTTTATATAATGTGCATAATGCAAAATCATCATAGCTCATACCTGGCTATGCTCATCATTTCACAAATACTTGCATGGTTAGGATTTCATAATGAAATATCCAGTAAATAACATGTCCATGCCATCAAGAGAGTCATTCAAATTGCAATCCCTCTCATAATTTGGGTTAGGGTTTTCCTTTATAACTGATTTAGGGTTTTTAAGTTCATATTTATCAACCAACCCTAATTTACATCATAAGATCTATATTATTGCCATAAGTGTTCAAGCATACTTCATCAGGTATTATCAATTGATTATCAACATGAGGTGTTACCTTTCTAATGTGAGAAGTATAAGTTTCTCTCTCATCCTTACCAAGATATTGACTTCAACATACTTATTACATTGATTTAATCTTCTTTATGGTTATCAACCTACACTTATTAAAGTGTATTCATCTCTTTACTTTCATGATGTATTCATTAATTGTATTCAAAAGGTATCAGCCTACACTCATCAAGGTGTATCAACCTTCACTTATCAAGGTGTATCAACCTTTATTCCACTCTTTGTATTGGCTAAGACACATATACTTGTGTCGGCCTAATCACATATATTTGTGTCAGCTAAGACACATCTACTTGTTTCGGGCAAGTCATATCAAATTCTATCGGTTTAGAGATGCTTAAGTAGTATCATTTTAATGGTGCTTGAGGTATATAGGCCAAAGAGTATTCTTGTGTGTCGACCATACCATCAACTTATGTTTGGGCCACTCTATCTCTTTGTGTATTGGCCACCATATCCTTTTGTATATCAGCCACTATATCCACTAGTGTGTCAACCACATCATGAACTAGGGTATCAGTCATACCATCAACTAGGGTATTAGCCTCACCTTCAACTAGAGTATCAGCCTCACCTTCTACTAGGGTATCGTCTCCTCAATCAAATTGTGTATCGGCCATTCAACTTTAGCTAGGGTATAGGCCTAGCTATCCCTTTTAGTATTGATCATTTCCCAATATAGGGTATCGACCTCTGGGGTCTGTTTTGTATCGGTTGAACCCTCAACAACACCGTACTTTCTTTCAACCATTGACTTCACTACTACTTGGTATATTAGCCAAGACCTAATGGTATATATTTCCCATACTTTACACAAGTATGTTGGGCTAAGGGTGTCACCCATCATACATGGGTTGGACTAAAGAGATATCAGATTCTGAGTGTAGCGAATTAGGGTTAGAGTTGACCATATCAGCCTCCACACTCAACCAAAGTGTCATAGTTGATATTCCATATACACTAGTCACCTCTTGATCATGGAAAGCTAATGCCTTTGAAGCATATCATTTTTAGACCATCTAGCATATTGGCCTAACAACAACTAATATCTATAAAGCATCACAAGTCATATCGGCCATCCATATGATGGTGACATATGTGTTGACTTAGATATCTAGATATCAGCCTTCTTTATTTTTAGCATTTAGATGAAAGGTTAAACAACTAAGAGGACACAAATTCTACTCATTTTACAAACCAAAAGGATAGGAGTTCATGTATATTGCTTTTCATACCTATAACATTTATTGGGTTAGCGTTTCCCACAAACCAATATCGGTTTATGCATATTGGTTTCATCATCTTCAAGCTCAAACTCTTCATCCATAACTACTCTAATTCATGGATAACAACCCCATATATTCATTAGAACTCATAGAACCATCATTTAATCAAGGAAAATTGAAGTAGAAAAGGAATCACCAAGTATTGCATGATAGAAGGTGAATAATAATAAAATTGGGTTCAAGTTATATAACCCACCTCAAGATCAATACAAGAGCTTCAAGCTTCAAAACTCCACATTTCCAAGGTTGAAGATGACTTATCAAAAGTCCAAGACTTGATCACAACACTTCTCTATGAAAAAAGATATCATAGTTAGGAACTTGGTGGAGAAAGAAGAGAAAGAAAGAATCATGATCTGAGAAGTATAATATTTCCAAGGTTGAAGATGACCATGGATTCACCTTAGGAAAGATGCTTGGCCTTCTTTTTATTCCTTAGTCTAAAATTATAAAACAAGTCATGTATAAATTGAATTGTCATGATCGTCCAAACAGATAATGTGATTAGGCAATTAGGAGCTATGGTCGGGCGATCACAAGATGTGATTGGTGGATCACAAATCCGATCCAATTTTTTAGCACTAAACTATTTTTTGTATTGCAAATAGGAAAGGGATTGGAATTAGGTTTCCAATCCCATGACTCTTCTCTATATAGGGGCACGTTCCAAAGGGTGAGATGCAATACTTGAGACAACTTATGGGACATGCTGGCTGTCAAACTTCTCGCTCTTGGAGAGGAAGTCACCCTCCTGCCAAACATGGGAGAAGAAATGGAGTTTCACGATGCCTAGTAGGTAGACAACTCTTGTTCTTCTTCGACTTGGTCTCCACATGGATTAAGTAGAGGATGAGGCATACATGTGTTGGTGAATGCAATGTGCAAAACGACAACAAGTTGCTTATTGGTGGACAATTTACATCTTCTTCTTTGTATCTATCTAGACTTATTGGTGGTCGTTCTAAACCTATTTTTGGAAGATATACTTCTTCACTGACATAAGACGTCCACTTGTTGTACAAGTACTGTGTGCAAAAGTATCACCTTTTTCCCCTCTTATTTCTTTTATTCACTGACGTTTTATAGGTATAAAAGATCAAATAGCTTGGGTAGAAAGCGACATTTTTTTGTTATTCTACTGCACCCCCTTACCTACAATTGTATCAAAGTCTATGCAATATGCTTCTAATGTTAGTTTGGGTTTTAATCCAAAAATGATTTGTTAGACAAATAAATGTGCAATGTTGTATCCAAAATGACCTAATATCATATATGAAATGTGTTACATATGCCAATGTAATGCCTTCCAAATCAATTTTGTTTGGTGGATGTGGATATGGAAATTATATTATCATGGTGTGATATGAAACATGTAATATCATTGTTTTGATTTTATAAAAATGTATCATGTATGTGTCATTCATGGAATGGTTCTCTTTGATATTATCCATGTAAATTTGATTATACGATTAGAATAGGATGAAGTGAAAGATCATTGGTGGATCATGGTGGAGAGGAGGAGACAATCAGAATCCCACAGCAAAGAGGATTGTTCTTAGAGGGTTTGTTATCAAGACTAGGTGATGGATCAACAACACCAAGTATGCCTAAACTAGGGGATATTATTAGTTGATAAGCTTGCCTAATTGGGCGATCAGATCCCTTAAAAGGGCAACATTAGGATTACATATACATGTGAATCTCTTAGTTGTTTTTCTACAACACTTATTGGCTCAAGTTGTTTTATTGGTTTCCATATCTAGCATTGTCACATGCAATGATTATTATAGTATATGATACGTGCTATAATTTATATCGAATAATGCATACATATAAATAAATCCCTCAATATAATATCAATGTTGATGATGCATTCCAAGTATAATACACTGAAAAACCTTGTTCAACTAAGTGTTGGAATCCTAGGTGGGGTGCGTCGTCTACATCAGGAAAGTGTGATAATAAGCATGTGGGCATGCCAAGTGGGGTGCATAGTTATTGTATTGGTATTTGGTTCGACTTGACTATGTGATCTGAATAGTACTAAGCACCTAGAGGCCTAGAGATGGCATATAATTCATTTGATGAGTTATTGATATGGAGTTGTGCTACCATGCATCCAAGAATTTCATATGATGTAGTTGATAATTGTTACCTACCTTACTAATTAAATTATGGGCATCAACGATTGATCGAGAAATGACTTGATTATTTTGGATCTTAGCTCACTAGAATATTCCTTGTCACAATCTACTGCATCAGCATTTTTAATTTTATTAGAAAAGTGTGAGTATAATGAATTAAAATCCAAATTAATTTCATTAATCAAATTAATAATGAAATCAATTGAATCTTGAAAAATATCTTCTATGTAAATAAATGGAGAACACAAACGCATAATGCATTATAATTTTAATCCATCCAAGAGAAAGAGAAACTAAATGGAGATAACTTTACTGACTGGTTCCAGAAGTCAAATATTTTTTTTCATTTATGTGTTTAAGCTCTATATCTTGGACACACCAACACCTAATGAACCAGCTCTTAATGCGCCTATGACAGAAAGGGTTGCTTATAAGAAGCATTTTGATGATGTTACGGACATCAACTGCCTATTGTTGTGCTCCATGAACTGTGAGCTTCATAAGTAACATGAGAAGATGGGTTTTATAGAGATTGTAACTTATCTAATGAACATGTATCAAGAACAAGCATAGAAAGAAAGGTAAGGTGTTTCCTAGGTCATTATTAAGTGAAAAATGGCATAAGGTGATCCAGTTGGACCCAATGTACTCAAGTTAATTGGGTATGTGGAAAGTCTTGCAAGATTGGGATTTCATTTAGGTCAAGAGTTGGCCACAGATATAATAATGCAATCTTTGTCGGTCTCTTACAAGCAATTTTTCATTAATTGGAACACAAACAATTTTGATAAGACATTGATTAAGCAACTTGGCATGTGGAGAATTGTTGAGGGGAAAATGAAAGACAAGCCCACATTTGCATTGATGTTCAACAAAGGGAAAAGAAAGGGAAAATGGAAAACTAAGAAAGGTTCTAAATATAACCAAAAGTCTTATACACTTAAAGTAAAAGGAGGAGTATCTAAGGGAGTAATTTTTCACCATTGTCACCAAGCTAGACATTGGAAGAGAATTTCCCTCTCTACCTTGAGGAACTAAAAAATAAGAAGTAGGATAGAGATATTTACTTTAGTTGTATATGTTAATTAAATAAACCTATCTACATCTTCATCATGGGTATTGGATGATTGATGTGGATCTGACATATGCTGATATATGGAGGATCTAAAAAGAAGTACACCTTTGAACAAAGGGGATATGGACTATGTGTTTCAAATGGAGTAAGAGTTTTTGCCATTGCAATAGGCATCTATGTTTATCTCTTCCTAGTTTGCTTGTAATAGAGTTATAGGACTAATATTATGTTCCTACAATGAATAGAAACATTCATTCTTTCTTTATATTGTTTGGACAAGAATAGTTTTGAGTTTATAATAAAGAATGGTTGTATTTCCATTTCTAAAGATGAGATCTTTCATGGAAGTGCCCCAATGTTTGATGGTCATAATTTATTAGATCTTGAGATAGATATATAACATAAATAATAAGAAGTTAAAACTCAATGACTCAAATAAAACATATCTTTGGCACTTTCATTTGGGGTAAATAAATGAGAAGTGCATTTGTAGACTCCATAAAGATGGTTATATAGACTCTTTATATTTCGAAACAATATAGACATGCAAATCATGTTCAGTAGGCAAGATGAAAAAAACACCATTCACTAGTAACAATGAGAGAGTGAGTGACCTATTAGGACTCATAATTACTTAAGCGTGTGGACCTTTTAGCACAAGTTGTAGTGGTGAATATCAGTATTTCATCACTTTTACTTATGACTTCAATAGATTTGGATATCTGTATCTTATGAAATGCAAATCATAATCCTTTTAAAAGTTCAAGGATTTCATGAATGAAGTAAGAAACCAACTTGGAAAATGAACTAAAGCACTTTGATCATATCCAGGTGGTGAATTCTTAAGCCAAGATTTTTGAACCCTTCTATGGGGTTGTGGTATTGTATGACAATGGACTAGATTCACAACATAATGGTGTGTCAGAAATAAGGAATAACACCTTATTGGGCATGGTATGATCAATGATTAGTTTAGTTGATCTTTGATTTCAATTTGGAGACATGCACCAAAAACCTCCACCTTTACACTTAACTAAGTACCTCCTAAACTTGATGAAAAGTCACCATATGAGATATGGAATGCAAAATGTCACTTTATGTCCTTCATGAAAGTTTGGGGGTGTGAAGATTATGACTAGAGACTGTTCCATTAAAAGCACTTAACCAAAATAGATAAATGTATCTTTGTTGGGTACCCTAAGGAAACTAAGAGTTACTACTTTAATATTACATCTGAAAACAAAGTGTTTACTGTCATAAATACTCTATTCCTCAAAAGAAATTTTTGATACAGAGGAACCAGTGGGAGGAAAATAGAACTTAAAGAAATTCAAGACCTAAAAGATAACATTGAGCCTGTTGAGGTATATAAGGAAGAAGAGGAACCAGAAATCATTGTGCAACATCAAGTCCCTATCGTATCACAAGAACCTTCAAGGTCTAGTAGGTCACATATTGAGCCAGAGAGATAGGGATTTTTCATGAATCAGGAAGATGACGTATTGGTCATTGAAGATGATGAACCAACTACCTATTGTGTGGCTATTAAGGGATGAAATTACGATAAATATCTCAAAGCCATGAGATCTGAGATGGAATCCATGTATACCAAGACTTTTGTGGATCCACCTGAATAGATTGAAACCCATAGGGTGCAAATGGGTCCTCAAAGGGATCACTGACATTGATGGTAATGTACAAACCTACAAAGTAGATTGGATGCAACAGGTATCAAACAAGTTCAACGTTTTCATTATGATGAAACTTGCTCACCGAGTGAAATGGTTAAATCCATCAGGATCATGGTTTCCATTGTAGCTTATCAAGGTTGTGTTATTTGGAAAATGGACGGTAAAATTGCTTTCCTTAAGGGATTTTTTTGGAGGATGTGTACATCACACATCCAGAAGGTTTTATTGCTTCAAATGAAGCCAATAAATTTTTTAAGCTACAAAGGTCAATATATGGATTGAAGCAAGCATCTAGAAATTGGAATCTTCATTCTAATAAAACAACCAAACAAATTTGCTTTATTAAACATTAAGATAAACCATTTATTTACAAGAAGGTTATAAGGATCATGATTGTAGTTTTCATATTCTATGTGGATGACATATAATTGGTGGAAAATGACATACATAACCAACAAATTGTGAAAATATGGTTGGCCAATACCTTCTCAGTGACACATTGTCACACTAAATGAAATTACTAGAAACATAAAACAAGATCAACAACTAACTAATCACATTTCTAGAAAATTGGAAAAAATAAAACTGATTCCATTATCAAAAACATGTTTTGAAACATTTACATGCAGGTCCAAACTTTCCATTGTTTGTATACTATACTAGGTATTTACATCTGAATCCAGTGGACTCAGCTACAACCTATAGACAAAAGAGGTATTTTGCATGTACATGCCATATATACAGAAATTGGCACACTATAAAAAAACTCGTGTCGATACATGTATATCATCTACAAAACACATCCAATACACAAACCTGAGAGTACATGGATGACACTAAAACTCTACTACTATAACTACAATAGTGCAACCTTCAACATATACTAATCACCCAGCTACTGCTCTTCTACTGCACGATCTCGACCACATCACCGATGAACACCTAAAAAGATGTGGTGACCCACAAGGTGAGACCCATGTCGCAGGGAGAGATATAACTATCCACAATGATTGTTGATTACAACAGATTATTTAATAGTAAATTAACTGAGCATGTTGAGTATTTAACAAGCAATTGAGCAGATTGAACCATTCTAGCATACTAAGAAAGTTAAGTAGATTAACTAATTCAACAACAAAGCATAGAAACAAGTAGGATCGACAAGATATATAAGAGAGAGTAAAACTTATCATTTACTCACAATTAATCTCTTTAATTGCATCATATAACATTTAGCAGGATAGAAGAATAAGGCAAGGTTTAACATCCATTCTGAAGCATATTTAACCCTAGCAGATATACTACATTATTGTATTACATAATTTATTATACCTTGGAGAGTTTGAGTTGTACCACTCAATGTCCTACTGACCATTGAGAAGTGTTATTCAGTTCCATATAATATCTAGGAGTGTCAGTATCCTAAGATCTCTCCTCGATCAGGGTATGAGTCAAAAGGAAGTGACATATTAATCAAACTACCACTACAGTGAAATATAGTCAAGCTGCTAACACCTAGTTTGCCCTTGGCATAGGTCATGGCACTAGCCACAAGGGTATGAAAAGCAAAATGCTGACATCTGAGGTACATCCACAACATACTCAGTCACATCATATATTCAAATATTCGAGGCATGACCACATCCATCCTCCATAACCTGCAATTAAGGATGTTAACAATGTATAATCACTTGCACCCCGCATACTCAACATGTTATGTATGCAATCTGAGTTTCCCTTAGGAATACTCGTTTCACCATCCAACAAGTTTTGACACCAAAGATGGTTCTACAACACAGGGAAATACATGATTTGAGTTTTGCTTGATTAGTTATGCCAATTGGGTGAATTAAGGCTACTCAAACAAGTTGACACACAAACCCTAATTCATTTCTAGTAATCATATAAGTATAACAACTCCATAAGATATAAAAAGTATGAGATATAATTCTTAATTTTGATTTCCATTCCTGAGATCATACTTGTCATCATACCACCACATGGTACAATTCCACATCACAATGAAGATGACTATACCTCCAATAGGGATAAACCATGTCCAAAGGTCATTAAGACCATCACATAATTCCCTATAAGAATCATCATTATCCTTCTATGCCATAGAACAAGGCTCAACAGGTTATCACCACACATGTGACATATAACATAGAAAAGATATATGATGTTCATATATCACCATATTAGGGTTTCAAAAACAATAAAAGAGTTATTTCATTGTCGGATTAATAATTCAAAGGGTTGATTATAATCAATCACCATCACTTAATTGCATTAGGGTTTTGTGTAGCAAGTTGTGACATCCCTGGATTTTCTAAAACTTAATATGATGTGTGACATCTAAATTGAAACCCTCACCTCAGCGAGAATCCCAATTTAAACACCACATATTAGTCTAATAAGAAGAAAATCAGAGGAAGTCAGAAGGAAACAACAATAGCACATGCACATGAACAAGAACAAAACCATACTCACATGTTCACCAATCAACATATAATTACATAATGAATTGTTATAACATATTGATATTACATATTGAATGATAAACTTTTACATATGCACATGATTCAATCTAAAATAGGATCTTGAGATAATTGGTCCACCTATACATCAGCTCACTACACTACTCTCAACTATCATGGTTCTTCAAGAGCATATATCCACAACCTAAACAAAAGATTACATGCGGTACACGTCAGCATAATATTCAAGAATATTGTACTAAGTATGCCTACATGTCTTTTTATATACATCTCATTACGAAAACTTGGGAATAAGATAAATCAAATACTTGGCAGCTATAAAGAAATATAACAAAAGGTGCATACTTGAACAAAGATGTTTATTAACAAAAGAGATAACATATTTTAAACACATGTTCCATTATATATCCCTACATTGACCGCCGAAGGTTTTTGATGTATTCTTTTGACTCTCAAGGAGTTTAAGATCAAGGCCTTTATGATCGAATACCAAAGAGTTAGATCATATGTACAATTTGACCGACTACCAAAAAGTTAAGTCACTTCCAAGCACTGTGCTACCAAAGAGTTTAGTGCTTTCATATAATGGAACAGATATATTATGTTTGATGTGTTCATAGCCATATGTATGGAAAATCAAGAAAGATATCATACAAGAACAATCATTTCATCGAATATTGTATTCCAAGTATTTGTACACACATAATACAACCATATTGAAAAGTAGGCCAAGTAAGTGATAAGGGAGTACCTTCAAAAGAGATAATATAATCATCATATATTCCTGAGTCATCTATATCCTTGGTCAAACACTGATAAAGACAAGATCACATACTATCATTACATTCTCCATTACTTAATACCTCATTTAAACCCTAATTATGTCCATTCTACAGTTTAGCTTGGTCATGAGGATATTCTCATAATTACTTGTATTCTTGTGTTATCTTCTTGAAATCAGGTCACTCGTTTGATATTTATTATGCATGATACAAGTATAATACATCTTGCATGATATCACTATGATTTAAGCATAAAAAGACTAATAGGTCTTCATTGAACCTTTAGGGCAGCAATCTAAGTGCAACCTCTCCACAAACATAAGCTCCATAACTATATTAATATCTATCTAGGATTGCATACTAGCACATCATGATGATTATCGATTATATTCATATGAGGGCAAAGGTAAGACTACAAGATTATGACCATTGGACCATCAAATTCACACCACCAAAACCAAAATATCATGCTATGGGCTTTACCCAAAACTATCAAATGTTGAGAGATCAAATCCTAACCATTGGATCATGTTTTTCATTCAAAACCATTGGTGGAAGTATAAGTCTAACCCTTGAATCATTTAACTAAGAAATCATCTAAGTAGATCTTAAAAGAATCAAAATGTGAGATCTAGTCTCACCATCGGTTGTGGTGTCTAGGACCATCATTAGTTGTGATACAAGTGTCACCATCGGTTGAGGCCATCCGATCATAGAACCTTAACCATCATTTGTCAAGTCAGAAGGCATATCCATCAGTTGTGGTCAAGAGAAAGCATCTAAATCACAGTAACAAGACCAACATCAGTTGTTGCACAATAGTCAAGTAAAACTGCTAAAGAACTAATCCGTCGGGTTACAGACTAAGGTGGAAAAAGACCACAAACCCAAAGTATAACCAATCATTTGAGAGATACTAAGAACCATCATTTGTAATGTAAGAAAGGTATAAGGCTTCCTATACCATAGGAAGGTCATGCATAAGGTTTTTAGGTTTGTTTATGTCTGTAAACCACTTAAAGAACAACACTTAAGCTTAAACCCTAGCCAAAGATAGCTTCTTATGTGTAGAACTTCATTATTAAGAAAGGACTTGTGCATACAAGGTAGTATTAAGAAATAAACATAGTAAGGTTATATAACTCACCTCAAGCGAGAAAAGAAACCTCCAAATAGCAAGGTATCTTGAGCAAAGGAGGTAGAAAACCCTAGATTTAGCTCTAAACTCGGCCAAGCTAGCTTTTTTTTTCACAAGGGAAGCAAACCCTAGGTCAAGGAAGTAAGAAAGATAGGTAATTTAAGCATTAGAGAAAGTTCCATCATGAAAAACCATAGTTTTATACTAGAAGAAGGAGGAAGGATATAGACCAACAAGAGAAATGAAGGATAGAAGGAAGAACTTACTTTCTCAGGTCAAGAGCATGCAAGGGAAGCTCCACAAACCCTAATGATGAGCATATCTAAGCTCTAGGCACTTGTACAAGGAGATCGCACACCTTCTTCTACCTTGGGAACCCTCATTGGACCTAACAGGGGAAGATGAAGTTCTAGACAGTAGGGAAGTGATAAGGATCCAAAGGTTTCATTTGGGTGCTAAAGGAAAGGTATATAAAGCCTATGCATAAGGGAGAAGAGAAGCTGGAGGTGTCCTAGTAGGTTTGCCATGTGTCCATGTCCAATAGATGTCATGGACATGTAAGAAGAAGATACATTAGTTGTGGGAGTCTTCTAGGCCACTGGATGATGACCTCCCAGGGTGGCCATCAGTTTCCAACTCATGGTGACCATCAGTTCTTGAAACCCTAGGTCAATAGGTGGTAAACCATCGCTTGATCACATCCTTTAAGTAAACCACTAATCCAAGGGACCCCAAGAGATAAAACCATTGACCTAGCACCTCTAGAGATCACCATAGGTTGTCTTCACATGGTGATGACCATTGTATGTCACTAAAATAGGAGTATCATCATTTCATGACATCTCAAGGTAGCTTATCCATGAGGGGGTAAACCCTAACTCACCCTAGAAGGGTAACATCACCAAACCAAGGTATAATTGGGTTCCCCCTAGCCCAAAAAGCTCAGGAATGATAAGAAAACTTATAAGGAACATAAAGCATGTAACAAATGGAAAACAAAACCTCAAATATGGGTAAATTTTAGAAAAACACAAAATGTGCACAAAATTACATAACTTGCAAAAAAGTGTCCAAAATGGACCAAACTCGAAACTTAAGTGTGTCATATGGTATCAAAGAATCTCATATGGTTAGGTTAAGGTTGTAAGAACTTAGTTAGGATAATTAAGCATGTTCAATCATTTAAGAAAAAGTCAGGGGTCTTACAACCATAAACCTCTCATCCTCTAACTCCCACGTGGTTTCCTCCATGCCATGATGATGCCACAAAACCTTTACTTATACTATATGCTTCTTTGTTAATTTTGTCACCCTCCTATCCATGATCAACACATGACCCTCATCGGAAACATCCTCAACTAACTCAACCTCTACTAGCTAGATTGTTTGCTCTAAATTAGGATGACTCTTCCTCATCATGGAATCATGAAAGACATTATGTAGCCTATACAGCTCTGGCGGTATATCTAACTTGTATGCCACTTTTCCAACATGAGCCATGATGGGGTACAGTCCTATAAGACCAGGATCCAACTTACCCTTCTTACCAAACCTCAACACACCCTTCCAAGGAGAAACCTTGAGATACACTATGTCTCCAACATGTAATGATAATGGTATGTGGTGGTTATCTGCATAAGACTTATGTTTGTCCTAGGCTACTTTCAATTGTTATTATATCATCTTAATCTTCTTGGTAGTCTATTGTACTAGCTCAAGACCCAAAATCTAGTACTCACCTATCTCATACCAATAGAGTGAAGACCGACAACATCTTCCATACAGAGCTTCATAAGGTACCATATATATACTCCTCCGGTAGTTGTTGTCATAAGAAAACTCTATTAACTGAGGTGTACATCCCAACTTCTAAGAAAATGCAACACACATGCCCTCAAAACGATCCTCCAAAGTCTGAATAGTTCTCTCAGAGTAACCATCTGTCAGCAGGTGGAAGGTTGTACTAAACCACACATGTGTTCCCAATGTCGTATGCATAAGTTCCCAAAAATGACTTTTAAATTGTGGACCTCGATCAGAAACTATGGTAACTGGAATACCATGCAAATGAACTATTTCATCAACATATATATGTTTTAGCTTCTCTGTTGCATAAGTTGTCTTAATTAGAAGGAAATGAGCAGACTTGGTCAACATGTCCACTATCACCCAGATGGAATCATAATCTTTGTCAATCCTAGGAATATCAACCACAAAGTCCATAGTAATATGATCCCATTTCCACTATGGTATTGGTAAACGATGTAATGTCCTTATAGGCTTCTGGTCTTCAGCCTTGACTTGTTCATAGACTAGACATCTAACCACAAACTCTACCACACCATACTTTAGACTTGGCCACCAATACAAATCCTTCACATTATGGTACATATTGGTACTACCAGGATGCATTGCATACATAGAGGAATGAGCCTCCTCAAGAACCATCTTTGTCAACCCACTAACATCAGGAACTACTATCCTATTGTGGAAGCAAACTCTCCCATCATATGTTTCATGGAATCCATCATGCTTCTCACTGCCCAACTCTGATTAGTTATTCTATATCCTGGTATTGTTATGTTATGCATCATGGATCTACTACCTCATGCATGTTTTACCTATAACTATGCTAACAACCCTACCAACAAGGAAACTTTTAACTAAACATTTGTCTGGAGAAGAGAAATCAACATCTCTCGCTTATGGCACACCAAGGAGCATAAGTGTGTTTGTTGTGTAAATGATGATGAAGATTACTTACTACTTAACTCATAAACCACTACTTTCACCTTTCCTAGATGGTAGTCTATAATACAAACATAGTCCTTGACTAGTTCCATCCATCATCTATGCTTCATGTTTAGTTCCTATTTTGAAAAGACATATTGTATATTCTTATGGTCGGTGAAGATCTAACACTTTTTCCATATAGGTACTACCTCTGGATCTTCAAGGCATGAACCACTGCTTCAAGATCTAGGTTGTGTGTTGGGTAGTTCTCGCCATGTTTCTTAATCTATCATTGTGGCAACACATCCCATTATCACACAGATAATGAGGTGTTACGTGAAAACGTGCGGAAAACACCATAACCACAGATTATCGAAAACACGGGTTAATTAAAACCGATTGCGGAAAACTGATAAACTGTAAAACTATTACTTTCCAGTCCTCATCCTGCACAGAAACATGTAATATAAATATGTACATACACAAGATCTGACATGTGTCCACAGCTCAGGAACAATTGTCCATCCATCACATGAATTCACCACCTGTTCATATATACATAAAGGCCCACATCCGGCCAATAGCAGGATATACAGATATCATCGAACGATCTTCGTGAAACATCGTCAAAACACTGCCAAGGACCTGAGAGTACAGGGATGACTCTAGACTCTACTACAAAACATCCGAAACAGCAACATGTCCATCGCTTGCCTTCTACTGCTCCTCAAGCTGCTCGTCCGCAACACCACAACCACAACCACGTCTACCTCGACCACCTAAAAAGGGTGTAAACCAGCGGAGTGAGACAATTGAACAATTGTCCCAGCGGGAAACATAGCTCCCCACCGCAACCATAGAACCTCAGCAAGAGAAACTATAACAGCAATTATAACATGAGCAGGTATATCAGAAGCAGTTATATATATATATAGAGAGAGATCATTCTTACCGGCAAGCATACCAGCTGTACTAAAACTTATAACCAGATGTCTTTCAAAGGAACATGACTATCAAGATGAGATATATCAACATGTAACAGGATTATTAGAACATGGTATAATGCCATATAACCTGATTATCAAGATAAGACAGATTGCCACATAACATGCAAGGTATAACAAACAAGGCCTCAACCAATGTTTCGTGTTTGATTTGATCAGTGAATACTAAACGGCTGTATTACATTTTATTATGCCCTGAGGATTTGAACCGTACCGTTCAAATCCAACCTTCGGTTACGAAACCCAAACCGGTGCCATACGAGGTCAATGGAAGAGCCGGACTCCACGACCTCCCACCTCATGGTCAGTACATGAGTACAACACAAGCAGGACCGCAGTCACATGCTAAAGTGGTCTAAGCCACAGGGTTAGCTCCATAGGCTACCCATTCTCTAGCCCGCCTTGGTACAGGTCACGGCGCTAGTAAAACTGAGCCACGGGCCTGATCACCGTGCTCTGAGCCATGAACGCATTCATGCTCCACACATCACATATCCTGAGCCATGGGCCTGGTCACCATGCTCTAAACACGTATCTGAGTCTGCAACCGAAGTTACACTCTTACCTCCTCATTTTCAGGCTAGGAGCAACCTACACATATTCAACAATATGCGCTTCCAGGTTAACCCGTAGGAAAACCCGTTTCACCATCACCAAGTCCTGACGATGATGGATCTATGGCCAGGGCAAGCTACATGATGTATTTCACTGTGCTTAATTAGTATCTTTTAGATGGATTGCAAGATTCAACCAAGTTGTATAACATGCAAGATATAAAGAAAGTAAAGAACATTATATTAGGATCTGATCACATCAACCTGATCCATCTCAAGGATCCAACATCACATGTTACCACTTGGCCTCTTGCCAACCATCCAGATCCATCTCAAGGATCATCACATACCACAAGATCTCAATCCTTCATCATGTACTGTCATTGCCTCTTAAGGCCCACTTCATCTTCATGGGACCAACACATCACATACATAATCTTATAGAGCAATTATCAAAATACTGTTACTCATTACATATGTCACATAGCCCTTTCATGGCTAAGTCAACACCTGCATGGTTAGGGTACACAATAATCATAAGGAATATGCTCACTATCATGAAATATCATTCAAGATAATCTACTTATCAATATGACACTTATTTGGTAACCAAGTATGTTAAGTACATCATTAACAAACCATACTGATGCTTACCCTTATCTCAAGATTATACAAACAATCAGGGTATACGGAGATCATGTTATGTATACAAAACTAACACTATTATTGCCAAATTCATTATTGTTGCCATCAGCTGTTGTCATCTTTATCATGAGGCAACCTTTAACATAATTGTCACTTAGCATCATTATTACCAACATTATGACCATTAAACAAACTACTAGAGTAGTTATCATCATTCTCATTATCATTAACAATTAAGCATAACAGATCACATCATGCATCTATTACATGAGGGCTATCATCATATACATTACTATCATTAGCATCCTTATTATTTGCAAGGCAACATATTACATATTGATGGTATCACAAACACTACCATCGTTTATTGGTTTATGTATAAGCATCCACTTCTATCACATGAGGGACCGTCACCAAAGAAACTCATACCCTCACTATAGCCTCACAACCCTCATCTAAAGCCTATCACCCAACATAGGTATCGGCCAACCTCACTAACCCTATCGACCATCACCCACTACTACCCTATCGGCCAACACACTCTACTAACCCTATCGACCATCACACTCATGCACATAGGGTAGGGTATCGCCCAACATGGCTATAGGCCATTAGGGTATTGCCCACCATGGTGTCGGTCATTAGGGTATCGCCCACCATGGTGTCGGCCATTAGGGCACATAGCCTATCGTCCAACATGCCATGCCATGCTTGGCCCTAACGTCCACCACAAAGATCACCAAGATACTAAAGCCTATCGTTCAAGAGAGGAGCAAGGGAACCATATCGCCCAACAAAAGAGAGGGAGAGAGAGAGAGAGTATCGTCCAACAAGAGGAAGGGTATTGCACAACACCAAGAACACTCATATCGTTCAACTTAAGGGAAAGGGTGTCGCCCAACACACCCACAAGGAAGGGGTATCGCCCAACCCTAGGTCACCTTCAACCTCCAACACAAGGAAGCACAAACCCTAAAAAGCAAGGTATACAAGGAACCCTAAACCCAAGAGGGGGATATCGGCCACTAAAGTACATGAGCAAGATGTACAAGCAAGGAATTAAGCTAGTCTACTAACATGTAACAAGGTTAAAGATAGAGGTAAGAGAATTAGGGTTAGAAACTATGCAACCCACCTTAAGCTCCAGGCTTCAAGGAAGAAGATGCACTCCAAGGTCCAAAGCTGTCGTCCACCAAGCTGCTCCAGGAGGGTGTATCGGCCACCACTTCAGCTCCAAGGAAGTGTATCGGCCAACACAAGCAGGATGGAGAGGGGTATCGTGCACCAAGGGTGGAGGGGAGACCAAAGGACCAAAGCAGACTAAGGCAAGGAGAAGAGCTACCTATATAGGAAGAAGGGGAGGAGAAACCAAGGTACAACCATGCTATGTGTCATCCACCCAAGGGACACATGTCCACCAACTCAAGCCACCTCTCATGCAAGCCATAAGGCACTTGTCCAAGATGTGCACCATGTGTCCATCAACCAAGCCAAGCCATCTGGGCGACACAACAAGAGCTACTGGGCGACACACCAAGCAACTGGGCGACACACCACCTGCCCTGGGCGACACAAGGCTCAAGAAAGCCCAAACAAGGAACTCCAAGGCCCAAACAAGCTCAACTCAGGCCCAAAGGACTCAAACAACAAGCCCAAGCCTTCCTCTCAACCCTAGAGGAAGCAAAGAGGGGAAAACATCTCACAAGATTTCAAACTTGCCCACAAAACCCTAAACTTGGGTTATTTGCAAGCAGCCCCTCGAACTCTCAACAAAGCACAACCAAACCCTAATCACCACTAAAGGTGATTAGCAAGCACCAAAGCACCAAGATCAAGCAAAACAAATAGGGTAAACCCTAAATGCAGGTCAGGGTCCTTACAGCCATAAACCTCTACAAAAGGATTTCGTCCCCGAAATCCGAAGAGAAAAGCGAGGGATACTTCCTCCTCATCTCATCTTCAAGCTCCCACGTGGCTTCCTCAATGCCACGGTGATGCCAAAGGACCTTCACAAGAACCAGATCCTTTCTCTTCAGCTTCTTGACTCTTCTGTCAAGGATCATCATAGGACCCTCTTCATAAGTCACATCTTTGTCAAGTTCAACTTCAACTGGTTGTATCACTGTTCCTGTATCCGGATGACTTTTCTTCAGCATACTGACATGGAACACTGGATGTAACCTGTGCAACTCTGGAGGCAATTCTAACTCATAAGCCACCTTGCCAACACGTGCTATGACTGAGTAAGGCCCCATATATCTGGGAGATAACTTACCCTTCTGTCCAAACCTCAGCACACCTTTCCACGGAGAGACTTTAAGGTACACCTTGTCTCCCACCTGGAACTCAAAGGGTCGTCGGCGATTGTCTGCATAAGACTTCTGCCTGTCTTGTGCCACTTTCAACTATTGTTGTATCACCTTGATCTTTTCTGTCATTTGCTGTACTAACTCAGGGCCCAAAAGCTGATATTCACCTGATTCATACCAACACAAAGGAGATATACACTTCCTCCCATACAAAGCCTCATAGGGAGCCATGTCAATGCTCCGCTGATAGCTATTATTGTAGGCAAACTCTATCAAACTGAGATGTACGTCCCAACTGCCTAGGAAATGCAAAACACAAGCACGAAGAAGATCCTCCAAAGTCTGAATAGTCCTCTCAGACTGTCCACCTGTCTGCGGGTGGAAAGCGGTACTGAACTTCAACTGTGTTCCCATCGCCCTGTGCAACTGTTCCCAAAAACGAATTGTAAACTGAGGACCTCTATTAGAAACTATCGTTGCTGGCACACCATGCAAACGAACTATCTCATCTACATATACTCGAGCGAGCTTTTCAGCTGTATACGTGGTTTTCACAGGTAAGAAATGGGCAGACTTCGTTAATCTGTCCACTATCACCCAAATGGAATCATGATTCCTAGTTGTCCTGGGTAGACCAACTACGAAATCCATGGTAATATGATCCCATTTCCACTGTGGTATAGGCAAAGGTTGCAACGTACATGCCGACTTTTGATGCTCAGCCTTGACTTGCTGACACACCGCACATCTAGCCACAAACTCAGCCACATCTTTCTTCAAGACGGGCCACCAATACAAGTCCTTCAGACTATGGTACATCTTGGTGACGCCTGGATCCATAGCATACATCGACGTGTGTGCTTCCTCGAGCACCAACTTCCTCAGATTATCAGCATCTAGAACCACCATCCTATTATGATAGCAAACCACTCCATCCTCGGACTCATTGAACCCATCACGCTTTTCGCTGCCAAACTCTGATCTTATTAGCTGTACTGTATCATCTATTTGTTGTGCATCCTTGATCTGCTGTCTCAACGTGGGCTTGATTTGCATCTGTGCTAAAAGTCCAGCTAACAAGGAAACCTCTATCTGTACGTTCATCTGCCGTAAGGAGACTAACATGTCCCGCCTATGGCATACCAAAGAACTCATCTGTGCCTTCTTGGGAGAAGAAGACTTTCTGCTGAGCGCGTCTGCTACCACATTCGCCTTACCAGGATGATACTCGATAGTGCAATCATAATCATTGATCAACTTCATCCACCGACGCTGTCACATGTTCAACTCTTGCTGTGAGAAGATGTACTTCAGATTCTTGTGATCTGTAAAGATCTGACACACTTCCCCATAAAGATAGTGTCTCCAAATCTTTAACGCATGAACCACTGCTGCCAGCTCCAAGTCATGGCTCGGGTAGTTCTCCTCGTGTTTCTTAAGCTGTCGCGAAGCAAAAGAAACCACATGATCTTCCTGCATCAGCACACAACCCAAACCTTTCTTGGACGCATCACAGAAAACAACATAGCCTTTTCCAGGTTCTGGCAAGATCAACACTGGAGCACTGGTTAGCTTTTCCTTCAAACTTTGGAAAGCTTGCTGACATCGATCATTCCAAACAAAAGGTACATCCTTCCTGGTCAACTTCGTCATCAGTAGAGCTATCGAACTGAAGTCCTTAATAAACCTCCGGTAGTATCCTACTAGACCAAGGAAACTACGAACTTCCATCGGCGTCTTCGGTTGTTCCCAATCCGCAATGGATTCCACTTTCTTCGGATCTACTTTGACTCCTTCAGCAGATATCACATGACCTAAGAAAGTCACTTCATCCAACCAGAACTCACACTTACTAAACTTAGCATACAACTGATGTTGACGAAGGAGAGTCAACGCTTGACGAAGATGTTGCTCATGCTCTAGCCGGTTCCGACTATAGATCAAGATGTTGTCTATAAAAACTACAACAAACTGATCTAAGAACGGACGAAACACTCTGTTCATCAGGTCCATGAAAGCAGCATGTGCATTGGTTAATCCAAACGGCATAACCACAAACTCAAAATGACCATACCTCGTCCTAAAAGCTGACTTTGGTATGTCATCCGCCTTTATCCTCAACTGATGATATCCAGACCGTAGATCGATCTTCGAAAACACTGTAGCTCCACGCAACTGATCGAACAGGTCATCTATCCTCGGCAACGGGTACTTATTCTTGATCGTGACCTTGTTCAACTGTCAGTAGTCTATACACAACCGCATCGAACCATCCTTCTTCTTAACAAACAACACGGGAGCACCCCAAGGTGACGTGCTCGGTCTGATGAAACCTTTCTCCAACAACTCTTGCAACTGCTTCTTCAACTCTACCATCTCTGCTGGAGCCATCCTATAAGGTGTCTGTGCAATCGGCTGCGTTCCCGGAACCAGATTGATCTCAAAATCGATCTCTCGGGGTGGAGGAACACCAGGAAACTCCTCAGGAAACACATCTGCAAACTCTCAGACCACTGACACTTCTTCAAGGTTAAGGCCTTTCGCCTTGGTATCCACCACGGTATCCACAACGTGAGCTAAGAACGCCTCACATCCTTGTCGCAACAACCTATCTGCCACCATAGCTGACACCAGACACGTCGGAAGAATCTTCCTATCTCCCTGGAAGATCCACTTCTCTCCAGCAACATCAAACACCGCCTTCTTGGATCCACAGTCCAAGACAACCTTATACTTCTCTAAGGTATCCATCCCAAGGATAACATCGAAACCATGCATATCAAGTGGTATGAGATCCACCTGAATGTTGTGTCCCGAGAAAGACAAAACACAAGATGGACACTCTTCTCGAAGCAAAGAGGAACCATCAAGAGGGGTTTCTAACAACAAGCTATCCTTCTTACAACTAACAGGTAGATGACAGTTTTCAAGCATACTATAGGCGATAAAAGAGTGTGTAGCACCCGGGTCAACCAGAACAGATATAAAGCAAGAAGAAGACATATCAGAATGAAATAACTCCATCTGACCTGTCACCACTCGCGGGTTGACTATCACCTCCGGCTGATTCATGGCATAGAATTGAGCCGTTGCTTGATGTCCACGACCTCTTCTCCCTTGAGCAGACGATCCAGCTTGAGATGCTTGACCGCATCCTCGTCCTCTTCTACCACTGGGCTGTGGTCTCTCAGACTTCTGGAAACTCTGCCTCGGTTGCTGCGTCACTTCAACATCTCTATTCGGGCAATTGAACTTCCAATGCCCGACTTGTCCACAGAGATGACATGCTCTATTGTCAACTCGTGGCCTAGATGGCCCTGTCACTGCCACCGAAGCTGAGCTGTGCGCCTTGGACGGTGAAGAAACATAACCTTTTCCCTTACTCGGAGACCACTGAGATGGTACACCAGCACTTCTCATCACTGACGGTGCTGAAAACCTGGGTTTCTTGAAGCCACCAAACCTTCGTCCTTGAAACTGAGTAGGTCTTTTAAGAGACACCGACACTCTTTTCTCCCTTACTGTCCTCTCGATCCATCGAACTGATTCCACAAATGTAGCAAACCGCTCTCAGTTTTCCAGCGCAGACACAGGGGTTGTCAACTCAGCACTCAAACCCTTCTCGAAACGTCTGATCCGCTCATCATCTGTCACCGCCATGTGAGGATAGAACCTCAACAGATCCATAAACTTAGCTTCATACTCGGTGATGTTCATCGTTCCTTGCCGCAACTTCTCAAACTGACTGATCTTCTCATCCAGGTACGTCTTCAGAAAGTATCTGGTGACGAACTCGCGCCGAAACACTCCCCAACAGATCACCTCACCAGGCCTCTTCTCTTCCTCGATGGTCCACCAGTGACCAGCACTACCCTTCAAAAGGTAGACATCATGCTTTACTTTGTCTTCTTCAGGGATGTCGAGGATCTGGAAAGCCTTTTCAAGACTCATCAGCCACAGATCTACATCCGCTGGATCAGCCGTTCTAGCATAATCCGAAGCTCCGACTCGGCGAAGCCGCTCAAAGGTCTTCCCGATACCCGATGCTTCTCCATGGGGAACCTGTGCTCGTGGAGGAGGCACTGGTAATCGCTCAACCATGAGATTCATCGTAGCCATTAACTGCCCCATAAGCTGTTGGTAGGCAGGGTGTTCAAGTATGGCTGGGTCTGGTTGGGGGACCTCAGGCACCCGATCTTCATGTGCCCGTCCATCTGCTCCATCAACCGATGCAGCATCACTATGCTCAGGAGCATGTTCTTCGTAGTTTCCAGACATCTTAGCTTTTCTTCTGCTGAGGGCAGAAGATTTTTGTAAGATAACCTGGAAAACTCATAAGAACAGACTCAACCTAGTCCTAGATCCCTGTAGACTCAGCGAACCTAGAGCTCTGATACCAAAACTTGTGGCAACACATCCCATTATCACACAGATAACGAGGTGTTACGCGAAAACGTGCGGAAAACACCATAACCACAGATTATCGAAAACACGGATTAATTAAAACCGATTGCGGAAAACTGATAAACTGTGAAACTATTACTTTCCAGTCTTCATCCTGCGCAGAAACATGTAATATAAATATGTACATACACAAGAACTGACACGTGTCCACAGCTCAGGAACAGCTGTCCATCCATCACATGAATTCACCACCTGTTCATATATACATAAAGGCCCACATCCGGCCAACAGCAGGATATACATATATCATCGAACGATCTTCGTGAAACATCGTCAAAACACTGCCAAGGACCTGAGAGTACAGGGATGACTCTAGACTCTACTACAAAACATTTGAAATAGCAGCATGTCCATCGCTTGCCTTCTACTGCTCCTCAAGCTGCTCGTCCGCAACACCACAACCACGACCACGTCTACCTCGACCACCTAAAAAGGGTGTAAACCAGCGGAGTGAGACAATTGAACAATTTTCCTAGCGGGAAACATAGCTCCCCACCGCAACCATAGAACCTCAGCAAGAGAAACTATAACAGCAATTATAACATGAGCAGGTATATCAGAAGCAGTTATATATATATATAGCAAGATCATTCTTACCGGCAAGCATACCAGCTGTACTAAAACTTATAACCAGATGTCTTTCAAAGGAACATGACTATCAAGATGAGATATATCAACATGTAACAGGATTATTAGAACAGCGTATAATGCCATATAACCTGATTATCAAGATAAGACAGATTGCCACATAACATGCAAGGTATAACAAACAAGGCCTCAACCAATGTTTCGTGTTTGATTTGATCAGTGAATACTAAACGGCTGTATTACGTTTTATTATGCCCTGAGGATTTGAACTGTACCGTTCAAATCCAACCTTCAGTTACGAAACCCAAACCGGTGCCATACGAGGTCAATGGAAGAGCCGGACTCCATGACCACCCACCTCATGGTCAGTACATGAGTACAACACAAGCAGGACCGCAGTCACATGCTAAAGTGGTCTAAGCCACAGGGTTAGCTCCATAGGCTACCCATTCTCTAGCCCGCCTTGGTACAGGTCACGACACTAGTAAAACTGAGCCACAGGCCTGATCACCGTGCTCTGAGCCATGAACGCATTCATGCTCCACACATCACATATCCTGAGCCATGGGCCTGGTCACCATGCTCTAAACACGTATCTGAGTATGCAACCGAAGTTACACTCTTACCTACTCATTTTCAAGCTAGGAGCAACCTACAAATATTCAACAATATGCGCTTCCAGGTTAACCCGTAGGAAAACCCGTTTCACCATCACCAAGTCCTGTCGATGATGGATCTATGGCCAGGGCAAGCTACATGATGTATTTCACTGTTCTTAATTAGTATCTTTTAGATGGATTGCAAGATTCAACCAAGTTGTATAACATGCAAGATATAAAGAAAGTAAAGAACATTATATTAGGATCTGATCACATCAACCTGATCCATATCAAGGATCCAACATCACATGTTACCACTTGGCCTCTTGCCAACCATCCAGATCCATCTCAAGGATCATCACATACCACAGGATCTCAATCCTTCATCATGTACTGTCATTGCCTCTTAAGGCCCACTTCATCATCATGGGACCAACACATCACATACATAATCTTATAGAGCAATTATCAAAATATTGTTACTCATTACATATGTCACATAGCCCTTTCATGGCTAAGTCATCACTTGCATGGTTAGGGTACACAATAATCATAAGGAATATGCTCACTATCATGAAATATCATTAAAGATAATCTACTTATCAATATGACACTTATTTGGTAACCAAGTATGTTAAGTACATCATTAACAAACCATACTGATGCTTACCCTTATCTCAAGATTATACAAACAATCAGGGTATACGGAGATCATGTTATGTATACAAAACTAACACTATTATTACCAAAGTCATTATTGTTGCCATCAGCTGTTGTCATCTTTATCATGAGGCAACCTTTAACATAACTGTCACTTAGCATCATTATTACCAACATTATGACCATTAAACAAACTACTAGAGTAGTTATCATCATTCTCATTATCATTAACAATTAAGCATAACAGATCACATCATGCATCTATTACATGAGGGCTATCATCATATACATTACTATCATTAGCATCCTTATTATTTGCAAGGCAACATATTACATATTGATGGTATCACAAACACTACCATCGTTTATTGGTTTATGTATAAGCATCCACTTCTATCACATGAGGGACCGTCACCAAAGAAACTCATACCCTCACTATAGCCTCACAACCCTCATCTAAAGCCTATCACCCAACATAGGTATCGACCAACCTCACTAACCCTATCGACCATCACCCACTACTACCCTATCGGCCAACACACTCTACTAACCCTATCGACCATCACACTCATGCACATAGGGTAGGGTATCGCCCAACATGGCTATCGGCCATTAGGGTATCGCCCACCATGGTGTCAGCCATTAGGGTATCGCCCACCATGGTGTCGGCCATTCGGGAACATAGCCTATCGTCCAACATGCCATGCCATGCTTGGCCCTAACGTCCACCACAAAGATCACCAAGATACTAAAGCCTATCGTTCAAGAGAGGAGCAAGGGAACCATATCGCCCAACAAAAGAGAGGGAGAGAGAGAGAGAGTATCGTCCAACAAGAGGAAGGGTATTGCCCAACACCAAGAACACTCATATCGTTCAACTTAAGGGCAAGGGTGTCGCCCAACACACCCACAATGAAGGGGTATCGCTCAACCCTAGATCACCTTCAACCTCCAACACAAGGAAGCACAAACCCTAAAAAGCAAGGTATACAAGGAACCCTAAACCCAAGAGGGGGATATCGGCCACTAAAGTACATGAGAAAGATGTACAAGCAAGGAATTAAGCTAGTCTACTAACATGTAACAAGGTTAAAGCTAGAGGTAAGAGAATTAGGGTTAGAAACTATGCAACCCGCCTTAAGCTCCAGGCTTCAAGGAAGAAGATGCACTCCAAGGTCCAAAGCTATCGTCCACCAAGCTGCTCCAAGAGGGTGTATCGGCCACCACTTCAGCTCTAAGGAAGTGTATCGGCCACCACTTCAGCTCCAAGGAAGTGTATCGGCCAACTCAAGAAGGATGGAGAGGGGTATCGTGCACCAAGGGTGGAGGGGAGACCAAAGGACCAAAGGAGACTAAGGCAAGGAGAAGAGCTACCTATATAGGAAGAAGGGGAGGAGAAACCAAGGTACAACCATGCTATGTGTCGTCCACCCAAGGGACACATGTCCACCAACTCAAGCCACCTCTCACGCAAGCCATAAGGCACTTGTCCAAGATGTGCACCATGTGTCCATCAACCAAGCCAAGCCATCTGGGCGACACAACAAGAGCTACTGGGCGACACACCAAGCAACTGGGTGACACACCACCTGCCCTGGGCGACACAAGGCTCAAGCAAGCCCAAACAAGGAACTCCAAGGCCCAAACAAGCTCAACTCAGGCCCAAAGGACTCAAACAACAAGCCCAAGCCTTCCTCTCAACCCTAGAGGAAGCAAAGAGGGGAAAACATCTCACAAGATGGCAAACTTGCCCACAAAACCCTAAACTTGGGTTATTTGCAAGCAGCCCCTCGAACTCTCAACAAAGCACAACCAAACCCTAATCACCACTAAAGGTGATTAGCAAGCACCAAAGCACCAAAACAAACAGGGTAAACCCTAACTGCAGGTCAGGGTCCTTACAATCATGAAGAAAAAGAATTCATGTTCTTGTCCTGCATCAACACACATCCTAAGCCATTCTTTGAAGAATCACAAAAGGCAATGTAACCCTTCCCATGTTCTTGGAGTACTAACACCAGTAAACTTCTCTTTCAACAACTGGAAAGAATGTTGACACTTGTTGTCCTAGACAAATGAAACATCTTTCCTGGTCAATTTAGTTAGGGGTAATGCTACAACTCTAAATTTCTTGATGAACATCCTATAGTAGCCTACCAAACCTAGGAAATTGCAAATCTCCATCGGTGTATTAGATTGTTCCCATTCCGTAATGCCCATTCCATAATAGACTCAACCTTGTTAAGTTCTACACAAAACCCTTAGCCAATATGACATACCCTAGAAATGAATTTAGAGTAGGGTAAAATGCACAATCAACTATTCAGTTAAAACAAGCCATACATTGTCAACAAGTAAGCTCCTTAAGTTGATCATATAAAGGAAACCATATAAATCACATTATTAGTACCAACATATTACATTAGCCATCATTACACCTTTTAGAGGAATAAACTTTAGATCTTGACCATTGGGTCAAGTTCATATGTTAAAATCATCAATAACAGTATAGATCTGACCATTGCATCAAGTGACCCAAGAAACCATTGGTCTAAGGATTAATTTCACCAATGTCTTTTCTTGTAGAGGCCATGAGTGCATTATGAAATTCTCCTTCATCAGAGCTTGAACCAATTGAAGCAGATTCCTCCCAGTCCGCATGAGATGCATCCTTGCTCCTTTTGTCCTTTGTGTCCTTCCTCTTGTACTTGCCTTCCTTCTTATCATCATCCTTATTCTTGTAGCTGCTCTTGTGGTAGGGTTTCTTTGCCTTGGGGCATTCACTCTTGTAGTTCCCCTTTTGACCACATTCATAGCATCTAGGAGTAGAGGATGAGGATGACGTTCCCTTGAAGTACTTTCCCTTGGAGTATTTTACTTCATGATCATTGGGGACGTCATCTTCACTTGAGGAGGGAGGAGAGGATCGGAAAGCAAGTTGTTGTTAGAGAATCATTGCCTCCACTTGAGCTTTGAAGGGATTGTCTTTGAGTTTCTTTGATTCCTTCTTCTCTTTCTTGTCATATTCTTCTTGATTGTATAGCCTTGGCTCATGATCTTAAAGGTTTCCAATGAGCTCCTCGGTGGCTAACTCACCAAGACTTCTAAGTTCTTCAATGGAAGTGACCTTGGGTTCCCATCTCTTAGGAAGAGACCTTAGGATCTTGGAGTTGATGGTTCCTCTATCCAAGGTGTGACCCAAAGCAACAAGCCCATTGATTATGGTGTTGAGCCTTGAGTACATCTTGGCCACTCCTTCTTTCTTGGCCTTTTTGAAGTTTTCAAATAGTCCATTGAGCATGTACATCTTCGAATCTTTGACTTATTGTGTGCCTTCATAGGCAATGCACAACCTGTTCCAAATATCATGGGTTGTGTCCCAAAATGAGATCCAATTGAACTCGTAGGGAGTGAGGATAACATAGATAATTCTTATTACCTTGGCATTCACCTGCACCTTCTTGAGTGTAGCTTCATCCCAAGTAGCGACATCACCATCAAGCTCCTTGTATGGAAGAATCATCACCTTCCACAGGTCATAGTTCATCCCTAGAAAGTAGATTTGCATCTTCCATTTCCAATAGAGGAAATTTGTGTCATCAAACACTAGGGTCTCATGGAGAAGCCTCCCTGTAGGTTAAGGGAGCCAAGTGAGTCACCCATCTTCTCGTCTCGTGGGAGATGTGTCCGAGAAGACCATGGTTTTGATACCACTTGTTATATCATAGGGATCTAGAGGAGGGGTGAATAGAGATAAAAACACTTACACAAAATTAGTTAGACCTTCAAGTTACTTCAACTAGGAACAATTTCAAATAGTGAATTTGATGAAAATGTAAACATACATAGCAAGGATGAGAAAGATTGAAACAATCACTGGAATAAGATATTTTAGAGCGGTTCCACTATTTAAACTAGGAGAAAGTCAGTCCACTATGTAGAGAGGTAAAGGCCTAGGATTTTGCAACCTATGTATACTTATATTCCATTATTAGACATACAATTGACCTTCCTTTTCCCGAACAAGGACATCCAGCTTCCCTTTGAGGTCAAGGGAGCCAATAACCTTACAACCAAGGTATTACCTATCCAGAGCTAGAGTCTTCTACCTCACAAAAGTCTTACCCACTCTTGCAAGTAGCTGGAAACCTTCGCCAAGGAGATCCTCTCTTTTCAATGAGTCTTTAGCCTTGAAGGATTTATCTATTGGTATGTATGCCCTGAGAGCCAATCATGGGATGATTGGTGGGATACATTAAGATTGATAGACATCAAAGGCGAGCTTCCAATTCTTTCTGGTTCAGTCATATGAGATAGTGATAGAAAAGATTGAATGTCTAGAGAATGACAGTAATCATAGACGTATGCCTTCAGGTTCATGACCTGAACGATGAGATCATAAGGATGTTAAGAGTTTGTACATTCTTGTTATGTCCCTAGTCAGATGTCATTATGGAAGGTAGATAGACAACAATGACACACAAGACTAGATTGTGGTGTTGGTTGATGACAGAATATCATTAGTCATGATATAGAGATATCAAACAAAACACATAGGTACTTGTTAGAGAACAAGTGTACCGGACAGACCCACCGTGAGTTTGACACATGGAACCATGAGATGGTAGTCACAGTCAGTACTCACAGTGATGGTGGTGAATGTGATTCTTAGACCTGAAATCACTACACTCAACACATGTCGTTGGGCACACTTTGACATCATCAAACGCAGTCCTGAAACATGGATTGTTATAAAGGTGATGATTGGGTGGCTTTGACACATGGGGCTTTTGAGGGTTGAGTGATAGATATGGGATTTGTCCCTCTTGAGGGAGTTTGATATCCATGGCCACTTGATGAGTAGGATTGAGTAAGGCGTGCACGCATGTGTGAATCAGTATATGATATTGATGTCATACATATCTCTTCCAGTCTACTATGAGATCAAGGAAGTGAATGAACGTTGACAGGATGACTGTTCCATGCCTCGAGTTCATTCGGGATATCAGTGACAAAGGAATTATACATTTGCTGTAACACCATTCACGGATTGTAGGATGAAAGTTGTTCTCCAACTTTCTACTTTCACTTGGGTAGCACTGATGTGTGACTAGGCACCGCTCTTTGCTTGTGAAGTCATAAGTGTTATGGACTTTCACTGCCAACGTGAAATGGACCTACAGGGTCACACACATAGGATTTAACCTGGAAGAGGAGATTCGTCCACAAGCAATGTTTAGATTGATTACTAAAGGAGTTTAGTAGTTCAATTAAAGACTCAATCAGTCGATGACTCAATATCGTATGGTTCAAGGTGTTGGACGCATTGATTGGAGTATCAGATTGATTAAAATCGCAATTGACTGATTTTGCCCAACCTGTGCTCCCAACCGATCGGTTCATGTGATGAACCGGTCGGCTGAGGTTGTTGAACCGGTCGGCTGGAGTTTCCAGGCCGATCGGCTCATGCCCAGGTTGAAACGACCGGTTCAAGGGTTGAACCGATCGGCTCAACTGGTGCAACCGACCAGTTGGGAAAAGTCATGTCGGCAAGAATTTTCCTTTGGTTTCAAATTGCCCAATTCGATTGGGAATAATATTGGTATTCGATATCAATTGGGAAAGAAACAAGGAAAGTCTTTTTGAGCTGGATTAGGACCATGAACCGATCGGTTCAGGGCACCAACCGATCAGTTGGAGTGCCCCAAACGACCGGCTCAGGTCCAACCGATCAGCTCAATGGCCGAACCGATCGGTTTAGTTGTGAACCGATCATTTCAAGTTGCGAACCGGTTGCTTTTTGTGGAAAATTCTCGAACCCTTCTACTCCTGCGTTAGTCCCGCATTGCCCGGGATGGAGAACCCTGTCCCATGACTATCCTATATATAGGGGTATTGGGGGCTTCTCAAAGTACAGCTCAGTGTAACCAGTTGCTCTGCAAGTTGTCGTTCTCTCTGGTTTTGGTAACCGTGAGAGAGCCCGAGCAAGTGCTTCCCGCAAAAGGGAGGTGCAGCAAGGGAAGGACAACTGTAGTTGCAACAGGAGGCAGGAGAGCGTGTTGGCGACTAGTACGTCAACAGGAGGGTGCGACTCATTCCACTTCCTTGTGGGACAAGGAGTGTGGAGTTCCAGGTGGTCCGTGTGGACTACTACAGAGGCGGGAGGACACTGCCGCTTAGGAGGACAACTGTCATCCGACAGTCCGGTTCGAGTAGGAGTTGTCAGTCCCGGTGCGACCAGGAGCTGCACAGACACCGTCGAAGTCCGGAGTTGAAGACCGCGCATTGCGCGAGGTATTGTCCCCGAGCAAGCCTCAGGACTAGGTATGATTCCACAAACCATCTTTTCCTATTATATAGACGTTGACGTGTTTCCTCGGTATGGTTTGGGGGAGAAATTTTTTGTTTCCGCTGCCTTCTCTGTCTCCCCTAAAACCCAACAGTGGTATTAGAGCCAGGTCAGCTGCTCTATATTTTAGGAATATCGATATGTTCAATTTTGGTTTGTCGCCTTTATTTATTGCATACGATGCGAATAATATCGGCTTTATGCATGTCCAATCCTAAATCCACAAATCCCTAATTACATATATGATATGTATTAATAATGCACTCGATACGCGTCACCCTTAAATGAGTTTTGTGGTGGATGTGTGTAGTGTGATTATGGCCTATAAACCCTTATCTGTGTGTGGTTGTTTGTGGTTGCTTGCATCTCAGTCTGCGCACCGATCTTCCCTCTCTTATTCCTGATGTAACTCGAAATAATTCGAGATTCTTTCCTACCTTTGCTCCCCCTCGAATGTAACTCAGGGTTTCCTTTCAAAGCAATGTAATAAGTAGAATAGAATTTTATTTCCTGTTATGTCAAAGGCCGGCGGATATCAAGACGACTGTTCAGACGGTCGGTTCAAGGCGTGAACCGATCAGTTGACGTTCCAGACGGTCGGTTCAAGGAGTGAACCGATTGGTTGATGACTGGTTCGAGGAGCAAGACGAGCGGGTGGCGGACATGACAAGATGCACGACGACCAGGTGAACTGATCGGTTGGAGGAGCCAACCGATCGGTTGGTGGCACCCAGACGACCAGCTGAAGAGTACAGATCATTCATGTGATGAGTTGATCTACTCGGATGGCAAGGCACAGAGCTCATCTTGTACAGGTTGCATTTGATGTAGACCTAGATGACCGTGATTCCTCTTGGCTCGAGGAATCACATTAGGATGGCCATAATCATCGCTTTTTATCGTTTGTGCATGTTTTCTGTGGGATATAGCATGTATATGATACGTACTATGTATTGTGGTGATTGGATATGTATATGTATATAAAACCAAATCCCTCATTAAAATATTAAGTTTTAGATGCCTTCCAAATGCGACACACGTGAAAAGCTTGATCGACCAAGTGTGGGCACGCCCTAGCGTGGTGCACCGTCTATCTCGTGGAAGCGTGAAGGATGAATGTGTGGGTCTGCCCTAGCAGGGTGCATATTCATCGTGTTTGCTTTGGGTCGGACTTAACAAGGTGATCTAGATGGGATCTAGTACCTTGAGGCATGGAGATGATCATTGCCAGGAGTTCTAGATGACATCTTATCAAGAGTTGCATATGATGCAAATGGCAAAAGTTGCCTACCTGAGAGATCTATGTTGTGGGTGATAGCCCTAGCTGGTCCATGGCTTAGAGGATTTCAGGATCTTGCCCACTAGAAGATTGTACGCTGCAATCTTCCAAATTGATGGTGAGGGCTATCAATTTGAAGTAAAATAGTGGGAGCGATAATTAATTAAAGTCCTAATTATATCGTCAAACTTTCAAATCAATCAAATAAGTCAAAAATGAGTTTTGGACTAAAATTGCATATTTTCCTTTTGTAGTTCAAATGGCAACAAACAACAACAACTTTTCTTTGCGATCGGTCCTTGACAAAGACAAGCTAAATGGGACAAACTTCCACGACTGGTATCGGACATTGAGAATTGTTCTCACTCAAGAGCGTAAGCTCTATGTCCTGGATACTCCAATTCCAGAGCAACCCGCTCCTAATGCACCAAAGGCAGAAAGGGATGCTTACAAGAAGCATTCTGATGATGCCATTGATGCAAAGTGCTTGATGCTATGTTCAATGAACCATGAGTTGCAGAGGCAACATGAGAACATGGGTGTCATAGAGATGAATCTGCATCTCAGGAACATGTATGAAGATCAGGCACGGCAAGAGAGGTACAATGTTTCTAGGGCACTGTTCAAGTGCGTCATGACAGAAGGAGATCCAGTTGGTCCTCACACACTCAAGATGATTGGGTATGTGGAGAACCTGCAGAGACTGGGATTTCCACTGAGCCAAGAGTTGGCTACTGACGTGATACTGCAATCGTTGCCAGAATCTTATAGTCAGTTTGTGATGAACTACAACATGAACAACTTTGATAGGCCACTGTCAGAGTTGTTGGGCATGTTGAGGACAGCCGAGTTACAGATGAAGAAGGACAAGCCTAAGTCTGTGATGGTGATCACGAGCAAGAAAGGCAAGTCCAAGCGCAAGGGAAAGGGCAAAGCTAAGAAAGGTTCTGAAGCTAGCTAGAAGTCCAAGCCATCTTCAGCTCTCAAGGACAAGGGAGGCGTGACAAAGAAAGGAAATTGCCACCATTGTCAAAAGCCAGGACATTGGAAAAGGAATTGTCCTCTCTACCTGGAAGAACAAAAGAAGAAGGAGGCGACTGAAGCCTGTACTTGAAGGTGTCATGTAAATAAACTTGTAACACTTTTTGAGATATATGATATCAAGATGTAAAGTGTAAAGCATTCTTACTTGGGGCAAGTGTTGCCTTTATAGATAGGAATACTTTAGTTTATTTTCAGCCAATAAGGCATGTAATATAGTTATGAACTGCTATTTCATACTTGCCAATAGATAGAAACACTTTATTTTTGCATATTGTATGACAATGATGGCAATCAATAAAGTTGTGGTTTCAATCTTAAAGATGTGATCTTTGTGGCAATGCCTTATTTATCTTATGATATTTGATATGCATAAGATAAGACGATACCTAAACGTTATAGATAACTCAAACAATTTAATTAGCATTAATCATGAGAAATTCATTTCTAGTTTCCATGTGATGGATAAAACTAGACTCTTTTGGTTAGAAAACTGTAAGGGACATGAATATCTTGGACATGATTGATCAATCTTCACTAATGTAGTGAGAGAATGATTATCCTATTAGGTATAATACATGTGATGTATTTACATACCTATTGGAATAAATGCTAATACTTCAAATGGTGTTTAGAGAAATACCAATATGAATATCTTGAAGTGTTCAAGATTATCATAAATGAAGTACAAATTTGGTAAAGTATTAATTCTTGATGAGATCAATGAATGAAATACTTGGACCAAATGTTTGAGATCCTTATGAGTGATTATGATAGTGTATCATAGTGAACTCATGATTAAGGCATTGTGATGTCTGAATCAAGAAGGAATCATACTCTAAGGAGTTAGAGAATGATTATCAAATAACTGAATTCTTCTTAATAAATGAATACACCACACTAATAAAAGAAATCAAGAATCACAAAGGTTGTGAGTTCTTATATCTTTAACAGATACACCTCAGTTATCTATGTGATCAGTTGTTCATGTGATGAATCAACCATCAAGATGAATATGAGGAACCTAATCTTGAGTTATGGTTTATGACCTTTACATCCTAAATGACATCCATGTGAACCATAAGGTATGACCTTGATGGTAGCACTCATTGGATCATATCCATAAGTGCAAATGAGTCTTAAGTGTTAAGACACATGGATAACATTTTGAGAAGGATGATGCTTGTTGATTGCAACTTAATGACTAAGACATTTGGCATATGGATACTAAAACCGCATACCTATGAGGAATAAAACCAGGATGTGTACGTGACACAGCCTATAAGGTTTATGAATCCACTAATGCAAATGAAGTCTATAAGTTACAATGGACTAATCAATGTGATTGATTGAGTACAAGCAACTCAAAATTGGATCTTTACTTTGATGATATAGTCAAAGGGTTTGACTGATATGTCAAAGATAAAGAAGGGGTCTATGATTTAGTGGGAGCGTATTCACATTCAACATATTGATGTGAATTGGAATTGTTCTAGATTAGAAATCCAAAAGTGGAAATTATCTTTAAGGAAGATAGAGATGTTTCCTATGTGATAGGAATAGAGATCTATAGAGATAGTTCTCGAAAATCTCTTGACCTGGAAAGAGAAAGCATACATTGGCAATCTGTACTGAAGTGTTCAGTATGCACAGATTCAGTGGGAGAAAACTTATCCATGTTACATGGAGTTAGTATCCCAAGGCCAAGTGTCCAATTCTTATGAAGAATGGGAACACTAAGAATAGATATGGATCTATCATGTATGTAATCATCCCATTATCTTGCATGTATGACATGGCAAGAATAAAATGCATTCATCATCTTGTATGTAGGACATGGCAATATGATGTGCTCATCCTGATAACTCACATGTGTGACATGACGAGTGGATGGCTCTCTATTTCCAGTAAGGGTTACTGGAATACCATGAGAACTTGATAAGTGCTTGTGAAGTACTAGTTCTATGGAGATAAGGAAGAGTTCGATGTAAAGAGTTACATTGATGCGAACTTCCGAAAGGATAGAAAATTAATCGCAATATATATACATAAGATGTATAAAAGTGAAAGTTTGTTGATAATTGGAAATGTTCCAATAAAGCCATTTAAAAAGGGAAATGTCGAGTATCTGTGTGTTAGTGAACAACAGTGGATACTATATGGATCTGAAAGTTCATGAGATGAACTTATATTCCACTCATACGTGTGACGTAAAACGAAGAGATGTGAGACATGCAATTTATACAGACTTTGGCAAGGTGTTGCCATTTCTCACTATGTTGGCACTAGAGCACAGTAACATGTGGGACATGTTTGAAGATCACTATGAATATGATTCATGGGTGATTGGCTCGCAGTGCAAGTGGGAGTCTGTTGGTATGTATGCCCTGAGAGCCAATCATGGGATGATTGGTGGGATACATTAAGATTGATAGACATCAAAGGCGAGCTTCCAATTCTTTCTGGTTCAGTCATATGAGATAGTGATAGAACATATTGAATGTCTAGAGAATGACAGTACTCAATGACGTATGCCTTCAGGTTCATGACCTGAACGATGAGATCATACGGATGTTAAGAGTTTGTAAATTCTTGTTATGTCCCTAGTCGGATGTCATTATGGAAGGTAGATAGACAACAATGACACACAAGACTAGATTGTGGTGTTGGTTGATGACAGAATCTCATTAGTCATGATATAGAGATATCAAACCAAACACATAGGTACTTGTTAGAGAACAAGTGTACCGAACAGACCCACCATGAGTTTGACACATGGAACCATGAGATGGTAGTCACAGTCAGTACTCACAGTGATGGTGGTGAGTGTGATTCTTAGACCTGAAATCACTACACTCAACACATGTCGTTGGGCACACTTTGACATCATCAAACACAGTCCTGAAACATGGGTTGTTATAAAGGTGATGATTGGGTGGCTTTAACACATGGGGCTTTTGAGGGGTGAGTGATAGATATGGGATTTGTCCCTCCTGAGGGAGTTTGATATCCATGGTCACTTGATGAGTAGGATTGAGAAAGGCGTGCACGCATGTGTGAATCAGTATATGATATTAATGTCATACATATCTCTTCCAGTCTACTCTGAGATCAAGGAAGTGAATGAACGTTGACAGGATGACTGTTCCATGCCTCGAGTTCATTCGGGATATCAGTGACAAAGGAATTATAAATTCGCTGTAACACCATTCACGGATTGTAGGATGAAAGTTGTTCTCCAACTTTCTACTTTCACTTGGGTAGCACTGATGTGTGACTAGGCACCGCTCTTTGCTTGTGAAGTCATAAGTGTTATGGACTTTCACTGCCAACGTGAAATGGACCTGCAGGGTCACACACTTAGGATTTAACCTGGAAGAGGAGTTTTGTCCACAAGCAATGTTTAGATTGATTACTAAAGGAGTTTAATAGTTCAATTAAACACTCAATCAGTCGATGACTCAATATCGTATGGTTCAAGGTGTTGGACGCATTGATTGGAATATCGGATTGATTGAAATCACAATTGACTGATTTTGCCCAACCTGTGCTCCCAACCGATTGGTTCATGTGATGAACCGGTCGGCTGGAGTGTCCAGGCCGATCGGCTCATGCCCAGGTTGAAACGACCGGTTCAAGGGTTGAACCGATCGGCTCAACTGGTGCAACCGACCAGTTGGGAAAAGTCATGTCGTCAAGAATTTTCCTTTGGTTTCAAATTGCCCAATTCGATTGGGAATAATATTGGTATTCGATACCAATTGGGAAAGAAACAAGGAAAGTCTTTTTGAGCCGGATTAGGACCATGAACCAATCGGTTCAGGGCACCAACCGATCGGTTGGAGTGCCCCAAACGATCGGCTCAAGTCCAACCGATCGGCTCAATGGCCGAACCGATCAGTTCAGTTGTGAACCGATCATTTCAAGTTGCGAACTGGTTGCTTTTTGTGGAAAATTCTCGAACCCTTCTACTCCTACGTTAGTCCCGCATTGCCCGGGATGGAGAACCCTGCCCCATGAATCTCCTATATATATAGGGGTATTGGGGGCTTCTCAAAGTACAGCTCAGTGCAACCAGTTGCTCTGCAAGTTGTCGTTCTCTCTGGTTTTGGTTACAGTGAGAGAGCCCGAGCAAGTCCTTCCCGCAAAAGGGAGGTGCAGCAAGGGAAGGACAACTGCAGTTGCAACAGGAGGTGGGAGAGCGTGTTGGCGAATAGTACGTCAACAGGAGGGTGCGACTCCTTCCACTTCCTTGTGAGACAAGGAGTGTGGAGTTCCAGGTGGTCCGTGTGGACTACTACAGAGGCGGGAGGACACTGCCGCTTAGGAGGACAACTGTCATCCGGCAGTCCGGTTCGAGTAGGATTTGTCAGTCCCGGTGCGACCAGGAGCTGCACAGACACTGTTGAAGTCCGGAGTTGAAGACCGCGCATTGCGCGAGGTATTGTCGCCGAGCAAGCCTCGGGACAAGGTATGATTCCACAAACCATCTTTTCCTATTATATAGACGTTGACGCATTTCCTCGGTATGGTTTGGGGGAGAAATTTTTTGTTTCCGCTGCCTTCTCTGTCTCCCTTAAAACCCAACATTATCCACTATACTCCTGGGTGTTTAGCCTTGTCCTCCTCCTTCACTCGAAGAAGATTTTTGCACCTTCTTCTACATCATGAAGAAGCTTGCACCTTCTCCTACAACATGAATAAGCTTGCACCTTCTGCTTCACTTGGAGAAGCTTTCACCAACTTTTTCTTGAAGAAAGGGAGGTAAATGAGGTAAGCTTCCATGAGTTATCCAAAGAAACTCTTACTGATATGTTAAATGCTTCCAGTTCCTCTAATTTCGAATGCAAGTCTAAAAAGAAGAGGCAAGGGAAGATCATAGATGATTTATATGCGGAAATTGGCATTCTTGATCAAAATGAGAAGTTGCATCTTAATAGCATTGATTCCTTGAAAGGGTAGTTCTTGACCTTGAGCTCCAATACAATAGAGTTGAACTAGAGAATGGTATCTACCTTAATAACATCAATAGTCTTAAGGAAGAAAATCAAGCCCTAGTATATGAGCTTGAATTTCTTAGAACTACAAATGATGATCTTAAGTTTGCTTGTGATGCTACTAAGGATCAAAATAGAATTTATCTTGATAATATTGTTATGCTTAGAACTGAAAATTCTAGATTGCTTGGTCAAGTTAATGGTCTTTCTTCTAGACCCTTATTGCCTAGTAATGAAGTTTCTAGTATTACTTTAGAAAAAGTTTTTTCTCTTACTAAATCCCTCTATTTGGAGGTAGACTTACTTCATGCACAAGATCATATTACTAGGTTATCTTCTAATGTCATTACTCTTAGTGATGATAATCACAAACTAAGAGCTTCTTGGCACAAATTCCTCAAAGGGAAGAAATCCCTCATCGAATTTCCCTCTACCAAACAAGTTGGTACTAGTGGTTTGGGATATGAAGGGGGAGCTCCAAAGAGCAAGCGTAAGGGAAATGGTAAGAAAATGAGCAAGGGACCTCCATGGAGAGTCTTCTGGATCTAAGAATCCTATGGATTGTGCACATTCCAAGAGTGATGACCATTACTCTACTTATTGTCCTTATAAAGAGAAGGGGACCAACCCAAAGATGAAATGGGTCCCCAAGCTAACACTGGATCCCAAGGTTTGAATTAGGCACTGGCATCTTCCTTTCTTGTAGGTAAAAGGAAAATGGATTTTTGATAGTGGTTGCTCAAAGCATATGACAGGTCAAATCAACCACTTCAACCAATTCACAGAGAAGAAAGAAGGATCGGTAACATTTGGTGACAACAACAGGTAAGGTGATAGGTGAGGGTGATCTAGTTGATTCAGTATGAATCAAGAATGTACTTCTTATAGATTTCCTACATCACAATTTAGTAAGTGTTACTCAACTTTGTGATTATGGTTATCTTGTTCCTTTTACCTCACTTGAATGCTTTCTTCTAGATTCCCTCCACTACAATGTTATATATAAGGGAACTAGAAATGGTAATATCTATATTATTATTGTGGAAACACATCCCATTATCATACAGATAATGAGGTGTTACGTGAAAACGTGCGGAAATCACCATAACCACAGATTATTGAAAACACGGGTTAATTAAAACCGATTGTGGAAAACTGATAAACTGTGAAACTATTACTTTCAAGTCCTCATACCCCACAAAAACATGTTATATATGTATATATACGAGATCTGATACGTGTCTACAGCTCAGGAACAGATGTTCATCCATCACATGAGTTCACCACCTATTCATATACATAAAGGCCCGCATCCGACCAACAACAGGATATACAAACATCATCGATCGTTCATCGTGAAACATCGTCAAAACGCTGCCAAGGACCTGAGAGTACAGGGATAACTCTAGACTCTACTACAAAACATCCAAAATAGCAGCATATCCAACACTTTCCTTCTACTTCTCCTCAAGCTGCTCGGCCGCAACACCATGAACACGACCACGTCTACCTCGACCACCTAAAAAGGGGTTAAACCAGCGGGGTGAGACAATTGAACAATTGTCCCAGCGGGAAACATAACTCCCCACCGCAACTACAGAACCTCAGCAAGATAGACTATAACAACAGATATCTAATAACAGGTATAACAAGAGCAGTCTATATAAAAATAGATTATTCTTACCGACAAGCTTACCAGCTGTACAAAAGCATATAACCAGATATATCTCAAGGAATATGATTAGCAAGATAAGATGTATCCCCATGTAACATGATTATCAGAACCAGATATAATGTCACATAACTTGCTTATCAAGATAAGACATATTGTCACATAACCTATAAGATATAACAAAGATATTACACAAACAAGGCCTCAACCAAAGTTACGTGTTTATCTTAAGCAGTATATACTAAACGGATGTTATACATATTATTATGCCCTGAGGATTTGAATCGTACCATTCAAATCCAACCTTCAGTTGTGAAACCCAAACTGGTGCCATACAAGGTCAATGGAAGAGCCGGACTCCACGACCTCCCACCTCGTGGTCAGTACACGAGTACAACACAAGCAGGACCGCAGTCACATGCTGGAGTGGTCTAAGCCACAGGGTCAACTCCATAGGCTACCCTTACTCTATCCCGCCTTGGTACAGGTCTCGGCGCTAGTAAAACTGAGCCACGGGCCTGTTCATCGTGCTCTAAGCCATGAACGCATTCATGCTCCTCACATCACATATCCTGAGCCATGGGCCTGTTCACCATGCTCTTCATACATATCTGAGTCTGTAACCGAAGTTACACTCTTACCTCCTCATTTTCAGGCTAGGAGCAACCTACACATATTCAACAATATGCGCTTCCAGGTTAACCCGTGGGAGAACCTGTTTTACCATCACCAAGTCCTGACGATGATGGATCTATGGCCAGGGCAAACTACATGATATATTTCACTATGATTAATTAGTATCTTTTAGAAGGATTGCAGGATTCAACCAAGCTGTATAACATGCAATATATAACGGGAAGTAAACAAAATTATATTATTATTTAATCACATCAACTTGATCCATCACAAGGATCAAACATCACACGTTGCCACTTGGCCTCTTGCCAACCATCCAGATCCATCTCGAGGATCATCACATACCATGGGATCTCAATCCCTGATCATATACTGTCAATGCCTCTCAAAGCTCACATCATCATCATGGAACTTAACACATTGTACATATCATTATATTAACCAGAGTAATTACCAAGTGATGTTACTCATCACATGTGTCTCATACCCCTTTTCAAGGATAATCATCACCTGCATGGTTAGAGTACACAATAATCGTAGATTCAATCATAAGGAATATGCTACCATCATGAAATGCTATTCATGATACTTCTACTTATCATTCTTACACTATTTGTTGATCAAGTCACATCATCAACAAGCCATATATATACTTATCCTTATCTCAGAACTATATGAATAATCAAGATGTTCAAACATATAGAACAAGTACTATTGTTACCACTACCATTATGTCATCATCATTATTATCATTATTATCATTATGCAAGCTACTAGTGTAACTATCACCATTCTCATTTAACAATTAAGTACAAGGATTGCTATATCATTACTATCATTATTGTCATCATTATTATGATCAACATTATTACTATCATCTTCTTTATTATTAACAAATATGCATAAGGATCACATCATGCATCTTATTACCATTACCTTCCTCATTATCATCCCTACTACCATTAGCATCATTATGATCAGCATTATTACTATCATTATCATCATGCAACTACCATTATCATCATTATGATCAACATTATTATTGTTTGCAAGGCATCATATTCATTGTTGTTATCACTAATAAGACACCACCATCATTAAGCATAAACATTCACTTCCATGACCCATGAGTCCATCATTATAGGATCACAAGACTCTCATCATAACTCATCACCACCCTCACTAAAGCCTATCAAGGCCTGTCGGCCGACACACACACCAACCCTATCGTCCATCATCACCCAAGGCTGTCGCCCAACATGGCTATCGGCCATTAGGGCTATCGGCCAACACCAAGCATAGCCCTATTGGTCAACACCAACAAACCATCAAGAGTCATAGGTCTATCATTCACCACAAAGAAGAGGGTGTCATCCAACCATATCGCCCATCATGCTTACCATATCGGCCAACACAACAAGATGTATCGCCCAACAACATCCATCGGCCAACTCAACCTCATCGGCCAACACCTCACTAGCTTGACCTATCACTCAACACAAGAGCACTTCACCATGTCGCCCAACATAAGGTACTCATCTCGCCCGACACCAAGTCAAGAGAGGGTCTCGCCCAACTCAAGAACAAAGGACCATGTCGCCCAACATGGTCACCATCATATCGGACAACATGACCCTAGCTCACCCTATCGCCCAACACATGGGCAAGGGTATCGGCCAACCTCAAGAACACATCATGTCGTTCAACTCAAGAACAAAGGTGTCACCCAACATACCCAAAACAAGGGAGGATATCGCCCAACACTAAGGCAAGAGAGGATGTCGCCCAACCAAGGGTCATCACCTACCTCCAGCACAAGGAAACCCTAAACCCTAGAAAGCAAGGTGCACAAAGGAACCCTAAACCCTAGCGAGGGATCGGCCACCAAAGGTACACAAGCAAGGTACAATTCTAAGCTACTAATCTATGAACAAGAACAAGAACAAGAGGTAAAGAAGTTAGGGTTAGAAGTTATGCAACCCGCCTTAAGCTCCAAGCTCCAAGGAAGAAGATGCACTTCAAGCTCCAAGGGATGTTGTCCACCAAGGCTGATCCAAGAGAGGGTATCGGCCACCACTGCAACTCCAGGAGAGTGTCTCGGCCGACACAAGAAAGAGAGGTAGGAGTGTCGTGCACTCAAGGTGGAGGAGAGACCAAAAGAGCAAAGGAAGCTAAGGCAAGGGAAAGAGCCACATATATAGAAAGAAGGGGAGGAGAAACCAAGGTAGATCCATGCTAAGTGTCATCCACCCAAGGGACACTTGTCCTAGGGTTCAAGCCAACACTCTAGCACACCAAGAGACACTTTTCAAAGATACATACCAAGTGTCCACCAAACATGGTCAAGGTTGGACCAAGCAACATGGGTGACACAACTAGCAGCTCTGCTGGGCGACACACCACCTTGTTGGCTAACACAAACCAACCTAGGGCGACACACTCTACTCCAGGTCGACACACCACCTCTAGGTCGACACACACTCGTCCTTGGGCGACACAAGCTTCACTTGGCCGACACAAGGCTCAAGCAAGTCCAAACAAAGCACCTCAAGGCCCAAACAAGCTCAAGCAAGGCCCAAGAAACTCAAACAACAAGCCCAATCCTTCCTCTCAACCCTAGAGGAAGCAAAGAGGGGAAAACATCTCACAAGATGGCAAACTTGCACACAAAACCCTAGACTTGGGTTATTTGCAAGAAGCCCCTCGAACTCTCAACAAAGCCCAACCAAACCCTAATCACCACTTATAGGTGATTAGCAAGCACCAAAGCACCAAGATCAAGCAAAACAAACAGGGTAAACCCTAAACGCAGGTCAGGGTCCTTACAATTGTGCTTGACTCTATTAAGCCTATTGTTGGTAGATGTCTTGTTTCCAATTCAAATGATATTTCTTTGTGGCATCATAGGCATGGTCATGTAAATATGCATCAATTGAAGAAGTTGAGAAAAAAGGATTTGGTAAAGGGACTTCCCAATTTGGATTTTGAAAAGGATGAGGTATGCAAACCTTGAATCCAAGGAAAGCAAACCTAGTCCTCCTTCAAATCAAAAGGAGTCCTTAGCACCAAAAGAGTTCTTGAGCTTCTTCACATTGATCTATTTGGAAAAATGTTTATGCAATCGCTTCATGGTAGCAAGTATTGTCTTGTGATTGATGATGATTTTTTCAACATACTTTGACCTTAATTCTTATTTCAAAAAGTGATACTCTTGATGTTTTTTGACTTTTTGAAAACGAAACTTCTTGCCGCATCGTCTCTATCCATAGTCATCATGGGGGAGAATTTGAAAATGATTTGTTTGAACGGTTTTGTGATGAATTTACATATGCACATAACTTTTCTTCACCTTGAACACCTAAAAAAATGGGGTTGTAAAGAGAAAGAATAGGTTACTACATGAAATGTCTAGGACTGTGCTTCTAGAGTATGACATTCTAGAGAAGTTTTGGGCCAAAGTCATTAGTAATTAATGTTTTGTGCAAAATTAAGTTTCTACTCATCCATCTTAAAAGAAAACCCTATGAGTTGTGGCGCGGTAGAAAGCCTTCCATTGATTTCTTTCATGTTTTTGGTTTTCCTTGTTTTGTTTTGAACACAAAGGATTCCCATGACAAGTTTGATCCAAAGTCTTACAAGTCTTTATATCTTGTCTATAACACTATTAGAAAGCCTTATAGAGTATTTAAAATTGAATCGTGTAAAGTAGAAGAATCTATCAATGTTAGATTTGTTGAGACTAACCCGTCTATTTCCAAGAATGTGGTTAATGATGAAGTTGTAAGTGAGGTCATCCATATTTGGTAGAGCTCAACATTGTTGATAAAGGAAAAGAGGTGTTGGTTGATGAAGAAGAGAAAGAAGAAGAAAAGATGGATCCTACTCCCTGCTTTGCAAAGAATCATCGTAAAGAGCTCGTCACAGGTAATCCTTTTGAAAGGGTGAATATGCGGGCTGCCTACAACAAAGAACAAGAAGATCGAGACTTCATCTCTCATCTTGAGCCAAAAAATTTCAAAGAAGCTCTCAAGGATGATGAATGGATCCTAACCATGCAAGAAGAGTTGGAACCATTCAAGAAGAACCGAGTGTGAACTCTTATTCCAAGACAAAGTGATAGAAAGATCATTGGCACCAAGTCGGTCTACGGCAACAAGCTTGATGAAAGCATAAAAGTGGTAAGTAAAAAAAGCAAGGTTAGTTGATCAAGGCTACAACCAGTAGGAAGGTATTGATTTTGATGAAACATATGCATGTGTAGGTTGACATGAGTCAATTAGAATGTTGCTTGCTTTTTCTAGTCATAAGAGTTTTTTGCTTTATCAAATAACTGTTAAAAGTGTGTTTTTGAATGGTACAATTGAGGAGGAAATATATGTTTCTCAACGTCCCAACTTTGAACATGATAATTTTCCTAACCATGTTTATTTGTTATAAAAATATTTCTATGGACTCAAACAAGTACCTTGAGCTTGGTATGAGAAACTAAAGAACTTTTTTCCAAACAATGACTATATCATGGGCAAAGTTGATTCTAGCTTGTTTCAAAAACACACTCTAGAAATTTCTTGATTATTCAATTTATGTTGATGATATTATCTTTGACGAAACTAACCTTGATCTTTGCAAGGATTTTAGAGCTCTTATGCATAGTGAGTTTGAGATGAACATGATGGGGGAGCTTACTTTCTTCCATGGCTTTCAAATCAAACAAATGAAAGATGGGAATTTCAACAACCAAGGCAAGTACACCAGTGAACTACTTAAGTGCTTTGGGATGGAGAACATCAAGCCAATGGAAACCCCTATGTAAAACACCACCAAGCTTGACATAGATGAGCAAGGAGGAAAGGTAGATGAGAAGCTCTATAGAGGTGTGATTGGAAGTTTACTTTATTTTACTTCCTCTAGACCCATTATAATATTTAGTGTTGGCTTGTGTGCTTACTTTTAATCAAGTCCAAGAAAATCACATCTCATAGAGATTAAGTTGATTTTGAGGTATCTATCCAAAACTCAAAATTGGTATTATGTTATCCCAAGTCAAGGTACCTCACTCTCATTGCCTATAGTGATGTTTATTATGCATGTTGTTTGATTGATAGAAAGTGCACAAGTGGCACTTGCTTCTTCCTAGGACCATGCCTAGTTTCTTGTTTTTCTAAGAAACAAAGCATTTTGGCCCTTTCAACTACTGTGGCTAAATACATTGTAGCTGGGAGTTGTTGTGACCAAGTCATATGGATGAAGCAAATGCTCCAAGACTTTAACATTTATTTTGATGCTTCTCCTATCTATCGTGTTAATACTAGTGCAATAAACTTGTCTTACAATCCTATATTCCATAGTAGAGCTAAACATATAGAGGTACGTCATCACTTTCTTCATGACCACATTGTCAAGAAGGATATTTTATATCACACATGTGGACAAAGAGAATCATCTTGCGGACATTTTCACTAAACCTCTAGCTAGAGTTAAATTTTCTTTTATTAGATCAAAACTACTTATAATGGATCTTGATGATATTGACATGCCTTCTAGCTAGTTGTTCTCTTACCTATATGTTCGTGCTCATGCCTTGCCAACCTTATGTTTGCTATTTGCTAAATTCTCGTGTTTTCATGCCTTGTTTTACTTTTTTTGGGTGTTTTTGCAAATGAATGTTTTATTGAAAAATAGAACCCTATGATGAGAAATGTACCTCAATATGTGTAAAATACATGTTAGGCTAGAAAAATAAATTTATATAGCACCCTTGAGGCTAGGAATTAAATTTTCTAGGTTTGGACTGGTCGATCATTTAGTCGAGTTGTTTTCTAGACAAACTCGACCCATCACTATATGAGAACTAAGCTGACTTGCATGTTTGGTCGATTTTCCACCCCATAAAACTTGACTGATCGTGCAACTAGATTAAATTAAATTAGGGTATTAGTCGACTTTTATCCCTCTCAACTAGATAAACTCGACTGATCCCAAGCTCCAGTGATCTAGTTCTTCAGCCCTAGGTGTGACTCTCTTCTCCCAAGATTCGTTTGACTTCCCCTGCCACCTCCCACACCCATCTTAGGTGGTTAGGCGACCTGTTTGTGATGTTTTCTTTTCTTTCGGTTACCTTTGCTTCTCCATCCGCCTTCTTGGCATCAAATTGTAGGAAGAGAGTCGTCCATGTTGTAGCACCATCATCTTCATCTTCTCCTCACCCTATTTCTTTTGATGGAACCTCCTTCTTATTCTCTTAAGCTCTAAACAGCTATATGGAAATCCTTCCTAGGAATCCCTTCCCTTTTTGAGCTTTCTATGAACCTCATTTTACCACGAGTGAGGTTATTAAGCAGGTCGTTGAGGTGTTTTCGACCCATCACCTTAACGTAGTGTGTGTAGAACTCCTATGCTACTCCAATTTTATTACTAGCACCAAGGAGGCTCATGAGTTAAATACAAATCTCCATTGGAACTGAAATACAAATGTTCCACCATTCGATACTTAGGTAGTTCTGACTTCCATGATAACTCGTATCAAATCTACCATATCTAAAGATTGCTTGAATAGATGTTTCAATGGTACTAAGATTACTGACTCATGGAGGGCCGACTCACCTGATTATTATGACATTCTTGACCCTGAGGATTTCTACAAAAGCAATGATCTTACACTTACTGACATTCATAAGTTTTTGAAGAATCCCAATATCCACTATAAGAAGAAGTCAACCATGCCATCCTCTTCCCTCAATATCAAAAACGGTATTATCAACCACATTGTTAGATGCAATGTCCATCTGAAGAAAAGTCAAATGAAGATTGTGGAAAACATCATTGTAATAATATAATGTCTTTTGAAGAATATCATTGTCAAGTGGTCTCATCACATTCTTCATCACATGACTTGCTTTGACTCTGGGAAGAACACCTCTGCATCCATCCACCTTATCCTGCCTTGATTTGTGGTCTTTTTGCTTTAACGACTCAGAAAACTCTTTTCCATGATCTCCATTATAAATCCGTTCAGAAAGGATTCAGCATCTGTGAGACTACCATCAAGAATAGCTTTCTACCTACCTTCCCTATCACTCATGGAGCCTCATCCTCCACCCAGGCCCCTCCACCACCTGCCCTGACTGTGCCTCTTTTCATGTATAAAATGAAACCCTCATGGGATATCTGATGCATCAATAGGTGTATAAGCTTTAGGTTCAGGATCATCTACACCAAGACCTTTGTCGTATCATGTCAACCATGAACCTATCATGTATCCATCCCTACCCTACCTACCAGGCTTAGCCTGGAGCTGACTATGCTTCCTATGCATATAATCAGTTCTAGCATGACCCTCCACCCTTTGTTGCTTCTGCTTTCACCCCTACTGATGATGGTGGACCTACCCTTACCCCTAATGTGTCTCCTCTACTAGATCTGCATGTTGGTCCTACTACCAATCTACTTGCTATTCTTGATGGGACTTCTGCTCCCTCCTTTAAGCAAGCAAATACAATACATGCATGTGGCATGTCATGGGCTGAGTAGAATGTCAGGTGGCCTGGTTGTTCCTTTGGACCTCTCACTAATGAGGAGATGCCAGACTAGGACGTTGCTAAGGATGTTGACGATGTTGAGGATGATGGTTCTGAGGATGCATGGTTCTGATGATGGCTTTTCTAGCTCTTTTAGTGATGATGGTGAGGCCACAATTGTTGCTTGTTCTATATGATCTGATGATGATGAGGACTAACAACCCAAGGATGAGGATGATGATGTAAATGGTGTCATAGATAGTTTTAATGTTTAGGTCCATAGTCCTTAGAGTGCTTATATGTATTTATATCTTTTTGTAGACTATCATGTATTAGAAATTTGGGCCGTATATATTTGAGTCATATCATTTTATCACCTTGTTTTTTTCTCGTTGGTTTGTAGATTTTATCTTCAGACGATACATTTAGTGTTGTAATCTTAATCCCATGAACCATAACTCTTTGATTGACTATATCTTATGTGTTTGTGGTTTGTTATTCCATATTTTGATTGTGACACTAGATTTCTTATTTCTCTTTGTTTCATCTCTGTTTGGTGTGTGTTATATGTGGTTTCTTGTTTTAGCTTGTGCCTGTGGAGAAGACATGTGCTTTTTAGCCCTTCTAATTCCCTACATTTATTATGATAGAGGGGGAGAACTGATCTCATGCATATTGTTTTATTTCTTATATGATCCTTTTCTTGTCAATTATCTATATATCGTGTGACTTGCTAGAGGACCATATAGTATACATATGTACTATGGTTATTTGTGGAAAGACTAACCATGCAGGCATAGGTAAGCATGAATTGAGGGGGAGAAAATAGCATTGTTCATTCATGTATCCCCTCGCAATTCACAAGGTAAAGTTTTAACTCTCACATTCTTTCTCAAAGGTAAAGGTTTAAATTTCATATCCTTTTCAATATGTTGAGGAATGGTTTTTCATTGTTAAAAAGGGGGAAAATGTTGACCTAAATGTTACACATGGTCCACATTTTGATAATGACTTAACCATTCCATTCATATGTATCTAATATGTTTGTTTGAGATTGATTTCAGGCATTAGGTACATGAAAAGGATTAAAACTATCAAGCCCTGGCTTGTTATAGTTCAAATCAAAAGCAATGCAAATGTACTTTTATGGAAAACACTCTAAATCACCTTATATTATATTTTTAATCATTTGTATTGTTGATATGACTGGTAACTAAGATGAGAAAAAATCAAGAAATCTCAATTCAAACGTTTGATCACTCAAAAGTAATTTTCCAAAATTCATTATAGGTTGTTGATCGGTTGAGATTCAAACTCGACCAATCCCTTGATGAGTTTTGAGAATTCTTTGGTTCGATCAAGTTTGTCACTCACAAAACTTGATTGATCTGTGCTCTCAGAAAAACTAATATCAAGCGATTAGTTAAGTTGCACACAGGATAAACTCAACCGATGCTTCAAATTGTCTTTTTCTCATAGTCCAATTGGTCGAGTTACCTTTATGAAAACTCGATCAAATGCACTGTACAGAATGTGAAGAAAAAGTGATTCTAGCCATTGGAGAGTTGCAAAACTCGAAATTATATCTGTTTCAACCCTTAAAATGACTAGAAAATGTTCCTAAGTTTCCTACCCTATAGTGGACACCCCCATCTATAAATTGGACCTCTTGGAGTTAATTCCAAGGTTGCTCCTTCATGCTATTCAAGCTCCTCACTAGCGTTGAGTACATCCAGTCCACTTGAGCCCCTTTCTCTCTCTTGATTACACATCAATTTGTCATTATGAGTGTGATAGGATTTATGTGAGAGATTTACTTCATTGTATACTTGTAAAGCTCTCAAAGCTTCTCTTCTCCCAACCCCTTTCTTCAAAATCAAGTTAGTGAAATCTTCTCCAAGTTAAGGAGAAGGTGCAAGCTTCATCAAGTTGTAGGAGAAGGTGCAAGCTTCTTCAAGATGTAAAAGAAGGTGCAAAAAGCTTCTCAGAGTGAAGGAGGAGGACAAGGAGGAAGATCTAAGAGTAGAGTGGGTAAATCCTTTAAGGCTAAGGACTCATTCCAAAGAGGGGATCTGTTTAGTGAAGGTGTCTTTCTTACAGGAGTGGGTAAGACCTTGGTGAGGTAGAAGACGCTAGCTCCTGATAGGTAAGACCTTGGTTGTAAGGTTATTAGATCCCTTGACCTCAAAGGGAAGCTGGGTATCCTTGTCCAGGAAAAGGATGGTCAATTGTATGTCTTATAATGGAATATAAGTATACATAGGTTGAAAAATCCTAGGGTTGACTTCACTAGGTAGTGGACTAACTCTCTCCTAGTTTGGAGAGTGAAACCACTCTAAAATAGCTTGTTCAAGTGCTTGTTTGAATCTCTCTCATCCTTTCTAAGTATGTTTAGATTTCCATCAAATTCACTATTTGTAATTGTGTGTAATTGAAGTAACTTGAACGTCTAACAAATTTTGTGCAAGTATTTTTAGCTCTATTCACCCCCACCCCTCTAGAGCCCTTTGATTCAATAGAATTAAGGTCTTTTGGATGATTCTTGGGTTGATAGATTCATCCCATGCCCAAACCATGTAAAGTCCTTATTCTTCTTCGGTACCCCTTGGATTATCTTGTTATCATTCTTACTTGGGCCAAGATCCATGGATATTCATGGTGAATGTGGCTCATCTAGCTAAAGGACTCTCATTTCTTCTCTCTTTTCCTTAGGAAAGGCTAAAGCGTGATAGATAGAGCTTTAATGGAGTTTTTGATAAAGATTAGAGGTTGAACTAGAGTAAATCTAGAATAGAAAGGCTTTATCCTAAAAAAAATAGTGGGTTTCTTTATCCTCTCACTACGAAAAAAAGATCATTTAGCTATAATTATTTTGACTACATATATTGTATTTGTAACTAAAGACTACTTTTCCTTACAATTTATATATATGTAGGTAAAGGATATGTATTCAATTATGACAAATATAAAAAAATGACTACATATATGTATTGACCACACATTGACACTCTTCCTACCACCATCTGTCAAATAACCAAAACGACTGAAACTTTAAATTTTTTTACGCGCACTACTACCCCCCACCCACCCCTTTTGCTGTGATTTCTTGCTCTACGCCCCTGGCAATCTCGATAGCACCCCCTTGAACCCTACCTTTGCATCGTTCTCTCTGCGTCACTCTCTTCTCTCCCTAAATCCCCTATCTAATTGCCCTTTCTCTCTCTCATCCTATTCTCCTCCCACACCCCCTCTATCATGCTGTGTTCGCACCCAGCCTCGTACACCGTCAGACAGGAGGCACTGCAAAGACTGAGTCATGCAAGGAACCAAAAGGTGAAGGTGAGGAGAAAGGTCGAAGAGCATCTACTGAGGTACACTCAGTCTAGATCAGATATGTTTTCTACATAGCTTCCCCCCCCCCCTTTGACCCCCCAATTCCCAATCGTTGTGTTCCTATTACCCTGCATATCATATAGAAGATGAATATCAAAAGCATCCATCCCCCCTTCCGGACCCCCCACTCCATGTTGCCTATTACTAATAGCATGAGAAAGAACTACAAATTGTTCCTTGCTGGAAATCAACACTAAAGGTGTGAGAAAACATTGTGCATCATTGAAAATTTTCATCTCCCAGCCTACTCATCACGCCAAGACCATGTTGTCGATCACGCCTCTAAGAACCCATGCCATTTAGACTACTCATATCTCGTACGTCTTCATAACCCATTCTAACTACCCACATATACTTTGGTCGGCCATTGTATTTAGTGGTGAATGATGTAATAATAAGCCATTATTTCCTGTTTGCTTCCTGTGTTGCCAGGCCTCAGCCAGCCCATTTCCAGCAGGTCATATTCTTGACCATCTAAATGGTTTCTATTGTGTTATTTGTGTTATGTGGAATCTATATGCATCTGAAATTCACAAATCTAAGATAATTCTATATAGTTCTAGGATTCTATGAAAGATGATAGTTCTCTCCTTAATCAAAAAGAAATTTTCATGGGATTCATTGCTTGTCTCTATGTACAGAATCATGTTCCCTTGAAAATAAAATTATTTAGGGCCCTCTCTAAATATAAGAACACTTGTCAAATAAGTGTCTTAATATTTGCACCAGTGCTGACTGGTATGTTCACATTATTTAAGAGAATAGGTTAGACAATGCAGCGATAAGAAAAGATAATAAGGCCAACAATGATAATCGTCATTCCAGAATTTTAAACAAATTAACACCACAAAATGGGAATAATCTAAGAGAGACAATCTTGTGTTGTTCAATAGATCTCAACTGCCTTATTGATTGAACCGTGATGTCTTCTTATGGAGAAGGGACAAGTTGACCACTTGAATGGCAGTAGGGAGCCTACCTATACTGTAGAATAGTTATAGGATTGACTGAGCCAATGGTCCTGGAAAGGTGCCTTTGGGTCACATATATGGACTGGGGGAGTCTAAACAAGATCTCGTCACATGACATGGGCCAGAAAGTCCATGGGATTCCTAGTTCCAACTCCAGGAGGAACTTCTGTTCAAATGGATGTGGCCTGAAAACCGCCACCACCACCACCATCACCACCAACAGGCATCTGAGAAATATAGTAGTACATCACATGAACTAGTTGATAGTAGCTTCATAGAACCTGATTAGTGCATGACAATGTTGATGCCATCTAAAACATGTAAAACACTACTGTGGATTGAAATCCATCAATGATCGTAGGTTTTCTCTTGAACCTGACCTTTTTATGTTTGGAAAAATATTTGCATGAGATGGTTTTGGTATCTAATTTGATGTTTTGGGGATGGATCACCTCTATCACGGTTTTTCTCAAATACACATTTCATTTCATGATTTATTTATTGTTAAAGTATCTCTTTTTACTGTATTTGGGAAAGATAACAATTCAGTTATATCAAGATATTATTTTCTAGAGTATCTCTTTTTCTTCTTGGCTCGAGGACAGTTGATGTGTTTTTTGCCCTGATGGTTATCTTTTCTGGAGTATGCAGTTTATGTTCTATCGTTCTTTCAGATGATCCTTCCTTGTGATAAGCCTACCTTCTGTCTGGTTGTGTGAACCTGATGTCGGTCTATGAAGGTGGTAAGGAGCACCACCTTGATGGTGTCGACACTCAAGATTGCAATATTTTGAAGACAAATTCAAGTTTGAAACACCTATTTGGAAAACTATTCTTTCATAATTGAGTTTCTTTCGTAGAAATTTTGTCATAACTGAGTAATGAGTGCTGGCTCTTTCTTTGGGGGTTCCTTTCTCCAGTGATGGTTGAATTTCCATCTTGATGTGGATGTCGATGTTCCCCTCTTACCTCTGATGGGCTGCAGTTTTTAGATGGCCTACTTGGTTAATGGTTTGTTGTTCTATTGCTTCTTCCCTCATGATGATTCTGGTGATGGTCGAGCCCATCCTCTTGGATGTCAACACTCCTCTCTCACTCCTTTTTGATAGAGTCCACTGTTGTGTTGCAGCTCTCTGGATTTGATATGCTGGTTGCTTGGTTTCTGAATTGCTATTTTCATGCGGCTTATGTACCTTGGTTTTTTTCTTCCTCTAGATGGCTGTTTGAGGTTTAATGGTGTGATGTTCTTTGTATCCTTCCTATTGGTGGTTCTTGTGATGGTTGAGCCCAAACACTCCCCTCTCACTTTTTCCATTAGTGTGCCTGCTCATGTGGATTTTCTTCTGCTCCCCTCTCACTACTGATAAGTGATGGTTGAGCGGCTTGAGCCTTTATGTTTCTACATTCTCTGAAGCCTATCTGGGGTTATCTCGTGCCGTTCTTGAGGATGGCTGCTTGTGTTTATATGGATCTTGGGTAGTTGGTTCTTGTGATGGTCGAGCCCATCATCTTGGAAGTCAACACTCCCCTCTCACTCTTTTCTTCTGTATGAATGACCTCTTTTCTTCTCAATGCTTGATCATGTTGGTCTTTTTTGCTCCCCTCTCACTACTGATAAGTGATGGTTGAGCCTTTTTGCTTCTGCATTCCTCTGGAGTCTTTTTCTGAAGATTGCTCATGCAGTTCTTGTTGATGGATTTCTTGATGATGGTTGTCTATCTTTTATTTATCTTGGGTAACTGGTTCTTGTGATGGTCGAGCCCATCCTCTTGGATGTCAATGCTCCCCTCTCACTCTTTTCATCTGGTTTCCTGATCATGGTGGTTTTTCTTCTGCTCCCCTCTCACTACTGATCAGTGATGGTCGAGCCTCTTTTCTTCTGTGTTTCTTTGGAGCCTTTAACTGATGATATCTCCAGCAGCTCCTATTGATGGCTCTTGCATTTTCTTATGAGATGTGATGGTCGCTTGCATGTCTTGTTGATAGTGATTTATGATATGTATCTAGTGATGGTTGAGCCCGATGCTTCCCTCTCACTAGTTTTTTATTCTGCTTCAAGGTTTTTGTGCAATAGGAGTAGGCTTCTTGGCTCCCAGCAATCTGCCATGGCTCCTTCACTTTGCAGTGACAGTTGTGTCTTGCCTTTGGTGATAGTTGTGCCCCATCCTTTTGGATGTCGATGCTCCCCTCTCACTTGGTTGAAGTGATGGTTGAGGTCCTTTTGTTCTCTGGTCCTTGCTAATTTGTGAGTGTTTGAAGATGGTTCTGATGTTGTACTCTTCCTGCTCTTTCTGTTGAGAAGTGACAGCAAGCTTTTATGGTTGTATTCTTTTTCCTGGGTTGTTGATACAAGGGGTGAGTTAGTGACAGAACTCGACTTGTTTTGATGCTTTTGGTGCTGGGAGTTTCTACTGAAGCTGGTTTGTTGTTCCTTTATGGTGATTTCGGGCTTGTTATGTTGGAATGGTCATTTTAGTATTCAGTTAGTCTCTGAAGATGGACTCTGGATCTTCATATCTTCTTTTGGTTTGAGGCTCATCTGGTGGAGCTTTATGTGATTCCTTTCTTTTTATGGGTTATTCATGCCTATATTCTCTCTTTGGAAGAGGGTTTGTTTCTTATCTTCTTTTTCATAGATACCCCATTCTGTTGTATAGATAAGTTTTCTCTTTTATCTAGTTCTCATTTGGGAACTAACACGCATTGTACTTTCGAATCAAAAAATGAAAAAAAAGCAACAAAAGTTTTGACTGACCAAAAAAAAGATATTCTTTTCTCAGTTCATTATTTGAGTGAACCTAGAGGTTATTAGTATGCTTTTATTCTTTGAATATGTTTTTTATGAAATGGTTTTAGCATCTGATTTGAAGATCAGGCAATGCACTACCTCTAAAAGAGTTTCTTCTGGTTTGTTGAAGAAGCCCTTGTTCACTACATTTGGCAAGAAAAGTATAAGGTTTCAGTTATCTCAAGCTAATCTTTTTTCATGGGAGGAAATGAATTCTTTATTAGTGAAAGGCAAATCATTTAATAGCTTGAATCAATGCTAACACTTCCAAAATTCTTATAGTGCATATTTTGAGGTTCTGTGTAATTAAGCAGTGTATGCACATTTTTTCTACAGCTACTACTACTATAGAAATCATAGTGAAACTGTATGGTGATTTTGGTTTAGGATTCTTGTTTGCACTTTAATGCACTACCAAGCAGTTGAACCTCCCATCCTACTTACTTACACCACCCCTAGACACCTACTATGTGCCTCCTTGGGTGCTCTTCTACCCTACTTGTTTTCTCTCTATCATACTCTACTTCTTTTTTTCATACCTCTCCTATCTACTGCCTCATGTTCCATCCTTTTCCTACCCATTACTACTGCAAGAACCTATAAAAGAGATAGGAAGGGAATTGATACAAGAGTGTAGAACAGTGCAATGTGCTTGGATTTTCTGAAACCATGTAGTGATAAAATCAGACTGCTTTTAAAAAAGCAAACTTAGTGGCAAGAACTGGCTCATTAACTAGCCTGACTAGCCTGAGAGGGTGCCTAATGATATATATCAGCTAGAAAGGTGCCAAAGGGTGAAATCAGATGTCAAGGTGCCCTGGATTACCAATGAAACCTCTATGTAGATCGACTTTTGAAACATTGTACATACCCATTTTGTAGTTGACATCTTTTTGATGCTATACTACATGATCCAATCACATGGATTGGACGTATACCACAGATTATATACGTTTTAAAAATCTTCTCAATCTGATGTATATGGACTTGACATAAAAAGAGGATGTATATTTATCTAAATAATGGTAAGTATAGAATCAAGTGTTGGATGGGAAACATATATATGTTACATGTGCTCGCTAGTGAAAAATGCATTGTTTATTTGCAAAATTTACTATTTTAATGCCAAAAATTTTCCATTAAGTATACAATCTGAATAATAAATGGATAGTTTTGATATAATGGTACCCTAGCCACCAAATTTTTAGCTCGTTTGTAAATGTATACCCCTTCCAACAAAATAATATATCACAGTGGCAACTATCGCTCAAATAAGTGTATAGATTATTCATGAAGTGAGTGAATGTAATGCCACATTGGTTGGATTTGAAGTTAGGTTGATGTGACATTGAAAGAAGTGAGTTGTCTTTAGAATTTTTTAGGTGTGAGTCTAGGTTAAGTCCGACTTTATAAATCTCCACACACATACACACATGACATTCTATGCATAAAATGTCTAGAATATAAATATACAAAATACTTGGTTGTTTTCTTTGGAGGTGAGATATTATTTTCTACATTAAACTTGTTTGTTAGTTGTTAAGCTCGTACTTTTATAGCTGTTAACTATGCTGATTGATATTTCAACTTTTTTCTTTTATGCTAACTGTTCCAAATGTAGAAACAAACTTAATTTCTGGTTTAAATTGTTGGCGGCTTGATTCCAAAGTAAACCAAAACTAGTCATCTTTATATAACGGCCTGCACCAGTATTTATGTCTATCTTGATCTTTGGAATCAGTCTTGAACTGAATCTGAAACAAATCCTTTCTATCTGAATACTAAAAAATCAATGTCTACTCAAAACTAGATTATAGGCTACTTACAAGGTGAATGTAATGCCTCTCTGGTTGGATTAGACATTATGTTGATGCCATGTTGAGTTAACCAAGTTCTATTCATGATTTTCATTTAAATGCATGTCTGAAATGACTAACATATAAATATGAAAAATAAAAGCCTAGGTCGGCTAGTGTCTTAGTCTTAAAGAGTACAACTCAAACAACTTTGGTATTATATAAATGCATGTATGCTTTCATGTAGTTTGAAGTCCATGCTATGTCGGGTATTCAGATTCTAGCCACAACTGATTCTTGTATGGTTGAGCTTTCTTTGTGTAGGATTTTGATGTTGATCTATGACATTAATAGGTTAACCTAGGTTTGCATTTTATTTGTTGATCCAATTTTTGTTCATTGAAAGGTGAGCAATTCCTTTTTGCTTGTACACTTGGTTGCTAGTTGCAAAGTTTCATGCTATCATTGTTATGTTTATTGTGACTGATATTTCTTTTTGATTCTTTTGTGCTAACTAATCCAACTAAAGAAATGGACCAATATTACTTTTGGATTTTTGCATCATCATTTTGATCAATTTTGTTTATTCCAAGGTTTGGTCTTCCTATAAAATCATAATTCTGCTCCACTGATGACTTTTAGTGTTTGAGAGCCATAGGGCATTAGACCATATGTATTTCTACGTAAAACAAAATATTTTTCCTCTTCACTTTATTCTCGATAAGAATAGCAATGTGTGGTGCCACAAGTGCATTCAATTTTTTATGTACCCGCATATTATTCTAGTTGATAGAGAAGAGGTACGATCACATGTTTATGTCGTTATGTATGTGCTCGTCTAAATTATTTCTGTACCAACATATTACCTACTAGAATACTAATTATTTTTCTAGGAAAATACACGATGATAGATATTATAATTGAATTTCTCATGGAGAACGTGTCATCTAGGGATATCCTATTAGTCTTCAAAGTCCTAAAGATTTGTCTAAACTTTACCGTCATTGATAACACTTTGTTATAGCTGCTGACTTCCAAGCTATATTCATGCAACTTTGTTGTTAGCTTGGCAATCTTTTCTATTATGTTCATATTTATGATAAGATATATACGTCTCTGCATATATTGATCAAGACAGAAAAGAACGAAAGTTGTTGATAGTGTGAGCACAGACTTAGCAGCTGCCACAAGCTAGCATACTTTCTATCTTGGTAATATAATTGTTGAACTTGTTTTACTCTCATCCAATGCTATATAGTGTTCCATGTTGCAATATATATCTGAAATAAAAGTTTTGAAAATGTACCATATTCCCCAACTAGACGCTCGTTGCAATAATGAAAACTTTGGCATTATAACATAATAAACAAGCATTTCACCTAGGTACTGTAGCATGTAGGCCTTGATTCCAATTTCCAGAGTGCTACTATGAACTAGCATTGTAGAATTTCACGACTTCTACGTGTGATGGCTGCCATGGTGCTTCTGTGGGTATTCATGGCAATGTTTGCATACTATTCATCAACTCACCTATATAAAATGTTTTAGGATGTTGAATGGAAGAAAATCACACTTAAAATTGCATTAATTTCCCCTGCCATTCTTTTCTCTATATTCTTTATGCTGAATGCTCTCATTTTAGGTGAGAAGTGTTTCTAGGGTTCCTTTTGGCTTGTGATTTCATAGTGCCAAAGCTAAATCTATTGACTACTGGCTCTAATAAGATTTGTAATAGTGTTGCAAACCTCTCAGGATATGGTTCAATAAGGATTTGATAGGAAGTCTGTGTCTTGATGGATCCATGTTCAAGGTTGTTGCAAAAAGACCAGCTCATGCAACTTGTTCAGTTCAAACTGAAATGATTGCATTACCTTGACTGGACTCTTGAGCTGCATTGTCATTTGGTTATTGAACCCATTCATTCGGACCCCTTTTTTCTACACTCTCATGTTAAAGCTAATGGCATACAAAACACAACAGACATACATCATCTGCATCAGATCTAGATGAGAGGTAAAAAGAACTTTAACATGAGAGTGTAGAATCATTCTTATGCCCTAAAATAACCATGCAATGCCTAACTCTATTTGTCATTATTTGGACAGGTCTATGTTGTGTTTCTTGTTGTGGCTTGATTGTGTCTCAATGGATGTTGTGAATATAGCTGGGTCAACTACAAATTTTGTTCTTCCTGGAAATTAAGTAAGATATTTCAATCACCAAGTGGGCATATATGATTTTTAGATTTTGGATGATTTATGACATTTAATCAGGTTTATAAGAAATGAATACCACAAGTGCATTGCCAGAAATCATGGGGCGGATACCATCCACCATAATCTCCAGAAAGAAGATTATTTGCAAATCTCAACATATACACATAGCAGAGTTTTTTTATTGAGAAAATAAGTTGAGAACAACAAGGTAAGGAAATGCAACTATGGTCTTGTGCTTTTACAACTCTATTTTTCAGTGCATTTACACCTGGTTAAGCAGCTATTAAAGCTGATGTTTGATGGCAGGCAGAAAATACCATGTCGAACGCCTATTCTTCTTCTTTTCTTTTGTTTTCCCAATGTTTTTTTTGTGAGTTGCAATGGCTGGTCTTGGACTTACTGTCCTCACATGTGAAATGTTGGATTCAATGGAAATAGGGAGGCTTTTCCTCTTTTCAATCAGTTCCACTGTCATAAGAAAAGAATAAAGAGATTTTTTTTCCAATACTTCTATGACATGTGACTCTACAGGGAAACTCCTTTGCACTACTTGGATTAGTATTGTGAACAAGAAGTGGGGTTTTCCTGGATTCATGGATGGGTTGTCATGGGTGAGCATGTGTACTTGGGGATTGAGACTCTTGTTAACAATATTATGGATTTATCACTTTAGAGGATAAGTATTTAAAGAATTTCAATACTAGATTAGTATTCCTATTTTGTGAAACTTCAATACTAGATTATTTCCACTTGACATTTTTAACATATTTGTTTTTGAGAATGAGGATAGTTATGCTCAGTACTAATCACCAAATAGAAATAAATAGATTCTCTCAGTTCTTAGAAACTAATTTCTTTGTGTTTGCTATGTTGACTTGTAGAGATTTTATACCTTACTTTATGTTAATGAGGGATCATCCAGGATTTCAAGAACATGTAGGATCGCTTAGTATATGCACCCAAACAAGTGATAAGTATAATGACCAAAACTTCTAATTGCTTCAGAAAATTGATGTATGGGAATTCAGATTGATTAATATTGTTAAGTTGTTTGGGTTGTTTTAGATGATTCCTAATTTAGGCTAGCTAATTGATTCTGTAAATTTATGATGTATATCACAGGAATACTAAAGGAAAAATAACCTTTTGCCCCCAAGATGACATGGTGACCCTAAAAAGGTTTGGCATGAGTTAAGTAGGTAATCAAGGGATCTGCAATGCAGTGGTGTTCAAACTACTACGTACCAAAAAATCATAATGTTGCAAAGTAGCTAGAATTGATCAAGAGACATATGAGCTACCTCCTCAATAAAAACACTAAAACAGACCCATGACCTGCCACAAAATATACAAGATGTGGTGTATATCTTCACCAATTCAGCTTTACCATTCACCCCTTATTAGACTGATGTTAAATAACTCTCAGTTCCAGATTATTAGGGTGGAGAAGCATTCTGAAAGTTATGCTTTAAGTGAAATTTGATTCTTTTTATGAAAATTGATTATATGTGGTATGATTGATGCTTCTTACTGTAACATGCTTGTGATCCAACATTCTAGTTTTCACAAGAACTACAAGCATCCTTGTATGTAACTAAATGATCTACTTTCCAATTTTTGCAAGATTGTTTTCTTGGAGAACGTATGTTTTTTGGTGGTTTGGTTGGATCCAATGTTAGTATTATTTTCATGCAGTCTTAGAAAAAGTTGTTTGGATTCATAATAAGTTGTTTGACCTCTTGATAACCTCTCAAACCCTTGTGCTATGCTCGTTTGAGGTTGATGGTGCCTTCTGATATGTTTATCTGACCGTGTTAATATTCAATGTGTGATAAAGCTATTCTGGAGAACGCCGATGAAGTTTTTCGCGTTCAATTTCTACTTGAAGGGATTTCTCTTATTAAAGTCATTCTTTAAGTTTACCATCCTATATAAATTCATAAGGATCTAGATATCCTTTGAAATTCAAGTTCCTAATGTTAGAGTGATTTCTTTATATGAAGTTTTCCATATTAAAAGTACTATATTGCCCCTTAATCTAGGGATGTCCAGTCCCTAAGTCTTCGACCCTCCCTTCTCCACCACATGGTTCTCTATTCTTTCCCTTCATTCCAAAATCATACTCTCTTTATTGTATTCCTACTCTTTCTTCTTTCAATAGTTTGATATGCAACACCTTCTTCTTTTTTGCTATCCTAGACTTAAGGGATGAATGTAGCTCTTGTTCTCATCCCTATCATGTTACTAAGACCCATCAAGGTGTGCCCAATGCCCCTTGACAAGAGATTGGCATAGAATGAGGTTGGATGCCCCTTTCTTCTCATGATTGTCATGGACATGACACCATAGCAAGGTGATAATGTCAGTGTTGTCCAGGGCGCCAACTAGGGAACCTTGGGTAGTCCCCTGGGTTCAAATACAAGATGCATAGCCAAACTAGGCAATCTAGGTGTATGCCTAAGCACTTGGGTGTGCCACCTAAATAGTTTTAGACTGGATTATGGGTGTCCTTTAAACTATAATCTCGTTTGGTGATCAATAGTATATAAATTTTCATGTCCTTGTTGTAATGACCTTTTACTGATAGAACAGAACTTTAAATGTTTCTTATATTTCTTTTGGTTACATTAGTATGAAGTTCAGATGTCCTGGTTATGTTTGACTCCACAGGTGTGAAATTCAGTGTTCTATAACAAGTTTGTAGATGAGCTATTTGTATTACCAATTTGAATTGTTCCTCAGTGACTATTTACACTTTATTCTGCTTCAAGTTTGCAATCTGAAATAGAACTATTTTTTGTACACTTCATCTACTTTATGTTTGCATTCTTGAATAGTAGGTTGCAAGCATATGATGTTAGTTTGACATGGGCCAAACTACGCTATCCTACAGAGGAGAAAATCCTCTCCAGAGTTATTATTCTATTTTCCCTTGATGCCTATAAATATATTGATGTTTTATAATTGTATCTTATTCTTGATACTGAACTTATAATTTTGTATGTCAATAGGATATCAGTATCTTGGGGAGTAAGATGTTTATGTATGTTAGTTTACTGTGTGAGTTGGGCACACTTGATTTTGATACTAAGTGAACTACTTGTTTAGGCTATCTCTCATATGAACTATGTGCACGAAATATGAATAAAAGACCTCTATATGTTGATGATAAACAACATCTAAATGAAATATAATGAAGTTGTGAACTACTTGAGATTGATTGTCTTTAATTTCCTAACTAGCTGGATTAGAAAGATTGGTAGGTTTGTATTCATCTCAGTAATGTTGATTAGAAAGACCAGTAGCTTTGTATTCAACTCAGTAATGTTGGATTTAGTAACTTGATTTGAGTGAAGTATATCATATTTTGGAAAAAAGTTACAACAGTCTACCTACAGATGACGAGGTCAGAAGATGTCACATTTTAATAATGTACATTTTTCATTGTTGTGAATGCTCCAAAACAGAATTAATGCAACACATGTTCCAGTAAAGTGACCTTTTCTCTCTTCTTCCTGTCCAAATTCAAAGAGATATGTTAATGTATTATGATTGAAGTGAATTAACCCTCTCATTGTTGTTATTATATGTAAGGATGAAGTTCTATATAACACCTTAAAGGGTAGATATTCACACACTTTGTATATCTAATTTTCTGAACTATATGAAGACCTAGGTGTGATGCTAAATATGATGGAAAGACACCAAACATGCTAAAGATTTGAAAGAATATTATTATGATTATTAACAAATGTTTAATGATCAGTTTTCAAGTTGAATATTTGGATTTCTACAGGTCTACTAATAGAAACGACCTAAAGGAAACACAAACATGTTTGAGATAGATAAGTTTTTGAAAATAGCCTAATGGAAGCTCTAATGTTTATGTCTGGTTACATGTAATGAACCATTTGTTTCTATTTCAGTCTTCATCTACTCTTTACCTCTTATATGTCTCAATGTAGTTGGTGCAAGAACAAGATATAGTTCAGTCACTCCCTACTCAACTTTTGAGCCATGGCTGATGGATTTCAAGGAGGGTGTTGAACCGGTATAGGTCCCCATGGGATGAACATTAATTGAGAAGCAAAATTTGTGAGGTCCGGTCCCATGGGAGCAGTGATTACAGAGCAGAAAGGCTAGAACAAATCTATATGAGCAACTCCTCCATCACTTTCTAATGCAAGCATACATGCATCCCTCTTTCATTCACTTCTTTTTTTGGTATGTGTCATATAGGAAAATGCATATCATGCTTCTCTCATATTTGATTATCATGCATTATTAGTCATGTACTCCATGAAATTCATTATTGAGTGTATGACTAAAAATTACATGGATTTAAAGATAAAGGTAGGATGGGACTACCAATTAGGTACCCTTACAAGTCCAGCAGGCCCTGACAGAGGATATTTTTTTTGTCAATCTACACAAACATATCATTATAATGTTCTAGAGGTAAGGTGTATTCAATAATTCCAGAGATGGCAAGTGCATTACGAAAGCTTCACTGTGACTTGACTACTGTGTTGCTGGCAGGTAAATTTTTCAGCAAAGAAGTTGTTGTCTAGACATTTGATTCAGAACTGGCTATTCACTTGGGTGACTCTAATAATCTTTAAGATCTTATGGATGAAATCTTGAAACATTTTCCTCTGCCACTACTAAAGGTAAACTTTGTTTTGGTAAGAGAATCTAGCTTTGTGTGCGATAACCACTTTTTTGTATCTAGATTTTTTTTCAAAGTCTAGTTGATACTTACATTTTTTCTTTCAATCTATGGTCCTTTAGATTCCGTACTTGGAATTTATGATTTTGTTCATAGCCTTGAGCTGCCATTCACTTTCCTTACTGAGATAATGCAACTTATTGTCAAAGCAATTATACCACGATAACAAGATTAATAATTGAATACGCCTCTAGACTATTTTTAACTAGATTGTTCATGTTCATAGTTGAATATTGATTACTGAAGATATCTGAGATTTAGTGCCTTAGATGTTGGAGATATCCCAGATTATCCATATTCACTTGCTTATATCTTGAGACTCCATAGTGGTAATGAGCAGGCCACAATAGGAAGTCAGATCACAAGAGCAGGTTGTGCAATGGGTAAATGGTGCTCTGAGTGGACTAATGAGAAGCTTGAGATATTGAAGGCTAAGGATTCAAGTGTGGTGTTCATAATTGGACACTCACAGTCTAAGGAAAATTAGCCTTCCTCTTTTGTCAATGAGGTTGTCATTGATATTGTGATTGCATTCCTGAACGAAAACTACAAAGGACCTGATGGAATTTTGTAATAGGGACCTTTGTCTAATCTGTAAATCATCTGATCATCCACATTTTGCAGAAGAGTGGTATTACTGGCACCAGGGGTCAACCCATAGAAGGAATGAGTGATCATCACCAACACCTCTTGCTTCTAAAAGGGTTATAAGGTCAGAATGGGCTTCATTGACATGTGCCAAAAGCAAGGAATGTCAATGCCCAAATGTCATCCAACACCTTCAAATAGGGCATTCCCCATAATAGCCTCATTGGATTCACTGATGGCATTTCTTGTGAGATGGGCACACAGTGGAGAGCCAATATGTGTGTGTGTTAGGGTGAGAGTTGCTTCATCTGCAGCCTCATGGTTCCCAAGAGGACCATATGAACAACATAAATATGTTTTAACCACCCCTCAATACCAGCTTGTTAGATTCCCATATGAACTGTATGGGGCCTTTGTTGTGAAGGAGAAGGTGACATTTTCTCTCAATTCTGTTAGGAAAACCAAATACAGTACATTGAATAGGGCAACAACAACCTTGAGTTGTTGCAGACCTGTAGCAAGTAGGAAAATTATTGGAGTCTACATTGACACCAGTGCCGGGCGCAGACACTTCCAAACAGGATCATGACAACACAAGACCATAAACTAGTCCTACAAAGCATCCAAATAGGATTCATAACATTGTCCTTTAGGCCAAAAGCACAAGTATCCTATGAAATCTGAACCAAAATCCAGAGATAGAATGAGCAAGGATCAACCATCCCAAAGGAAGACCACCACTCTCTTAAATCTCATCCCAAAGACACCCAAGTCTACAAAAGACCATATCAGTCCTTTTAAATTCGATCCAAACTTGAGTGACTAAGCAAACTAAAACCAAGCAATAGAACCAAATTTACTCCATATGAGGATATCCATTGAAAGGACACAAGAAGCAATATGTATGCCAGAACACTACCATCACCCTGCATTACAGAATAAACACTCAGCAACATCAAACAGAACACCACAGAACCCTGATAAGGTCAATTGCTTTATATTTGTAGGTCACTCAATGGAAGTAGACTCTAAGTAACCAAGCAAACAACCTCAAAAGTAGTCAGAAGAAGCTAAGTAATTCAGAGGTAAAAAAAACTTGATTCAAACATCACAAATGCAGATCCCCACTCTCGTATTCACATCCCTCAGAGAGTCAGGAAATCTATATTAGCACACAAATGACCTTTTTTATGTCGATGACTACATTTGTTCTTAGTTCTCCCTTATTACTATGGATATAACCATCTAACCTCTATCCCTTCCCCTCATACCTGTTGAATTGGATTCGAGAAACATTTGTTTATAGTTTAATTGGTTGCTTCTTGTGATAGTAATATTGGTCATTTAGATTTCTATGGAACTGAATTGAAACACACAACTATTGCATAAATCTTGATGGGGAAGGAAAAAGAAGATATGTGAACATTCACCAAGGAATGATAATTTACATGCTTCCTGTAATGTGTAACATACATCCTGGACATGTCATGAAGGTTCCTTGCTAATATCATGGCTTCCTGATAGTTGTGTTTTCTAGAAAATCTTCACATATATTGTGGTCATATGGCTTACTGATGAGTTCTATTAGTCATCCTTCCTATAAAATAACAAATGTTTGTATTTCCCTGAACTTTGTATTTCCCCATTGGAAAAAAAGACATGCTCGATAGTATGAGGTTGCTAAGGTAGAGAATTGATGGCTTGGTTTTTTCTTTAGGCATGTTGTTGTGTGCTCTGCAGCTGACAGAGGTTCAGCTGGGCCCTTCTTTCTTTTCCTTCTGTAGTAGGGGTCTCTTTGAAGACTGCAAAAGATGATAGTTTCTGTTGCAGCTCTCTCAAGGTGTGTTGTTGTGCACTTTGTTGTTGTTAAAGGTCATGCTGGGCTTATCTTCTTTTTCCCTTTGCTGCAAGGGTTTCTTTGAAAACTAATGAAGACGTTTGGCTTTGCTACAGTTCATTCAAGGTTTTGAGCTCTATCCAACAACTGGTTTCTTTTAGTGTAGTTGTACAATTCGTTGTTCAGGTTTCTTAGTTTGGGTTTCTGTATAGTTTTCCCCTTCTTTTTTGTACATATCATATTTCCAAAATAGCAATACAAGGGAGCTTTTGTACCAAAAAAAAAGGTAGAGAATTTCTACCCTAAAGGTCACTTAGGTTACTGAGCAAGGTGGGATAAGGAAGGCATGCAACAAGGTTGGTCATCCTTAGTGATGATATACTACCTGGTCTGAGTATAGGGCCAATGGACCACTTTATGCAAAACTATAAATATACAGCCAATGGTCATGGCTGTTGCTCCATCACACATGGTATCTAATTGGCTGGCTTCTTCGAGACTACATATATGGCTTCTTGTGTTGCTTGATGGAGCGGTTGTGGCTTTGACAAGGTCATTTGAGACTTTCTTTCTTGCTTTGTTGGTTCTTTGGGAGTCAACTACAAATTTCGGATTATGATTTTTCTAGGTTAACAGTTCTTCAACTCCCTAGCAATTCCAGTAGTTGTTGGGTTCCTTTATTGATTGAGATGATTCTTAGCCTTGATGGTGGTCCATATGATGATGTTGCTCATTGGTTGATGGTGCCTGTTGATTAGTTTGAGATGATCTTCAGATCTGTTTTACTGGTCCTCTATTTTATCAGCCTTATTGGGTTATGTCTCAACATTTGTATTTGGTTGTTGAGTGAGTTTATTTTTATGAAAGAGTAGTTTTTGTCTAACTCTTGCAATGTTCTTTTTTAGCCAATTATTTTTGCTTCCCTTACACAAACTTGTGCAGTTACACAGAAAGTAAACGAAAAGGGCAACATGCTTTCTGATAAAAAAGAAAGTTTGCAAGTCACAACAAATGCAGAATATACTATGAATTTTTTATTTAAACATACATCATTTTCTTAATTTATATAAATCATTTCAATAATTCTGAAGGATCCTTGTCTTTTGTCAGAATAATGACAGAATCTCGATAATTATAAATAAAAAAAGAAGAATTGGTGCAACCTAGATATCTGTAGTACAACAACAATGAGTTGTATGATAAATAGAAGTCAAGAAAGTGATAGACTTACTCTATGAGAGTTTCTTCACATGACATGATAGTGATTATGATCTTGGAGATTCTGTTGTGTGAGTTTGACTAGAACTGGCTACCTTAATCACTGCCTAACTACTAGAGAAAAAGAGAGCTGATTTAAAGTGGTAACCATTAGTCTTTGCTACTTTAATCTTTATGTTATCTGGATGTAAAGGAATGACACTATGTTCAAAGGTAAAATTATGGGATCTTTGTGTCATGGAACTGAATTCTCAGATCTAATAAAGACTATAATTCATAATTATGTTCTTTGCACTTATGATTGATTTATTATACCTTCCGAGATGGTCTCTGAGACAATTGTCTAGTGAAGATTTTGGTTATTCTGTGACGACCTGTGTTTTCTAGTTAAAACTTTATAGTACAAACTAAACATGGCTTAAAGTTGTACTTGTCCTATGATTTTCTTGCTAATGGATGAGTCCTGGTTTTGAAGACTTATCTTGTTTTTGAAGTCAAGTGTTGACCTAAAGTTTGCTGTAACTATTTTAGTTATTTTTTATCATATGCTACAAGTTTTCAAATGTGTTTCCAGGTTACTACAAACCCGGTGGTGGAGTAGCAGTGTGCAGGCGCCCTCTGGCTATCTAGTGGTGAGTAGCAACTACTGACTTTTTTCATATTGGAACCTATATCGTGTTATTCTTGAACATTTATTAGGACGTATTTTATTGTATATCTATAGATTATATACTTTCAGGTCATTTTTCTATAGATCCCTTTCAAAACAAAGTCTTTTGTTTGTTTCTATTTTTTCCCTTCTTTGAATAAATACTAAGAGAAGTTTACATGTTATGCTCTCTCATCCTATAGTTGTATACAACATGTGGGAAGAATATCGCTTGCACGCATCTCATCAAGAAAGTGTTGGATTGCTGCAGATTATGATTCAAGTGTCCTTACCAAAATGTTGAACCCATGTTTGAAGGCTATGAAGGCTATGTTGATGTTTCTCAATCGATGCCAATTGAATTCTTAACCACTGCTATTGCAAATGCTCCTGCCAAAAAAAAAGAACAATGCTAGCTTAGAGGTTATGTTCCCTAGCGGATCATAATGAACATGACGTGTTTGCAAAGGTGATTGGATGCAATTGCAATCGCCAACTCATCAAACAAAAGGAGAAGACAATAAAGACACTGGTTGAGAAATATACATACTCTTTCGCCAAGATGCATGTAGACCTCAGTGAATCATTAATATATGTATATCCTTTTTTTGTACACATTGTGTAATAGGGGCAAAGTATACGCCCTCCCCATGTACATTTGACATTTCAGTATAAATGAAAGTAAGATTGTTGGCATAATGAGTATAACTTGGTCTAACTACTATTATTTTATTACTAAAAGATATTTTGTACTGCCAGATTACAGAATATATGAATAATCTAACCATGCATATATGTATGTGTAATAAATGACAATACAAACGTAGCTAGATGCATAATTCAACTATATATATACACAAACACACACACATAGAGTGACTACTTCCTTTCCCTACACATTAACTACACATAAAATGTATTAACTTCATCTTTTTGCTACATACTGACTATATATGTAATTGTAGTCATACATTTATCTATAATTGTACTTATATTTAAATATGTAAGGAAAATATCTAGCTACACTTCTAGCTATATATAAATTTGTAGCGAATGGATTATCTAACTACATATTTGAAAAATATAGTTAAAGGCTTTAGCTATACGAGCATATACTACAATTTGTATGTGTAAACAAATATGTAGTTAAAGCCTTTAGCTATAAAATATGAGGTTTTCGCTACAATTTTTTTGTAGTTAAAGACCATTTTTTTAGTAGTGTCTCATGATTTAAACCTACTATTATGACTTAATTTGATGGAAAATTCATAGTTTTCAGTTGTATGTCTAAACGTTGAATCTGTGCACACTGATTAACCTTTTTATGTCATAAACATGATATCTTTTATCTTACCTAATATTATTAAAATGATCCATGATCGAAATATCATTCTCTATTAATCACATGGGAACTAGAATTCAAAATCTAAGTATTTATGCCTTGAAATACCTAACCTTTGTAAAAAGAGAGAGAACCTAACTTGCCATAAAGGTGAATCTTTTTTATTTACTTTGGTACCAAATTGTGTATAACATGTTATTTCTTGATCCTCATGTTATTATTATTATTATAGTTCATGTTCATAAGCTTATGTTCTCCAAATCTCTTATGCGTTAAAATATCAAAATTTGTGTTCATATTCCCAAAACTGGGCACTTTTAGGGTTTTTGAGTACGCTAGAGATGGAATTCAAAAAATTTCACTGTTATTCTTTTATAATGATTACATATGATGCAAAAAAAATTCGCTCTTCTTCTTGTGGACTTATTACTATAGTGGCATTCTTTGTGTTTTAAGTGTTTATGCCCTACATGTGTACTTTGAGTTATCTTATGAACCATAGTATACTTCCTAAAATAGTTTACATTAAAATCAGTCATTCATGAATCCGAATCTGATTATAAAGAAAGATTTATGACTATTAAAATATACATGTCATGTATCATAAGAGAAAAAAGAAGGATGAGAAAGGGTGCATGTTTCTTAATTTCATATGAGTTTTAACAGTAGATGAAAGTGTTGTTATGATAAAGAACCTTAATGTAAAACTTATATTTCTAACATGTGTAATATGTCTTTAATATATTTATGACATTATATGTTTGTATAATAATGTGATAAAATCTAACATAGTAAGATGGAGTTTGAATTCATGATATTTACATGCAGGCTCGTTTTCCATGTGATTTATGCCTTGAGTGATATGGTATGGGTTTCATATTTAGGATGATGACATGGGCCAAAATAATATGGTTAGTATATGTTTTATTTATGATATAAGATGATGAATGATATGCTAAATTCTTCAGGTGGAAGAAGTAATATGATCTTGTGTCTTAATAACTTTTCTCTTAATGATGATCTATGTGCTTTACTATAACCAAGTAGGCCCTAAAAGAGACATAAAATGATATATTATTGAGTTGTATTAAATGCTCTTGAGAATAATCAAATATAATAGTTCCTCATGATGATGTGGGTTTTACTACACTAACAAACTCACTTAGGGATGAAATCCCTAAGTTTTTACCAAAACCTTGTGCAATAGTACCACCCGCAAGTGGACGGGTCTTATTGTAGTATAGTTAAGGATTGAATGCCAAGGGAAAACATTTTTAAGAATCTTGCTATTCGAATGTGGATCAACTAAGACTAATATTTAGAATGAGAGTTGATTTGGGTTTAGTTAAACTAATTGAAAGGAAAGTAAAAGAATAGGATTAAAGTTGAGTATAGATTAATGATGGGAATCACTGGGGTGGAACTGGGTTTCACCTTTACTACACATGAAAATACATCCAAAACACATCCAAGCAAGATACAACTATCCAAATGGAGTACCAAACCTTCCATTAGGAAATGGAGTTTGTGTAAGCATCTCCACGGGCTCGATGTCTCGTTACCCACGGGTCACACATTTACTACTCTGCAGATATCCCTTCAAAAGTTCTCGTCCGGATATCAACCATGTTAATGGATATTCAAATCCTAAGTATTGAAGTTCTTGAAACAAAGGAATATAATATATCATGCAAGGAAGGCGATCAATCTACAAAGCATGCATTAAATGATTAATAATAAAATGGAAAGTTGTATACAAGCCATGGAATGTTATAATATGTACATGTAAGAATGGGCAGCGGGGCTAGTCCCCACACCCAAGCGACAAGGAGTACTCTCTCCTCATGATAGAAACAAAAAGAACAAGAGAGAGAGAAGATTCTACCATGGTCATGGTGAAGAAGATGATTGCAGCTCGGTGGAGAAACGGTCTTCTACATGATGGTGGGGTAGATCTGGATGAGGAGGGGAAGAACACCAAGATAGAAAAGGATGATCTTCTCTCTCCTTCTTCCTTCTATTCTTGTGCTCTTGCTCACAGGAGATGGACCAATAGATGGGTGATGGATGAAGGTGCTATGGATATAAAATCCCACCACTTTCATGTCTAGGAGATAGATCTTGATGGAGCGGAGATGGAGGGGTAGCAAGGACACCACAGAGGTAGTCTTTGGCTATGGAGATCATCTTCCTAGGCTTGGCACAAAGTGGCAGCCTATCAGCGTCGTGGAGCAAAAGAGATGCCTAAAATGAAGGAGGGGTTCATCTATTTATAGGTGCAGATCTAGAGAGAACCAACTTAGCATCACAGTCCAGACACTAGTCGAGGTCGCGATCGTAGTCGAGGTCACGATCGCGGTCGAGGTCACGGTCGCAATCGAGGTCGCTATCATGGTCTAACTAGTGTGGGCTTGGATCAAGGTGACACACCGTGGTCGAGCTAGCGTGCCGCGGTCGAGGTGGCGTGTTGTAGTCGAGGTGACGTGCCTCGATTAAGGAGTCTTGCCTCGGTCGAGGTGTCTTGCCTTGGTCAAGGTCATAGTCATTTCTTCTTGGCCACGGTCACGACATCATGTAACAAACCCACCCCCACCGGGGGGCTATTGCTATGGGTCGATGGGCCTACATCGATGAATCCTATGACTGATGGGGATGCTTTTTGATGAAGGAACTAGATATCAAAAAAGTTCCAAACTATCAAAAGTTTCTTGGGACCACCACCTCCTACACTGGTGCACATAGTGCCATACTTTATCCTGCAATGGAGACAAATGGATTTGATCCAAAATCCTAATAATCATCTAAAACTAAGGAAAATTGTATATGAGTAGATTTAGGGGGCATATGAGAGCTTTCAGTGCTAAACAAGACCAAAAATGGTGACTAAAACTGAGATGAATATGCATTCATCACATGATAACCCTAGCATTGGAACATGATTGTTATGCTTGTTTTATGATCATGCTTGATCTAAAATAATCATTCTAATTATGAACATAACACATGTATATATTAAATTCCTATATACAAGTTGAAAATGATTTATAGTGAAAGGATGAGTATTCTGTGTTAATACATTGTCCAACTCTTATGTGACTTGACTTGATGATTTGGGCCTTACTGTCATAAAGGTTTACATGTTGGGCCTTATTTTTCCCCAATTTAACATGTTAAGGCCTTGCCATGGTTGTGGATGGTACATTACTCTGGTTTGAGTGGTTGATATCTGAATGCATTTTATATCTTATTATGTTGCTACAATTTATTAATTTTTGTAGTCAAATATATGACTATTGTATTTAACTTGATTGATGCAATTAAAAAAAGGAGTAATCAAATAAATTAATTGAGTCTAACCTTAATCATTTAGTTACACGTGACTGTCAAGATGTCTCAGTGTCAGAACTTGTTGTATTGTGAACAAGTTTCCTTATAAAACTTTCATATTGTGAGTAGGAGCTCGAAATCATATATAGTTGAGTACATGTGGGTGCAGGGAGATTTTTTCTATCATCCTGACTTCAAGGTGTTTGAGAACAACTTCACTTGTGTCTCGTCCCATATGTGATTGAGATCACCATTGGTTGTAACTTGGATTTGAGGGTTGTATACCCTATTTTTGGTATTATGGCATGTGTACCTAAAATGGACCAGGTTGTAGTGGGATGGTTGTTGTGCCATTATAGTTTCACACTAACACTAACCGAGGGAAGAGATATTTAGGAGTCTGGTCATCCTAAGATCTTATATAGATTTGGTTGAAACTCCATAATGGTTATCTAGTAGTTTGAGTGTACGACTCAAAATACCCAGGGTTTAACAAAATATGTAAGTCAGACATGTTTTATATATGTTTAGGGATTTATAGGAAAAATACATTATATGTTGTTATTATACTTCTATAGTCTGCAAGTTTTATGAGTCTTTATGAATTATTGATCATTGCAAGGATTTTTTGAACACACTATAAGTAATGTTTAAATGCATTTAAGATATAATTACTCTAAGAAGCATATTAAGGTAGTATGAAATATCTTATATTAATGTAGTAAATATGTAATAGTATTGTTAATAAGTGAAATGGATAGTTTAACCTTGAAATAAGGTGTGATTTTCTCTCTATTATATGTTATCCATCTCTTATGTCGTACATGTATTTTTACATATTCATGGGCGTAATCCTCCCATTGGGACTCTTTTAGAGTATCATTTGGTTCTTCCACAATGTTTTTAGGTATGATAGCACATCAGAAATAGCGAGGTGCTCAAGTTGTAACAGTAAATATAACAGTATTGTCTAGAGCATCCTTATAATCTTGCTTTCTTGAGTGTTGGGTGGGTAGTTGAGGATGTATATGATCATATGTTTCATCATAGTGTCTCTTTATGATTACAAATTGTATACCAATTTATTTTGTATACATGTTGTATCTGCTTAGATGTGGACCCTCTCTTAACCTTATTATCAACACTAATAAATATATTATATTTTGATTCAAGATATTAAATTTTGGCTCACATGGTAAAATTGGAACTTGATAGATATGAAATTCAATTTTTCACAAATGGTATGCATGTGTAATTTTGATTCACTATATCTAGATATTTGTATCAAAATTTTATATTTTTACCATGTGTGTCAAAATAATTTGACACGTATACCATATGTGACAAAACATTAATAGACATACATTTTTGTACATGTCAAAGTATTATTGGAACTTGAGTTTGGAGTTGTCAGACTTAGAGCATTGTGAAGACTAATGACTACTATAAAATAGTTCTGATCAGCTAGACCAAAGAAAAAGGTTGATTAGTTTAAATTAAACCAAGAATTAACAAAAAAACAATTAAGAGGATTTTTGAATCATGAGTGGATGGAAATCTCTAGGATTACTAGCTTCACCACAATACAACCTATGTTTAATTTCTATCTAGAAGTGAAAAAATTAGCATTGCTCTTGAGTTAAGGATATCTATCTTGCATTACCCCCTTACAAATCATAATATACTAAACAAATTAGTGGAAATCAATTGTCATATTACTTATTCAAATTCAAATAATTAAGCACTTTCTCTGGATTCTTTCCCTCACAATTATTACCCCACCTTTGTGGTGTTCTCGATTGTTTTTATAGAAAATTTTCTAATATTTAGTCCCTCTTTAAAAGAAATTAACTATTTAAATTGTGTTCATGGTGAACAAGCATGAACATGGAAGTAATTATATATTTCTAGAAAAACTCAAGCAATGCAATTTCATTCATAACTGAATATAATAAAACATATAAATACACATGGATGCTCATGGGTCCTAGAAATACTGAAATTAGCCAAATAAGGCTAACAAGGTATCATAGTGATTCATGAAGAAAGAAAACATCAAAATAAGATTATATAGTCCTATAGATGATACTAATTAAGTACAATGTAAAACCTCCATTGTTGGATTGATCACTTACATTTTTAGCCCTTAATTAAACAAATTAGGTGGTAATGTTGATGCTATTGACTCAGGAAGACATACATAGGCTTGAATCTATAAACTTTTTGTCATGTATGGGCATTGGATTAGTTCTAACAACTTGAGGTCCGTGCCACCAACATTGAGAATTTATTCTCAATATTGGGTATACTAAAACAAGAAAGTATTATCCTAAATAGTATTACGCTAAAATATTCTTCATTATATTAATAAATAGGAAAGGTTGATGCATAATTGATCAGATACTAGTTTTCTAATAAATGGATGAAAAGGTGTGTAATCAAGATCAATCCATTGAAAAACCAAACATAAACTAGCACATAAAAGTTTGATAATTATGCATGCCATAAAAGCCATATTGTCTCATTCTACTCGACTCATAGGTGTGGGTGTTTGGATGAAGGACTCCACTATGAGGGTGGGAGATAATTGAAGAGGAAGAAATTGTTCAAGGTTCCACTTAAAATGACTAGTCTTCTGACTTGGAGATACAAAATAGATTCATCCAGTTGACAGATGGTTATGTTGACAAGCTTGGGTATGCCTGGTACCCAATTGCCAATTTGGTAAAGTGAATTATATCATTGAGTAAAATCTTCTAGATATTGTCACAAAATAAAGATTGAAGGTCATAGATGTCTTGGTAGAAGGTTGTACATATATAACTTGTCTTTGGTTTAAAATTTATGCACTTGTTTCAAAGACTTTTGCACCAAATTTTGCTGCAACTATTCATAAACTTCCATGCACTCATCATTAAAAGTGCCAAATTCTAATTATGTATGTAATGGATCGCAAGACATCCATCTTTAGTATTACGTACCACTTGATCCCAAGGGACATGTTAAATTGGGTTATATTTTCTTCCTCCTTCCCATTGAAAATTCCAAATGATCTTGTCATGTATTTTTTATAACTATTGAGAATTTCACAAGTTTGTATTATATACACTAGGTAGGTTGAAAGAACTAGCTTTACAAGGAAAAAAAAGAGCAACTAAGGAAAGGGTTCAAGCTACCAACCTTTGATATTGCATTCCATCTTGTGTGAAAAACTCCCTTCACGCTTCTTTTGATCCTTAGGTCGATTATTAGAACGGCTATGTACATCCCCAACTTATGTTAGAAGCCCTACAAGGATTCAAATCAAGACTCTTATGATTACATCCATGCTCAGTGAGAAGAACACTTATGTTTTCATGGCAGTGCTGGGATGACAGGATGCAAGTTTGAATTGTTTGAAGCATTGTAAAATGACATTCATCTGATGTAGGTTGGTTCTAGCTAAAATGATGATGTCGTTAGCAAACACAACATGAGATGTAGTCGTTAGCAAACACAACATGAGATGTAAAATGACATTGTGTAAGAATGAAAGTTTTACATTTACTTGCATTAACATGATCATTAATGAGGAAGCTCAGGCACTTCGAGGTACATAACAAATAAATAGGATGAGAGAGAAACTCCTTGACGGAAGCTTTACTAGCCTTGATGCTATTAAGTTGCTTTCCATTCCATAGGGTATTCATGTTGCCACTAGAAATTGTGTTGATAGATTCAACCCACTTGGAAACATAACCATAACAAAAAGGATGTAAAATTAGACATAAGAGGAGGGTAATGGATCCATGTATTCCATACCCCAAATGTTAAATACCTCAACTTCTTTCCAAAGATTGAGCGGCATCTCATCCATTCTTGAAATATTTCGTGATCTCTGACATTGCTCACATGACTTGACATATTTGTGAGAACCTTTGAAGATAGAGGGCCAGAAGTAACCACATTGAAGGACAACAAATAAAATCATTTTGGATCTCATTTGGCCCCCGTTTGGACCAAAATGACATTGTTCAAGAATGAGAGGAGCTTCCTCTTTAGAGATGCATCAGTGGTACATGTCGTCTGAATACAACCTATATAGATAATGCTCATCCCAATAGTAATGGTGGATGTTGGACATAAACTTCTTTTAATTGTCCCTTAAGAAATTTGGATGAAGCACTCCTATAGCTAGATAATTCAAAAAATCAGCATGTCCAGGGTGAATGTGGATACATTCAGCAAGTGGTTGTTATGCAAAGAGTCATTGATGGGGACCGTGTAATGTGCAATTGGTTGAGATGGTCAACAATAACATACTCATTTTCCTTCTTATTCGTTATATCTAGATTAGACTCTTGCAGCAATAAGAGACATAATAAAAGCCATCTTACCATTCTTGGATTTGTGTCATTATATGACATAAAATACTTGATATGAACATGATCAATGTCGATAATCACTTTCAAACCTATTAGATAGGTGTGAAATATGTCAAATGCATAGACAAGAATAAGAAGCTACTTTTTAGTGGTTGCATAATTATTCTGTGCATCATCTAGTGTCTTGTTATCATAGTTGATGGGATGATGTTTCTAGTCGACATGATGCCCCAGAACTACATCTATGGCTTAGTGACTAGCATCAAACATGATCTCAAAGGGAAGAGACCAATCTGGGGAACGATGTATGGGGGTAAAAGTGAGTGCTTCCTTCAAGGTGGTGAAGCACTTCATGCAGTTGAAACTGAATATAAGTCAAAATCCTTTTGAAGAAGGTTCATAAGAGGCTTAATGATCTTGTTGAAGTCACATATGAATCTTCTATAGAATCTAGCATGTCCTAAAAATGCTTGGACTTCTTTGAAAGAGTGGTTGGAGGAGATAGCTTGGCAATCACTTCAATCTTTTCCTTGTTAATCGCAATGCCTCTGGAGATAACACAATGTCCCAGGACAATTCCTTCCTTCACCATGAAGTGTCTTTTTTTTCAATTAAGCATTGCATGTGATTCTTCACAACACTCTAAGAGCATACAAATATGGTGTGTGTACACATAAAAAGAATCTCCATAGACTAAGAAGTCATCCATGAAGATTTCCATTAACGTCTGAGTAATATACTACTGCTTCTTTAGACATCTAGACAAACATGAACATAAATTTGCACAAATCTCTGAGTAATATACTACTATTTCATACATCTAGAAAAATGCTTGGCCATAGACCTATGATAAAAAGAAGAAGACCCTAAAGACTTGTTCTACATGCTTACATCTAAATGAATGGCACTAGTAGACCACCTATCACCAGAAGAAGAGTTTCTAGACTGCTTCTCCACAACCAAAGAAACATATCTAGAATAGAGTGGAGCCTAATCCCACACTCAATGATGATGGGTTTTTACTTTGAATTGGGTAATATATCAGGTTATCATCCATGGTTGTTGTTCCCTTAAAGCATTTATTGTGATTGTATCCCAGTGGGATGTGTGTACCAAAGATTCCAGCCTCTACACTTGTGCCTACATCTTCCTCTTGGAAGAATGAAGTTCAATTAACATCATCCAAAAAGTGATACAAACCTCCAGCACCAAAATTCTAGTGTAACCTCATCCCATGGAAGTCATTGAAGGCTTGAGGAGCCATTAGAAGAGAATTTTGATCTCTAGGAGGAGAGGTTACCTCAGAAGGAGGTTGTCGACGAAGCTTATACCCATAAACATGGGGCTCCTCGATAGAGTCAGTATCAACCACTCGGTGAAATCCCATGTCAAATTGTTGCAAACCAATGAGATAGATCTAACCGTAAAGAATTAGTTACATATCATGTCCTAGACTATCATATGCCTCTCAAGAAAAGAATTCAGCTGACCATGCACATAGTATCACCCAAGGTACTTAACATATTCTACATGTCTATATATCAGCTCCTTCGCATCTTTAAGATCACAAGACTAGAAGGAACCAATATTGGAAGATGTTAGAAAGGAATAGTCCAAACAACAATCCACTAACAAGAAGAACGCTCTCTCATGTACACATCAATCTCTGAGGTGACTAAAACTAGATCTAGTAGGCGTATAGTGGCAAAGTAGTAAAGTAGGACGCACACAATGTAGCCGCCTTGACAAGTTGAAACCATGAGATGATCAGGAACTGAGCCTGGGAAATAACGGATAAATATGAAGTCATCTAAATTATATACATGCAAAATCATATAGTATTCAAGTGATATGTGTACCTTTGTATAAGTCAGCATCTCGAGCTCAACTCTAGATCGCTTATACGGTACCCTACTACTACAACAATCCCAGTGGCATGATGTAGGGAGGGAAGCATGTAGATAACCCTCAGAACCACTTAGAGTAACAACTCTATTGATATGGAAGTGTTCATTGCCTCAAAGTTACATAACAAATATCAACGAAATTAGTCACTTAAAATATTTCAATTTAAAAAAAATGGAAAGACATATTGAGTTAGAACCATGAAGTCGCTCCAACTCATGGTAGATCTAATAGTTTCCTATGCATAAAAGTCACCCATGAGACACCTTCTCAAACACGTCAGTAGAGGGAGTATACACATCCACCCTAGTCAAAGGAAGGAAATGCATCCAAGTAAGAAGATAGGAAAACCAACTGATCTCTCCTCTATTGCCAAAATTGTTTCCAAGAAGGCAACAACTGATCAATACAATAGAAATACCCTAACCTTGGGATTGCAAATAAATAATCACTGACACCTCATCTTGCCCCTCTTGTGAAAAAAGGTCGCACACAACCAAGTGGATATAACTTCATATCTGGAAATCATCCTAGTTTCATCAGGGTTCACTCCTAGTACATATCTAGAAACACAACATGGTTGTGTTTCGCCAACTTTTGCCTATCTAACCAACTATCAATGAGAGTTTTGCTAAAACCTAACTGTGTGATACTAGCAAAACTCACTCAGGGTGATTCTAACTTGTGAAAGGAAAAATGAAAAGTAATATTCTCCCAGCAAAATTGATCAATCAATGGGATAAAATAAGTCTTATCAACTATCCCACAACGAAAAATGTTTCCAAATCCAATCCCCTCAAGAAATTATAATTCCTTGGTGACTAACCCAGTATATAACATTGTTAGCGCATTCCAACGGGTCCTAAAATAATATATCTAGTACTCCAAGACCCTAAATTTTGGAGTAGAATACAAAGCGAAAAACCATTGCAATGGATAAAAGTCTAATTCAAGCTTGAAAAATCAAAAGAAATGACAAGGAGAAAAGTTCCAAGTTATGCCTCCTCACCCGCTTGACAACCTCAATGATGCAAGTTCATACATAGAACATTGGATGAACCACAAACCATTCAACTAGGAGAATATCTCCCACAATATGGCTCACACTACCATGACGTCTTCCTAGAGATGTCACAGATTAGACATTCATATCCAAATATGAACTCAACAAATAAAAGCAACATAATATATTGTGGATATGCCTTAGTCCAGACATCCTAACCAACATCCTTCCCATCCATGACTGGTCCTCCTCAGCAATGAAAACCTCCTCATTCTAGTTGTGAGTTTCCATCTACAAATTCATAGGTACAATGATGCCATCTTCAAGCAGGAACTCAAATCAGCCCAGTTTGACACCCAATGCTCACAGAATCACAACAACAACAAAAGCAACAAATCATGAAAAAATGTACATTCAGTCATCTTCAACCCCCAGATCACAAAGAATGTTAGAAAAGCTAAAATCTAGTTTTCACTATCAAGTGGCCAATATGGCCAAAGTAAAGCGCAAAAAGGAAGGTGATACCTCTCTAGAGAAGAATGGATGCAAAAATCACCCAAAAGAACCATTGAGAATGGTGATTTAAGTTTGTCATATAAAAAAACTGATACACATCATGCTTCTGGAACATGCTCGCATAACGCCTTGATCGGTAGGAAACCTCCACATTAGATCATAGTGATGTGTTATCGATCTTCTCTCTCCTCGTGCCACCACTATTGCTGATTGCTCAAATCAAACTCCATGATCAGTGTAGCTGCTTAAAAATGTGTGAAATTGAAGATGTGTTGAACCTCCTCTTATTTCCCCCTCCTTTCAAAAACAAAATTTCTAAAAAAATTACTAGTATGTCTATTGATTTTTCGTAGAATTTCCAGAATCTTCCAAAAATGAATACCAAAAAGTATAAATAAAATATCAAATTAAAATATAAGGAGTCAAAATTTACCTTAAAAGTTAAAAAATTTCCTATTTATCTAGAGAATGGTTCTTTGTTTATATTGAGGGTCAAACCTTGGTACATTTGCAGTCATGGATCATGAACTTAAACTGAATTAATTTCAGCCTTAAGCTCCAAACTCCTCTTTATAATCCTGTATCATGACCTAAATTGATCTAATCTTGAGATCATCTTTCCATGTCTTATTGGGTCATCGATCATGACCTAAGCAAGACCAACGGTAGGTAAGTGAGTGAAAGCTCCAACTTCTCTCTAGAAACAACCCCTTTGTCTCTCCCTGATCGGTACCATCAGCCTTCTCCCGGCGTGGTTCATTTACAAAGATATTCTGCAAGCACAAAACTCGCTTCAAAATTTCTCAAAGATTCATGCTCTTTTGCTGGCTCCAGTACTCTTTCCTAAGCTTTTCTCGGTTGTCAGATCAAATCAGAACTTTTATCGGTTCAGAGAATATCAGTTAAGATCCTTCAACTGATCTGAAAACACCATGCGTACAGGAGGCATGCTCACCTTTGCCTCATGCATAAAAAAACCTTGCATGCCTAGATGCGGTAAGCCTTCTGCTTTCCGTCGTGCATTAAAGAAAAAAAAACCATCGGAGACAGATAGAGGCACAAGAACTCCAGCCGCACACGCCGATATGAACTCCGGCTTCTCCTTCATGGAAATCCCTCTCTCAAACCCCTCTTTTTCATCTAGCATTCCCTTACCATGAGCTTGGATCTATCACAAGTTCGATATCTCACCGGGAACCTGCATTATCAACATTGGTCACCGCTCCTTCCAGGTGACCATCACATGGTCCCTCCCCTCCGAATAACCCTGGGGTAAAAAAAACCTGTTACAACCCCAGTTTTTGGATTCTTTGGTGAGAAATGTAATTTATCCTATTAAAGATATTTGAACAAATAATAATAAGATTTGTTTGAATTGAATGATTTTCATGCATAATAGCCTTGTTTGTTTTCTTAGTGGGCTTTATTGGCTATTAAGCCCAATTGAAATAAAAGGAAAAGGAATTTGTTTGAATAAAGGGATAAAAGAATAAAAGGAAAAGGCAAAGGAATATTTCCCAAGGTGAGATTTCATGCGTTTAAGATTCCTTGAGGTCCAAGGAATCCAAGATGATAAGATAATGACAAAAGAAAGAAGAAATATCAATTAATTTGGTTTTATTAATGAATAACTTGCATATGAAGGAAACACCATTTTCTTTGGAATTTGGGTTTCAAATTTAATACACAAGTAGATAATGCCAAAACAGAGTTTCCTCTAAATTTGAGAGAAAAATAATAAATAAAGAGATAGATAAGTCAAAAGAAAAACAAAAAATAAGCAATTTATAAAGAATATTTGAAATAAAGGAGATAATGCAAGAATAAAGAGAGAAGTGAGGGTTTGGTCATAATGAGTGATATTTCAAACCCCAATTGCTTGGATTACAAGGAATAGAAAAAATAGGAAATAAGAAAATAATATCAAGATTGCATTCTTTTTTTGACATCTTGCTTGTATGCCAAGAGAGGAGAAGGAAAGAAGCCCCGAAGAGGCAGGACTAGTGAAGGACTTCCTATTTGTTTTCTATATAAAGATTACATGATTGATCTCTTCAGTTCCTCGGTAGCCTTGGTATCTTTGGTAGGGATGACCCGAACCCTTATGTTCTCTGACGTGCCATCCCTTTATGGATGACCCATAGTGTGGGGCTGATAGAGAGGAAGGAAGGGAGTTCTTGTGAGGGAGAAGTTTATTAGGGAGGAGAACTAGATATGGTGCCGGCAGTAGCTCTATGCATAGGAGGTTGCGTGCGGAAAAAAAGAAAAAGAAATCCAGTGACCTTGGGAGGTTGAGAGCATGGAGCTGAAGAACATGGTTGAGGACGACGCCCCAGGCTGTAGGAGGATCGATGTTGGGAGTAAACATGACGCCGACAGGGTGCTGAAGAACTGTGTCAGCCTGAAGATGTAGCATGTGTGACGGCATTGACGAGTACGATGGAGAGAGGGGAACTTGGAGGTGTTCCTCAGGCGTGCAGCACTCGCTACTCAGGGAGTCAGTTGTTGAGTCTAGCACGGTGGGCATGCGACTCCATATCAGGAGTTGCAGAGCGCGACCCAGACGCCGAGAAACATCGTCTGCGAACCGTCGCAGGGGAAAGGAGATTGGAGAGGAGGTGTTGGCTATGTTCAGGATGGTGGTAGATGTTGTGGTGGTGGCCACGCTAGATGGAGCAATGTAGATCCACCTTTGGTTGTCGTAGCTAGGAGTCTGTGGGTTATGCCTACACACATGCGGTGAATCTGCGTGGAAGGAGTCTCACGAGCAGATGAGAATGTCGGGTTAGGCCCAGTGGTGGACTAGTGGGCATGGCCGGTTCAGAGATGAACCGTGCCCCATAGATTTGCGGTCGGTTCAGGGATGAACTAGGGAGTAAACCGCGTCCTGGCTTGGTGCCGAGTCAATATAAGCTCCGACCAATATGGAGGCGCCACGTCATCATGATGCAAGATATTGTTGATTATATGCTTGGTTGCTTGGATGTTTGGATACCCTCATAAAGTATATGATGTTCTGCATGGTTTCTACAATGGCATAAGGTATGTTGTTACACTTATGATTATCTCGCATTAGTTTGCCGAGGATTTTATTGATGTTTACATCGTGGCTTGAATCAACTATTGGTTGCATTTAATTTATGCAAATAATAATGTGAATATGACTATCACATAAGAGATGTGCCTACTAGCTCAGATCCTAGTCCCCTATGTAGCTTTATAGATTGAACTAGTAAATGGCTACCAATGGGGTAGGTCCATCATGTCATTAAATGACTTAGTAAATGGCTACCAATGGGGTAGGACCATCAAGTCATCATGAGTTAGATATTGGGCTACCTTCGGGTAGTGCCATGCGACTCTATTACCCTAGGTATTGGCTACCTATAAGGTAGGTCCATGGGGGTAAGAATCTACCTAAAGAGAGGTAGCATACAAGGGATAGCACAGAGTTAGGGGATATGTAACGATTGAGTAGTGTGGCTTAAAACGTAATCTTGGTTGTTAAATGATTAATTGAATGATTACATGGTTAACATATTTGCATGATTATTGTTTCCCCCACATACCAGCTTCTTGCTGACCGACGTTTTATTTGTTGGCGTTTTAGGTACAAATGAAAAGAACAAACAGTAAAGTGGCATACGTGGAATTAAATGAAAAATAACATGCATCGGAGGATTAGTTAGATTAACTTCTTCATGGATAGAAGTTTAGAAATCCCAGTTTTTCCAAGGTAAGAAAAGTTTTATTTTATACCATTTTCAGTTTAGTTGGTAAAGTTTATTAATTGTTATTGATTATTTGTCCAACCTTTGATCTTGTTAATTGAATAATGGCTCTGATCTTCGGGTCTCCCTTAATTGGGGGTTACCGGGAGACGGGGCCGTTACAATATGGATGGGTGACCTGTCGGGAAGTTGATCCTGGCATGCGCATGAGTGAGGACAAAGCACACAGTTAAGGCTAGTGGTGGTCTGTGGGAACAGTCGTCATTCCTGAAACTCTACTAGAGCCTTGGGCAGTGGGCCCGGGTGTTACAAATGGTATCAGAGTTGAAACCCCTCCCGTAGGTGGGGCCCACATGGGCATGTGGCATGCCAGTCTTGAGTTGTACGGTCCATGCATGTAGGAAATGGGGCAATATTGTGAGGCCATATAGTTGATCCTTGATGAGGACGTCAAGAGTCTAAGTGGGGGAGATTGTAACATCTTAAGATTTTAGGCCTCAGATAAAATGATCTTAAAAGGAATGATTAGACTACCCATATCACCAAGGTGCACCTCCTTTTCGGGAGTCCATCACTAAAGAACTCCATAGTTAAGCGTGTTTAGCTTCAAGTAGTACTAGGATGGGTGACCTATTGGGAAGTTGATCCTGGCATGCGCGTGAGTGAGGACAAAGCGCATAGTTAAGGCTAGTGGTGGTCTGTGGGAATAGTCGTCATTCCTGAAACTCTACTAGAGCCTTGGGTAGTGGGCCCGGGTGTTACAAAACCCCATCCTTCTCATCTCTGAGGGATGGAGCGACATGCTTGTTGAGCTAAAACTCAAACCAGAGTGGTTGATTTTCATCAAACCGATTGAAAATCATACTTTTCATGCCTGGGTGCGTGATTTCATCAACGACACGCCTCCTGAGTTATCATATCTTCACAAAAGACACGACCAAGCTAGTTCTTCATCATCAAACTATGCATACCAACTCTTCGATCAGGATGAGCACCAACCCCCTTTGGGTTCAAGATCATGGCCCATCTCCGTATCCTCAGGTTCAGAGGAGGAAGACGATGTTGACACATCCACAATGTAAAAACAACAAAGATCCATTGCAGAAAGATACAAAGTTTTCCCTTCCCCCTCAGATAAGGAAAAAATTGGCCCAATTTGTCTTCTCTTCATAAAACCCTAAAACCCCGACCCCTCCTGGTAGAGGATATCATCCCAAAAGACTTGGATCACCTAAACACTGCCTTTCCTATTTTAGGCCTAGCAAAATTGTCTTTCCTCATAAACAAACTCCTAGAAAAAAAACCCACCGCCCAAACCTGGACAGTGGTCCCCCCCAAAAAAACCTTTTCGGGCACTACACTGTTCTCTTTGCCTCAGAAACAACCATTTGACTTCTAGATGCTCTTCCCGCCTCACCTGCTTTGGATGTCAACAAAAAGGACACATAAAAAGATTCTGCATGGCTCACCATCCCCCAAACCAGAGCAGATCCCATGAAGACCCAGCTTCCTCCTCCATGCACTCTCTCTTAGATAGAAATTCGCCCTTTCACAAAAACTTTATAGTCCCAAAAAAGTTCTTCTTAGATCATAGGCGCATAAAACAACCCCCTCCACATCATTTCCTTTCTAAAAATACCTTTACATGCCTCACAAATATCCCGCCTGAACATGCAGACTCTACCCCTTCACTCTCCCTTATCTCAAATCCTAGGGCTCAACCTATATCAAAACCCTACCACAAACCAAAGAACCATTCAACATCAACTCCTAAACCACATTTCCAAAACCCTCTCCATTCAAACCCATATCCAACACATATCACAAACAACCCATCAGCTGCTTCAAACATGAAAACACCTGACCACCTAGAGTATGTGATTTCTCTCGACCTTCCTGCTAACTCGATGCGTCTTCTCAAGGTCCTCACCCTGAGAAGCATTGTCATATCAATTGAAAACAATCTTGACAACAACCCCATCAATGTCCTCGACATCACTCGTGCCTTAACACTTCTCATTCCGCGTCAAACCATCTTAAAACTAAAAATCTTCTCTCCTACCCAGCTCATCTACATTGTCCCTGAAGGAACAAAAATAAACCACCTTTTCAATCAAGTTCTCACTATCCCCTGTGGATCGAGCTTCTTTACGGACAGACTATCAAAATGGTCAGTTGATTTAGGTGCTTTCCCAGCTCCCGCTGGTGGTTCTGACTGGGTCGCCATTACAAATCTTCCTCCTCACCTTTGGGAAGTCGAGATCTTTAGAGGAATAGCCCATTCTATTAGGGATACACTTCAATATATCAGTCTTGAAACCTTGCACCCTTCACAATATATCAAAGCTTTTTGTCTCTTTTCCGTAAAAGCTGCTATTTCATTACCTCCTACCATCAATATTAGAATTGGCGAATCTATCTATAATATCAAACTATTTGTTGAACATCCCACCAAGAATAGAACAACCTTCTCAGACCTCTCAAAACATCCTCCCTCTTGGCTTTGCCCAAACAAAGACAAAATGACTATCTTGAATTCCAGGTCTTCAAGTGACCGAAATCATGTTTGGATCAGAAAAAACTCCGCCTCTTCCGATAACCCTTACCTCCACATAAACAAGAAAAGAACCAGATCATATGAACCATCTATTCACGAAAACACATACATACCTAGAGGTTCCACATTCCCTTCTCCTACCTCTACTAAGGAGAGTTACCCCTCACAAAACCAAAAACAACTAGCTATAAAAGACAAAAACATTTCTCAGCATAAGGATGACAATTCTTTGCAGAGTTCGGAAAAGGAGAGCCCTCAACAAAGGCACGCTTCCAGCTACCTCCAGAAGATCATGAAGCCAAATATAAAAGAAACAAAAAATAATATCATCGTCAACAGGACAAAGCCAGGTATTTTTCCAAACCTCTCTTCCTGTTCTCTTAGTGACTTAACATCTGCTCATTCTTTATCTTCTACTACCCCATCAAAGGACAAAAATAAAGATTTCGATTCTATTGAAGATCTAGCCTCATGGTCAAACATAAACATCTTCACAACTTTTGCAAACAAAATAGGCATCCAACTAGATGATGAAGAAAAAGCTCATAAAACACTAGATAACATAGAAACCTTTATGGGCTGGTCAAATAGAAGGGTCCTTTCTTCTGAGACAACAACTTCGACCTTCTAAAATAAATTAAATTGAATTCTCTCAAGTTTTTTTCTTTCTTTCTGGCTGTCCTTCATAAAAACTATGATGATCTCATCTTGGAACGTCTGTGGAACTGCAAACCTCCATAGACGCAAAACAATTTGTTCACACATCTACAAGAATAAAATCGACCTGATTACAATCCAAGAAACAAAAACTTGTCTAACACCATTTTCTCTCAAAACAATAAGGGGTAATAGAATCACTGACTGGGTCCAATTACCTCCTGAGGGATTCAAAGGAGGCCTCTTAGTTGGTTTCAACAATCAGTGTTTAGATTCAAAAAACACCTCTATCCTTAATTTCTCAATTACCATTGATTTCAAAAATCTTTCTGATGGCTATATCTGGTCTTTCTCGGGTGTTTATGGGGAACCAGGGCCCAACAAATCTGCCTATCTAGCTGAACTAAACCATCTCATTACAAAACATTTCTCGTCTCCCTGGGTTATGGGTGGTGATTTCAACTTGATCACTTAAAACTTAGATAGACTCAACTCCACCCCTTCCCCTCAAACTATGTCTGCCGCTAATAAAAATTTTAGTAAGATGCTTACAAACCATTCTTTGATAGACATCAAACCTTCAAATGCATCTTACACCTGGTCAAGAAACCAGACTTATGCCAGACTCGACCACTTCATATGCTCAAACATATGGGAAGACAAACACCCTCTCTCATCAGTTCATATCTCCCATAGAACCATATCGGATCACTTCCCTCTAATCCTTGATACAAAATCTATCTCTTGGGGCCAACGACCTTTCAAATTTGAAAACAGCTGGCTCTCTATAAACAACTTCACCAGCTCCTGTTTAGAACATTGGAAACTTGCTGACTCCCAAACAGAAAACTTAGGATTACACATCCTAAATAACACCAAAAACATTAAAACACATATCAAAAAATGGAAGCTCTCAAATCCAAAAAATTTATTCGAAACACAAAAAAATCTCGAAGAACAGTTCCTTTTTGTGGATAAGGACCCATATGTTGACCCAACCCTTATTCTATCCATAAAAGCCAAACTAGACTACATAAATAATTGTATTAACACTAAATGGAGACAAAGGGCCAAAATTTCTTGGGCAAAGGAAGGCGAAAAAAACACAAAATTCTTTCATAAAATTTGTAACCAAATTTTTTGACAAAATGCCATAACCCATCTAACAATAAACGGAAGACTCACCTCTCACAAACTATCCATCTCAACTCACATAACAAACCATTTCAAAAATATCTTCAATAACAATCACAACCCCTCCTGCCTTAATGACTTGTCTTGGGCCACTATTTGTCAAAAAAACATAAAAAACCCACAAGATCTTATAAAATCTTTTTCCCTTGAAGAATTGGATGCTTCCATTTCAGGCTTAGGTCTTAATAAATCTCCAGGACCAGATGGAATCAACGTTGAATTCTATCTGGCAAACTGGGACCACTACAAAAAAGACTTCTTAGCCTTTTTGTTTGCTTTCCATGATAGTAATAACCCTCATAACATCATCAAATTCATAAATAAAACTTTTATTACTCTAATAAAAAAGACGAGTCAACCTGATCACATATCCCTTTTCCGACCCATCAACCTTATAAACACTTCATACAAAATCATAGCAAAAACACTAGCAAACAGAATCAAACCACACATGGATCATATCATCCCTCACAACCAAACTGCCTTCCTCAAAAATAGAAGTATCCAAGATGCCTATTTGATGGTTAACGAAACTATACATATCTGCCACAAAAACAAAACCCCCCTTCTGGCAATTAAATTAGATTTTGAAAAAGCTTTTGATTTTGTCAATTGGAATTGCTTAACAAAAACTCTCACGGTTTTTGGTTTTCTTGACAAATGGGTTAGTTGGATTCATGCTTGCATTTCTACAAACCATTTTTCAACTATCATAAATGGCGTCCCTTTTGTCTATTTCCACAACTCAAACGGACTCAGACAAGGGGACCCACTCTCCCCTTACCTGTTCATCATCATCACAACTATACTTTCCCGCATGATTCAATTGGGTAAACAAAATGGTCTTATCAGCTCTCCTGGGGAATGCAAGGAGAACATCATTCAATTTGTTGATGACACTATTATCTTCTCCTCCCCGGAAGACTCATATCTTCTGAATATTTTCAGAATCCTTGGTATTTTTTCTTATATCTCGGGCCTCAAAATAAACCTGCATAAATCTTCCATTTTTGGGGTTCACATAAATCAACCTTCTTTGGAGTGATATAGAGATCTCTTAAGATGTAAGACTGAAGATTTTCCAATCAAGTACCTTGGTATTCCTATCTCACCCTACAACATAACAAATGCTATCTGGACCCCTATTATTTCAAAAATAAACACAAAACTCTCAAATTGGACAAATAACTTCCTCAATCATTCTCAGCGACTCACCCTACTAAACAGTGTCATGACTCCTATTACTACACACTTCCTGAGTTGCATCCCTCTCCATTTAAAAACAAAATCAATTCTAGACAAAATCAGGAGAAACTTTCTTTGGAATAACTTCCACAAATCGGAAAAATCCGGGAAATACTATCATCTAGTTAATTGGAAAACTATATCAGCTCCTCTAGATCCGGGAGGTTGGGGCATCCTAAACATTGAAACTCACGCTTTCTGTCTTATAACTAAAATCATCAATAGTCTGTTCCAAAACAAACCAAAAATATGGACACAACTCATCAAACACAAATACTACCAAACTTCCCCTCCCTGGCATCTTGTCCCAAAAAAATCAGCTTCCCCTCTTTGGAAATACATCAACAAGAATATCCAAAAAATCACTCAAATCATTAATACCCCCACACTCTCACCTAAATATCTCTTTCTGGTTCGATCCTTGGTTCGAAAACAACTATGTGTTCAATCTTCGACCAACCTGGATTATCCCAAATAGATTGCTCAAAATGAAAATTGATAAAGCTCTCCTCCTTATCTCCAGTAACAGATCAAATTCTCTTAAAAGATGCATCCACATGCAACTTAGTCAAGATGAAATGAGAAACCTAAAATTTTCCTTGGAAAACAATACCTCAAACATAATAACATGGAAATGGGGTAGCTCTTACTCAGTTAAACAAGCCTAGACCTACCTTTCCTACAGAGGTTTTGCCCCATCCACCACAAAAATTTGGAAACAGAAATGGCCTCAACAATATAAAACATTCCTTTGGCTTTTACTACATAACAAGTTGCTCACAGGTGAAAACCTTACAAAAAAGGGTTTCATTGGTCCTTTCAGATGCTCACTATGTGAAAAAAGCTTTGACTTAGTTGATCACATCTTCTTCAAGTGTATCTTTTCACAAAAAATTCTCTCACACTACACACGAAACTGCTTTCCTGAACTCAAGGAAGCAACTTTCTCTTAAAAAATCACACCAAATAGACACTACAAAAACTTCAAGAGTAGTGATATTTTCACCACCATCAGTTGGAATCTCGGGAAAGAAAGAAACAACAGAATCTTCAACAACAACAAAATATTATATCACAAATAGATGTAGATCTTCACATTCTAACAAAATGCAGGTAACCAAGTTGAAGGAGGACATGACAATTCTGATGAAGGTGAATCTGAAGCAAAGTTTTTGTGCGATCTCAAAGCTATGGTTGATGATGAAACAGGTGTCAGTATAGTCCAGCAACAACTTTGATTACACTTTCAGGAAGATGCTTTTTCAACAAACTTGGGACTATCCTCTTAATTTCTTCTAGGGGCTTGTTAAGGGGTGCCTCCCCCACTTCATCAGAACTTTGTTTTATCTCCACTAGGCACAAACGTTAAATTTTTCTTTCAATTTATGTTATTTTCAACATCTTGTACGTAACTCACATAAGCAGGTGTTTCCTTGCTTCGATGTGTTTTTTAATATATGCCATGACTTTTCCTCAAAAAAAATTGATCATGACCTAAACTGAACCAATCGTCCTCTACATGTTCAAATATTTTCACGGTCCTAGATCCTGACCTAAAACTAAACCAATCTTGTGTTGAACTTTCCACATCCAAACCAACTTGATTTTTCATATCTCTTTTATGGCCCAAGACTATGTCCTAAAACTATCTCAACCCTATCCTCAACTTTGCAAATATAGATCAAGAATCAAGTTGAGGTCTCAAGCTTTTTATCCCTACATCTGGTAGGAGCTTTCAGTAATTCACATGCATCCAAATCAAGTGAGAAATAGAGATTCAGGGACAATTGCTCGTTTATACTCTAGGGCAATAAATGATGAGCTAGTGGAGCAACTTGTCCAAGAGACCACCTTATTACTAGATAAATATCTAATGACCAATCTAATCTTTTTTTTTATCACTCTTCCTTTAAAATTGCATATTTACACATGGACTAGGGAGCAGAGGATTGACCAACATAGTCATTTTTTTTAGGGAAGCTAGGAGGCTATTTTATTCATCGTGCCCTCCTCTTGCAAGACAATATGGAAAATGAGTACATGGACACATATTAGAACGGGATATAAACTTGGTAGTACTACTACCATTACATTTCTCTACGTCCAAGGATGCTCGGACACATTCAAGCGGCTTTCTATAATCAAAGCATCCTATTTTGTGTTTTTGCGGAAATTCGGCAAGAGCATCTGCAACTATGTTGCATTTTCTACCCTCAAACTTCAGACTCCACTCCAGGTTGGACTGCCTTCTTCTTTGAATACGGTCTATGATGATCGCTAACCTAGGGTTCTCCTTAGGTGGGCGATGTAGCATATTAATCAACCCCTTGCAATCTGTCACAAAATTTACCTTCTCTAGTTTGTTTCCAGTGGCCATCTCGGTAGCTATTTCTAGAGCTATTGCTTCAGCATGAACTACTGAACTGGCTATAATCTCCCTCACATGCCCATCCACCCAAAGTCCTTCCTTATCTCGCACAACAACAGTGATGGTTGCCTTCATTTTAGTCCAAGCAACATCTGTATTGATCTTTAAGAACTCACCGTCTGGCCTTAGCCATCTTGCCTCCTTTGGTGATTCTTCTGCATGGGCAACTTGATTGTTAATTCAGGCGGTGTTGTTCACTCGCACCTCATTATCAATGTGTTGACACAGGGTATATTTTGGGATGGTGTTATGCTCGAAAACCTTCTCATTCCTTGCTTTCCATAGTATCCAACATATGATGAGGAACCGTTGTATTCTTGATTCGGTCATCTTCACTTGTTCCCTAAACCAGTTTCCTCTAGCTTCTTGAAAGAAGTCGTGACTGTATGGTAGTTCCAGTGTAGTACTCCATACTTCCTTCGAGTAAGGGCAGTCCCTCAAGGCGTATGTCAAGGTTTCTTCCTCCTCTTGACATCTCCTACATCTGTTGTCGATGCTTAGCTTGCATTGCACCCTTTTGCTGTTTGTCAAGAGCGCTTCGTGCATTGCTAACCAAACAAACATCCTGACCTTCACAGATACCTTTGTTGTCCAAATCTTCTCCCATTCCCCATCTACTTTGATATCCCTTTCTTTTCGTAATATGGTGTAGGCTGATCTCGTAGAGAAGGCTCCATTATCCGTCGCCATCCATATTTGAATATCCCTTCCTCCTCTATCAAAGGGGGGTTCAATGGTTCTAATTTTCCGGATAGTACTCGCAGGAAGCCAACAACAAAGGAACTCCTCATCCCAAGTTCCATTGTCCATTCTCATGCTAGCCACAGACAAATCCAACAGCTACTCTGGGATGGTTTGCAACATCTAATCAGCTAGCTTAAGACCCGGTTTCACCCATTCATCATGCCAAAATTGTATAGTAGTACCGTCTCCAGGTATAAGAAGTGAGTTTTTCCTGATAATCTCTTTTGATTTATAGGTGGCCCTTGCTAACCGTGACATATTATGTCCCTTGCCATCTTTGTAAGCATCATATTTCTTTTTTATATATCTACACCATATAGAAGGCCTATTGCAGGTTATATCCCATGCATTTTTAGCAATGAGGGCAATATTCCATTCCCTCATCGACTTTATTCCCAGCCCACCCTCCATTTTGGGGCTTGTTACTTTGTTCCACGCCACAAGTGACAAGTGATGCTTCTTGTGGTTTCCCCCCCAGATGAAACACCTTATATAGCTATCTATCCGATCACATAGGCTCACAGGCAGAGTTGTAGTTTGCATGACAAAGGAAGGTCTGGATTCCAGGGATGACTTGGCTAAGTAGCACCTGCCAGCCAAGGATAGAGTTCTCACAGCCCATCCGTTAGATCGACTTTCAATCTTCTCGAGAATGTTGACATAGGTCTTCCTTGTGACTTTCGAATGGATAATAGGTACCCCCAAGTAACGACCGATATCAATAGTCTCTTGGAACTGGCATATTTTTGTGATTCTAGTTCTTGTAAGCCTAGGGACATTCCTTGAGAAGAAAATCTGAGTTTTTGCAATTGATATGGCTTGTCCAGAAGCCTTTTCAAAGAGCTGAAAACACCGTTTAATTGTTTTTATATGAGCACATGATGCTTATGCAAATAGTATAAGATCATCCGCAAAGCATAAATGAGACATATCTATTCCACTCCTTCCCATTCGAATCGGCTTCCAACTTCTGTTTTCAACCATGTCGTGAATCATATGGCTTAATCTTTCGATACAAAGTACAAAGATATACGGGGACAGAGGATCGCCCTGTCTGAGGCCCCTATTCGGTTTAAACGGTCGAGTATTGGTTCCATTCCACAAAATAGAACATTTGCCGGTGGTGATGGAGCTCATTATGTAATCTATTATGTTTTTGGGGAGGTCGATCTTCTGCAAAGTGTTCTTAATAAACTCCCAGGAAAGTTTATCATAAGCTTTAGATAGATCCACTTTAATTGCCATTTGTGTTGGTCCACTCTTCTTCTTCATCAAATGAATCACCTCCTGTGACATAGTGATATTATCCGTTATGTGTCTTCCCGAAACAAATGCACTTTGTTCCTTGGATATCCATCCCGGTAGGTAATTTTTCAGTTTCTCAACTACAATCTTCGACACTAGTTTTAAACATAAGTTGTTTAAAGATATCGGTCGCAGTTGGTCACTGGTAGTTGGGTTGCTGATTTTTGGTATAAGAACGATCATCAAGCAACATAACTCTGTCGGGAGTTTCTCACCCCTTATGGCTTTTAGTGCTGTCTTCATAATGGATTCCTTCACCCTTTTCCAATGGCTTTTAACAAAAAGGCCATTTACGCCATCCGGTCCTACGGCCTTGTAGAGGTTCATTTTTTTAGTATTTTCATACATTCTACCTCCTTTGGTTCCGCTGATTTCGTCGCCATCTGCCTCGCTTCCAATTTGCTGAAGAGCCCTGTGATTTTGTCCATAACATCACCATTACATCTCTGTGATTCCGTGAGGATATCGTAAAAATGGGCCCTCACTAGCTCACCTAGTTAGTCAGCATCGGTGATCCACTGCCCCTCTTTCTTCTTCAGTCTGAGGATTGTGTTTGTCCTTCTTCTTTGTTTCACATATGTGTTGTAGAACCTCATATTTGAATCACCATTATGCATCCAATTAATATGACTTTTCATCTTCCATTCCTCTTCTTCCTCCTTAAGGATTGCATCGAGTTCGGCCTTCATATTGGTGTAAATACCATCAGAGATTGTATTATATTGTTCAGCTAATTCCTTTTCCAATTTTGTTATATTTCGCAAGACAATTCTTTTCCGCCTTTCTTTTTCTACTATCCTCTTTCTATCCCACTCGTTAATCTCTTCTTTAATCATATTCAGTGCCTCATTGAACTCCGTCTCAGTGTTCCATTTGTTAGACAATAAGGTTTTAAGCTCTGGATCACTGGACCATGTTGCCTTAGTAGAGAATCGTTTCTTTCCTTGCCTTTGGTTGGTTCCTCTTACCAGCAGTGGATTATGGTCCGAGTGCATTCGGGGGAGGTGCTCAACTAAGAACTCAGTGTGAATATTTATGAATGCTGCATTGGCTACTACACGATCTAGCCATTGTTGAAGGACTCCTCTTTTAAAGGTATATTTGGGTCCTGAGAAGCCCAAATGTACGAGACCTGCAGCCACTAGAGTTTCTTGGAAAAGTTGTGCCTACGCATAATTGTAGTGTATACTTCCGCTATGCTCATCAGGCCTATAGGTTGTATTAAAGTCTCCCATAAGTATCCATGGTTTGGAAAACTGGTGTCCCATGTCCACTATATGTTTCCATAAGAATTTTCAGATAGAGATATGGGGAATAGCATAGACAAAAGTAAGCAAGGTTGTATTGTTGATACAACTTGTTATGAACTGTCTGTGATAGTTAATGAGTTTTACCTTCTCTCTATTCTTGTTCTAGCAAACCCATATACCTCCGGCAAAGCCTTGTGCTTCCACTCGAAAGGAGTACTCAAACCCCAATTTTGTAATAGTGTTTGTGGCCTTACTTCCGCTTAACCACGGTTCTATAATAACAACTATCTTCAGTTTATAGATTCCCATAAGCTCCTTAAGATTTCGTTGGTTTTCCTTCTTGCCTATCCCGCAAATATTCCAGCACATAATGCCCTGCATTATGTGTTGGAATATTCGCAAGATAGGCAAGAAGGAAAACCAATGAAATCTTAAGGATCTTATGGGCATCTATAAACCGAAGATAGTCGCTATTATAGAACCCTAGTTAAGCGGAAGTAAGGCCACAAACACTGTTACAAAATTGGGGTTTGAGTACTCCTTTCGAGTGGAAGCACAAGGCTTTGCCAATCTCAAATCATGGAAATTTCTTTGACACCCAATCTCAAATCATGGGCATTCAAAGTCCTATCCCAGATAGGAAATTTCACCATATTTTACATTTTTAAGTTCATGATCCTAACCCTTACATTGGCCCACTCTGCCAAATTTTAGAATGAAACCAAAAAAGAATGAAATGAAACTAAAAAGTAGGAAGAAGATAAAGGTGGTGATTACTTCAAAGATCTTTCATTTTCCATGATTTCCAATTCTCACAGACTCTTGATTTTAAATATCTCTGACAGACTTCTACCCCATTTGCTTTCTACATCCTCCTTTTCTCACTAAGGTGTGATTTAGTGACAGAATATGACATGTAGTTATATAAGAACTGGAATGATGATATGAGAAGATCTCACGAAATATGAAATTCAAATGATCCATCACCACTCCAGAGGAATGAGTGGTTGGTCAAATACATGTAGATGCCCTATACAAAGGCACTCCTCATTTTGAGTATATCATTTACACCCAATATTACTTTTTCTATGAATGGATACTTCATAAAATCATCCTTATAAGAATAAGACATCCCCTATGCTTTTCACCCTCCACAAGGCCAATTACAACACCTTTGATGAGTATTACCTTCTTGATCTTTCCTGACCAAAAATGAGGGTCAGACTTAACTTAATCATATAGTTCTTACTCTTGTCTCGAACCTTTCCTTGAGAGAGGAAAAGTATTGACACCCCTATTTTTGCTCACTCAGTACAAATTTCTAATTAATGTTAATTCTCTATCTAAGGATGGATTTTATTGCGAAAATTTTCACATTTCCCCACATTTATCTATTTTCTTCCCTTATCCATATTTTTTATATTTTGTGATTGTTTAATTTTTTCATTTTTATCTACTTTTACCTAGTTCAAGACCTCCTAGATAGAAAACATTCTTTTCCAGACTCAAGGTTAATTGTCCCACCAATTTTTCTATTTTATAAGCCTTATTTACAAATTTCCTAGTTGAATTATCTTGAATAAAATATTATTTTTTCCAATGGACATTCAATTACTTTTTCTAAGAAAATACATTTTTTATAATGATAAAGGGAAATATTGAAATTCATTATCCTTCATTATTTTACTCACTTTAATTCAGAATTCATGTTTTCCATAATTTTCTCTATAACATTCATAAAATATTTGGAAAATTAGGAGAAATGTATTATCTTGCTAGGGCCACCAGGAAGATATGAGAAATTCTCTAGTGGCACATGACGAATGGCCTCAATCATACACACACATGCATGGAGCATCTATGTGATGTGATGTCATCTCCATACTCTTCCATCTAATGTCTCAATCCCCAAAGTCTACATATACATATCATCCATATTTATCATATTTATCATATTTCCAAATAAGGTAGTTTCCAAGGATATTGATTTTGAATGTATTCATCATCCAGATCTTCACTAGAAACATAAAAAGGAAGTCCTTGAGATGGACCATGAAATTTGACACTAGAGTTTTACTTTTGAAAGAAGTGGAAGATGATGATCAAACATGGAAGTTACCTTAAACAAGAACCCCTTATGGATTTACAAACTCCCTCTTGGGCATAGAATTTAATCTACTAACATTTATTTAAGAAAAAATATTAGAGTCAAACATGTCAATAGCGATGGACATTTGAGGGAAACATCCATATAATTTTTAGTCCATTTGGACATAGAAAAAGTGTTGAAGTCTATAATAAAGATTAGGAGCATAAAAGTAAACTTAATATCACAGGTTAACACACCAAGTCCCATTCCAATTGTGATACCCATATAGGGAATCAATGTGAAGGATATGGATGGCCCATATTTAAATGACACAAACACAAATAGATATGTGTAGTGCAAAAACAATACTTCAATTCCATAAATAAAGAAAAAGGTGCTTACATAACATCTTGAAGGCAACAAAAAGTAGTAAAAGTTTTACATAGAAATGAGAAATGATATCCCTAAAGTATGAAAGATTCCCTCATGGAGTGTAGGGCATGACGTAGCATGTACCTTGATCAGTAAATATTGAGCAAAATATTCGTGCATGATCTGAAATTGTGAAACATGTAAAAAATTAATGTAATAATATTGGTACGCAGTTGGGAGATATAGTATCATAATTTTAGTTAAACATAATGTTCTTGAAAAAATTGATATGATAAGAAGATCTTAAATCAACTTTCAAAGGGTTCCATTTAACAAGATAAATCATAATTAAGTTGTAATTTCCATTAAAGTGACCATTGTGTAGCCACAAAGGTCATGTAGTAATATGTATTTTGGGGTTATTTTCATAAATTACCATGATTTGGAAAATGTTAAAATTACAAAAGTAAAGGTCTATGTTGTCATTTTAGTGGATGGCGTATAATGATGAGTAATGGTGACATGTAAGATACTTTGAAATTTAGTTAATGAAAGCCAATATATATAGGTTTATTTTGGCCAATGCATTTATAATAAAATGAATTATAGTATTTTTATGACCTTTTGAATATTAATAGACAAGATAATGGAATTGTATGTCTTCTAAGTAATGCTCTGATGTTATAGAAGTTCTTTCATAATATTGGGTAACATTTAAGATGAATGTGAGATCTAAGCTGTGTTTGGTATGTGGTGAAAAAATTGACGGTGATGGGGATGGGGATGAGGATGGAGATAGGGAAGGGGATGAGATGCTTATAGGAGATTTGTTAAAATGTGTTGTTTGGTATCATGTACATGGTGATAGGAATAAGCATTGGAAATTAGTTAATAAATATTATTGGTTACATAATTATAGGGATAGGAAGGAGGATTCTTTATAAAAGACACCATACATATATAAGAATCATATTTATTAGAATACCTTTTACATGTGTCTAAATAAGTAGTTGAGTCTTGAAAGGAACTTCTCTCATTATGATTCACCATGATTTTTTATGGAGACATAAATAGACCAAATTCACCATAGATTCACAATGAATTCACCGGGACTCCCTATCACTATAACAATTTATTTAACCATCATTCCCCTTCCCATGATTCACCATGTAGTAAACGCAACCTTAGTACTTGCCTTTCAAGTTATTTGTTTGCCAACAGACTTTGCCATTTTCGTCACTTTTTGGTTAACAAAGAGTTTGCAAGAGATTATGCTTAATGATTGAGTGACTTGGAGCCTTGATTAGCCGTCTAAGGATTATAGCATTTGAAAGGATAGGCTTTGTTGGAAGTAATGTTTGATGACAGAGGAAGTAATGTTTGATGACAGAGTGACTTGGATGATTGGATCCTTGATTAAACTAATTCATCAATTACAAATGACTTTTCTTTGAACAGTCGTTTCCCCAAATCATTTGAAATTCGAAGGAGAGGAAGTAAGGGGTCTCGGGTAGATATACAAGGAAGGGGAGAAGTGTATCCTGGTCATTGGTCATTGAGGAGTCCTCCCTCAAATTGTGTTTAGTACATGGTGAAAAAATTGATGGTGACAAGGGTGACAACGGTGATGGGAAAGGAGACGATAATGGTGATGAGAAAATTGTTAAAATATATTGTTTGTAACATGTGCATGGTGATAGAGATAGAAAAAACCTTAAAAAAATCTTATTTGTTATATAGTCATAGAGACGGAGAGCGGGAAATTCTTAAAAAAAATATGTTACACAAGTAAGAATCGTATTTATTGGAACGTATTTTCATATGTGTCTAGATAAGTAGTGGAGTCTTGAAAAAAACTTCTTTTTTCACCGTACTTTCTAATGGAGAAGAAAACAAACTTAGTTTCACCATTGATTTACTATGACTCCCTATCACTATAGGAAACAAATAATATTTGTTATTTCACCATCATTTCATTTCACATAATTCACCACGTAACAAGCCAGCCTGACTGTTTCTATGCACTGCCGAGAACAGAGGATGATTTATTTCCTTGTTTAGATTTGTGTATAGGAGATGGACCATTCAAGCCATCAGCAAACCCTGCTGCTGGTAGTAGACAGACCGGCAGTGGTCTTTCCTAAGCTTGGGTTGCCACCGCAGGCCTCCTTCCGTCGGTGCACAACCATAGGGATCGGAGGATGTCAGCGCCTACTGAGATATAGATGGAATCAAGCCGAGATGCAGGTGGGGGCGCTCACAACGACCGCCCAGCCTCCCTGCGAAAACCGAGATTTGGGGTTCCGGATGTGTTTCCCCTCCTAGCTAGACGCTCCGACAGCAAGCAGCCACCAAGGCTAAGCAGTGTCAAAACGGTCCTTGCGGACTTCATGTCGAGAGTTCCGAAGACCATTTTTACAGACACTGGAGACTCCCTGCTGCGGATGGCAAAAGAGGCAGGAGGATACAGTTGGTCTGATCGAAGCACACACGATAGAGTCTTCTTATCAACACAATCCGACCACAGGATGGGAGGGATGGTTAGGGACGAGATCTTCCTTAGCATCTTTGGGGAAGAGGCCGATGGAGGTCGCTGATGGATAGGTTCGTAATCAGGTTTGCTGCCCATTTTGTTTCCAAATGGAACATATCCTGATATGGAACGCGAGAGGTGTAACTAAAGACGACACTAGACAGAGACTCCAGGCGCTGCTTAATAGGTTATACTTCTTTGTTGTATTTCAAACTAAAAGACAAAAGGTTTAGTCTCATATTGCTTGTGTGGGAGACTTCCATCCTCCTTATATATGGACCCTTGTCCATAGTACAATTGATGAATTAAAGGGAATAGGCCCTACACACGCGTATGGTGGGCCTTGTCAATGGGGTTTGGGTCGGCCCGGTCTGGAAACCTTTTAATCGGTGAATCATTTTTTAACCTGGGCCGCTGCAATGCATCTGTTCGTTTGGCAGTTTCAAACCGCACCGCGTTTGCAACAGAACGGATCTTTTCACGCTTCCTTTCCTGGTTATTTATGTTTGTTTTCCGCTGTAGTTCGGAACAGACGAAAAAACTTCTCTCGTTTCTTCTTCCTCTCTTCTCCGCCTGCAGTCTGTCCACTGGAAGAACGATCAGTCTCCTTTCGCTCGTCGCCGTGCACGCTTCACGTCGGCAAACACTGTTGGATCCTAGGAGAGTAGCCACGCAGGAGACTATCGCACAGGCGCTCGCCGTCGAGTACCGAGGAAATACTCTTAAGGACAGTGCTCTCTGCACGCCTCAGCGTATCTTTCGTAAAAGCTTTACTATTTACGGCTTACATCGCAGTTTGTACCCTATTACGAACAACAATCCTAAGAGTAACTTGTTTCTCTAATGGGTACTAATATGGAAGATTTTGAAACCCCTTTATGCCTGTGACGCCATCAAATAATAACAACTAAATCGTCATTGTTTCTACTGTTTCGCAAACACCAATCCCTGATGTTGCGAAAATTGAACATTTTAATGGACAACAATATAGGCGTTGGTAAGAAATAATTATTACTGCTTTAGAAGTTTCTAATGTCTCGTTCGCTTTAACTGAACCCAAACCTGAAAATGATTCTGTTGATTTGGAAAAAGCAAATCGCATTTGTCGACATGTGATTCTAAGTACATTGTCTAACCAACTGTTTGACGCATACTTTCCAATTAAAACTGCATCTGAAATTTGTGAAAGTCTGAATAAGAAATATATTCTGGAAGAGGCTTCTACCCAAAAATTTACTGTTGCGAATTTTCTAAATTTTCATATGACTGAAGATAAAGATATAACAACTCAAATTCATGAATTTCATATTTTACTTGATGATTTGAAAAATGAAAAAATTGATCTTCCTGAGTGTTTCGTTGTGGGTTCTTTAATTGAAAATTTGCATGGTTCTTGGAAACATTACAAGAAAAATTTAAAGCACAAAAGAAAGACAATGTTACTGGATGATGTAATAATACATATCCGAGTTGAAGATCAAAACCGTACTAGAGAAAAATCTGAACTGAATAAGGAGTTGTCATGTACTGCTAACTTTGTTACTAATGAAGTTAAAGAAAATAAAGTTTCTACTGATCAGTCTAAAAATAAGTGGAAAAATAAGAAAGGGAAAGGAAATAAGAATAAATATAAAGGAAACAAAGATATTAATAAAAAGAATGTTTTTGCTATGTTTGTGGCAAACCTGGTCATCCTTCTCCTAAATGCAGGCATAGGAAGAAACAAGCAGTGGATTCGAAGGAACCTTCAACGAACCTTGTTACTGAGGACGTATTTGTGGCATTTGTCAGCATTGTCAACATGGGATCATTCCACCATAATGATTGGATCATTGACTCGGGGGCTAGTCGCCACATCAGTGGCAACAGAGATGCCTTTGTGACCTACACTGAAGTAGGACAGGAGGAACATCGGGTTGTCATGGGCAACTCAACTGCTTCTCCTGTGACCGGAAAGAACAATGTCATGATTAAGATGACTTCTGGAAACATTCTGCTAATCAAAGATGTGTTGTTTGTCCCAGATATCTGTGTTAATTTAATTTCTATTTCTCAACTTGTTAAGTTTGGGGTGAAAGTGTCCTTTGAATCAAACAAGGTCATTCTCACCAAGTCTGGGGATTACTTAGGCATGGGTTACTGCTCAAATGGTCTCTTTCTGTTGAATATACCAAGCTCTTCTGCTAATGAAATAAGTCTTTCTGCTTATATCGTTGATTCTTTTGATGTATGGCACAATAGATTAGGACATGTTAATTTTAAATATTTACAACGCATGAAATCTTTAGGTTTACTAAAGGATATTGATGGTGTTGTTAATTTAAATAATAAATGTCAAATATGTGCTGAAAATAAATCTACCAAGAAACCGTGTCCTCAAATTTCACATAGAAATTCTGAATTGCTCGATTTAATTCACAATGATCTTGGAGATTTAAAAGGAAATCTATCTAGAGGTGGGAAACTTTTCTACATTATTTTTGTAGATGATTTATCACGATATACAAAATTATATTTACTACATTCAAAGGATGAAGCCTTTGGAATGTTTGTTAATTATAAAACAGAAGTAAAAAATCAACTCAATAAGAAAATAAAACGTCTTCTCTCAGATAGGGGTGGTGAATATGATTATTCTCCCTTTAATGAATTTTGTGTGAACCATGGTATTATACATGAATACACACCTCCATATTCGCCTCAATCAAATGGTATTGCTGAACGTAAAAATAGAACTCTAAAGGAGATGATGAATTCTATTTTAATCAATTCAAGAGCACCCAACAACTTATGGGGGGAAGCGATTTTGTCATCTTGTTTTCTTCAAAATCGCATCCCTAGTAGGAAGACAAATAAGACACCATATGAATTATGAAAAGGATATCCTCTTAATTTGAAATACGTCAAAGTGTGGGGGTATCTAGCTAAAGTCTTATTAACTAAGTCTAAAAAACGAAAATTGGGATCTCGAACCCTAGATGGTGTTTTTATAGTTTATGCTCAGAATAGCGCCGCATATAGATTCTTGGTTATTAGAAGTGGCAAAAATGTTGTAGAACCTAATATAATTGTTGAATCTAAAAATGCTGAATTTTTTGAGCATATTTTTCCTATGAAAACTCCCTTAGAAAACTTAGCTAGTCCTTCAAATGAAATTTTAGAGAATATCCCAAGTACATCCAATTTTAATGATGTTTTAGAATCGGATGATATAGAACCTAGAAGATCCACTAGGATGAGGAAGGAAAAGAATCTTGGTGATGATTTCTATTCCTTTATAGTGGATAATGACCCTCAATCTTAAAATGAAGCTATTAATTCAATTGATTCCTCTTTATGGAAGGAAGCAATTAATAGTGAGATTGAATCTATATTATTTAATCATACATGGGAACTAGTGGAACTTCCACCAGGTATTCAACCCATAGGGTGTAAATGGATATTTAAAAGAAAATTGAAAACAAATGGGACTATAGATAAATACAAAGCTCGTTTAGTTGCCAAGGGATATAAACAACAAAAGGATATTGACTATTTTGATACCTTTGCTCCTGTTACTAGAATATCTTCAATCAGGATTTTAATTGCTTTGGCATCTATTAAGAAATTAATTATACACCAAATGGATGTTAAAACTTCTTTCTTGAATGGAGATTTAGATGAGGAAATTTATATGGATCAACCCGAAGGGTATGTAGTTTAGGGAAAAGAACATATTGTATGCAGACTAATCAAATCTATCTATGGTTTGAAACAAGCACCTAAACAGTGGCATGAGAAATTTGATAAGGTCATTGTATCATATGGATTCCATATAAATGAAGGAGACAAATGTATATATTCTAAAGTCGATAACCAAGGTTGTGTTATAATATGTCTCTATGTAGATGACATGCTTATTTTTGGCACTAATATTGATATAATAAATAGTACAAAAGGCTTCTTGGCTTCTAATTTTGACATGAAAGATATGAGTGAGGTAGATGTAATTTTAGCAATTAAACTTCTTAAAAATGATGATTGCATCATGCTATCCCAAGAACACTATGTTGAGAAAATTGTCAATAAGTTTTCAATGTTTGATTGTAAGCCGGTAAGTACACCTTTTAATCCTAATTGCAATCTCAAGAAAAATAAAAGTAATAGTGTTCAACAAGTCAAATATGCACAAGTAATTGGAAGCCTGATGTACTTAATGAATTGTACCCATCCAGATCTAGCATATGCAGTAGGGATATTAAGTATATATACTCAAAATCCTAATAAGGATCATTGGGATGCTCTACGTAGGGTTTTAAGATACCTTAAAGGCACAATTAATCATAGATTGATTTTTTGTGGATCTCCATCTATGCTAGAAGGATTTTGTGATGCCAATTGGATTTTGAATTCAGATGAATTGAAATCTACAAGTCACTACATCTTCACTATGGGTGGAGGTGATGTGTCTTGGAAATCTTCCAAGCAAACTTGTATAGCTCGTTCCACTATGGAATCTGAGTTTATTTCCTTAGAAAAGGCTGGAACTGAAGTTGAATGGCTAAGACATGTTCTAATGGATCTTCCCATTTGGGAGAAACCTTCTCCACCAGTGTTTATACACTGTGATAATCAAGCTGCCATAGCAAGAGCTAAAAACAAAGTTTACAATGGGAAGAATAGACATATTCATATACATCACAATATTGTGAGGCAACTTGTATGTGATAGCATAATCTCTATGGATTATGTAAAGTCAGAATTAAATTTGGCCGATCCTCTGACAAAGCCATTAAGTCAAAGACTAGTGAGCGATACATCGAGGAGAATGTGATTATGCCCTTACCAAATGTCAAAGTGATGGATACCCAACCTTCATGAACGGTGATCCCGGGAAGAAGGTTCAATGGGAAAAACAAAGTCACTGGATGACTCAATGTGTTGTAATAAATGTATCTCATTCTTAAGATGTAAACAACAATTTGCAATGATTCAGTTGAATATATTTCTTAATGGATTTCATAGCCATTAATGGTGGTATATATACTGCAATATATGCTTCATGAAAGTCCAACTATATGAGTGTGGAGTGGGGCCGCTCCTGTTGTGATTTGGGTAGATCTTTAGAGCATTCATGAATTTTCCCAGTAGGCGCATGGCCTAAAGGTGCCAATCTGTAAGAAAGGTAATTGATTTTATGAATGTCATGTGATTAATGTACCACTAATCAGATAAAGGAGGAATTGGTTCAAGAACATAGTTCCACTAATCTTCTATAGATTACGTACATCTATTCTATGCTTTAGTTCAAAGAACTCAGTTCTACCAAAGCTTATGCATGTCATTTGTTTAAGTTCTTCCAGTGGTCAACTCGGTTTTTATATTGTTTGTTTTGAAATAGTGGGAGATTGTTATACTTATTTGTTGTATTTCAAACCAAAAGGCAAAAGGTTTAGTCCCATATTACTTCTGTTGGAGACTTCCCTCTTCCTTATATATGGACCCTTGTCCATAGTACAATTGAGGAACGATAGGGAATAGGCCCTACGCACGCGCATGGTGGGCCTTGCCAATGGGGTTTGGGCCGGCCTGGTCCGGAAACCCTTTAATCGGGCGCGTCGGCGCACGTCGCATCCCGTGCACAGGGGAGGTGCAAATCTGGCCTCCCAGAGCCCCTTGTGCGGGTGCGGGCTGACACAAATTTACCGTGCGCAGAAACGCAAGTGAATGCGTCAAAGTAGTACAAGCCTTTGTGAGGCCCGAGTCGAACTCAGGGATACGTGAAATCGTCGGGGACTCCTACTAACTACTCGAGATCTGCTAAGCCGATTAAATAGTTGAGAGTTTTTGTTAAAATTAAAAGAAAATAAAAATATAACAAAACAATCAATCGATTAAATGTTGGTTTAATCAATTCAAAAGAAGATCTTTAGGGTTGCAGTTTCACTGCGGGTTTTCATTGTATTAAATTCTATATAGCTACTCAATTTTATCTCTCTATCCGGGTAGTGGCATGAAATCAGAATTGCCCACTGTCATGGTATAATTCACTACCTATGTCTAGGTCGGTTCCACCGTCGTAGTAACCTATACCCTAAACTAGGTGCATTATAAACGACCTCTCGGTATCCACCATTAGTCTTACACCACCTTGTTCAAGGGATTTGTCAATTAATGTAAATTCTGTCTCTTTACAACTGTTAATTCTTCTTTCAAAGCAATTATGGGCATTAGGTTATTATTATGGTGATCAAGCATAACAATATATTGGAGAAAACGAAATTATACCACAGATTTAAGAGATAAGATATGAATTACTATTATAAAATCATCATACAATGAATCCCTGGGCTACTCCCGGTCCTAAAGACAAAGGGGATTATCCCCGCATGTTCATCTCAGAGTACAACATTGAGAAGAAAAAGGGAAACATGAAGGAAAACGTGATTGAGTGATTAAACCCCTGAACGGAGAAGGTCCAATCGATCCTTGGCGTGGAATCCACATTCTCCCGCCTTTCGGTGGTGGAATTCGTCTTCTTCAGTATCCGGATCGGCTAGGACGTGCTCTCATGCTCCGTTCTTCTCTCTTTGCTCTCCGGGATGTGTGCATCAACTAATGACTTCCCCCTTCAGTCACGGGCGTCGTCATTAGGTATATCTCCTGAATTAGGTCACCAATTAACCATAGTCATCTGATTAAGATTAATCTGAAACAAACTCATATCTGACTGTGTCGATACCATCAACGCGGGTCGATGGTATCGAGCTAGCGTGATAGCGACAATCCTTCTTTTCTTTTGTCTGCGCGCCTGATGTCATCTCGATACCATCGACGTGGGTCGATGGTATCGATGAACATGTAGCGATGGTTTTGTCATTTTATGTCGTTGTAGCTCCACCAGTCGATAGTATCGACATCTTGGTCGATAGTATCGACGCACTTCTCGCCAGCAACCTAATGGTATCTCGATACCATCGACATCCCTGTCGAAAGTATTGACTTTCTTCTGGTCTTTGCGGCTGGCAACCTGTGGTCCGGTCGATGGTATTGACGGTAGCAGATACTTGTTTTTCCTAAAATTAAGACACGGAACCACATAAATCCACAAAAAATATATTCTTTTGATAATTCATACTCAAAATGCTTAAATAAAGGGAATTTGACATAAAGAAGTGGCATAGACCAAAATGAATGAATTATGCAACGTTAACCATGAAAATGACTAATAAATGCATAAAACACCTATCAAACAAGTATATAAATGCAACTCAAAATCATCACATCAAACTCCCCTAAGCTTGAACATTGCTCGCCCTCGAGCAACTAAACCTTAGAATAGCATTGCCAGAGTCAACTAAAGAACAAAACATCACAACAGACATCCCACATGACTCCCACCGGACATTCGCATACCAGCCCTTACTAACCACAAAATGATAATTACCCTAAAGGTGACAGTAATCATCCATAAAAGATATTAACCTCAAACTGATGAACACTGTCACATAAGGCAGTTAACATAATAAAATTCACTGGTCCAGACTTAATGCATCTTCTAATCTTCTAAACTACGTTGCTCGCCCTAGCTACCATCTACATGGAAGCAGTTCTCCTGATATTCACCAGTGAGGAGTAATTCACAGTGGCCTACCAATTCGAGCAACGGGTGGATGAAATAGGTGGCTCATGGAAGAAGTGGAAGCATTATACGATTTCAACATGCATACAACAAAAATGCCCTAAATGATGCAAATGCACATGAAAAATGCCCTAATGCCTAAGATTAGGTGGAATGATGCATGCACTAACCATCCGTCTCAAAATGAGATGGATATCTAATTAAACTACATCATGTACTTACTTATCTTGAAATACAGGTGAGATTATGTTCCTTTCTCCTTCTTATTCTTGTTGCTTCTGAATAACTTTTTTTTTATTTCAGATTTTTTTTCTTCTCTTTTTTTTATTACAAACCCTTATATCCATGATTGAAAATGAATACTTATTGGGCTTATATTTTATGCATAGCTCAAATATTTGCACTATTTGGAAGGTATGGAACAAATTAACTCACCATTAAAGAATAAATGAAGTACATGACACACTTTATGCATAAAAGTTATGAATGCAACTACATGACATGCACCTAAGGGTAATGTGCATGTATACCTATTCTAAATTTTTTTCTTATTTTTCATGCAAACATATGAAGGTGGCTGCAATACAAGTCCTATCTACATGACATGCAATCAAAAAGGTTAAAACCGTACTTTACTTTCAAATCTTGGGTGGATTGTGAAAACAATGAGGTGGACAAATCACAAGACTAGTTGACTGAACCTTAGAAAAATATTATATGTCCCTCCATACTGACCTGTGTAGTAGCTAAGAGTTTTTTTTCTCTCTTACTTCAAATTAAAGTCTCACTATCATTTGGTCAGTTTAGGCTCAAACAACCAATTTCGTCCACTTTCATGAATCATTAAGAATATACAGTTGTGATTTTTTGTTTAAAAGTTGACAAAACCAATCATTTTTGAAGTTAAGTGATCAAGGTTAAACAACACTCAAGCTTGTGAACACTAAAAAAAAAATAGTTTCCCTCAATTCCCCATGCACATGCAACTGAGATGACTCAACATTAAAGATATCCACGATTACACTAGATAGATTGTGGATCCTAAAATAAACTACGATTGCAGAAAACAAATGACAGGATACAAAAGCAATAAAACTAAAAATATAGAATATGAAAGATAGAACTGTTCCAATACCCCTCCCCCAAGCTTGAATTCGACTATGGCCTCATAGTCAAAAACAATCTTAAAGGTTGGAACAGAGATACCACTTTTACCCTTCAGGTGGAGGCGGGTACTGCGGAGCCGTAGGGTCCCAGGATGGATACTCCCCCTGGAAGCTTGGATCAAACTGGGCCCTAGGTGGAGGTTGTGGATAGCCTCCAAAGTAATCTTGGCTCCAATAGTGGTCGTAGAAGGGTTGTTGTTGCATCTCCATCCGTTGCAACCGATCATGAATTTATTGTTGGTTGTCAAGGAGAAGACACTCATTCTCGAAATTGCCCGTTGATTGTCTAGTAGTCAGTGTGTAGTGTCTTGAATACCGGCATACATCGTCATGTGATGCTACTGCGTTTGTTGTATCTCCTGCAGCATAGTATACATACCCTGCATAGAATATGCTTCCTCGCTTGGCTGCGAGGGCAGTGGTGGTGGCGGTGTAGGCTGTGATGATGAAGATGCACCCGGATGCATTCGAGGACGCTTCCGTGGTGCCACTCATGCTCGAAGAGGTGTAAATGCCTCCTCTTCCTCCTCAGCCTCGTCTTCATTTCTGTCGTCACCGCCGTCATTGTCGCTTTCTTCATCAGAGTCGACGATGGCTATGATTGGCCATCATAAGTGTTGCGCCCCTTCGATGTTGAAGACTGGATCGGGTAGCGAGCATTCTTAGTAGGCATGGTTGACGTGGTAGTGCGCATATGCCAAACCATCTCGAAGAAGAATGAGATTGCACTGGTGCAAATGTTGCAAGTTCACCTTGCTCCTGTTGGATAGAGGAGTGAGCTACTGGAAATTCAAACTGAGGTATGAAGCCAGCTTGGTGATGAGCCCGCCAAAGTGAATCAACGCTTTCCTCATACTCCTCTTCACCGCCAAAACTCTCTGCAGAAAGAAGGCACCCCAATTGCATTCTTGACGCTTCAGGAGCTTATACAAAAAGAATAAGTCTGTCTCCTGAAACTTGCTGAGGGCCAAATCACCCCGAGCAAACAATGTCGAACAGAGCATCCGGTGCAGAATCCGGACAAAAGGGTGCTCGGAATCAGCTACCGCAGCATTATGGTAGCTTACAGACTTCCCCGACGGCACCGTAACCAGCTCGGCGAAGATGGCGTCATAGTCGGTGCAGTTGTCCGGGCACCGGTAGTCGGACCGTGAGTGGTTCCAGTTGAAGATCGCGTTGAACTTCCGGAGTGTAAGGGTGTAATCGTTGTACAATCGAAACGACACCCGGCCCTTAATCCACTCGCGGTCAGTGGCTATGACGTCGTTGGGCACGACGCAGACGTCCAGTGACGCCATGAACTCAGCCACCAATTCCTTGTACGTGGGCCACTCGCCGATGAATGGCTGGCCATCACCATGATACTCCAGCTCATTAGGCCGTCTTTCTATGTGTCGGGCCTGTCCTTTCAGTACGTAGGCAAGGTTCGCTTCGAACCCGAGGTTGCGGATGGTGTCCCGTTCAAAATAACGGGTCGACTCAATCTTCCTCTTCATAATCTCTTCGTATATCTTCTTCACCTCCACAAATGGATGAATCAGTCGTAGGCGTGCAACTGACGTAGTCGGAGGTGGCATGAACTCAGGGATGTCCATCGGATTCGTGCGTGAAGACGACGCACTAGCTACGTGCACCATGATTGCGAGAGAAGGAGGAATCGAAAGGGAGCTCGGTGAAGATCGGAGAAGCGAATCTCCGCTCGACGAAGAACTAGCTCGGTGTTGCTCGTCTTCGGGCTTGGACAACTCTGGAACACGCTCGACATAAGTGGAGGAAGATTGCACTGAAGGTGTGATGTCATCTGACGCAACTACTCCTCATATATAGCTGTGGTCGGAGCTACTGTCCGCCCATCGATACCATCGACACGAGTCGATGGTATCGACTCGGGTAGCATGATCCGTACCTCCGCGAGTAACGACGATTTTCGATGGCTGGATCTGTGGGGCCTGGATTGCTGATGCGTCAATACTATCGACGCGGGTCCATAGTATTGACCCATCCCTCGGATCGACTTCTTGGCTGCTACGATCGCCGTTGATCTTTCCTCACGGACCGTTGACGTGGCGCATCGATACCATCGATGCGAGTCGATAGTATTGACCCTATGATTAGGGCAAACCCTCGCGAGGCCCAACTGCCACCTTCGTTGCATGAATGTGTCGATACCATCGACACGCCCGTCGATGGTATCGACTTTCCTGAGACAATTTGTTCTAAAAATCTTCAGAGATCTCGATAGTATCGACACCCATGTCGATACCATCGACTTCTTCTTGCGATCTGCCTGTTGGTATGTCGATACCATCAACGAGGCCGTAGTCTGATTCCTACAGTCACCAACCTATACCATGGTCGATACCATCGACACAAGGGTCGATGGTATCGACTCTGCCTCAGCCCTGCACATGTAACAAATGATCACGGTATCTTTTTCACACTACAAACTAAGTGAAAACAAATTAAACTACGAATGTAAATGAACTAAACTAAGCTACCAATGGTTGGGTTGCCTCCCAAGAAGCGCCCTTATTTAACGTCTTAGGCTAGACGACTTGAAGCTTGTCATCCACTCGATAATGTGGAGAAAGTGCTCAAAGGATCGTGTGGTAGCTTGAACTCCACCCGATCTTGACCAATCCCCAACGTCAACGTACCTCTCCCAATTGCAGTTACTACATCGGTCGTTGCTTGAAACGACCTACCTAGTAGCATCTCACAACTATGAAGTTGCGGCATATCCATGATGATGAAATCTACAAGAAAAATGAACTTGTCTACTTTGACGAGTACATCCTCGCAAACTCCGTATGGCCGTACTATGGATCCATCAGCCAATTCAACGGTTGTCGTTGACTTCCTCATGTCCTTTAACCCCAGCCTTTTAAAGGTGGACAGTGACATGATATTTATGCTCGCGCCCGAATCACATTGAGCTCATGGAAAGTGTCTATCGCCTATTGAACATGGAATATAAAAACTCCCTGGATCTTTCTTCTTCTGTGGTAAAATCCCATGGATGAATGAGCTCACCATTTCATTCATTCGGCATACATCTGTATCCTTAATCTGCCTCTTCTTATTGATGATTTCTTTGATAAACCTCCCATAGTCGGGAATCTTCTCAATCATCTCCACTAATGGAATGTTGATATGAAGTTTTCTGAACATCTCCAAGAATTTCCTATAATGCCGGTGCTCTTTCTTCGGCTTAGAGTTGTCCAGACTTGACACAACTGCCGCATTAACACGCTTATGAGGTGGCACATATGAGCTTTTCGGGGCCATCTCCCCTAAGCTTGCTTCAATGACTCCCTCTGGCATGGACTTCGTCGGAACATCATCAACATGTATAACTTGTTGTGGATCCTCTCTTACAATAGATGTATCCGCACCTTGACAGACAACCTTCACTTGCTCTTCTTGCCTAGGTGGGGACGCAACCATCATGGGCTCTTGGCGGGATTTCCAGAAAGGAGTGTATCCGCCTGGCAGTCCATAATGACTGTGAGGATACGGTATTTCTGGTGTAACCTCCGTATCAAACATCAATTTGCTTTGATCCTTTATCTCTGCCACCTGGGGTTCTTCCTCATTGATCACAGCCATGTATTTAACTTGATGATGTGCTTGGACCACATTTGCATTCCCAGCCTGTCTCTGCTGATTGGCGTGCTTGATGGCCGCCACTTCATTTGAGATCTGGGTCACGGTGGTTTCTAGTGCCCACATTTGTGTTCCATGGCTTTACAACGTCTGCCCAAATTTGGTCAAGATGTCACCCTGAGACTGCAGTTGTTTACCAAACATAGTCATCATTTCCTGATTCTGCTGCACCATTTGACTAAGCAATTCAGTGCTCCTATCGTCAGCCCTTGGTTGTGGTTTTACCTCCGGATCTTATAGGAAGTTATTAGGATCCTTCCATGAGAACTTTTTGTCTTTTCTCCATGAATATTCATTATTTTTGTAGCCCTGTTGTTGCATGAATTTCACTTGATCCTCGTCCTCAGACTCAGTATCCTCCTTTGCAAGCAATTTCTTTGTGAGAAGATCCATCTTCTCATTCAGCTCCTTTATTGCTTTAGATTCACCTACTACTCGAACCTGCTCGACGGCGCCTCTTTCGCCCCATGATTGTTTCTTGGCCATATTCTTTAGGATCTCCCAACATCTAGTGTCTGTGTTATTCAAGAAGAATCCATAACCGGCTAAATCGAGGTTACTTCTATCATGCTCGGAGAGAGCAAAATAGAAGATCTTGACTTGGGTCTCCTTATCAAGCCCGTGATGCGGGCATCACCTGAGCATGATCTGAAACCTTTCCCATGTCTCAGAATAGGTCTCTCCTATTTGTTGGGTGAAGTTGTGGATCTTTTTGATCATGTCATTGGTCTTCTTGGGCAAAAAGAACCTCTCAAAAAAGACCTCCACCATGTGGTCCCAAGACTCCACATATTCATCGTCCAAGTTATGTAGCCATTCACGCGCAATTCCCGCTAGAGAACTCCGGAAGAGCTTCAAAAAGAGCACATCTTGTGGAAATCTGTCGATTTTTATCATATCACAATTCTCCACAAATTGACTTATGTGCGCGACGGGGTCTTCATTTTTTAGCCCATGGAAAGCATTCGACTTCACCAAGTTGATTAAAGTCGGATCAATCTTGTATGTCAGAATATTCACCGCTTGCTTCTTGATCGGCCCCTTGGAAGCGGATGAGGAAGAAGCCTTGATCTTCTCCCATATTGTCTGTGGCTCGTCCATCTCTTCTTGTTCGGGTTCAGAAATTATATCCTCCAGATGGTCTTGATTATACTCACCTTAGTCTTCCGGTCCCGGCAGCGGAACCTCTGGTGTGTGCTGCGTGTAATCTGTGCTACGTGTCTGCACCATGCACAATTCCTACAAATAGAGAAATTTAATTTCAGTACAGTGCTTGACTATTGCAAATATTTAGAAAATAGATTATAATTGTTGGAATGATAAAAAAAATAAAAATGTGGCCTAGAGTGGCTGCTCACAATACTCAAAGTACCGACTAATTGCCGTATCCCCGGCAACGGCGCCAAAAACTTGACGCAAATTTACCGTGCGTAGAAACCCAAGTGAACGCGTCAAAGTAGTACAAGCCTTTGTGAGGCCCGAGTCAAACTCAGAGATACGTGAAATCGTCGGGGACTCCTACTAACTACTCGCGATCAACTAAGCCGATTAAATAGTTGAGAGTTGTTGTTAAAATTAAAAGAAAATAAAAATAAAACAAAACAATCAATCAATTAAATGTTGGTTTAATCAATTCAAAAGAAGATCTTTAGGGTTGCGGTTTCACCGCGGGTTTTCATTGTATTAAATTCTATATAGATACTCAATTTTATCTCTCTATCCGGGTAGTGGCCTGAAATTAGAATTGCCCACTGTCGTGGTACAATTCACTACCTATGTCTAGGTCGGTTCCACCGTCGTAGTAACCTATACCCTAAACTAGGTGCATTATAAATGACCTCTCGGTATCCACCATTAATCTTACACCACCTTGTTCAAGGGATTTGTCAATTAATGTAAATTATGTATCTTTTCAACCGTTAATTCTTCTTTCAAAGCAATTAAGGGCATTAGGTTATTATTATGGTGATCAAGCATAACAATATATTGGAGAAAACGAAATTATACCATGGATTTAAGAGATAAGATATGAATTACTATTATAAACTCATCATACAATGAATCCCCGGGCTACTCCCGGTCCTAAAGACAAAGGGGATTAGCCCCGCATGTTCATCTCAGAGTACAACGTGGAGAAGAAAAAGGGAAACATGAAGGAAAACGTGATTGAGTGATTAAACCCCTGAACAAAGAAGGTCCAATCGATCCTTGGCGTGGAATATGCGTTCTCCCACCTTTCGGTGGTGGAATTCGTCTTCTTCAGTGTCCGGATCGGCTGGGGCGTGCTCTCGTGCTCCGTTCTTCTCTCCTTGCTCTCCGGGATGTGTGCAGCAACTAATGACTTCCCCTTTCAGTCAAGGGCGCCGTCATTAGTTATATATCCCGAATTAGGTCGCCAATTAACCATAGTCGTCCGATTAAGATTAATCTGAAACAAAATCATATCTGACGGTGTCGATACCATCGACACGGGTCGATGGTGTCGACCTAGTGTGATAGCGGCAATCCTTCTTTTCTTTCATCTGCGCGCCTGATGTCATCTCGATACCATCGACGCGGGTCGATGGTATCGACGAACCTGTAGCAACGATTTTGTATTTTTGTGTCGCTATAGCTCCACCAGTCGATAGTATCGACATCTTGGTCGATAGTATCGATGCACTTCTCTCCAGCAACCTGATGGTATCTCGATACCATCGACATCCCTGTCGATTGTATCGACTTTCTTCTGGTCATTGCGGCTGGCAACCTGTGGTCCGGTCGATGGTATCGGCCACCGTCGATGGTATCGACGGTAGCATATACTTGTTTTTCCTAAAATTAACACACATAACCACATATTTCTACACAAAATATATTCTTTCGAAAATTAATACTCAAAATGCTTAAATAAAGGGAATTTGACATAAAGAAGTGGCATAGACCAAAATGAATGAATTATGCAACATTAACCATGAAAATGACTAATAAATTCATAAAACACCTATCAAACAAGTCTATAAATGCGACTCAAAATCATCGCATCACGGGTGCAGCCCCGACTTGGTTTTGCCCTTCAGTTCATTGAACCATTTTTTAACCTGGGTCGCTGCAATGCATCTGTTCATTTGGTAGTTCCAAACCGCATCACATTTGCAATCGAACACATCCTTTCACGCTTCCTTTCCTGGTTATTTATGTTTGTTTTCTGCTGTCGTTCGGAACAGATGAAAAAACTTCTCTCGTTTCGTCTTCCTCTCTTCTCCTCCTCCTGCAGTATGTCCACTGGAAGAACGATCAGTCACCTTTCACTCATCGTCGTGACTGCGTGTGCGCGCTTCACATCGGCAAATGATGTTGGATCCTGGGAGAGTAGCCATGTAGGAGACTATCACACAGGCACTCTCCGTCGAGTACCCCGGAAATACTCTTACGGACAGTGCTCTCTGCACTCCTCAGTGTATCTCTGATAAAAGCTTTACTATCTGCGGCTTAAATCATGGTTTGTACCCTATTAGAGCCCTTCACCCCGAGTACTAGAGCGGTTGTTCTAGGTGAATGGCTGGGGTTCGACTGGCATGCGACCAACATCAACGGAGAGGCACATATTTGGGTTTTCACAAGGAAGAATCTGAATCCAGTAGTGGTGAATAAAAAAGAACAACTTTTTGTCGGTCTGGGCCATTCTCAGGTGTCAACTGTCAAGGTGTGGATCTCATATCTATACTACTATAGAAAGAGTGAGTTTGATGTTGCACTCTCCTTCATTCACTCTCTTCTCTCCTTTTTTAAGGAATTTTACTCTTACAAATATTTATTCCTGCACTCTTCTATTAACTTTATTATCTTTAATTGTGTATTTCTCTCACCATCTCACGGAAACGGTTCCTTGATTCTCTCCTTTCAAACAACCAACACAAATATCTTTTACGGTATAGACCCTTTCACAGAGAAGTCTTCTCCCCACACATTTCCAACAAATTGTATATGTCAAGTGCATGTGCACGTGTGCGTTCACTAGTAAGATAAAAAAGAGGGGGTTAGGCACGGACGAAATCCCCTTCTGTCTCTCTTGTATCTACACCAGCTGTGACTACATCGAGTGGAGAAACCTCTGGTCAGAGCTGCTAGACGAGGTGAGAGAACAAGAAGGCACGAGATAGATAGTTTCAGGTGATTTCAACATTGTCCAGAGAGACGATGAGAGAGCAGGGGGCAACCCTCCGGATGGTATAGTTGTACGTGATTTGAACGAGTGGATCGCAGCAGCGGGAGTCTCAGAAGCCCCCTTCAGGGGTAGCCCCTTCACCTGGGTCGATAAGCAATGATGTGGTGTGCCCAACAGATGGGCAAGGTTGGACAGAGCCTTCGCCAACTCCAGGTGGTGGGAAGCCGGACTCCAAGTCCAGACTCAGCATTTTGCCAGAACCACCCACTCCGACCACGCCCCCCTCCTGATTGCAATTGAAGCCACCTCGACACCGTAGAGACGGGGAACCTTTCGGTTCCACAAGATGTAGACCACGCACGAGGGGCTCAAGGCCTGCATCCGCCAAAACTGGAATATGGAAGGGTGGGGGCATCCTAGTTACCGCCTCTACGCAAAGCTGAAAAACTTGAAGACGACGTTGAAGATCACCTGGGACACCAACATCTTTGGGAATATCTTCACCAAGATCAAGCAAGGTGAGATCTAGACTCAAGAGAAACAAGCTCTTTTCAATTCTGACCCAACAGAGATAAATCGAGAGGTGTGGCGAGAGGGAGGAGGCAAAGCTCCGAGAGGCCCTCAAGCAAGAAGAGATTTTTTGGAAGGAAAAATCTGGGGTTCGATGGTTGAAAGAAGGGGAGCGCAACACAGCCTTCTTCCACGCTAAAGCAAAATCCCGGAGGAGACGATTCACGATTAGGAAGATCCAAAGGGAGGATGGCTCCTGGGCAGACGGGTGATCCTCAAGTACAGGAGGAAGCCATCAACTTCTTCTCCAACCTATTCTCGCCCTCAACCTCATGCGACCCGAACGTCGCTGAGTGGAACTTGATCCCCTCCTCTCTAACGGTGAAAGACAACAAAAGGCTTGGAAGCATCCCGATGATGGAAAAGCTAAAGGAGGCTCTGGACTCCCTTGACGGCGAGAGTGCGCAAGGGCCGGATGGCTTCGGCGTGGTTTTCTATCAATACGTGTGGGATCTGGTCAAGGTAGATCTCCTGGAGTTCGCCATCGCATGCTTCAAAGGTGAAGATATGCATAGGGGGATCCTAGCGACAAAGATCATCCTCATTCCAAAGGAAGGCGAGCCTTCTCGGTTATCTGACCTTCGACCAATCAATATCACTAGAACACAAACCCCATAGCGCTACAAGCCCAACTACTGGCTACATGATGTGAAAGAAAGTCGCTACGAACTCAGATTCCCAGTCCATCAATAGATATCCACTACAAACTGGATCTTGAAGGGCTCCGTTACTTAAATTAGGTGAGAATAAAAGCAAGCACCCGACTCACATATGCCATTTCCACTAGGGTTGCCATCAGCCCCAGGAAATGGACGTGCGACACCCTCATCTAGTGTTGGCCGCTTTGCTTTCTCCCTGGCTACCTCGTCCCGATCAGTATCTCGCTCACTACTCCGCTTTCTCTCTGGCTAGCTTGCCCTCTTCAATGTTTCGCTTGGTGGCTACACTTTCTCCCCAAGTACCTCGCCCCTTTCAATATCTCTCTCAATGGTTTCATTTTATTCCTAGCTACCTCGCTCCCCTTCAAGCTCATGCTTTGATCGAGCTTGCCTGATAAATCTCTCTCTTTGATTGCAGGACGTGGAATCCGGAGGTGCCGCAGCATGGGGTAGGACAAAGCTATTCAGACCATGTGAAATTCTCTAGTCCCACTATCCAAATCACCGATGAACTCAGTTTGCATGACCTGATCGGTTGTCTTATCTCTCCTGACAAGGAAAGTCAAACCCAACTTCTCTAACCAACAACACTTTTTCTGTCCTCAAGTAAATGTTCACCTTTTTGCATGATTTGTGAATCCCTGACTATTGAATCATCTGTGCGGTCTCCATTCACTCCTCTACTCATTGTTTGTTTGTGTATCAACTTGTATTGTCCCCTCTACCTTCAACAAAAATGATAAAGGCGGTTCTTTTTTCCTTTTTGATACCAAGAGTCTTTTTATTAGTTTTCGTTGGGAGCATTAATGATTGATATGCCATGAACACATGTGCTTCTCATCCTTAATTTATTTTATAATGGGTGTACATGTTTTCTTTTTTCTTTAATTATGTTCATGTGGGTGTCTATGTGCTCGTTTTCCCAATCAATTCTAGATAGCCTATATGTTCTACAGAACAAATTTTTATTGTTGAACTGTTATTCACATATCTAAGATTTTTCGCTTGGCTGAACTGTTATTCACATATCTAAGAACATTTACTTTCTCTCATTGCCCCTACGTGTACCTTACTAAACTAATTTAACATTTGGTTTTCATCGTCTACTTTCCATCCAATTAAGCACCAAATAAAGCTATCGTTTACACCAAATTTTACTTTTCATGTTTCTTCTGTATTAGAACATTGGCCTAGTATACAAAAAAGTGAGTGTTGGCACAATATCTTTAGATTCCAAACTATATGAGAAATACAACCACAAAATGTATGTATGGCTATTAGTTATTTAATGATATTTGACATAACTTAGCAAGCTTAATTGGATCACATACTAATCTAAATACAGGCCAAAACATACTCATTCTCAATCATGCAGGCTACATTGAGAAAACAATGAAATATACAATAGTTGATACAACTGAGTGTAATATACAATGGTTGATACAATTGAGTGTAATCATATGGTCCACTAGGGCTACAAACCCAAATAATGGCTACCAATTATGAATGAATTTAGCCAAGGGGTTAGACCAGTTGATCAATAGTATTCGTCACTGGATTGAGTTTTAGGAGGGCTTCTTAAAGTGAGGCGCTAGAAGGAAAAAATAATGCATGTTTAATCAGGTAGTGTTACCTAGCCATTGAGAACAACCATGTGGTAGTGCGACACTCCCCCCATCTCTTGTCGGCATTGTCGCTTGCATGTCACCACGATCCCTAGCTCCTCCACAACTTCCCCGCTCCCTATGATCTCACTTTAGCTGCATGGCAGGGGATCCGTTTGAGCACGAATTGGTGGTGGCATGGCAGTTGGAGGGATGGATGAAGCTCTTTGGAGTGAACTCCTTAGGCACTCGGGCCTAGATAGATGATGAGTTCGTGCCACATGCCTCCTCTGATCTTCTTCATATGGTTTCATCATTAGTGGAAGGCAACCGAGTTAAGAGCCCTCACCAACTTCATTAGCCAAGCACTCCACATTAAGGTAGTCGACCTACATCTTCTAGAATGTAACTCCCCTCCTATGTGCTTGATGAGATTTTGTTACTCTTCTCTTTCCCCCAAGTTGATGATTGTCTTTATGATTCTTCATTTCTTAATGCATCTCTGCCTTGTCAGCTTGACTGTAGTCGGGTTGTTGTCACCTAAAGCTAGGGGAAAATTCAAGTTGCTTCCAATAGACTGATAGGTTGAAACCATCGTCCATTTTAGGTGGTTAATTTGTGGGATTGGCAGTAAATGGAAGACAAAGAAAGATGTTCATGTTAGACCTGTCAAACGGGTGGGTGGGTTAGGCCGTTGTGGGTGCGGGTCTGGCGGGTGCGGGTCAAAAAGATACACTTCTAAATGCGTGGAAGAAAAGCACACCCAAACCCGACCTAGCGGGTTAAGGGTTGTCCGCGGGTGCCCATATAAAATGTGTCCAATCAATAATAAGTTGTCAGTTTCTTTCCTTAACACTAAAAATAACATTTAAATCAGCTTGTAACTATTATTTTTATGTCAAATATAGTGCAAAGGAACCCACCAACTACTATGTTTGATGTCAAACCATTCAATTAGTTGTTGATACATGTTTATACAAACATAAAGAAATAATAACAACTAATTGTTGTATATTGATGTAAAATAGAAAAATTTATGTAGTTTTCATAAATATATATCATAAAAAACAATATATAATTTTGTCATGTCACCTTAGACATTTATGATATTACAAGTACTTGTTTTTGCATATTACAAACACAAAATAAAGAGAATACAATTGTTATCGGTAAATGAATAGAGTTAACTTGTATGAAACGATTATCATCTTTTAATAGCTCTATGTGTATATTATTTATATAAATATACTTGCTTCAGTTATCTAGGTCACCCGCGGGTGCCCGCAGATCACCCGTAAAACCCGCTAAATAAACGGTTGGGTATGGGTTTGGGTGATTTTCAGCGGGTGCCGAATTTCACCACCCAAACCCAACTTAAACGGGTTGACCCATGGGCGCCCGCGGATTTTGACCCAATTTGACAGGTCTAGTCCACATTTTGGATGTTCCAATAATCTCAAGTTAATTCATTTATTTTTGGTCCTCTGTGTCCATTTTTGTAGAAACAACAAGATCAAATTGTAGATGACTTCTTTAGAAAGTGTGTTTTAGTGGAGTACTTGAAATTCCATTTATTAAGCCAAGGTAGGTAGGGGACATATTACTCTAATATTGGGTAATAAAATTAGCATTTTCTTTCTAAGTCCAAAACGTACATGCTCCAACAATTTTTGTGCTTCTTTTGGTGAAAGTAGATTCGTTTTGGGCTTGCATCACGTAGTTTTATTTCTTGGCAACCCTATTATATTGTTAAGGATGAGTTTGAAGTAAAAATGTGTTGAATGGGATGAATAAACTTTTGGGGAAGTGGGTACAATCAAAGTGGAATGCGATGAGTCATAATACCCTCAATTTGCAATACATTTCTACATATATATTTTCTCCTCTTTTCACTTCTAAATATGAATTACTTAGTTTTTGGCTCAGATCATCGTAAATGAATTCTCATAATAAATTCAAGGTAAGACCAATTTGTTTTCGACTCTCCAATAAATATTTTTCTTGATTATAGTATATTGGCAATTATTTTGATTCAATGGTGTGAAATGAATTTTTGGAATTTTAAGTTTTAGTGGATTCTGACATAAAACATTTTTCACATTTACCGTAAGGAATTTATTAAGAGTAGGCTTTGAATACATCTTAAAACTTAAGAATTTGATAATAATGGTATATAGGGACTGAAAATTTTGAGAATTATTTATTAATTTTGAGCACTTTGGATTAAGTTATTTAACTAACTTACATTGGTGTTAATAAGCAAAGCATTAGAGCATGCCATGAACTTTATTTTGTAAAAAACAAACTAGATATGCATAGGGGGATCCTAGCGACAAAGACCATTTTTTAATATATATGATGGACCTAGATCTCAAATCTTGCACTATTATGCTCAAAATCTTGAACTCCAAATTTGACCTCTCGATTTCCAAAATCTACACTTACCTTGATCTTGAAAGGAAAGGAATGAAACTTAACCTTGATCTTGCAAAATCTTGATGTATGGTTTCCCTATTATGACCTTGATGTTTGACTCAAGATCTTGATATACGAGTTTATAGTTGATACTCACCCCATTTGTATATGCTTGATGGAAAAAACTAATGTGCTAGAATAGGGTGATTGTTGACCTATGGGTCCCCTAGTTTGGGTCACATCCCTATTATTACTGCCTCTACATTTTCATCTTGTTGATTATTTAGAGTTTGAGTGGGTACCCCCTCCACCCGATTTTGATTCCTTGACCTAAGTCTCCAATAGGTCAAATCCATGACAATATTGATGCTCAATCTTGATCATGATTTGATGACGACCTTGGAATATGATGACGTTGACTATAGTTAGTGGTTAAGTTCCTAGAAAGACCTAGGCCTAGATCATCCATCAACCATGAACACCATGAAAATGAACTCGATATTGATGCCATAAATGTTGAATAATGCTCAAAATGTTGCTCGATTGTTGTATGTGGATGAATGATCACCTTTAGGTCTAGATAGTAATTTAAACCCTAGCTTTGAAATGCTTGGATCAATGACTTTTATGTCCAAACTCTACTCTTGATATTGCATAATGAAATCTTGACTCATGATGATTGATCTTGGTATTGACTTGACTCCTATAATCACCCTGTTTGGATCTTGAGATCACCCTCGACATATGACTAATGACTTTCATGTTCCCAAATCACAAAATTGAAATGATGACTTTGATGATTTCCTCTATTTATGACTTAAGGGTGAGGTTCATCTGGACTAGGGTGGGACATTCCATTGATCTTAGGAACTTAATTACAATGTTTAAATATTATGTATGTCACAAATTGTGGAAATATGAATTCTCGATCATGGAAGTATAACCCCACCTAGGCCAAAGTAGAAGCTAGGACCCTAATTGTTGGGACAAGAAGTCATTCTTGACTCTGGATTCAAAGAGCTCTAGTCATTTGACCTATAATTGTGATCTCTCAAAATTTGGTAATGCATAAGATAATCACTCTAAAACTATTGACTCATTAAATGACACTTCCAAATTTGATGTTCTATGTGAATACATGTTGACTTTGATACTTGATTGCTTGATTTCAGAATAGAATGGGTTTTGTAAATGATGTTGATACCTTATGAGAATACTAGGATGATCCTGATGAAAGTGGGAAAACTCAATCTGGATTGGTGACTTGTTTTAATTTTGGGGACAAAATTTTCTTTTAAGGTGGGGAGGCTGTGTTAACCTAGACTTTTCCCTCTCTCATGAATGTTCTATGTACTACTTTATTTTAATAAGTCCTCTCTATATCACTCCATTTCATGTATGAATGTGTTTTGATGCTCTATTGTGTTAACTTGTGTACTTGTGTCACATGGTGACACTCAATTTTTACTTTAAACCTAGTCTTAATCTACTTCACACATCATCATCTTCTTTTCTATGTTTGATCATATCTATGTGGATGTATCTAACCTATTATTCTTTTCATTCTATAGAAATTTCTCTCTTATTTCTAACATACTTTGTTTCATTGAATTTGGAGCTATGATGAGTAGGTTATGCCCATTTGAATCCCTGGAATTCAAATCCTATCTTTACCCCTTTTTCTTGGTCTATTTGGGCCTTATTATGCTTTTTTGACCCAAAGCCTTCCAGCATGCGCGGCTCGCAAACTCCCTCACCCTTGGGAATTCAATGTCACCTTGTTTAGCCAATATTAGTCACAAATTCCTGAGCTAGAGCTTCCAAACCCTTAGATATTGAAGCCTTGGACCTGGGCCGACGACCACCTGGGTTTCCCTTCCTCCATATGCTCTCTAGTGCAATGGCCACCAGAAGACACCTACCCACTTTGGCCTCCACCAATCTGCACCACTCTCACTCCTTTCACATGATATGATAGCCGAATCACCTTAATCCATCATTCCATTTGCATTCCTCTCCTTTCCCCTTGCTTCCTCACATAACATCCCTCTGTTTCCACATTTTCTTTCTGCTTCACCTGGGCGGCACTGCCACACCTTCGAGAAGGGGGATTCATCCCCAAGCCTCTTTCGTGCTTGTCTGAGCCATCCACTGTGTCTGCGATATCACAAGGATGTTAGGCAGTCGTGTCCCCAACAAATTTGTACCCTAAAGCCCAACATTTCCCTACCAATGACGAGCCACCCACCTTGCGCCACCATGGTATTACCTGATGTAGGCACGCTTTGTGTGAGACCTAGAACCCAGATGCAGTGAGCGGCGACCGCGAACCGCAATGTCGCCCTCAGGGCAGCCCACCTTGGTGGGGATCAGATGGTGACTGGAAGTCACTTCCCCCCATCCGGGCTGGATCACATAGCCCCCACCTTGGAGCCTAAGGGCCCAAGGAGGCTAGGGAGCTCGCCCATGCAGTTGCATACATCCCTTAGATGGAAATCGGAGAGCTCAGATCAACCAAGATGAGATTTATACTTACAAAATCCTATCTAATCACTCCTTGAGCTATTTTAGACGTGTAATATATGAATTTTGATCTAGAGACTGAGACCTATCTAATGAGGCAAGTTTCATGACCTAATTCTTCTTGTAGTTACTCTGATACACTTAAGATTATAGATTTTGATATTTTTCTACATGATGCCCATTTATGTACAAACTTGCTCTTCTATGTCCTAAAATGTTATCTTGACCTAATCTCAGTACCTTGAGTCTCTTTATACATCAAGGTTCGAACTTTATCTATCTTTGATGCCCTAAAATGACTTAATGTTGCTTGAATACCTTTAATTGGACATATATGCAAATGACCACTCCATTGATGTTATAATTTGTTCAAATATGCTTAAAACCTCAATGAATGCTTAGATCAGTAGTTTTCACCCTCATTGCAACCATGTTCATTCTTGGACCCAAATGATGAGCTTATGACACTTAGTATCTTAATATGACCTTACATGATTGACCGACCTAAATCGTGCGTCCTAAATTTGGAGGCGGATTTGAAGTAGTCAGACTTTTACATTTATAACCCAAAACCTTCTAGGCCCCCGCAACTTTGTTTACGGGGTCGAAGTAGATATACAGGGTCGAACACAGAGACAAGGGTGGTAGTGTTGAGAACACGGAATCGACACGCTACACTATGGAAAGGGTAAAGAGATGATAAAATTCCACAAGGGAACAACAAGATAAGGTCAATAAAACAAAAGAAATCTATCTCCAACTGGAGCTATGAGGAAAATTAAGGTTTTAAGCATTTATCAGTTTTTAGGGATTTTCGTGTAACGGAAACAAAGAGATAATACTAGCGCTAAAGCAAGGTATGAAGGAGAAAACTATAGTAAAAAAAGCGGCAACATAAATGTCCTGCAAGCCTCCTCTCTAAGCGGATACCTCTAACTAAGCATCAACACCCCTCTCAAGGTTGCTGGGCTTAAGTTAGAGTGGAAAGGTTACTAAAGCAACTTCGATTCCGGGCACTCTTGTACTCCAGAATCAGACCAAACACTAGAGCCACAACACCTCTCTTGAGGATGTTGAAATGGGAAAACACGATTCGATAGCTAATCGAAATGCGATCCAAGCATACAAGCTAGAGCCCAGATGTTAAACATTGCAATCATCCAACAAAGGTACCAAGTATAAGTAGCAGATAATTAAACTCTTCTAATTCCATTAACATATAAAGGTCTGATTACATTGCATATTAAATGAAGTAAATGACTGAAATAATAAAGATAAATGTCGCCTTCTTGATATAGAAGGACGACAGACTACAACAGACTCTCTAGCCCGATACTGGGTAGGAGCCTTGCCTAAAACAACCATGTCGGGCGGCACCCACTCGGGCGACATGCTTATGACGGGAAGATTGTATCGTGCGAGGCGCCCTAGCCAGATATGCTCATGTCGGGCGGTACCCTCTCGGGCGACACACTGTGATAGGAGATACATATCGGGGTTCGATATCATGTCGGGCTTAGAGTGTCTCTTAAAGAGTTGGTCACTTGTATCAGATATTCTCGTTGGCCAATATCGGCCTGCAGCGGTGCCCGGGAAGACCCTAAGTGAACCATTCCCTCCCTCTCAGGATGAGGAAGTGCTCACCTAGAATCGCCCGGCACACCCTGAGGCACGATACGCTAGCTTCAAGCTCTTTACTCTGGTAGCTCTCGCAGGGTTCCGACCCATCCCATCAGAGTCCTGTAGCTGCTATTTATAGGCAGCGGTTGGAAGAAGTAATGGTGCTCCAGATGCCACGTGTTCTTTATCAGCTCCATTATTGCGGGGTCGGTGGATAGACGATATCAGTATCGCTCGGCAGAAGGATGTCAGCTGTCGGTCATCATGATGGGCGGCACCTGTCGGTGGGTGGCCGTATCGCACGACACGCTTAAGTTTTCGTGGCGAGCCCGACTCCCTGTCAGGTAAGAGGTGCGTCGCCCGTTGGTTCCTTCTTGTGTGACATCCTTGTATCGTACGTCGGTGTATTGTGCTGCCCTGTCGGGCAGTGAGCGTATCGACCGGCAGGTGGGAAGGCCGATATATGTAGAACACATTTGTGGGTCGGGACGAGCCTTGTTGCTGATAAATGGGTTAAAAAATGAGAGAAAACTCTACAAAAGATGATAAATTTGGGTTAACAGCGTTGCGTGGCCTGTTATTGTAAAAGTACATATAAAAAGAGAGGAAAACAGTTAAAAAGGGCAGTTTTGATAACAAAATAAGGGCCAAAAACATCACAAAATTTGGTGTTATCAACTCCCCCAAACTTAGCATTTTGATTGTCCTCAATCAATATTTAAACTTTATTTTGTGACACTTCTTCTTGACCGGTGTAGTTTTTAGTCCATGAGTTAAGACAAGTATTGAGGTGTCTCATAGAGAATGCGGCCCGACCACGAACAACATACTTTATTTCTCCTGCCTTATTATTTTAGCAAAATTTTTCTCTACAGCTGTGGCGAGACTTTGGTACATGATTCCGAAGTTAGCTTTCATACCAAATAGCTTTAGGGGTAGAAAGTTGTGTGTTGGGTATGCTAAGGCTTTTTGGGTTTTTCTTGTTTCCCATTAGTCCATCCAGGTACGGGTCCGTTAACGAGCAAGTGGTCCCTACAGTTCAAGCCAATTGGATTTAGAGCAGTGATTTCACATCCTACGTACCACTGCCCCGGATCTACCATGCCTAAAGATGGGTACTTTTAGAAAACAAGTGTATATATATATATATATATATATATATATATATATTTCCTTCTTTTCATTTGGCACAACTCTCATGCTTTTATTGACTCTCATAAGGCTGCTTTCTCTTTTTGGGATTTTTGTTGGGTAAGGGAAAACAAGAGGAATTTTTGCTGTTTGGGCAGCTTTATCCTTCTCCATACTCATCTCTTAGCTGTTGCGAGAATATTATTTTTCAAAATTATTGGCATGGAAGTTCATAGTCTTTTGTCGTTTGAGGTTGTATTCTTAGAAAGACATAAAAAAACTTGCATCTCATTGGGCATATAGAAAATAAACTGGCAAGAAGTTGTATCATGTTTTTACTTATATAGTGACTTTGTACATATGCAGGGAGACAAAATAAGCAACAATTTTTCAATTTTTCAAAATTTTTATATGAGTATGCATACGTACACATGATATAGGAAAAAAAATGAAAGAACACAAAGGGTGGAGTTGAAGAAGAAAATTTTATACCTCCCTCACTGGTACATTGGGTAACCCCCCCAAACTTACTCCACACTCTGTCCCAGAGTAGTGAAGTAGATAGGGTAAGGTAATGTTAAACCAGTGAGGGTTAGATGTTCATCGCGCCTGCAGACAGTTGAACAAAATGCCTTTCTTCAGGGTAGCTGAAATAGCACGAAAAATCAAGTTAGAAAAGTTGTTATCAATAATAGTACGAGTTATTCATTTCAGACAAAGAATAATAATAATAACAAAAAGAAAAGAAAGGAAGAAAAAGAGGGTGCTGTCAAGCTCATTCCTAAGCTTGAGGCACTGGAGTGTAGTTAGTGGATTCGGGTTCGTCAACAATACCGTTTTGCCTTATCCCCGACAATGACGCCAAAAAGTTGACCGGCCTAAATTGCGTGTCCTAAATTTGGAGGCAGATTTGAAGTAGTCAGACTTTTACATTTATAACCCGAAACCTTCTAGGCCCCCACAACTTTGTTTACAGGGTCGAAGTAGATATACGGGGTCGAACACAGGGACAAGGGTGGTAGTGTTGAGATCACGGAATTGACACGCTACACTAATTCAAGGGTAAAGAGATGATAAAATTCCACAAGGGAACAACAGGATAAGGTCGATAAAACAAAAGAAATCTATCTCCAACTGGAGCTATGAGAAAAATTAAGGTTTTAAGCATTTATCACTTTTTAGGGATTTTCATGTAACGGAAACAGAGAGATAATACTAGCGCTAAAGCAAGGTACGAAGGAGAAAACTACGGTAAAACAAGCGGAAACAGAAACATCATGTACCCCTCCTCTCGAAGAGGATACCTCTAACTAAGCATCAACACCCCTCTCGAGGTTGCTGGGCATAAGTTAGAGTGGAAAGGTTACTAAAGCAACTCGGATTCTGGGCACTTTCGTACTCCAGAATCAGACCAAACACTAGAGCCACAACACCTCTCTCAAGGATGTTGCAACGAGAAAACATGATTCGGTAGCTAATCGAAATGCGATCCAAGCATACAAGCTAGAGTCCAGATGTTAAACATAGAAATCATCCAACAAAGGTACCAAGTATAAGCATAAGATAATTAAACTCTTCTAATTTCATTAACATATAAAGGTCTGATTACATTTCATAATTAAATGAAGTAAATGACTGAAATAATAAAGATAAATGTCGCCTTCTTGATATATAAGGATGACAGACTACAACGGACTCTCCAACCCGATACCGGGAATGATCCTTGGCCGATACTACCATGTCGGGTGGCACCCTCTCGGGCGACATGTTTATGACGGGCAGATTGTATTGTGCGAGGCGTCCTAGCCCGATACGCTCATGTTGGGCGACACGCCATGATATGTGATGCATATCGAGGTTCAGTATCATGTCGGGCTTAGAGTGTCTGTTGAAGAGTCGGTCACTTGTATCAGATACCCTCGTTGGCCGATATCAGCCTGCAGTGGTGCCCGGGATGACCCTAAGTGAACCATTCCCTCCCTCTCGGGATGGGGAAGTTCTCACCTAGAATCGCATGGCACACCCTGAGGCACGATACACTAGCTTCAAGCTCTTTACTCTGGTAGCTCTCGTAGGGTTCTGACCCATCCCATCAGAGTCATGTAGCTGCTATTTTTAAGCAGCGGTTGGAAGAAGTTATGGTGCTCCGGAAGCCATGTGTTTTGTATCAGCTCCATTATTGCGGGGTCGGTGGATGGCCGATATCAGTATCGCCCGACACAAGGATGTCAGCTGTCAATCATCATGATGGGCGGTGCCTGCCGGTAGGTGGTCGTATCGCGCGACATGCTTAAGTTTTCGTGGCGAGCTCGGCTCCCTGTCGGGTAAAAGGTGTGTCGCCCGTTGGTTCCTTCTTGCGTGGCATCCTTGTGTCGCACGTCGGTGTATTGTGCTGCCCTGTCGGGCAGTGAGCGTATCGGCCGGCAGGTGGGAAGGCCGATATATGTAGAACACATTTGTGGGTCGGGACGAGCCTTGTTAATGATAAATGGGTTAAAAAATGAGAGAAAACTCTGCAAAAGATGATAAATTTGGGTTAACAGCGTTGCGTGGCCTGTTATTGCAAAAGTACATATAAAAAGAGAGGAAAATAGTTAAAAAGGGCAGTTTTGATAACAAAATAAGGGCCAAACACATCACAAGATTTGGTGTTATAAACTCCCCCAAACTTAGTATTTTTATTGTCCTTAATCAATATTTAAACTTTATTTTGTGACGCTTCTTCTTGACCGGTGTAGTTTTCAGTCCATGAGTTAAGACAAGTATTGAGGTGTCTCACAGAGAATGCGGCCTGACCACGAACAACAGACTTTATTTCTTGTGCCTTATTATTTCAGCAATTTTTTTCTCTACAACTGCGGCGAGACTTTGGTGCATGATTCTGAAGTTAGCTTTCACACCAAACAGCTTTAGGGGCAGAAAGTTGTGTTTTGGACAGGCTAAGACTTTTTGGGGTTTTCTTGTTTCCCATTAGTCCATCCAGGTACGGGTTCGTTAACGGGCAAGTGGTCCTTGCAGTCCAAGCCAGTTGGGTTTAGAGAAGTGATTTCACATCCTACGTACCACTGCCCCAGATCTACCATGCCTAAATATGGGTACTTTTGGAAAACAAGTGTGTCTATATATATTTTTTTCTTTCTTTTTATTTGGCACAACTCTCGTGCTTTTATTAACTCTCATCAGGTTGCTTTCTCTTTTAGGGATTTTTGTTGGGTAAGGGAAAATAAGAGGAATTTTTTTCTGTTTGGGAAACTTTTTCCTTCTCCATACTTGTCTCTTAGCTGTTGCGAGATTATTATTTTTCGAAATTTTTGGCATGGAAGTTCATAGTTTTTTGTCGTTTGAGGCTGTATTCTCAGAAAGACATAACAAAACTTGCATCTCATTGGGCATATAGAAAACAAACTGGAAATAAGTTGTATCATATTTTTACTTATATAGTGACTTTGTACATATGCAGGGAGACAAAATAAGAAACAATTTTTCAATTTTTCAAAATTTTTATATGAGTATGCATACGTACACCTGATATAGGAAAAAAAATGAAAGAACACAAAGGGTGGAGTTGAAGAAGAAAATTTTATACCACCCTCACTGGTACATTGGGTATCCCCCCCCCCAAACTTACTCCAAACTCTGTCCCAGAGTAGTGAAGTAGATAGGGTAAGGTAATGTTAACCCAATGAGGGTTAGACGTTGATCGTGCCTACAGACAGTTGAACAAAATGTCTTTCTTCAGGGTATCTGAAATAACACGAAAAATCAAGTTAGAAAAGTTGTTATAAACAATAGTATGAATTATTCATTTCAGGTAGAGAATAATAATAATAAAAAAAAGAAAAGAAAGGAAGAAAAAGAGGCTGTTGTCAAGCTCATTCCTAAGCTTGAGGCATTGGAGTGTAGTTAGTGGATTCGGGTTCGTCAATAGTACCGTTTTGCCTTGTCCCCGGCAACGGCGCCAAAAAGTTGACCGGCCTAAATCGTGCGTCCTAAATTTGGAGGGGATATGAAGCAGTCAGACTTTTACATTTATAACCTGAAACCTTCTAGGCCCCACAACTTTGTGTATGAGGTCAAAGTAGATATACGGGGTCGAACATAGGGACAAGGGTGGTAGTGTTGAGAACATGGAATCGACACGCTACACTCCGGCAAGGGTAAAGAGATGATAAAATTCCACAAGGGAACAATAGGATAAGGTCGATAAAATAAAAGAAATCTATCTCCAACTGGAGCTACGAGGAAAATTAAGGGTTTAAGCATTTATCAATTTTTTGGGATTTTCGTGTAACGAAAACAAAGAGATAATACTAGCGCTAAAGCAAGGTACGAAGGAGAAAACTACGACAAAACAAGCGGCAGCAGAAACGTCCTGTACCCCTCCTCTCGAAGCGGATACCTCTAACTAAGCATCAACACCCCTCTCAAGGTTGCTGGGCTTAAGTTAGAGTGGAAAGGTTACTAAAGCAACTCTGATTCCGGGCACTCTCGTACTCCAGAATCGGACCAAACACTAGAGCCAAAACGCCTCTCTCGAGGATGTTGCAACGGGAAAACACGATTCGATAGCTAATCGAAACACGATCCAAGCATACAAGCTAGAGTCCAGATGTTAAACATAGCAATCATCCAACAAACGTACCAAGTATAAGCAGCAGATAATTAAACTCTTCTAATTCCATTAACATATAAAGGTCTGATTACATTGCATAATTAAATGAAGTAAATGACTGAAATAATAAAGATAAATGTCGCCTTCTAGATATAGAAGGACGACAAACTACAGCGGACTCTCCAGCCCGATACCGGGCATGAGCCTTGCCCGATACAACCATGTCGGGCGACACAATTGTGACGGGTGGATTGTATCGTGCGAGGCGCCCTAGCTCGATACGCTCATGTCGGGCTGTACCCTCTTGGGCGAGACACTGTGATATGTGATGTGTATCGGGGTTCGGTATTGTGTCAGGCTTAGAGTGTCACTTGAAGAGTCAGTCACTTGTATCAAATATCCTCGTTGGCCGATATCGGCCTACAGTGGTGCCCGGGATGACCCTAAGTGAAGCATTCCCTCCCTCTCAGGATGGGGAAGTGCTCACCTAGAATCACCCGACACACCCTAAAGCACGATACGCTAGCTTCAAGGTCTTTACTCGGGTAGCTCTCGTAGGGTTCCGACCCATCCCATCGGAGTCTTGTCGCTGCTATTTTTAGGCAGCTATTGGAAGAAGTTATGGTGCTCCGGACGCCACGTGTTCTTTATCAACTCCATTATTGTGGGGTCGGTGGATGGACAATATCAGTATCGCCCGACACAAGGATGTTGGTTGTCGGTCATCGTGACGGGCGGCGCCTGTCGGTGGGTGGTCGTATCGCGTGACACGCTTAAGTTGTCGTGGTGAGCCCGGCTCCCTGTCGGGTAAGAGGCGCGTCGCCCGTTAGTTACTTCTTACACGACATCCTTTTGTCACACGTCGGTGTATTGTGTTGCCCTGTCGAGCAGTGAGTGTATCGGCCGACAGGTGGGAAGGCTGATTTATGTAGAACACATTTGTGGGCCGGGACGGGCCTTGTTGATGATAAATGGGTTAAAAAATGAGAGAAAACTCTGCAAAAGATGATAAATTTGGGTTAAGAGCGTTGCGTGACCTGTTGTTGCAAAAGTACATATAAAAAGAGAGGAAAACTATGAAAAAGGGCAGTTTTGATAACAAAATAAGGGCCAAAAACATAACAAAATTTGGTGTTATCAGTGATGCATGTTAAACCTTATAACCTTTTTTATCTAAAGTTGCCCAAAGATGTATATGTAGCCTTGAAATCAGCAATTTATCATGACATGTATCCATTTTTCCCTCATGAACCATTCATGGGACCTAAGGTGACTAAAAGCCCTAATATTGACTTGATATATGATCTAGTATAAATGGTTATAACCACATTGCTAATCTTATGTAAACCTTGGTCCTTTGATCAGCCATTTTATATAATGATCCTCTCATGCCATCCATGTCATATTAACAACTTCAAAATAGTAAAATTATTATGTTATAACTCTACAATATGCACTCGATCTTTTCTATGTCCTTAATGCTCGTATGGTTTGGGGAAATGTACTCTATTGCTTTGAGATTGATCTAATATGACTTAATGATGATCTTACATGTTAAACCACGATGATGTAATCTATATACCATTCTTCCTTTACTCTAAATAAAAAATGATCTCATGTTTATATCTAATCTAGTGTGGATTTTTCACCTAGATATAGGACATAATGTTGATCCATGGACTATGATTTAATAATGACATCCATGTTGGAAGTTTGAAAGTATGTTTGAACTATTTGAAACCTAGGACAAGGGGAACACCTACATAACTCATATGATGCTTATATATCAAACCCTAGTTGTGACATCCCGCTATCACACAGACAACGAAATCCCACACGAAAATGTGCAGAACTTCCATAAACAACATATTACCAAAAACACAGGTTCATTAAAACCGATTGCGGAAAGCAGATAGTAAAGACACTATTGCATCCATACACTTATCTTGCAAGAAAACATGTTATATAAACATACATAAACCTTGATATGTGTCCATAGCTTATAGGAACCAGCTATTACATATGAACAAAGAGTTCACCACCTGATTATATACAGAACAGGCCATACCAGTCCAACAACATGATAAACAAAGCTACATCAGCTATACATCATGAAATGTCATCAAAACACCTCCAAGGACCCAAGTGTATAGAGATGAATCTAGGACTCTACTACAAAATGACCAGAACAACAACATATCCATCTCTTGCCTCCTACTATTCTTCTTGCTGCTCGGCCGCAACCTCACGACCACCACCACGTCTAGCATGATCACCAAAAGAGGATGTAAACCAGTGGGGTGAGACACATAGTCCTAGCGAGAAACATAAATCCCCGCTGAAAAATAAAACTTCAGATAAAGCAGGTAACAAATATAAGTAGGATACTGAATAGAGCTTAACTTTATTAACATCATACCAAGATATCCAGGAGGCATATAACTAGATATTTCTTTATGGAACATGATTGACAAGACAAGCTTAATAAAAACTTATCACAAGGTATGAGGAATGTACAAATAATTGCAATATATAACTAGGGCAACTACACAAGCAAGGCCTCAACCAATGTTCCATGTTTTGCCTTAAGCAATATATACTATACAACTGGATTATGATTTATTATGCCCTGAGGAAGTGAGTCATACCGCTCAAAACTAACCTCCGGCTGTGAAGCCCAAAAACGGTGCCTTACAAGGTCAATGGAAGAGCCGAACTCAATAACCACACCTCTTCGTGGTCACTGCACGATAACCAAAGTAGGACCGCAATCTCTTGCTTGAGTGGCTTCAGCCACAAAGTTAGCTCACACACTCTACCCTTTTTATCTAGCCTGTCTTGGTATAGGTCACAACGCTAGTATATCATGAGCCACGGTCCTATTCACTGTGCTCCTGAGCCATGAACGCATTCATGCTCCATCACACTGAGCCATGGGCTTGTTCACCATGCTCTTATACACATCTTGAGTCAAAAACCACAGTTTCACTCTAATCCTCCTACTTTCACCTAGAAGAAACCCTACATATTCAATAATATGTGCTCCAGGTAATCCTGCAGGATAAACCTATTTCACCATCACCAGCTACTGATGGTGATGGATCTATGGCCAGGGCAAACTACATGATATGTTCCACTGTAATTAATTAGTATATTTTAAGTGGATTATTGAGGCAACCAAGTTGTAAAACATAAACAACATTGTCTCACATTGTTACTGTCATTATCACACTAACATGGGATCTCAATCCCTCATCACAGAATGTCACTCCCTCTGAAGGCTTCATCATCATACTTCATCATGGGGTAACAATCCCTCATGTCATCATCAGAGGTTTACACCTCAAATAAGCACTCAACCTTTATCAGATCACCATACCTCACTCATCATACTGGCAATACATGTTATCTCATCAACAAGGATCATCCTTATTAAGTGTTATACAAAACACGTACGCATCATAGCTCTTACCTAGCTATGAATTTAATTGATACACCTGCATGGTTAGTATGCATATCAAGAGAGATAACTGGATCACCGAACATAAATCTTAGAGAACATAACCATTATCTTATCATCTTACTTAACGACGACCTTAGGTAATAAACATATCACTGGTCACAACTTATCTTTCATATTTCAGAGTCATTTTCACCAAAGATGCGGGCTCAAGACAACATGTTTACCAACCTAGAGTTCCCGAGCTAGGTACATCCCTTACCAAGGGTGTCGCCTACCCTCACCAAAGGTGTGGCGGGCAGGGCACTAATCCTCACACAAAGGATATCGTCCACAAGCATTATGTGCACCCATGTACAAGGGGATAATGGGAAGACTAGATCTAAAGGGATGTCATGCAGCCATGGACCAAGAGTGTATCATGCAACCAGGTGCAAGGGGATATCGTGCAGCCATGACCAGGGGTATGTCGTGCAACACATCCAACCCATCAGCCAAGACGCCCTATCACCCACTAGGGTTAGGGTTCCATATCGGGCAACCATCAACACCATGTCTCCCAAGGTCAAAACCATACCACCCATCCTGCACCCTCTTGGCTAGCACAACAAGGTGTCCAAGGGACTCTCATATCGCCCAAGGTCCTCAAGGTAGGGTTTCACCATCCAGGACTCATATCGGGCGTCACCAGAACTAACCAATGTTGCCAGGGAACCAAGAAGGGATGTCTAACAAGCATGTCGACCAAATGTATAATGCCCAACAACACCGTCTGAGGTAAGGACACATATCGTTGTAGGGTCAACAAAACACCATTTAGCATATCACCCAAGGCTCATCCCTAGAAAAGGGATATCAGGCAGAACACCATAAAGGGGTATTGTGCAAGATTTCAAGGCCATGATGGGTTGGTCATCTTCAACCTCAAGACTGCCACCAAGAAGCCCTAAAAGTTCAAGAGAGTTGGCTCACCTCTCAAGACAATTAAGTGAGAGAGGGGTATTGCACAACTTCCATCACCTATCGGGTAATAAGGAGGTCCATCATCATCTCATATCAGCCAACCAACCAAAGATCAACTCACCCTTGGATTAGGAGACCCTAGACTCACCTCTCAACAACAAAGTGAGAGAGGGGTTTTTCCTAAAGATCTCCACATCCATGGTTCGGCCAACCCAAGGTAACCCAAGATAACCATCTCAACAAGGTCTAGGGTACATCTAAAGAAAGCTTATAACCATTAAAGCAAGAACAATAACTAAAAGATGACATGGCCGATCAAGATAGCACATATAGCATGCAACATGAAAAAGAAGTAGTATAGCTAGGGTTAGGAGTTATGTAACCCGCCTCAAGCACACTCCTCAAACTCCAAGGCTCCAAGCACCAAGCTTCAAGCTCCAAGGCACCACCTTTGACCAATACTAGGAGTGAAGAGAACTCCATAACCACAATGGCTGAAAAGAAAGAGAGAAGAAGAAGAAACTGCCAAGGAAAGGAGAGATACTCACCATAAGAGGAGAAGGAGTAAGTCACTCTCTAGGGTTTAGATACCACTAGAGGAAGAAGGAGACTAGAGCTATGTCGTACACCAAGGAGAGAGAGTATCAGCCTCCAAGCTCCACTAAGGGGAGTTGTATCAGCCACCAAGGAAGAAGGAAAGCCACTAAGGAGCTAATGGGATCCCAAGCTAGCAAAGAAGGGGGTATATATGCTAGAGGGTTAAGTGGGCGTCCACTCAGGGTTTGCTCTACATGTGCTCGCCCAAACCACCACTTGTCCAAGGGTTATGCCACATATATACTAGCATCCCAAACTACTTGTCCAAGACTTGACACCCACTACGCAAAGCAACTGCCACTTGTCCCAAGATGGTGACACAAACGAGGCTAGGGTGGAGGGTGTGTGTCACCCAAGATGGCAACCCCACACATCCACCAACACCCTAGGCCGATACACCACGGCTGATACAAGGCACCAGGCTCACCCTTTCCTGATACCAAGCCTCAACAAGGCTCAACAAGGCAAAACAAAGCCCAACAAGGCTCAACAAATCCCAAAGCTACTTAAGCAATGAGTCCAACCCATCCTCTCAACCCTGGAGGATGCAAGGAAAGAGAAATACATCTATGAAGGTGACAAACTTGCACACCAACCCTAAAACTTGGGTAAGTTGCACCTCAACCTCTCAACAAAGCACAAACAAACCCTAATCACAACTTCAGGTGATTAGCAAGCATCTCAACATAAGGTTTAGGCAAAGCAAATAGGGTAAGCCCAAAATGGAGGTCAGGGTCCTTACAAGCCATAAACCCCTAAAAAAGGTTTCACCCCAGAAATCTGAAGAGAAAAGTGAGGGATACTTCCTCCTCATCTTCCTCAAGATCCCACGTGGCTTCCTCAATGCCACAATGATGCCAAAGAACCTTCATAAGAACCAAGTCCTTCCTCTTCAGCTTCTTCAATCTTCTATCGAGGATCATCACTAGACCTTCTTCATAGGTCACATCTTCATCCATCTCAACCTCAACTAGATGTATTACTGTCTCTGTCCCCGAATGACTTTTCTTCAGCATACTAACATGGAACACTGGATGTAACTTGTGCAACTCTGGAGGTAGTTCTAACCTATAAGCTACCTTGCCAACACATGCTATTACCAGATATGGCCCCATATACCTGGGTGCCAACTTGCCTTTTCGGCCAAACCTCAGCCATCCTTTCCATGGTGAGACCTTGAGATACACCTTGTCTCCCACCTAGAAATCTAGAGGTCGTCGACGATTATCTGCATACGAATTCTATCAAACATGTGCTTCTTTCAGCTATTGTTGTATCACTTTGATCTTCTCTGTTGTCTGCTGCACCAGCTCAGGACCCAAAAGCTAATATTCACTAGACTCGTACCAACATAGAGGAGATATACACTTCCTACCATATAAAGCCTCATAAGGTGCCATGTTGATACTCTGTTGGTAACTATTGTTGTAGTCAAACTCTATCAAACTAAGATGCACATCCCAACTGCCTAGGAGCTGCAAAGCACAAGCTCAGAGAAGATCCTCCAAAGTCTGAATAGTCCTTTCAGACTGTCCATCTACCTGTGGGTGGAAAGTAGTACTGAACCTCAACTGTGTTCCCAACGCTTTGTGCAACCATTCCCAAAAATGACTCGTTAACTGGGGACCTTGGTCAGAGACTATTGTTGCGGGCACACCATGCAAACGCACAATCTCATCCACATACACCTGAGCAAGTTTCTCTGCCATATATGCCATCTTCACATGTATGAAATGAGAAGACTTCATCAACCTATCCACTATCACCCAAATGGAATCATGATTCCTAGTTATCCTTAGAAGACCAACTATAAAATCCATGGTTATATGATCCCATTTCCACTGAAATATTGGCATGGGTTGCAACATACATACTAGTTTCTGATGCTCATCCTTGACTTGCTGGCATACCACAAACTTAGCTACAAACTCGGCCACACCTCTCTTCAAACTAGGCCACCAATACAAATCCTTTAGATTATGATACATCTTAATGACACCTAGATGCATAACATACATCGATGTGTGTGCTTCCTTGAGCACTAACTTCCTCAAATCATCAACATCTGGGACCACCATCATGTCATGGTAACAGACTAGTCCATCCTCGGACCCATGGAAGCCATCCCGCTTCTCGTTGCCAAACTCTGATCTGATCAAATGTACTGTAGCATCTGTCTGTTGTGCTTCTTTGATCTACTGCGTCAACGTAGTCTTTACTTGCATCTGTGCCAATAGTCCAGCCAACAAGGAGACTTCCAATTGTACGTTCATCTATTGTAAAGATACAAACATGTCCCGCCTATGGCATACCAAAGAACTCAATTATTCCTTCTTCATAGGAAGAGAAGAAGACTTCCTGCTAAGTGCATCAGCTACCACATTAACCTTACCAAGATGATACTCTATGGTGCAATCATAATCACTGATCAGCTCCATCCAGCAATGCTGTCGCATGTTCAGCTCACTCTACAAGAAGATATACTTTAGGTTTTTATGATCCGTAAAGATCTGACACACCTCCCCATAAAGATAGTGTCTCCATATCTTTAATGCATGGACCACCACTGCCAGCTCCAAATCAAGTGTCGGATAGCTCTCCTCATGTTTATTAATCTTTCAAGAAGTGAAAGAAACCACATGGTCCTCCTACATTAGCACACAACCTAAGCCTTTCTTGGAAGCATCACAGAAAACAACATAGCCCTTCCTAGACTCTGGCAACACCAACACTGGAGCACTAGTTAGATTCTCCTTCAAGCATTGAAAAGCTTGCCGACAACGATCATCCCAAAAAAAAGGTACATCCTTCCTAGTCAACTTTGTCAATGGTAACATGAGCACACTGAATTCTCTTGTGAACCTCCGGTAGTATTCTGCTAAACCCAGAAAACTACGAACTTCATTCGGCGTCTTTGGTTGCTCCCATTCCGCAACTGACTCCACCTTCTTGGGGTCCACTCTGACTCCTTCCGCGGATATCAAATGACCCAAGAAAGTCACTTCCATCAACAAAAACTCGCACTTACTGAACGTGGCATACAACTCGTGTTGGCGAAGGAGAGTCAACGCTTGTCGAAGGTGTTGTTCATGCTATTGACTATCTTGACTATGGATCAAGATGTCATCTATAAAAACCACAAAAAACTAATATAGAAATGGATGGAACACTGTGTTCATTAGGTCCATGAAAGAAGAAGGTGCATTGATTAGCCCAATCAGCATAGCCACAGACTCAAAGTGGCCATACCTCATCCTAAAAGTTGACTTTGGTTTGTCGTCATCCTTGATCCTTAACTGATGATATCCAGACCATAGATCAATCTTTGAAAACATTGTAGCACCATGCAAATGATCAAACAAATCATCTATCCTCGACAAAGGATACTTGTTTTTTATCATAAATTTGTTCAACTACCGATAATCTATACACAAACACATTGACCCATCCTTCTTCTTTATGAACAAGACTTAAGCACCCCACGGCAATGCGCTTGGTCTGATAAAACCTTTATCCAGCAACTCCTGTAACTACTTCTTTAGCTCTGCCATCTCAGTTGGAGCCATCATGTATGGTGTCTGAGAAATTGGATGTGTCCCTAGCACTAGATTGATCTCAAAGTCAATCTCTCGGGGAAGGGGAACACTGGGAAATTCATCAGGAAACACATCTGCTAACTCTCAGACGACAGGCACATCCTCAAGGCTAGGAGCCTTCACTTTGGTATCTACAACATGAGCTAAGAACGCGTTACATTTTTGCCACATCAACTTCTCCACCACCAAAGCTGATACCAAACATGTCGGAAGAATCTTCCTATCTCCTTAGAAGATCCATGTCTCACCACCATCAGCAAACACCGCGTGCTTGAAACCACAGTCTAGCACAACCTTATACTTATCTAAGGTATCCATCCCAAGGATCACATCGAATCCATGCATATCAAGTGGTATAAGATCCACTTGTATCTTGTGTCCTGAAAAAGATAGAACACAGTACGAACACACTTCTCAAAGTAATGTTGGACCAACAAGATGGGTTTCTAACAACAAGCTATCTTTCTTACAACTAATAGGTAAAAGATAGCTATCAAGCATACTACATGCAATAAAAGAGTGCATAGCACCCGGTTCAACCAAAACAAATACAAAGTAAGAAGAGGACAAGTCGGAGTGAAATAACTCCATCTGACTTGTAACTACTTGCGGGTTGACTATCGCCTCCATCTGACTCATAGCATAGAATTGAGCCATTGCTTACTGTCCACGTCCTCTGCTTCCTTGAGTAGATGATCTAGCTTGCGACACTTGACCGTGCCCTCACCATCTGGCGCCACTGGAATGTTGTCTATCTGACCCCTGTTGATTCTGCCCCGGCTGCTGCGTCACTTCAACATCTCTCTTCAGGCAATTTGACTTTAAATGCCCAATCTCTCCTCAGAGATAGCCTGACCTGTATTCAAACTGTGGCCTAGATGACCCTATCACTACCACTGAAGATGTATTGTGAGCTGTAGATGGTGAAAACATGTGCCCTCTTCCTTTACTCGGAGACCACTATGACGGTGCATTTGAACTCTACATCACAGATGGTGCTAGAAACCTTAGTTTCTTGAAGCCATCAAACCTCTACCTCTAGAACTAAGTAGGATTTTTCTTGGACATGGTTTCTCTCTTCTCCTTGACTGACTATTTTATCCTTCAGACAGACTCCACACAAGTGGAAAACCACTCTCAGTTTTCTAAAGCAGCAACATGTGTCCTCAGTTCAGCACTCAGACCTTTCTCAAACCGCCTGATTCTCTCATCATCTGTAACCTCCATGTGAGGACAAAACCTCAGTAGGTCCATAAACTTGGCTTCATACTCGGTGATGCTCATCGATCCTTGGAGCAGACGCTCAAACTGGTTGATCTTCTCGTCCAGATAGGTCTTCGGAAAGTATTTATTCATGAACTCCTGTCGGAAGATGTCCCAACCTATCACCTCACCAGGCCACTTCTCCTCCTCGATGGCCCACCAGTGGCTAGAACTACATTTCAGAATATATATAGCATGCTTGACTTTGTCTACTTTGGGGATGTCAAGGATCTGGAAGGCCTTCTCAAGACCTGTCAGCCATAGATCTGCATCTGTTGGATCGACCATTCTAGCATAATCTGAAGCACCGACTCGGCGAAGCCGCTCGAAGGTCTTCCCAATACTCGGAGATTCACCATGGGGAGCATGTGCTCTTAGCGGAGGCACTGACAATCTTTCCACCATGACATTCATTGTAGCCCTTACCTGTCCCATAAGGTAGTGGTAGACATGATTGTCAAGAATGGTCGGGTAGATTTGGGGGGCCTCAGGCACCCAATCTTCATGTACCTACACTCGTGCTCCATCAACAGATGCAACATCACTTCTCTTAGCAACATCTTCTTCATGATTTCCAGACATCTTTAAGCTTTATCTTCTGTTGGGGGCAGAAGGTTATTGTAAGAAAATCTGGAAAACTCACAAGAACAAACACAAGCCTTGTTCTAGATCCCTGTAGACTCAACAAACCTAGAGCTCTGATACCCAAACTTATTGTGACATCCCACTATCACACAACCAACGAAATGCCACACGAAAATGTGGGGAACTTCCATAAACAACATATTACCAAAAACATGGGTTAATTAAAACTGATTGCGGAAAGCCGATAGTAAAGACACTATTGCATCCAGACCCGTATCCTACAAGGAAACATGTTATATAAACATACATAAACCTTGATACATGTCCATAGCTTATAGGAACCAACTGTTACATAGGCACAAAGAGTTCACCACCTGATTATATACAGAACAGGCCATACCAGGCCAACAACAGGATAAACAAAGCTACATCAGCTATACAATATGAAACGTCATCAAAACAACTCTAAGGACCCGAGTGTATAGGGATGACTCTAGGACTCTACTACAAAATGAGCAGAACAACATATCCATCTCTTGCCTCCTACTATTCTTCTTACTGCTCGGCTGCAACCTCACGACCACCACCACGTCTAGCACGATCACCTAAAAAGGGTGTAAACCAGTGGGGTGAGACAAATAGTCCTAGCGAGAAACATAACACCCCACCGAACAATAAAACTTCAGATAAAGAAGTTACCTGATATAAGCAACATACTAAACAAAGCTTAACTTTATTAACAACTTACCAAGATATTCTGGAGGCATATAACCAGATATTTCTTTATGGAACATGATTGACAAGACAAGCTTTATAAGAACTTATCACAAGGTATGAGGAATGTACAAATAACTTCAAGATATAACTAGGGCAACTATACAAGCAAGGCCTCAACCAATGTTCCGTGTTTTGCCTTAACCAATATATACTATACGATTGGATTATGATTTATTATGCCCTGAGAAGTGAGTCGTACCGCTGAAATCCAACCTTCGGCTGAGAAGCCCAAAACCGGTTCCATACAAGGTTAATGGAAGAGCCAGACTCCATGACCTCACCTCTTCATGGTCAGTGCATGATAACCAAAGTAGGACCGTAGTATCTTGCTTGAGTGGCTTCAACCACATGGTTAGCTCACACAGTCTACCCTTTTTATCTAGCCTGCCTTGGTACAGGTCACGATGCTAGTATATCATGAGCCACAGGCCTATTCACCATGCTCCTGAGCAATGAACGCATTCATGATGCATCACACTGAGCCATGGGCTTGTTCACCATTCTCTTATACACATATTGAGTCCACAACCACAGTTGCACTCTAATTCTCCTACTTTCGGCTAGGAGAAACCCTGCATATTCAACAGTGTGCGCTCCAGGTAATCCCACAAGATAAACTTGTTTCACCATCACCAGCTACTGACGATGATGGATCTATGGCTAGGGCAAACTACATGATATGTTACATTGTAATTAATTAGAATATTTTAAATGGATTGTTGAGGCAACCAAGTTGTAAAACATAAACAACATTGTCTCACATTGTTACTGTCATTATCACACTATCATGGGATCTCAATCCCTCATCATAGAATGCCACTTCCTCTCAAGGCTTCAGCATAATACATCATTATGGGGTAACAATCCCTCATGTCCTCATCAGAGGTTTACACCTCAAATAAGCAATCAGCCTTTATCAGATCACCAAACCTTTCTCATCATACTGGAAATACATGTTATCTCATCAACAAGGAGCATCCTTATTAAGTGTTATACAAAAGACGTACGCCTCATAGCTCTTACATGGCTATGAATTCAATTGATACACCTGCATGGTTAGTATGCATATCAAGAGAGATAACTGGATCATCGAACATAAATCTTAGATAACATAACCATTATCTTATCATCTTACTTAACGACGACCTTAGGTAGCAAACATATCACTGCTCACAACCTATCTTTCATATCTTAGAGTCATCTTAACCAAAGATGCGGGCTCAAGACAACAGGTTCACCAACCTAGAGTTCACGGGCTAGGCGCATCCCTCACCAAGGGTGTCACCTACCCTCACCAAAGGTGTGGCGCGCAGGACACTAACCCTCACCCAATGGATATCGGCCACAAGAATAACGTGTACCCATGTACACGGGGATAAGGAGAAGACTAGATCTTAAGGTATGTCGTGCAACCATGGACCAAGAGTGTATCATACAACTAGGTGCAAGGGGATATTGTACAACCATGACCAGTAGTGTGTCAGGCAACACATCCACCCCATCGACCACGACGCCTGATTGCCCACTAGGGTTAGGGTTCCATATCAAGCAACCATCAACACCATGTCTCCCAAGGTTAAAACCATACTACCCAACATGCACCCTCTTGGCTAGCACAACAAGGTCTCCAACAGACTCTCATATCGCCCAAGGTACTCAAGCTAGGGTTTCACCATCTAGGACTCATATTGGGCATCACCAGAACCAACCCATGTCACCCAGGGCACCAATAAGGGATGTCTACCAAGCACGTCGACCAAAGGCATAACGCCCAACAACACCCTCTCAGGTAAGGGCCCATATCGGTTAAAGGGTCAACTGAACACCACTTAGCATATCGCCCAAGACTCATCCCTAGAAAAGGGATATCAGGCAGAACACCATAAAGGGGTATCATGCAAGAGTTCAAGGGCATGACGGGTTGGTCATCTTCAACCTCAAGACTGCCACCAAGAAGCCATAAAAGTTCAAGAGAGTTGGCTCAACTCTCAAGACAATTAAGTCAGAGAGGGGTATTGCACAACTTCCATCACCAATTGGGCAACAAGGAGGTCCATCATCATCTCATATCGGCCAACCAACCAAAGCCCAACTCACCCTTGGATTAGGAGACCCTAGACTCACCTCTCAACAACAAAGTAAGAACAGTGTTTTGTCTAAAGAACTCCACATCCATGGTTCGGCCAACCCAAGGTAACCCAAGATAACCATCTCAACAAGGTCTAGGGTACATGTAAAGCAAACTTATAACCATTAAAGCAAGAAACATAACTAAAAGATGGCATCATCGATCAAGATAGCACATATAGTATGCAACATGAAAAAGAAGTAGAATAGCTAGGGTTAGGAGTTATGTAACCTGCCTCAAGCACACTCCTTAAACTCCAAGGCTCCAAGCACCAAGATTCAAGCTCCAAGGCACAACCTTCGGCCAACACTAGGAGAGAAGAGAACTCCATAACCACCATGGCTGAAAAGAAAGAGAGAAGAAGAAGAAGGTTCCAAGGAAAGGAGAGATACTCACCATAAAAGGAGAAGGAGTAAGGCACTCTCTAGGGTTAGGCCACCACTAGAGAAAGAAGGAGACTAGATCTATGTTGCCCACCAAGGAGAGAGAGTATTGACCACCAAGCTCCACGAAGGGGAGGTGTATCAGCCCAAGGAAGACAAAAAGTAACTAAGGAGCTAGAAAGATCCCAAGCTAGCAAAGAAGGGGGTATATATGAAAGAGGGTTAGGTGGGCATCCACTGAGGGTTTGCTCCACATGTGCTCGCCCAAACTACCACTTGTCCAAGGCTTATGCCACATGCTAGCATCCTAAACCACTTGTCCAAGACTTGCCACCCACTAAGCAAAGCAACTGCCACTTGTCCAAAGATGGTGACACAAACGAGGCTAGGGTGGAGGGTGTGTGTCACCCAAGATAGCAACCCCACACATCCACCAACACCCTAGGACGATGCACCTTCTTGGATGATACACCATGCTTGATACAAGGCACCAGGCTCACCCTTGCTCGATACCAAGTGTCAACAAGGCTCAACAAGGCACAACAAAGCCCAACAAGGCTCAACAAAGCCCAAAGCTACTCAAGAAATGAGCCCAATCCATCCTCTCAACCCTGGAGGATGCAAGGAGAGAAAGACGTCTCTCAAGGTGACAAACTTACACACAAACCCTAAAACTTGGGTAATTTGCAAGTTGCACCTCAACCTCTCAAAAAAGCACAAACAAACTCTAATCACAACTTCAGGTGATTAGCAAGCATCTCAACACAATGTTTAGGCAAAGAAAACAGGGTAAGCCCAAAACAGAGGTCAGGGTCCTTACAAGCCATAAACCCCTACAAAATGATTTCACCCCAGAAATCCGAAGAGAAAAGTGAGGGATACTTCCTCCTCATCTCTTCCTCAAGCTCCCACATGGCTTCCTCAATGCCACGATGATGCCAAAGAACCTTTACAAGAACCAAGTCCTTCCTCTTCAGCTTCTTCACTCTTCTGTCGAGGATGATCACTGGACCTTCTTCGTAGGTCACATCTTCATCCAGCTCAACCTCAACTGGATGTATTACTATCTCTGTCCCCGGATGACTTTTCTTCAGCATACTAACATGGAACACCGGATGTAACCTGTGCAACTCTGGCGGTAGTTCTAACTTATAAGCTACCTTGCCAACACATGCTATTACCAAATATGGCCCCATATACTTGGGTGCCAACTTGCCTTTTTGGCCAAACCTCAGCATGCCTTTCCATGGTGAGACCTTGAGATACACCTTCTCTCCCACCTGAAACTCTAGAGGTTGTCGACGATTATCTGCATACGACTTCTGTCTGTCCTATGCTTCTTTCAATTGTTGCAGTATCACTTTGATCTGCTCCGTTGTCTGTTGCACCAGCTTGGGACCCAAAAACTGATATTCACCAGACTCGTACCAACATAGAGGAGATCTGCACTTCCTACCATATAAAGCCTCATAAGGTGCCATGTCGATACTCTATTGGTAACTATTGTTGTAGGAAAACTCTATCAAACTAAGATGCACATCCCAACTGCATAGGAACTACAAAACACAAGCTCGAAGAAGATCCTCAAAAGTCTATATAGTGCTTTCAGATTGTCCATTTGTCTATGGGTGGAAAGCGGTACTGAACCTCAACTTCATTCCCAACGCTTTGTGCAATTGTTCCAAAAAACGACATGTGAACTGGGGACCTCGGTCAGACACTATTGTTGTGGGCACACCATGCAATCACACAATCTCATCCACATACACCTAAGCAAGTTTCTCTACCGTATATGTCATCTTCACAGCTATGAAATGACCAGACTTCGTCAACTTGTATACTATCACCCAAATGGAATCATGATTCCTAGTTGTCCTTGGCAGACCAACTACGAAATCCATGGTTATATGATCCCATTTCCACTGTGGTATTGGCATGGGTTGCAACATACCTTCTGGTTTCTGATGCTCAGCCTTGACATGCTGGCATACTGCACACTTAGCTACAAACTCAGCCATGCCTCTCTTCAAACTAGGCCACCAATACATATCCTTTAGATTATGATACATCTTTGTGACACTTGGATGCATAGCATACATATATGTGTGTGCTTCCTCGAGCACTAACTTCTTCAATTCATCAACATCTGGGACCACCATCCTATCATGGTAATAGACTAGTCCATCCTCAGACTCATGGAAGCCATCCCGCTTCTCACTACCAAACTCTGATCTAATCAATTTTACTGTAGCATCTACTTGTTGTGCTTATTTGATCTTCTGCCTCAACATAGGATTTACTTGAATCCATGCCAACAGTCCAACCAATAAGGAGACTTTCAACTGTACGTTCATCAGCCACAAAGAGACAAACATGTCCCGCATATGGCATACCAAAGAACTCAATTGTGCCTTCTTCATAGGAAGAGAAGAAGACTTGCTGCTAAGTGCATCAGCTACCACGTTCCCCTTACCAGGATGATAGTCAATGGTGCAATCGTAATCACTGATCAGCTCCATCCAGCGATGTCGTCGCATGTTCAACTCACTCTGTGAGAAGATATACTTCAAGATTTTATGATCCGTAAAGATATGACACACCTCCCCATAAATATAGTGTCTCTATACCTTTAATGCATGGACCACCACTTCCAGCTCCAAATCATGTGTCGGATAGCTCTCCTCATGTTTCTTAACCTGCCGCGAAGTGAAAGAAACCACATGGTCCTCCTGCATTAGCACACAACCTAAGCCTTTCTTAGAAGCATCGCAGAAAACAACATAGCCCTTCCCAGGCTCTAGCAACACCAACACTGGAACACTATTCAGCTTCTCCTTCAAGCTTTGAAAAGCTTGCCGATAATGATCATCCCAAACAAAAGGTACATCCTTCCTACTCAACTTTGTCAATGGTAACACGATCACACTGAAGTCTCTTATGAACCTCCGGTAGTATCCTACTAATCCCAGAAAACTACGAACTTCAGTCGGCATCTTCAGTTTCTCCCATTCCGCAACTGACTCCACCTTCTTGGAGTCCACTCTGACTCCTTCCGTAGATATCACATGACCCAAGAAAGTCACTTCCTTCACCAGAACTCACAGTTACTGAACTTGGCATACAACTCGTGTTGGTGAAGGAGAGTCAATGCTTGTCGAAGGTGTTGTTCATGTTGTTGAATGTTTCGACTATGGATCAAGATGTCATCTATAAAAATCACAAAAAACTGATCTAGAAACGAACGGAACACTCTGTTCATCAGGTCCATGAAAGCAGCATGCGCATTGGTTAGCCCAAATGGCATACCCACGGACTCAAAGTGGCCATACCTCATCCTAAATGTTGACTTTGGTATGTCCTCGTCCTTGATCCTTAAATGATGATATCCGGACCGTAGATCAATCTTTGAAAACACTATAGCACCACACAACTGATCAAACAAATCAGCTATGCTTGACAAAGGATACTTTTTTTATCGTAACTTTGTTTAACTGTCGATAATCTATGCACAAACACATCGACCCATCCTTCTTATTTATGAATAGGACTGAAGAACCCCACGGTGATGCGCTTGGTCTAATAAAACCTTTATCCAACAACTCCTGTAACTATTTCTTTAGCTCTGTCATCTCAACTGGAGCCATCCTGTACGGTGTCTGAGCAACTGGCTGTGTCCCTAGCACTAGATTGATCTTAAAGTCAATCTCTCAGGGTGGGGGAACACTGAGAAATTCATCAGGAAACACATCCACGAACTCTCGGACAACAAACACATCCTCAAGGCTAGGACCCTTCAATTCGGTATCCATAACATGAGCTAAGAACGCCTTACATACTTGCTGCAACAATTTCTCCACCACCAAAGCTGATGCCAAACACGTCGGAAGAATCTTCCTATCTCCTTGGAAGATCCACGTCTCACCACCGTCAACAAACACCGCATGCTTGGAACCACAGTCCAGCATAACATTATACTTCTCTAATGTATCCATCCCAAGGATCACATTGAATCCATGCATATCAAGTGGTATAAGATCCACTTGTATCTTGTGTCCTGAAAAAGATAGAACACAAGATGGACACACTTCTCAAAGCAACGCGGGACCAACAAGAGGGTTTTCTAACAACAAGCTATCTTTCTTACAACTAATAGGTAAAAGACAGCTATCAAGCATACTACATGCAATAAAAGAGTGTGTAGCACACGGGTCAACCAAAACAGATACAAAGCAAGAAGAACACAAATCAGAGTGAAATAACTCCATCTAACTTGTCACTACTCGTGGGTTGACTATCACCTCCGGCTGACTCATAGTATAGAATCGAGCTGTTGCTTGTTGTCCACGTCCTCTACTTCCTTGAGTAGACGATCCATCTTGCGACGCTTGACCATGACCTCGCCCTCTGGCACCGCTGGACTACTATCTATCTGACCCCTGTTGATTCTACCTCAGCTGCTGCGTCACTTCAACATCTCTCTTCGGGCAATTTGACTTTAATTGCCTAATTTGTCCATAGAGATAACACGATGTATCCATAGAGATAGCATGACATGTCTTCAAACTGTGGCCTAGATTGCCCTGTCACTACCACTGAAGTTGTATTGTGAGCTCTAGATGATGAAAACCCGTGCCCTCTTCCTTTACTCGGAGACCACTATGACAGTGCACTGGAACTCTGCATTGCAGATGGTGTTGAAAAACTTGGCTTCTTGAAGCCATCAAACCTCTACCTCTAGACCTGAGTAGCCTTTTTCTTGGACATGGTTTCTCTCTTCTCCTTGACTGACCATTCGATCCTTTGGACAGACTCCACAAATGTGGCAAACTGCTCTTGGTTTTCCAAAGCAGCAACAGGTGTCGTCAGTTTAGCACTCTTTCCTTTCTCAAACCTCTGGATTCTCTCATCATCTGTCACCACCATGTGAGGATAAAACCTCAGTAGGTCCATAAACTTGGCTTCATACTTGGTGATGCTCATCGATCCTTGGTGTAGATGCTCAAATTGGTTGATGTTCTCATCCAGACAGGTCTTAGGGAAGTATCAGTTCATGACCTCCTGTCAGAAGACATCCCAACCTATCACCTCACCAGGCCGCTTCTCCTCCTCAATGGCCCACCAGTGTCCAGCACTACCTTTCAGAAGGTAGACAGAGTGCTTGACTTTATCTGCTTTGGGGATGTCAAGGATCTGGAAGGCCTTCTCAAGACATGTAAGCCATAGATCTGCATCCACTAGATCAACCATTCCAGCATAATCCGAAGCTCTGACTCGGTAAAGCTGCTCGAAGGTCTTCCTAATGCTTGGAGATTCACCATGGGGAGCATGTGCTCTTGGCATAGGCACCGACAATCTTTCCACCGTGAGATTCATTGTAGCCATTACATGTCCCATAAGGTGTTGGTAGAAAGGATTTTCGAGAGTGTCCAGGTCGATTTGGGGGACCTCAGGCACCCAATCTTCATGTGCCTGCACTCGTGCTCTATCAACAAATGCAACATCACTGCTCTCAGAAGCATGTTTTTCATGATTTCTAGACATCTGTAAGATTTATCTTCTACTAGGGGTACAAGGTTATTGTAAGACAATCTGGAAAACTCACAAGAACAGACACAAGCCTAGTCCTACACCCCTATAGACTCAGCAAACCTAGAGCTCTGATACCAAAACTTATTGTGACATCCCGCTATCACACAGACAATGAAATGCCACACGAAAATGTGTGAAACTTCCATAAACAACATATTACCAAAAACACAGGTTAATTAAAACCGATTCTGGTAAGCAGATAGTAAAGACACTATTGCATCCAGACCCTTATCCTACAAGGAAACATGTTATATAAACATTAATAAACCTTGATATGTGTCCATAGTTTATAGGAACCAGCTGTTAAATAGGCACAAAGAGTTCACCACCTGATTATATACAGAACAGGCCATACCAGGTGAACAACAGTATAAACAAATCTACATCAGCTATACATCATGAAACGTCGTCAAAACACCTCCAAGGACCCGAGTGTACAAGGATGACTCCAATATTCTACTAAAAATGATCAGAACAACATCATATCCATCTCTTGCCTCCTATTGTTCTTCTAGCTGCTCAGCCACAACCTCACGACCACCACCACGTTTAGCACAATCACCGAAAAAGGGTGTAAACCAGCAGGGTGAGACACACAGTCCCAGTGAGAAACATAACTCCCCACTTAACTATAAAACTTCAGATAAAGTAGGTAACTATTATAAGCAGCATATTGAACAAAGCTTAACTTTATTAATAACTTACCAAGATATCCTGGAGGCATATAACAAGATATTTCTTTATGGAACATGATTGACAAGACATGCTTTATAAGAACTTATCACAAGGTATGAGGAATGTACAAATAACTGCAAGATATAACTAGGGTAACTATACAAGCAAGGCCTCAACCAATGTTCTGTGTTTTGCCTTAAGCAATATATACTATACGGATGGATTACGATTTATTATGCCCTAAGGAAGTGAGTCGTACCACTCAAATCCAACCTTTGGTTGTGAAGCCCAAAACTAGTGCCATACAAGGTCAATGGAAGAGCTAGACTCCACAATGTGACCTCTTTGTAATCAGTGCATGATAACCAAAGCAGCAATGCAATCTCTAGCTTGAGTGGCTTCAAATGTAGGGTTAGCTCACACAGTCTACCCTTTTTATCTAGCCCGCCTTGGTACATGTCACGATGCTAGTATATCATGAGCCACGGGCCTATTAACCATGCTCCTGAGCCACAAACACATTCATGCTCCATCACACTAAGTGAAGGGCTTGTTCACCATGCTCTTATACACATCTTGAGTCCACAACCACAGTTGCACTCTAATTCCTCCTACTTTTGGCTAGGAGAAACCCTACATATTCAACAATATGCACTCCAAGTAATCTCGCAGGATAAACTTCTTTCACCATCACCAGCTACTGACGATGATGGATCTATGGCCAGGGAAAACTACATGATATGTTCCACTATAATTAATTACTATATTTAAAGTGGATTGTCGAGGCAACCAAGTTGTAAAACATAAAAAACATTGTCTCACATTGTTACTATCATTATCAAACTATCATGGGATCTCAATCCCTCATCACAGAATGACATTGCCTCTCAAGGCTTCATCATCATACATCATCATGGGGTAACAATCCCTCATGTCATCATCATAGGTTTACACCTCAAATAAGCACCCAACCTTTATCAGATCACCAGACCTTTCTCATCAACAAGGAGCATCCTTATTAACTGTTATACAAAACACATACGCCTCATAGCTCTTACCAAGCTATGAATTCAATTGATACACTTGCATGGTTAGTATGAATATCAAGATAGATAATTGGATTACCGAACATAAATCTTAGAGAACATAACCATTACCTTATCATCTTACTTAATGACAACCTTAGGTAACAAACATATCACTGTTCACAACCTATCTTTCATATCTCAGAGTCATCTTAACCAAAGATGCGGGCTCAAGACAACAGGTTCACCAACCTAGAGTTCTCGGGCTTGGCACATCCCTCACCAAGGGTGTCACCTACCCTCACCAAAGGTGTGGCGGGCAGGGGACTAACCCTCACCCAAAGGATATCGTCCACAACCATAACGTACACCCATGTACAAGGGGATAATGGACAAACTAGATCTAAATGTATGTCGTGCAGCCATGGACCAAGAGTGTATCGTGCAACTAGGTGCAAGGGGATATCGTGTAGCCATGACCAGGGGTGTGTCGGGTAACACATCCACCCCATCAACCAAGATGCCCTATCGCCCACTAGAGTTAGGGTTCCATATCAGACAACCATCAACACCATGTTGCCCAAGGTCAAAACCATACCGCCCAACCTGCACCCTCATCACCTATCGGGCAACAAGGAGGTCCATCATCATCTCATATCGGCCAACCAACCAAAGCTTAACTCACCCTTGGATTAGGAGACCCTAGACTCACCTCTCAACAACAAAGTGAGAGAGGGGTTTTTCCTGAAGAACTCCACATCCATGGTTCGACAAACCCAAGGTAACCCAAGATAACCATCTCAACAAGGTCTAGGGTACATCTAAAGCAACCTTATAACCATTAAAGCAAGAAACATAACTAAAAGATGACATGGCCGATCAAAATAGCACATACAATATGCAACATGAAAAAGAAGTAGTATAGCTAGGGTTAGGAGTTATGTAACCCACCTCAAGCACACTCCTCAAACTACAAGGATCCAAGCACCAAGATTAAAGCTCTAAGGCACCACCATCGGCCAACAGTAGGAGAGAAGAGAACTCCATAACCACCATGGCCGAAAAGAAAGAGAGAAGAAGAAGAAGAAGGTGTCAAGGAAAGGAGAGATACTCACCACAAGAGGTGAAGGAGTAAGGCACTCTCTAGGGTTCGGCCACCACTAGAGGAAGAAGGAGACTAGAGCTATGTCACCTACCAAGGATAGAGAGTATCGACCACCGAGCTCCACTAAGGGGAGGTGTATCGGCCACCAAGGAAGAAGGAAAACAACTAAGGAGGTAAAGGTATCCCAAGCTAGCAAAGAAGGGGGTATATATGCAAGAGGGTTAAGTGGGTATCCACTAAGGGTTTGCTCCACATGTGCTCGCCCAAACCACCACTTTTCCAAGGGTTATGCCACATGATAGCATCCCAAACCACTTGTCTAAGACTTGCCACCCAGTAAGAAAATCAACTACCACTTTTCCCACGATGGTGACACAAACGAGGCTAGGGTGGAGGGTATGTGTTGCCCAAGATGGCAACCCCACACATCTACCAACACTCTAGGCCGATACACCTTCCTGGACGATACACAATGGCCGATACAAGGCATGTGCACCAGGCTCACCCTTGCCCGATACCAAGCCTCAACCAGGCTCAACAAGGCAAAACAAAGCCCAACAAGGCTCAACAAAGCCCAAAGCTACTCAAGCAATGAGCCCAACCCATCCTCTCAACCCTGGAGGATGCAAGGAGAGAGAAAGACACCTCTCAAGGTGACTAACTTGCACACCAACCCTAAAACTTGCGTAATTTGCAAGTTGCACCTCAACCTATGAACAAAGCACAAACAAACCCTAATCACAACTTCAGGTGATTAGTAAGCATCTCAACACAAGGTTTAGGCAAAGCAAATAGGGTAAGCCCAAAATGGAGGTCAGGGTCCTTACACTAGTAATCTAAGACACATTTATATATCTTTCTTTGTGAGGTTCCCTTAGTTTGGATCATGTCTAGGTATCTTACTCAAGAATCAGTACTCATAAGGTATGTTTACTCTCTTGACCCTACTATGGTATTGGCATGTTTGTATGTATGCTCGTATGAATGCTAGGATTGGTAATTACTTGATTGAGGTACTTGTCACCTATGACTGGTACTTCCACTTTTCTTGAAATATGTTAAACAAACCTAAATATAATTTAACTTGTCCATTATACAAACCTTGTATACCTTCCTGTATTCTCGGGTAAGGGCACAAGGTTGGGCGCCTTAATTGAGATATCAAGATAAGACAGACCATGTCGACAAAAGGGTTGGCTAATCTTGAGCACCCTTACGGACCCCTTCCAATGGGAAGCTGGTCAATGGCCATAATATGTTGTTGAGTATAATGGATATACACCTAATATATGCTTTGGATAAAATAATGTCGTTATTTGTTCTTGCATTGTTTCACCTTCTTTCTTATATGATGTTTCTAGCCAAGTAACTTTGATAGTACTCTTAAATTGTTTACATGCTTTTTCATAGCGTACTTAATTCTCTAGCATTAATATATTTTATTTATTGAATTTGTAGTTGCCAAATGAGGATCTGCTATATTGAAGTCTCTAAGATAAAAACTGAAACACCAATTGTTATACTAGAATCAAGAATTGGGTACATTCTTCTCTTTTCTCTTATAGTATCTAGCTATATCTTGTTGTTACTACTTTTACATATATATTGCCTATGTGAAATATTTGATCCATTCTAGGGAAGGGTGCCCATGTCCACTCTCCTTCAGCTTTGTAGCCATCAGGAGTGTGGACTTAGGGTAAGAAACAGTTCTGTGACAAATGGTATCACAACTATGCATATAGGCCTCTATATATGTTTAAGGCCTAACACATCATAAGAGCCTAGGGAGGACTAAAATCCTTTCCTTAAGTTTAGAGAGTCTTCTAGCATCTCATATCTTCTTTTAGAACCACCTAAGAAAACCAAGTAGATGATGATTAGTTAGTCTTCTCATCTCCTCATCTGATTCCTCTCTCTTGACTGTAAATCACATGACATCTCAATTATGGGTAGCTTATGAATGGGAAAAGTAAAACTCATTTGAAAACATGAAACTTGATTTAAATTATAATTCCATGATCTGATCTTAAATGAAAAACCCTATTTTATGAATTGAAGTACTCTTGAAAGTGTTGTACTCATGTGCAGAGTTATGAGAACCCAATGTTACCAAATTGGATATAAGGCTATGTTTGAGGTAAATTCTTGATATGGTGTAATAAGGTGGAACTCATGTTTTACACCTCATGTTTGGTGAGGTCCCTATTGATTAAACCTATGTTGCTCAAATTTTTATTAAACCTCAAACATAGTTAAGAAAACCTTTTCCCTATTTGATATGCACGATGATCATGCCACAAAATGACCACATCTTTGGAACCCCAAATCATTACATGAAGACTCGTTACAAGAGGAAAATTCCCTATTGACTATTATTCCTCTTTGCAAAGCTTTATTTTTTAGTAAATATGATGGACCTAGATCTCAAATCTTGCACTATTATGCTCAAAATCTTGAACTCCCAATTTGCCCTCTCAATTTCTAAAATCTAACCTTACCTTGATCTTGAAAGGAAAGTAATGAAACTTGACCTTGATCTTGCAAAATCTTGAAGTATGGTTGCCCTATTATGACCTTGATGTTTTACTCAAGATCTTGTGATATACGAGTTTACAGTTGATACTCGCCCCATTTGGATATGGTTGATGGACCAGACTAATGTGCTATATTAGGGTGATTGTTGACCTATGGGTACTCTAATCTAGGTAACATCCCTATTATGAATGCCTCTAAAATTTTCATCTTGTTGATTATTTGGAGTTTGAGAGGGTACCACCTCCACCTAATTTTAATTCCTTGACCTAAGTATCCAATAGGTCAAATCCATGACAATATTGATACTCAATCTTAATCATGATTTGATGATGACCTTGGAATATGATGAAGTTGACTATAGTTAGTGGTTAAGTTCCTAGAAATCCCTAGGACGAGATCATTCATCAACCATGAACACGATGAAAATGAACTTGATATTGATGCCATAAATGTTGAATAATGCTAGATTATTGTATGTGGATGAATGATCACCTTTAGGTCTAGATAGTAATTTAAACCCTAGCTTCGAAATGTTTGGATCTATGACTTTTATATCCAAACTTGACTCTCGATATTGCATAATGAAATCTCGACTCGTGATGATAGATCTTGGTATTGACTTGACTCCTATAATCACCCAATTTGGATCTTGAGATCATCCTTGACATATGACTAATGACTTTCATGTTCCCAAATCATGAAATTGAAATAATGACTATGATGATTTGCTCTATTTATGACTTACGGGTGAGCTCCATGTGGACTTGGGTGGGACCTTCCATTGATCTTGAGCACACAATTATGATGTACAAATATGATGTATGTCCCAAATTGTGGGAATATGAATTCTCGACAATGGATGTATAACCCCACCTAGGCCAATGTAGAATCTAGGACCCTAATTGTTGGGACTAGAAGTCATTCTTGACTCTTGATTTAAAGAGATCTAGTCATTTGACCTACAATTGTGATCTCTCAAAATTTGGTAATGCATAGGATAATCACTCCAAAACTATTGACTCATAAAATGATACATCCAAATTAGATGATCTATGTGATTACATGCTTACTATGATACTCCATTGCTCAATTTTAGAATAAGATGGATTTTGTAATTGATGTTAATACCTTATTAGAATACTAGGATGATCTTGATGAAAGTGAGAAAACTCAGTCTCAATTGTTGACTTGTTTTAATTTTGGGGACAAAATTTTCTTTTAAGGTGTGGAGGATGAGATAAACTGGACTCTTACCTCTCTAGATGAATGTGCTATTTACTTATTTGTTTTACTAAGTCCTCTCTATATCACTCCATTTCATGTATGAATGTGTTTTGATGCTCGATTGGATTAACTTTGGTACTTTTGTCACGTGGTGACACTCAAATTTTACTTTAAACCTAGTTTTGATCTACTTCACACATCATCATCTTGTTTCTTATGTTTGATCATATCTATGTGGATGTATCTAACCTATTGTTCATTTCGTACTATAGATATTTCTCTCTTATTTCTAACACACTTTGTTTCATTGAATTTGGAGCTATGATGAGTTGGTTAAGCCCAGTTGAAGCCCTGGACTTCAAATCCTCTCTTTACCCCTTTTTCTTGGTATGTTTGGGCCTTAATATGCTTTTTGGGCCCAAAACCTTCCAGTGCACACGACCTTCAAACTTCCTCTACCTTGGGAATCCAATGTTACCTTGTTCAACCAATATTAGTTACAAATTCTTGAGCAAGAGCTTCCAAACACTTAGATCTTGAAGCCTCAGATCTGGGCCAACGACCACCTGTGTTTCCCTTCCTCTATACGTTCTCCAGCGCAATGGCTGCCGGAAGGCACCTACCCACTTTGGCCTCCACCAATCCACACCACTCTCACTCCTTTCACACTATATGATAGCCAAATCACCTCCATCCATCATTCCTTCTACATTTTCTTTCTCCTTCACCTGGGCGACACTACCGCACCTCCGAGAAAGGGGATTCCTCCCCCCAACCACTTTCGTGGTTGTTTGAGCCATCCACTGTGTTTGTGAGATCACAAGGATGTTAGGTGACAGTTTCCCCAACAAATATGTACCTTGAAGCCCGACCTTGCCCTACCTCAATATTACCCGATGCAGGCACGCTTTGCGTGAGACCTGTAGCCCAGACACAGTGAGCGTTGACCGCGAACCACAACGTCACCCTCAGGAGTGGCCCACCGTGATGGGGAATGGATGGAGACTGGAAGTCACTTCCCCCAGTCAGACCGGATCACATAGCCCCCACCCGTGAGCCCAAGGGCCCCAGGAGGCTAGGGAGCTCGGCCAAGTGGCTACCTACAACCCTTAGATGGAAATCGGAGGGTTCAGATCAACCAAAATGAGGTTTTGCTTTACAAAATCGTATCTAACCACTCCTTGAGCTATTTTAGACATGTAATATATGAATTTTGATCTAGATACCGAGACCTACCTAATTGGGAAAGTTGCATGACCTAATTCTACTTGTAGTTACTCTAATATACTAAATATTATAGCTTTTGATATATTTATACATGTTTTCATGCCCTTATATGCACAAGATTGCTCTTTAATGCCCTAAAATGTTATCTTGACCTAATCTCAGTACCTTGCATCTCTTTATACATCAAGGTTCGAATTTTATCTATCGTTGATACCCTAAATGACTTAATGTTTCTTGAATACCTTTAATTGGACATATATGAAAATGACCACTTCATTGATGTTATAATGTGTTCAGATATGCTTAAAACCTCTATGAATACTCTAGATCAGTAGATTTACCCTCACTGCAACCATTTTCTTTCTTGGACTTGAATGATGAGCATATGACACTTAATGTGTCTTAATACAACCTTATGTGATGCATGTTAAACCTTATGACCTTTTTTGATCTGAAGTTGCTCAAAGATGTATATGGAGCCTTGAAATCAGAAATTTATCATGATGTGTATCCCCTTTTACATCATGAACCATTCATGAGACCTAAGGTCACTAAAAGCCCTAATATTGACTCTATATATGATCTAGTATGAATGTTGATAACCAAGTTGCTAATCTTATATAAACCTTGTTCCTTATATCACCCATGTTATATAATGATCCTCTAATGCCATCCATGTCATATTAAAAACTTCAAAATAGTAAAAACATGTTATAACTCTACAATATTAACTCAATCTTTTCTGTGTCCTTAATACTGCTATGGTTTGGGGAGTGATGTAGGGGTTTTGAGTCACTTTTATAGGCTAGTTTTACACTCATTTTATGTGCCTATTGGTCATATTTGTGGATAATATCGCACGATTCAATTCCTTTAGCCTATTATCCTTACTTGCATCAAATTTATCTTGTTTTACATTGTTTTGCATAAATTATCATATTTCTCATATTTGATTTGTGTTCCTCTCTTTATTTCAGGCAATTTGCATTCCTAGACCCGTCGATACTATTGATGGTCCATCAATAGCATCGATAGAGCAACAATAGCAAAGTCGGAGAGGAAGTAGATAGTTCGATACCATCAACCCAATGTCGATGGTCTCGAAAGTGCAACAGCATGCCAGAAGTCACCTCATCGATACCATCGACAGGAATGGTCGATTGTATCGAGATGCCATTAGGCGGATTCCAGAAATTGAAGAAAGCATCGGTATCCTAAAGTGTCAATACCATCGACACCCCGTCGATGGTATCAACACCTTCAGATTAGGAAAATATCCAACACGACTCCAATCGGATGGCTGCGTTCCTTTGGCGGCTGTAAGTGGTACCTATACCTAGGAAAAGACAGCCCAAAGCCGTCATTCACATTATATTCCATTGCACGAGTCCCGAAGGAGAGGAGAGTGAAGAACGAAGCCCATAGCTATGCCCCAGACGTTCCCAGAGCTGTAGACAATTGATTCTTCCGTTGGAAGGCTGTAAAACGTGCACCTCATACCGAGGATCATCCAGGTCTTCTCCGTTTCAGGGTTACATCATATTTCCAATCATTTCTCCATGTTTCTCTACTTTTTCTCCATGTGTAATGTTGATATGAACATGCGGGGCTAATCCCCTTTGTCTCTAGGACTAGAAGTAGCCGGGTCAATCATTGTATGACTCGTTTTACATAATTCATCACTATTTATCTCTCAAATCCGTGGTTAGATGTCATTTTCTCCATTGCTATCATTGTTCTTGATCACCATAATGGCAATCTAATACCTTTAATTACTTTTGACGAAGAATTAATGGTTGAAAAGGTGCGATAATCACAATAACTAATTAATCCTTTGGAAAAGGCAATGTACGGTTAATGGTGGAAACCCAGAGATATGTTCTTTTCATGCACCTAGTCTAGGGTATAGGTTACTACTGGCATGGAACCGACCTAGATTAAGGTAGTGAATTGTATCACGGGAGTGAGAAATTCTAACTACATGCCACTATCTGGAATGGGTGTGAGTTTTGATAATTGTGTAGGAATTAGTATGACGAGAACCCGTAGTGAAACTTCAATCCTAAAGATTGCATTTGAATTGATTAAACAAACCATTTAATCGATTCCTTTGTTTTGTTTTGTTTTTATTTTCTTTTTCAAAATCAAACTCATTTTTTTCATCAGTCTAGCTGATTACACACAGTTAGTAGTAGTCTTTCGATAATTATGTTTCCCTATGTTCGACTGAGGCCTCACAAAGGCCTATATTACATTGATGTGTGCACTTGCATTATACGCACGGTAAAATTGTGTCAAGTGTTTGGCACCGTTTCAGGGGAAATGGAAGTTTTCAGCACAAGAGTACTGCTAGCGGCCACTCTAGGCCACTTTTTTTTATTTAGCAAATTTTAATTATTGAGATTAATTGTCTATCTTTCAGATTCTTTATTCGTCTAGCACTATACTTATTAAATTTTACACATTGCAGGTACTAGTGCATGGTGAAGACTGAGATGATCGAATCGCGGGAAAACAAGATCAACGAATGCAGAAGCGATTAACTAGCAGCAAAATTATTGAAAATCATTAAAAAATTAAAACTATTTGTAAAGAGATCTACAAACGGTAAAACTCTTTCATAAACAAACAAGATAAGTTGTTTACAAACTGATCCATCATTACATCTCTGTAAAATCACATCTTGAGTGATTACAAATATCAACTGCCCTGTTATCTGTACAAGGCAAGATATAAAAATCTTGAGGCATTAAGCCAAAATCTCAAATCTACTTTAAATACCTACTGACTCCTAGGAACTGAGAGTATAGAGACGACACATAGGACAATCTATCTACAAGGCTTGACAGACAGTGTCTCCACCTGAGGATCACTGTTGTCCCTGATGTTGTTGCTGCTATTGTTGTTGTTGCTCACCCACTGATGGGCTCCTTTGTCCTCGGCGTCTACCTAAAAAGTCGAATCCCATAGGGGTGAGACAATTTGAATAATTGTCCCAGCGAGAGTTATAAATCTCCGCCAGAAGCTTTGTTATTGCAATAATGGAATAACATTGAGCAGTAACACTATAATTCTTCAACAATAGGTAAAACATTGTATAAGCTAAGTAAAGCAACATTCTTTTAGCAATCATTTCAATTATAACTTAATTGAATAACAAGGCAAATCTCAATAAGGAATATGAAGAACATGTATACTAGTTATTCAACTAGAACATTATAAACTATGTATCATCAATCATTGTTTCTCGTAGTTCAACCTAAGTAGTTATGATACACGGTTAATTATGTTTTTCAAACATTGTTATGCCCTGAGGAGATGAGTTACACCTCTCATACTCCAACCGACCATTATGAAATCGCAATCGGTACCATACATAGGTCATCAAAAGAGTCGGATTCCTATGACCTCATCCTCCTCAATCAGTGTGAGGATCAACATTCAGGACATCTTGTGTCTCTGCTATAATAGCTTTCTAGGGTATTCTGGCAACTTCGCTATTAGAGTTACAATGGCGTGCTGTACTCTCTTCGCCATCGAGGGATTTCTTGTTTATCTCTCATCAATGCGGCATTAAAAACATCATCGAGAGATTAGTGATACATCATCCTGTCATAAACATATAATGAAGGATTGAGAGATTAAAAGTACATCTCACATGAAATCCTACATTAGGACGTAAGGATATTCGCGTCCATTACCCCCACATACTCAAAAGTATGCTCTCCAGGAGTTCCCTTAGGAAAACTTGTTTCACCGTTATTTAACTTCTGACAATGATGGATCTATGGTCAGGGGTCTACATGATATCATTATAATTGATTATTTAAGTACATTATGGCATTCTTTTAGCATTAAGCATGTTTTTAAACATAAACCATCAAAACAATTGCTATAAAGAAAGAGTACTAATTGTATCAAGTTCATTTCACATCCAGTTATCATTGGGATGTCAATCCCTAACCATCTCATCATTATGATTCAAGAAAATGGGTGTTCAAACCCTTAGATTATCAAAACACTTGTTACCAAGTAACATATCATTATTAAGTCATTTAACAGCATGACCTTGATTGTAACAATGCAGATATTTCTCATGGCCATCACAACCTATGAATCTCATGTGTTACCTCTCACTAGGCAACTTAACATATCATCACTTTCAAAGCTTATAAAGTGTTTTAATAAATATGACATCATAGCCCTTACCTGACTATGTTCACCATTTCATGAAAGCCTGCATAATTAATACATTTGATAATAGGCAATTTATCTCTATATCAACATATTGCAAAATAAAGATAACCTTTCAATTCAAGGGTTGTACCACAATGCCCTTAATAGGGTTAGGTTTTCCCCATTCAATTCAATTAGGGTTATTCAACCCCTTTACCTTAATTAGGAATAGTGATTCCTTATTTCATACTTCAATCATAGAGTTTCATGCTTAAAAGCATAACCCAGAATTAGGGTTTACTATTCATATCATTGCATCACCCTAGATTAGGGTTTACTATTCACGTTACATCACATTACACTAGATTAGGATTTATTATTCATGTTTCATCACATTACATTAGATTAGGGTTTACTATTCATATTACATAACATTACCCTAGATTAGGGTTTACTATTCACATTATATTGAATTAAGGTCATACCAACATCATGTATGAGGATTACTTCCATTAATGCCCTCAAATTAGGTTAAGATTCATTAACCATCATAATTAGGGTTTCCATGATCTCACTATGAAGGATCATACCCTAATTAGGTACATTTATACATATTGGAAGCTTGTTACTTGATTCTCATTTATATGAGGAGTCTTCTCTCTCCTCTTACTATTAGGTGATGTTTACATCACTCTTGATTAGGTTAAGTTAAATCAACATTGACATCATGGGTTGTGTCATTACTATTGTGATCATTAAGATTCACCTGATCAAAGGGTATAGGTTACTCTATCCCATCAAGGGTACTTTTGTAATGTTCACCATTGATCATAACATGCATTAATCCACTAATTGCTTGACCCCTTAATCACTTTAGGTATCTTTAGGGTTTAGGTTAATCAACTACTAAACCATCTTGACCACTAAGGCATCAAATAGTCTTGACCTTTTTACCCCCCCAAACGGTCTTGCACAATAACCCCCAAAATGGTCTTGAACAAACCTTGAAACCATTTTGTGGTGTTGACCGTTTCGTTTTGTTGACTTTGAAACCATTTGGTAAAGTGAACACTCAAAACCATTTGGTCATGAAGACTATTTGGCCAAGTTGACTTTGAAACCGCATGGACACAATCGTTCTTGAAATCGCATGAGCACCAAACGGTTTGGGATCATTTGGTCCCAAGAGGTCTTTAAACGTTCTTGAGACCATTTGGACTCAAATGTTCTTGAGACTGTTTGGTCCAGACCACCTCAAAACAACATGTACCAAAAAGTGTCTCAACCACTTCAATTGAGTTAGGGTTTCCAAGGTTGAACCCCTCAATCGTTCATGCGCTTGTTAGCCACATATCAATTGAGTCAATTAGGTCAACCCTCAATTGATTTAACCCTCAATTGACCCTCAATTGATCACCAATTAGGGATTGGATCAATTGAATTAGGGTTTGGTATCGATCACCCTTCAACAAGTATCAACATGAGTCTAATTGATGTTGAACCCATTGAACCATCATTCAATTTGGTCATGACCTGACCCCTAACGGTCTTGGGATCATTTGTATGACCTCGAAATGGTCTTGAGACCATTTTCTCAAGTCAACAACAAAATCTAACTCAACCTATTAAGGTTTGGCTCATTGATTTGATCATTAGGTCCCTAATCAATTATACTTCACCTTGTTATTCTTAGATTTCTAATCACTTGACCATAGTCAACCCTAGACCTCCAAAAGGTCTTGGGTGACCCCCAAACGGTCTTAGGATCATTTGGACATCCTCCAAACAGTCGTGAGACCGTTTTCCCATTATTTCATCAAAAACCAAGTCATTCTCTTAAGGGTTGAACCCTAGATTTGGTCACCAAATCAGCACTTAATTTCTCAACAACTTGATATCATTGGACCCTCAATTGGTCAACCCCACTTAACCCTAGACCTCCAAATGGTCTTGGGTGATCACCGAACGATCTTGACACCGTTTGGGTGATCCCCAAATGGTTTTGAAACTGTTTGGGCCACTCAACCCAAACTTCAAGATGATTGTATTATTGAAATCATCAACTAACCCGATTAGGGTTTAGGTGATTGATGTGCCTTCAATTGGTGATTTACTTGGAATTACGTGATGATTTTTGGTGGGTGATTAGTACATAATGTTTACAACAGACCTCCAAATGGACAATGCCTGGTCAACGCATACAAACGTTCTTGTACCGTTTGCTTCCATGCGTTCTTGGTTGAAACCATTTGCTTTCAAACGGTTTGAAACCATTTGCTCCCAAACAGTATGGGAAACCGTTTGCAAAAGTTGGGAGACCGTTTGCTAAAGCAAGATTTAGTATAAGCATAGATATTAACGTCATCATCTTCTACCTCAAGAACAGGGGTTGTTCTTCGCGAAAACGCTTGCAAGAACCAACAAAGATGTCTAAGGAAGAAGAATAAGCAACGATTCTAGGAAAGAAGGATGCAAAAGCAAAGCTTAAGGGTTAGATTTATAAAACCCGCCTCTAGGACTGATCCAGCTCCAAGCTTTGTATCTTTAATGGTGTATGAAGCTCCAAAGGTTGTCCAAGGTCTGTTCTTCAAGATTTGGATGGAGAAGATGGCTAGAAAGAAGAGTTGTGTAAGGAAAACTACTAAACCAACCTTGTATTAGGGTTTCCTCCAAGAATTTGAGCTAGGTGATGATCAAAGCTTACCCAAACCATCTTGGTCATCCTCCTCTGCTCCTGAGCTTCTCCTTATTCGGCCAAAGGAATAAGATGAGAAAAGAAACTAAGGGAAACGTTCCCTTGCTTTGTGGAAAAAGGGTGCTTATATATTTTTGGATATTTTCAAGGCAAAGAAAAGATAGTTATTTGTTTTATTTCTTAAACCCATCCACTCATGCTCACTCTACCCTTGGCCACGTTTCTTCCTCCTTTTCACATGAAAAACCTCTCTCTTATCCAAGGTTAAAGGAAAAGGAGCCATATATCTTAATAAACTATATATATATATATATATATATATATATATATATATATATATATATATATATATATGAAAGGCCATTTTGCTTAAAACTTGGTTATTTAGATATTAAGGTTATCTTTCTTATTTGATCATTCAAATGAGATGCCCCTCTCATTTTCTTTTATATACTTGATGCCAAGAAACATGAGAGATACTATAGATGGTATATTTTACATGTTGCACCCTAAGTGTTGGTTAAATTGCACTTTACACCAAAACTAGGTTTTAAAGCACAAGGATTGCTCTACAAGCTATATCTTGGTGCTCAAGCTTGGAGAATCCATATCACTACATCATATTCATTCTTATGATGTCTCAACATCAGAGGAACATCTCAACAAGTGCATTTTGCAAGTTAACCCCTCTAATTGGGTAATTTGCACTTTAGTCCATATTTATCAAAATAATATTGCAACATTATACAAAAAGGACTGAAATGGAAATATAAGTTCCTCAAAAGCTTTAATTACATTACACAAGATAACCACAAGCATCTAATTACATATTTAAGCAAAATACCTTGGGTTAGTTCATAACCCAGGTCAGGGATGTTACAAATTATCCACCCTTTACAAGGATTTCGTCCCCAAAATCAACAAAACTTATTAAGAGAAAAGAGTAGGGTATTTCCTTCTCATCTCTTCCTCTAGTTCCCACGTGGCTTCTTCAACACCACGATGATTCCAGAGGAATTTCACAAGACTTATGTCTTTCTTTTTCAACTTTTTAATTCTCTTATCAATGATCGATACAGGTCCTTCCTCATAAGATACATCATCAATCAGTTCTACTTCCATAGGTTGTAGAACTGATTCTGTATCAGGATGACATTTCCTCATCAAGTTAATGTGGAACACAGGGTGTAACTTCTGTAACTCTGGTGGTAACTCTAGCTTATAGGCTACTCTTCCAATCCGTTCAATGATTGGATAAGGCCCCATAAACCTAGGAGCTAACTTCCTTTTCCTTCCAAATCTCAGAACTCCTTTCCAAGGTGAGACTTTGAGGTACACTTTGTCTCCAACCTGGAATTCTAAAGGTCTACGACGCTTATCATCTTATGATTTCTGCCTATCCTGTGCAATCTTTATCTTGTTGTATTACTTTAATCTTCTCTGTAATCTAATGCATAAGATAAGGACCTAAAAGTTGATATTCATCCGTTTCATACAAACATAGGTGTGGCAACACATCCCACTATCACACAGACAGTGAGGTGTTACATGAAAATGTGTGGAAATCACCATAAACCACAATTTACCAAAAATATGAGTTAATTAAAATGGATTGCGGAAAGTAGATAAACTAAGAAACTATTGCATTTAGGTCCTCATCATGCAAGAAAACATGTTATATAAACATTTACAAAATCTGATGCGTGTCCACAACTTATGAGATCAGCTGTCTAGTCATCACATGAATTCATCACCTGTTTATATGTACATAACGGCCCACATCCGGCCAGCAACAGGATATATAAAACATCATCAGCTATACATCGTGAAACAACGTCAAAACACCTCCAAGGACCTGAGAGTACAGGGATGACTTTAAGACTCTACTACAAACGACCAAAACAACAACATGTCCATCGCTTTCCTTCTACTGCTCTTCTTGCTACTCGGCCGCAACTCCGCGACCACCACCACATCTAGCTCAAACATGTAAAAAGGTTATAAACCAGCGGGGTGAGGCACACAATCCCAGTGAGAAACATAACTCCCTGCCGAAACTATAAAACCAAAGAAAGATTAAAGCAATAGCAGCAGATAACTGGTAACATGTATAACAAGAGCAGTTTATAAAGTAAATCTATTCATGCCATCAAACTTACCAGAAAGTACGGAAGGCATATCACCAAATATATCTTTTATGGAACATGATTGACAAGATAAGATTTATAAGATCTTACCACATAACATAAAGAGTGTTGCAAGTATAACAAGATTAACTACACAAGCAAGGCCTCAACCAATGTTCCGTGTTTTGCCTTAAGCAGTTAATACTATACAACTGGATTACGTATTATTATGCCATGAGAAAGTGAGTCGTACTGCTCAGATCCAACCTTCGGTTGCGAAACCCAAGTCGGTGCCATAAAAGGTCAATGGAAGAGCTGGACTCTGCGACCTCTCCGCCTCGTGGTCAGTGCACGAGTACAAGACAAGAAAGACCGCATTCTCATGCTTAAGTGGCCTCAACCACAGGGTCACGCTACCCTCTGCCTAGCCTGCCTCAGTACAATTATTGGCGCTAGTGAAACTAAGCCACGGGCCTATTCATCGTGCTCTGAGCCATGAACACATTCATGCTCCCATATCACACATCCTGAGCCATGGCCCTGTTCACCATGCTCTTATCGTATTTGAGCTACAGGCCTGAATCCACACTCTGGAGTCTACAACCGAAGTTGCACTCTTACCTCCTCACTTTAGGCTAGGCGAAACCTCACATATTCAACAATATGAGCTCCGGGTTAACCCACACGAGAACCCGTTTCACCATCACCAGCTCCTGACGATGATGGATCTATGGCCAGGGCAAACTACATGATATGTTCCACTATAATTAGTTAGTATATTTTACGTGGATTATTGAGGCAATCAAGTTGTATAACATGCAGACTATAACGAGAATAAATAATCATGAAACTCAACATCTTGCTTTTACTGTCAACAACATCATCCTGATCCATTACAAGGATCCAACATTACATTGTCATGGGATCTCAATCCCTCATCACATAGTGTCACTGCCTCTCAAGGCTTACATCCTCACCATGGCATAGAAATCCCAGATCATCATCAGAGAATAACATCTCATTAAGGCACTCTAGACAAACTCAGGTCTTTCGACCAAACACACCATGCATGTTATCTCATCAACAAGAGTAACCATTCAAGCAATGCTACTCAACATAAATACCTCATAGCCCTTTACCTGGCTATGCATCTATATGAAACACCTGCATGGTTAGTATGCACAATCATCAACAATTATCAGAAGAGTCATATTATCCAACATAGAGTAGTACTGATGTTTATATGCTTTATCATTCATGCCTCAACTTGTGATCATATACATAGGTCATATCATCAAGCCGAGCATCTTATATGCTTAACATTTCCTTAGCATTATACATATGATTCAGGATGATCATAAACACATGTAATATCATGGCAAAATACATAGATGTAATCTACTTATCAAAAACTTGACTATTATTGAGCATATCAAGGGTCACCATCATAACCAAACGTGACAACAAGAACAACATCTAACATATCAGTTTTCCATAAGGAAAAAGACACTCATGAAAAGCTCCCACTACCCTCACCAAAGGTAGTATCAAGCAGGGTACTCTCCCCTATCACCCAACCATATCAACCATGTAACGATCCAGCAAACCTACCACCTATCGGACAAGGAAACCAACAATGGTGTTGGGCTACCCTAGGGTGTATCGTGCAACCACATGCATATCGGGCAACCCAGGGAATAACGCCCATCATAACGTGCAACTAAGCCCAAGGGAGTATCATGCAACTCAGGGTCGTGCAACGCTGTGTCGTGCACCTCGGTGTCGGGCAATGCATCATCATGTAACATAGGGTATCAGGCATACATATGTAACATGCAGCTCGGGCCATGTCGTGCAACAGTGTGTTATGCACTAGGATAACAACCACATATCCTGTCATCCACTGAGCCGATGAGTGTGTCGTGCATTAGGTGTAACATGCTCCATGTCGTGAAATGATCCATCGGGTATCACCACACCACAAAGGACAACGCCCAAAGGATATAATTCAACCGGGCAACAAGGAGGATGTCATTCAGCTAGCCTAGCCTGGAACTATCAGCCGACACACAGGGCAAAGGCTAAAGTGACGCCTGTCACAACATCAAAGAACTAACTAACAGACTCCACACCTCAAGCACAATGACACTAAGCCATCTCAAAGGCTAATTCTATCGGGCAGGGTACTCATCAAGGTATGATGCCCGACACACACAAATCAGGAACTAGGTGTAATGCCTACCATCAAACCAGATGTGACGCTCAACACACAAAAGGTCAAGGACCAGGGTGTAACGCTCAACACAACCACAACATGACGTCCAAGGCTCAAGGTCAAGTGGGTATCAGACAACACCAACCCCAAGGCCATATCAGCCAAGATGCAACCCGACAGAGTCACCACCAACCTCAAGCACAAGGGCACCAAAACCTTAATGGATCAAGAACATGACTCACCTATCAACTGTCAAGAGAGAAGGGTCTTACCAAGATTCTTAACACCAATTGGGCAACACAAGGTTCAACCACAACCAAGGTCCACAACCACTACATAGCTCACCTTTCAAGTCCATGGTGAGAGGAGGGTGTTGCTCAAGCAAATAGAACACAAGCTCACCTCTCAACTTAAACGAGAGACGAGTGTTGCCCATGATTCTAGAACTCAAGATCACTCCCCTAGACCTAGTAGAGAAAGGAGTGTTGCTCAACAAGGAACCCTAAAACACATGGTTCGGCCAACAAGAACAACTAAGTAAGGAACTAAGCTAGCAACATACATAGTTGATCATGATCATAAGAAACATATAAGAACATAGAAGAGGTAGTATAGTTAGGGTTAGGAGTTATGTAACCCTCCTTAAGCAAGCTCCAAGCTCCTAGCTCCAAGCTCCAAGCACCACCACAAGAAGGAGAGCAAGACACTCTAGGGTTCGGCCACCACTAGAGGAAGAAGGAGACTCCAAGAAGGATCGACCAACAAGCTTGCAAAAGAAGAAGGGTGACGTGCACCAAGGAGAGGGAGACTAAGGAACTAAAGGGATCCTTAGCTAGGGAAAGGAAACACATATATAGGAAAGGATGGAGGAGAAACCAAGGGAATATAAGGTAAGGTGTCGCCCACCTAGGGACACTTGTCCAAGGGCAATGCCACCACTCTGGCATGTCTTAAACACATGTCCAAGTCCATTGCCACATGCAAGCATCAAGCACCAAGTGTTCACTAGTGGTGACACAAATGAGGTCAAAGAAGGTCAAAGGGTCCATGGGCGGCACACCCCCACACCTTGGTCGACACACCCACACCATGGCCGACACACACCCTGGGCGACACACCACTAGACGACCCAAGCACAAGCCGACACACCTAGGCCGACACAGGGCACTCTTTCCCGACACAAGGTCCAAAGAGGCAAAGACAAGGCACCACAAAGCCCAACAAGCTCAACCAAGCCCAAAGGAACTCAAGCAACGAGCCCAAACCTTCCTCTCAACACTAGAGGAAGCAAGGAGAGAGAGAGAGGTACACCTCTCAAGGTGACAAACTTGCCCACAAACCCTAGACTTGGGTTAATTGCAAGTAGAACCTCCAGCTCTCAACAAAGCACCAACAAACCCTAATCATGACCAAAGGTGATTAGGAATCAACTAAGCATCAGGGTTAAGCAAAGCAAACAGGATAAGCCCTAAACGGAGGTCAGTGTCCTTACAAGCTAACCCTCTATAAAGGGATTTCATCCTCGAAATCCAAAGAGAAAAGTGAGGGGTACTTCCTCCTCATCTCTTCCTCGAGCTCCCATGTGGCTTCCTCAATGCCACGATGATGCCAAAGAACCTTCACAAGAACGAGGTCCTTCCTCTTCAACTTCTTAACTCTCCTGTCAAGGATCATCATAGGACCTTCCTCATAGGTCACATCTTCATCAACCTCAACTTCGTCTGGCTGTATCACTGTTCCTGTATCTGGATGACTTTTCTTTAGCATACTGACATGAAACACTGGGTGTAACTTGTGTAACTCTGGCGGCAGCTCTAACTCGTAAGCTACCTTGCCAATACATGCTACGACCGGGTATGGTCCCATATACTTGGGTGCTAGCTTACCCTTCCGACCAAATCTTAGCACACCTTTCCACGGTGAGACTTTAAGATACACTTTGTCTCCTACTTGGAACTCCAAAGGTCATAAGTGATTGTCTGCGTAAGACTTCTGCCTGTCCTGTGCCACTTTCAACTATTGTTGTATCACCTTAATCTTTTCTGTTGTCTGTTGTACTAACTCAGGACCCAAAAGTTGATATTCACCAGACTCATACCAACACAATGGAGATCTGCACTTCCTGCCATATAAGGCCTCATAAGGAGCCATGTCAATGTTTCGCTGATAGCTATTGTTGTAGGCAAACTCTACCAAACTGAGATGTATGTCCCAATTGCCTAAGAACTGCAAAACACAAGCTCGAAGGAGATCTTCCAAAGTCCGAATAGTCCTCTCAGACTGTCCATCTGTCTGCGGGTGGAAGGCGGTACTGAACCTCAACTGTCTTCCCAACGCCTTGTGCAACTATTCCCAAAAACAACTCGTGAACTGAGGACCTCTGTCAGAAACTATCATCGCTGGCACACCGTGCAAATGCACTATCTCATCCACATATACTCGAGAGAGCTTCTCGGCTGTATACGTTATCTTTACTGGTATGAAATGGGCAGACTTCGTCAATCTGTCCACTATAACCTAAATGGAATCATGATTCCTAGTTGTCCTGGGTAGACCAACTACGAAATCCATGGTTATGTGATCCCATTTCCACTGTGGTATCAACAAGGGTTGCAATGTACCTGCTGACTTTTGATGCTCAACCTTGACTTGCTGACAAACACACACCTAGCCACAAACGCAGCTACATCTTTCTTCAAACCGGGCCACCAATACAAGTCCTTCATACTATGATACATCTTGGTGACTCCTGGATGCATAGCATACATCGATGTGTGTGCTTCCTCAATCACTAACTTCCTCAGATCATCAACATCGGGGACCACCATCCTATCATGATAGCAAACTAGTGCATCCTCGGACTCATGGAACCCATCACACTTTTCATTGCTGAACTCTGATCTGATCAACTGTACTATATCATCTATTTGCTGTGCATCTTTGATCTATTGTCTCAGCGTAGGCTTGACTTGCATCTGTGCTAAAAGTCCAACTAACAAGGAAACTTCCATCTGCACATTCATCTGCCGCAAGGAAACAAGCATATCTCGTCTATGGCATACCAGGGAACTCAAATGTGCCTTCTTTGAAGGAAAAGAAGAAGACTTTCGGCTAAGCACATCAGCTACCACATTTGCCTTACCAGGATGATACTCGATGGTGCTATCGTAATCATTGATTAACTCCATCCATCGCCGCTGTCACATGTTTAACTCATGCTATGAAAAGATGTACTTCAGATTCTTATGATCTGTAAAGATCTGACACACTTCCCCGTAAAGATAGTGTCTCCAAATCTTTAATGCATGAACCACTACTGCCAACTCCAAATCATGAGTCAGATAGTTCTCCTCATGTTTCTTAAGCTGTCGCAAAGCAAAAGAAACCACGTGATCTTCCTGCATCAGCACACAACCTAAGCCATTCTTGGAAGCATCACAGAAAACAACATAGCCCTTTCCAGGTTCTGGTAGGATTAACACTGCAGCACTGGTCAGCTTCTCCTTCAAACTTTGGAAATCTTGCTGACAATGATCAACCCAGACAAAAGGTACATCCTTTCTAGTCAACTTCGTCATTGGCAACGCAATCGCACTGAATTCCTTGATAAACCTTCGGTAGTATCCTGCTAATCCCAGGAAACTACGAACTTTTGTCAGCGTCTTCAGCTGTTCCCATTCTGTAATGGACTCCACCTTGTTCAGGTCCACTTTGACTCCTTCTGCCGATATCACATGACCCAAGAAAGTTACTTCTTCTAACCAGAACTCACACTTACTGAACATGGCATACAACTGATGTTGGTGAAGAAGAGTCAACGCTAGTCGAACATGTCGCTCATGCTCTTGCCTTTCCTGACTATAGATCAAGATGTCATCGATAAAGACTACAACAAACTGATCTAGGAACAGATGGAACACTCAGTTCATCAGATCCATGAAAGCAGCAGGCGCATTGGTTAGCCTAAACAGCATAACTGCAAACTAGAAGTGACCATATCTCATCCTAAAAGTTGACTTTGGTATGTCATCCGCCTTAATCCTCAACTGATGACATCCGGACCATAGATCGATCTTTGAAAACACTGTAGCACCACACAACTGATCAAACAGATCGTCTATCCTCGACAACGGGTACTTGTTCTTAATCATGACCTTGTTCAACTGCCAGTAATCTATACACAGCCACATCGATCCATCTTTCTTCTTAACGAACAACACTGGAGCACCCCAAGGCGACGTACTAGGTCGGATGAAACCTTTCTCCAACAACTCTTGCAACTGCTTCTTAAGCTCTGCCATCTCCACTGAGCCATCCTATACGGTGTCTGTGCAACTAGTTGCGTCCTTGGAACCAGATTGATCTTGAAATCAATCTCTCGGGGTGGAGGAACGTCGGGGAACTCATCAGGAAACACATCCGCAAACTCTCAGACAATCGACACCTCTTCGAGGCTAGGACCTTTCACCTTAGTATCCACAACGTGAGCTAAGAACGCCTTACATCCTTGTCGTAACAACTTCTCTGCCACCATAGCGGATACTTGACATGTCATAAGAATCTTCCTATCTCCTTGGAAGACCCATTTCTTACTGTCATCATCAAACACAACTTGCTTGGAACCACAATCCAAAACAACCTTATACCTTTCTAAGGTATCCATCCCAAGGATCACATCGAAACCATGCGTATCAAGTGGTATAAGATCCACTTGTATACTGTGTCCCGAAAAAGATAAGACACAAGATGGACACTCCTCTCGAAGCATCGAGGAACCATCAAGAGGGGTTTCTAACAACAAGCTATCCTTCTTAAAACTAACAGGTAAACGACAGTTTTCAAGCATACTATAGGCGATAAAAGAGTGTATAACACCCGGGTCAACTAGAACAAATATAAAGCAAGAAGAAGACATATTAGAATGTAATAACTCCATCTGACATGTCACCACTCGCGGGTTGACTATTGCCTTCGGCTGACTCATAGCATATAATCGAGTCGTTACTTGCTGTATACATCCTCTGCTTCCTTGAGCAGACGATACTGCTTGCGATGCTTGACCACGTCCTCACCCTCTACTACTACTGGGCTGTTGTCTATCTGACCCTCATTGATTCTGCCTTGGCTGCTGTGTCACTTCAACATCTCTATTCGGGCAGTTGAACCTCCAATGCCCGGTCTGACCACATAGATGACATGACCTATCTTCAAACTGTGGCCTAGATGGCCGTGTCACAGCCACATAAGTTGTACTATGTGCCTTTGATGGTGAAGAAACATATCCTCTCCCCTTACTCAGAGACCACTGTGATGGTACATTGGAACCACTCATCACGGAAGGTACTGAAAACCTTAGCTTCTTGAAGACACCAAACCTCTGTCCCTGGAACTGAGCAGACCTCTTCTTAGACATGGATTCTATTTTCTCCCTTATTGATCGTTCAATCCTCTGAACAAATTCCACAAATGTAGCAAACCGCTCATGGTTCTCCAACGCAGAAACAGGTGTTGTCAGCTCAGCACTCAGACCCTTCTAAAAACGTCTGATCCACTCCTCATCTGTTGCTTCCATGTGAGGACAAAACCTCAACAGATCCATGAACCTAGCCTCGTACTCAGTGATGTTCATCGTTCCTTGTCACAGGCTCTCAAACTGGCTGATCTTCTCATCCAAATACGTGTTTGGAAAGTATCTACTGACGAACTGGTGTCGGAAAACCTCCCAACCGATCAACTCACCAGGTCGCTTCTCTTCCTCAATGGTCCACCAGTAACCAACACTACCCTTCAAAAGGTAGATAGCATGCTTTACTTTTTCTGCTTTGGTGATGTTGAGGATCTGGAATACCTTCTCAAGACTTGTCAGCCACAGATCTGCATCTGTTGGATCAGCCATTCCAGCATAATCCAAAGCTTTGACTTGACGAAGCCGCTCAAAGGTCTTCCCAATACCTGATGTTTCATCATGGGGAGCATGTACTCTCGGCGGAGGCACTGACAATCTCTCTACCATAAGATTCATCGTAGTCACTATTTGCCCCATAAGATGTTGGTAGGCAGGGTGTTCAAGAATGGTTGGGTCAGGTTGGGGGACCTCATGCACCCGATTTTCATGTGCCTACCCTATAGCTCCATCAACTGATGCAGCATCACTATTCTCAGCAGCATGTTCTTCATGGTTTCCAGACATTTTGGCTTTTCTTCCGCTGAGGGCAGAAGATGATTGTAAGAAAATCTGGAAAACTCACAAGAACAGACATGACCTAGTCCTAGATCCCTGTAGACTCAGTGAACCTAGAGCTCTGATACCAAAACATGTGGCAACACATCCCACTATCACACAGACAGTGAGGTGTTACACGAAAACGTGCAGAAATCACCATAAACCACAATTTACCAAAAATACGGGTTAATTAAAACTGATTGTGGAAAGTAGATAAACTAAGAAACTATTGCATTCATGTCCTCATCCTGCAAGGAAACAAGTTATATAAACATTTACAAAATCCGATGTGTGTCCACAGCTTATGAGATCAGCTGTCTAGTCATCACATGAGTTCATCACCTATTTATATGTACATAACGGCCCACATCTGGCCAGTAGCAGGATATACAAAACAGCATCAGCTATACATCGTGAAACAACATCAAAACACCTCCAAGGACCTGAGAGTACAGGGATGACTCTAAGACTCTACTACAAACGACCAAAATAGTAGCATGTCCATCGCTTTCCTTCTACTACTCCTCTTACTGATCGACCGCAACTCCACGACCACCACCACGTCTAGCTCAAACACCTAAAAAGGTTATAAACTAGTGGGGTGAGACACACAGTCCCAGCGAGAAACATAACTCCCCGCCGAAACTATAAACCCAAAGAAAGATTAAAGCAATAGCAACAGATAACTGGTAACAGGTATAACAAGAGCAGTTTATAAAGTAAAGCTATTCATGCCATCAAACTTACCAGAAAGTACGGAAGGCATATCACCAAATATATCTTTTATGAAACATGATTGACAAGATAAGATTTATAAGATCTTACCACATAACATAAAGAGTGTTGCAAGTATAACAAGATTAACTACATAAGCAAGAACTCAACCAATGTTCCATGTTTTGCCTTAAGCAGTAAATACTATACGGCTGGATTACATATTATTATGCCCTGAGGAAGTGAGTCGTATATCTCAGATCCAACCTTCGATTGCGAAACCCAAGCCGGTGCCATACAAGGTCAATGGAAGAACCGAACTCCACGACCTCTCCACCTCGTGGTTAGTGCACGAGTACAACACAAGTAGGACCGCATTCTCATGCTTAAGTGGCCTCAGCCATAGGGTCAGGCTACCCTCTGCCTAACCCTCCTTAGTACATGTATCAATGCTAGTGAAACTAAGCCATGGGCCTATTCACCGTGCTCTGAGCCATGAACGCATTCATGCTCCCATATCACACATCCTGAGCCATGGGCCTATTCACCATGCTCTTATCGTAATTGAGCTACGGGTCTGAATCTGCACTCTGGAGTCTACAACTGAAGTTGCACTCTTACCTCCTCACTTTAGGCTAGGAGAAACCTCACATATTCAACAATATGCGCTCCGGGTTAACCCGCAGGAGAACCCATTTCACCATCACCAGCTCCTGACGATGATGGATCTATGGCCAGGGCAAACTACATGATATGTTCCACTATGATTAGTTAGTATATTTGAAGTGGATTATTGAGGCAATCAAGTTGTATAGCATGCAGACTATAACAAGAATAAACAATCATGAAACTCAACATCATGCTTTTACTGTCAACAACATCATCCTGATCCATTACAAGGATCCAACATTACATTGCCATGGGATCTTAATCCCTCATCACATAGTGTCACTACCTCTCAAGGCTTACATACTCACCATGGGATAGCAATCCCAGATCATCATCAGAGAATAACATCTCATTAAGGCACTCTAGCCAAACTCAGGTCTTCCGACCAAACACACCATGTATGTTATCTCATCAACAAGAGTAACCATTAAAGCAATGTTACTCAACATAAATACCTCATAGCCCTTTACCTGGCTATGCATCTATATGAAACACTTGCATGGTTAGTATGCACAATCATCAAGGATTATCAAAAGAATCATATTATCCAACATAGAGCAATATTGATGTTTATATGCTTTATCATTCATGCCTCAACCTGTGATCATATACATAGGTCATATCATCAAGCCGAGCATCTTATATGCTTACCATTTCCTTAACATTATATAGATGATTCAAGATGATAAAAAACACAAGTACTATCATGGCAAAATACATAGATGTAATCTACTTATCAAAACCTCACTAATATCGAGCATATCAAGGGTCACCATCATAACCAAACGTGACAACAAGAACAACATCTAACATATCGGTTTTCCATAAGGAACAAGACCCTCAGTAAAAGCACCCACTACCCTCACCAAAGGTAGTATCGAGCAGGGTACTCTCCCCTATCGCCCAACCATATCAACCATGCAACGATCCAGCAAACCAACCACCTATCGTCCAAGCAAACCAGCAAGGGTGTCGGGCTACCCTAGGGTGTATCGTGCAGCATGCGTCGTGCAACCACATGCCTATCGGGCAACCCAGTGCATAACGCCCATCATAACGTGCAGCTAAGCCCAAGGGTGTATCGTGCAACTCAGGGCCATGCAACACTGTGTCGTGCACCTCGGTGTCGGGCAATGCATCATCATATAACACAGGGTATCGGGCATACATATGTAACGTGCAACTCAGGCCATGTCGTGCAACGGTGCATTATGCACTAGGATAACAACCACAAAGCCTATCAGGCACTAAGCCGATGAGCATGTTGTGCATCAGGTGTAACATGCACCATGTCGTACAATGCTCCGTCGGGTATCACCACACCACAAAGGACAATGCCCAAAGGATACAACTCAACCAGGCAACAAGGAGGATGTCGTTCAGCTAGCCTAGCCTGGACCTATCGGCCGACACACAGGGCAAAGGCTAAAGTGACGCCCGTCACAACATCACAGAACTAACTAACAGACTCCACACCTCAAGTACAATGACACCAAGCCATCTCAAAGGCTAAGTGTATTGGGCAGGGTACTCATCAAGGTATGATGCCCGACACACACAAGGCAGGAACCAGGTGTAACGCCTACCATCAAACCAGATGTGACACTCAACACACAAAAGGTCAAGGACCAGGGTGTGATGCTCAACACAACCACAACATGACGTACAAGGCTCAAGGCAATAGGGGTATCAGGCAACACCAACCCTAAGGCCATATCGGCCAAGATGCAACCCGACAAGGTCACCACCAACCTCAAGCACAAGGGCACCAAAACCCTAATGGATCTAGAAGATGACTCACCTCTCAGCTGTCAAGAGAGAAGGGTCTTGCCAAGCTTCTTAACACCAATCAGACAACACAAGGTTCAACCACAACCAAGGTCCACAACCACTACATAGCTCACCTCTCATATCCATGGTGAGAGGAGGGTGTTGCTCAAGCAAATAGAACACAAGCTCACCTCTCAACTTAAACGAGAGAGGAGTGTTGCCCATGATTCTAGAACTCAAGCTCACTCCCCTAGACCTAGGAGAGAAAGGAGTGTTTCTCAACAAGGAACCCTAAAACACATGGTTCAGCCAACAAGAACATCTAAGAAAGGAACTAAGCTAGCAACATACATAGCCGATCATGATCATCAGAAACATATAAGAACATAGAAGAGGTAGTATAGTTAGGGTTAGGAGTTACGTAACCCGCCTTAAGCAAGCTCCAAGCACCACCACAAGAAGGAGAGCAAGGCACTCTAGGGTTCAACCACCACTAGAGGACGAAGGAGACTCCAAGAAGGATCGGCCACCACGCTTGCAAAAGAAGAAGGGTGACGTGCACTAAGGAGAGGGAGACTAAGGAAATAAAGGGATCCTTAGCAAGGGAAAGGAAACACATATATAGGAAAGGGTGGAGGAGAAACCAAGGGAAGATAAGGCAAGGTGTCGCCCACCTAGGGACACTTGTCCAAGGGCAATTCCACCACTCTAGCATGTGTTAAACACATGTCCAAGGCCATTGCCACATGCAATCATCAAGCACCAAGTGTCCACTAGTGGTGACACAAATGAGGTCAAAGAAGGTCAAAGGGTCCATGGGCGACACACCCCCACACCTTGGCCAACACACCCACACCATGGCCAACACACACCCTGGGTGACACACCACTGGCCGACACAAGCACAGGCTGACACACCTAGGCTGACATAGGGCACTCTTGCCCGACACAAGGTCCAAAGTGGCAAAGACAAGGCACCACAAAGCCCAACAAGCTCAACCAAGCCCAAAGGAACTCAAGCAACGAGCCCAAACCTTCCTCTCAACACTAGAGGAAGCAAGGAGAGAGAGAGGAATACCTCTCAAGGTGACAAACTTGCCCACAAACCCTAGACTTGGGTTAATTGCAAGTAGCACCTCCAGCTCTCAACAAAGCAACAAAAAACCCTAATCACCACCAAAGGTGATTAGCAAGTAACTAAGCATCAGGGTTAAGCAAAGCAAACAGGATAAGCCCTAAACGGAGGTCAGGGTCCTTACAATAGGGTTGATCTACCACATCTTCCATACAAAGCTTCATAAGGTGCCATGTCAATGCCATGTTGATAGCTATTGTTGTAGGCAAACTCTATCAAGCTTAGGTGCAGATCCCAACTCCCTGTAAACTGAAGAACACATGCTCTAAGCAAGTCTTCCAAGGTCTGTATACTCCTTTCAGAGTGTCCATCAGTCTGGGGATGAAAGGCAGTACTAAACCTTAACTGTGTGCCTAAGGCTTTATGAAGTCGCTCCCAAAAATGACTCGTAAACTGGGGACCTCTATCAAAAACAATGATAACTGGGACTCCATGTAGTCGCACTATTTCATCAACATATTACTTTGCTAGCTTGTCAGCAGAATAGGTTGTTTTGACAAGCAAGAAATGTGTTGTCTTCGTCAACCTATCAACTATTACCCAGATGGAATCATGTCCTTTGGGTGTCCTGGGTAGACCAACCACAAAGTCCATGGTTACATGATTCAATTCCAATGTGGTATGGGAAAATGTTGCATTGTTCCTGTAGGCTTCTGGTGTTCATCTTTAAATTGCTGACATACAGGACACTGCATAACAAACTCAACAACGTCTTTCTTCAAACCAGGCCACCAATACATATCTTTCAAGTTTCGATACATCTTGGTCCTTCCTGGATGCATAGCATACATTGAAGAATGAGCTTCTTCCAGGACTAACTTACTCAAGTTATCCACATCCGGCACTATCATCCTACCATGATAATAGGTTGCTTGATCATCTGAGTCATGGAAACCATTTCATTTCTCATTACCATACTCCGATCTGATCTGTTGAACTGCAGCATCAACTTGTTGTGCCTCCTTGATCTGCTCTCTCAGAGTAGGTTTTATATGCATCTCAGCTAACAACCCTGATAACAACGATACTCCTAACTGTACATTGTCTTGCCTTAAGGAGATACGCATATCTCTCCTAGAGCATACCAAGGAATTCATTTGTGCTCTATCTAGGGCTGGTGTTGCTGATTTCCTACTCAAAGCATCATCAACCACATTGGCCTTCCCTAGATGGTAATCAATTGTACAATCATAGTCTTTGATTAACTCCATCCAGCTGTGTTGTATCATGTTAAGATCATACTGAGAAAAGATATACTTAAGGTTCTTATGATCAGTGAAAATATGCAATGTCTCTCCATAAAGATAGTGTCTCCAAATCTTCAAGGAATGAACCACAACAGCTAGTTCTAGATCATGCGTCGGATAATTCTCCTCGTGTTTCTTAAGCTGTCGAGAAGCAAAAGAAATCACTTGTTTATCCTGCATCAACACACATCCTAGTCCATTCTTAGAGGTATCACAGAAAACTATATACCATTTTCCTTGTTCAGGTAACACAAGCACAGGTGCACTTGTCAAACTTTCCTTCAACAACTAAAAAGTTTGCTGACACTTATCACTCCAAACAAAAGGCATCCTTCCTTGTCAACTTAGTCAAGGGTAAGGCTATGGAACTGAAGTTCTTAATGAACCTCCGATAATAACCTGCCAACCCTAAGAAACTATGGATTTCTGTTGGTGTCTTCAGCTGCTCCCATTGTAGGACATATTCTACCTTTTTAGGGTCAACACGAATACCCGAGGAAAATATTACGTGTCCAAGGAAAGATACTTATGGAAACCAGAACTCACACTTACTAAATTTAGCATATCACTTATGCTCTCTTAGCAAAGTTAGAGCCTGACGAAGATGTTGTTCATGTTGCTGAGCATCTCTACTATAGATCAGGATTTCATCTATAAAGACAACAATACACTGATCGAGAAAAGGTCAGAAAATTCTATTCATGAGTTCCATAAATGCAGTTGGTGCATTTGTTAGTCCAAACAACATAATTTTGAATTCATAGTGACCATACCATGTCCTAAAGGCAGACTTGGGTATGTCACTATCCTTAATACGGAGTTGATGATATCCTGACCTCAAGTCTATCTTATAGAAGAAGGTTGCACCACGCAACTGGTCAAAGAGATCATCAATCCTCGATAGAGGATAGTTATTCTTTATTGTTACTTTATTTAGCTGTCTATAATCAATGCACAACCGCATTGATCTGTCTTTCTTCTAAACAAATAGGACTGAAGCACCCCAGGGTGAAGTACTCGGTCAGATGAAACCTTTCTCAAGAAACTCTTGTAGTAGTTTCTTGAGTTCTGTTATTTCATCAGGCACCATCCTATATGGTGTTTGTGCTATAGGTTGCATGTCTGGAATTAGATTGATCTCAAAAGTCAATTTCTCGAGGTGGCGGCAAACCTGGTAGTTCTTCAGGAAATACATCTACAAATTCCCAGACTCCAAGAAATTCGGCAGGGTTAGGACTATCCATGGTAGTATCTACCACATGGGCCAAGAATGCATAATATCCTTACCTCATCAGCTTCTCAACAACGATATCTAACACAAGACAGGTGGGTAGAATCTTTCTCTCTCCTTGAAAGATCCATGTGTCACTCTCATCAGCAAATACGGCTTGCTTGGACTCACAATCCAAGACAACCTTATACCTTTCTAAGGTATCCATCCCAAGGATTATATCAAATCCATGCATCTCAAGTGGTATAAGATCCACTTGAATGCAATGTTCAGAAAAGAAGAGGATGCATGGAGAACATACCTCATGCAACACAGCAGACCCCATCAACGGAGTTTCTAGAAACAAACTATCTACTCTATGACTTATAGTCAAGTTGCAGTCAAGAATCACTCTTCGAGTGATAAAGGAGTGCGTAGCACCCGAATCAATTAAACAGATACAATGCAACATGTAGACATATTAGAATATAACAATTCCATCTGACCTACCACAACCCGAGGGTTGATCACTGCATCAGGTGGATTCATCACATAGAATCTCAATGTTGTCTGTGGTTGATTTGGTGCTCGTTGACTAGGTGTCGATGATCCAACTTGGTGACGTGGCTTATATTATCACACTAACAAACTCACTTGGGGTTGAAATCCCTACATTTTTAACCAAAACAACGTGCAATAATGCCACCCGCAAGAGGACGGGTCTTATCGCAGTATAGTTGAGGATCGAATCCCAAGGGACAACATTTTTAAGAATCTTTCTCTAGTCGAAACTAGTTGAATCAAGACTAATATTTAGAACAAGGTAGGTTGAATTGAGTTTAATTAAACTAAATGCAAGGAAAGTAAAAGAGCATGATTAAAGGTTGATTAAAGATTAATGATGGAAATCGCTGGGATGGTCTCGGGTTTCACCATCACTACACATGCAATCACATCCAAACATCAAACATCCAAGAAAAATATAAACATTCAAATAGAGCTGTTGCAGAACCCCCAGTACGGGTGTCAGGTCTGCATAAGCATCACCTTAGGTATCAAATGTCTTGTCACCATCCAGATCACAAACTTACGGCTCCGAAGATACAGAAATCCAAATGAAGGTGTGGGCCCCCTATACAGGCGTTAGGCACACATAAGCGTCATTGTGGGCTAGATGGCTCGTCACCACACGGATCATACACTTACGACCTCAAGGAATCCCATTCTATTTCTAGTTTTTGAGTCAACTGCGTTAATCGACATTCAAAACCTACACATTGAAGTTCTCGCAACATAGGAAACGAATAAGATATATGCAAGCAGGTGATCAATCCACAAGCACTCATCGATGATTAACAACGAAATGAAAGATTATATACATGCCATGGAATGTTTAACAGTGAGATATGAAAGCATGGGCAATGGGGTTAGTCCCCGCACCCCAGCAAAAGTAAACTACTCGCTCATTGTGAGAGAAACAAGAATAATAAGAGAAAAATAGGATTCCGCCATGAGCATGGTAAGGAAGCTGATCGTAGCTCCGTGGAGGAACGGTCTTCTATATAAGGTCGAGGCAGATTTGGATGAGGAGGGAAGAACACCACGACAGACGGGGTAGATCTTCTCTCTCCACCTTCTCTTTCTTCTCGCAGACCTTGCTTGCAGCAAGAGGAGCAGCTCATGGATGAGATGGCGGCGTAGAAATGGCATAGACGCAGCAGATCTAGACCCAGATCTAGATCTAGATCTAAACGAGGTGGCTTGCAGATTTGAGTCTTCACTCCGGATCTGGGTGAACAGGCCGCAAAACCACCATGGGGGCAGGTTCTTGGCTATGGAGATCGTCTCCTTAGGCCCAGGATAGACCTACAACCTAACAACGTCTGGAGATCAAGATTTGACTGACTGGAGTTGAGTTCTATTTATAGGCAGGCTGGGCACCAACTTAAAATCGTGACCTTGTCATTTCTACAGCAGGTCGCGACATTTGTCGTGGTTGCGGCAAATGTCGTGGTCGTGGCATTTGTCGTGGTCACGGCAAATGTCGTGTTCATGGCAAATGTCGTGGTCGTGACATTTGTTGTGCTCACGGCCTTTGTCGTGGTCGCGGCCTTTGTTGTGGTCGCGGCCTTTGTCGTGGTCGTGACATTTTTTGGGATCGTGGCCTTTGTCGTGGTCGTGGAAAATGTCATGGTCGCGGCATTTGTCGTGGTCGCGGCCAATGTCTTGCTCGTGACATTTGTCATGATCGCGGCAAATGTCGTGGTCGCGGAAAATGTTGTGGCCGCGGAAAATGTTGTGGTCGTGGCCTTTGTCGTGGTCGAGGCATTTGTCAGGGGCACGGCAAATGTCGTGGTCGCGTCATTTGTCGTGATCGCGGCAAATGTCGTGGTCGCGGCCTTTGTCATGGTCGCGGCCTTTGTTGTGGTCGCAGCCTTTGTCGTGGTCACGACACTTGGCATGGAACTGCAAGTCACGATCTAGGGAAGTTGTCCGCAGTTAGGGTAGCAATCTAAGGACCACAAACATGTGTCAGCGGTTGTTGGGAGTTCAGGTCGGGATCAAGCCAAGGCGTTGGGGTGGAGTTGTTGGCGTAGATGCAGTAGATCTAGACCCAGATCTAGATCTAGATCTGAATGAGGCGGCTTGCAGATCTGAGTCTTCACTCCGGATCTGGGTGAACAAGCCGCAAAACCACCACGGGGGCACGTTCTTGGCTATGGAGATCGTGTCCTTAGGCCCAGGACAGACCTACAGCCTAACGGCGTCTGGAGATCATGAATTGACTGACTGGAGTGGAGTTCTATTTATAGGCAGGCTGGGCACTGACTTTAAATCGCGACCTTGTCATTTCTGCAGCAGGTCACAACATTTGTCGTGGTCGCGGCAAATGTCGTGGTCGTGGCATTTATTGTGGTCGCGACAAATTTCGTGGTCATGGCAAATGTCGAGGTCACGAAATTTGTTGTGGTCGCGACCATTTTCGTGGTCGTGGCCTTTGTTGTGGTCATGGCCTTTTTCGTGGTCACGTCATTTGTCGTGGTCACGACCTTTGTCGTGGTCGCGACAAATGTCATGGTCACGGCATTTGTCGTGGTCGCGAGAAATGTCGTGGTCGTGGCATTTGTCTTGATCGCGGCAAATGTCGTGGTCGCGACATTTGTCATGGTCGCGGCAAATGTCCTGGTCGCGGCCTTTGTCGTGGTCGCGGCAAATGTTGTGGTCGCGACATTTGTCATGATCACGGCAAATGTCGTGGTCGCCACATTTGTCGTGGTCATAGAAAATGTTGTGGTTGCGACATTTGTCGTGGTTGCGGCCTTTGTTGTGATCGCGACCTTTATTGTGGTCGCGACCTTTGTCGTGGTCGCAGCCTTTGTCGTGGTCGCGGCACTTGGTGTGGAACTGCAAGTCGCGATCCAGGGAAGTTGTCCGCGATTAGGGTAGCAATCTAAGGACCACGAACATGTGTCCACGGTTGTTGGGAGTTCAGGTCGGGATCAAGCCAAGGTGTTGGGGTGGAGTTGTTGGCGTCGATCGATGCCGAGCTGCCGATGCAAGAAGTTCTAGAGGTTGAAGAAGGTCGTGGTCGCGGCTTTGACTACTTCAGGCTGCGGGGTTTGTGGAGATCGCGATCATTTTGCCGCGGTCGCGGCTAGGTCAGGAGTAACTGCGGGTAATGTAGCCTCCAGGAGAAGGGTGGCGTGAAAGGGAAAAGGAGGAGGGGCCCTCGTTGACCAGCCATTGACCAGAGCTAAACAAAGCCCAGAATTGGGAAATGGACCAAAACTCGGGCCCAAAGCTTGAATTGACCTGCCAAAAACATTGTAAGAATCCAATTAAATCTGTGATAATTCAATTAAGCTCAATTACTCACATAATAGAAAGTATAGGTAATAAAAGCTCATTAAAGCAGTTTAGCCAAGTCATTTTTCATATTTAGAAGATAAAGCCAATAAAGATGACTAAAAAGTGTAAATATGGGTCAAAAGAGGCGATTGGACTCAGATGAATATGCATTCATCAAAATACCCCGAACTTAAAAGTTGCTCGTCCTCGAGTAACACAAAATCTAAAACACTCGCCGGATGAATCCCTTCAACTCGTGCGACAGCTTCCTCTTCGCATCATGATTGTTTCTTTTCTGTACGGTATGACTAAGTGTCTCAACATCCTGAGATCACAGAACACATTTTACCATATATTTGTTTCTGAGTTCATTTCCCAACATCACTTCCTCTCCCCTTTTTCCAAAATCAAGCATGTCAGAAAGTTTCGTAAGAGTCCAGAGATACCCGCATAACAACAAGTGTGCACCTGATCTGACACTGGTGTTTTTAGGATGTTGGTGAGCGTAGGCATTCATTGTGCCAGTAGGTGGAAAAGGGAGTGAAGGGTGGTATGGAAGGAAGATACAAATCTCTCCTCTATTCGACTCAAGATTTTTATTACATGATTTGCAATTTCATTGATTGCATTTTTTGTGTGTGCGAATCTCTCCTCTATTCGACTCGAGATTGCATTTCTTTTTGTGTGCGCTTAGGCATCTTTTCTTGGTGATACACCCCTATTTCATAGCGATGGGTATGGAAGAATGGTAAAGAGAGAGTGTGTGACACCCCGAACTTAGGGTTTGGCACTATACTGGCTATTTTTATTTGTTTTTGATGAATGGAGGGGTAAGAAGATGATGGAAGAAGTGTAGAAAAGAGTTCAGACCAGAGTGCAACTTGATTTACAATTCAGTGCACCAGGTCATTCTCCTTGTCATACTCTGCTCAAATAATGACTTGATGAGGATCCGGTGGAGATTCCATGCTATTATTCCACTAGTCAGATAGGAAGCACAATGTGTTTGATCCCTCTCAGTTCGACAGATACTTGTCATATCTATTGATCATGATGTTAGGATTCATAAGCTTCACACGGTGATTTCTAATCATAGGCTAGTTTTAGAAATTGTTCTCCTTGAGGCTTCACTTTGAATAAGGAGGGTATAATGATTCAAAACTGCATGGAAAAATAGGATAGCTGGCTAGGTAAAGGCTTTGATTGAAACAAAAGCGTCACAACTTCATCAAGTTTCTATACAACTTGCTAAGAAAATTTTTGAAAATTTTTCTCAAAATTGCGACAAAATTTTGACGATGGAATCTTAAGTCAGAAATGGATAGGACAGGGTGGAAAGTAAAGTATGTACCACCCACCCTCCACCCCGAACTTAGAAATTTTCTCGTCCTGAGCAAACTCTAAATTCGAGATGGAGGGGAAAACTCGTGTCGGTTGGTCCACCAGATGTGGTTGCATTCCTTTCAGCGACGCGTCCTCCATATGAAATCTCAAAATGGAATCTATCATAACTTAAGACTGCATCTTGTGATGCATTGTCTATCACGTGCAAAATTTTCTAAAAACAAAATTAAAAGTAAAATCTAAGTTAAAGATCGGGTTGCCTCCCGACAAGCGCCTTTGTTTTACGTCGATGGCTTGACGTGATTTCTTCAATTTTTAGGTAGATATGTCGGTTTGGATAGATTCATCAATTCCTCAGTGCTGGTATCGGCTGTGGTGAAATATCTCTTCAAGCGTTGGCCATTTGCCACAAAATCACGTGACTTCTCACTCCATAAGGTAAATGCACCATGCGGGTAGATACTCTTGACAATGTATGGTCCAGACCATCGAGAGCGGAGTTTCCCTGGGAATAACCTCAGACTCGAGTTGAATAGCAGAACTTGGTCTCCCACTTGAATGTCCTTCCTCTTCAGATGACCATCATGCCAAAGTTTCGTGCATTCCTTGTAGATTTGTGCATTCTCATAAGTTGTCATTCGGAGTTCATCCAACTCTTGAATTTGTAGAATCCTGGCTTTGCCTACTTTCTTCATGTCGAAATTCAGCTGTTTGATTGCCCACCATGCTTTATGTTCTAGTTCCACAGGCAGATGACAGGATTTTCCATAGATGAGTCTGAAGGGTGTTGTTCCAAGAGGAGTTTTGAATGCAGTTCGGTAGGCCCATAAGGCGTCATTGATTTTCACAGACCAATCCTTTCAGTTGTGTCCTACTATCTTTTCCAGGATAGATTTGAGTTGATGGTTTGAAACATCCACCTACCCACTTGTTTGTGGGTGGTAGGGGGAAGCTACCTTGTGCGTTACACCATATGTTCTTAACAGAGCTTCAAAGCTTCTTTCTAGAAAATGAGAACCTCCATCGGAGATCAGAGTGTGTGGAACTCCGAAACGGGGAAAAATGATATCTTTGAACATTTTAATGACGGGTTTTGAATCGCTAGTAACCATTGGTATTGCCTCTACCCATTTTGAGACATAATCAACCGCGACTAGGATGTAGGAAAATCCATGTGAGGATGGGAATGGACCCATGTAGTCCACTCGCCAAACATCAAAAATCTCAACTTCTTGCCATAGCTTAAGTGGCATCTCATCCCTTTTCGTAATGTTTCCCATTCTCTAACACTTGTCACATGACATAAAAAAATTGTAAGCATCTCTGGATATGGTTGGCCAAAAGAACCCACATTGCAGAACCTTCAAAGAAGTTTTCTTAGAACTCATATGACCTCCGACTGGGCCTGAGTGGCATTGTTCTAAAATAAGTTGGGCTTCTTCCTCAGTGATACAACGTCTGTAGAGACCATCAGCACAGAGCTTGAAGAGGTACGGTTCGTCCCAGTGATATTGCCTCACATCATGCATGAATTTCTTTAGAGTATTTCCAGTACACTCAGGGTGGATGATACCGGCGGCAAGGTAGTTCACATAGTTCGAGTACCAAGGGGTAGCTTCTGAGACTTTCATAAGCTGGTCATCTGGAAGAGAGTCGTTGATTGGGACCTTCTCAGTTTCCAGAGTGCGGATATGACTTAAGTGGTCTACTACAACATTTTATGTGCCTCTCTTATCTCTAATCTCATGATCAAATTCTTGCAATTGGAGAATCCATCTTATTAGCCTTGGTTTTGCATCTTTCTTTTTTAGAAGATAATGGATAGTAGCATGATCGGTGTAGACAATCACCTTTAAACCGATGAGGTAGGATCTAAACTTATCAAAGGCATAAACGACTGCTAGGAGTTCCTTCTCAGTAGTTGTGTAGTTTCTCTAAGCTTCGTCAAGGGTCTTCGATGCATAATAGATGACATGATGTTTCTTCTCTATACAGTGGCCCAAAATGGAACCCATAGTGTAATCACTGGCATCACACATAATTTTGAATGGGTTATCCCAATCTGGGGAACGAATGATGGGTTTTGTTGTAAGGGCATGCTTTAGGTCATTGAAACTCTTGATACACTCTTCATCAAAATGGAAATCAGCGTCCTTCAGCAACAAGTTTATCATGGGCTTGGTTATCTTGGAGAAATCCTTGATAAACCTTCTGTAGAAACCCGCATGACCAAGGAATGCACGGACTTCTCTTTTAGTGGTAGGGATAGATAGTTTGGAGATCACTTCGATCTTGGCTTTGTCCACTTCAATTCCTCGATTACTAACTCTATGGCCAAGGACAATGCCTTCTTTTACCATAAAATGACATTTCTCCCAATTAAGCACCAGATGTGTTTCTTCACATCATTTGAGGACAAGGGAGAGGTGCCTTAGGCATGAATCATACGAATCCCCATATACAGAGAAATCATCCATAAAAATTTCCATAATTGTTTCGGTTAAACCAGCAAATATGGCCGCCATGCAGCGTTGGAAGGTTGCGGGCGCATTACAGAGTCCAAATGGCATACTTCTAAAGGCATATGTTCCAAAGGGGCAGGTAAATGTAGTTTTCTCTTGGTCATCTGGATGTATAGGGATTTGATAAAATCCAGAGTATCCATCGAGATAGCAAAAATATTCCTAGTGAGACAATCACTCTAAGACTTGATCTAGAAAAGGCATCGGGAAATGATCTTTACGCGTTGCCTTGTTTAACTTCATGTAGTCGATGCACATCCTCCACCCGGTGACCGTTCGAGTGGGGATGAGTTCATTTTCTTCATTCCGTATCATAGTAGTGCCACCCTTCTTTGGAACGACATGCACATGACTCACCCACGGTGAGTCAGATATCAGATAGATGATTCCGGTAGTGAGCAACTTGATAACTTCTCGACGGACTACTTCCTTCATATTAGGATTCAATTTCCGTTGATGCTCAACAGTCGACTTGTGGTCTTCCACCATAAGGATTTTGTGCATACAAAGCGCTGGAATGACCCCGGTGAGATCGCTCATCTTGTACCCGATAGCTTTCTTTCTTTCCTTTAATTCTTTCAAGAGTCTATCTTCTTGTTCGGTCGTTAGATTAGAGTTTATAATAATTGGACAAACCTTAAGATCGTCCAAAAACACGTACTTAAGTCCCTTGGGTAGGGGCTTCATTTCAGGGGCTTCTGGCTTCTCACATGGCTCTTCAGATACATTTACAGCTTTGAGTTCCTCGAACTTAGCTTCAGGATCTTCTTCTACAGAGTCGAGGTGAAGGATACAATCCTTAACTTGGTCGTTGATGAAAATTTCAGCATATGGGTTTGTTAGAGCCACTTCTAAAGGATCGTCTTGTTCATATTCCTCTTGTGTGAGGAGAGACATTTGCTCAATGCAATCAATCAAATAGACTTCTTCCTACATGCTCGGTCTTCGCATGCTTTCAAAAACTTTGAACTCAAGGGTTTCTTTCCCTAATCTGAGCAGTAAGGTCCCTACTTCAACATCAATCAATGCTCTTGCAGTGGCGAGGAATGGACGGCCTAAGATAAGAGGGTATCTGGTGTCTTCTTTTATGTCCATGATGACAAAGTCACAAGGGACATAAGAGTCTTTTCCAACCTTGATAGGGACATCTTCGATGATTCCCAAAGGAAGAGTCATAGAGTTATCTGCAAGTTGAATGGTCATTCCAGTTGGGAGTAATTATGCAAACCCTAGCCTCTTGCAAAGGCTGAGTGGCATGATATAAATGCTAGCACCAAGGTCGGCTAATCCCTTCTTACACGAAGAGTCACCGAGATGGCATGAAATCCCAAAGGATCCTGGGTCTTTCTGCTTCTTGGGCATCTTGCTCTGGATGATATCGGAAGTGGTTATTGCTAGCTTAACAGTCTCGTATTCTTCAGTTATGTACTTCCTTGTGAGGAGGGACTTAAAATACTTAGTCCAGACTGGTATCTCGGCCAGCGCATCTAGAAAGGGTATATCTACATGAAGCTTCTTCATAGCTTCTCTAAACTTGTTGAATCGAGTATCGAGCTCTGTCTGCTTCAAGCGAGCTAGGAAAGGAGGACAAGGCTTTTATACTGGCACATCCGACTCAGGTGTGTCTTCTGCCTTTGTAACCAATGGTTCCTCCAATCTTGCTTTGTCTATCTTATCAGCGGTTGGTTGTTCCTTCGGTTTAGACTCAGGTATTGTATAGTTTTGGACATTCACAAAGTCATCATCATTTGTTCTAGTTATTGGTATCTTAACTGGGGGGTCAGAATAGTCTTTTCCAGACCTGGTGGTGACAACTTTCAATTTCTATGGGTGCTCAGGATTGTTCTCTGGTTGTCCGGCAAAGGTTCCAGCAGGTGGCTTCATGCTAGCTGCAAGTTGAGCTAGTTGGGATTCAATAGCCTTTTAATGGGCTTGCTGGTTAGCTATCATAGTCTGTTGCGACTGCAACATCTTCTCAATAGTTGACAATTTGTCATCAGGATGGATGGGGACTTGGGTGGGGTTCTAAAACTAAGAATTGTTCTGATAATTGTTGTAGTTTCTATTTTGGTAGTTTCCTCTAAAGTTCCCTTGATTCCTGAAATTTGGTTGTTGGTTATACTGGAATCCTGACGGGCCTCGTTGTTGAGTAGTGAACCAAGTTGTCACGAGTTTTCCGCTCCAGAAGGGTTTCCATATTGAAAACCTGGATGGTTCCTATTCTGATTCGGATTATAGTACCCTTGACCAGGGATGGTGTTGACAACATTCAGATTTTCCATTTGACCATTATCTCCTTAGGCACATGTATTGCTCAAAACAACATCATAGAGAATGTTACAGGCTAGAGTAGAATGGTCAGTTCCTTTGCATGCTTTGCAGAAGAGTGAGGCTTACTTAACTTGCTCTTGTTGTCGAGGGGGCGAACATCTTCTTTCATAAGCTGCGAGAGATGATTCTAGATGGTCTTGCTTTGCAACTAGGAGTTTGAGAGATTCAGTGATAGACTTGTACTCGGGTGTTGCTTCATCCATAGCTACCTTCAGCACTCCTTTGCCAACAGGTCTATCCCATTTGGCTTGGTTTTTAGCTCCAAGGGTGACAACCTTCCATGCGCTATCATAACTCTGACGCATGAAGTTTCCTCCAGACGAGGAATCCAAAAACCTCTTGATATCATAGTCCACACCTCTATAAAAGATTTCAATGAGTTGATTCTTTGGAATGCCATGATGTGGGCACTTGCGTAGAAGCTCTTTATATCTTTCCCATGCTTCAGCTAGGGATTCTCCAGGGGCCTGGGTGAATTGCGTTATTCGGCCCCTAATTTCATAGGTGAGAGAAGGTGGATACAACTTTTCCAGAAAAACATTTTGAAGTTGTTCCCAGGTGGTGATGGGTTCGCATTGCAAAGAGTTATACCAACTCATAGCTCTATCAGCAAGAGAGTACTTGAAGAGGCGGAGTCTGATGGCATCATACGTGACTCCATTTTTCTTTGTCATGGTGCATAAGTCTATGAATCTCAGAAGATGTTCTTGACTATGTTCTCCTTGCTTACCATAGAAAGGACTGTTTTGAAGCAACGTAACCCAATGTGCTCTTATCTCAAAATTCGGAGCGTTGATGGGAGGAGGTTGCACTGGGTGACGAACGTCTGCAGCTTTAGGGATTGAGAATTCTCTAAGGTCTTTTTGTAGCTCAGCTTGTTGAGCTGCTGCTTGAGCTGCCCGAATTTCTTCTTGAACTGCAGCTTGGGCTTTTTGCATAAGCATATCTCTTTGTGCATTAAGGGCTTGAGCTACCCTTCTAGCAATTTCCACCACTTGAGCCATTCTTGCTTAGTTCTCTCTGTATTGACGGTGAAAGGTTCTGTCTATCTCAAGGTCAAAGCTAGCAGAGAGTCTGAAACTGTCTGAGCGGCGCATACACTAAACTTTGTGGGTACCTAGGATAAAAAGATCTTTTGCTGATGAGATGGACGGAGTAGAACCGAATTCAAGTATATATGATCGCTAGTATCAAAAGTAAAAGGAAAACCTAAATTAGCCTCAAAAGAACTAGATCTAACTAGATGATTCTGTTGTCCCCGACAATGGTGCCAGAATTTGACGTGGCTTATAGTATCGCACTAACAAACTCACTTAGGGTTGAAATCCCTAAGTTTTTAACCAAAACAACGTGCAATAATGCCACCCACAAGCGGACATGTCTTATCACAGTATAGTTGAGGATCGAATCCCAAGGGACAACGTTTTTAAGAATCTTTATCTAGTCGAAACGAGTTGAATCAAGACTAATATTTAGAACAAGGTAGGTTGAATTGAGTTTAATTAAACTAAATGCAAGGAAAGTAAAAGAGCAGGATTAAAGGTTGATTAAAGATTAATGATGGAAATCGCTGGGATGGTACCAGGTTTCACCACAACTACACATGCAATCACATCCAAACATCAAACATCCATGCAAGATATAAACATTCAAATAGAGCTGTTGCAGAACCCCCTGTGCGGGCGTCAGGTCCGCGTAAGCATCACCTTAGGTATCGGATGTCTCGTCACCATCCAGATCACAAACTTACGGCTCTGAAGATACATAAATCCAAATGAAGTTGTGGGCCCCTATACAGGCGTCAGGCACACAGAAGTGTCACTGTGGGCTAGATAGCTCGTCACCACGTGGATCATACACTTACGACCTTAAGGAATCCCATTCTATTTCTAGTTTGGGAGTCAACCGCGTTAATCGACATTCAAAACCTACACATTGAAGTTCTCGCAACATAGGAAACGAACAAGATATATGCAAGCAGGTGATCAATCCACAAGCACTCATCGACGATTAACAATGAAATGAAAGATTATATGCATGCCATGGAATGTTTAACAGTGAGATATGAAAGCATGGGCAGCGGGGTTAGTCCCCGCACCCCAGCGAAAGTAAACTACTCGCTCATGGTGAGAGAAACAAGAATAACAAGAGAAAGAGAGGATTCCGCCATGAGCATGGTGAGGAAGATGATCGCAGCTCCGTGGAGGAACGGTCTTCTATACAAGGTCGAGGCAGATTTGGATGAGGAGGGAAGAACACCACAACAGACAGGGCAGATCTTCTCTCTCCACCTTCTCTTTCTTCTCGCAGACCTTGCTTGCAGCAGGATGAGCAGCTCGTGGATGAGATGGCGGCATAGAAATGGTGTAGACGCAACAGATCTAGACCTAGATCTAGATCTAGATCTAAATGAGGTGGCTTGCAGATCTGAGTCTTCACTCTGGATCTGGGTGAACAGGCTGCAAAACCACCACGGGGGCAGGTTCTTGGCTATGGAGATCCTCTCCTTAGGCCCAGGACAAACCTACATCCTAACGGCGTTTGGAGATCATGATTTGACTGACTCGAGTCGAGTTCTATTTATAGGCAGGCTAGGCACCGACTTAAAATCACGACCTTGTCATTTCTACAGCAGGTCGTGGCATTTGCTGTGGTTGCGGCAAATGTCGTGGTCGTGGCATTTCTCGTGGTCGCGACAAATGTCATGGTCGTGGGAAATGTCGTGGTCGCGGCATTTGTTGTGGTCACGACCTTTGTCGTGGTCGCGGCCTTTGTTGTGGTCGCGACTTTTTTCGTGGTCACGGCATTTGTCGTGATCGTGGCCTTTGTCGTGGTCGTGACAAATGTCATGGTCGTGAAATTTGTCGTGGTTGCGGCAAATGTCGTGGTCGCAACATTTGTCGTGATCGCCGCAAATGTCGTGGTTGTGGCATTTGTCGTGGTCGCGACAAATGTCGTGGTCACAGAAAATGGCGTGGTCGCAGCCTTTGTCGTGGTTGCTGCAAATGTCGTGGTCACGACATTTGTCGGGGGTGTGGTAAATGTTGTGGTCACATCATTTGTCGTGATCGCGGCAAATTTCGTGTCACGTCGAATGTCATGGTCGCGACATTTGTCGTGGTCGCGGCCTTTGTCGTGGTCGCGGCCTTTGTCGTGGTCGCGGCCTTTGTTGTGGTCGCAGCCTTTGTCGTGGTCGCGGCCTTTGTCATGGTGACGGCCTTTGCTGTGGTTGTGGCCTTTGCTGTGGTCGCGGCCTTTGTCGTGGTCGCGACACTTGGCATGAAACTGCAGGTCGTGATCCAGGGAAGTTGTCTGCGGTTAGGGTAGCAATCTAAGGACCACGAACATGTGTCCGCGGTTGTTGGGAGTTCAGGTCAGGATCAAGCCAAGGCATTGGGGTGGAGTTGTTGGCGTCGATCGATGTTGAGCTGCGGATGGAGGATGTTCTGGAGGTTGAAGAAGGTCGCGGTCGCGGCATTGACTACTTCAGGCCGCGTGGTTTGTAGAGATTGTGATCATTTTTCCGCGGTCGCGGCTAAGTCAGGAGGAACCGCAGGTAATGTAGCCTCCAGGAGAAGGGTGGCGTGAAAGGGAAAAGGAGGAGGGGCCATCGTTGACCAGCCATTGACCATAGCTAAACAAAGCCCAGAATTGGGAAATGGACCAAAACTGGGGCCCAAAGCTCGAATTGACCTGCCAAAAATGTTGTAAGAATCCAATTAAATTTGTGATAATTTAATTAAGCTCAATTACTCACATAATAGAAAGTATAGGTAATAAAAGCTCATTAAAGAAGTTTAGCCAAGTCATTTGCATATTTAGAAGATAAAGCTATTAAAGGCGACTAAACAGTGTAAATATGGGTCAAAAGAGGCGATTGGACTCAGATGAATATGCATTCATCACTTGGGATGCTTGTCCACGTCCTCTATCTCCTCTTGGAAACTGTCTCCTTTGAGATCCTTGCTGACTTTGCCTCTGGGGTTGAGTTACACTCACTTCTCTAGCTCTATAGTCTTTCATCAGATGTCCCATCTTTTCACATATATAACAACTTCTATTCAGTTGTTGTGGTCTGGGTGGTCCTATAACCAACATAGATGCTGAACTGCAAGCTCCTTCTAGTGGTAGGCTTCGTCCTCTACCCCTATTCGACATCCACTACGTCTGGGTGTTGGGTCTAGGTGGTGGTGTAGGCGTAGAAAACCTAAGTTTCTTGAAACCTTTAGATGAAGATCCTTGGAATTGGGGATACATCATCTTGTTCTGGATGTGTCTCTTCTCTGCTACAGACCTCTCTACCCTTCTGACAGACTCCACGAAGGTAGCAAACCTTTCTCTGTTCTCTAGGGCAGACATAGGAGTAGTCAACTCAGTGTTTAACCCTTTCTCAAAATGCCTAATCCTTTCTTCATTTGTGGTCGCCATGTGCGGACAGAACTGCAACAACTTCATGAACTTAGCCTCGTATTCGTTAATGTGCATTGGACCTTGCCTTAACATCTCAAAATGAGAGATTTTCTCGTCCAGAAATGTCTTAGGGAAATATTTTTTGATAAATTCCTGTCAGAAAACTTCCCATGCAACCTCAACACCAGGACTCTTCTGTTCTTCCATGGTCCACCAATGACCAGCACTCCCCTTGAGAAGATATACAACATGTTTAACCTTTTCAGCTTTTGGGATGTTCAGGATTCTAAAAGCCTTCTCTAACTCAGTTAACCACAAGTCAGCATCTGTTGGGTTAGCTGTTCCAACATACTCTGTGGCTCCAACTCAGTGAAGTCGTTCAAACGTCTTACCGATTCCTTGTCCTTCAGGATGGGTAGGTGCCCTAGGTGCAGGTATAGGCATCCTATTAGTCATGTGTGTCATGGCAGTCATAAAATGCCCAAACATGGCTTAGACGGATGGGTTCCTCATGTCAGTTGGATTGAACTGGGGTGGTTCAGGCACAAATTATTCTCTATCTGGATCTCTTGCACCTCTTCTGGATGCAACATCACTACTCTCTGCAACGTGTTCTTCGTGTGGTCCAGACATATTTAGTTTTATTTTCTCCTCCTGATGAGCAGAAGACACTATCAGATATACTGAAAGACACTAGAACAGACTCAACATCCTAAGTCCTATGTCTCTGTAGACTCAGCAAAGCTAGAGATCTGATACCACTAAATTGAGATGATCGAATCGTGGGAAAACAAGATCAACGAATGTGGAAGTGATTAACTAGCAGTGGAATTATTGAAAATCACTAAAAAATAAATCTTTTTGTAAAGAGATCTACAAACGGTAAACTCTTTCATAAAGAAACAAGATAAGTTGTTTACAAACTGATCCATCATTACATCTCTGTAAAATCACATCTCGAGTGATTGTTGGGTTTTAGGGGAGACAGAGAAGGCAGAGGAAACAAAAATTTTCTCCCCCAACCCATACCGAGGAAACGCGTCAACGTCTATATAATAGGAACGGATGGTTTGTGGAATCATACCTTGTCCCGAGGCTTGCTCGGCGACAATACCTCGCGCAATGCACGGTCTTCAACTCCGGACTTCGACGGCATCTGTGCAGCTCTTGGTCGCACCGGGACTGACAACTCCTACTCGAACCGGACTGTCGGATGACAGTTGTCCTCCTAAGAGGCAGTGTCCTCCCGCCTCTGTAGTAGTCCACACGGACCACCTAGAACTCCACTCTCCTTGTCCCACAAGGAAGTGGAAGGAGTCACACCCTCCTGTTGACGTACTAGTCGCCAACACGCTCTCCTGCCTCCTGTTGCAACTGCAGTTGTCCTTCCCTTGCTGCACCTCCCTTTTGCGGGAAGCACTTGCTCGGGCTCTCTCACGGTTACCAAAACCAGAGAGAACGACAACTTGCAGAGCAACTGGTTGCACTGAGCTGTACTAAGAAGCCCCCAAATACCCCCTATATATATAGGAGAGTCATGGGACAGGGTTCTCCATCCTGGGCAATGCGGGACTAATGCAGGAGTAGAAGGGTTTGAGAATTTTCCACAAAAAGCAACCGGTTCGCAACTTGAAATGATCGGTTCATAACTGAACCGATCGGTTTGGCCATTGAGCCGATCGGTTGGACCTGAGCCGACCGTTTGGGGGCACTCCAACCGATCGCTTGGTGCCCTGAACCGATCGGTTCATGGTCCTAATCCGGCTCAAAAAGACTTTCCTTGTTTCTTTCCCAATTGGTATCGAATACCAATATTATTCCCAATCGAATTGGGCAATTTGAAACCAAAGGAAAATTCTTGCCGACATGACTTTTCCCAACTGGTCGGTTGCTCCAGTTGAGCCGATCGGTTCAACCCTTGAACCGGTTGTTTCAACCCTTGAACCTGTCGTTTCAACCTGGGCATGAGCTGATCGGCCTGGACACTCCAGCCGACCGGTTCAACAACCTCAGCCAACCGGTTCATCACATGAACGGATCGGTTGGGAGCACAGGTTGGGCAAAATCAGTCAATTGCGATTTCAATCAATCTGATACTCCAATCAATGCGTCCAACACCTTGAACCATACGATATTGAGCTATCGACTGATTGAGTGTTTAATTGAACTACTAAACTCCTTTAGTAATCAATCTAAACATTGCTTTGTGGACAAAACTCCTCTTCCAGGTTAAATCCTATGTGTGTGACCCTGCAGGTCCATTTCACGTTGGCAGTGAAAGTCCATAACACTTATGACTTCACAAGCAAAGAGCGGTGCCTAGTCACACATCAGTGCTACCCAAGTGAAAGTAGAAAGTTGGAGAACAACTTTCATCCTACAATCCGTGAATGGTGTTACAGCGAATGTATAATTCCTTTGTCACTGCTATCCCGAATGAACTCGAGGCATGGAACAGTCATCCTGTCAACGTTCATTCACTTCCTTGATCTCAGAGTAGACTGGAAGAGATATGTATGACATCAGTATCACATATTGATTCACACATGCGTGCACGCCTTTCTCAATCCTACTCATCAAGTGGCCATGGAAATCAAACTCCCTCGGGAGAGACAAATCCCATATCTATCACTCACCCCTCAAAAGCCCCATGTGTTAAAGCCACCCAATCATCACCTTTATAACAACCCATGTTTCAGGACTGCGTTTGATGATGTCAAAGTGTGCCCAACGACATGTGTTGAGTGTAGTGATTTCAGGTCTAAGAATCACACTCACCACCATCACTGTGAGTACTGACTGTGACTACCATCTCATGGTTCCATGTGTCAAACTCACGGTGGGTCTGTCCGGTACACTTGTTCTCTAACAAGTACCTATTTGTTTGGTTTGATATCTCTATATCATGACTAATGAGATTTTGTCATCAACCAACACCACAATCTAGTCTTGTGTGTCATTGTTGTCTATCTACCTTCCACAATGACATCCGACTAGGGACATAACAAGAATGTACAAACTCTTAGCATCCGTATGATCTCATCGTTCAGGTCCTCAACCTGAAAGCATACGTCATTGAGTTCTGTCATTCTTTAGACATTCAATTTGTTCTATCACTATCTCATATGACTGAACCAGAATGAATTGGAAGCTTGCCTTTGATGTTTATCAAATCAATCTTATTGTATCCCACCAATCATCCCATGATTGGCTCTCAGGGCATACATACCAACAGACTCCCACTTGCACTGTGAGCTAATCACCCATGAATCATATTCATAGTGATCTTCAAACATGTCCCACATGTTACTGTGCTCTTAGTGCAAACATAGTGAATAATGACAACACCTTGCCAAAGTCTGTACAAATTGCATGTCTCACATCTCTTCGCTGTACGTCACACGTATGAGATGGAGTTGCCGTAATATGTGATCTTGTATTCTATTTGCTAACCTTTAGCCACATTGCATGATCAAGGATTCCATACTTGTCATCAATGAATGGAATATAAGTTCATCTCATGAACTTTCATATCCATATAGTATCCACTGTTGTTCACTAACACATAGATACTCGGCATTCCCCTTTTCAAATGGCTTTATTGGAACACTTCCAATTATCAACAAACATTCTCTTTTATACATCTTATGTATATTTTGCGATTAATTTTCTGTCCTTTCGGAAGTTCGCATCAATGTAACTCCTTACATCGAACTCTTCCTTATCTCTATAGAACTAGTACTTCACAAGCACTTATCAAGTTCTCATGGTATTCCAGTAACCCTTACTGGAAATAGACAGACATTCACTCGTCATGTCACACATACGAGTTATCAGGATGAGCACATCATATTGCCATGTCCCACATACAAGATGATGAATGCATTTTATTCTTGCCATGTCATACATGAAAGATAATGGGATGATTACATACATGATAGATCCATATCTATTCTTAGTGTTCCAATTCTTCATAAGAATTGGACACTTGGCCTTGGGATACTAACTCCATGTAACATGGACAAGTTTTCTCCCACTGAATATGTGCATACTGAACACTTCAGTACAGATTGCCAATGTATGCTCTCTCTTTCCAGGTCAAGAGATTTTCGAGAACTATCTCTATAGATCTCTATTCCTATCACATAGGAAACATCTCTATTCTTCCTTAAATTAATTTCCACATTCGGATTTCCAATCTAGAACATTTCCATTTCACATCAATATGTGGAATGTGAACACGCTCCCACTAAATCACAGATCCCTTCTTTATCTTTGACATATCAGTCAAACCCTTTGACTATATCATCAAAATAAAGATCCAATTTTGAGTTGCTTGTACTCAATCAATCACATTGATTAGTCCGTTGTAACTTATAGACTTCATTTGCATTAGTGGATTCATAAACCTTATAGGATGTGTCACGTACACATCCTGGTTTTATTCCTCATAGGAATGCGGTTTTAGTATCCATATGCCAAATGTCTTAGACATTAAGTTGTAATCAACAAGCATCATCCTTCTCAAAATGTTATCCATGTGTCTTAACACTTAAGACTCATCTGCACTTATGGATATGATCCAATGAGTGCTGCCATCAAGGTCATACCTTATGGTTCACATGGAAGTCATTTAGGATGTAATGGTTTTAAACCATAACTCAAGATTTGGTTCCTCATATTTATCTTGAAAGTTGACTCATCACATGAACAACTCATCACATAGATAATTGAGGTGTATCTGTTAAAGATATAAGAACTCACAACCCTTGTGATTCTTAATTTCTTTTATTAGTGTGGGGTATTCTTTTATTAAGAAGAATTTAGTTATTTGATAATCATTCTCTAACTCCTTAGAGTATGATTCCTTCTTGATTCAGACATCACCATGCCTTAATCATGAGTTCACTATGATACACTATCATAATCACTCATAAGGATCTCAAACATTTGGTCCAAGTATTTCATTCATTGATCTCATCAATAATTAATACTTTACCAAATTTGTACTTCATTTATGATAATCTTGAACACTTCAAGATATTCATATTGGTATTTCTCTAAACACCATTTGAAGTATTAGCATTTATTCCAATAGGTATGTAAATACATCACATGTATTATACCTAATAGGATAATCACTCTCCCACTACATTAGTGAAGATTGATTAATCATATCCAAGATATTCATGTCTCTTACTGGTTCTATAACCAAAAGAGTCTAGATTTATCCATCACATGGAAACTAGAAATGAATTTCTCATGATTAATGCTAATTAAAATTGTTTGAGTTATCTATAACTTTTAGGTATCGTCTTATCTTATGCATATCAAATATCACAAGATAAATAAGGCATTGCCACAAAGATCACATCTTTATAAATTGAAACATCTCTTTATTAATTTCCATCATTGTCATACAATATGCAAAAAATAAAGTGTTTCTATCTATTGGCAAGTATGAAATAGCAGTTCATAATTGTATTACATGCCTTATTGGCTGAAAATAAACTAAAGTATTCCTATCTATAAAGGCAACACTTGCCCCAAGTAAGAATGATTTACACTTTACATCTTGATATCATATATCTCAAAAAGTGTTACAAGTTTATTTACATGACACCTTCAAGTAGAGGCTTCAGTCGCCTCCTTCTTCTTTTGTTCTTCCAGGTAGAGAGGACAATTCCTTTTCCAATGTCCTGGCTTTTGACAATGGTGGCAATTTCCTTTCTTTGTCACGCCTCCCTTGGCCTTGAGAGCTGAAGATGGCTTGGACTCCTGGCTAGCTTCAGAACCTTTCTTAGCTTTTCCCTTGCCCTTGCGCTTGGACTTGCCTTTCTTGCTCGTGATCACCATCACGGACTTAGCCTTGTCCTTCTTCATCTGTAACTCGGCTGTCCTCAACATGCCCAACAACTCTGACAGTGGCCTATCAAAGTTGTTCATGTTGTAGTTCATCACAAACTGACTGTAAGATTCTGACAACGATTGCAGTATCACGTCAGTAGCCAACTCTTGGCTCAGTGGAAATCCCAGTCTCTGCAGGTTCTCCACATACCCAATCATCTTGAGTGTGTGAGGACCAACTGGATCTCCTTCTGTCATGACGCACTTGAACAACGCCCTAGAAACATTGTACCTCTCTTGCCGTGCCTGATCTTCATACATGTTCTTGAGATGGAGAATCATCTCTATGACACCCATGTTCTCATGTTGCCTCTACAACTCATGGTTCATTGAACATAGCATCAAGCACTTTGCATCAATGGCATCATCAGAATGCTTCTTGTAAGCATCCCTTTCTGCCTTTGGTGCATTAGGAGTGGGTTCCTCTGGAATTGGAGTATCCAGGACATAGATCTTACGCTCTTGAGTGAGAACAATTCTCAATGTCCGATACCAGTTGTGGAAGTTTGTCCCATTTAGCTTGTCCTTGTCAAGGACCGATCGCAAAGAAAAGTTGTTGTTGTTTGTTGCCATTGGAACTACAAAAAGGAAAATATGCAATTTTAGTCCAAAACTCATTTTTCACTTATTTGATTGATTTGAAAGTTTGACGATATAATGAGGCCTTTAAATAATTATCGCTCCCACTATTTTACTTCAAATTGATAGCCCTCACCATCAATCTGGAAGATTGCAGCGTACAACCTTCTAGTGGGCAACATCCTGAAATCCTCTAAGCCATGGGCCAGCTAGGGCTGTCACCCACAACATAGATCTCTTAGGTAGGCAACTTTTGACAATTGCATCATATGGAACTCTTGATAAGATGTCATATACAACTCCTTGCAATGATCATCTCCATGCCTCAAGGCGCTAGATCCTATCTAGGTCACCTTGTTAAGTCCGACCCAAAGCAAACACGATGAATATGCACCCTGCTTGGGCAGACCCAAACATTCATCCTTCACGCTTCCACGAGATAGACGGTGCACCACGCTTGGGCGTTCCCACACTTGGTCGATCAAGCTTTTCACGTGTGTCGCATTTGGAAGGCATCTAAAACTTAATATTTTAATGAGGGATTTGGTTTTTATATACATATACATATCCAATCACCACAATACATAGTATGTATCATATACATGCTATATCCCTCAGAAAACATGCACAAACGATAAAAAGCAATGATTATGGCCATCCTAATGTGATTCCTTGAGCCAAGAGGAATCACGGTCATCTAGGTCTACATCACATGCAACCCGTACAAGATGAACTCTGTGCCTTGCCATCCGAGTAGATCAACTCATCACATGAATGATTTGTACTCTTTAGCCGGTCGTCTGGGTGCCACCAGCCGATCGGTTGGCTCCTCCAACCGATCGGTTCGCCTAGTCTTCGTGCATCTCGTCATGTCCGCCACCCGCTCATCTCACTCCTCGAACTGGTCATCAACCGATCGGTTCACTCCTTGAACCGACCGTCTGGAACGTCAACCGATCGGTTCACTCCTTGAACCGATCGTCTGAGCAGTCGTCTTGATGTCCGCTGGTCTTTAACATAACAGGAAATAAAAAATCTATCCTATTTATTACATTGCTTTAAAAGGAAACCCCGAGTTACATTCGGGGGGAGCAAAGGTAGGAAAGAATCTCGAATTATTTTGAGTTACATCAGGAATAAGAGAGGGAAGATCGGTGCGCAGACCGAGATGCAAGCAACCACACACAACCAATCACAGATAGGGGTTTATAGGCCATAATCATGCTACATACATCCACCACAAAACTCGTTTAAGGGTGACGCGTATCGAGTGCATTAATAATACATATCATATATGTAATTAGGGATTTGTGGATTTAAGATTGGACATGCATAAAGCCGATATTATTCACATCATATGCAATAAATAAAGGCAACAAACCAAAATCGATCATATTGATATTCCTAAAATATAGAACAGCTGACGTGGCTCTGATACCACTGTTGGGTTTTAGGGGAGACAGAGAAGGCAGCGGAAACAAAAATTTTCTCCCCCAACCCATACCGAGGAAACGCGTCAACGTCTATATAATAGGAAAGGATGGTTTGTGGAATCATACCTTGTCCCAAGGCTTGCTCGGCGACAATACCTCGCGCAATGCGCGGTCTTCAACTCCAGACTTCGACGGCGTCTGTGCAGCTCCTGGTCGCACCGAGACTTACAACTCCTACTCGAACTGGACTGTCGGATGACAGTTGTCCTCCTAAGCGGCAGTGTCCTCCCGCCTCTGTAGTAGTCCACACGGACCACCTGGAACTCCACTCTCCTTGTCCCACAAGGAAGTGGAAGGATTCGCACCCTCCTGTTGATGTACTAGTCGCCAACACGCTCTCCTGCCTCCTGTTGCAACTGCAGTTGTCCTTCCCTTGCTGCACCTCCCTTTTGCGGGAAGCACTTGCTCGGGCTCTCTCACGGTTACCAAAACCAGAGAGAATGACAACTTGCAGAGCAACTGGTTGCACTGAGCTGTACTAAGAAGCCCCCAAATACCCCCTATATATATAGGAGAGTCATGGGACAGGGTTCTCCATCCCAGGCAATGCGGGACTAATGCAGGAGTAGAAGGGTTCGAGAATTTTCCACAAAAAGCAACCGGTTCGCAACTTGAAATGATCGGTTCATAACTGAATCGATCGGTTCGGCCATTGAGCCGATCGGTTGGACTTGAGCCGACCGTTTGGGGCACTCCAACCGATCGGTTGGTGCCCTGAACCGATCGGTTCATGGTCCTAATCCGGCTCAAAAAGACTTTCCTTGTTTCTTTCCCAATTGGTATCGAATACCAATATTATTCCCAATCGAATTGGGCAATTTGAAACCAAAGGAAAATTATTTCCGACATGACTTTTCCCAACTGGTCGGTTGCTCCAGTTGAGTCGATCGGTTCAACCCTTGAACCGGTCATTTCAACCCTTGAACCGGTCGTTTCAACCTGGGCATGAGCCGATCGGCCTGGACACTCCAGCCGACCGGTTCAAGAACCTCATCCGACCGGTTCATCACATGAACCGATCGATTGGGAGCACAGGTTGGGCAAAATCAGTCAATTGCGATTTCAATCAATCCAATACTCCAATCAATGCGTCGAACACCTTGAACCATACGATATTGAGCTATCGACTGATTGAGTGTTTAATTGAACTACTAAACTCCTTTAGTAATCAATCTAAACATTGCTTTGTGGACAAAACTCCTCTTCTAGGTTAAATCCTATGTGTGTGACCCTGCAGGTCCATTTCACGTTGGCAGTGAAAGTCCATAACACTTATGACTTCACAAGCAAAGAGTGGTGCCTAGTCACACATCAGTGCTACCCAAGTGAAAGTAGAAAGTTGGAGAACAACTTTCATCCTACAATCCGTGAATGGTGTTACAACGAATGTATAATTCCTTTGTCACTGATATCCCGAATGAACTCGAGGCATGGAACATTCATCCTGTCAACGTTCATTCACTTCCTTGATCTCAGAGTAGACTGGAAGAGATATGTATGACATCAGTATCACATACTGATTCACACATGCGTGCACGCCTTTCTCAATCCTACTCATCAAGTGGCCATGGATATCAAACTCCCTCGGGAGAGACAAATCCCATATCTATCACTCACCCCTCAAAAGCCCCATGTGTCAAAGCCACCCAATCATCACCTTTATAACAACCCATGTTTCAGGACTGCGTTTGATGATGTCACAGTGTGCCCAACGACATGTGTTGAGTGTAGTGATTTTAGGTCTATGAATCACACTCACCACCATCACTTTGAGTATTGACTGTGACTACCATCTCATGGTTCCATGTGTCAAACTCACGGTGGGTCTGTCCGGTACACTTGTTCTCTAACAAGTACCTATGTGTTTGGTTTGATATCTCTATATCATGACTAATGAGATTATGTCATCAACCAACACCACAATCTAGTTTTGTGTGTCATTGTTGTCTATCTACCTTCCACAATGACATCCGACAAGGGACATAACAAGAATGTACAAACTCTTAGCATCCGTATGATCTCATCGTTCAGGTCCTCAATCTGAAAGCATACGTCATTGAGTTATGTCATTCTTTAGATATTCAATCTGTTCTATCACTATCTCATATGACTGAACCAGAATGAATTGGAAGCTTGCCTTTGATGTTTATCAAATCAATCTTATTGTATCCCACCAATCATCCCATGATTGGCTCTCAGGGCATACATACCAACAGTGATTACAAACATCAACTATCCTATTATCTGTACAAGGCAAGATACAAAACTCTCGAGGCATTAAGCCAAACTCTCAGATCTACTTTAAACACATGCTGACTCCTAGGACGTGAGAGTACAGAGACGACACATAGGACAATCTATCTACAAGGCTTGACAAATAGTGTCTCCACCTGAGGATCACTGGTGTCCCTGATGTTGTTGTTGCTGCTGTTGTTGTTGCTCACCCACTGACGGGATCCTTCGTCCTCGACGTCTACCTTAAAAGTCGAATCCCACGGGGGTGAGACAATTTGAATAATTGTCCCAGCGAGAGTTATAACTCTCTGCCAGAAGCTTTGTTATTGCAATAATGGAATAACATTGAGCAGTAACACTATAATTATTCAACAGCAGGTAAAACATTGTATAAGCTACGTAAAGCAACATTCTTTTAGCAACCATTTCAATTATAACTAAATTGAATAACAAGACAAATCTCAATAAGGAATATGAAGAACATGTATACTAGTTATTCAACTAGAACATTATAAACTAGGTATCATCAATCATTGTTTCTCATAGTTCAACCTAAGCAGTAATGCTACACAGCTGATTATGTTTTTCAAACATTGTTATGCCCTGAGGAGATGAGTTACACCTCTCATACTGCAACTGACCATTAAAAAATCACAATCGATACCATACATAGGTCATCAGAAGAGCCATATTCCTATGACCATATCCTCCTCAGTCAGTGTGAGGATCAACATGCAGGACATCGTGTGTCTCTGCTATAATAGCTTTCTAGGGTATTCTGGCAACTTTGCTATTAGAGTTATAGTGGCATGTTGTACTCTCTTTGCCATCGAGGGATTTCTTATTTATCTCTCATTGATGTGGCATTAACAACATCATCGAGAGATTAGTGATACATAATCCCGACATAAACATATAATGAAGGATTGAGAGATTAAAAGTACATCTCACATCAAATCCTACATTAGGATGTAAGGATATTCGCGTCCATAACCCCCACATACTCAAAAGTATGCTCTCGAGAAGTTCCCTTAGGAAAACCTATTTCACCATCATTTAACTTCTGACAATGATGGATCTATGGTCAGAGCTCTACATGATATCATTATACTTGATTATTTAAGTACATTATGTCATTCTTTTAGCATCAGGCATGTTTTTAAACATAAACCATTAAAACAATTGCTATAAAGAAAGAGTACTAATTGTATCAAGTTCATTTCACATCCAGTTATCATTGGGATGTCAATCCCTAACCATCTCATCATTATGATTCAGGAACATGGTTGTTGAAACCCTTAGATTATCAAAACACTTGTTACCAAGTAACATATCATTATTAAGTCATTTAACATCATGACCTTGATTGTAACAATGCATATATTTCTCATGGCCATCATAGCCTATGAATCTTATATGTTACCTCTCACTAGGCAACTTAACATATCATCACTTTCAAAGCTTATAAAGTGCTTTAATAAATATGACATCATAGCCCTTACTTGACTATGTTCACCATTTCATGAAAGCCTGCATAATTAATACATTTGATAATAAGCAATTTATCTCTATATCAACATATTGCAAAATAAAGATAACCTTTCAATTCAAGGGTTGTACCACTATGCCCTTAATAGGGTTAGGTTTTCCTTATTCAATTCAATTAGGGTTATTCAACCCCGTTACCTTAATTAGGAATAGTGATTCCTTATTTCATACTTCAATCATAGAGTTTCATGCTTAAAAGCATAACCCAGAATTAGGGTTTACTGTTCATATCATCGCATCACCCTAGATTAGAGTTTACTATTCACGTTACATCACATTACCCTAGATTAGGGTTTACTATTCATATTACATCACATTACCCTAGATTAGGGTTTACTATTCATATTACATCACATTACCCTAGATTAGGGTTTACTATTCACATTATATTGAATTAAGGTCATACCAACATCATGTATGAGGATTACTTCCATTAATGCCCTCAAATTAGGTTAAGATTCATTAACCATCATAATTAGGATTTCCATGATCTCACTATGAAGGATCATACCCTAATTAGGTACATTCATACATATTGGAAGCTTGTTACTTGATTCTCATTTATATGAGGAGTCTTCTCTCTCCTCTTGCTATTAGGAGATGTTTACATCACTCTTGATTAGGTTAAGTTAAATCAACACTGACATCATGGGTTGTGTCATTACTATTGTGATCATTAAGATTCACCTGATCAAAGGGTATAGGTTACTCTATCCCATCAAGGGTACTTTTGTAATGTTCACCATTGATCATAACATGCATTAATCCATTAATTTCTTGACCCCTTAATCACTTTAGGTATCTTTAGGGTTTAGATTAATCAACTACTAAACCATCTTGACCACTAAGGCATCAAATGATCTTGACCTTTTTAGACCTCAAACGGTCTTGCACGATAACCCCCCAAATGGTCTTGAACAAACCTTGAAACCATTTCGTAGTGTTGAACATTTGGTTTTGTTGACTTTGAAACCATTTGGTAAAGTGCACACTCAAAACCATTTGGTCATGAAGACCGTTTGGTAATGAAGACCTTTGGGACAAGTTGACTTTGAAACTGCATGGACACAATCGTTCTTGAAACCGCATGAGCATCGTTTGGTCCCAAACAGTTTGGGATCGTTTGGTCCCAAATGGTCTTGAGACCGTTTGGACTCAAACGGACTTGAGATCGTTTGGTCGAAACCACCTCAAAACTGCATGGACCAAAAAGTGTCTCAACCACTTCAACTGAGTTAGGGTTTCCAAGGTTGAACCCCTCCATCGTTCATGCACTTGTTAGCCACTTATCAATTGAGTCAATTAGGTCAACCCTCAATTGATTTGACCCTCAATTAACCCTCAAATGATCACCAATTAGGGCTTGGATCAATTGAATTAGGGTTTTGGATCGATCACCCTTCAACAAGTATCAACATGAGTCTAATTGATGTTGAACCCATTGAACCATCATTCGATTTGCTCATGACCTGACCCCAAACAGTCTTGGGATCATTTGGATGACCTCCAAATGGTCTTGAGACCATTTTCTCAAGTCAACACCAAAATCTAACTCAACCTATTAAGGTTTGTCTCATTGATTTGATCATTAGGTCACTAATCAATTATACTTCAACTTGCTATCCTTAGATTTCCAATCACTTGACCATCATCCACCCTAGACCTCCAAACGGTCTTGGGTGACAGCCAAACGGTCTTGGGATCGTTTGGACATCCTCCAAACGGTCTTTAGACCGTTTTCCCATTATTTCATAAAAAACCAAGTCATTCTCTTAAGGGTTGAACCCTAGATTTGGTCACCAAATCAACACTTAATTGCTCAACAACTTGATATCATTGGACCCTCAATTGGTCAACCCCACTTAACCCTAGACCTCCAAACGGTCTTGGGTGATCACCAAATGGTCTTGAGACCGTTTGGGTGATTCCCAAATTGTTTTGAAACCGTTTGGGTCACTCAACCCAAACTTCAAGATGATTGTATTATTGAAATCGGCAACTAACCCGATTAGGGTTTAGGTGATTGATGTGCCTTCAATTGGTGATTTACTTGGAATTACTTGATGATTTTTGGTGGGTGATTAGTCCATAATGTTTAGAACAGACCTCCAAATGGTCAATGCCTGGTCAACACATCGAAACGGTCTTGGACCATTTTCTTCCATGTGTTCTTGGTTGAAACCTTTTTCTTTCAAACGGTTTGAAACCGTTTGCTCCCAAAGAGTTTGGGAAACCATTTGCAAAAGTTGGGAGACCGTTTGCTAAAGCAAGATTTAGGAAAAACATAGATATTAACATCATCATCTTCTACCTCAAGAACAGGGGATGTTCTTCATAGAAACTCTTGCAAGAACCAACAAAGATGTCTAAGGAAGAAGAATAAGCAACGATTCTAGGAAAGAAGGATGCAAAAGCAAAGCTTAAGAGTTAGAGTGATAAAACCCGCCTCTAGGACTGATCCATAGCTCCAAGATTCGTAGCTTTAATGGTGGATGAAGCTCCAAAGGTTGTCCAAGGTCTGTTCTTCAAGATTTGGATGGAGAAGATGGCTAGAAAGAAGAGTTGTGTAACGAAAACTACTAAACCAACCTTGTATTAGGGTTTCCTCCAAGAATTCGAGATAGGTGATGATCAAAGCTTACCCAAACCAGCTTGGTAGTCCTCCTCTGCTCCTGAGCTTCTCCTTAGTCGGCCAAAGCAAGAAGATGAGAAAAGAAACTAAGGGAAACATTCCCTTGCTTTGTGGAAAAAGGGTGCTTATATATTTTTGGATATTTTCAAGGCAAAGAAAAGATAGTTATTTATTTTATTTCTTAAACCCATACACTCATGCTCACTCCACCCATGGCAAGACATTTGGGAAAAGATTAAATCTTCTCCTTCCTCTGTGCAGAAAGGGCCAATCAATAAACATGCTATCAACATACCTAGTTACAAGATTGACCCATGGCTGATCAAGTTGGTCAAGTCATAGGCTTTCCATGTGATAAATAATGAAGACCCAGTTGCCCACATAAGAACCTTTGTGGAACACTGTGATATGGTGAAAGTGGATAGATTTCCATAAGAGGCAATTTATCTAAAATTGTTTCCATCTTCTCTAGCAGGAAACGCAAGGGAATGGCTTAACAAGCTTGATGATGAATATGTGGAATCATGGGACATGATGATTGAAGTTTTGTTTGAATGATATTTCCCAACCAAGAAGATAAATGATCTTGTGAGGAGGATTCATAATTTCAAACAGCAAGCAGGTGAAACATACTTAGAGACTTGGGAGCGGTTCAATATTATGCTGCGGAAATACCCACATCATGGGCTGGATCTAGAAACTTAGGCAAAGATCTTTTATTTTGCCATTAATGAACATGAAAGGAGTAATTTGGACTCAGCAGGGACAAGTTTCTTTCTGAACAGTAAAAGGCTCAATGTGTAGAAAAATTTTAAAGAACATGGAAAAGAAGCAATCCGAGGGTGAAAGAGATGCACCAGAGCAGGTCAAAATCATAGGGGAATCCAAGGCAATCAAAGAATTAAATGAGAAGATGGACCTGGTAGCAAAGAGGCTGCTAGCAAAAGATGATGAAGGATCTAATGATGAGGCACAGGCTAAGTTCATGCATCAATAGTAGGGCTACATGAATAATGATTATTCATGGAGAAAGGACAAGAAATTCTCCTGGAAGGATCCAAATAACTTTTTGTAGGATCTGGATCAGAAGCCACAACCCAGTGCAGAAGATAAGACTAATTAATTGCTCAACCATGTGATAAAGCAAAATCAAGAGTTGATGAGCACTTTCGGCAAACAAATTAAATCTTAAGGAGAATTTATGAACCAATTTGGTCAGACTTTGAGAGTCATGGGGCACATATGAGGACGCTTGAGACGTCTATTGCATAGATGGCAGGCGAAATTACAACTTTGAAAAGGCCAGCACAACAGGGTTTTCCAGGAAATACTGATGTTCTAGGAGGAAACCACCAAGCCAAAGCAATTTTGTTGAGGAGTGGAAAGAAAATTTTAAACTCCAAGGCCGATGAACCAAGCACACCACAACCAGAAGCTATAGGTGAGGCCACACAGGATGTCGTAGTCACAGAGACAATGGAGGATGAAGTAGAGAAGGCCATAGAGGATCCCGCGACAGAGAAAGAGATAGAGAAGAGGACGCCTTATGTGCCACCACATCATAGGGAACAGACCGTCCTAGTTCCTTATCCAAATAGTCTAAAAGCAAAGAAGGTGGATGCACAGTTCAAGAAGTTCCTGGATGGATTTAGGAAACTTTCGGTCAACATTCCTTTACTAAAGGCCATTGAGTAGATACCCACCTATGGTAAATTCTTGAAGGATATAATTACCAAGAAGAGAAAGATTCCTGACACAGAGGTGGTAGTGCTTAAGGAGCCAGTCAGCGCCCTTATTTTGGGAAAATTGCCACCAAAGCGACAAAATATGGGTTGTTTCAATATTTCATGCTACATTGGAAAGGTGAAATTTGGAGAAGCACTATGTGACTCGGGAGTGAGCATCAATTTTATGCCTCTATCCACTTTCAAGAAACTTGGTCTTAAAGAATCCCAAAAGAGTAACATGACAATCCAACTTGCAGATAATTCCGTTGTAAGGCCTTATGGGATTTTTGAGGATGTTCTGGTCAAAGTGGATAGATTTGTATTTCCAGCAGATTTTGTGGTGATGGAAATGCTAGATGAGCACAGAAATGAGTTTCTTTTAGTTAGACCCTTCTAGGTTATAGCTGACATGATTCTGGAAATGGGTATATGTCAGTTGACCATGGGCACAACATATGATAGATTTGAAATCAAGATGCCATCTGACTCACAATCATCACAGGAGCAAGGACAATGTAGAAAAATTAGACACTTTGACAACAACGTTTCCATTTGTTTAGGGAAACCATTTGTTGATATGGCTCACTTCATGACAAAGGTACATAAGGGAACACTTGTTGTGGACATCATGGAACAAACAAAGGTAGTTTCTCTTATTAAAGTTGTGGGTTATCCCAATGATGAAGAAGAGGAAGTCCCACTGTGACGACCCCGATTTCTACACACTTTCCTTAGTGACATATACAGATATGCGTGCACTCATATCTATAAATGTCAAAAGGGAAAATAATAGAAATCAAGATAACCAACTAAAATCAGAGATAAGCCAAGATCAAGTTCACATCATAGCAAATAGCCACACGACATTTCATTCAACAATGTAAGATAAAGTCATACATATTGATATAGGAGAAAGAAGAAGAATAAGTCTATCATTATTACATTGGATCTCAATCATCCTCAACATAAGCTAGGGAAAGAAATAACTAGCATCTATCAAGAAAGAGATAAGAGGAAAAGGTCTAGCTAATAAATCCTCCATTCTTATTAATTGTGCCTTCAGGTACTTTGAATATGCATTGCACTTTGATCATCATTTGTTCCTTGCACCTAGAAAATACGAGAAACAAATACATCAACAAAGTTGGTACGTGGAGTAAAATCTATACTATGCTGGTATATAAAATACTCAAAATTGAAGAAAGAGAAAGAAAACATTATCTAAAGGCAGAAAATCAGGTAATCTCAAATTATTAGCCTCATTTATGGTGAACATGCATTACTATGGTGGACTTAGCACATAATTACATAAATAGTGGGCCCTTCCCCGTGTACCTTGCACTCTAGGGATCTCCCCGTATACCATGTACTCTAGGGAGGTGCTAGTCAACATTAAAGCTTTCCCTCTCTAATAGGGAGTTTAATGAACACCACTAGTAACTACATTTCACTTATATTCATTTATGTTCATTTATGTTCAAGGCGGTAAATCATCAATTAATCATATATTCACATCCATCAATGTATATCAATTTCATGCAAACAATTACATATACTTAACATCCAGCAAAACTAGTCATATAATTATATCCACGTACCTTTAATTCTCAGATATGGATTCCACAAGTCCTAATTTAGGAGAAGATAATAGATCACCCTGAAATATAAACAAAACCCTAAGTTACCATGGATTCTCATTATTCCGCATTAGGGTTTCTTATTAGGGTTTAGGTCATTTGGGATATCATTTTTTTTTATACATGTGATTCGAGAGGTCAGAGTTGGTTCTTAGGTCAGGGTTAACCAAAGTCATTCAAGGCAATTAATTGTAGGACATAGAATTGTATAAGGTATACATTATGAGAAGTGGAAACTCGAAATTAGGGTTTTTCATCATTATTGGATCAACTATTCTCCTTAAATAGGTTTTTCGAGTATCATGATGACCAAGGTCATAATTAGGGTTTAATGTGTTCCCAAGATAGGATAAAATCAGTTAGAACCATTATATCACAAAGCAATGTACTAAACAATCATTAGTGAGTGTAGGCCATATTTTTAGATAGGGATCGGTTCTAGGTCCTGGAATGATTTTATTTAAATAGATTATATTTTTCTGATGAAAATGGTGTATTTATTCGATGTTTTCTGATAATCCTACCATTTTCTAGAGTTTTCCTAAGATCTGACCAATCAGGAAATTTTAAAGAAATGAAACGAAAAAAAAAAAGAATTTGCGAATTCTGCCTCGCGGATCATGCGAGGGATCCGATCAGCCGGACCCTCTCACTGACCTGCGAGCGAGTGCTCATCCAGAGAGATCAGGGTGGGGTAAAAAGATGTGACAGTCCCTTATGGGGTTTGCTTAGAATGATGACGGGTCAGGGCAGGTTAGTAATCCTGCCCTTTCAATTGTTTCCCTTGCACGCAATGGTAGCAGGTTGATCAGTCAACAAGGAAGAAGAGGGGTGGAGAAACCCAGGCTGGCTAGAAGGTGTCTGGGGGTGTGAGAATGGGCGGGTCATGTCCGTGGGGTCGTTCTGAGTTCAACGAACCAAAGGAGCTCGCCGGAGGTTGGCTACAGCCATGGTTACGATGGCAAGAGACTCTGAAAATGGGAAAAAAGGGTTCTAAGGGTTTACCTGCCCTCCGACTAGATTGAGGGGTCACGAAGGTCCGCGTGAGGTTCGTGAAGCTCTAAGTCCACTCCCAGTTGTTCGACGCGCCCTGGACCTCGCCGGCGATGGTGGCTTTAAGCTCAGCTGTGGTAGCTAGTCGACTCAGGATTCTGGATCTTCGCGACTCCAAGTGAGGGTGGCGTTCGACTTGTCAGGGTCCCGAGATGGTGCGATCGCTCACAATTGGATGGAGGAGCCTACCAGAGTGAGAGGGAGGTCGGGGAGCAGGTGAGCAGGGGTGATCGAGGTGAGGGAGGTAGGGTTGATCTCAATAGCAATTAAGGTGTTGGTGCGACTAAAGAGACGGTGGAGGAGCTACTGGGATCCTTAAGTAGGCGTGGGGGTGCTAGGAAGGAGAGCCCTAAATGCGGCTGCCTCTGCCACAGAGAGATGCGAGGACTCGGGAGGTCGTTCTCCCTGATCCGGGGGAGACAGATGACGTGGTATGGATCATTGGGTGCGGTTTGAGGAGAGGAGTTAGTCCTCCAAAGATCTCGCGAGGAGGAGGTAGGATCTGGGCGCGAGGGCCGTTGGAGGTGTTGCACGTTCAGCTGCCTGGCGAGGACCGGGTCTATCGGAGGTTGGAGATGACTTGGCAGTCGTCGGATCACGCGGGTTCGGTGATCGGCCGATCCGAGGGTGGAGATTACTCCCCTTTTAAAAAGAGTCGTGCCCAAGCCTACAACAAGGCTGTGTGACATATAAATGTCAAATTAAATCGCAGACCTTAGTCCTAGGCTAGATTAGGTAACATTATACACCAAAATTTCAAAAGTAAATAACTCCAAATTGGTAAGTCCAATTGAAATGAGATTTTAGGCATAGCTTTATAATGCTATGATTTAGCTATGGTGCAAATTTAGAGTCCCAATTCGATTATTGAATATGTCAATTGACTAAAAGTCATGATACTTGTATTATTGACTTTATGTACCATTATGGATGGTCTTAAGTGAAATTGATAATCCATTTAATCAAATTATTGAGAGATATGATTAAGGGCATAAATGGAACAATTAAAATGGTAAGAGAGAGGAATTAAATAATAATAATATATGTAAAAACTCACTCTGTCACATTCTCCCCTCCTTTTAAGAATTTCGTCCCCAAAATACAAGCATCATGAAAAAGGTATGGATACTTCTTGTCAACCTCGGTGTTTAGTTCCCAAGTGGCATCTGTCTCATCATGGTGGCTCCAGAGAACTTTCACCATTTCAATATGACGATTATTGCGAAGCTCCTTTGACTTGAAGTCGAGAATTCTGACTAGGGATTCAGCATATGATAGATCATCTTTCAATTCGAGAGGCTCATGATTCAAGATATGACTGGAATATTTGCCATAGGGCTTCAGATTAGATACATGAAACACATTATGCATGGAACTATACTGGGGTGGCAAGGCAAGGCGGTAGGCACATTCACCAACCCTTTCTAGAATCTCAAAGGGTCCAACATAACGAGGACTGAGCTTTCCCTTGTTCTTGGCCAAAGCTCGAATAGGTCGGATCTTCAAAAAGACATGATCGCCCTCCTTGAACTGACGTTCCTTTCTGTGAGCATCTGCATACGATTTTTGTCTGTCCTGTGCTCGCTTCATCCTCTGTCTAATTAGAGCAACCTTATCAGTATATAACTGCATCTCCTCGGATTTGATCAGGGTACGCTGTCCGACATCATCCCAGTGTAAAGGTGATCTGCAAGGTCGGCCATAAAGAGCTTCATAGGGAGGCATCCCAATGCTTGCCTGATAACTGTTATTATAGGAAAACTCAGCTAAAGGCAAGTAATAGTCCCATTTGCCTTCCCAATCGAGGACACAAGCTCACAGAAGATCCTCTAGAATCTGTACTGTACGCTCTGACTGCCCGTCTATTTGCGGATGGTAGGCTGTACTGAAGTTCAACTTGGTGCCCAATTCCTCTTGAACCTGCTTCCACAGCTTTGACGTGAACTTCGGGTCCCTGTCTGAGACAATAGACGCTGGAACTCCATGCAGACGTACTATCTCCCGTATGTAGAGGTCAGCCAACTCAGAAACCCTTGCAGTAGTCTTCACAGGAAGAAAATGAGTTGATTTGGTGAGACGATCCACTATGACCCATGCAACGTCGTATCCCTTCCTGGTCCTAGGTAACCCCACCACGAAATCCATGGTGATGTGTTCCCATTTCCATTCCGGAATCTCAAGGGATTTTAGTAAACCGCCTGGCCTCTGATGTTCCACTTTGATCCTCTAACATGTCAGACACCTGGACATGAAATCAGCAATATCACGCTTCATGCCCCTCCACCAAAACTGACATTGTAGGTCTTTGTACATCTTTGTCGTGCCTGGATGAACTGTGTACTTGGACCCATGTGCCTCATTTAGGATTGATGTATTTACAGTTGACTGCTCAGGAACCCACATACGATTCTTGTAACGGAGACCACCATCAAGACCCACAGACAGATGTGTTTGCGGCTTAGTCAGGAGAGAAGATAGCTCTGCAAGATCAGGACTAGCCTTTTGTGCCTCAAGAAGTTCGAAATGCAGGTTGGACGTGATGGAAATGTTATTAACATGCACACGATCAGACAGAAACTGCGGTTTCCAGCCCACTAGATCCTCCATGTTCCTCCATTCAGGGACGGAAAGAGATGCACATACTGCCCTTTTTCTGCTGATGGCATCAGCGACTACATTTGCCTTACCAGGATGATAGGCAATAGTGAAATCGTAGTCCTTTAGGTATTCGATCCATCGGCGTTGACGCAGATTCAAGTCCTTCTGAGTTAGGATGTACTTCAGGCTCTTGTGATCGGTGAAGATGTCGAATGTTGCCCCGTACAGGTAGTGCCTCCATATCTTGAGGGCATGAATGATTGCAACTAATTCCAAGTCATGGATGGGATAATTAATTTCATTGGGTTTTAGCTGTCTAGACGCAAAGGCCACTACCTTACCATTCTTCTGTAGGACACACCCTAACCCGTTCCTCGAAGCATCAGTGAAAATGACAAATCCTTCATTGCCAGAGGGTAGAACAAGAACAGGAGCCAACGTCAACTTCTGCTTTAACTGCTGGAAACTGGACTCACAAGTGGATGACCAGATGAAGTGCTCATCCTTCCGAGTAAGCTTGGTTAGAGGAAGTGCAACTTTGGAGAAGTTTGGAATAAAACGACGATAGTATCTGGCCAGACCCAGGAAACTCCAAATTTCAGAAGGATTACAGGGAGGTTGCCAATCAAGTACAGCAGAGACTTTAGCGGGATCAACAGATATACTACCTCTAGAAATGACATGCCCAAGAAACATAACCTTATCAATCCAGAACTCACATTTTGAAAGTTTGCCATAAAACTTCTGGGTTCGAAGAATGTCGAGGACTGCTCGCAAGTGTTCCCGATGTTTTTCCATAGAATCAGAATAGATCAGGATATCATCAATGAAGGCGACCACGAATTCATCAAGATAGGGTTGGAAGACCTTGCTCATCAGATTCATAAATACACCTGGTGCATTGGTCAACCCGAATGGCATCACCAGAAATTCGTAATTCCCATAACGAGTTCGAAAAGCAATTTTAGAAATATCAGAATCCTTGATTTTAAGTTGATGGTATCCAGAATGGAGATCAATCTTTGAGAAAACTTTAGCAGTACAAAGCTGGTCAAAGAGATCATCAATTCTAGGAAGGGGATACTTGTTTTTAATAGTGGCTTGGTTCAACATGCGGTAGTCAATACACATACGCATAGAACCATCTTTCTTTTTAACAAAGAGAACAGGAGCTCCCCAAGGGGAAACACTAGGATGAATGAAACCTTTGTCGAGAAGTTCTTGCAACTACTTCTTCAACTCCATAAGCTCAGTAGGTGCCATCCTATACGGTGCCCTAGAAATCAGAGTGGTTCTAGGAAGAAGATCTATGGAGAACTCAATGTCTCTATTTGGAGGCAGCCTAGGAAGCTCCTCCGGAAAAACATCAGGGAAGTCACGTACCACCTCCAGACTTTCTACAGGTCCACTACTAGGACTGGTCTCTGAGACTAATGCGAGGAAGACTTTACATCCTTTAGAGATGAGCTTTTTAGCTTTAAGAGAGGAGATTATAATATTATAACAGAATCTGCTTCCCTTAGGGATTTTCACAGGATAAGAATGAGGTTGAGAGAGGACCACCGTCTTGTTTCTACAATCAATGTGAGCATGGTATGTGTAAAGCCAGTCCATACCAAGTATAACATCAAAGTCTTCCATAGTTAAGAGAATGAATTCAAAGGGCATATCATGATTTTCATATTTGAGAGAGAGTTCATTAGTTTTCTGCAAGGTTGTGAGTATTTTGCCGCTCGGAGTAGACACGTCTAGAACATATCCCAAATCCCTTATGTGAAGATTTAATATGGATGCCAGAGTTCGAGAAATAAAAGTATTTGTAGATCCCGAGTCAAATAAAGCCTTAACAGGATGACCATTTAATAATACAGTGCCTACATAAGGTAATCAAATTATGAATAATTGCAGGCTTGAATAAGATATTGAATTTAAAGAAATTAGGTTACCTTCACAGAGCTGGTTTAGATTTGCCTTGGCCTCTTCTGCACTTACTGCAAATACCCTGCCATTGCGGTGTCCCTGAGGCTGCGGAGCACCACCCGCAGGATTGCCAAAGATGGAGGGAGTGGGACACTTGGCGACGAAATGACCCTCCTTTTTGTAGTTATAACAAACTGGCTTGGTGTGGCAGCATACTCCACCATGGTTTCGTCCGCAAGTCTTGCACTTTGGGTGGACAATCTTCTGTTGGTTTCGATTGTGCTTCTGTCCTCCTTTTCCTGAACCTCCTCCTTTCCCTGATCCCTTGTTGTTATGGCCTAGGTGGAACTTCTTAAACTCATCCTCTTCAGTTGTGGTTAACCCTAAGTATCCAATGCTAGAAGGTTTTTACATGCCCTGCTCTCTCTCCTGCTTGAGGGCCATATCTAGGGCTTTATTTATGCTTCTGGGGCGAGAGGCTATGACTAGGGTTTTTAGGTGGGCAGAAAGGCAGTCAACATAGTGTTCAGTAAGACGGTCTTCAGTCCTGATGGGTGCATAACGCTCCAGAAGCCTAAACTTTCAGGTGTAATCAGCTACTGAAAGACTACTCTGGCTTAACTCCATGTACATCTTCTCCTTCCTCTTCCTCTCAGCTATGGGCATAAAACGATCTGTGAAGAGGTTTTTAAAGGCTTCCCACTCCATGTTGTTTATTTCCTCACCTCTATTCCCACCATAATTCTCCCACTAGATTTTTTCCCCTCCCTTAAGCATATGGGTGGCGAACCTAACCTTCTTCTCATTAGGTACTTCTAGGGTATGAAAACCATTCTCTACGGTCAAAATCCAGGCTTCAGCCTTATCCATAACCTCCAGTTGATCCTCTCCCCAAAAGGAATCAAGGTTTAGTTTAATAAAGTCTATCACTGTCACTTCTTTCTTCCTAGATGAGCTAGGTTCTGGGGTTCCTTTTGTGGCGAGGGTTTCCATAAAATCTAAAAGGATTTTCTTCTGTTCTTCCCACCTTTCCTTGGCCTCAGCATTGGGATCAGGTACTTCAGAGGGTTCATGTTCTTTTCTTTTCTTAGAGGATGATTCCCCTGAACTGCGAGTCTTAGGAGGCATCCTGAAATTAATTAGGATATATATATTAGATTTATTCCTCAACACATTTTTTTCCGTCATTATCATTATGATATTTTATTATTCTCCCATAGTATTTATTAATGTTCTTGATGTTACAGTTTATGGAGGATACCTTAAAGTCCTTATAAGTCGGTCCTTAAGACTTTCTAAATAGAGAGAATCTTTCCTAATCTTATATCATAAAGATGAATGGAAGAACAATTTCCAAAATTTTCATATAAGAGGGAAAATATTCCTATAGAAAAGAGGAGAGGGAATTTCTATAGATGAGAAGGATCCTAATTTAATGTATGTCCAATAAGTAAGGAACATTTAGGGAATCAGCCAGGTAGACTCACACTGCCTTATAGGTAGCCTCGTGATTGCCAAGCAAAGTGGCTCGGAGACTTTAGCCAGACCTTAGGCAGATGCTATCCTAGTCACCTCCACCCTTCAAGTCCCTAACTAAAGGACTACCCTAGACTCATAATAGGGTGAATGAAAGTCATGTGACTATGAGGTGTGAACATTGGCTCTGATACCAACTGTGATGACCCCGATTTCTACACACTTTCCTTAGTGACATATACAGATATGCGTGCACTCATATCTATAAATGTCAAAAGGGAAAATAATAGAAATCAAGATAACCAACTAAAATCAGAGATAAGCCAAGATCAAGTTCACATCATAGCAAATAGCCACACGACATTTCATTCAACAATGTAAGATAAAGTCATACATATTGATATAGGAGAAAGAAGAAGAATAAGTCTATCATTATTACATTGGATCTCAATCATCCTCAACATAAGCTAGGGAAAGAAATAACTAGCATCTATCAAGAAAGAGATAAGAGGAAAAGGTCTAGCTAATAAATCCTCCATTCTTATTAATTGTGCCTTCAGGTACTTTGAATATGCATTGCACTTTGATCATCATTTGTTCCTTGAACCTAGAAAATACGAGAAACAAATGCATCAACAAAGTTGGTACATGGAGTAAAAGATTTACCTTGCTGGTATATAAAATACTCAAAATTGAAGAAAGAGAAAGAAAACATTATCTAAAGGCAGAAAATCAGGTAATCCCAAATTATTAGCCTCATTTATGGTGAACATGCATTACTATGGTGGACTTAGCACATAATTACATAAATAGTGGGCCCTTCCCCGTGTACCTTGTACTCTAGGGATCTCCCCGTATACCATGTACTCTAGGGAGGTGCTAGTCAACATTAAAGCTTTCCCTCTCTAATAGGGAGTTTAATGAACACCACTAGTAACTACATTTCACTTATATTCATTTATGTTCAAGGCGGTAAATCATCAATTAATCATATATTCACATCCATCAATGTATATGAATTTCATGCAAACAATTACATATACTTAACATCCAGCAAAACTAGTCATATAATTATATCCACATACCTTTAATTTTCAGATCTGGATTCCACAAGTCCTAAGTTAGGAGAAGATAATAGATCACCCTGAAATATAAACAAAACCCTAAGTTACCATGGATTCTCATTATTCCGCATTAGGGTTTCTTATTAGGGTTTAGGTCATTTGGGATATCATTTTTTTTGGATACATGTGATTCTAGAGGTCAGAGTTGGTTCTTAGGTCAGGGTTAACCAAAGTCATTCAAGGCAATTAATTGTAGGACATAGAATTGTATAATGTATACATTATGAGAAGTGGAAACTCAAAATTAGGGTTTTTCATCATTGTTGGATCAACTATTCAACTTAATTAGGTTTTTCTAGTATCATGATGACCAAGGTCATAATTAGGGTTTAATGTGTTCCCAAGACAGGATAAAATCAGTTAGAACCATTATATCACAAAGCAATGTACTAAAAGATCATTAGTGAGTGTAGGCCATATTTTCAGATAGGGATCGGTTCTAGATCCTGGAATGATTTTATTTAAATAGATTATATCTTTCTGATGAAAATGGTGTATTTATTCGATATTTTCTGATAATCCTACCATTTTCTAGAGTTTTCCTAAGATCTGACCAATCAGGAAATTTTAAAGAAATGAAACAAAAAAAAAAAGAGAATTTGCGAATTCTGCCTCCCGGATCATGCGAGGGATCCGATCAGCCAGACCCTCTCACTGACCCGTGAGCGAGTGCTCGTCTAGAGAGTTCAGGGTGGGGTAAAAAGACGTGACTGCCCATTATGGGGTTTGCTTAGAATGATGACGGGTCAGGGCATGTTAGTAATCCTACCCTTTCGATTGTTTCCCTTGAGCGCGATGGTAGCAGGTTGATCAGTCAATAAGGAAGAAGAGGGGTGGAGTAGCCCAGGCTGGCTAGAAGGTGTCTGGGGGTGTGAGAATAGGTGGGTCGCATCCGCGGCGTCATCCTGAGTTCAACGAACCAAAGGAGCTCGCCGGAGGTTGGCTACAACCATGGTTGCGATGGCAAGAGACTCTGAAAACGAGAAAAAAGGGTTCTAAGGGTTTACCTGCCCTATGGCTGGATTGAGAGGTCACGAAGGTCAGCGTGAGGTTTGTGAAGCTCTAAGTCCACTCCCAGCTGTTCGACGCGCCCTGGACCTCGTCGGCGATGGCGGATTTGAGCTCGTCTGTGGTAGCTAGTCGACCCGAGATTCTGGATCTTCACGACTCCAAGTGAGGGTGGCGTTCGACTTGTCAGGGTCCCGAGATGGTGCGATCGCTCACAATTGGACAGAGGAGCCTACCAGAGTGAGAGGGAGGTCGGGGAGTAGGTGAGAAGGGGTGCTCGAGGTGAGGGAGGTAGGGTTGATCTCGATATCAATTAAGGTGTTGGTGCGACGAAAGAGACGGTGGAGGAGCTACTGGGATCCTTAAGTAGGCGTGGGGGTGCTAGGAAGGAGAGCCCTAAATTCGGTTGTCGCTGCCACGGAGAGATGCGAGGACTCGGGAGGTCGTTCTCCCTGATCCGGGGGAGACGGATGACGTGGTATGGATCATTGGGTGCGGTTTGAGGAGAGGAGTTAGTCCTCTAAAGATCTCGCGAGGAGGAGGTAGGATCCGGGCGCGAGGGCCGTTGGAGGAGTTGCACGTTCAGCTGCCTGGTGAGGATCGGGTCTATCGGGGGTTGGAGACGACTTGGCAGTCGTTGGATCATGCGGGTTCGGTGATCGGCCGATCCGAGGGTGGAGATTACTCCCCTTTTAAAAAGAGTCGCGCCCAAGCCTACAACAAGGCTGTGTGACATATAAATGTCAAATTAAATCGCAGACCTTAGTCCTTGGCTAGATTAGGTAACATTATACACCAAAATTTCAAAAGTAAATAACTCCAAATTGGTAAGTCCAATTGAAATGAGATTTTAGGCATAGCTTTATAATGCTATGATTTAGCTATGGTGCAAAATTAGAGTCCCAATTCAATTATTGAATATGTCAATTGACTAAAAGTCATGATACTTGTATTACTGACTTTATGTACCATTATGGATGGTCTTAAGTGAAATTGATAATCCATTTAATCAAATTATTGAGAGAGATGATTAAGGGCATAAATGGAACAATTAAAATGGTAAGAGAGAGGAATTAAATAATAATATATGTAAAAACTCACTCTGTCACATTTCGTCTACTGAGGATGATGGTATAGAAGTCTCCATGCTTGATTCGTACCCACAATTACCTCTTGAAGCTTGCTTGTTCAACATCTTGGATGATTATATGAGAAGCATGTCATTGCAAGAATGGGTGAAGATGTTGTGAGTGTTTCCTTGCTACTATGCCAAGTACTATGAAGAATTAGGACCGCTACCACCACTGCTTCAATCTTCTTTGGTCAGCGCACCAGATTTAGAGCTAAAGACGCTACCCCATCACTAGAAATATGCATTCTTAGATGTTGATTCAAAGCTATCGGTGATCATTTTGACATATCTGAGTGCCGTGGAGGAAGAGTAGTTGATGATTGTGTTGAAGAATCACTGTGGTGCATTCAAGTGGTCGGTTTCTGACATCAAGGGGATCACCCCTACTCTCTGCCAACACAAGATCCAGCTCATTGAAGGAGCCAAACCTGTGATTCAGCCACAACGTTGCCTCCACCCTATCAAGATGGAGGTCATCAAGAAGGAGGTGATCAGGCTTCTCTCTGCAGACATCATCTATGCTATTTTAGATTCTACATGGGTGAGCCCTACGCAGGTGTAACATCTCTGACCTGGGTTATGAACTAACCCTATGTATTTTTCTTAAATATGTAATTAGATGCTTGTGGTTATCTTTTGTAATGTAATTAAGGCTTTTCAGGAACTTATATTTCCATTTCAGTCCTTTTTGTATAATGTTGCAATATTGTTTTGATAAATATGGACTAAAGTGCAAATTACCCAATTAAAGGGGTTAACTTGCAAATTTCACTTGTTGAGATGTTCCTCTAATGTTGAGACATCATAATAATGAATATGATGTAGTGATATGGATTCTCCAAGCTTGAGCACCAAGATATAGCTTGTAGACCAATCCTTGTGCTTTAAAACCTAGTTTTGGTGTAAAGTGCAATTTACCCAAAACTTAGGGTGCAACATGTAAAATATACCATCTAGAGTATCTATCATGTTTCTTGGCATCAAGTAGAGCAAAGAAAATGATAGGGGCGTCTCATTTGAATAATCAAATAAGAAAGATAACCTTATATCTAAATAACCAAGTTTTAAGCAAAATGGCCTTTCATATATATATATATATATATATATATATATATATATATATATATATATATATATATATATATATATATATATATATATATATATATATATATATATATATATATATATATATATATATATATATATATATATATAGCTTATTAAGATATATGGCTCCTTTTCCTTTAACATTGGATAAGAGAGAGGTTTTGCATGTGAAAAGGAGGAAGAAACGTGGCCATGCGTGGAGTGAGCATGAGTGGATGTGGTTAAGAAATAAAACAAAATAACTATCTTTTCTTTGCCTTGAAAATATCCAAAAATATATAAGCACCATTTTTCCACAAATCAAGGGAATGTTTCCCTTAGTTTCTTTTCTCATCTTCTTGCTTTGTCCGACTAAGGAGAATCTCAGGATCAGAGGAGGATGGCCAAGCTAGTTTGGGTAAGCTTTGATCATCACCTAGCTCGAATTCTTGGAGGAAACCATAATACAAGGTTGGTTTAGTAGTTTTCCTTACACAACTCTTCTTTCTAGCCATCTTCTCCATCCAAATCTTGAAGAACGGACCTTGGACAACCTTTGGAGTTTCATCCACCATTAAATCTATGAAGCTTGGTGCTCTGGATTAGTCCTAGAGGCGGGTTTTATAACTCTAACCCTTAAGCTTTGCTTTTGCATCCTTCTTTCCTAGAATTGATTCTTATTCTTCTTCCTTAGACATCTTTGTTGGTTCTTGCAAGTGATTCCGTGAAGAAAAACCCCTGTTCTTGAGGTAGAAGATGATGACGTTAATATCTATGTTTATCCTAAATCTTGCTTTAGCAAATGGTCTCCCAACTTTTGCAAACGGTTTCCCAAACCGTTTGGGAGAAACGTTTTCCCAAACCGTTTGGGAGCAAACGGTTTCAAACCGTTTGAAAGCGAACGATTTCAACCAAGAACGCATGGAAGCAAACGGTCCAAGACCATTTGGATGCGTTGACCAGGAGTTGACCATTTGGAGGTCTGTTGTAAACATTATGGACTAATCACCCACCAAAAATCATCAATTAATTCCAAGTAAATCACCAATTGAAGGCACATCAATCACCTAAACCCTAATCGGGTTAGTTGCTAATTTCAATAATACAATCATCCTGAAGTTTGGGTTGAGTGACCCAAACGGTTTCAAAACCATTTGGGGATCACCCAAATGGTCTCAAGACCATTTGGTGATCACCCAAGACCGTTTGGAGGTCTAGGGTTAAGTGGGGTTGACCAATTGAGGGTCCAATGATATCAAGTTGTTGAGCAATTAAGTGCTGATTTGGTGACCAAATCTAGGGTTCAACCCTTAAGAGAATGACTTGGTTTTTGATGAAATAATGGGAAACGGTCTCAAGACCGTTTGGAGGATTTCCAAATGATCCCAAGACCGTTTGGGGTCACCCAAGACCGTTTGGAGGTCTAGGGTTGACTATGGTCAAGTGATTGGAAATCTAAGGATAGTAAGTTGAAGTATAATTGATTAGTGACCTAATGATCAAATCAATGAGCCAAACCTTAATAGGTTGAGTTATATTTTGGTGTTTACTTGAGAAAACGGTCTCAAGACTGTTTGGAGGTCATCCAAACGATCCCAAGACCATTTGGGGTCAGGTCATGACCAAATTGAATGATGGTTCAATGGGTTCAACATCAATTAGACTCATGTTGATACTTGTTGAAGGGTGATCGATCCCAAACCCTAATTCAATTTATACAAGCCCTAATTGGTGATCAATTTAGGGTCAATTGAGGGTCAAGTTATTTTAAGGTTGACCTAATTGGCTCAATTGATAAGTGGCTAAAAAGTGCATGAATGATTGAGGGGTTCAACCTTGGAAACCCTAACTCAATTAAAGTGGTTGAGACACTTTTTGGTCCATGCGGTTTTGAGATGGTTTGGACCAAATGGTCTCAAGACCGTTTGGGACCAAATGATCCCAAACCATTTGGTGCTCATGCGGTTTCAAGAACGGTTGTGTCCATGTGGTTTCAAAGTCAACATGGCCAAACGGTCTTCATGACCAAACGGTCTTCATGCCCAAATGGTTTTGAGTGTGCAATTTACCAAACGGTTTCAAAGTCAACAAAACCAAACAGTCAACACCACCAAAAGGTTTCAAGGTTTGTTCAAGACCGTTTGGGGGTTTAGTGTGCAAGACTGTTTGAGGTCTAAAAGGGTCAAGATCATTTTATGCCTTAGTGGTCAAATGGTTTAGTAGTTGATTAACCTAAACCTTATAGATACCTAAAGTGATGAAGGGACCAAGTAATTAGTGGATTAAAGCATGTTATGATCAATGGTGAACATTATAAAAGTACCCTTGATGGGATAGAGTAACCTATACCCTTTGATCCGGTGAATCTTAATGACCACAATAGTAATGACACAACCCATGATGTCAGTGTTTATTTGACTTAACCTAATCATGAGTGATGTAAACATCATCTAATAGTAAGAGGACAAAGAAGACTCCTCATATAAATGAGAATCAAGTAACAAACTTCCAATATGTATGAATGTACCTAATTAGGGTATGATCCTTCATACTGAGATCATGGAAACCCTAATTATGATGGTTAATGAATCTTAACCTAATTTGAGGGCATTAATGGAAGTAATCCTCATACATGATGTTGGTATGACCTTAATTCAATATAATGTGAATAGTAAACCCTAATCTAGGGTAATGTGATGTAATGTGAATAGTAAACCCTAAATCTAGGGTAATGTGATGTAATATGAATAGTAAACCCTAATATAGGGTAATGTGATGTAATGTGAATTGTAAACCCTTATATTGGGAGATGTGATGATATGAACAGTAAACCCTAATTTTGGGTTATGCTTTTAAGCATGAAACTCTATGATTGAAGTACGAAATAAGGAATCACTATTCATAATTAAGGTAAAGGGGTTGAATAACCCTAATTGAATTGAATAGGGAAAACCTAACCCTATTAAGGGCATAGTGGTACAACCTTTGAATTGAAAGGTTATCTTTATTTTGCAATATGCTGATATAGAGATAAATTGCCTATTATCAAATGTATTAATTATGCAGGATTTCATGAAATGGTGAACATAGTCAGGTAAGGGCTATGATGTCATATTTATTAAAGCACTTTATAAGCTTTAAAAGTGGTGATATTTTAAGTTGCCTAGTGAAAGGTAACATATGAGATTCATAGGTTGTGATGGCCATGAGAAATATCTGCATTGTTACAATCAAGGTCATGCTGTTAAATGACTTAATAATGATATGTTACTTGGTAACAAGTGTTTTGATAATCTAAGGGTTTGAGCACCCATGTTCTTGAATCATAATGATGAGATGGTTAGGGATTGACATCCCAATGATAACTGGATGTGAATTGAACTTGATACAATTAGTACTCTTTCTTTATAGCAATTGTTTTGCTGTCAAAAAAAAATTATAGAAATTGTTTTAATGGTTTATGTTTACAAACATGCCTAATGCTAAAAGAATGCCATAATGTACTTCAATAATCAAGTATAATGATATCATGTAGAGCCCTGAGCATAGATCCATCATTGTCATAAGTTAAATGATGGTGAAATAGGTTTTCCTAACGGAACTCCTGGAGAGCATACTTTTGAGTATGTGGGGGTTATGGACGCGAATATCCTTACGTCCTAATGTAAGATTTGATGTGAGATGTACTTTTAATCTCTCAATCCTTCATTATATGTTTTTGCCGGGATGATGTATCACTAATCTCCCGATGATGTTATTAATGCCGCATCGATGAGAGATAAACTAGAAATCCCTCGATGGCAAAGAGAGTACAGCATGCCACTGTAACTCTAATAGCGAAGTTGCCAAAATACCCTAGAAAGCTATTATAGTAGAGACACAAGATGTCATGCATGTTGATCCTCACACTGACTGAGGAGGATGAGGTCATAGGAATCTGGCTCTTCTGATGACCTATGTATGGTACCGATTGCGATTTCGGAATGGTCTGTTGGAGTATGAGAGTTGTAACTCATCTCCTCAGGGCATAACAATGTTTGAAAAACATAATCAGCCGTGTAGCATAACTGCTTAGGTTGAACTACGAGAAACAATGATTGATGATACATAGTTTATAATGTTCTAGTTGAATAACTAGTATACATGTTCTTCATATTCCTTATTGAGATTTGCCGTGTTATTCAATTAAGTTATAATTGAAATGATTTCTAAAAGAATGTTGCTTTACTTAGCTTATACAATGTTTTACCTGCTATTGAATAATTATAGTGTTACTTCTCAATGTTATTCCATTATTGAAATAACAAAGCTTATGGCAGAGAGTTATAACTCTCGCTGGGACAATTATTCAAATTGTCTCACCCCCGTGGGATTTGACTTTTTAGGTAGACGTCGAGGACGAAGGAACCCATCAGTGGGTGAGCAACAGCAACAACATCAGGGACAACAGTGATCCTCAAGTGGAGACATTGTCTATCAAGCCTTGTAGATTGATTTTCCTATGTGTCGTCTCTGTACTCTCAGCTCCTAGGAGTCAGTAGGTGTTTAAAGTAAATCTGAGATTTTGGCTTAATGCCTTGAGATTTTTGTATCTTGCCTTGTACAGATTATAGGGCAGTTGATGTTTGTAATTACTCGAGATGTGATTTTACAGAGATGTAATGATGGATCAGTTTGTAAAAAACTTATCTTGTTTCTTTATGAAAGAGTTTTACCGTTTGTAGATCTCTTTAAAAAAAGTTTTAATTTTTAGTGATTTTCAATAATTTTGCTGCTAGTTAATTGCTTCTGCATTCGTTGATCTTGTTTTCCTGAGATATGTTGTCACAGTAGGTAGTTCCTAAAAAGGGGGGAATCACAATAACTCAAAATCTTTCGAATGAGCCTGTCACCACCCAATTGGTGACCGTGTGGCGTTTCTGCATTGATTACTATTGTTTAAATTATGCCACTCTGAAAGATCATTTTCCCTTTCCTTTCATTGATCAAATTTTACAGTGGCTGGCTTGTCGCTATCATTTTTGTTTTTTAGATGGATATTCTAGCTACAACCAGATTTCCATAGACCCTATGGACCAAGAGAAGTCTACCTTCACTTTCCCTTATGGGACTTTCTCAAATTGACGTATGCCTTTCGGTTTGTGCAACAGACCAACCACTTTTCAGCGTTGCATGCTTGCTATCTTTTCGGATATGGTAGATCATTGTCTAGAGGTGTTTATGGATAACTTTTCCATCTACGGTGTGCCTTTTGATGAGTGCTTATATAATCTAGACAAGGTGCAACAAATATGCGAGGACACACATTTAGTCCTCAATTGGGAAAAATGCCATATGATGGTTAGTGAAGGCATAGTGCTTGGACACAAGGTGTCTAGCAAGGGACTGGAGGTAGATCCAGTGAAGATTGAGGTTGTTTACAAACTACCCCCACCCAACTCAGTGAAAGGGATGAGGAGCTTCCTTGGTCATGCGGGGTTTTATCACGGGTCTATCAAGGATTTTTCTAAAATTGCTAAACCATTATCAAAATAGCTTGAGAAGGATGTAGTTTTTGATTTCAATGACAAATGTATGCATGTCTTTGAGGTTCTCAAACAAAAGTTGATTTCCGCACCGATTGTTCAAACGCTGGATTGGAGTAAGCCCTTTGAGCTTATGTGTGATGCATTGGATTTTGTCGTGGGGGTCGTTCTTGGGCAGCGCCTTGAGAATAAACCCACAATTATTTTCTATGCTTCTAAGACATTGAATGATTCCCAACTTAATTACACCACCACAAAAAATGAATTGCTTGTCGTGGTTTTTACATTCGAAAAATTTAGGCAATATTTAGTGGGGTCTAAAGTTGTGGTATGGACGGACCATGTTGCCATAATGTACTTAATGGAAAAGAATCATGCCAAGCCTAGACTCATTAGGTGGATCCTACTCTTGCAAGTATTTTACATTGAGATTAAGGATAAGGCGGGCATTGAGAATGTGGTTGTGGACCACTTGTCTCAGTTAGAGTAGGTTGATGAGAGAGATACTAACATACCCATTACTGAGACCTTCCCAGATGAGCAAATCCTTTATATCCAATCTAAGGACCGATGGTTTTCACATATCGTAAATTATCTTGCATGCCAAGAACTCCCAGATGATTGGACTTATCAAGAGAAAAAGAGGTTTTTCCATTCTCTGAGATATTATTTTTGGGATGACCCTATTCTTTTGAGACAGTGTAGGGATGGAATTTTATGCAAGTGTGTACCTGAGAGCAGATATGATAGTGAGCTTAGTCATTGTCATACATTGCCCACCGGTGGTCATCATGCGAGCACAAGGAGGGTGCTAAGGTATTGGAGAGTGGCCTTTATTGGCCCACACTTTTCTGAGATGACTATGATTATGTGAGGAGGTGTGACTCATGATAAAGGGAAGGTAACATCTCAAAGCAGCAAGAAATGCCCCTTAATGTGTTTCAAGAAATTGAGGCATTTGATTTGTGGGGCATTGATTTCATGGGACCCTATGTGTCCTCCAATTCTAATTTATATATCTTGCTTGTTGTTGATTATGTGTCAAAGTGGGTAGAGGCAATACCCACAAGGACTAACGACGTTGTGGTAGTGTGCAGGTTCGTGAAAGAGAATATCTTTTGTAGGTTTGGTGTGCCACGAATGATCATAAGTGATGGCGGTACCCACTTCACGAACAAGAAATTTGCTACACTATTGAGTAAATATGGGGTCAAGCATAATGTAGGAACCCCATACCACCTATAGACATAAGGCCAAGTGGAAGTGTCCGATAGGGAAATCAAGAAGATCTTGGAATGCATGGTGGCCTCTTCTAGAAAAAATTGGAGTGCACTACTATCGGATGCACTATGGGCATATAGGACCACGTTTAAGACACTGATAGGCACCACGCCTTTTAGGTTGGCTTACAGGTGGGTTTGTCACTTGCCGATGGAGTTAGAGTATAAGGTGCATTGGGCGCTTAGGAAGCAAAACATGAACATTGATGATGTAGGGAGAAAGCTGATGCTAGAGCTCAATGAGTTGGACGAGCTGAGGATTAATGCATAGGAGAACTCGAGGATCTATAATGAGAGGACAAATCAAATACATGATCGCCACATTCAATTGCAAGTTTTCAAGAAGGGTGATAGTGTGTTATTGTTCAATTTGAGATTGAAGTTGCATCCTAGGAAATTGAAATCCCGGTGGAGTGGACCCTTTGTGGTTGAGGAGGTGCGACCCCATGGTGCTATCATGGTGAGAGATGGTGTGAGAACATTCTTGATGAATGGTCAAAGGCTAAAGCATTACTATGGGGAAGACTACGCAAAGAAAGTGCATGAGATCAAACTCATGGCACTACAAGAGGAATGAGGAGCATGATTATGTCTAGCCCAAGACGTTAAATGGGGTGCTTGTTGGGAGGCAACCCAACCTTGGTAGCTAACATGGTTATTTTTTGAAATTTGTCATATTCCTAGGTAGTGTTCATTAATTTAACACTTAGTCTCTAAAAATGATGCCCTGATATGTTTGTTGAGTGTGCAGCTGGGAAATGGTCAATACCATCGATGCCTGGGTCGATGGTATCGAAATTGGAATAGTGAAAAATTCTACTGAAACATCATCCCGTCGATAATATCGATGGCCTCATAGATGGTATCGAGATAGGAACAAGCAGAAAGATGGACGGGTGTCGACGGTATCGACAAGTCATCAATGGTAGTGAAATCTCTGGAGATATTTAGACCAGATATCTCAGTATTTTCAATACGATCGACCCATTGTTCGATTGTATCAACATGTCTACAGAAAAATCGTAATGGCCAGAAACATACACGTGTCGATACTATCGACAAGGAGTCGATAGTATCGACGGACATGTAAACGATCCGAAGTCTACATTGTGTGGTCCACAATGCCTATCTGTGGACAGTGTCGATGGTATCGACACTCTGTCGCTACCATCGACAGGTAGTCGATCCAGGCCCCCACATCGAGCCGTCAACAGTCATCGATTGCAGTGAGCCACAGATTCCAATAGCTGTCGATACTATGGACGAGACTGTCAATGGTATCGACGCACCGACAACAGATGTGGTCGCCCCTTATAAAAAGGGAAGGAATCCTTCAATCCAACATCACATCTTCTTTGTTTATTTTCCACAATCGAGCCTAAGCAACTTTGAGCGTCCGGGAGAAACCGAGATCATCACCGCCGATCGTCTCCGAGCATCTTCTTCGAATCCACGGATCTCAATCTTCTCCGAGTGGCTCAAGTGTCTTCTCCGAGCTTTATTCTCCTCTCTTTCTCTCACTTGTTGCCTGTGCAACAATGGTGAGATCTGGAACTTTGTCATCCAGTGCTACACCACGTACCCTACCCACCCCGCAACAAGGTTTAATTTATCTCCCAAGGCTAATCCATCCATCTCCGGAGGTTAAAAAGGTGTACGAGGAGCTACGGAAGTGCTCCATCGAGTCGACCCGGTATGGAGACCAACAATTAATCAAGGATCTGGGTTTTGAGGCCAATATGGCCTATTTGTTGTAGGGACAATTGGGCGAGTCCCCTAGGTTGTGCCGTGAGCATGCCGACAGTCATCCATTCTTCAACGGGTGGCCCACTTATAAGGAGATCATCATCGAGTTCATGGCATCTCTAGACATTTGTGTCATCCCCAATGAATTAGTATCGGTGTGCACAGAGTGGAAAGAGGGGTCCGTTTCTTTCTGCCTCTACAACAAAGACTATACGATGACCCTTCACGAGTTCAACGCAATTTATGGGTGGGCTCATAATGACCTCTGCCATCCAGTGCATAATGCAGATTATGACGCCATGGTTTCTAAGCTAGTTATTGTACCAACGGGATACTCGATCAGCTGGCACAATGCCTCCATAGCTGATTTTGAGCATCCATTTGTAAAGCTCTTACACTGGATTCTCTCCAACACCTTCTTTGCAAGATCAAAGCTGTCTCAAAGCAAATTTCAGGAGACCGGCCTATTCTTTCTCTATAGTCTGCTGGAGCAGACACCCATCAATTTTGGAGCTTTCTTCCTCATGTGTGTAATGGCGGTTAAGAGGAATGTTTCTCGCACGACTCCCATTTATTTTGGGGGTATAATTACACTGATTGCAATGTACTAGGGCCTAGATTTGTCCGGGCTACCCAAGCTGGAGTGCAAGAACATGCTCAAATTGAGCCATTTTGTGAATGTAGGCCTTGTTGAAGCTCGTCATGGCACCGTCTACGCCACCTGCCACGTGGTAGGAGTCTTTTAGAGGAGGGCATTGTCAGACCCTACTTTCATCATCAGGCCTGGCCAAAGCTACATGTGGCCTATCATTGATGTTGATGAGGATGAGGAAGAACAAGCTAAAGAAGTAGAAGTTCAAGTTGGTGACGATGATGAATAAGAGGAGGAGGAAGACACCATTCCTCTTTGATGACGAGTTGCTCTGCAAAAGCGTCCATGACACTATGGAGCCTCCTCTTCTTCCCAGCCACCGCCACCACAACCCTCCCACAATGGAGATGACCCCTACTCTATGCAGGGGATGTATACCATGCTCCAGATGATCCAGGAGTCCCAGCAGACGATGCAATAGTCACACTAGGTAGCTTTTGCAGGGATCCAGGAAACCCAGAATAGGCTTTATGAAAATCAGCAGGCAATCTTTGAGAACGAGCACCAACTCTTCGCCAACCAGCAATAGGTCTACAATATGTTGGGGAGGATAGAGCAGCAACAACAACCTTTCTACGATCACTACTGGAGCAGAGACTACTTTGGGGGATATCCACAACCACTGCTCATGCCTCCCTGTGATCCCAACTTTTAGGGGAATTATCCAGAGTGGAACCCCCATACTCACCAATACCTGCCGCACCCACTGCCTCAGTAGTAGAAGGGTATCACTATCCCACCTTCTGAGTTTGTTCTTGACTATGAGGCCATAGTCAAAATCAAGCTTGGGGGGGAGATGGAACAATTTCTATCTTAGTTTTATTTCATTTTCTTTTGTTGTAGCATTTTTTTAGTTTTTGCAATTTTTCTTTTAGTTGTGTATTTATTTACAACTTTCTAGGATACACTTTCTATCTAGTGTAATCAGTGGAGTTAAAATGTAATTGCATGTGATCTCAATGTTTTCATGTGGGGTTTGGAAGAAAATGAATCTGAATGAAAAATCTTTAAGAAATTGTAAGTTTGACTTATTTGAAATTGAGTACATAACTGAGGAAAGTAATTGGGTAGGTCAACTTTAAAACATATGATCATAACTATACATACTTATGGTTCAAGAAATGAGGATGGATATGGATGTTAAGCTTAAAGTGACCAAATGGTAATGGGGCTTTAATTTGAAGTGAGAAGAGAGAAACCTCTTAGTTACCCTGTGCACATGTCAGTAAGGAGGGACATATAATCATTTCCAATGGTTCTGTCATTTAGTCTTGTGATCTATCCACCTCACTTCATTCACACTCCTCCATAAGAACTGGGAGCACCTTACAGTTTTTCATCTCTTGATTGCATGTCATTTAGATAGGAGGATTGCATTATAGCTAGATTTTGCATAAAAAAAGAAAGAAAAAAGATTTTTTTTTGTAGATTAGTCATGCATGCACACATTCTAGAGTGCATGTCATTGTAGTTGCATTTTGTATGCTTTTGAGCATATAGGACATTATGTGCCTTATCTCTTCTGAAAAATAAGAAAAGAAGGGAACTTGTTCTATACTCTCTGGAAAGTAGATTATAATGCATCAATTGTGGTAGTTATGTGAAAAGAAGCCTGAGAAAATTTTATGCTTTTCCTTAGTCAATTGACAAAAATGGGGCTGAAAAAAAAGAAGAATTGAGAAATAAGTAAAGATCAGAGGGAGAAAGGAACTTGTTTCACCTGCATAATAGGAAGAATAAGCACATGATGTAGTTTTTAAGACATTTCATCTCACATTGAGACGGAATAGTAGTGCATGCATCATTCCACCTAAAATGTTGACATTAGGTCATGTGCATATGCATATGTATCATTTAGGTCATTTTTGTTGTTTTTGCATGATAAACTATATGCTGCTTTCTTTTCTTCACAACCACCCATTCCATCCACCTGTTGCTCGAAATGGTAGGCCACCCATGATTATCTCCTCATTCTTGTGTATCACGAGATCTGCTTCCATTTAGATGGTAGTTAGGACATGAACAACGTAGATAGGAGATCACAAGATGCACCACTCCTGAACTGGAGGAATTTATTATATTATCTGCTTTATTTGATTGTGTTCATTGATTATGGGGTGGACACCTCTCATGGATGATCATTGTCACCTTTAGGGTAGTTATCATTCTGTGGTTAGTGAGGGCCGGTCTGTGCCTTGCAGGTGGGAATCATAATGTGATGTTTGTTATGCTAGTATGTTCTTTAGTGACCCTCGCAATTTTTATCTATAGTTTTGTTGCTCGAGGACAAACAAAGTTCAAGCTTAGGGAGTTTGATGCAGAGGTTATGAGTCACTTTTATAGGCTAGTTTTACACTCATTTTATGCTCTTATTGGTCATATTTGTGGTTAATATCGCACGATTCAATTCCTTTAGCCTATTATCCTTGCTTGCATCAAATTTATCTTGTTTTACATTGTTTTGTATAAATTATCATATTTCTCAAATTTTATTCATGTTCCTCTCTTTATTTCAGGAAATTTGCATTCCTAGACCCGTCGATAGCATTGACGATCCGTCGATAGCATCGATAGAGCAACAGTATCAAAGCTAGAGAGGAAGAAGATAGTTCGATACCATCGACCCAATGTAGATGGTCTCAAAAGTGCAACAGCGTTCCAGAAGTCACCCTGTCGATATGATCGACAGGAATGGTCAATGGTATCGAGATGCCATCAGGCGGCTTCCAGATATTGAAGAATGCATTGGTACCCAAAGGTGTCGATACCATCGGCACCGTCAAATTAGGAAAAATTCCAGCATGACTCCAATCGAATGGATGTGTTCTTTTGGTGACTGTAAGTGGTACCGATACCTAGGAAAAGATAGCCCAAAGCCATCATTCACATTCTATTCTGTTGCACGAGTCCCGAAGGAGAGGAGAGCGAAGAATGGAGCCCAGAGCTACGCCTCAGATGTTCCCAGAGCTGTAGATGGATGATTCTTTTGTCAGAAGGCTGTAGAACGTGCGCCTCGCACCGAGGATCATCCAGATCTTCTCCGTTTTAGGGGTTACATCATATTTCCATTCGTTTCTCCATGTTTAATCTCCTTTTCCTCCATTTGTAATGTTGATATGAACATGCAGGGATAATCCCCTTTGTCTCTAGGACCGGAAGTAGCCTGGGCAATCATTATATGACTCATTTTACATAATTCATCACTATTTATCTCTCAAATCTATGGTATGATGTCATTTTCTCCATTGATATCATTGTGCTTGATCACCATAATGGTAATCTAATACCTTTAATTACTTCTGATGAAGAATTAATGGTTGAAAAGGTGTGTGATAATCACATTAACTAATAAATCCTTTGGAAAAGGTGATGTACGATTAATGGTGGAAACTCAGAGATTTGTTCTTTTCGTCCACCTAGTCTAGGGTATAGGTTACTACTGGTGTGGAACCGACCTAGATTAAGGTAGTGAATTGTATTACGGGAGCGAGCAATTCTAACTACAAGCCACTATCCAGAATGGGAGATGAGTTGTGATAATTGTGTAGGAATTAGTATGACGAGAACCTGTGGTGAAACCACAATCCTAGAGATTGCATTTGAATTGATTAAACCAACCATTTAATCGATTTCTTTGTTTTCTTTTGTTTTTATTTTCTTTTTCAAAATCAAACTCAATGTTCCCATCGGTCTAGCTGATTGTGAACAGTTAGTAGTAGTCTACCGATAATTACATTTCCATGTGTTCAACTCGGGCCTCACAAAGGTCTATATTACACTGACGTGTGCACTTGCATTATACACACGGTAAAATCGGGTCAGGGAGATGTACTCTATTGCTTAAATATTGATCAAATTTCACTTGATGATGATCTTGCATGTTAAACTATGATGATGTAATCTATATACCATTCTTCCTTTACTCCAAATCAGAAATGATTTCATGTTTATATCTAATCTAATGTGAGTTGTTCACCTAGATCGAGGACATAATGTTGATCCATGGACTATGATTGAATAATGACATGCATGTTGGAAATTTGAAACTATGTTTGAACTATTTGAAACCTAGGACTAGAGGGGAACATATACATAACTTATATGATGCTTATCTATCAAACCGTAGTAATCAAAGACACATTTCTATATCTTTGTTTGTGAGGTTCCCTTGGTTTGGATAATGTTTAGGTGTCTTACTCAAGAATCATAACTTTTAAGATATGCTTACTCTCTTGACCCTACTATGGTATTGGCATATTTGTATGTATTCTCATATTAATGCTTGGCTAGGTAATTACTTGTTTGAGATATTTATTCCCTATGACTAGTACTTTCATTTTTCTTGAAATATGTTACACAAACCTTAAATATAATTGAACTTGTCAATTATACAAACCTTGTGTATCTTCCTATATTCTCAGGGTAAGGGAACAAGGTTGGGTGCCTTACTTGAGATATCAAGATAAGGCGGACCATGTCGATAAAAGGGTTGGCTAATCTTGAGCACCCTTACAGATCCCTTCTAATGGGAAGCTGGTCAATGGCCATAATATGTTGTTAAGTATAATGGAAATACACCTAAAATATGCTTTGGATAAAAGAATGATGTTATTTGTTCTCGCAAAGTTTCATCTTCTTTCTTATATGATGTTTCTAGCCAAGCAACTTTGATAGTACTCTTAAACCTTTTACATATTTTTTTATAGTGTATCTAATGTTCTATCATTAATATGTTTTTTTTTATCAAATTTGTAGTTGCCAAATGAGGATCTAGTGCACTCAAGTCTCTAAGATAAAAAATGAAACACCAGTTGTTATACTTGAATCAGGAATTGGGTACATGTTTCTCTTTTCTATTTTTGTATCTTGTTATATCTTGTTGTTACTGCTTTCACATATATATTGCCTGTGTGAAATATTTTATCCATTCTAGGGATGGACGCCTAGGTCCACTCACCTTTATCTTTGTAGCAATTAGGAGTGTGGACTTAGGGTAACAAACAATTCCATGACACAAGTTCAAGAAAAAAGTATTAGAGTTTGTAGCCATTAGGAGTGTGGACTTAGGGTAACAAACGGTTTCGTGACATAAGTTCAAGAAAAAAGGATTAGAGTTGGATCTTGGAATATTGTCTCTTTGACAGGAAAATATTTGGAGATAGTAGATACCATGATGAGAATAAAATTCAATATAGCTTTCTTGTAGGAACCTAAGTGGACAGGGGAACATTGTACAATGATTGGAGACACATGATACAAAATCGGGTATATAGGCATTGATAAACATATAAATGGCGTAGGTATTATTGTTGATAAGATATTGAAGGATGATGGTGTCTAGATCACTATGATGGGTGATAGAATCATATCTATCAATGTCGTTCTTGGGGGAAAGATTTTTAACATTATTAGCACTTATGCCCCTCAATTTGGCCTTAGTTAGGAGGCTAAGAAGGATTTTTGGGATAACATGGATGAATTGATGTAAGGAATAATGACAGAGGAGAAGATCATTATTGGGAGTGATTTAAATGGCCATGTGGGGAGTAGTAATGATGGATATGAGATAGTTCATGGTGGTTTTGGATATGGTAGTAGAAATGGATAAGGAGAGAGGATATTAGATTTTGCAGTTGCATATGATATGATTCTGGCCAACACCCATTTCAAGAAAAGAGAATCTCATAAGATTACTTTCAAGAGTGGGCACAATTGTAGCCAAATTGATTACCTCCTTACAAGGTGGGAGGATCATAAAGTATGCAAGGACTGTAAAGTGATTCCTGGCAAAGAACTCACGACCCAACATGGGTTGGTGATTTTGGATATTAACATGAAGATCAATAAAGACACGCATAACAAAAATCAAGATAACAGGATCAAGTGGTGGAATCTTAAAGGAGAAAAGAAATTGACCTTTCATGATAAACTCGTCAAGGAGGGAACTTGGAACATAGAGTCTGATGTCAACACTATGTGGCATAACATGAGATCCTACATAAAAAAAATTTCCAGAGAGGTTTAGAGGGAGTCCAATGGTTGTAGACCTCCATAATAAGGGACCTGGTGGTGGAATGATGAAGTACAAAAGGCTATTAAACTAAAAAGGGAGATCTATAGGAGCTTGCCCAAATCTCGAGATGATGCAACATTCCAGAGATACAAGAAAGCAAAGAAAGAAGCAAAAAAGGTTGTTCAGGAGGCAAGGTCTAGATACTTTGATGATATTTATAAGAAGTTGGACCCTATAGAAGGGGAAATATATATATATATATATATATTGGCTCATATAAGAGAAAGGAAAGGAAGAGACTTGAGTCAAGTAAAATGCATCAAGAATGAATATGGTAGAGTGCTAGTAAAGCATGAGGATATCAAGAAGCAATGGAGAAATTACATCCATAAGATTCTCAATGGAGATATTGTAAATAATGTTAGAGACTCGTGTGACAGGGATACAAGAGATATCATTTACACATGATGTGTTTCACATTTTGAGGTCAAGAATGCCTTGAAAAATATGAAAATGAGAAAGGCATGCGGACCAGACAATATTCCCATTAAAGTATGGAAGAGTATGGGGGATGAAAGAGTTATGTGATTAAAAAATTTATTTAACAAGATCATGAAGACAAAGAAGATGTTGGATGAGTGGTGAAATAGTAATATAGTCCCCATCTATAAGAACAAAGGTGATGTTTAAAGCTACACAAACTACAGAGGTACCAAGTTGATGAGTCACACTATGAAGCTTTGGGAGAGGATTATTGAGCAGAGGCTAAGATCTACAACACAGATATCAAACAAACAATTTGATTTCATGCTTGGTGGATCAACAATAAATGCTATTTTTCTAATAAGGAGGTTTAAGGAGAAGTATAGGGAAAGAAAAAGTGATCTTCACATGGTTTTTATCGATTTCAAAAAGGCTTATGATTGAGTACCCAGATAGGTTTTGTGGATGGTTTTGAGGAAAAAGGGTGTGCCAATCCAATATATTGACTTGATTAAAGACATGTATGTCAGCTCTACTGCAAGTGTGAAGACTCCTAGAGGAGAGACACCAACGTTTCCCATCACAGTTGGGGTACAACAAGGATTCGCACTCAGCCCATATCTATTCGTTCTTGTTATGGATGAGTTGATAAAGAATGTTCAGGATGATGTTCCTTGGTGTATGTTATCTACTGATGATATTGTATTTATTGATGAAACTAAAGATGCTTTGAATGATAAAGTTGAACTTTAGAGAAAGGCACTAGAATCAAATGGATTGATGATTAGTAGGAGCAAAATTGAGTATATGCATTACAATTTCAACCAATCTCGCAATGTGAATGGTGGAGACAAGTTGGACGGAGTAGATATACCAACACATGATAAATTTCATTACATGGGCTCTATCATTAAAATAGATGTGGATGTCCAAAATGATGTTTTTCATAGGATCACTGCAGGATGGTTGAAATGGAGGAGTGCAACTGGAGTATTGTGTGATTGGAAGATCCCTCTTAGACTAAAAAGCAAGTTTCATAAAATTGTTATATGGCCATCCATGCTCTATGGGAGTGAATGTTGGGTGGTGAAGAAACAAGGACTCAACAAGATGAACATGGCTGAAATGCGTATGTTTAGATGGATGTGTGGGAAGACAAGAAAATATTGCTTGAGAAATGACTATATCAGTAATAAAGTGGGGGTGGTGAGCATTGGGGACAAGTTGTGCGAGGGCTGACTCAAATGGTATGGACATGCACAATGCAGACTAACTAATGTGCCTATACGAATCGATACTATAGAGGCAAGCACAATTAATAGAAGTATAGGAAGGCCTAAATTAACATGGGAAGAGATTATAAAGAGAGATTTTGAATCTCTACATCTCAACCAGAATATGACCAATGATAGAGCTGAATGGAAAACAAAGATCCATGTATTCGACCCCAGCATAGTTGGGATTGAGGCTTAGTTGATTATGATAATGAATATTAATGGTAGAAATGTTGACCTAAAAAAACTAATGGTAGTGAAACTTGAAAGGATTGCCTATCTAGCATGCTTAGGTAGTAGCTACATACCTATGACCTTCGTACTAAATGTTACTCATGTAATACTTACTAAGTCACTATTATTGTAAATTACATGTTTATTATTTATTTTCACCATTATTAATTTCTGTTATGCCTTAATTTAAGTTACATACCTAATGAATAAAGTGTGCCAGGATCCACGCCTTTAGAGGATTAATATATTCCCCAAGTAACCATCTAGAGAGGAAACATGGGTATATCCACTACATCATCTATATTGTAACTTCATATTTGCACTCTCTACACAACACATAGGCCTAGGGTCTCAGGTTGATCATGTCATTCATATTTTTCTTAAAGAGTTTCTTTACAACTTATAATTTCTTGAAGTGGTGAGTTGGTTCCAAAACCATCTAAAAAATCAAATTGATTTTCTTTTGTACAAGTAATTTAATAATGTCATTTCTTGTACAACTTCATACACAAACTAGTCAAAGTTATTTTACAAAAATGTCTTAGCAGAAGCATGGGCAACAAATTGCACTTCCAATACTTTCTGAATGGCAAAACCTATGGATATAAAAACAAAATTATTTTACATAGATGAAGAAACCATAAGATTCCTATTTAGTATATTTTGAAGGCGTCGAAGAAGGAAAATTGCATCATCATCAAGCACACCAAAACTATCAAAAGTGAAAGGAAGCAAATGATGATGATTTGCTTTGACATGTTGCACCATACTTGTGGACTTTTTTCACCACAACATTAGAATTTGTATGGCCTACTTTAAAGTTGTTTGTAAGGATTCATGTCAGGGGAGAACTCCAGTGAGATCCACACATGTGTGTTTTCCATCTATCCAATCAAATAATAAGATATCAGTAGGACATTATGCATGGTGACCATCAACACGTGATTTGAGGAAGGTAACATGAGCTTCCTTCAGTGCTTTTAACCTAGCATGAGAGACAAGGTCCAAAATAGCATCAAGAACAATATCATGATGGGACTTATATCTTGGTTGTGAGCAACAATGGACGACATGATCATCAAAGGCATCAATGGAAGACCTCTGACTGAGTTTTGGGGTAAACCTATTTTATTTGGCATAGTCATGTGCATAGAACCTTGGTCTAATATTTTGAGATGTAATTAGGGCTTGTGGGGAGGTTAATTTTCAAGTTTGATTTGTTTGGATGTTGTTTGTGCTTTATGTTCTAGTGTTGGGGCAAATTGCAATTTACCCAAAGTAGGGGTTTATGTGAAATTTGTCACCTCTAGCATGTTCCTTCTCTTTCTTGACACCATCTAGAGGAGAGAGAAAGAAGTGGGTGCCTTGTTTGAGCCTTAGTTGTGGAGTGTCACCCTTAAGGTTTCCATGAGTGTTGAGTGTCGTGACCTATGCATATATATTCTATTGTTTCGACCTAGGTCATGATCTAGGGTTGGTTTGGTGGGTGTCGTGGTTGAGATACCCCTTCTATATGGTGGAGTCATGACCAAGGTGGTCTTGGGTTGAGATGGTTGCCCTCTTATAGGATGTCTCAACTTAGGGTTTGAGGTGGTTCCTTGTCTTGACCAAGTGGTGATGGTGGTGTGTGTGTCACGACCATGGATTTTGAACCATGGGAGAGTCACGACCACGACCATGTGGGTGCCCAAGGTGGTCGATACCCAACCTAGAGTGTATCACCATGCCTTGCATGTTAGGATAAAGTGGTTGCATGTTGGTCTTTTGAGTGGACAAGTGTCCCTTTGGTACCTTGGGAGTGTTGACACAACATCCCTTGTCTTATCTCTCATCTTCCACTAATATAACCCCTTATCCCTCCATGCTTATAACCCCTTTCAGCCCTCCATCTTCTTCTTTCTCTTTTGCTTGTTCCTAGAGATTGGTGGAGCAAGGAGATCTGACCTTGGAGCGTGATGAGTGAACTCTTCTTGCATGTGGTGCTTGTGGTGACCATAGCCCATCTTCAACCCTTGGCAAGTGTTTATCTTCCTTTATGGTGATTCTTTTGATCTCCTACATCCATATTCCTTTCTTTTCTCAGCCATATACCATGGTTCCTCCATGGTGGTCGTTTTGGGAGAGAAAATATTCATCACAAGGGTCATAGACCATGTTTTGACAAGGTATACCCAAGTGTGAGGAGGGTTTTTGACACGCGGTTTACCGTGCACATAACACAAGTGAACGTATCGAAGTAATAAGGCCCTGTGAGGCCTGAGTCGAATATCGGGAAGCATTTCTCCAGTAGACTACTACTAACTATAGATCAATTAGCTAGGCCAGTGATGATTGCTTGAATGGATTCAAACTGCCAAAAAAACACTAAAGTAAACAAATTAAAGGTTTAAGTAAATTAGAAGGAGAATGAATTCATTAGGAGGTGGTTTCACCACATATACCACTAACAATCAGTCCCACACACTAATATCTACTATCTCAATCCCTAGATAAAGATCATGTAGCCATAATTACCTACTCCCACATGGTAATTCACTACCTAATATAATGCCAATCCCACTCACGCGGTTATTGGTTTGAATAGTTAGGTGCTTTATACTTATACGCTGGGTTTCTCCTCTCGTATATTCTCCACTTTTCCCAAAGGGTGAAATATACATGTAATCATATGTTTTCCAACCCTTAATCCCCCTCCAGAGATGACTAAGCGTCTATTACTCCATTCATGGTAATCTAGCATAAAAGGAGCAAGAAAATTTCATAGAATTATATCCAATAACAATGAGATAATTTGATATTAATGCATAGAAATCAATTGCAATGTATATCCGGGCTACTCTCAGATCCTAAAGAATACATGTTTTTAGCCTGCATGATTTTCATTGTAAAACACGTAGAAGGGAAGAAGAAAAATGTGGGAATCATAGTAGAAACTAAGGTAACCCCTGGATCGTAGCCCATTTGGATAATCCCCTCCATTGCATGTGCGTTCAACTATCTTCTAGCTCTAGAACCATCCTTTGTAGATGCTAAGATCTCCTCAGGTGAAGCATTCAGTCCTCTGCCCTTCTTTTCTCTCTCCAGGGTCATTGTACAATCCATAATCAGGGCTTGTTAGGTCTGGCTGTCATCCCCCTAAGTCATAGCAATCACTTAGGGTCTGAAATTACATCCACTGTTGGATTAGAAACATATCTGTGGTCAGCCTGATCGGGCAAACTCGGTAGTACCGACTAGGTGATTCGGTAGTACCGAGTCACTTAGGTTTAGTCACGTGATCCTGATCTCGTTGATACTATTGACTTGGGCTCGATAGCACTGACTTTTTGCAATTTCAAACAACCTCTCTGACGTCAACTCGGTAACTCTGAGTTAGAAACTCGATAGCACTGAGTTTTCTCGATTCACGTTGGGCTTACTGATGCTATCTCAAAAGCATTGACTTTCTTTGTCGATAGCACTGAGTTCTAGTTGGTTCTCAGGCACATCACTGAGGGCAAGTCAGTACCAGCGACTATTGCAAAGTCGGTAGCACCGAGATGTGTAGAATTGACTTGTACCTGAAATCACATAAAAGCATCATGAGTACTTAGAATACATAAAATTCTAGTAAAAATGGTTGAATTTATATAATTTGATGCATTCAAGGAAATATAGGCTATCAATGACATTCCATGCATAATAGGTCAAATAAAGGCCCACACTACACATGAAAATAAAGGAAAATGAGTCTAAAATAATGACTGAAAACACATGCATCAAACTCGCCTAAGCTTAAATGTTGCTCATCCTTGAGCAACACTCTCTCAGATTTGTTTGACAAAAGTCAGCAAAAGGACATAACACATATATTCTCTTCTTAAACAACTCCACCTGGCAAGTCCTAAACCAGCCTTCACTGACCACTAAACCGATAATTGCTCTAAAGTGACCGAAAACTTCCATAAGAGATGTCCTCCCTCAAACAATGACACTATCAAGAAAGCAGTTAACATCATAATTACTCAGACATTCACTTGGTGTATTGCATGATTCCCTACACTAAAATTCTCTTTCTTAACTACCAACTAACTAGAAGTGGATCTCCATATAAGCATGTATGAGGAGATAAATCATTAAGGGTGGCCTACCAATAAGAGCAATTAATGATGAAAGATGGGTGGCAACTAAAAATTCATGAGTACATTCAGGCTATTTATGCATAAGAAAAATTAACCTATAAGCATGTAAAAGAATGTAAAGCATGAATCCTAATGCCTAATTTTTTTTTTGAGATGATGCATGTACAACGAGTTGAGAAATTTCTTTTCAACTCAGAAGACTACACATGTGGGTTATATTATTTCACATAAAATGATGCCGAACATACTTCAACCCTTTTTTTTCTTCTTTCAAACTTTGTCATCATTTTTCTAGCAAGCCTCACTTTGTGCCTCTTGCTTTCATTCAGCCATTAATTTTTTTTCTTCTTCTTCTCACTTTTTTTCTTCTGAATTTGTTCTTCATAACCTTGAATTTGAAATCCACATGGAAAAGGAAATATGCATGCTACGATGAAATGTATGCAACTATATGAATTGTGTTATGTAGGCTAATATGGTGTGCAATATAGTTAATGTCTACAAATGCAATATTTTTTTTCTTTTCAAATGCAAGTAAACTACCAATATGTCCCTATTGTGCCATGCAATTCAATCAAAGGTAATAGCTTGGAATACTCAAGAATTCTCGAGCTGGTGAGTCAAAATGAATGGATGGAATAGATGGAATCACACAACTAAGAGACAACACCTTTCCTTATATTATGGTGTCCCACTTTAATGACATGTGTTTAAGGTGATTCAAGGGTTTATTTCTCATATATTCATTTAAGATCTCATTATGGTTTGGTCAGTTTAGGCTCAACATCTCCATCATTCACATTTCATTATTGAATAAGACTTTTCTTTATGTTGTATGTCCTAATGCTGACTAATTCAAACACTTCCTCAAAAGGTGTTGCAAAAGGATTATGCATTTTAAGCTTTTAAGGACATGACCTTCATTTCATTAAACACCATGGAGATTACAAAACATTTGAGACTGAAACCATGTAATTACTGCTCCACAACTACACTAGATAGATGTGGATCCTACACTTGCTCAACTAAAAACAAAACCAACAATTAAAATGGCAAATAAAAAAATAAAGATAAAAAATAGGATAGAATGTTGTTCCAGCACCCCCCTATGCTTGAATATGACTATGTCCTCATACTTAATACTCTCACCCAAGAGGTGGAACAATGGTACCATGAACCAAAACATTGGAGGTGGCATGTTTGGGTCGTGGGGAGGAAACAACCCCTGGAAAGAAAGATCGGTAGGAGGCATCGACAGTGGTTGTTGGTACTCCTCGAAGTATCTACAGTTCCAGTAATTGTCAAAGAAGCACTACTAGTACAGCTCCATCCTTTTTGGGTGCATATGAACATTCTCTTAGTTGGCCAAGAAAAGGCGTTCATTCTTGTAGATCACCTGCTGGTTCTGGTACAACCTCCCTTGTATATCCCGCATGTTCAATAAAGCCTCCTGGTGTTGTTGCTGGTTGATCAGAATCTACTGCAACATCCTGTACATGCCCTACATGTTTTATGGGACCTACTCCTCCTAGGAAGGTGGTGGGGCCGAGGAAGTCAAGGCAGCATATGTGTGGGCCCATTTGAGCAAGATCGGTCATCGAGTGATGGGTATTGTGGGTTCCACCTCCTCAACCTTGTTGTCACTATCATCCTGCTCCTTGTTGTCTCCTTGAGTTGCTGCTCTATCATCATCTTCCTCATCTTCCTCATCCAATGGCCATCTAAGATACTCCAGTCCACACAAGTTGAAAATGGGGTCTGGGAGGTTGTGCTCCCTGTATCTTCCTCTCCTTGTGCAACATGAAAGCAGAGTGTTGTGCTTCACACCAAAGAGGCAAGACTTCTTGAAGTGTTCAACGTCCAGTTTGGACATAGACTCCATTGGCACAAGCGTAGACAAGTAAAGGTGGAAATTCAATGCAATCGGGTTGACCAATGCCCCAAACTACAATGGTGTCTTCATGTACATGTTCCACTTCACATGCATCATATGAAGCAGGAGGAAGGAGCCGAAGTTGAACGATTCTCCATCAAGCAACATGTACAAAAAGTATAAGTCCATCTTCTAGACCTTCCCTTTAGCTTGACTAGATTTAGAAAAAATTGTGTTGGTGTAGAGTCGGTGGAGGATACGAGCGAATGGGTGCTCAATGAGGGTGAGTGAGTTGACATGATAGCTGATGTGGAACCCTTCAGGCACCTTCGACAACCGTCTCCAAGAAAGATCGTAGTCGAAGTCTACCGAGGTCGAACATTTTGGCATGTGTGCCCAACTGAAGATACAGTTGAACTCCCTTAGAGTGATGGCATAGTTGTTGTTGAAGAGTTTGATGTTGACCCTTCCTTCCTTTCATTATCCTCTAATGCATTGCTATGTGGTGACTATGACATCTAGAGATGAAAAGAACTCGAGAACGAGCTCTGGGTATGTCTTCCAGTCATTGAAGAAAGGATTGTCCCCCTCTAAACCCTGGCATTGGCAAACCCATCTCATGTCGTCGGCGAACCCCACCTGCTCGATGAAGCTGTGATCACCATACCAGGTCGGTATGATCTTCTTGGTCTGTAACTCCTAGACACCCTCCTAATGTCAGAGTTGGGGTATTGGATGTGAGTTGGTCGGGGGACCAACTCACCCTGTGGGGGAATAATTCCTCTCCTAAGTGCCTTGTCGTAGATGCAAGAAGGAGATTAGGAGAATCGAAACTCGGGGAAGACCGTTAGCGCCTGGAGTATCCTTTCTCTAAAATGTAGGAGTGGGAGTAGAAGGTGTGAAGAAAATGGCTCCACCACCCTTCCTTTTATAGCTGCTAGTGACGGAGTCTATACCACTGACTTTCTAAGTCGGTGGCACCGAGTTGACTAGAACAATTTGAGGCTCGATTGTATCGACACTTATGATTGGCTGATGTACAAGGCGTGGATCATCCTGCATCGATGGTACCGACTTACGCCGCAGATCGGTGCCACCGACTGCTAGATGAAGTGCACCGTGACTGTTGGATCTCAATCACCCAGATTGCTGACATGGCTCGTCGGTAGTATTGACATTCATGGTCGGTAGTACTAAGATTTTGAACCGTCGGTAGTTTCAAGTTTATAGACTCGGTACACTGAATATGGGTGTGCCCAGAAGTCGGTATCACCGATTAAAATTGTTGATGGTACTGAGTCCTTGTCAGTGAACCTTCGAAAAATCTTTAGAGACTTGGTGGTACCCACATTGAGGGTCGGTAGCATCAAGTTTTTACTGCTGCTCTACCCAAAACGCTGACCTCTTCTCGGCATCACTGACTGATAGACTCGGTGGTACCAACTATTATGTTCTACACACTGCACAAAATGAGTCAAGGTACCTTTATCAAATTGGAAGAACATCTAAAGATAAAAATTGAACGTAAAAAATGCAATAAGTATTGGGTTGCCTCCCAACAAGCGTCATCATTTAACGTCCTATACTAGACGATCCTTAGAGCGAGCATATATGGAATGGTGAAAAGTTGCAACTCCTCTATTTGCAGCTATATTTCCTCTCCAAAATAGTGCTTAAGGCTTTTTCCATTAAATAGGAATGATCTATTCCCATCTACAATGTTCACTGCACCATGGAGAAGAACTTTGTCAATCACAAATGGTCCACTCTACTTGGGCCTTGGCTTGCCTGGATACAATCTCATCCTAGAATTAAAAAGGACTTTCTGACCAGGGAGAAACACCATATCTAGAATGTGTCTATCATGAATTTTCTTTGTCCTCTCCTTATATATCCTAGAGCTTTCATAAGCGTTCATCCTCAGCTCATCTAATTCATTTAGTTTCAGAAACCTCTTCCTACCTGCTTCATCAATGGTGAAGTTGAGTTTCTTCATAGCCTTGTGTTCAAGCTGTAAAGGTATGTGGCATGCATGACCATAGATCAGCCTAAAAGGTGTTGTTCTTATTGGAGATTTGTAAGCTGTTCTATAAGCACGGAGTGCATCATTTAGCACATAACTTCACTTCATCATGTTGGATGAGATATCCCTCTCTAAAATTTTCTTAACTTCCCTATTTGACACCTCAACATGTCCTTGCGTTTGTGGGTGATATGGAGTACCCACTCAGTGTTTCACCCCATATTTTCTCAAAAGAGATCCAAACTGCCTATTAGTGAAATGTGAGCCACCATCCCTAATGATTAGGTGGGGGACACCAAACCTATAAAAGATGTAATCCTTCGCAAATTTGCACACTACTTGTGCATTGTTGGTGCGGGTTGGAATTGCTTCCATCCACTTGACACATAATCAACTGTACGTAAAATGTAAAATTATGAATTAGATGACACAAACAAGGCCATAAAATCTATTTCCCAAAGATCAAAAACATTGACCTCCTAAAACACATTTAAGGGCATCTCATGTTGTTTGGAGATCATACCTACACGTTGACATGCGTCACAATGACGAACATAGTTATGAGCATCCTTAAACAAAATGGGCTAATAAAACCCACTTTCTAGGACTTTGGCAATAGTCCTAGAACTAGCATGGTGCCCATCTGTGGGTAGAGAGTGACAATGTGATAAGATGCTCTCTACCTCACACTCAGGTACACACCATCTTAGCAGCCCATCCTTGCATTGTTTAAGAAGAATTGGGTCATCCCAGATATAACATCTCAAAGAATGGAAAAACCATTTGTCACAGAAATGGAATCCCAATCCCATGAATGAAACGAATACCAAAGGCAACATGCAAAAGCGTGAAATACTTAGCATACATGAACAAATAACAAGAAGTATGCACCAACATAATCTCAACAGTCAACAATATATTATTACGCAACATCCTTTAATTACAAGATTTCATTTACATAATGAAGTGTCATGTTGTAGAAATCTTGCTCATGTACACTAGGGATCCTACAACAAGTACACCTAGCATACCTCACCAAGCCCATCAACCTTCTATCCATCTCTGAACCTAAAAACAAAATATGAGAAATAGGTCAACACACGAGGTGTTGAGTATGGGGCAGGAAGATACATATATATGTATAAGCTTTGCATAATTTGAAAAGATTTCAAGAATAAACGAACAAGAATAAACATATTCACTATTTAACAAAATGCAAAACCATATTTTATGTGATTTCACTCCATTATATCAAAAATATCAAGCATGTATAAGGTCTTTGACCATCTTCTCGTTGGAAGGGTCCGTAAGGGTGCTCAAAATTAGCTAACCCTTTATACGAGAGGGACCTCAAGGCCATATCCAAGAGACAACCCTTTATGAATAATTTTATAATGGATTTCTATATATGTGTTCAAGTTATAAAACCGATCAGGCAAACATCGAGTAATATGTAGCAATACTACATGGCAATATTTGAGCAAGTAACAAACATGCATACAATACATGTCTTTTCAAGAAAGAAAGCGATATTCAGATAACTAGATAAGGCTCATACTTGATTTAGATATTTCATAACCTAACATATCCTTCATCATCTAGCCACATATCAAACCTAATTAACAACAAGATTACATGCATGCATTAGATTCTCATCATTAACCCTAAATATCTTCATTTTAGGGTTTTGGTCAATCTGGGTTATAAGTTGCTTATTAGTACATTTGATGACCTTATACTGATTTAGAGTCCATCATGTGGGTGTGGTTCAAGTTTCATGTCATTCCAATGTTCCATTCATTTTATGTGATCTTTTCAATGTTTAGGTCCTCTAACCACACAAATAGGTGAAAAGATTCATAATAGGGAAACCAAAATCAAGTATCATCAAGAAATAAGAGCCAAGCATAAGGGATGGTTTATATCAACAAGAATAGAACATTAAAACACATTCAAAGTATGGTGATGTTCACTAGGGTTTCGGCATCAAACCACCAACATGGGGTACTAACATTCACTCATACATGTAATTATCACAATAGCATACTTATGTCATCAATAGCACAAAGAAGTTTATAAGGCTTCCCAAGGGTCCCAACAACATAAAATACTGATCTCATGATTGGTTAAGAATTTGGAATCATTAGGTAGAAAGGTTAGCATCAAAAGAGCATTGTACATCATTATAGACCTGTATGGTCACATATGTACAAAAGGGAGTCATTTCTGAGCAATAGGGATAGTAGGACCTTCATTATGGATACGAAGACATCATTGTTACTAATTTAAGGATCAGGGATATATTGAGTAATCAAGATCCAAATATGCATCATAATCATACATCAACTATATTCCATATGATTAACATATGCATCTTTTGAGAAAATAGGAGACAAAAAATGGAATTATGCCCTAAAACCTAGTCCATTGTGTATATATTTTTGAAAGGATCAATTTGATATATAATTTGACTATATTTGGCCTTAGGATCAGGGATATATCAAATTTTAAAGATTAAACCAAGAACTATATGGAAATCGGAGAAATGTTACCATCTCATTAATTGAATGATGTCATCCGTCTGATGTGAGAGCGCCATGGATCGATCGATCCTACGATCCATGTCGTCCAACTCCCTTAGGCATGGGTTTGAACGCCTTGACTGGGGATGGTTGGCGACTCGTGATCTTGGCCGCCCACCTACGATCCGACGATATCTGGGTGTCTTCCCCACCCATGAGCAGGCCCGCATCATTTTTCTACTTGCGGTCATGAGTCTCACTAGAGCGGATAGGGTCTAGCATGTAGCAACCTAGTATGCCCCACAAAGGTGCCACCCTCACTCCTTGAGACCGTTCGGGGTCAATGATGGCATAAGATGAAATGGTGGGCCACAGAACCCCCAAACCAGAGGGGAGGGTCGTGGCGGTGCCGCCCTAACCTGCAGAAGTAGGAGGGGGAAGCTGAGAGGTGCGTGAGAGAGAGGGAAAACAAGAGAGAAAAGACCGAAATGAATAGAGAATAGGTTTGTACTATGCAATTGACCAAGAGAGGGGTCAGGAGAGTGTTATTTGTTGTTGCCATGGTGGGGGTATATGGTAGCAGTGCCACCCCCACCAGCGTCAAAGCAGAGAAGGAGGAGGGTTTTTAGCCGTCGAATTGGGATTGGGTCAAGGAGGGGGCAATCTAACGGTGGACATTAGAGGCGCGCTAGGGTTTTCTCAAGTGAGATTGGCGGATGGGCCACAACCCACCCAAATCGGCCCATTAAGGACTAAAACAAGCTAGATAAGAATAATTCAGATGAAAATTGAGATGACTTTGAAAAGCCATAACATGGGCTACTAGTATCTGATTAGGGTGATTTCTATTCTGTTCGAGTTGTAATTGAATCCTATACAACATGATACACATTAATAAGACAAAATATTATAGTGATGACCTTCAAAATATCTAACAAATATGGTGATATGATATAAATGGTATTTAGTTCAAAAGTACAAATTGATGTCACATTTAGTAAAATTGAACATTGATGTGATTAATATGGAATCTCCCAACCATCAAAACATGAAATTGACATTGAATTGAGTAGGAAGTCAAATGATGAGGGAGAAAGGGTACAAGATAGGATTGAGAAAAGCCATGTTGTGACACCATTTTTTCTCCTGGTAACCCCAATCCACATGTATATCCTTACAAGCTAGGTAATTTACAATATTTGCGAACCGCGTGTCTTTAGTTTCAACTGTAAATAGTTTTTCATATGGAAATTCCTCAACTATGGGGATAGAAATATCTCTTTCATCTGAACTTTCTAATCTTGATAGATGATCAACCACTACATTCTCTATACATGCCTTGTCTTTAATTTCAATATCAAATACCTATAAAAAAAGAATCCACCTAATAATTCTGGGTTTGGCGTCCTTCTTTTGTAACAAGTATTTAATAGCAGTGTGGTCAGTCCAGACTGTCACCTTAGCTCCTACTAGGTATTGTCAAAAACTTTCAAATGAAAACACTACCGCTAACAACTCTTTTTCAGTAGCAGTGTATTTCATCTACACATCATTCAAAGTTTTCGACGCATAATATATGACAGTTGGAGTTTTGTCACAACGTTGACCCAAAACCGCTCCCTCTGCATAATCCGATGTGTCACACATTAGTTCAAATGGGAGGATCCAATTAGGAGCCTGAACAATAGGTGTAGAAATCAAATTTTCCTAAAGTATTTCAAAGGCTTTCAAACAACGCTCATCAAAAGAAAAATCGATTCTTTCTCTAAAATCTCAGAAAATGGTTTGGGAATTTTCGAAAAATCTTTTATAAATCGGTGATAAAATTTAGTGTGTCCTACAAAACTCCTAAATCCTTTCACTGTTGTCGATGGAGGTAGTGAGGAAATAACCTCAATCTTCACCAGATCAACTTCCATGCCTTTATTGGACACCTTGTGTCCAAGAACTATCCCTTCACTCACCATCATGTGTTACCAACTAAGGACTAGGTGAGTGTCCTCACATCTTTGCAACACCCTATACAAATTGTGTAGGAAATCATTAAATCACTCCCCATAGATAGAAAAATCGTCCATAAAAACCTCTAGGCACCGCTCCACCATATCTAAAAAAAATGGTGAGCATACATCATTGAAACATGGCAGCGACATTACAAAGACCAAAAGGCATTCAACGGTATGCGACAGTGCCATAAGGATAGGTGAAAGTGGATTTCTCCTAGTCCTTAGGCTCTATGGAAATCTAGTTATACTTAGAATACCCATCAAGAAAACAAAACTGAGAGTGGCCAGATAGACGTTCCAAGATTTGATCAAGAAAGCATAGGGGAAAATAGTCTTTAAGGGTGGCTCTATTTAACCTATGATTATCAATACACATACGTCATCCTGTCACTAGCCTAGTGGAAATCAGTTCATTAGCTGCATTTGTAGTGATTGTGATCCCCTCATTCTTGGGAACGACTTGTGTAGGACTAACCCACATTGAATCTGAGATTGCGTATATTATACTTGCCGATAGAAGCTTGATGACTTCCTTCTTTACTACCTCTATCATAATTGGGTTGAGACACCACTGAGGTTGGATAAATGCTTTCGGCCCTTCTTCAAGTCAGATCTTATGTTGGCATAAAGCTGGAGAAATCCCTTTTATATCTTCTATCGACCAACCGAATGCAGTTCAATGGTTCTTCAGCATAGTGAGTAGCTTCTCCTCGTTCTCACCACTGAGAGAAGATGAAATGATCACTGGAAGTTTTTCTTCTGCAGTGAGGAACACATACTTCAAGTGTGGAGGTAATGGCTTCAGCTCCAACTCTAGTGGGCTCAAAAGAGATGGGACCAATGGTGGGGGTGGCGGTCTTAAGTCTTCAAAGCACCTTGTTTAGTGGCAAGGTACTACATTCAAAAACAACATGCACTCCTGAAGACAACTGTTGCATAAACTTCCTTCCATTCTATTTATCAAGCATGCCTCCAAAAAGAGATATCTTAATCATGATATCAACCTCACATCGACACACCTACTTTGTCAAAAGCTTGGAACGCTTAATATAACTCAACCATATGATTTCACTTATGTCATTGGATATTTAGGATTCCAAAAGTTCACTCAATCACATCCTACACACCTTAAAAGAAATTTCATCCTCAGAATTAAGCTAGAAATCTAGTCTTTCACATCATATACATCTTAAAAGAACTTTCATCCTCAAAAGTACGCCATACTCATACTTCCAGGGAAAACCTTATCTTGCTCTCATCCACATGTAGGCACCATTCTATGTGTAACATATCTGCAAAGGTTACCTAGAACCATGTGTCCAAAGCACTATTAGGAGGTTTCAAAAGCATCAAAGGTGAAACCTCACTCCATAGAAGGCTTAAATAAGGGTTTAGAAGCATAGGTTATGTCATTACATTTTTTATATGTTAGATTTGCTTCCTTATCTTTAGTCATGCATTAGGGTTCTCACATCATATTCCATCTTCTAAAGGAGTTAACTCAGATTAACTCATACATCAAGGTGTCATAAACATTATTTTGTGCTAACTATCAAACTATATTTTCCATCTTTTTTAAGCACTAAGATTAACACCTTGTGCAACATGTTGCATTAATATGATCTTATTTCATTATTCATACTAAATTGCATCATTTACTAGTGAATTCATCAAAAGATTAACAACAACATCACATTATCATCGTTATTTATGTATGTGATTAACCATTTATACATTGAGATCTATTAAACCATTTCTAGATTTCCTTCATGTCATACCCTCGTATGATATCTCAAACTTAGATCACGTTCCTACATATATTATATCATGGTTGTGCTAACAAACTTATACAAGTGGCTCGTGAAACATGTATCAAAACTTTATATAGTCCAAAAGAGGTTCCTCTAACCCATACCATGAGGATAGTGTCATGCTTAGTCTCTCTGAGCTAACTCAACTCTATGAGTATCTCATATGCATATACTTTATCTTCCCTATCATGGTCGAGGGTTCTTAGATTACCTCATTGGCACTAGCTAATAGATTCATTATCTCTAGCCACAAAAGCACAAACCAAAACATGGTATGTTATACTCTTTCCATAGGTTCTCTACCCATGAGACATGCTTACTAAAACTCTCTTATATATGCACCCACTATATTCCTACAATGTACCATCAACCCAAGCTTGAGGATTTACAGAAACTAACACATAGTTACCTCCTCCAGGGTCTTGGGACTCTCTCTCCCTCATGTAGATGGTAGGTACTCATATCATATTCACATATGCACATATAACCAACCTCTCTTTGACTCTAGGGTTTGGTCCTCCCAAGGACATCTAGGATTCAATAAGACTATAAGAATCATACATAAAGTGAATCAACTCAATCACTCAGGAGTATTCTAGTATAGGACATATCATATCACATATTTCTCATCATTCTCATATCTTGGATTTTAGGTTCTCTGACCTTCTCCCTATGGGTCCTACTCTCTCTAGAGTTAACCCTATAATCGGTCCCAAAACTAGAGGTCCTCCTTTATAAAAGAGCTGGAGGCTCATGCTGACTCACAACCTTGTCTTTACTTAACATATCTTATCTCATAAAAAGCCTAGTTACTTGCATCATCAAAACTAATCTCAAATCCTCAAAACTAAACTTATGTCCTCGAAGACAAACATAGATCATCATAACCATCTTATGTCATCTATGTAAGACTTACATCATATCATCAAAACTTATATCATCTATTCCATCTATCGTATATATCAAAAAGGCTATAGACATCTAATCTAGAACTACTCTCTCTTCTAGACTGATGTGTATCACTTTCATTTAGGTTGCATGATCACCTCCAACTCATACATGCGTGGGGACACATTTTCATAATACATAGACATAATGAAATATTATATAGTTTATCTCTGATAAAACAAGCATCAGAGAAAACTATTGAGGTTTGATCCGATTGGAATCAAAAACCAAATCCGGAAAATTGAGTTTCCCACACATAGTAGAGAGTAAAGTGTCATGAAAACTAGTGAAAAGGGTGAGAACAAGGGGTAGACTAGTGTAGCTACTCTAGACAATGTGCACAATATGTCTAAGGTTTCTCTTGCCTTAATGCACATCATTTCCAAATAGTGCAACATCCCATACCGTTGTACTATAAGGAAAGAACGATATCTAAGGACTTGCTATACAACAAGAACAAGTTCAGACATAGTTCTCAAACATCTAGGTGCTAACCTAGAGGCTAGGTCAGATGTAGTCTCTAAAAGATGAAAAATCTAACCCTAAAGATGATTAATTTCAAGGTTCTTTAGTTTTGAGTTGCATAATGAGAAAATGTCAGGCTTTGCTATTGTTCATGCGCTGATACCACCTGTGATGTCCCCAGATTTTCTAAAACTTAATCTCATGTGTGACGTACAAATTGAAACCCTCACCTCAGTGACAATCCCAATTTAAACATCCCACACAAGGCTAAGAAGAAGAAAACCAAGGGAGTCAGAAGGAAACACAGTAGCACATGCACATGAACAATCAACAAACCACAACACATGTTCACTATTAAACAAATAATTACATAATGAATTGTTACAACGTTTGATATTGCATATTGAACAACAAACTTATACATATAGATGTACTACAACTAAACTACAGGATCTTAAGACAATAAGTCCACCTATACATCAGCTCGCCACACAACTCTCAACTATCCTGGATCTTCAAGACCATAACCACAACCTCAACAAAAGATTATATGTGGTACACATCAGCACAATATTCAAGAATATTGAACTGAGTACGCCTACATGTCTTTTATATACCTCTCATCAGATCTTGGTAATAAGATAAAACTAATACTCAGCAGTTATAACGGAATATAAGAAAATCATATACTTTCACAAATATGTTCATTAACAAAAGAGAACACATATTTTAAGCATATTTTCCATTATATCATCCATGCATTTGCCACCTGAGGGAATAATGCATCATCTCAGCTACGAAAGAGTATGAGATGTAAGGCCTTGTGATTTACTACAAAAGAGTAAGATCATTGTACAATGTGATCTGCTACCAAAGAGAATGATCACTTTCCTGTACTATGCTACCAAAGAGAATTAGTGATTTCATATAATGGAACAAATATATTATGTTTGATGTGTTCATAAAAGTAAGTATGGAAAATCATGCAACATATCATACAAGAACAATCATTTCAACCAATACCATATGCCAAGTATTTACGACTACATAACACAAGAATAATGTATAAATAGCCAAGTAAGAGGTAATGGCGTACCTTGATCAAGAACAAACCTAATCATCATATCCTCATATTCCTAGTGTCAACTATATCTTGGTCAAACCCTTGGTTAAGACAAGACCACATACTATCATCGGGTTCTCATCTTCTTACATCTCATCTTAACCCTATTCACGTTCATTAGGGTCTATCTTATCTCATTAGGATATTCTCATTATTATTTCTTGTCTATCTCTTCTTGTTATCTAGGATTCGTTATTGATGTTGTATTCTAGATTATGATCAATAATCTAATTATTTGATTACATCTGATTATGTGTACATATTAACACTAGATCATATTCATTTAGCATATTAGGGTTTTATATCACGTGAAGAGTCATTATCATGTTACCATTAATTACATATATAAAATTGATCTCAGAGTTACATATCATCTTATAATCACTTATATGAGGGTATTCTGTAGTTTCCATGATTTATTGAGCACGTATATATTTATTAAATTTTATTAGGGTTATTAGCCTTAATCAACCTTATAGAGAAAATGACATGATTTCGTATATCAACATCATAATTACTGACATCCATTGGATTATAAATAGGAATATTGATTTACTGACATGTTCTCATAATTTTAGGCCATCATTTGGTATTTATTACTCATATACTAATCATTCTACATCTTATAAGATATCATCAACATTTATGCATCAAAATCCTAATATTATGCATCATATTGTTCTACACATTTTTTTGAGAATTTTGGTACCTTATTTGTATTTTTCTGATAAGTAGGGTAATTACTATGATTTTTGGAAGATCTGGTAATTTTCTAAGATTTACCTCAATTGGCCAATCAAAGGCAGTCATGAGTCCTCCACGGGCACGGTTCACTCATCCTCTGCCCAAGCTAAACAGGGCAATAATGTGGTCTGGGCCAGATCGTTCTCCCATTCTTTCTCTGGTCCACACAAAGTTGACCCCTTGCCACACTCGTATGAGTCCCAAGCGGGATGATGTTCTTCCATTGTGCGAGAGCTGCCGCCGCAGCAAGCACCTCCGACGATGAACAAGTGGCACTCCTCTCCTTTCTGTGGCCTCCTTCTGCATCCAAAGCACCCTTGTGTGCTTTGTTAACGTCGTTGACTTGTCTGGATCGTAGGGGCGTCTCCAACTCGCAGCTGGGTGATCTTGCCGGCACTACCTGGTGTAGCTGGGTAGAGAGGGGAAAAAAGCCAATTTGATGGGGAACTCCAACTGAGTATCGTTGTACCACCACTGAGACTCCATGAACTAGGCCACACACTTGATTTGCAGTGAGGAAGCCCCGCAACCTACCTCCGAGCTACCGCTTCTCCTATGGGGAAAAGGGGATTCAACGCCTAGCATGACCTCGATGGAGAGGGTTGGAAAGGCCTGGGAAGAAAACTCTAGACCTCCAACTTCATTTTCCCTCTATTGTCTTCCACTGAACTCCTCTAATCTTGACTTGACTATCTTATCGCCACCTGCATAACGCTATGGAGAGACCAGCGATCCAAGTAGCTTGTTCTACCTATTGGAATGGTCTCACATCTCCTTTAAGGGGTCTTCTCACTCCTCTAGTTTATTCAAACACGAATGTCCGCTTCACTTCCCCCCCTTCCGGCCACGACCAAGATGTGTGGTCATGAGGATGGCCACAAAGCTAACTGCTCATTGCCTTGCTCTTAACTGCAAGGTAGGAGACAATCTAGTGACCCTTGATCTAGCATTCTAGGTTCCCAGATCACCTACCACTCAAAGCAATCTGTGGCTCCTCTTGGGACAACTTACAACCACGCGATCATGTATCCATGGTGCACAAGAGGCCACACAGCCCACCACTTAAAAGGGGTGTGTGACACGTCCAACAAAACAGAATCTTAGGCTAAATAAACCAAATTTTGGTAAACACATACCCCAATATTCACATTATTTCATGATATTCAAACCTAAATAACTCTCTTTAGGATACTCCATTGCCACCAAATTTTAACCATGGCTTCCTTACCTCTTGAGATACCTTCTACTCAAATTTGGTGACAAAACTCATCTATTTGATCATTCTATTAAATTCCTCAAGAAGGCATTAAAAAGAAATATCTTAATCATGATGTCAACCTCACATCGACACACCTACTTTATCAAAAGCTTGGAACTCTTAATATAACTCAACCATATGATTTCACTTATGCCATTGGACATTTAGGATTCCAAAAGTCCACTCCATCACATCCAACACACCTTTAAAGAAATTCTATCCTCAGAATTAAGCCAGAAATCCAGTCTTTCACATAACTTGTAAAGACTAATCTAAGGTACTATGGGTTAACTTGCTCTTGTTCATTATCATTAACTTCTTCACCATCCAAAGAAAAAACTCTTCCAACTTTTCTTTCCATGTGTCTTCCTCCATTATTGTTACCATTATTGTTGCCCTAATTCTGAGGAGGTGCTTGCTGTTGTTGTACTGGAGCTTGACCATTATGACACTTAGGGAAATTAGTTCGGATGTGTCTAGGTTCATTGCAATAATGACATATCACTGGAGAAATATGATGAGGTTTGTCCTAAGAACATTTTCCTGGAGGATGGTAACCATTGCACTTAGCACATGTGTCCCTTTTCTGTTCATCACCTGAGGACTTCCTCTTCTTGTCAAACTCCCTAGGTTGAAACCCTAGGTAAGATTCTACGGCCAAAGCTTTATCAACCATCTACTAAAAGGTTAAAGGTAGTTGTGGGATAAGAGCACGCCTGGTGGATAATATTGGTCATACTTGTCAAAACCAATGCAATTACACTACTCTAGTGCTACAAAATCACATAGCATGTAAAATATTGAGGCAAGTAAACAGTTTAGCCAGAATTATACAATGTTGCAATCACATAATGGACAACACAAACATATAAACATCCACTTTAAAGTGGCCACATATCATTATATAAGACCCACATGCAACAAGGCACAAGATAGATATCAAGAGAATATCTAGGTCCATAACAAGCAAGATAGTTCACATGAACCTTGATATCAAGAGAATAGACATATGTGTAGGCCAAAGTCTAAAGAATAATAAGATAGGTGAATTGCTAAATATAGAGGAATAGTGGATACAACATACCTCAATATCAGAGTCCAAAATCCAAAGAACTTCTAGATCCAAGTCTAGGTCACCAAAGAACCTATTAAACACATAAAAAGATTTTATGTCAATTTCTTACACATTAACCAAACCCTAAAAACCACCTTTTTGTTAATGTGTGAATTTGGTTATGAGAATCATTCCATATTTTAGTTTATGTTGTTAGGAGTCCAAAACATATTTTATTATATTTTTTGACTTATAATTCTTTAGTTAGAAATTTTACAAAATATTATCTAATTACATTACTCATTAATATACACTTTTAATTAAACATCAAAATTAGGTGACAAGATTATTATCAACATATCAATCTTCTTTTACTCATTTTATTAACTATTTATGTGTATTATTCTGAACAAGGAATATTTAGTTATGGATTTTATAAAACTGACCAATCGAAAAAAATAAGAAAAGGCTACATCATATTCAAAAATTGAGAGAGAGAAGAGAGAGAGGGAGAGGCCTACGTAGATTTGGCCGGCCCCTCAGACCGGCCCAAGCCAGCGGGGCACTCGTCCAGCTCATCAAAAACTTGTTCTAAGCCAAAGATATACGACCATGTGAAATGACCATTTTTCCCTTAGGCAAAAAACAAACTGAAGAAGGAAAATATGAGGGTAAATATGAAAAACCATGCTGGATTCAAGCCCCTCGCCATGGCTCACGATAGTGAAGCGACTACTTCACCCAGGATCGCGACAAAGTGACTCAAAGCCTCCATGATCACAAAAAATAAGACCATTGACTTTGTGACACCAAACCAGACTTAGAGAGCAAGAAAATAGTATGGGAAAATCAAGGAGCTCGCTGGATTAAGTCACAACACCACTGAGAAAAATGAAAGAGAGGGAAGAAGAAATAAGCCCGCACAGAGGAAACTGATCCACGGGAAAGCTTCAGCGGTACACAGGGGTTAGTTATTTGATGATCATGCTCTCCCACAGGGGGTATGCTGACAAAGAAGCAGGCCACAAGAAGCTTCCAAATGCCATGGCGATGAACACAAACAACAACCACCAACATCAAGTTCAAAAATCGAGAGAACCATATTGGACAACAGTTTTTAGGAGAGGTAAAGAAGTAAAGGGACCCAACAAAGCTTACCGTGTAGAAAATTGGGCCGACGGAGATGAAGAAAGCTAGGTTGTCAGAGGATGAGTTTGAGTAGGTTCGGGTGCCCTACGGTACCCATGACTCAATTGGACCCAAAGGAGAAAAGGGGGAGAGTCGAGGTTCGTTCCCGAGTAGTTACATGAGAGAGAGAAGTAAGAAGAAAGCTATTGTGGAAATTGCTGGAGAGGAGAGGATTAGGGGTTTCCTATATATAGGGTTTTAGGGGTCAAATAAGGGATCACTGGGTTTGAATTGAAAAAGAAAGTGTTTGGGAAGAAATCAGAAGATTCCATAGAGAGACGAGAGAGAACGAAGAAAAAGGAAAAACACAATCATTGTTCAAAACTAGGCAGACTCCTACCCAAGGTAGGAGACAACCCACCACCATTGGATCATACATCTGATGGTCACAAATTGCCAAATGATTGTAAAGAGTGTGTGATCATGACCAAGGCAGGAAAATAGGAAAATAAATTGAATTAACCAAAGTGAAATCCAATTAATGCATGTATTTTCTCTTTCCTCATTTAGGGGTTCTAGACTTATCCAAATTAAACCAAATTTTTCACATGAGTTAAGTTAAACATGTAGATGCTGAATATGCACTTAGTTTGCCTTTTGGAAACTTTTAATGGGTTAAATAAATCAAATCTCATTTTCTCTTTCCTCCTTCATTAATGGTATTACTATTATTCAAATTTGATGAAACTTGACCCACAAGTCCTATTTAATGTGTTGGATATGAATTAACCATCAATTTTTTAGGTTGGAGTTGTTTGAGCATTTATTTAGTACTTTGAAGATTCTAAACACTTTCTCTTTCCTGATTTCACCTTTTAAGCAAAATTTCTCCAAATTGGATGAAATTCACCTAAAGGATATATTTATTATATAGATTATGAATCTAAGATTATTTTCCTCTTTTGGAGTCATTTATTATTTTATTTGATATTTTGGGGAAAACACACATCCACTTTGAATTAAATGAATTATGCTTATGTGAATAATGTGAAACTTGACTCCCAAGGCAATTGGATCCCAACGAACACGATTTTATACTTAGATTTTACTTTTGGAACTTCTTTTTATGAGATCGGTCATATGGCCCATTAGTTCATTATTCAACCAATTATATCCTCATCATCTCCATATGTGTCATATATGCTTATTAAGCATGATTTGTTATGTTACACCTCTTGTGACACATTTTAGATTTCATTATTGGCTTAATTACACATATTAGCTTATCCTTATTTGGCTAAGTCAAAAGTCTCAAACTACTAAGGTAGGGTTCTAGATCTGGTATGTTACACTTAATATGAAATTCATATGCATCCTTGTCCATACAAGATATAGAAATGATGTTTCTATTTATGACATGTACATAATAATAGTTCACTAACTCTATTACAAGCCTTGTGGGTAGACATAAACTACAGTTCCAACTGTAGTGGAAGAAACTCTTGCTCCATTTGTAACTCACAGTTCAACCTCACCCTTTCCCAAAGGCATACTTCTTTTCAGATCTTGCATATTTGAGCATATGTGAGATCCACACCCGATATCTAGTACTTACGATGAAGAAGTATGTAATTTTATATAAATAACATATATACCTAAAGTGGATATATGTATCCCCATCTTCTTCTTCCTAAATGCTTTCAAGTACAAATGATAAGTTCCTCTATACTTTTCTTTCTCCTCATCTTGAGTGTTAAAGATCTAGATTTGGGCTTATCCTTAGAACTCTTAATAGCCTAGCTCTCATCCTTGGACTCAACTCCTCTGATCACTATCATGGATTTGTCCTTCTTCATTCTTGCTTCAACATGAATCACCATACCAAGCAAATATGACATCGATGTGGCCATATTATTCAAGCAATAACTCTCAATGAAGTGGCTATATGATTTTGGCTATGATTTAAGAATCATATATGTAGCCAAAACTTGGCTCAAAGAGAATCCCAGTTCATCAAGATGTTACACATGTCCAATCATATTGAATACATGTTCTTCTATTGAGTCTCCCTTTGTCATTTTACACTCAAAGAAAGCATTTATGACATTGTTCCTTTCTTGTTTTGTGAGATCATGGTTCATTTTCCTAAGATGTGTTTCCATCTCAAGAATCCCCATATCCTCACATTTCTCATGCAACTCATAGTTCATGCAACTTATCATAAGGTACTTTATGTCCAAGGCATTTTTGGCATGCTTCCAGTAAGCATCCATCTTATCCCTAGGCACATCAGGTGAAGGTATTTCTGGCACTGGTTTATCAAGAACATAGAGCTTGCACTCTTCATTGATAACCCTTCTCAAAGTCCAGAACCATTCATGGAAATTTATCCCATCAAGTTTTTCCTTCCTAAGGACTTATCGCAATACTTGTTTGTTCATCATTTGATTCTACAAGAAAAAAATTGCATTTATGTCAAGACCATCTTTGATTTGTATTTGATTTGAAAATTTTAATGATATTCAATTAGGTCTTTAATTAATTACCTCTCCCACTATTTTATTCAAATTGATATACCACACATATCAATTTAGAAGATTGTAATGTACAACCTTCTAGTGAGATAAGATAACAAGCAATTCAACTATTACCCAGTCAACACCAATGTCCAATTATCAAGGTAGGCAACGTTTTTCAGCTGCATCATATGCATCTCTTGGAAAGATGATATGCACATCTCCTTGCCATAATCATTTTCATGCTTCTGGTGCTTAATCTCATTAAGGTCACATAGTTAAGCCTGACCCAAAAGCCAACATGATAATAATGCACCTCACTTGGTGGGCCCACATTATTACCATCACACTTCCAAGAGATAGACAACACACCACCCTTGGGGTTCCCACACTTAGCCGATCAATCTTTTCATGTGTGATGATAATGGAAAGAATCTAAGACTTAATATTTGATCGAGGGAGTTTGTATTTATAAATACATGTACTTTATCCAATCACTACATATATAGTACATATCATATATGTTCTATCCCACAACGAAAACATGCAATAAACAAAAAGCAATGGTTATGGCTATTCGAATGTAATTCCTTGTGGAATTACAACAACCTATGGTCTACATCACATACACAAACCTATTATTGATGAAGTTAATGCTTGCCAATATGGGTTAATTGGTTCAACCTTTGAACCAATTGGCTTGCCTCCTGACCGGTCAATTGGTCGTCTCACCAGTTGTCTGGTCTCTGATCAACCATCTTTTGGATCCTCTACTCGATCGATTAGGTCCACCAACTGATTAGTTTGTCTTTTCCTCCTTGGTCCTCCTCAGTCCTCTAGTCAAATGACTCACCTTCAAGATGTTCAGTTGGCTTGGTCTAAGCATCTTTCTTCTTTCTTGTAATAAGAAAATAAACTATCCCACTATTACATGATTATGTAGAAACCTCGAGTTACATTCGAGGGGAGAAAAGGTAGGAGAGAATCATACTTTTACAAATGGAAGAGAAGATAGAGGCTCGGTATGCAAATTGAAATAAAATAGGAATAACCAACCACACAGCCATGCTCAAATAATTACGGTTATTGTCCATAATCACACTACACATCCACCATCAAAACTTTCATATTGGGTGATGCATGTAAATTGCATATATATATATATATATATATATAAATGAATATATATATATATAGACAAACAAATAGATAGATAGATAGATAGATAGATAGATATTAGTTTTAGATTAGGCATGGTATTTTATTGGACAAAATTACTTCCATCACATGCAATAATTAAACAATAAAACCAAAAATCCAATCATATCGGTTATCCCAAAAATATAGTATATTGACGTAGTTCTGATTGTACTGTAGGGAAATAAGGAGACATAATAGGTAGCATAAAAAAACTGAACACCATATTCCCCATTAAACCAATGGATCATGTCAACAACTAGATATAGAAATAATGGTTTTGAGGATATACATGGTTCTGGAGCAAGTCTAGCGACATCTCTTCGTCATTGTAGTCATGTAGCTATCTTCTAGTTGCACTGGGACTCATTTATTGTGCCTCCTAGTCTGCACCACAGACAGTAGGTTGAAATTTTCTTCCCAGTGGGAAAAGCATCCATGCCTCTAGAGAAGTTCACACGAACCGCCTATAACTCTTGTCGTTATACTAGAATGGACAAGAAGGAATTGTTCCTCCCGTTGGTGTACTAGTCACAAACTTGATCTCCCACAATTGGTTCACTAAGTGAACCGGTCGGTTGGCACCCATTTCATGCATAACTCAACCAATACAATATCCAATCAACCTGACACTTCAATTGATCATTTCATCACATGGGCTAGTCAGTTGGGAGTCTAGTCAGTTGATTTGTTGCTTGAATTGAATACCTAAACACTTTAGTAATCAATCCAACTGTCATTCATGATAAAAGAATCCTCTTCGTGGCTAGTTCCTATGTGTGTTACCCTATACATCCCATATTACTTTGGTAGTGAATGTCCATAACCAGTTATGGCAGCAGAAGTAATGAGTGGTGCCTAGTCACACATCAATGCAAACCAATTAAATGGAAAGTTGGAGAACATTTTTAGCCTATAATCTGTGTATGTTGTTACAATGTTTGTATAGTTACTCCATCACTGATAATCATATTGAACTCGAGGCATGGAGTAGTCATCCTCTTCAGTATTCAATTTTTCTTCTTGAACCAAAGTTGATTGTTTGAGATTTATGTATGCTCAATATTACATATTGACTCACATGTGCATGGCCATGCATTTCTTAGTCTCACTTTTCAAGAGGACTAGGAAATCATACTCCTATAGGAGGGACAAATCCCATATACATCACTCACAGTCGTCTCCATGTGTCATAATGTACTCAATCATAACCTTTATGATGATCCTTCTTCAAGATTATGGTGGATGATGTCAAAGCACACCGAACGACATGTGATGAGTGTAGTGACTTCATGTCTAAGAATGAAAACCATCAGAAACACTATGAAAGCTAAATATGACTACCATTGTAATGGTTTCCATGTGTTACTCTAATGGTGGGCTTGTGTGATACATTGTTCTCTAACATGTATATACGTACTTGGTTTGATATCACATATCATGATTAATGATATTTTGTCACCAACCAACACACATTCTAGTGTTATGTGTTATTTCTTTTTGCATTCTATAATAACATTCGACCACAAACATAATGAGAATGTACATACTCTTAACATTCATATGTTCTCTTTTTTCAAGATTATGTCATTGAGTAATATCATTAACTAGAGATTTATTATGTTACATGATTATCTCATAAATAAATAAAACAAAGTAAATTGGAAGCTTGCCTTTATTATTAATAAAATCATTTACAAATTATGCCATTAAATCATCATATGATGTTCTCTATGTGAATAGATACCAACATTGAGTGCATGCTTGTTGGGTTTCTTTTGTATTGTTACTCAATTTGAATATCGATCCTCTTTCTCCTTCTTTCCAAATGTAAATTAATGCCCTCCTTCCTATACTCCCCTTGAATGTAACTCTATATTTTTCCCTTTTACAATGTAATATGGTATATGATAGTTTTAATTTCAATTTTGGGAAAGAGTAGATGTTCTACACTAGATGGATTGACCAACTGAGAGTCGATTCGATCGATTGGAGGACTGAGGAGGCCAAAAAAGAGAGGATCCAAATGATTAAATGGAGGCTCAATCTATCAGCTATAGGAGTCCAATAAAGTGCACGAGCTAGAGCCATTTGACCGACCGATGAAGCCAATCAACTGATTGGGAAATCCAACCGATCGACTAGAGGGTTCAGCTGATCGACTAACCCATCCCACTTGCACAATACAGTTTGCTACATGAGATGTATGACCTTAGGTGGTAGCAATTCTTTGTGGCTCCAATGAACTATATTAGTATTTCCATAACCATAGCTCTAATATGTCTGATTGCATGTTTTGTTTGTGGATATAGGAAATATTTGATACATAACTATATGGTGATTGGATATCTATATTGTAAGACCACTGACCTAGATTTTTGGTTGATCATGCTTTCTTTGAATAATTATATGCTTCAAACCTTAATCTAATCATGTGATGTGCCTTGATAACACATGACATTCTTATGATTCCAGTTTGGTCCAGTTTGAATGTTGTTTGAGCTAGATATGCTTATTTATTCTTATTTTGTACCAAATTGAAAATTATCCATGTTTAGGGTTTATCTTGCAACTTGCCACATTCATGTTGTTCCTCACATGTTTTGTCATTATGTTGGAGAGAGTAGTGTTTTAGGGAACCTTGTTGTACCTTGGTTTGATGAGGTGGCATCATGTGTTGATATTCTAGGGTTGCTTGGATACCCTATGTAGATGGTGATCTTTCCTTGTGTGTTGGCCAAAGGTCTTTGTTTTTATCAATAACTGTGTTGTATCTTCGAGCATGTCTTTTATGGTCTATGATTTTTGTGTGTGACTTGTATTCTCTGTGGTCGATGAGCCTATAACCCCTCTCTTTGGTCACTAAAGAGACTTAGAGTTTGGATTCTATGTGATCTCCAAGGTTTATATCTCCTTTGGCCACTATGGTTTCTTCGACTGATGGATTTTGGATTAAGTGAGGTTGCTAGTTTTACTTAGTTTTGACATCCTTTGTTGCATGCATGATCTTACTATTTGCATGGGGAAGTTATGTTGGACAAGTGGCACATGTATGCATGACACCCAACCTCCCTTCTCACTCTACCCTTGGGTATATATACCCCTCCCTTGTCATGCAAGTGATCCCTTTTGCATCATTTTATTTCTCTCTTCTCCTTGAAGCTCTCACCCCTTGTTTTATTGGTGGTGAAGGTGGTGCTTAAGCTTGGAGAAGGTGGGAAAACCACTTTACATGTGATCTAGGGGTTGGAGCAACCCTTCTTTGGTGATCATTTGGTGTTCCTAGATCTTGGTAAGTGATCTACCCTTCTTGATCTTTGTTTTTTTGCTACCCTACCTTCCTTCTCACTCTTTTTGGACGAATCCATGGCTTTCCATGGTAGTGCTTGAGCTGAGCTTTAGGAACTTCTCTCATCTTAGCCAAATTTGTGGTTCTCCATGGTAGTGCCTAAGTTGAGTTGAAGATCACCTCTCTTTCTTGTCATTTCGTCCTATGGTTTTGTCCCTCTTCCCTATGATCCTCTAACCTAGGGTTTGTTCTTCTTTCTCTGAGGTAGTGCTAGCTTGGACGTGGCGGTGATCAAGCTAGGTTTTCTCTCTTCTTAGAGAATCCTTGCTTTTGTAGTTGTTTCTTCACATCCAAGTTGAGTGACATAACTTTTAGCTTGATTATTATTACAACTAATCTTGCATGAAAATAATCTTTCTCTAAAACATGGTTATAAGTGGAATAATGATGATATCCATTCCCAGAGTTTTTGTTCCATGGTGATCTTGAATAGATAAAACCTTCTTTGATGAAACCATAACCTAGTGCACATTTGTTTTTGCTGATTATGGGAGTTTTGATCTTTATATGCATGTACCAAAATGATGGTTTGTCTCCCATGGCATGGTTTTGCCTTGACTTGATGATGATCATAATTAGGGTTTTGGTGTTTCTTTTCTTCATGTGGTTACATCTTGATGGTTCAGTTTTCTCTCATGTTGATGACTGGATTTATTACTTTGATGTGGTTTTCCTACATGAGCTTTAATCCTTGTTAGTTTTGGTTTCATGGTGATGGTCAATATGTTTGATCATTTGTTGGATAATTTTCTCTCTTTTGATGATCACTAAGTTCAATCTCATGACTTGGTCGATGATTTTTGTTCATGTTATTCGGTCTCCAAATTTGCATTCTTTTAGTTTTTTGATGTGGGACTCTCTTTGATTGATGAGATTTTCCATGGTTAAGTGGTCATTAAACTTGTATCATGATGGTCGATGTGGTAACTGTATTCTTCAGTCAATGAGTCTTCCCTTGGTTCTCTTCAATTATTTAGTTTGGGTCCTTGAGGTCATTAAAGATGGCCATCTTATGCAGTCAGTAAAGGGGTCAAACACTGATTTTCAGTGGTCATGGACCTATGTTTTCAGTGGTCAACTTAGTGTTTGACCATCAACGATCAATGAGAATGGGGTGACCTGATTTTCAACAGTGTATGATGTACCTATCTTCAGCGGTCGATGAATATTTTTGGGTTTGTGATCATCTTGTGTGGTTGGCCATATGTTGATGATTGTTGACCTAATATGCTTCTAAGAATATTAGAGATGGTGGTAGTTAGGGTTTACTTCTCCTTGTTGATTTGAAACCCTAATTCAGTTGGCTATGTTGAACCTAACCCTAATTCAAATATATGGTTATAATACTTAGTTTTCTTGAGTAATTAGCATGATGGTAGAGTATTTTTCTTCTCTCTCCTAAACTGTTGTAATCCTAAGTTGTTATCTTATGGGCATCATAGTTCTATAATGCATAGTTATGACAAATTGATGCAACACATGTGAGGTGATGGTGATGAGCCTTATTGAGGAGAGGAGAGATATTGATATTCTTAAAGGGAACAATATGAATGGTCTTATGAACTAGAAGTAGCTTTGTCCCCTAATTGAGGTGATACCCTCTGGTAATGTGATGAGGGTTTAATATCCCTTGATGAAGTAATGATGAGTGTGGACTCATGTATATGATAGTGAACAATACCATGTCATGATGTGACAAGTTCATACTTTATGTGTTTTATATCTTTTGAAGTTGCAACCTACCTTATCTTTTATAGAATCTTCTTAGGGTTTGTATGTAACTTGATTGATGAAGTTAAAAGATACCCATTTGGCTTTAAATAATCATGTGGAACCCTAATCATGTAGTACATTATGTTGTAGATCCATTCCAGTGTCAGAACTTGTTGGATGGTGACATGAGTATTCTGTTAAATGAAACTTGGAGCACATACTATTGAGTATGTGAGGTGAAAATGACTAAGTGTCATTGTCATCTTGATCCCAAGGTTTTGAGGATGGATATGGGCATGCCTTGGTAGGAGAACGGTTGCAGTCGTGTCTCGGTGTATATGATGTGATAGAGGACAATTGTTGTTGTACCTCAGGTGATTGGGTTTGTATAACTTGTTCACTAGTGTCGTGACCTATATACCATGGCAGACTAAGTTGATTTGTAGTCGGATGTTATACGTCACTATAAAAGAGTTATACTTACTGAGGGCATATGAGATCACAGGAGTCAGAATCTCCTAGATCTTGTATGGCACTATTTTTGACTTTGTAGTGGACAGTTGGTGTATGAGTGGTACCTGTGACGACTCTGTATTTTCAAAGCCTTGACCCATTATGTGATGTCCAAATTGAAACCATCACCTTAGTGGAGATCCTAATTCAAACTCGTACACTAGTCCAAGAAAAAGACAATATATGGAGTAATAGGAAACAAAAGTAGCATATGCATATGAACAAGAACAAAACTAGACAACACATGTTCACCATTCAAGATATAATTACAAAATGAATTAATACACCATTTGAGATTAAATATTGTACAACAAAATTTTACATATGCACATATTACCATCTATGACATGATCTTAAGCCAATAGGTCCACATGTACATATTCTCACCACACAACTCTCACCTATCTAGTTCTTTAAGAGGATATGTCCACAACCTAATCAAAAGATTACAAGTGGTACACATCAACACAATATACTAAAATATTGTGCTGAGTACACCTACGTGCCTCTTATATGCCTCTCTCTACTAAGACGTGGAAATAAGATAAAACTAATACTTGGTAGTAACAAAGAAATATAACAAAAGCATAATTGAACAAAGATGTTTATTAATAAAAGAGAAAACATATTTTAAACACATTTCCATCATATACTCTTGCATCTTCCACCAAAGGGGTAAATTCTTTTAGGCCTTATGATCTACTACCAAAGATTTATATCATATATACAATGTGATCTCCTACCAAAGGGTTATATCACTTCAATGCACTTTGCTACCGATGAGTTTAGTGCTATCATATGAAGGATCAATTCTATTATGTTTCATGTGTTTATAACTATATGCATGGAAAATCAAACAAGATAACATAGAAGAACAATAATTTCTTCCAATATCATATACCAAGTGTTTTTACTCATATAATACAACCATACAAAATAGTAGGCCAAGTAAAAGGTAAAGTGTACCTTCAAATGAGATAATCTATACCAAATCCATGAGTCCACTCTAACCTTGGTCAAACCATTATTAAGACAAGACCACATATCACCATCATGTTCTCATCATCTTAACCCTAGTAATGTCTTTAGGGTTTTACTTAGAACATTGGATATTCTCATTTTTACTTGTATTCTTGTCGTAAAATTATCTTACATATGTCATATTTCAGATCATGGTTCATTAATAGATAACCGTGATTCACATTATTATGTGAGCATATTAACCTTAACTTACATTCATTGGTCATATTACGGTTACAAGCGATGTATTAAGAGTCTTCTCATATAACATGAATTATGTGCATCTAATGAATATCAAAGTTCCATTTTAGCTTCCAGTTACTGATATGAGAGTGTCTTGTAAATTCCATCATTTATTTATCATAAATATATTTATTGCATTTTATTTAGAGTTATTAGCCCTAAAAATCTATATGAAACATTTTTTTGTGAATTCATGCATTAACATTATACTCACTAACATCTTATGGATTATACACATGATTATGGATCTATTAACATTTCTTCATAATTTTAAGCCATCTTTTGATATTTATTATCTATGAAATAAGTGTAGCATATCTTTCGTGATAACTATGATTTAAAAATCAAAATACTAATATTATGGTTCCATGTTGTTCTACTAATTTTCTGAGAAATTATGTAGATTACTTATATTTTTTAGTTCATCAAGCTAATTACTACAAATTATTGAAGTCCTGCATATTTGCTAAAAATTATTGCCTTTAGTGGCCAATGGGATATCGCTATGTAGCTTGTGGCTTGTATTATGCAAACAACCAACTGCCTATTGGGTTAGCTCCTAGACCCACTGGTTCTAGTTTAGTTCACATCAGGTCTGACTAGATCACATCTCTCCTCTTTCACTCTGATGTTCCTTTCTCATTTTCATTTCTTCCCACCTGAGTCCATTGCGGGTCTTTATTTTGGCCATCATGATCCTCCTCTCCAGTGTGCAATCTTCTACCACATTCCTCCTTGGAGTCTATTCCAAGGCTTCCAAAAGCTTCATTACCAATCCATAAGCGTCGTCAGCCTGGATCCTTACTCCAGTACCCACTCCTCCATGCTATAGTGGGGCTCGCCACTCATGACTATTGCTAAAGTGGTGAAAAGGGATTCTTCTCCCTATCTTTGTGGATGGAAACAATGGCCCTTGTGGGGTATGTGTGACCATAACGAACTTGTCTAAGCCCTCTACAAGCAATGAGGAAGCCCCACAACACTACCCAACTCCGTTCTGACACCTTGACCAACTGAGATTGTTCAAGAAACAAAACCACCATAGCGATCTGCAGAAACACTTGGATTTTGCTCCCTTGCATCCATACTTGTTTTTCCTTTCTTATCTTCCTCTACTCCTTCTTGTATTCCCCTTTATTTTTGACTCCTCCCTCTTCTTCTTTTGGTTTGTATTCAACAAAGGAGAGGAGACAAGGATGAGTGTTTGGAACTCTCTCGTTCGTCTAGTCTATACTCTCAAGTGAGGGTTCATAGGATAGCCACGATCAGAACAAAGCAAACTATAGGGTCAAAACTACCTCTTGCACCAATTTCGCCAAGCTCGACATCGTGGGAGCTTGTGGTTCTTGTCGTTGCAGTAACTACTATGAGGGTGACCATTTAAGGACCATGAGATCTCATCCAAGGGCTCAGAATAGTCCCTTTACCTATTCAATCCCATGCATAAACTTTTAGAAGGCCCTCCCCGCTAGATTATAGATCCATGGACAAAACTTGTCCAAGCAACCCATCCAAAAATAAGGGCGTCTGACACTCAACATGATAAAAAATAGGCTAAAAACTATGCTCTAGCTTACATAATACACCATTATTTGAGTGATTTAAAACATGAATAACTTCTTCTAGGAACATCGAATGTCATGAAACTTTGACCATAGCTTTATAGAATCTTAAGCTTCATTCTATTCAAATTGGGTGCCAAAACTCAACTTCTGACATGTCAATTAATTACCTCAAAAAGACATAAACTTAGGGGTCTTAAACATGATATCAACACCCATACTTTATCATAACACTTGGAACTCTAATATAAACCAAACATGAATTTAAGTTGATCACATCCTACACACCTTAAAGAAAATGATTCCTCAAAATTATGCCAAAATCCAGTACTAGGCTGACTTGTAGTTGGACTTTATATGTCACTGTGGCAGACTCATACTGACTGAGGGCGGATGAGATCTCTAGAGTTCAGCTCTCCTAGATTTTGTATGGAACTATTTTTGAGTTTGTAGTGCACAATTGGAGTATGAGTGCTATGCCTCATCTCCTCTTAGCTTAAAAGACACAATACATCTGTGTAGTATATCTACTTAGGGTTGAACACAATTCACATTGGATGTTTACCCCTGCCTCATTTCTAAAACTGCTCAATTGTTATGTAATTCAATAATAGAAGTTAACTATTGTACATGCTCTTCATATTCCTTCTTATCATGATCCTATGATTACATATTATATCTGCTTAACCTACTTAATGTGTGTAATAATTTTAAATTATTCATTTAGCTGAATCTACTCATCTTGCTTAATAATGATATATCCTGGTATGTTTCAATAATCATTGGCTGAGAGTTATATCTCTCTCTGGGACATGGATCTCACCCTCATGGTTCTCCACATCTTTTAGGTGGGATCATGCTATTGAGGAATAACATGTTGGAGATCAGTATCCATGGAAGGTTGGATAGCTGCTAGTCTTGTCTAGTAGAGTCCTAGTGTCATCCTTGTACTCTCACATTCAGGAGGGATGCATTTTCTTGTAGATGTTTTATCTCAATACATTGTTTTGGAAGTATGCCTTTGTTGTATATAAGTGGATTGTACATGTAAGCAAATCTTTTGTAACATGTGTGTGGCACATGGCCATTGTACGTATGTAAATACCTAGTGTGGTATGTGATATGTTACATGTTGTGGACCTTCATGTAATATGTTTCTACATAGTGATGATTATATGATATTGGTTTTAATTGACATGTTTTTATGGTTATGTGGCTGTTTAAAATCACATGCTTTGTTACGAGTAATCTCGTTTGTGTGGCATCAGGGTGTTACAATTTGGTTGATATCAAAGCTTTAGGTTTTTTGAGTTTATAGGGACATAGGACTAGGTTTGTGTATGTTCTTTTGTTGTTCAACACAGCTAATCATAACTTCTGCTTATGTAGATATGTCTGGAGAACATGAAGAACACACTGAGAGTAGCTTTGTTGCACCAGGAAATGGTGCTAGGAGGCAAGCCAGAGTAGATGGAGTTCCTGAAGTGCCTCATATTGACCCAACAACCATGGATAATCCAACTTTTTAGTCAATGTTTGGATAGTTGATGACAATGATTATGCATATGGCAGATAGAGCACCCATATCCCAAGCAAGGGTAGGTGTCCAAATGAGGATCCTATGGTTCTGGGAAGATAATTGAGCTCTTGATACGTTTCGGGGCCATTGAGTATTTGGGTACAACATATCTGACAGATGTAAACATGTAGCTGATAGAGTTGGACTCCCTTTCACGAGAGAGCCTCCCTCGTGAGAAAAAAAATCACATTATAAAGTAGACCATTTATCTGTTTTTCACAAGTAAGGTACTGTTGAACTCATTTTTCATGTAGAACTGGTCCAAATAAAATCCAAACCGCAAATCTTTAGCACAAGAAAAATTTGTGGTATACTATTTGGTGAATGGGATACCCTTCTGTCAAATGAATTTTCCAATCAGGATTATAAAGGTACATTTCAGGTATGTCTTGCCTAACATACTTATCATTTGATCTTTCAATTGGATATTTCTCCCATGAGTCACTTCATTTGTTGTTCTTTTTATCCGTTTTGTTCCAATTGTCTTTTTTTCCTCATGCTTTTGTTTTAGGCCCTATGTTTCTTAGGAAACTCACGTCATTGCAACCTAGTTCCACTTTACTTCATGAGGCCAACTGGTTCGTTCATTATGCTTACATAAATTATCATAACTCAGAGTGCTCTTTGACAAAAATGAGTGTCAGTCTTGGCTCAAGCCATCGGATCTCACCATGAGTAGATTCACCAAACACATTTCGAGCCTCGTCTTGAGAGGGACAAACTGTTGACACCCCATTTTTATCACGACCTATTAGATGAGATTTCGATGTACGAATCATAATAAAATCTTCTTTGTGACCTCTCACCATGTTCCAATCACGTCACAACCTTAATTGTAATCATATATCTGATTTACACAGGAACCTTCAAATCAATGGGTGTAGAAACAAGATTAATATAGCCGATTTACTCATAAACTTATGTCTCGAACAAAGTTACATGAATCTGGCCTGAGAACAATTAAATCAAATCAAGAAGAAATGTTGATGAATACTTTTTGGGTCCTTAATGTCTTCTTAAGGGATTTTGACTACAATCAAATTTGACAAAATTTCACTCACACCCTTTTCAACTTGATCACTTTAATTCTATTACACATCTTGTGTTCATCATCTATCTTTTTTTCCAAAAACACAACCAATTCGCTAGAAGATCCTTTTTGACATGCAAATTGGGCCTTTTAAAATATTAATTTAATATTTTCAAGCTCACCACATGATTCTTTCTTGAGCTATTTTAAATATTATTTAGATATTTTAACATGGTATTAGAATGATATTATTTAATATATTTAATATAGTCATGAGGCCTAATCTATCATGAACAATTTTAAAGATATTAATTTAATACTATCGTACCTTCATTAAATATCATAGTCCACCATGACAATATTACTTTACTATTAAATTTTCTCACCACACATCTTCTCTTGTGGGAAATTTAATATTATTTAATGTTGTTCACAATATCCTCAGGATCCAATCAGAACTTTCTCTCCCAAACATGTTGTACATGTTTGCACAAGACAAGTTCTCTCCTGAAAATGGGCTCAGTCAGTCAGGGCTTAATTGTCCATGACCCGACTCATGATGTCGAGAGACACTCTTGTAGACAACATGAGTTTCAAAAATATCTTCACAAGAGTGAACCAATAAAAGATCTTAAGAAAATAGTGACATGTTTTCACGAGAGATCCTCTCTCGTGACAAATCAGATTGGGTCAGTCAAGGCTTATCGCCCCCATGACTTAGTCACGATCATGGAAAACACTCACTCATGGGAAGTGGGAGTCGAAAAATATCTCCATGTCACCCACTCATGTAGGGGGAGGCAACAAAAACTCCCCTGATAAGTCACGAGACAGGTTCTCTCAAAAAAAACCAGAGACAATTCATCAGGAGCAAAGAGCAACAGATAATGCCAAAGTGCAGTTGAGATGGCAACCTAGAACTGAAGATTGTAGAGAAGGTTCGTGAGAAAACCCCTCTCGTGAAAACTTGGGAGTCCCCTTCAACCTCTGATCTCCAAAAGTACAACAGAGAACCTCTCTCATGAAACCTCATAACCTGTCTTTAAACTTCAACCTCCAAAAGCCAACCCACTTCCTCACCCTTTTCTCACGAAGGAAGATCCATCGTGAAGTCAGACACAAAATCTTGTCAAGGTGAGAGAAACAAAACAAGTTATTTCACTCCTTTCTTATTTTATTTGTTTCAATCTAAAATGTATTCATGATGCCACCCTTCTCTAGTGGCCTTTCCACTGGATTATAGCTCAAAAAACCACCACAATACCATTTTTAATGGGCAAATTAGGGTACCAGCTTCACAACCCTTTCCCATTCTATAACCGAGATGTCGATTTCAAATCTCTACTGATTGATCAACCCCTTATCCAAAACGAGACATCTGAATATGGTTTTATCGGTTTTACCACATAAAAACACGATGGAAACTCCATCGAATCCTTTTACTTCTACAATCCTATTTTCATAGACAAAAATAGAGGGTCGATGCAGTGGTTTCCTTTCCCACTCCTGAGCCTTGAAGAGCCAACAAAGGTCTGTAAACTTCGGAAAGACCTGAATGGGCCAGCCCATTCGCTGAGCATGGCGTGAGATGTCCCAAGATGGGTGGATGAAGAACAACCTACTCTATCTATACACATGTTCAAGGAGATGATGACATGGCTAAGTTCCTTACCTTGACATTCTAGAGAGGATGAAGAAGAACTTGTGAAAAATCTAGGGGGGTGAATAGAGTTTATAAAATATTTAAACAAATTTAAAGTTCAATGGAAATAAAAGAGGCAACCAAAAGAGAGAGACGAGATTTAAAGTGGTTCTTCCTATGATGTCAGTCCATTACCTAGTTGTTGCCAGCTAGGATTTGCAACAAATACTTTTATTAATTTATCAGTGAGGAAAAATTATAAGATCATTACTATAAATAAATCCCTCTTCTTTACTGGCTACGGAAGAGTACCACCAAACCTCTTCTTTTATGGACACGCTGACAAATGAGGAAGAGCACCTCCACACATCTTCTTTTATGGATTTACCAAGGGCTAAGGAAGAGAACCACCACACCTCTTCTTTTACATATGAACTGAGGGCCAAGGAAGAGAACCACCACTTGCAGAAGTAGACCAACTGCAATCACAAGTAATAGAAATATGAAAGAAAGAAGAAATGCACCAATAAGTTCTGTAGTGTCTTTGTGAATCAATCTTATGAACCAAACCACTTAAGGATGTATCATGATTGTAGTAAAGGTGGTAGGCTAAGCTAATGGCTAGGACACGAAGGTATGTTGTTGTGAATGAATTACAAAAATGATAGCTACAACTCTTATTGCTCAAGATGTAATGTATTCAAGTATTCAAGTGTGTGTTGGGATGCCTCTAGACCACTACTATTTATACGAATGAAGTATAGGTGGCTAGGGCATCTTTGGGAGAGTCTAGAAGGTTCTAGAGCGTCAAATAGCCATTTGAAAAAAGTTAATTTAGATACAACGACTAGTTTGAATGAATTAAAAGATCTATTCCCGAATCTTCCTTGGTAGGCCAATTTCTCGACCAGATGACAACTCGGTCAAAGATTTTTTCGATGAGCCAAGGCTAGACGTGCCATATTTCAACATCTATAAGTCAGGCAAAGATAACTTGGTCAAGGGTATAACAACGACTCTAATTTTTTACTTATTTTGACTCGTAATAAATTTGCAATTTTGATTTCTTAGGTCCTCGACTGATCATTGTCTCAGTCGACAAAGTCTTCGACCAACTTGAGGCTCGGTCCACAAAGATTTCGATTGAAATGCTATAATAGATGGCTAATTCTTTGTGAACACTTATCTAATGATTTTTTTAGTGGGACCTACCTATCCAAGACATTTGTTATTGATATGTGAATGGTTTTGGGATAGGTGGACTTGATTCAAAGCTCAATTTTACATGAGTTTTAAGCAAGAAATATAAATAAGCACATATAAATGTTTTATTCAAAGAACTTGATATTCTAGTTTTGAGTTTTCCAAGAGGTTCTCGAAACACTTAAAGTAGCAAGTTAAATCCACAAGTAAGAAATGTTTTTCATTATCAAAAGAAAAATGACCTAATGTCCAATTTAGTCAACATTCTCCCCCTTTTTGAAGATGGCAAACATTTCAAATTATACGAAGAAACTCAAAAAGAAATGTCCATACCTTAGTGAAGTTTTCCTTGAGTATTTCAAAATTTTTGCATATTCACATTTGAGAAGTATGGAACATATCATCCAACTCTCAAAATGAATTGCATCAATGAATATATGGCAAAGTGTTTAGTAAAAATGTGAAAGCTCAAATGACATGCTTAAGGATATAGGTTTGTGTATAGAAAATGTTTCTCCCCCTTTTGTCATCTCAAAATAGTAAACCAAGAAATGAGAAGATGACTCCCCCTGAGTGATATACTCCCCCCTTAAAATGATCTGTATAAAATAAATGTCAAATTTAGGCATGTGATCACAAAATAAGATTTTCTAATTTCCACTGAAAGGAATGTTAAATCCTTCATGACAAAGAGAAAACTATAAATCAAAAGCAACAAATCCTTAAAAAAATGCTAAACCAATGGGTAGGAATGTTAAGTCCGCCATGATGTAGAGATGCCAAAAAGGTATAGAGAGAATCTCAATTAATTCATGAATTTGTGAAAAGATCAAAATAAACATTCTCAAGAGGAACAATGTATAATTTATCTTATATAATTCAAAATTGTTCCAAAGAAAGATGTTTTGTGAAAATATCAGCCAATTCATTTTCAGTATCTACATGATGTAGATAAATGTTATTTTTTGCAATGTGATCGCGAACAAAATGATTATGAATTTCATTGTGTTTTTCTCGACTATGCAAAATAGTATTATGTGTTAGGTTTATGGCACTAGTATTATCGCAAAAAATTGGAGTTGATGATAGAGAAAAACCATAGTCATTTGGTACTTGTTGCATCCATAATGCTTGTGTACAACAAGAACCAGTTGCCATGTATTTGGTCTCGATGGTGGATAGAGCGACAATATTTTTCTTCTTACTAAACCACAAGACAAATGATTTCTCGAGTGAGAAACAACCACCACTACTACTTTTGCGATCAAGACGACAACCGGCGTAATCAGAGTATGTATAAGCTTTAAGGCCAAAAGGTTGATCTCTTGGATACAAGATGACATAGCCATTTGTACCAACTAGATATCTCAAAATTCATTTTACAATAGTTAAATGAGAGTTCATAGGATTGGATTGAAAACGAGAAAATAAACTGACAACAAACATAACATCAGGTCTAGAATAAGTTAGAAATAACAAGCTACCAATCATGTCTCTATATAAAGAATTGTTGGTTGGTTCCACATTTTCATCCCTATCTATTTTAGTTGAAGTACTCATAAGAGTGGATGCATGTTTACAGTTTTCCATGTTAAAGCATTTTAGAAGTTGTTTTGTATATTTTTCTTGGTTAAGAAATATACCACGAGGAGTTTGTTTAATTTGAAAACCCAAGAAAAATGTTAAATCACCCATGAGAGTCATTTCAAATTCCTTTTTCATAATATCACTAAGTTGTGTACATAAATATTCATTTGAAGCACCAAAAATGATGCCATCGACATAAATTTGAACAATAATAAAATTTGAGACATACCTTTTAATGAATAAAGTAGGATCTGATTTGTCTATGGAAAATTCATTTTCAATTAGATAATTTTTAAGTTGATCATAACAATTTCTAGAGGCTTGCTTTAAACCATATAAATCTTTCTTTAACTTTTAGACATGATCAATATGTGTTGGATCCTTGAAACTAGGACGTTGAGCAACATAAACTTCCTCTTGAATTATTCCATTTAAAAATGCACTTTTAACATCCATTTGAAAGAGTTTAATGTTTTTATGTGCATCTAGAGCTAATAGCATTCAAATTGATTCAAGTATAGCTACAGGAGCATATGTTTCATCTAAGTCAATTCCCTCTTGTTGGTTATAGCCTTGGGCAACTAATCTAGGTTTGTTCCTTACTATTTCCCCGACTTCATTTAACTTGTTATGGAAAACCCATTTAGTTCCAATAATGGATTTGTCTTTTGGTCATAGAACTAAATCCCATACATCATTTTTAGTGAAATGATTTAATTCTTCTTGCATGGAAATTATCCAATAATCATCTTTCATAGCTTCATCAACCATTTTGGGTTCAATCATGGATACAAAGGCAATGTTAGTCGTATCTTTAAAAGATAATGAAGTTTGCATTTTATCAAAAGGATTTTGAATAATAAGATATTGTGGATGGTCTTTGATTATTCTTGGAATAGGTTCATGTAAATCTTTATTTTGATCTTTACTTGATTCATTTTCACTATTTACTACACCTTTAGGTGATATAGTTAAATCTCCAACTATTAGAAGAAGATCGTTTTCTAAAGAAATGAAAATAATCTAATCTTGGTTTCTTAGAAAACATGATTTTATATGGAGTCTATTTAAGTTGAGAATGGATTGATATTCTATTTTTAACATAACATGCATAATTAACAGCTTCATCCCAAAAGGTCTTAGGTGTATTATGTTCTAAAAGCATAGTTCTTGCCATTTCTTATAAAGAACGATTTTTTATTTCAACTAAACCATTTTGTTGTCGAGTGTAACGACCTCAAATCTAGGTATCACCTCTATTTTCCTTTTTCCTGAAAAGCTTAAATTATATTTCTCTTAAACTTTGTTAAGTAGTAATTTTGACCCTGAAAATAATCTTAGGATAGTTTGGACATTATATGATCACCCATTTACATAATCATACATTGTAATGACATCGAGGACTTTTTGAAATTTAATTCACATATTGTAGAGAGTGAGGCCAGATCAGATGTAATACCCTCTCTTACCCTAGAGAGAGAGAGTCCTAATGAGTAGAAAATACCCAGGAACTATTTTAGCAATATAGAAAATAAATTACCCTTTATTAGATTGTTTAATACCCTTTGTTTAGCATAAACCCCTAACACTTTTCAAATGAGCCATTGGGGCCAGAAATATGGTCTTTACTGATTTAATAGATAACCTACAAAATAGGGGCCTCAAAGGAGGTTCAATGCATAATTTGATTGCATTGTGGGAGAAGTACATATTATCTCCAGTTATCCATTTGAGTTAAGTGTCATACTAGCCTTGACCGGTCTGGCTAGACGAGATGACATTTTGGTAGGTTGAGGGTCTAGTTCGCTCAAACGGACGAGCCAAATGGGACAAGACTCATCTTCGTCCTCGATGATCCACACACAAGCGTTATGACACTACTAGGACTTCGTTAGCCGATCAAGCATTCACGAAGCCTGTATTGTGTCTGTTATCACTGGTGGATGTTTCGGGAGGGATAGATAGTCACACTGAAGCCTAGAGTGCCCCAATCACAAAATGCACAAAAACCCCTCGACGGGGCATCCGCCGTCACTACCATGGTGCTTGGCCGCCTAGTTTTTTATTACTCTTGCCGCCACGAGACCACCCATATAGGTAGTACGACACCTCTTCTAGTGATATCTCCTTCAAATTCCTTCTGAGCGCTAGTGAATCCTCGTGTCCATGTGAGCGTCGTCTCTAGCGAGGAGAAGGTTGTTGTCACTCTACGGTTTCTGTCCGATCAAATGAAGGTAAAAGCACCATTTCCAACCCACGTGCTTCCACTTACTGCTTTCAGTTTGTGTTGGTTCTACCTAAGTTGCTCGGTTGACGAAATACCTTATTTTCTTATATTGAGGACCTCACTAACAAATGTATAAAGAGGTATGGGTTCTCTCCTAGTAGATTTTTGGCCCCAACGTCGCGTCTTGCAATGGGTTCCAAATTCGGCATTACTTGCAATATCTATCTTCCACTCACATTTTAGTTCTTGCGATTTCGGTAGAACCTTGCTCAACTTGTGTTGGTTTAGTTGCTGCTAGGCTAGATATTGGTTTTGTGACCTGGAGATGATACTTAGTTGGTCGCAGATTTGTAAAGATGGATTAGAATGCTTGGTCGATTCATTCCTATTAACCGACTCTGTTGTGCTCTCTTTTGTATTGACACCGAAGTTACTTGAGGACAATCCTATTATGCTTCGTATATTTATGACCGAACCAGTTTGCTTTTGAGATTAATCATCATTGTCTACTAGTCAGCAGTGAATGCCTTCATATTGTACTCTTCGTGTTCGGTGTTTGGAAATCCAGTAAGTGATGCAGTTGATTAAAACCTCCGGTTATTAGCATTACCTAGTAATCTATCATGCTTCATGTTAGGACACAATGCAAATCATGGTTGGGATCCTACTAATTCATAAATTAATATATACTTAGGTACCTTGTACCTATGATTAAGAATCATCTTGACCTGTGTGAGTCCCTGATCTGGAGATCGAGCGATCGACCCAGGGATCATCTTCTCCGCTTGGGGGGAGGGCAGTGGCTGTTGCGCCCAACTCGTCTCCCCTTGATTATTCTCCTCCCATCTCCATCTTGGAGCTGTCTGTCCTTAGTGGTTTCTCGCGACCCTTCTGGGTTGTCCTCCTTTGGCGCCGGGCTTCAACCTTCGCCTGGTCCCTTGGCTGTCTCCTTCGGGTACTGGGAGCCTACGCTAGCTGGATCCTGGCTGGGTGCGGCCGATTCATGGCAGTCGGCGAGTGGAGTGGCTTTACTATTCCTCTGTGAGTCTGGTACTCACTGGGAGCCCCACTGGGAGATGGTCAGGATGGCTCGGGTCTTCTGTCCCCTCTCTTTTACTATTTCTCAATTTTTCCTTGTCATTCTTTTTTGTTTTGCTTTGCGACATGTTTCTCTACATGTTTCTCACCGATCATCGGTGTTGTTGTCACTGGTTGTCGGTGTTGTTATTCTCTATATTTAGGAGCTACGAGTCTTTGCTCTTACTGGCCTCATTTTTGTTCTGTTCAGATTCACTACTGGGTCTATGGTTCTTCTTGTGATGGAAAACACTGGTATGCATATTTTTCATTTGCAGGTTTATCACCACCGATCTATGCTCAGTTTGAAGGAATCTCATATGGAAAGCTGTTTATGTCAGCCTCATGGAAAAGAGATCAATGCAGAAGCATTTTATTATCATTCCATTATGAGTTTTGGAAATCTGATAGCCCTTCTCTTGGTTGTTGTATGTACTTCCAATATCACTTTCCTAATGTGTAGATGTCGTATGGCTTTTCAGTAATGAAGATGTTTGGATTGCTCAAAAAAGGTACCTTATGCCTTTGCAGTTTGAATCATCAGAACTGCCTGAGTATTTTGATGCTTGGATAATTAGAGAATAAAATCACTGGTTGTTTGGATTCATTTAATTAGTAATCCAGTAGATAACTAGACTAGTAAGACAATGTTTGATCAATAATGAACGAGAAATATATATGAGGTAAGTAGGTGCTTTGATTCATAAGATTTTCTGGACATTTAGTATAGGCCTCTGAGCCCAATAACGAGTTTACATGGGAAGTGTTTTATTGGGTTAAAAATTATATGAAGAACAATATTAACAGAAAGTAAACTTTTATGCTTAGGTGGTGGTAAACTTGATTCTGACCTAGGTGATATTTATGTTGACTTAAATAGGACTAGAGGTATGTACTCCTCCCTATTTTGAACTGGGCATTTATATGACTAAAGTTTCCCATAATGAGGCAATTCTTGAAATACTTACTCTTTGTTCCACTTGTTGACATATCCTATTTTTTTTAATATATTTATTATCTTGTTGAATTGGGTCAATGACCCCACTTTCTTGGTTATTATTCTTAGAAATACAAATGGTGAATGTAAAATGTCTTGAAACTTACCTAATTTTATGGCTCCTTTTGATTGGAACATCCACTTACTTATGTATCAAATAATGCCTAGTTAATTCTCTAATGTACATACTCAACTTTTGCTGATTTACACCTTGTTTTCCTATTTTTTTTGGTGTTCCCAAGCTACCCATGTATAGGTGCTTTGAAGGACGTGGACACATGAAGGTCGTACACATGAATATTGCTTAAAGATAGCTTGGAATAGTCATGTTGCCCTCTACATCTAGAGCTCCTATGAAACGTAGTTACAGTATTTTCTTTTTATGTACCACCTTTTGGGTGAGAATGTTATGTACTTGGAACACTGTGTAACTATATAAATAATTATGTTTTCCACTGCTTAACAATTTCATGGCTCATGTTTGTACCATAGAGTGGGCCCAACATCAGGCCTCACTCTTTATAGAATGGTATCAGAGCCTAAGCAGTCGGTAAGTAGACTATTGCAAGTTATCCTAGATTATTCCATAGTAGGTAGATGATCCTTTAGAGGTTGTTGTCAAACCTAAACCTGAATCGTGATTACCAATTAGGGTTTTACCCTCTATCCAATTTGGTGGTATATATGTATACCAAACATAGTATGTGGGTGACCTAGTTTTGGGTAAACTCTTATCAATCCTACCCTCCCATTATAGGTATAACTTTCTATATGTAAAGGTTGACTCCCCTAGGAAGTAGACTCTACCTCCCACCTTAGGGAGGACAATTCATATACTATGGAGAGTAGGGTGACTTGAACTCACATAATTGTGTGTAGCCTTAGTACAAGTCATCAAACCTTTTGTTTCTATTGTTTTCTTACATCCCTATGATACACACATTGGTGGACTGAGCATGCATGGAAACAAGCTTAGAGTTTTGACATGAGTTTAGATTCTTTTAGATGATCAATGATAGCACATGATGAAATGAACTAGATCCTTTAAGGTTAGACTTGTCTTTCCAACAATGTGGAGTTATCTCAACATAGTTTTGCTTGAAACTCGCCATCCAAGGGTTGGATACTATCCTACATAAACGTATGATATCTCATAAATGAGGGTTTGTTGGTTGAAGATATAGGTTTCAAGTTGCATTCCTTGGGATTTCATCCCTCACATACCCATAAGGTAGGAAGGATCACGTAGCTGGATCAAATAATAAAACTATATGCAATATTTTTTTTCTTTCACTGAGGACATATTGAGGCATAGTCATGTTTGGAAGATATAGAGGATACTTCTTTTCTATAAACTTTGGATTTTCACTAACACTAAGGTGATATGAGATAGGTACCTCTAGGATTGATCCTTAAAGAGTTGACAACCCTCTCTACAACATCATGTAATTAGTTTACCAGATTTGTGAGTTGAGGAGTAGTTTGACTATCTAGATAGCTTGATCTTGTAATGATACCATAGATGTAAACCAACAAAGGTAGTAGAGACCCTAATCCCTTCTTATTATGGTTTCATGATCTTATAAATAAATTATGTCAAGGATATGACATCATAGGTCATGATTAAGAGAATGATGGAATAATGAAGGTCATGCCTAGTAGGACCTTCAAGTTAATTGCATGATCGAAGAGACCTATTTTCCCCCTCCTAATCTAGAGATTAGACAAGCCTTGCTTGCAAAGGTGAAGTGAAGTTAGGATATGGTCGACTTGGTTCTCGGGTTGATTTTGGCACCATTTTGGATTTCCAATGTGAGGTTTCCATCATCAAACTTATTTTTGTTGTTATATTGTATTTAGATTAGAAGAAAAAAAACTTTTTCAGATTTCATCGATGATTTTGGAACCAAGTCACCACAACAAAGAAGTTGTAGTAGTAGATAGGCCTAAGTGTAGAAATCTTTGATTTGCAGGTTCAACCTTCCGACCCAAGATATAATGAATACATATAATGGTTGTATTCTTGTCAGATACCTCTCTCAACTCTATGTATGGTTAGATTGGTCCTTTTAAGGGATGGATCCTTGTACACTTAGGTATGTAACTTAAATTAATGAATAGTTGAAATCTATGGTTATTAGCATCAAAAATTGTTAATGAAGGGGACATGAAACATCATAATAGTATGATGGACAAACCTCCTTAATTAGGTAAAAAAAACTATAAATTGATGATATCATCCTCAATATTAGTATAAATTTCCTAGAACGATTCACGATATGAGAAGATAATAAGACATGATGGATAAAGTAATGTAAATTCACATCGGGTTCTGCATATGCTATGCTAGGACTCCTTATATTAACTTTGTCTAGTGAATCAGAAACTTATAATTGGTTAGAAAATTATTGCTTAGCAGTTTGAGTTGTAGCTTGACGGATTTGGGGGATGAAATTCTCTTTAAGGGTTGGTGTTCTATAACGACCTCAAATCTAGGTATCACCTCTATTTTCCTTTTTCCTGAAAAGCTTAAATTCTATTTCTCTTAAACTTTGTTGAGTAGTAATTTCGACCCAGAAATCTTAGGATAGTTTAGACTTTATATGACCACCCATTTTCTTTATCATACATGGTAGTGACATCGAGGACTTGTGGAAATTTAATTCACATATTGTGGAGAGTGAGGCCAGATCGGATGTAATACCCTCTCTTAACCTAGAGAAAGTCTTAATGAGTAGAAAACACCCAGGAACTATTTCTGAATTATAGAAAATAAATTACCCTTTATTAGACCATTTAATACCCATTGTTTAGCATCAACCCTTAATGCTTTTGAAATGAGCCATTGGGGCCAGAAATATGGTCTTTACTGATTTAATAGATAATCTACAAAATAGGGACCTCAAAGAAGGTTCAATACATAATTTAATTACATTTTGGGAGAAATACATATTATCTGTAGTTATCTATTTCAGTTATGTGTCACGCTAGCCTTAACCGGGCTAGTAGATATATAACATACCTCTAGGTAATTTTTAGTCGAGATGACATTTTGGTAGCTCGACGGTTTGGTTCGCTCGAACGGATGGGCCAGATAGGATGAGACTCATCTTCATCATCAACAATCAGCACACAAGAGTTATGACACTACTAGGACTTCATTAGCCAATCAAGCATTCATGAAGTCTTTATTGCGTCCATTATCACCGGTGGCCATTTTGAGGGACTAGACGGTCACAATGAACCCTAATATGAAGCCTAGAGTGCCCCGATTGCAAAATGCACAAAAACCCATCAATGATGCATCCACTGTCACTACCATGGTGCTTGGATACCTAGTTTTTCTTACTCTTTCCACCACAAGACCACCCATACAGGTAGTATGATACCTCTTCTAGTGATATATCCTTCCATTTCCTTCTGAGCATCGATGAATCCTCATGTCTAGGTGATCGCCATCTCTGGCGAGGAGTAGGTTGTTGCATCACTACGGTTGCTCTCTGGTCAAATGAAGGTAAAAGCACCATTTCCAACCCACATGCTTACACTTACTGCTTTCAGTTTGCGCTGGTTCTACCTAAGTTGTTCGGTTGATGAAATACCCTATTTTCTTATATTGAGGACCTCACCGACAAATGTATAAATGAGGTACGGGTTCTCGCGTAGTAGCTTTTGGCCCCAATGTCGCATCTAGCAATGGGTTTTGAATTCATCATTGCTTGTAGTATCTATCTTCCACTCACGTTTTCATTCTTATACTTTTCGTAGCACCTTGCTCAAGTTGTGCCGATTTAGTCACCACTAGGCTAGATACTGGTTTTGTGACCTGGAGATAATACTCAGTTGCTCGTGGATTTTTAAGGATGGATTAGAATGCTTGGTCAATTTGTTCCTGTTAACCAACTATGTTGTGCTCTGTTTTGTATCAACACCAGAGATACTTGAGGATAGTCTTGTTCTGCTTCACATATTGATGACCGAACCAATTCTCTTTTGAGGTTAATTATTTGTGTCTCCTAGTCAGTAGTGAATGCCTTTGTGTTATATTCACAATGTTTGGTGTTTGGAAATCTAGAAAGCGAAGTTGTTGTCTGCTTGTGTAAGTTGATTAAAACCTCTGGTGATTGGCAGTACATAGTAATCCGTCATGCTTTGTGTTAGGACCCAACGAAAATCCTGGTTGGGATCCTACTGATTCACGGATTAATATATACTTAGGTACCGTGCACCTTTGTAGTGTGAATCATCAGAACCACCTATGTATTTTGATGCTTGGGTAATCAGAGAATAAAATTGTCGGTTGTTTTGATTCATTTAAATAGTAATCCAGTAGATAACTAGACTAGTAAGACAATGTTTGATCAATAATGAATGAGAAATATATACAAAGTAAGTTGGTGCTTGGATTCAGAAGATTTTTTGGACATTTTGTATAGGCCTCTGAGCCCAATAACGAGTTTACATGGGAAGTGTGTTATTGGGTTAAAAATTATATGAAGAACAATATTAACACAAAGTATAATTTTATGCTTAGGTGGTGGTAAACTTGATTTAGACCTCGGTGATATTTATGTTGACTTAAACAAGACTGGAGGTATGTACTCCTCCCTATTTTGAATTGGGCATTTATATGACCACATTTTCCCATAATGAGGCAATTCTTGAAATACTTACTTTTTGTTCCACTTGTTGACATATCCTATTTTTCTAAATATTATTATTATCTTGTTGAATTGGGTCAATGACCCCACTTTCTTGGTTATTTTTCTTAGAAATGCAAATGGTGAATGTAAACTATCTTGCCACTCTATTTATGCATGTTAGGTAATTCGACTAATTTAATTATCATAGATGCTTATGTGCAACAATTCAGGCATGCTACTTCTGCCCAAGGTGTACTACTCCCACCTTGATATATACAGAGGCGTGCTACTTCTGCCTAGGGTGCTCTAATTCCACCCATGCTACTTAGGCCATTGACTTAGTGGTGTCGTGGCCATACCATATTTATTTTATTCCAATATATCTACATGTAAATTATTATGATTGTTGTGATATTGTGAATGGTTAATGGCAAGATGTGTTATTTCACTTGTTTATTTATATGCCTCATTCTTTTGGAAATTCTTTCTCTTGTTATTTCTCTTTGAAACTTATCTAATTTTCTAACCCCTTTTGATTGGAACATCCACTTACTTATGTATCAAATAAGGCCTAGTTAATTCTCTAATGTACATACTCAGCTTTTGCTGATTTATAACTTATTTTCCTATTTTTCTGGGTGTTCCCAAACTACCTAGGTATAGGTGCTTTGAAGGACGTGGACACATGAAGTTGGCTTAAGGATAGATTGGAATAGCCGTGTTTCCCTCTACATCTGGGGCTCCTATGAAATGTAGTTATTGTATTTCCTTTTTATGTACCACCTTTTGAGTGAGAATGTTATGTACTTGGAACATTGTGTAACTTTATATATAGTTATGTTTTTCACTGCTTAACAATTTCATGGCTCATGCTTGTACTATAGAGTGGGCCCAATATCAGGTCTCACTCTTTACATGGAGTGCGAGGAGCAGAGAAATTATGGGTGCATCCCTTATATGAGAAGTGTTATTCAAAAACATGATTTTCAAATTTGCCCCTGTGATCCCTCCTAATGGTGCAGATTTTATTTTGAATATCATATTCAAATTTTGAGCAGAACTTGATGAATATTTCAATAGTGACATTTTTACCAGGAAGAAATTGTACCCAAACAAATCTACTGTACTCATCAATAATAACAAAGAAATATTGATTTCCACCTATGGATTGTGTTATCATGGGTCCAAACAAATCCATATGTATGAGTTCAAGGGGTCTGGAAGTGCTAAGGATTTTTTTGGCTTGAAAGGAAGTTGTAGTTTATTTTCCTAAGGTGCAAGGTTCACAATTTTTAGAAGTTTTAAAAGATATTTTAGGCAAACCATAGACAAAATTATGTTAAATTAGTTTCTTAATAATATGAGTGTGAGCATGTCCTAGTTTTCGATGCCATAGATTTTGATAATCATTTGTAATAAGACATCTTCTAGTGATTGATTTCATAGAGTTAGGTCTAAGAATATATAAATTTCCTATCCTTTTTCCTTCATTTACTACCTTATTAGTGTCTTCTTCACGCAATTTGCAACAAGTTTTGTTAAAGAACACATCATGCACACTATCACATAATTGACTGACACTTAGCAGGTTATGGTGCAATCCATCTACTAATAATACATTTTTATAGTAAGATTAGTTCCAATGTTACCTATTCCAGTTATGGTTCCTTTGTCATTATCTCCAAATGTGATTGATCCTCCCTTTTTCTTTTGAAGTGTTTTGAAAGTATGTTTGTTTCCAGTCATATGTTTGGAGCATCCACTATCAACTACCCAATCCTACAATAACAGATTTTTGGTACCCAAGTGGAGTACATGATGGTTAGAGTAAATATGCATATAACTTGTATTAATTTAGCCACACATAGGAATAAGTTTAAAAATTTGCTAATGAGTATCAAATTATTGTTGAGATGAGACAATATTAATTAATCATATTAAGAATAGGTCAAATCTCAACACATTCTTTTAATTTTAGGTTGGGTTTTTGGGGACCCAAACCATGCCAATTATTTCCTTCTTCCTATATTCACATGCAAAAGAGTAATAACCGAAACGTTGGCAATAATAACATGATGTAGAAGATATTTCATTTCTCTTTTCCACAATATTATTTTAGGCACATACATGGTTCTTGTGTTTTGACTAGAATTTGTTTTTGTTCTAGGCATATGTGAGTGTTGATTCTTAGGCACATATCCTAGATGCCTTCTTCATATTTACTTGGAAGTATTTACTAAGATATTATCAAGATTTCTATTTCCTTGCAATAATCGAAAAACTTGTTTTTTTAAATCAACATTTTCAGCAATCTTCTTATTTAGATCTAAGTTCAACATATCAGGATTTGAAAGTAAAGCAGCTTTTTCTTTTACTAAAGAGTCATAGTCTACATGATTGCACAAAATAGGTTCAGTTTGATAATCATTAAGTTTAGCAAGCATGTCAACCTTTTCTTGAGATAAAAGTCTATTATTATTTTCAAAGCAAGCAATTGAGACTTATTACTTTCAATAGATTCTTTTAAAGAATTATTGGAGTACCTTAGAGTATCATTTTCAGAAATAATATTATCCAAATCAACATAAAGTTCACCAATAATTTTTGAAAGTTTGTTCATTTGTTTCTTGAAATCAATGTACTTTTCAGGAATTTATTGAAGACTATTTACTAATTCATCCTTAGATAATTCAAAAATATCTACCTCATCTATTTCTTCATCATCTTCTTTTACCATGAGACATTCTATCTCTTTTTCTTCACTGATCCCATTTTCATCGCTTGATTGGTCCCAAGTGGCCTTGTAGGATTTTTCTCCCTTGTCCTTCTTCTTTGATGAGGATTTCTTCTTCTTGAGTCTTAGACACTCAGTCTTTAAGTAGCCCTTCTTTCCACACTCAAAATATCTGGAAGAACGAATACGATTATATTTCTTACCATTTACAATTAAAGAATTTTCCTCATCATGATATGATTGGCTCTGTAGGTATACATACCAAACACATATATCATTTGGAAAGCAGTTCTAAGCATCCAAAATATAGTTTTAATATCTAAATATTATGTTTTGTCATGCAAAAGACTAAAACCCATTCTTTTCAAGACAAATTTGACTAATTGCATGTTCATCATGCTTTTGGTTTCATTTAATAGTTCATTTTTCTCTATTCATTATTTTAGTTAGGTTGTTATTTTATTTGTCCCTTTATACACTTTACCTTGTTTTGATTCAAATTTAAAATCTATTGCATAATTAAATAGATTCAAATATTGTAAAGTTGACTCTTAGCAAGGAATCCTAGTTTTAACTGAACCATACCCCAATTATTCCTAAAGACACCATGTGGTATATGTCATGATTAGGAAACAAATTAAATACTTGGAGAAAAGATTCATCCCTTTGGAAACCTTAGTTGGGAAATAGGACATTGTTGTTGATCTACTACAATATTGAATAAAGCACAACAAAGGTCAGAGAATGTAAGACAATTGAATGACTACCTTTTTCAGCTATCTAAGATATATTGACATTCATATTTGATCACATCAAAAGATATCATATAATATGAGGAGTTCTAAACAGCTCTTGCCAGATGGATAGAGTAGCTACATATTAGGATTGTTGGCATGTGAATTTGAAGCAAACTAGGATAAAGCCACTTGACCTCAGATGAGTTTCTTTGTTGGAACATAAGTCCTATACAAGGTTGAGTATTTAATGCTTTAACATTGTGTCACTTAGACATTAATGCATGAGTATTTTTGTCCTTCCAATGTCTGATTGAGAGATAGGTGATCATCCTCGACTTGTGGAGCTAATTGTAGATTATTTAGACATAAAAATATCATATAATCATTGGCTTCACTATGAAAAGGACCACTTGTGTAGATTCTTTCTTTCAGGTACCATGGAGATAGAGAGTACATCCTCTACTAGAGTGTGTGTTGCAAGCCCACTACCCATTATTTTCACATTTCTATATTTTGGATCCATTTTTGTAAAAGGGGGTTCTAGTTTCTCCCTTAATCTTGCACAAAATTGTTGCATCATGAAACTCTTATAAGGTAATATAAGGGGGTGCTCAAGTTCTCAAAACCTGGAGGTCTATGTCTCTAGGTAGTGGGAATAGATCAGTTAGAGATGGAACCACTATACATATCTTGTGTTTATTTCTGGATTATTCAATCTCTCTACCTTACTTATTCGACCTTATTTGCAATTAACGTGGAATATGGTTTGAAGGTCTAACAAGTTTTGTTTCTGTTGTTTCTTCTCTAATAAACCTACCTCTCTAGAGACCATATATCCTACAAAAGTATTGTTTTGTTGTATGATAAAAATAATAATTAAGGGTATATGTGTTACTTTTTTATGAGGGATCCCTTTTTGTATGTTAGTGTCACTTAAATTACTACATTTGAAAAATTGAGCAAGTTGGAACCTTCTATCTTCCCTAATTGTTGTATGGTTTCACTAAATCAAATATATATATATATATGTGTGTGTGTGTGTGTGTGTGTGTGTGTAATGATTCATGATCTCTAAGTTTGTTGATACTATTGACATACAATGAACTATTAGATGAACATCTAATACTTTGTCTTTGTTATTTCACACAAGTCTATGCATGCCTTTGAATACTTGGCAGCCTCTAACTCTGGATGTGAAACCTCCATAGCTTCTACAATGTGTTGTTCCTTAAGGAATTTATAAATATGGAAATCTAACTCTTACTAAGATATACTTTCATGTCTCTCATTGAGAGACAACTGAAAGGTTTGGTTAATCACAAAATCTAATTGGAACTATAGTCCATTCCTAACAGAGCATAACATGCACTATGATAAGACCTATAATGAGAATTAAGGATATAGTTACCACCCAATGTTATCCAAATTTAAGTAGACAAGAATTCATATCTGTTTTTTAAATGGAAATATTAACATAACATTCATATATTAAAATCTAGAAATGTTCAAATGTCCTCAACAATGATGAAAAAGATTCATGTGTACTTTTTTCTCAACTCAAATATGTGATATTAGAGAAATATATATTGAAGTTTATTGATACAACAATACCCACTCAAAGAATACAATGAAGATTATTGAAGAATGCATGGAGGATCAAATCCAAAGAGATAATATTTTCAACAAGTATAATGGAATACTAGACATTTTAAGAGAAAAAATCAAATGTATTGATCAAAGATTCATTGATTATTAAGATGATGATAAATGAACAAAAACGGATTGAGAACCTATTGAATAAAAATATAAAAACACAATGATTTTTATTTTACAACCACAAAGATGATTCTCTCTCTGTGTTGTTGATAACTAATGTTTATTTGCAATTTGAGGTAACTAAGTAATCACACATCTCTTGTAGAATTTTTATGATAAACAATTTATATCATTCATGTCAAACTCTCGTGATATCTGGGATATAGGTTACACTTTGTTCCCTTATTACCCTTGTTATTTAACATCAACGATTTCACTTAAACTATATAGTCTTAAACACTATTCTTCTGCTCACAGCCAAACAACAATAAAATATTTGATCAAGCATAACTCATGAAAATTAAATAAATAATTCAATAACCAATTTCAATTTTGTAGAATGTGAAATATAGAAATGTGAAAATAATGGGTAGTGGGCTTGCAACACACACTCTAGTAGAGGATGTACTCTCTATCTCCATGGTACCTGAAAGAAAGAATCTACAAAAGTTGTCCTTTTCATAGTGAAGCCAATGATTATATGATATTTTGGTGTCTAAATAATCTACAATTAGCTCCACAAGTCGAGGATGATCACCTATCTCTCAATCAGACATTGGAAGGACAAAAATACTCATGCATTAATGTCTAAGTGACACAATGTTAAAGCATGAAATACTCAACCTTGTATAGGACTTATGTTCCAACAAAGAAACTCATCTGAGGTCAAGTGGCTTTATCCTAGTTTGCTTCAAATTCAAATGCCAACAATCCTAATATGTAGCTACTCTATCCATCTGGCAAGAGCTGTTTAGAACGCCTCATAGTATAAGATATCTTTTGATGTGATCAAATATGAATGTCAATATATCTTAGATAGCTGAAAAAGGTAGTCATTCAATTGTCTTACATTCTCTGACCTTTGTTGTGCTTTATTCAATATTGTAGTACATCAACAACAATGTCCTATTTCCCAACTAAGGTTTCCAAAGGGATGAATCTTTTCTCCAAGTATTTAATGAGTTTCCTAATCATGACATATACCACATGGTGTCTTTAGGAATAATTGGGGCATGGTTCAGTTAAAACTAGGATTCTTTGCTAAGAGTCAACTTTACAATATTTGAATCTATTTAATTATGCAATAAATTTTAAATTTGAATCAAAACAAGGTAAAGTGTATAAAGGGACAAATAAAATAACCACCTAACTAAAATAATGAATAGAGAAAAATGAACTATTAAATGAAACCAAAAGCATTATGAACACGCAATTGTCAAATTTGTCTTGAAAAGAATGGGTTTTAGTCTTTCGCATGACAAAACATAATATTTAGATATTGAAACTATATTTTGGATGCTTAGAACTGCTTTCCAAATGATATATGTGTTGGTATGTATACATACAGAGCCAATCATATGATGATTTACTGATTCCAAATGATATATGCTTTGGATGTTTCCCTTTTATTCTATTTTATTCAGTTACAAGATAATGATATAACATAATAAATGTCTAGAGAATGATATTACTCAAGGATGTATATCGTCAAGTATGTGAGTTGAATAATGAGATCATACAAATGTTAAGAGTTTACACATTCTCATTATGTCCCTAGTCAAATTTTATAGTGGAATGTAGAAAGACAACAATAATACCTAAGTCTAGATTGTGTGTTGGTTGATGACATAATCTCGTTAGTCATGATATGTCATATGGAACCAAGCACACAGATACAAGTTAGAGAACGGTGTATCATGTAGACCCACCATGATATTTACACATGGAAACCATTACCATGGTAGTCATAGTCAACTCTCATAGTGTCGTCACTACACTCATCCCTTGTCGTTTTGTTTTCATTAACATCATCCACTGTAATTCTGAATAAGGATTATCATAAAGGTGATGGTTAAGTACATTGTAACACAAAGGGATGACTATGAGAGATGTACCTGGGGTTTGTCCCTCCTATAAGAGTATGATATCATAGGACTCTTAATAAGCGAGACTGAGAAATGAATGGTCATTCGCATGTGAGTCCATATGTGATATTGAGCTTACACAAATCTCAAACAATCTGCTCTAGTTTAAGGAACATAGATTGAATGTTGAAGATGATGACTAGTGCATGCCTTGAGTTCAATCTAGATGTTAGAGACAAAGGAACTATACAAACACTAAAACACCATACACAAATTGTAGCTTGAAGTTGTTCTACAACTTTCCATTTACTTTGGTAGCATTGATGTTTGACTAGGCACCGCTCATTGCTTGTAATGTCATAATTGGTTATGGAAATTCACTGTCAACGTAATATGGGACCTATAGGGTCACACATAGGAGATGAACTAGAAGAAAAGTTTTGATCATGAATGATAATTAGATTGATTACTAAAGTGTTTAAGTATTCAATGCATGCAACAAATCAACTAACTGGACTCTCAATTGATTAGCTCATGTGATGAAATGACTGGTTAGAGTGTCAGGTTGATTAGATACTGAATTGACTTAGTTCTGAATGAACTGGGCTCCAACTGATAGGTTCACTAGGTGAACAGATCGGCTGGTGGTCATGAGATGAACAATTCATGAGATGAATCACCTACTTCATGGTGCAATTCAATTACATCAAGGATTAGTGCTGACATCATGTTGCACATTAATTATATTAAAATATTCAATTCATATACGATTGGGAAACATGAAGAGACGTCTGGTTCATTGGGTGAATCAATCGACTCGCATGCCAATCAATGATCTCACTCAATGAAGCAATTGTTTCACCATTCATGAGTTGCAAAAGTTTGAGATTCTGGTCCCTTCCACTCCCAGATAGATTGGGAACCCTGGAAAAAATATGTCCTACAAAAAGAAGGGAATTGGGGCTTCTCAGACACACCAATTGCTTCAAACAATTATCTCCCTCTGGAAGGACAACATCAACCTACTGTCTGTGGTGAAGACAAGGAGGTGCAACAGACGAGTCCTAGTGCAACTGGAAGAAATTTACACGACTACAACGATGAGAAGTTGTCACTGGACTTGCTCTGAAACTAAGTATATCCTTGAAACCATCATTTCCATTATATAGTTGTTAACTCAATCCTCTTATTTAATGGGGAATATGGTAGTAATTTTTTTATTTCTATTTCATATTTTGCAGCCATATTTCTTGATAGTGGTATCAGAGCCAAATCAATCTACTATATTTTAGGATAATCGATATGATCAAATTTTTGGTTGTATCATTTATTTATTGCATAAAATGCGAAAACATTTATCCAATTAAATGCCACACATAATCCCAAAGTAATATATATATATATATATATATATATATATATATATATATATATATATATATATATATATATATCTGTGTGTGTGTGTGTGTGTGTATCTCTCTCTCTTTATATATATATATATATATATATATATATATATATATATATATATATATATATGTGTGTGTGTGTGTGTGTGTGTGTGTATGTATGTGATGTGGACCCTAGGTTGTTGTAATTCCTTATGGCTCCAAGGAATTACAAAGTATTGCCATAACCATTTTTACTTATTACATATTTTCATTGTAGGATGTAGCATTTATATGATACATTCCATATATGTGGTATATATAAATACAAACTCCCTCAATCAAATATTAAGTCTTAGATGCTTTCCAAAAGAGACACACATGAAATACTTGATCAAGTAAGCATGGACACCTCAAGGGCGGTGCACTATCTATCTTGTGGAAGTGTGATGGCAATGATGTGGCCCAACCAAGAGATGTGTAATATTATCATGATGGCTTTTAGGTCAATATTAATTGAATGACCTTAATGAGATTAAGAACCAAAAGCATGTTGAGGATTAGGGTAAGGAGATTCACATATCATCTATCTAAGAGTTGCATAAGATGCAATTGGCAAATGTTGCCTACCTTGATAATTGACTATGGTCGCTAGAATTGGCCGGGTAATAGTTGAATTATTTTGGATCTTGATGCACAAGAAGGTTGTTTGCAGCAATCTTCTAAATACATATGTGAGGGAAATTATAGTAGGAGTGATAATTAATTAAATTCCTAATTGAATATCGTAAAAATTTTCAAATCAAAATAAATCAAAACGGTTGTGACAAAGTGCAAATTTTTCTCTTGTAGAACCAAATGATGAACAAATAAATATTGTGATCAGTCCTTATGAAGGAAAAACTTGATAGGCCAAACGTCCACGACTAGTTTTTGACTTTGAGAAAGGTTCACAATGAAGAGTGCAAGCTCTATGTCCTTGATAAACCAGTACCAAAAATACCTGCTCCTGATGTGCCTAGGGCTAAAGTGGATGCTTACTGAAAGGATGACAATGATTCCTTGGATATAAAGTAATTTATTCTAAGCTATATAAACTATGTGTTGAATGAGCAATGCAGGTATATGGGGATTCTTCATATGGTTACACATCATAAGAAAGTTAACCATAATCTCACAAAGAAAGAACGGAACAATGTCATAAAGGCGTTCTTTGAGTGCAAACTGATAGAGGGAAACTCAGTCGAAGATCATGTGCTCCATATGTTTGGACATGTGTATCATCTTGAAGAAATAGGATTCTCATTGAGCCAAGAATTGGCCACGTATATAATTCCGAAATCATTTCCAGAATCATATAGCCACTTTATTGTGTGCTACCACTTGAATAAAATGGCCATACCAATGTCAGCTTTGCTTGGTATGTTGATTCATGCCAAAGCAAGAATCAAGAAGGAAAAATCTATGATGGTGATCAGCAGATTTAATTCTAAGGATGAAAGCAAATCCATGAAGAGTTATGAGGTTAAGCCCTAATCCACTTCTTCCACACTCAAGATGAGGATAAAGAAAAGTACAAGAGGAATTTATCCTTTGTACTTGAAAGCATTCAGGAAGAAGAAGACGGGGATATAGATGTCCACTTCAGGTATATACATTATTGAGATAAATCTATCTACTTCTTAATCAAGGGTACTAGATATCATATGTGGATATTAGATATGCTTGAATATGCAGGATCTAAATAGTAGGCCTTTGTAAAAGGGAAACTTTGAACTGCGAGTCGCAATGGAGTAAGAGTTGCTACCACTGTAGCTGGAACCTATATTTTATCCCTGCCCACATGGATTTGTATAGAGTTAGTGAACTGCTATTATATACCTTCTATAAATAGAAACATGATTTGTGTATCTTGTATGGAAAAGAATGCATATGAATTTCATATTAAGAATGGTCGATGTTCAATTTATAAATATGGAATCGTTTATGGAAGTGCCCCAATATCTTATGGTCTATATTTTCTAGATCTAAAGACAACTATTTATAAAGTATATACCAAAAGAATAAAACTCAACAACTTAAAGAAAACATACCTTTGGCATTGTCGTCTAGGGCAGATAAATGATAATTGCATATCTAGACTCCATGAAGATGGTTATCTGGACTCTTTTGATTTCAGATCAATAGAGACTTGTGAATATTGTTTGTTGGGTAAGATGGCTAAGACACCTTTCACTGGTAACAATGATAGGGCTAGCGATTTATTAGAACGCATACATACTGATGTGTGTTGGCCTTTTAGAACAACTTCTAGAGGTGGGTATCAGTACTACATTACTTTTACTAATGAATTTAGTAGGTATGGTCATGTTTACTTGATGAAACATAAGTCAAAAAATCTTGATAGGTTCAAGGAGTTTAGGAATGAAGTGCATAACCAACTTGGAAAAGGTATTAAAACATTTCATTTTGATCGAGTTGGAGAATACATAAGCTAAGAGTTTGAGGACCTTCTTAGAGCCCATGGGATCGTGTCTTAATGGACTCCACTTGTAACACCTCAGCATAATGGTGTATCAAAAAGAAGGAATCTTAGGTTGCTAGATATGGTGCAATCAATGATGAGTTTAATTGAGCTTCCAACTACCTTCTGGGGTTATGCTTTAGAAACCATCACGTTTACACTAAATTGAGTACCATATAAATTGGTTAAAAAGACACCATATGAGATATGGTATGGGAAGCGTTCCAATGTGTATTATTTGAAGATTTGGGGTGTGATGTATATGTAAGGAAAATATTTCATGAAAAGCTTGTCCCTTAATCTGATAAATGTTATTTTGTTGGGTATCCTAATCAGACTAAAGGATATACCTTTTATTCCTTATCTGACATCAAAGTGTTTGTTTCCAGAGATGTTGTATTCCTGGGAAAGGAATTTATTTCCAAAGGAATTAGTGGGAGGAAAGTGGAACTCAAAGAGGTTTAATATCAACAAGAAAACATTGATCTGATACATATTTAAGAGGAACAAAGAGAATCACAAAGTGTTGTAGAATCTCAAATTCCTCAAGTAACACATGTACCACATAGTTCTAATAGGGCACACCATGAACTTAAGAGTTTTGGATATCTTGTGGCTCAAGAAGAGTGTGAGTTAGTCATAGATGATGAGCCAACAACTTCTTTCGAAGCTACTGAGGGACTAGATTCTGAGAAATCGATTGAGGCCATGAGATCTAAGATGGAATCCATGTATTCCAACAAGGTATGGACCTTAGTGGATAGACCTGAAGGGGTAAAACCCATAGGGTGTAAGTGGTTCTTCAAGAAGAAGGCTGACATGGATGGCAAAGTACAAACCTATACAAGCAAATTGGTTGCAAAGGGTTTCAGATAAGTTCAAGGTGTTGACTATGATGTAACCTTTTCTCCAGTGGCCATGGTTAAGTTCATAAAGATCATGCTTGCTATTATAGCTTATCATGACTGTGAGATTTGGCATATGCATGTTAAAACTGTATTCCTTAAACGGAATCTTCTTGATGATGTGTATATAAAACAACCTGAGGGTTTTATATATATAAAGGATGAAATAAAGTCTATAAGCTACAAAGGTCAATCTATAGATTGAAGCAAGCTTTTCTGAGCTAGAATCTTTGTTTTGATGATACAATCAAAGAGTTTGTCTTTTCTCAAAATGAAGATGGATCTTGTGTGTACAAGAAGGTTAGTAGGAGCACATTGACATTCCTTATATTGTATGTAGATGACGTACTACTTATGGGGAATGACATCCCTACTTTACAAAAGGTAAGACATGGATGGGGAATACATTTTTTATGAAAGACTTGGGAGAAACATCCCACATCTTGGGAATCAAGATCTATAGAGATAGATCTAGAAGGCTTTTTGGACTAAGTCATAGTACATACATTGATAAAGTGTTGAAGAGGTTCAACATGTAGAGCTCAAAGAGAGGAAACATGCCCATGGTACATGGAGTTACAATCTCTAAAGCTCTAAGTACCAATTCATTGAACAAGGGGAATGCAGGAGTATGACTCCATATGCATCAAAAATTTGATCAATCATGTATGCAATGTTATGACCCCATCCCGATGTCTCATGCACCTTGAGCATGACAAGACAATATCAGTCAGGTCCAGGTGATGCTCACTGCAGAGCCATAAAGAATATCCTGAAGTACTTGAGAATAACTAAGGATCAATTTCTTGTCTACAATGGAGAGGAAGAGTTGGCGGTAAAAGGTTATATCGAAGCAAGCTTCCAAACTAATACATGATTATAGATCACATCAGAATTCATGTTTTGCCTAAACAACAGAGTTGTAATCTAGAAGAATTCTAAGCAAGAGCCAGTTGTCGATTCTACAACAAAGGTCGAGTATATTTCTGCATCTAATCTGGTAAAGGAGGTTGTATAGATCTAGAAGTTCATCTTAGAAGTTAGGGTCATTCTAAGCATCATCTATGCAATTGAGCTATATTGTGACAACAATGGAGCTATTGCTCAAGTTAAGGAACCCAGTTCGCATTAGCATTCCAACCTTAAACATAGTCAGTTCCATCTCATAGCGAGAGATTGTAAGTGAGGAAATATGAAGATTTGTGGAGTACCAACTGAGAGCAATGTTGTTGACCCCTTGACAAAGGCACTATCATAACAAAAGCATGATGGACATGTTAGATCACTTTGTATAAGATTCGTGGGTCATTGGATCTATGTGCAAGTCGGAGTCTATTGGTATGTATGCCCAGAGAGACAATCATATGAATATTGTAATGACATAATATGTAAATGATTTGATTAATAAATAAAGTCAAGCTTCTAATTTATTTTGTTTTATTCAGTTATGTGATAATGATGTAGCATAATAAATGTCTAGAGAATGATGTTTCTCAATGACGTATGTCTTCAAGTACATGACTTGAACAATGAGGTCATACATATGTTAAGAGTGTATAAATTCTCATTATGTCCCTAGTCGGATGTTATTGTGGAACGTAGATTTGATAACGATAACAAATAAGACTAGAATGTGTGTTGGTTGATGATAGATTCTCATGAGTCATGATATGTGATATCAAACCAAATACATAGATACATGTTAGAGAATAGTGTATCGGGCAGACGCACCATGAGACTGACACATGAAAACCATTACCATGATACTCATAGTCATCTCTCATAGTTTTGGTGGTGATTGTAGTTCTTAGACTTGAAGTCACTACAATCATCACATGTCATTTGGTGTGCTTTAACATCATACACCATAATTATGAAAAAGGATTATCATAAAGGTGATGATTAAGTACACTATACCAGACTATACCTATGCAATTAACCCGTCCCCTCGTCTCCTGTCGCTCTGGCGATTAGGGCACGCGGAAGTGGACGACTCTCCACCCTAATCTAGGGTCCTTCTCTTGCAGGTTCAAGTGCACGGTCGTGTTTTGGGTTCTGGTCTCAAGATGGCAGCGGATCTCGTGGAGAGATATGCAGGTCTCAAACTGTCATATGAAGAAGAAGATCATGTCAACGTTCAACCGGTTGAAAGCGGCGACGACACAGAAGATCACACAGAGCTCGCATTGGTCGGGTGGTTGCTCACAGATCGGACTTACAACTTCAGGGCGTTGGAAAGAACATTGTCCCAAGCTTGGAGTCTGAGGGAGAAGGCCGCTTTCAAACAACTCAAGGGCGAGGTCTTTATCATTCAGTTCACACTCTGGAGGGACAAGCAGTGAGTTCTTGACGAAGCCCCCTGGAACTTTGACGGGAGGTTGCTCCTTTTGAAGGAGGTTTGCAAAGAGGAACATCCGGGTAGTATTGTCATTAGCAGATGCCCATTTTGGGTTCGTCTCTACGGCGTCCCATTGGGGTACAGGGCGGAAGCGACCATCTAGGAGATTGCGGGAAGGATCGGAAAAGTGGTCGGGACAGACACTGACGGATTAGGATGGGACTCGTCCATCTGAGTTCGAGTAATCCTGGACGTCTCCAAACCGCTAAAACACATCCAGAAGATTCGGATGAAGGGAGGCTCTACGGAGGATGTCGAGGTGAAGTATGAAAGACTTTCGAATTTCTGCTTTGCTTGCGGTAGACTAGGGCATGTCGATCGTGACTACATGAACGTTGAAGAAGGGGGCGAGCACCAACAGCGTTGGGGGAACTGGATGTGGGCGTCCCCATGGAAGCAACGATGTGCGGAAGATCAGAAGGAGGGAGGTCTAGGGTTGGCGAGGAGGAAACTTATTTTCAAACCTCAAGACGGGGGGGGGGGGGGGGCGTCGCAGAAGAAGCGAGATGGGGAGGAGTGCAGAAGCTCTACGGGAAGTGGTTTTTCGGTAGAGGCGAATCGGGTGGGGGAAGCGAGCGGGAAGCAGGCCAGCGGGGTGGAGGCATGTGCCGACGCGGCGTTAGAAGGCAGTGTTAGTCAGGGGGAGAGGATGCGCGGGGGCGGTGATGATGGGGACGGTGGAGAGGGATGAGAAAAGGAAGGGACGGGGTCGAGATAGGAGGTGCGGAGGGTGAGGGTTCCCCAGGGCAAGACGGTGACGGGGAAAGGAAGAAGATGATGTACTCATCAGAAGAACTCAGGATGCTACGTACCCAGCAGTGTGTGGACGAACAACCACCAGAGATGGAGGACGAGGAGATAGCGGACAATAGTAAGCAGTGGCCGGTGAAGCTATCATGGGCAGAGGCACACCAAACGCACCAGGCTACACAACGTCATGGTCAGGCTGGGAGTGGTGGATAGGAGCAGCGTTGCGTGTAATCGCATAGCAAGAAGAAAGGAATCACCAACGAGGGCCAGAATGCTCGTGACATGGAAGAACAGGGAACCTGCCACCACCAACTGAAGGGAATCATGGAGGAAAATTGTGAGAGGAGAGCTATTACCTGGGCACAGCAGAGCAAAGAATCAGGGCCAAAGTTAAAGCAAGGACACAAGCAAAGCCGAGGGAAGAAGAATCACTACCCATGGGTCTACAAAATGACCAAAGGGGCACAATTGGGCATTTCTGAGGATGAAGTGGTGTGGGATCAAACAACCGGCAAAAGAAATAGAGGTGTGGATCTCTGTGACATAGATGTTGATGACCAACCTATACATGAATCAGGGGAAAACGTTCTAAAAGAGAAGGTGCAGACACTTCAGGAAGAAATGGGGTCGTCAAGACTCAAGTAGAAGTGATTGGCGGAGACCAATCCCACGAAGGGCAATGAAAATCTTCAGCTAGAACTGTCAGGGGTTGGGCTACCCTGACACGTGTAAGGTTCTCCAGACATGGGTTTGGAGAGAGCGTCCAAACATAGTTTTCGTGGCGGAGACTATGATTGCTGATACTAAGCTGGAAGAGGTCAAAAGAAGATGCAGTTTTACTGACGGGTTGTGCATCTCGAGCCGAGGCAGGTCCGGAGGTCTAGGCTTCTGGTGGAAAGATACTAGTGTGGAAATTCTCAATTATTCTAGAAGGCACGTGGTAGGAATGATCAAAGATGATAGCAGACAGAAATGGAGAGTGATCGGTATCTACGGATGGGCGGACTAGGCAAGCAAAGTGAAGACCTGGGAACTGATGAGAAATCTAAAAGATGAGCCTGAGGAACCTATCATTTTCTTTGGGGACTTCAATGAGATAGTGTCCAACACAGAAAAGCAAGGAGGACCACCAAAGGAGGAAAAATTCATGCAAAATTTTCGGGATGTCATAGATGATTGCGGGCTGATTGATGTGGGCTTTGAAGGAAATATGTTCACATGGAAAAGGGGTGTGACCGAAAGAACGCTGGTTATGGAGAGGCCTGATAGGTTCCTACCTGAATTGGAATGGAGAAATCTTTTCAAAAAATGCAAGGTGTTTCATTTTCCTATCTACGAGTCTGATCATGCTCCCATTATGCTTAAAGCGGATAATAGGAGAAGCGGCAAGAAGAAGAGGAAAAATTATTTTGCTTTTGAACCTATCTGGGTTGGTGAAGAGGAATGTGGGAAAATTGTTAAAGAGGCATGGGAGAGTGAAGAAGGGGGTGATCTCAGCAATAAACTCTTTAAATGTAAAAACACGTTAAGAGAGTGGGAAAAGGAAAAATTTGAAGAGAGGAGTCGAAAGGTTAAAGAGCTTGAAATCGAACTGAATAGACTTCAAGGACTCCCCCCGGACCATGCTAACCTAAATAGGGCAGAGGAAACATCCAAAGAATTACAATATTGGCTGCAAAAAAATGAGGAATATTGGGCTGCCCGAGCACGTGTAAAAGAATTAAGAGAGGGAGACCGGAACACGGCGTACTTCCACCAAAAGGCCTCCAACAGAAGACGAAGGAACTAGATTGACGGTATAGAAGATGATAATGGCATACTTAGAAAGTAGGAGAACGAGATCATGCAAGTTTTCCTAAGGCACTTCTCAAACCTTTTCCAGTCTAGCAACCCCTCGGGTTTTGAGCAGGCAACAAAAGGCATTAGGGAGGTGGTATCAGGGGAACAAAGGAGGGTAATGGAGAGCGATATCACGGACGAGGAAATCCAGAAAACGTTAAAACAGATGCATCCAAATAAAGTGTTTGGGCCAGACGGGATGAAAGCCTTGTTCTATCAAAAATATTGGGACATTGTCGGACATGATGTGGCAAACTATATCAAGGGATGGTGGAAAGGTGATCACAGTATAAGAGCTATAAATGACACTTTAGTGGTTCTCATTCCAAAAGTAGATAAGCCAAATACGGTTGGGGAGTTTCGACCTATCAACCTGTGCAATGTGATCTACAAAATTGCCTCTAAAGTGATGACGGACAGACTGAAGCCTCTCATGAATAGTGTGATATCAGAAAATCAAAGTGCTTTTATCCCGGGAAAGATGATTACGGATAATGCACTGATTGCTTATGAGCTTTTCTACTCCATGAAGAGGGACAAAGGAAGGAAGAAAGGCAGCCTTCCAGTGAAACTAGACATGTTAAAGGCTTATGACAGAGTAGAGTGGGATTTTCTAAGTTTTGTGATGGAAAGGATGGGATTTGGCACGAAGTGGATAAGCAAAACCAGAGACTGCATTACTACAGTTCAACATGTGTTCGCCATTAATGGAGACTAAACCCAAAGCACAGCCCCAGCACGAGGACTTCTCCAGGGAGACCCTCTTTCCCCTTATCTTCTTCTTTTGTGTGCGGAAGCTTTTTCTACCTCACTCATTAGTGCAGCACAGGACAATCTCTTGCACGGCATCCAACCGTGTAGGGGAGCACCACGTATCTCACATCTTTTTTTCGCAGATGACATTATTCTATTTGCTAGAGCTATCACAACAGAATGTCTAAAGTTAGCTGAAATTATCAGCCAATATGAACAGGCATCCGGATAAAAGATCAATTTCTCGAAGATGTAGGTGGTTTTTAGCAAGGGATTCAAGAGGGAGAAGCGATTCTACTTGAAGAATACATTGGGAGTGAGGGAGGTGGACCGCCATACTAAATATCTGGGTCTACCAACAGCAATAGGGAGATAAAAAAAAAGTTTTCAGCTTCATAGAGGACAGGATCTGGAGGAAATTTCAAGGGTGGTCGGAAAAATTACTATCCAAACCAAGAAGGGAGGTACTGATCAAAGCAGTGGCACAGGCGATCCCTACTTACATAATGAGCATCTTCCAACTACCGGTGGGCACCATTGATGAGATCCTGATAATTATATCCAGATTCTGGTGGGGCGCAAAGGATAAGGAGAGGAAAATGTCGTGGGTGAGTTGGTATAATTTTTGTAGGCCAAAGAGACAAGGAGGGATGGGTTTTAGAGATTTCCATGTCTTCAACCAAGCCCTCCTAGCAATACAATTATGGAGGTTAGCAAACCACCCGGAGGCACTGGTAACTAAAGTTCTCAAAGCAAGATATTTTCCCAGGACATCTATATGGGAAGCAAGACGTGGACATGATCCAAGCTACACGTGGAGGAGTCTGTGGGGAGCCAAAGCTTTGCTGACAGAAGGAACACAGTGGAGAGTGGGGAATGGGGCAGATATCAACATTTGGGAGGATTACTGGCTACTTGAGAAGGAGGGCAAGCTTGCACGTTTAAAAAATGAAAGGAACGCCGAATATAATCGAGTCGGAGATCTTTTGACAGAGGACGGCACCGGATGGGAGATGACAAGAGTGAGAGATTGCTTCCTAGAAAACTATGCTAGGAGGATTGGCGCTATCCAACTTAGCACCCAAAGACCTAATGACTCATTGATGTGGTGGCCATCAAACATGGGAGAATTCATAGTCTGGTCAGCCTATTGGTTGGGATTGATGGGGAAAGTGGAAGTGAGACGTTATAAAATCGCATAAGGGGACGACTTGTGGAAGAAGATTTGGCATGGTAGTTGGAGTCCAAAGACATCCCATTTCCTATGGAGGATTCGCACGGGTGGCCTAGCTACCAGAGGATGGCTGTTTGATAGACACTACATACCGGATGACACATGCATGTTGTGCATGGTGGAGATGGAGACTATACCCCATATGTTATTTCGGTGCCCAAATGCCACGGAAGTGTGGTAACTCCTACCAACGAAGGTGAAAAACTGGGTAGACGATGTCAATGATGGGGAAATAGCTGCAACCATAAAGGAAGCTTTGGAGAGGCCGATGATATCTGAGGCCGCACAGATTGTCACTGCCTATTGGGCGGTGTAGAGAGGGAGATGCCTCCGTGTTTTCAATAGCGGTGAAGAAAACAACAGGTTTCTATACCGCTGTGCTCTGACAACGGTGAGATTGGGTGAAGCTCGGTCAAATGAGCCCATACAAGGGGCATGTACCAGATGCACGCAGGGAACAAGGGGGTGGAGAGTGCCGGCTGCAGGAAACTTGAAGCTAAACGTGGATGGGTCTTGTGGTGAAGACGGTACTGCGGGCATAGGCTTTGTGATGAGGGACAATACGGGGAAACTAATTGGGGTGGTGGGGGAGAAGGTATCTTCGGGAAAAGAGGTAGCCATGACCGAGGCGCTGGCTGTGAGGATGGCACTGATGTGGGCGAACAAAGAAGGTGTTACATAGGTGGAAGTGGAATCAGACTCCATGATGATTGTCCAAGCTTGCAACAACATCGTGGCGTGAAGGGACTATCTTGGCTCTATAGTAGAAGACATTCTCTCGTTAAAGTCTTTGTTTTCTTTTTGTAGTTTTAGCTACATTAATCGTATAGAAAATATGGCAGCACATACTGTTGCCAACAATGTCCGTAGAGGTCAAGTAGATAGGATTAGTTTAATGCAACCTTTCCTTTCATGTAGCTCGAACTTTGCAAATCTTGTTCTAGATAATTTATAGTTCTTCGGGGAAACCCCGTCATAGGGTTTCCCGTCCTTTCTCAAAAAAAGTACATTGTAACACATGGAGATGACTGTGAGTGATGTACATAGGATTTGTCACTCCTATAGGAGTATGATATCCCAGTCCTCTTGATAAGTGAGACTGAGAAATGTGTGTCCACACACATGTGAGTCAAAATGTGATATTGAGCTTACATATATCTCAAACAGTCTACTTTAGTTGAAGGAACATCGATTGAATGTTGAAGAGGATGACTACTCCATGCCTTGAGTTCAATCTAGATATCAGTGACAAAGGAACTATACAAACACTAAAATACCGTACACAAATTGTAGGTCGAAGTTGTTCTCTAACTTTCCATTTACTTGGGTAGCATTGATGTGTGACTAGGTGTCTCTCATTTCTTATGATGTCATAACTACTTATGGACATTCACTGCCAATGTTATATGGGACCTATAGGGTCACACACATAGGAACTGATGAAGAAGAGGAGTTTTGATCATGGATGATATTGATTGATTACTAAAGTGTTTAAATATTCAATTCAAGTAGCAAGTCAACTGATTGGTTACCCAACCTATCATCTCATGTAATGAAATGATCAGTTGGAGTGTTAGGTTGATTAGATATTGAATGGACTAAGTTTTGAATGAACCGGGTCTCCAACTAACTGGTTGACTGGGTGAATCGATCAACTGGTGGTTTGCGTCAAGGATTATTGATGATGCCATGTCATACATTAATTGGATTAGAATTGTCAATTCATATGTGATTGGAAAACATGATGAGATGATCGATTCACTAAGTGAATTGATCAGATCATATGCCAACCGACCGCTTCGCTCAACAAATTAACCGTTTCACCATTCACAAGTTGTGAAAATTAGAAATTGTGGTCCCTACACTCCTACACACTCTGGGAATCCTGACCTAAACCCCTCTTATAAATAGAGGGGTACTGGGCTTCTCAGACACATCAATTGCCTCTGAGAATTATTTGTCTTCTCTAGTTGTTTTAATCAGGGAGAACCTGAGCAAGCCCTACCCAATAAAGGAAGGGATAACAAGGGAGAACTACAGTGGAAGAACAAGTTGGTGACTAGTACACCAACGGGAGGGACAATTCCATCATGTCCATTCTAGTAGGATGACAAGAGTCCTAGGTGGTCCATGTGGACTTTTCTAGAGGTGTGGATGCTTTTTCTACTAGGAGGACAACGTCAGCCTACAGTCTGTGGTGAAGACAAGGAGGCACAATAAACGAGTCTCATTGTAACTAGAAGACATTTGCAAAACTACAATGATGAGGAGTTGTCGTTGGACTTGCTCTAGGACCAGGTATATCATGAAAACCATCTTTTCCAGTATATCATGAAAGACATTCCGCTGGTTTAATGGAGAATACAACAATATTTTTTTGTTTCTGCTGCCTATTCTATAGTCACATTTCCCTACAATATGGAGACTCTCCTAGTGTGATTTGGACTGATATCCTACCACATATGATGACTTAATTTGCAATCAATCAGAAGAGAATCGACATCATTGATTTTCCTCATCATAGTCTTTCATGCAATAGACGCATCACTTATAACCACTCCAAAATGGAAAAATAAATCATCTATTATGTTTGATGACTTCACCAGAAGATGATACAATCCCAACACCATATTTGAAGTATAATTATACACCCACATATCCTACCACCTAGTTTGTCCCATGAATTAGTATTGACAAGATCACAATGTAAACATGCCACGCTTGCACCACAACTCTTCTTAAAATATGAGGAGAGAGACATGTATCATATACGTGTACTAGATCCCATGTAAAATATGGACAGAGAAAGATAGAACAAAAGATGTGACATATATAAAGTTCTTCATTTGTTAAATGCCCAGACATCATCTATTGCATAAATAATCAGCAAAAATCTCACTTGACCCTTTCAACCTCGTGTGCCTTTATCCATTTCTATGAAATGAGTACCCAAGAAATAAATGCACAAACAAGTTCATGTCATAAAATGGCCCTCTACATGCCCTATGGGGTAACCTCCAACAGAAATATCCCATTTTATCATCAACCTTGGTAGAATAGTCACCAATATGTAGGGTGATAGTCAATTCATCAAATAGGGAAATTTTAGGTGCTTGTTGTACGATCCCAATGTGCTAGTACTACAATTTTAAGCTTACGGTCAAGTATAATTGATCTAGTTTGTTAACAATGTCAAAATCCACACAAATAACATCCTCTAAAATACCACGTTTAGTGACATGTCACACCGTGGAAGCCCCATTTTGTAAGGAGAGTCTTAAGTACATGTCTTTAAGAGTCCTGACTATAAACACATAAAGCTAAAAATAAGAGATAAACAAAGACAATCATATTTTCTAGCATAAACAAAGTCACAATTTATTAAATTTCCATTTCATTTCAATGTCATGAAATTTTGCAGTGCAAATGGTTTACAAAATGCACATTGCATTTAATGAGTAACTAAAATATCAAAAATCTAAAACATCAAATCTCCTATTATTATGATCCTGAGATGCTCAGATGACCGAATCAGATGCAACAATAGATTGATAGAACCCCTATAAAATATTTAAAATTATTATAAGTTCCAGATTGACAAAAATGAGAAGTAATCTAAATTTATTAAAGAATATGATGATTTATAAAAATTGTATTTCTTAATAAGACAAATAGTTTAGTGCATTCAGTCAGAAACAATAGTAGTAACAAATGATCACTTCACACGAAGTATCTATCAGCCATTCAACGTCATTTTGTTTGGCACATTTAGTGCCTCGTCATCCTTTTACTCTCATAATGTCGTGTATTGAGTTTTTTTTATCATTTTGGTGCATTCCAGTGAATGCACCAAAATGTCTGGTACATTCATCTAGAAAAGTTTGATTTTTGTTTCAAGAAAAAATGTGATATCTTTTTTCTTCATTTATATTTTCTTAACTAGCATTTCTTTTGTTTATACTTTATCGGAGGAGTGACTTCGTCTGGACCCCTCCTATTGTGGGTTTCTTTTTCTAAATGCCATGATGACAATATATGAATTCACAACTATCAACATCGTCTTACTGTTTATAAGGAAATCGAGTGTCGATTTCGGCATACGAACGCCATGAACAGTGTGGTCATTGAACTTAGTCCCTTCGCAGACAAGCTTGCTTCCTAATTAAAAAAAATTGGTGGTGAATTGATTCGATGAAATAATACGAAAATAGAGTTCCAATATAATAGGAAAGTCAGCATTGACTTGGTGATTTTGAATAATAACATCTGTCGTCACCAAATGAAAAAAAAAGGGTGAAGTGGGCAAGCGGCCAATCAAAACTTGCTCACGTGCATTAGAACAGTTCAATCGCGAAGTAGATCAATCTAGAATAGCTTATGAGATGACTTGCACTATAGGTGATGACAAACAAACTGCACAATAAAATTTGCGGACAGTACGCCTCTTATAGTGCAGCAGATAATAAAGTCGTCGCCTTCTTAGTGGAAACCTAATAACTTGGGCCTTATAAAGATAAACCATGAGTGGCGATTTTTTCTAGTACCCAAAGAATTCCTTCTCATTATTTGGGGTAGCCATCTCAAAGGGCCTATTTTGTACGTGGTGAATGGATGAAAGGGGAAGTGAGGAGAAAAGGCTGGAGTTGTTTAGTTGGAAAAAGTGATGGGGATGGAAGGGGAATGAAAGGGAACACACTAAGTGTGTTTACAACTACTTTTTTCCCATTCTCTCTCCACCAAATGGGAGCGGACAAGGAAAAGGAGAAAAACTTGATAGTAAATATATTTTAAAGGTTAGAGGAAAATATAATAGGACAGAGAGAAAATATAAACAGTATGACAAAAAAATTAGTGTAGCCCACAACTAATGTGAATAGAGTAGTGTATCACGTATATGTTATGTTACTTGGAGAAACATATGAAATGTTAAAGGAGTAACTAATAGAATTTTGAAAAAAAAATTGTGAGAAAAATATAAAAAAAATAAAAAATATTGATACATAATTTAGAAGGAAACTTAATAATTTACATTCTTTGTTAGAATAGTTGAAAATTTTAAGATTATTATACAAACAAAGAAAAAATACAAATAATTAGGGAAAACATGGTAGACTATGGCATGAAATAGTTAACTACATAGATAAAAGTTTGTTGTATCTATGAAATATGAAGAAAAAAATTTCTATAACCCCAAATTTTAATACATATAAAAAGCTAGTATTCCCATTTTTATAAAAATATATCTCTTTTTTTGGCACTTTTACCACATAAAAGAAAAACCTTATGTTTCCTCCATGTATGCCTTATGATTTTATTTATAGATATATAGGCTTTTCTATCAAAAAAATATCAGCATCTTTTTTTTTGTATGTGGCTCTATGATTATATTTATGTAAATTTATATACGTGAACTAATATATAAATATAATTTATACATAAAAGTATTTTTATTTCACGAATGTTGCATGCCACTACAATTTTTTGTGTTATATTATTTTTCATATTTTCCTTTCCTTCCCCTTCCCATGTTAACCAAACACACTAACATAATTACCTTCCCCCACTTACTTTCCCTTCTCCCTTCCCCTCCCTTTCCCTCCACTTTATTCACCACATACCAAATATAGCAAAAGAGTTTGGATATTCTCTCACGAGCAACTCTCGTTTGTAATTTTATTGTTATAGTAAATTTCTTCTTCTCCCATGAGTAAGTTGTCTAGACCGAACTGCATCATTTCTAAGGTCAGTTTGTGTCTATTATTATTATTATTATTATTCTCATTTCATACTATTGTTTGGTGTTCTTTTTGTTGTTCCAAATTAATAAATTGGTGTTGAAGCTTGGTATACAATGACGAGCATGTAGGACATCGAGAAGTTTTTCTACATAATCAACTTTAGAATATGAAAGCTCAATATAGGACGCATGATGTGTAGTACGGTGTTACTAAAACACCTCTAGGAATATAGAACATGCCAGCTTCATTGAAAGCTCAAAAAATCAAGAGATTGATGAGACACCTAAACTTATTTGCTTTCATGGACGGTTTCTAATGACATTAGTTAAGAGAAAATAGTTGTACAATTGTAACAGAAACTTGAATATCTCAATGTAACGACCCACACTTTTGAATGCCCCTCAAACAGTAAAGGACCTCAAAGTCGAGGGAAATAACCTGAAACTTCTATGATCCAGATTCACCAAATAATGAATAACAAATAGTTTCCATTAATTTAAAAAATATTATTTAAAAGATGCATAATGAAACTCCTCTATGGATTTACATGGATCTATGAAAGGAAAATTCACCTATACATGAGATACTAATACATATGAGAAGAAGCATCTAACTTATTCTCCTTGACTTAAGATTAATGTCTTCAATTTATTTCATATGATTCACCATGTCTTCATATCTTCATATATGGTGGTAACCTAAAACAGAGACAATTAATTACACGGATCAATGTATTGTTATGTTGTTTACGTACAAGGTATACAAAACTGCACAAATAAGATAACAACATATAATAAATCAATTACTTGCAAATATTAACTGGTATTTTAATTTTATATTACAACCCATACTTGATCTGCCATCTCAGGTGAAATCATTATCCATCACTGGACTTATGTGCATTACCCTTTGGTCAGTGTGACACATGGTTTAGAATAATCTGGTTCATTATTTGAGACACGTAGCGGAATTATAGTTGAACAAGAACTAAATAAACATCAAACATTTTATTTCATGACTCTTCAAGAAATCCACATAAAACATTGGCATTCAATAATGCTAGCATTCATAAAATAACCACACACCGCATTTACTTGCATACGTCATGTGGTTATACTTGAAGTGTACTTCAAGCATATGTAGATACAAACAAGTAAAGGCAGATCCAAGCAATCAACATTCAATGGATATGAATGTATATCCTAAAGTGTCACCAATCATTCATAAGATACCAATCATGGTTTAGTCTAGGGTTAATGTTTCCTTAGTGTATGTAACCCATGGGTTATGCCTTGAAACCCTAATTCTCATGTACATACCCATAATGATTTTGGATCCTTAATATGAAATTAGATGTAACCCAAAATCATAAATTGAACCAGTCATGCTAATATAAACACTTAGACTAGATTTTGTGCATTAAGATTTTCATAAGTCATAACAATGATTTCAAAATGCTAAATTATCATATGCATGCTTATTGGCATAGAAACCTTAATTATTCGTCATCATTATCATCATCATCTCGGGTTCCCATTATATTCAACAAAATGAATGTACAGATTTGAGGAAGTAAATAACTAAATCTAGGATTTTATACATGAATCATCATGTATACATGTCTCAACAACACTTTTGGAACCATGATCAAAACATGACTCAATTATATTTTATTCATATTCCATTATTTTTTTGAGCAAGTTGATATATAATTTTGATACCTTCCGACCAACTAATAATTACTTATAATATTTGGAAATTAAATATAATCGGACCAATCATCTATTGACATGCCAACATTAATAACTGTATTCATTAAATTCAATAAGGATTGGCGTAGACACTGGGCCAATACCATGTTCATGTCGTGATCCACACAAGTGGGGACTTGAACTCAGGTTGAAAAGCCCTACAACTTTTTTACAGTGATCAACACTGATCGCACGAGTGGGGGCACTAGGGTAATATCCCTAGGGGTATTGCTCATTGCATTCGCTAGCCCAATCATTGCTCCAGGAAGCCATAGAGGGATTCAATTAGATAGTGGACTCTCAACTCCAAGTCTAGGCAACTCCGTCCAAGTTTGGCATTAGATTCCAAAGACTTCACTGGACTCAAAATAGCCTTTTAGTTTCCAGTTTGGTACTTGAAGAAGGATGGATTAGGTTGATCTTTTAAAGGAAGTAGATCTGATAAACTAGAATAGATTATTACTATGCTTACAGTCAACCCAATGATTATAGGAGCTTCATATATGTTTTGTATTTTGTCTCCAATGTCCTTGAGGTTAACCAATGGCCATGTTATTACATGTAGAGGAGGAGCTTGGCCCGACAACGCTGACACTTCAAAAAATATCACCAGGGACTTCTCACATCTATCGTAGGTTTGGGATCTCTGCTCCACATCACTATAAAGCTATGGGCCAAAGCAATTTCCCAATGGTACCTTGGGTTGATGGTGAAAAGCTATGGATGATGGGTTTGGTGATGGTGCATGGAGGTGAGGTTCAGAATGTCTTACGAGCAATTGGGTTGGGGTTTTGATCATCTTGTATGGGTAGAGCTCTGTGGTCCCTTATATAGGCAAATGATTGTATTGTAGAGGGACTCCTCTCTTAGACCTAACTTCCCAAATAGAATGGGAATAGGGTATTTTCTAGAAATAGAAAGGTAAAAATTGTATAATAGCTTGCTAGATTTTTGTCACTCTCCCAAATCTAATGTGAGAGGAATCATGAAAGATGTTAGGGTTAGAGAGAGAATGAGGCAAGGGAAGATCACAGACTCCTATTTCCTTTTCAGTCATGAGGTACAAGGATAGATCCATTGATTTCCAATCTAAGTGTCATATTTAATGTGACTCATCTAAAGGTGCATGTCACAGTTGGAGTCATTAATTGACTTTTGATTATATAAACCAAAAAAAATATTAAAATTTAAGTCCCTATTTCTTCTCGATTTGCTATAGGATACTAGGAACCTCCTTTTGCTATGAAATTTAGAGGAAATCGCATGAATAACTTTCCCAAGTAATGTTAGATTTTTGGGATTTTTGTGATAATACTCATAAACAAAACTTTCTCTTTAAATATCTCTTTAAAACAATTACCCACATCACATGGGATATCCTTTTTATCTAAAATTCTAGAACTGTCTTACTTTTCCTTATTATCATTTTTTTTTCAAAAATGAGATGGAGATATCCTTGTTTATAACCAAAACTTGTGTTGTAAGTCTGGGTTAGATGATTTCTCTATTAATTATATAATTTACAAATTATCTTAGGATAAATTTGGAAACATGCCTAACAATTAACAAAGTTATTATCATAATTTTATGCATGAATTCCTTTTATTTATTAAAGTTGTGCCACAAGGACTATTTATAAAGAAAATAGTCCCATGTGCCTCAAATGGGCTATGGGTTGAATCCATTCCACACAATGGATTCCTGATAAATTAATATTCTATCAATTATGAAATTAAGGAAGTTTATCTGCTCAAACCTCATGTTCATAGAATTTAAATCTACCAAATTAGAGGATCTTACATTCGCCCCTCCTTTAAAAGGAATTTTGTTCCCAAAATTCAATCCCCATAAGGTTAAGGTAAATCATCACTCATATTATGTCAAAAAAACCATTCAAAAAGTTTTTATTGATATAGAATTTCTAATATTACTGAGGTTGGAATTCGAATTCTAGGGTACTTCCACATCCTTATTACGTGTATGCTATTATCACTTGGCGATTACATTTCCACTTGTGATTCCAATTCCACAATGTGATAGCTTTTCACCTAGATTTTCAAACTACTATTCATTAATTCTCATAAAAGGGCTAGTTAACATGTAAATACACTAGATTATTCCATAAAATTTCAACTTAGGGTATTCACATCAAAATGCCATTTTTAAGCATAACATGGGTATTCCATTCTTAAATAAAATGAAAATAAACTCATAATAAGATGAAATAAGATTTTGGTTGCATCCCAAATACAAATTTCATCCCATTCCAAGAGTAGAGATTGTGTATCCACACATTATCGTCTAATTCAAAATTTTGGTTGAACCAACCTTAACAATGATTCTAAATTATGTACACATTTTAATTCTACAATTTTCGTTAAATTTCATGCACTCACATGGAAAGTGATTTACTCATATAATCATTGAATTTATTTACAACTTCCTTTAAAATTTTATCCTAGCATTATTACATGACTTCTTCTGTACTTTTCATATAGATCTCATCTATCATTAGCCTTACTCATTCTCTTAAGGTTTCTGGTGTACATGCACCTTTGGAGTGATCTCCTCTTGACCCCCAAGGGTCTTATGTACTTATGGAGTGCCCCTCCCATTTAAACCTTGGGCCTCATGAACTCATAAAGGTAGCCAAGATTCTAACTCCTGGGGCCTTGGGGGTACACATGGATGGCTACTCTTGACCCCATGGGCCTTATGTACTTAGGGGCATGATCACCTCCTGACCTCATATGTCTTATGTACCTTTAATAATCCCTAACTGACCTTAAGATTGAATTATGACTCTAACCTCCCCAAGGTTTAATAAGATGCCAAAATTTTATTTCATTACACATTTTTTCTTTATTTTTTTCTAACAATATTGAAGCACTTTATTTTTTATCTAATTATGTAACCCAAATTTCCTCAATCTCTTAGGGTACAAAATGTTTCCTTAATGTCACTACATTGGTATCATGGTAACCTTTCTTCCTGGGCTTTGACTTCATGGTGATGATGCGTGTAAACTACATGTCAAAAACTCAAGTGAACGTATCAATGTAATATATGCCTAAAGAGACCTGAATATCGAACAAGGGGAAAATGTGTATCTAGAGATTGCTACTAACTATGAACTAATTACATAGTCCTAAGAAAAAGAAATCTTTCTTGATTATTTGACTAAATTGCAAAAAGTAAAACTAAAGTTACTGGTTGTGATCAAAATTGGAATGAATTCCTTAGTATTATTGTTTCACCTCAGTTTACATTGCAATTAACATCATTTCATTAATAATAATCTCTCATAACCCTGTACAAAGAAAATTGTAGTAAGAATTACCCACTCGCACATCGTAATTACTACCTAATCTAATACCAATCCCTCTTTCGTAGTAATTGAGTTATTGGTTAGGTGCTTTACCAAATATTCTGGGTTATTCTCTTCACAATTGTAGGCCCTCTCGAGGCGCGATATTAATTGTGTATATACATGATTTTTCCAACCCTTAATCCCTCATTCAAAGTAATTAATAGTCTAAACAACTACATATGATGATCTAGTACAAATAATTTGTGATATTGTCCTAGAAAAATGTTTAGAAATCCAGAGAAATATGAATATTAATTCATAATGTCAATTACAATGTAAAATCGGGCTACTCCCAGGTCCTGAGGAGAAAAGGGGCTTAGCCCCACATGATTTCCACTGTCAAATACATGGGAGAGGAAAAGAAAAATATGAGAAATATTATAAGACTAAAGTAACCCTTAAAGAAGATGGTATAGATGACTCCCTCTCTCAAACGTGTGTTAACCCTTAGCTCCAAATCTGTCCACCGAAGGTACCCAAATCTCTCAAAATGTAGGTTTCTTGTCCTCTTTCTCCTATCCCAACTCTCGGTTGTCTTTCAATGGAAAAGAATGTGATACCTAGGCTTGGACACACTCCTCCTAAGTCATAGAATTGACTTAGGGCGTCATTAAGTCCTGACTGTTAGATTAATTATAATTTAAGATCTGGTCCGAACATGCCAAGTTAGTACTACTGAAAGGGTGTCAGTAGTATTGACACCCTCAATTAGTCATGATCCATTGTAAGCTGTTGGTACTACCGAAGGTACTGTCGGTAGTACTGAGGTTATCTCTAAAGTTCCCTGTTGGATTTTTGATAAAAGTCGATACCATAGAGATGACTGTCAGTAGTATCAAGATTCATTCTGAACACTTCTATTAAGATGCTAGCAGAATCAATTCTCATGTCAGTACTACTGAGTTGATTTAACTCAACATATTCCTTTACATCCAATGTCGATACCATTCAAAAATATGTCGGTAGTACCGAGCTGTGATGTTTCTTGTAAAATCACCTAAAATATAACAAAAACAAACATAAGATTCAAAATAATGATATGTCAATCAAGAATAGTAAAAATAATGAATATTTGATGCAATTAAGTATCACATGCTACTAATTATAAATCATGCATAATTAATATGAAAATGGGTCATAAGTGCACACAATACATAGTAAAATAGCATGTGAAAATAATAATTATTCAGTGCATCAAAATCCCCTAACCTTAAATGTTTCTTATCCTCGAGAAACACACCCTCAGATCTATTTGAGACAAATCAGCCAAAAGACACATGATATGAATTTCCATTCTCAACTATCCTACGTGGTGGTCCCAAACCAACTTTTATTAACCATGAAACAATGAACTACTCTCAAGTGATCAAAAATATCCAAAAAAGATGTCCACCCTTAGATCATTGAAACATTATCAGCAGAGTAGCCAACATCATAGTTAATTAGGTGTTCGGTTGGTGCATCATGTGATTCCCTATCTACATTTCTCTTTCCTAACTACCAAACTAATTGGAAGCATCTCTCCTTATAAGAATGAATGAGGAGATCAATCGTATTTGTGGCCTACCAATAAGAGAAATGGATGGAATGAACTAGGTGTCTTATGAAGAGTCACAAGTAACATTCTAATCATTTATTAAAAAATAAAACATGATGAACCTATATGGTGAAGGTGAGTAAACGTATGAATCCTAATGCCTACTATTGTGGGTGGAAGGATGTATGCACTGAACAATTTCACCTGACTGATGAAATTGAAATAAAGAATGCATAATGTGCATTAATTCAACTTCTTTTGAACAACATCTAGAGCTAAGCTAGGCCATCCTTCTTACCTCTTTATAAAAAATTTCTTTCTCTCTTTTTTCATTTTGTATTTGGCCCATATTTTAGCATGATTGAAGAGTATGTTTGGGCTTCACAATACTAATCAATTTTTTTTCAAATTATTTTAAGAGGTAAGGATGTTTATCCCTACACCTTTAATTTCAAAAGAAAATACATGAATACATGTGTAGAATGAACCATGCAAAATGTATGCAATCTACATGCAATTTGTTATGCAACAAGATGATATGCATAAGAGATTTCCTCTTTTTTCATTTTTTTTTGTAAATAATGCAATAAGCAAACTAACTATCATGTCAACTATTATGCCATGTAATGCAATCAAAAGGAAACAATTTGGGTTACTTGATCATGTTCAAGTGGTGGATTAAAATGGATGAAAAAATGGATGGAATTCACACAATTAAGAGATAATCCCTTTCTTAAGATGTGATATGTCCCTCTACTACTGACTTGTGTGCATGGTAACCTTATGATTTCTTTATAAAACTTAAATTTAAGGTCCCATTAATTGTCTGATCAATTCTTTCTCAAACCCCTTCGTCTTCCATAGTTCATGGATAATTGATATTTCCATTCATATTAGATGTCCATAAGGTGACTAACCCATAAAATTCCTATATGTGATGCCACTCAAGAAATTTACAACTCAGACAACTTTATCATTTTTTTATTTTTTATTACAAAGTCATGGAAGAACACATTCTATGATTGACAAAGATAGAGATCATGCTTGTATTGCTCCACGATTACACTAGATAGATGTGGATCCTAAAAAAAACTCAAAATAATACTATTCAAAAGAAAATAAGAGATAAAATTGTTCCAACACCCTCATAAGCTTGAACTTGACTATGTCCCCATAGTCAAAATACAAACAAAGAGGTGGAACAATGGTACCAATCAAAATGGTGGTGGTGGTGGTTGCGGCATGGTCGGGTCATGGGGATAGAAAGTCCCCTGAAATGTGGGGGGCTATTGCGATATCTATGGAGGTCGTCGATAACTACAAAAATAACCTTGTCTCCAATATTTGTCAAAGAATGATTGTTGGTAATTTTCCATCTGTTGTAGGTGGATATGTATCTTCTCTTGGTTGTCCAGGAGAAGTCACTGATTCTCGAAGATGGCCTACTGTTTCTTGTATATCTATCCTTGGATATCATGAATGCCTTCCAGTGTTGTTGTCTTTTGTTGTTTCCCCTATTGTATTTCCTGTAACATACCATACATAAATGTCATGGAGTATGGGTCATCATCCTAGGCAGGTGGTGGAGTTGAAGAACTGGAGGCACCATGTCATTGGGAATGCTTTTGGATAACTTGTCGTTTCATGAAAGGTATGGTAGCCTCTTCCTCCTCTTATTCTTCATCTTGCTCCTGTGCATGTTCCTGCTCGACATTGTTGTTTTCTTCTTCATCTCCCTCCATGGCATCCTCTTCCAACCACCTCATGTGTTGAACCCCTCACAAGTTGAAGATGGGGTCAGGGAGTTCCCTTTCCTGCCACTTCTCCCTTAGTGTACAACAATCATACACTTTCCCCTGATGCTCGGTGATGAGGTTTGCTCCCTTGAAGTGCTTCAGATCCAACATGGAGGTTGTCTTCAAAGGCTTTGAGGTGGAGAGGTCTAGATTGAGATACATGGTAATGGGAGTGATAAGTCCTTCATGGATCAGGGGCTTCCTCTGGACCTGTCGCTTTACTGTCATCATGTGTTACAGAAAGAAGGAGCCAAAGTCAAATGTATCTTCCCTTAAGGCCAACAGAGACCAAAGGGCATAAAGGTCCATATACTGCACCTTCCCCCTATCCTAGGTTGGACCTGGAAAGTATTGTATTGGTGAGGTAGCAGTGAAGGATGCGAGCAAATGGTTGCTTGATGTCAGTTACATAGTCCCTTTTCCAACTGATCATGTAGACCTATAGAAAATCTGTCAGAAGCCTCAACGCCCATGTGTAGTCAAAGTCATTGTGTGTATAGAGGATGCCCCCATTGGCCACTAATAAATGTCATTGGACTCCTTCAACATGAGATAATGGTGGGTGGTGTTGTAGAGATGAAACTTCACTTATCCTTCTTCCCATCTATTCCCTTTCTTGATAATGCAACATATCTCCAGAGATGACAGGAACTTGCATGTGATTTCATGGTAAGTGGGCTAATCACCAAAGAAGGGGTGATCACCCACTATCACCTGGCCTTTACAGCCAGAAGGATATTATTAGTGAATCCTATAGAAGAAAGGAAACCACGATCTCCATACCATGTGGGGATGATCTCTCTTCTAATAAGCTCTTCATAGATCTTCCTCTGGTCAAAGTTGACGTGAGTAATGCGTGTTGGCTTTGGTACCAACTAAGTGTTCCCTACTATCGAGGAAGTTGGTCACCTGGACGCCATCAGCCCAGTAGGATAAAGAGCTCAGTGAAGACTATGATCGCCCGAGAGCACTTGCACACTTCTTATTGGAAAGGATGTGGTGTGGGTGTGATTAAAACACAACCCGCACCCTTACTTTTATAGTTAACGAGTTGCCTTCTGGCACCGCGTTAGTAGTACCAATGTTAGTGTCGGTAGTACTAACTTCTTCCTCATGATTTGCATGAGTTCGTTCCAACTGTTGATATCGAATTCCTTCGTCTGTTGATTTCCATGTGCAAGATTGTCCACGTTGGTAGTACAGATAGATGTTGTAGTACCAACTTCTTATGGTGAACGTCAGATCGGTACTACCTACCGTAAATGTGTATAATTGTGATCATTGATGGCACTCTCATAGATTTTGATATTGTGTTTATCAGTACCAATGATGGAAGTGTCGTTACCGAGCTAATTTATGCTCACCTCTATTGAATGATGTCAGTACTACTGACAAGTGTGTCGATAGTACTGAGTCTTTATAATTGTCAATAGTTTTGATTAGTCTCTTGGTATCCCAAACCTAGAGTATGTAGGTTGGTTTTAGAATCACCAAATTGGCAGTAAGTAGTACCAAACCCTATTCAGTTATCCCAGATTCTCAAAAAAAAATTAGTTCTACCAACCTCGACATTGGTACTTCTAAACATGCTTTTGGCTGTCTCTATTGTGAACTATCGGTACAACCTACTTTTGTGTCGGTAGTACTGAGTTTTTGTGAACTTGACCGTGTTGTCCCTATGATTGTGTCGGTACTACTGAATGTGCTGCCGGTAATACCAACTTTTTCTCTATATTCACATCACACAAAATTGATCGGGGCACCTTTTTTACAATGACAATAACATCAATTCAACTGAATGTAAAGAACATGAATGTAAAGAAAAAAATCCTAAAATGGTAAAGGATGTCTTTGGTTTGCCTCCCAACAAGCGCCCTTGTTTTATGTCCTAGGCTTGACGATCAAATCACACAAAAAAATAGTGAAGCTCAATGAGCTTCAACTCCTCTCCCTCACGTTGTAAATCTCCCCCAAAATAATGTTTCAGTCTTTAACCATTTACAAGGAATGGATCAACTCCATTGATAATCTCTATTTCCCCATGGGGAAGAGCCTTAATTACCAAAAATGGACCACTGTATCAAGACCTCAATTTCTCAAGATGCAACTTCATCCTAGAATTGAATAAGAGAACATTTTGTCCTTGAGTGAACACTTTGTGCAAGATGTAGTGGTCATGGATCTACTTTGTTCTCTATCTGTAGATCCTAGAGCTTTCATTGGCATCTAGTCTGAGCTCAGCTAACTCATTGCGTTCCAACATTCTCTTCTTCCCTACATCATCCAAATTATAATTCAATTTCCTCAAAGCCCATTTGTCTTTGTTTTCCAGTTTCATATGTAAATGACATGCTCTCCCATAGACCAATATAAAAAGATTTATTCCTATTGGTGTTTTATAGGCTTACCAATATGCCTAGAGAGCATCATTTAGCACCATACTTTAATTATTCCTATTGGTTGAGACTGTCTTTTCTAAGATCTTCTTTATCTCCCTATTAGACACCTCAACTTGTCCCTAGGTTCATGGGTGATATGGGGTTCCTACTCTAGGTCTCACCCCATACTTGCTTAATAAAGCACAAAACTTCTTATTAGTGAAGTGAGAACCACCATCACTTATTATCACCCTTGGGACACCAAACCTCCAAAACAAATGGTCTTTTATGAATCTAAACACCACCTAAGCATCATTGGTGTGGGATGGAATTGGTTTCACCCACTTAGATACATAATAAAAAACAAGCAACATACATAGATTGGAGTTATATGACATAAAAGGACCCATGAAATCTATTCCCCTTAAATCAAAAACTTCAATTTCCTAAAAAATATGTAAGAGCATTTCATATCTCTTTGATATATTCCATGCACATTGACATGAACCACAATGAAGCATAAAATAGTATGCATCCTTACAAAATGGTTGCCAATAAAATCAACACACTAACACTTTAGCCATTGTCATTGAACTAGCGTGGTGTCCCCTGGTAGGTAGGGAATGACAACGTGCCAAGATACTATCCATCTCACATCCTGACAAACATTTTCTCAGAATCTCGTTCGTACATTGTTTGAGCAAAATGGGATCATCCCACACATAGTATCTTAAAGCTTGGAAAAACTTATTTTTATATGTGTACCCCTAGTCTTTGGGAAGCTCACCACAAGCCAAGTAGTTCACAATGTTTGCAAACCACATGTTCTTGACCTTTATGGCAAACAATTACTCATTTGGAAACTCTTCAACTATATGTATATAAGGATCGTTCTCCCCCACTCTTTCAAGCCTAGATAAATGATCTGCAACCACATTCTCTGCCCCTTCTTTATCCATAATTTCAATATTGAACTCTTATAGTAACAAGATCCATCTAATCAACCTAGGCTTGGTATTCTTCCTTTATATAAAATACTTAATTTTTGCATGATCAGTCCACACAATGAACTTGCCACTATCAAATATTGGCAAAAATTTTCATAAGCAAAAACTACTGCCAAAAATTCTTTTTTGGTGATTGTGTAATTAATTTGTGAATCATGAATGGTATTTGATTCATAATAAATCAATGTGGGGTTCTTATCTTTGCACTAACATAAAACAACCCCTACCGCATAGTCAGATGCATTGCACATCAGCTTAAATGGTTATCTCCAATTTGGATCCTAAACCATGGGCGCATAGACCAGTTTCTCCTTGAATATTATAAATGCTTTCAAACACCGCTCTTCAAAAGAAAATTCAACATCTTTTTCTAACAATTCGTAGAGTAACTTTGAGATATTTGAGAACTCATTCAGTTCCAACATTATCTTTTTCCCTGGATGAGGTTTGATGCCTATGAAAGATCAAGGATCTATAAGGAGAGAAACAAGCAAATCCATGACTGCCACATCCTACATAGAGTTTTCACTCTAGGATAAAAGGTTCTTTTGTTCAATTCTAGGTTGAAATTACAACCTGGTAAGTTGAGGTCTAGATGGAGTGGACCTTTTGAGGTGATTAAGTCTTTCCCCCCTGGGGCGGTAGAGATAATAAATGGGATTGAGCCATTCTTTGTAAATGGTCAGCGGATTAAACACTACTTTGTGGGAGATGTGATTAGGAAAGAAGAGGAGTTGAAGCTCATTGAGCTTCATTGATCATCTTAGTTAGGATCATCGAGACAATGACATATAACAAGGATGCTTGTTGGGAGGCAACCCAACCATCATTTTTGTTCTTTACATTCAAGTTTGTATTTTCATTATTTTCATTTTTGTTTGATTAGTTTATATGTACAAAAGGTGCCATGATCAATTTTGGGTGGTGTGTAGGATGAGCATAACTCAGTACTACTGACCCCAAAGATGGTAGTACCGATGGAGACATAGGGAAAGGAATCAAATTTGACTGAACAACTTGGTACAACCGACCACCAAGTAGGTAGTACCGATGACATCACAGGGAAGCCAGGTGAAATTTCAAATAAACACTGCACTACTGACCAACGATTCGGCACTGGAATTTTGTAGAAAGGAGCTGAGTTCAGTGATAAGGACTCAGTTTTATTGACAAAAACTTGGTGTTACCGACATGAAAGTAAGATCCAGTTTTGAAACCCCAAGATCTAGCTTGAAAGAAACAAAAATTTGAATGATGCGGTACTAACAACATAAATTCGGCAGTACTGACACCTGTAGATGCAAAATCTGTGGGAATGCCATCGACAATTGTGATATTTCAAATATGATAGTCGATATATTGATCTGTGGCATAAGTTGGTACTACTGACATTTTATTGGTACTACCCACACATGGTGATCAACATGAACCAACTTTGATGCACAAGGATTGTTGGTACTGACAGATTGGACCGTGTAATGACCACCACCAAATCGACAGCCAAATAATTGCTAATTATGAAGAATAACCATAAACAACGGATTAACAAAACTCACTAAAAATTAAAACCATTTTGCAAAGAGATCCATTTCCTGGAAAACTCTTAATGAAAGAACTAAAACTTTATATACATCGGGGATTCACATTGTACATACACTGTACCATCTCATCTTGAGGATAACATATAACAGTTTCTTTGTTAGACCATATATTGAAGCAACATAAAACCTCCAGGCATACAAGACAAAATCTCAGATTGTTCATAAAACCATCACACACTAAATCTGAGGACCTGAGAGTACAAAGACGACACATATGACTTCTATCTACAAGACATGACAGACAATACACTCAACCTGAGCTATTACTGTTGTCCCTGTTGTTATTGTCCTTCCTCTACAGAACGGTCTCTACCTCTACGTGCACGTCCACCTAAAAATTGTAGATCCCACGGGGTGAGACAATTGTCCCAGTGAGAGATATAACTCTCTGCCAACAATGTTATTATCCCAGGTAAATAGAATTAAACTAAGCAGAGGTTCTTTTATATGACTAAGGAAGGTTAATCACTATGGATAAGCAGATTAAATTATTTCTCATCTTTTTAAAGCATTTTAACTATATATAATAAAGCAGTAAATCATCTACTCACTTTATAAGGAATATGAAAGAACATGTATATCATTTACCCATTATATTATGCCAACATCTCAAGCTTATCCTATGATAGTTTTATCATGGTATGATGACCATGAATCATTCTCATTTATATATGTTGGCCTCAGCAAATTTGCTAACTAGGTATTGATTTTGTAAGATGAGCCAAGTATTTGATTGTACCATTCCAAAGATCACAGCCATGTATTGGACTATGCCAATCCTGATATCACAGCCATGTATTGGACTATGCCAATCCTAATATCACAGCCAGGTATTGGACTTTGCCAATCCTAATAGAGTTCAACTAGGAATTGGACTATGTCAACCCTGTGAGATCATTTTGAGTGTACAACTAGGCTTTGGACTATACCAATCCTGTGAGTTCAACCAAGAATTGGACTATGCTAACCTTGTGAGATCATTTTGAGAATACAACCAAGCATTGAATTACACCAACCCTTTGAGATCACAGCCAGGTATTGAATTGTACCAATCCTATGAGTTCAACTAGGCATTGGTCTATGCCAACCCTGTGAGATCATTTTGAGAGTACAACCAAGCATTGGATTATACCAACCCTATGAGATCACAGATAGGTATTGGATTATACCATTCTTGTGAGTTCAACCATGCTTTGGACTATGCCAACCCTGTGAGATCATTTAGAGAGTACAGTCAGACATTGGATTATACCAATCTTGTGAGTTCAGCTAGGCATTGGACTATGCCAACCATGTGAGATCATTTTGAGATTATAGTCAGGCATTGGATTATACCAACCCTCTGAGATCACAACTAGTTATTGGATTGTACCAATCATGTGGGTTCAGCCAGGCATTTGACTATGCCAACTCTATGAGATCATTTTGAGAGTACAGTCAGGCATTGGACTATACCAACCCTGTGAGATCGTGGCCATATTGCTAAGGATTCCATAATAGTTGGCATACCTTTATGTTTCCCTTTCACATTCATTATGGGATATCAATCCCTTAAATTCATCATTGAATACCACATCACGTTTACTAGGCATTATACCTCAGTCGAACCATCAGATACATTCACATCCTTTATGTGATACAAGTACTCCTCATGTCTCATTTTAACATATTCAAAGAATTATAGACCTTATTTGGATATGACCATAATGTATGCATGACCAAGATTTCATTATTATCTTTTTAATCATTTATTATTATTAATATGTTATGGGGTTCCTATTTTCTGGGTTGATTTTAAACATTACCATCTCTTATATCAATCTCTAGACCAACATCTTTTCACCTCTCACTAGGCAACAACTAATCACATGGCTCACAAGGCCATTAAACATCTTGTCACCTCTCACCAGGCAACAACTATTCACATGGCTCACAAGGCCATTAAAGATCTTGTCACCTCTCACTAGGTAACAACTATTCACATGGATTTCAAGGACATTAAACATCTTGTCACCTCTCACTAGGAAACAACTATTCACATGGCTCACAAGGCCATTAAACAACTTGTCACCTCTCACTAGGCAACAACTATTCACATGGTTCACAAGGCCATTAAACATCTTTTCACCTCTCACTAGGCAACAACTATTCACATGGATCACAAGGCCATTAAACATCTTTTCACCTCTCACTAGGCAACAACTATTCACATGGCTTACAAGGCCATTAAACACCTTGTCACCTCTCACTAGGAAACAACTATTTCTAGGTCATAAGGCCTATATAAACATTATACTTGTTGTACAAGTATTTCACATATCTCACAAGGCTTATGCAATAAGAGAAATACAACCTTCCCATTATTAGGGTTAGGGTTTCCCTTTATAGCCAAATAGGGTTTCCAGTTCATATTATCAATCCACCTAATTAATTGCTCCACACATCTAGGAGCATACATTGATATCATAAGTATTCAATCATACTTATTTATTCTCATCATTTATCATTAAATGATTATCAATGCAAATTATGAGTTTCTCTCTCATCCTTACTAGGATATTGATTACATCATACTTTATTAACTAGGTCGAACCCTTTCTCAAAGGTATGTTAGCCTACACTTATTAAATTGCATTAAACTATGTATGTCTTAATGTATCATTTGACGTAACACACTACATGTGTCACTCAATCAAGTATATTGAATTGAGGTGCTTCCACCCTATTAGGACAAAGAGGTGTGTGGTTGCTTCCATATCGGGTAAAGAGGTGTGTGTGTGCGTCACACCATATCGAGTAAAGAAGTGTGTGTGTGCCTCACACCATATCGGGCAAAGAGGTGTGTGTACTTCACACCATATCGGGAAAATAGGTGTGTGTGTGTTTCACACCATATCGGGCAAAGAGGTGTGTGTATGCTTCACACCATATCAGGCAAAGAGGTGTGTTTATGCTTCACACCATATCGGGCAAAGAGGTATGTGTATGCTTCACACCATATCTGGCAAAGAGGTGTGTGTGTGTGCTTCACACCATATCGGGCAAAGAGGTGTGTGTGTGCTTCACACCAAAGTGTGCCTAAAGGGTATTTTTGACCTCCTGTCATGCAAGAGGTGTATATTACATCAGCATATCGTGCAAGGAAGTATAAATTCATATCCATATCATTTTAGTGGTGTAGGTGCATCACCATACCGGGTTAGAGCTACTTGCTTATGTGCTTGAACTTGATATCACTTTATAAGATGATACCATCATCTGCAAGATCTAGACCTTCATTCTACTTGTTCTAGTTCATGGAAAACAATCCTAGGTTACTACTAGAGCTCATGGATTCATCAATTATGCAAGAAAATTCTATTTGAAAGTAAATCATTTAACTAAGGCAAGATTGATGATAAATAATAACATAATTGAGTGCAAGTTATATAACCCGCCTCAAGAGAAACTTCAAATCTCCAATCTCCAAAGCTTCATGTTCCCAAGGTTGAAGGTGAGCTTCTCAAAGGTCCAAGACTTGAGCTCCTCAGACCTATGCATCATACCTCACGACTTGTGGCGGATATCCCTCACTTATGGATGATATCCCTCACTTGGCCGATATCACTTTGCTATGGGTGATACCAAGGCTATATGCACGATACTCCTTCACCCTTGCATGATATCAAGACTCTATGCACGATATATAAAATCAAGGGGGTGATAGATTTTTATGAATTCCACTTATGGGTGAAAGGAAGGGTATACATACTTGAGGTTCATGAAAACGTATGTATATGAGGTGTCATCTTTTTAAGCTACTAGGTGCCATATGTCCATGCATGGTTGACATGTGTCCTTACATGCACTCATATTTATCTTGACATGCAAAACACTTGAGGATAAACTAGAGATGATACTTTGTCCATTATTTATCTTGTCTGATAAGATAACTTATCTTTATCTTCATAAATTATGCAAACTGATACAACTTTTGCAAGGAGCATCTAACTCATCATCGATCACCTCCTTAAGGTTCTTAGCTCATCATGGATAAGGACAAGAGTTCAAAAATCGATATGGGATCCCCTATATGGCTCCTTGTCCGATAGGCACTCCCATATGGACTTTACAACCCGATACAAGCTCAAATTAGGGTTTCACATTCAACACTTTCTTGGTCTTTTCATCACCAAGAGTATCATACTCAAATATGATTCAAACATGGTGCCTCATTATTTCTATCTCCTCTAAATGATTCTAGGAGGGAGTAGGGACACTCTAGAGCTGGTAATTTGCATATCAACCCTACATTTTCGGTAAATTATAACTTGTACCAAAATTGGTACACAAGGTACTAGCATTATTCAAACAAGTTCAAACTTGGTATTTAGGCTTTCCACAAGACAACACTTAGCATAATTCACTTTATTATAATGCTAAAACACTTAGGGCACGTTCAATATGTGACATATTGCAATATAACCCCTCATCTTGGGTAAATTGCACTTTTGTCCAAGACAAAGGAACATTGCCCAAACGACATTCAATAAGGACCAAACTTGGAACACAAGTGTGTCACATGATAACAAAACACCTTAGAGAATTATATTAAATTTATAAGAAACTTATTTAGGATAATCAAACATGGTTAGCCCTAAACCCAAGCCGGGGTCATTACAAGTTATAAACCCCTAACAAGGATTTTGTCCCCAAAATCCTAGATGAAGAAAGACAATTGTCATTCATGCATTATATCATAAAGTCTCCACATAACATCTTGATGTCATGGAGATACCATATAACTTTGACCAGCATAAAGTTCCTCTGTACAAGGTTATCATAGAATTTGTCATACAAGACACATGTTCCACTGTCCTTTTCATTAATGATTGTTGTGTCAATTCTGTGTCAGGTGACACTTTTCTAGTCAAAGAAGCATTATACATCTCTAATTGATGTTATGTTTATGCAGAGCATAAACCCCTAACATATGATATCCATACTACAATTTGTAACAGACTAATCTCAAAGTTGGCCCTTCTAGGTAGCCAAAAATTGTTCATCTTATCAAGAATCATGTCCTCACTATTTCATACCTTTAAAACTTCTTGGACATCAGAATTCCTTACCTTGGTATTAGTTATATGTGTCAAAAACACATCACTTCCGCATCATTTACATCCTCTATTGTTATTACCAAAACTAAACCTATAATAGGACCTTTCTTTCATCTCGGTACATTACTTAACACATATACTTTGTCTTGGAACTAAAATCCAGGACAAGATGATACCTTTCAAGGTATCCTTCTATAAATTTCTTCTAATCCATGCACATCAAGTGTTATAAGTCTTACTTGATTGTCATGTCCAGAAAGGTAATGAGCACAAGCAAACATAGTCCTTTTTATCACCCCTTCATTATTTAGGTTTGTTTATTAAAGAAAAGAGATTATCACCTTCTTCATGTATTACATGAACTTTCAATTGTTCATGTGTCATTCAATCTTATTTCCTCTCAGGTTCCTTGCCTTCAACATAGGATGATGACCATGAATCATTCTCATTTCTATTTGTTGGCCTCAACCAAGTATTGACTTCGTAAGAGTTCATCCAGGTATTTCATTGTACCAATCCAGAGATCATAGCCAGGTATTGGACTATACCAATCCTGATATCACATCCAAGTATTGGACTATACCAGTCCTAATATCACAACCAGGTATTGGACTATGCCAATCCTAACAGAGTTCATCCAGACGTTGGACTATGCTAACCCTTGTGAGATCATTTTGAGAGTACATCCAAGCATTGGACTATACCAATATTGTGAATTCATCCAGGCATTGGACTATGCCAACCCTGTGAGATCATTTTGAGAGTACAACCAGGCATTGGATTATACCAACCCTGTGAGATCACAGCTAGGTATTGGATTGTACCAATCATGTGAGTTCAACCAGGCATTCGACTATGCCAACCCTATGAGATCATTTTGAGAGTACAGCCAGACATTGGATTATACCAACCCTGTGAGATCGCAACCATGTATTGGATTATACCATTCCTGTGAGTTCATCCATGCTTTGGACTATGCCAACCCCGTGAGATCATTTTGAGAGTACAGCCAGGCATTGGATTATACCAATCCTGTGAGTTCATCCAGGCATTGGACTATGCCAACCCTGTGAGATCATTTTGAGAGTACATTTTAGGCATTGGATTATACCAACCCTATGAGATCACAGCCAGGTATTGGATTGTACCAATCATGTGAGTTCAGCAAGGCATTGGACTATGCCAAACTTGTGAGATCATTTTTAGAGTACATCCAGGCATTGGACTATACCAACCCTGTGAGAAAGTGGCCATATTGCTAAGGATTTCATAATAGTTGGAATACCTTTATGTTTCCCTTTCACATTCATTATGGGATATCAATCCCTTAAATTCGTCATTGAATACCACATCACTTTTACTAGGCATTATACCTCAGTCGAACCATCAAATACATTCACATCCTTTATGTGATACAAATATTCCTCATGTCTCATTTTAACATATTCAAAGCACTATAGTCCTTATTTGGTGATGACCATAATGTATGTATGACTAAGATTTCATTATTATCTTTGTAATCATTTATTATTATTATTATTATTATTATTATTATGTTACATGGTTCCTGTTTTCCTAGTTTATTTTAAACATTACCATCTCTTACATCAATCTCTAGATCAACATCTTGTCACCTCTCACTAGGTAAAAACTAATCATATGACTCACAAGGCCATTAAACACCATGTCACCTCTCACCAGGAAACAACTATTCACATGGCTCACATGGCCATTAAACATCTTGTCACCTCTCACTAGGTAACAACTATTCACATGGCTTATAAGGCCATTAAACATCTTGTCACGTCTCACTAGGAAACAACTATTCACATGGCTCACAAGGCCATTAAACATCTTGTCACCTCTCACTAGGCAACAACTATTCACATGGCTCATACAACCATTAAACATCTTGTCACCTCTGACTAGGCAACACCTATTCACATGGCTCAATGTCTAAGAAAAAAAATATGGTGTTCCTTATGGAATGGTGATGCCTAACAAAAATGTCACAAGAAAGAAGAATAAAAACTATTAAACAAGAGAAAAATATATCAAAAATCATTGCATGTGTTTTAGAATATAAAGTTATATTGAAACTTTGAAGGGATTTCACCATCTAAGATCTCTCACCAACACATAATACTCACCTGCATTGTATACCCTTAGAAAGTTTACAAGCAATAATAATAAGTGTCTATCCCTCCCCTCTAAAGCTTAGGATAGATCTAGATCATAAGACTGTCTCTCTCTCGAGATGAAAGTCAATTAAGTGAAACAAAACTATATGACCATTATCTTTAGCATTCCAATATTCTCCTGCATTAATACCAATCCATAACTTTTTGATACAGGTTAGCACTACTACCTCAAGGTATTAACAATCAAACAACACAATATGGTAGCTAGTCATACAAGTGATGCTTTAAGAACAAGAGTATGGAGATAAACATTTCCAAGAGTATTGAAATCTATGGATACAAGTATTTACACATTCGGAGACCCTTAGTGTCTACTCCCAACCAAATAAAATGAACTAGAAACTTAGGGTGGTGGGTGATATTGCAGATTCACAAGTATACAATGACATAGTGTAAAGACCCGATATTTACGATCAAATATTTACAAAATAATATCAAAAACATAAACAATCTTTATTATAATCATGCTTGTACATAAGAGTCGCGGAAGCTTACAAATATGATTACAAAGTTTAAGCATAAAATTTCATTTCTAATTGGTCTTCAACAGAGGACTACCGAGTGCATGTCTCTTCAAGCTCTTCCATCTATCACCTTCCCATGAGTTCTCAGAGAGAGCGAAACCACACATGGACCCAATTGAAGGGAAATAAAGGGTTAGCAAAGCTGGTACTAAATCCAAGTAATTGAACTATGTGCAAAGTAGGATTTAGATGCATAATAAAAATTAGGGAAGGAATATTTGGTGGACTAAAGGCTATCAAGTAGAAATTTCAATATCACTTTTTAGATAGACGATCTTTCACAAGAATATCACTAAGCAAGATTCAATATTTCAAGCATGCAAAGTTTACTCAAGCTATTCAGAAAGTATATCAATTCCAAGATACTCAATTTGACAAGTTTTGGCACCTTTCTATCATATCTTTTCTATGTCTAAGTGCCTTGTATTCTCACACTCTAGGAGAGAACAATACTAGTGCCTTATTAGCTATTCTAGTTAACTAGGGGACAACTAATCCCTATCCACTGTGCAGGGTTGTAGGGTACTTGGCCCACTCAAGTGAGCCAAAGCTCTATAGGGTCAAAGCCCAAGGGACCAAAGTCCACAGGGAGTCAAAACTCCAAATAGATCAAGTACAGTGCCAAAATATTTTATCAACAACATTTCATCAATCACAAAATAAGAGTGGTGAACTTTTAAGAACAAGTAGAGGTTTCAAAACTATATGGCATTCACCACTATTCAAGATATGTGTGTATGTCTATCAAGAGGGAAAATAATTTAGCAATTGAAATACTAGATCTAGTACCTCAATTATCCAAGTCTCCATAGGTTGCACAATCACCAAGAATGGATCCAAGAGTGAGAAATCTACAAAGTATGGTAATGGTGTCATCACTTGGCTTGGAATCAACTACTTGTTCAATATGAGTTATTTTGTGATCATATTTCCATCTAAGATTTCTATTCCATATTCTACCCATTGTTATGATTTCTATATTTTATTTTAGGCTTCATACTCCAACATATAGTTGTTTCCTTTATTGTAGGTCCTAAAATGTTATCCTCTCGTATACGAATATCTTCAAAATATATTAACTAGGGTAAGTATAATCCCCATATCCATACTCTGTTCATAATAAGAAATATAGTTGTATATCTATACATATGCATTATGGGTCGTGATTACTATGCGACATACGTTAATATGTTAGATCATCAATGACAAGTTAATTCAAAATATTACTAGCTTATGTGTATAAATACAGTTATTACATAATAGTGCTAAACTATCATTAAGACTATAGTCTTCAATGATCATAAGATTATATTTTTTCTATTTATTGATCAGAATTCAATAATTCATACTACTGGTTTTGTGTTTCATATCGTCAAATAGTATAAGAATATAGTATGTCAAAATATGTTATATAATAGATTACTACTTTTTGTAGGACTTTTCCTCTATTGGTATGCTAACCCATACGTGCGCAGATTAGGATGATATGATCATATGACATAACAAATAATTAATAAGCTTGATGTACTAGGCACACATGTTATTATGGAATCTCTCGCATAATATATAAACATGATTACAAGAGATGAGTTTACTAAAAATTCCAGTTCATTATCTAACTACAGAAAATTATTCAAAATTTTAGTATTATAATATGTATACTAATATGACTAACCTCTTCTCAGATTATTATAACAAATACATTGTATATATAAGAGGTTTTGACTAGCATTTGCATCTTATATGTCTGCATCTATTAACATTTTAGCACTTGTACATTTTCACATTAAGATTTGTACCCAATCCCTTAATCAATATATCATCTTCTTGAACAAAATTAATGAATACCCTAGGTACAGAAGCATAACCAAAAATTGACTTACCACTGTAGGAAGCAAGATCAATTTCATATCTGTTGTGATGAATTCATGTGGCTGGTGGTAGTGGCATACTAGGTTGTAGATCTGCATTAGGATCATTTTTCCTGGCTTGGAGTTGGTGGCGTGATGATCTGAAGAGGGGTTGGTCAGACAAGTTGAATCAAGATGTTGTGAGGCGACGTGGTTCATGGCAGCTAGCTATGAAGTCCAGGGATCTGCTAGGGGTCGAGGGTCCCTATAGCTGTGGGGTTAGCAGTTGCAGGTTGCCAGATCCAGGCCGTGCAATCGAGATGTGAGCCAACGTCAGGTGATTGCAGGCTGACAGTGAGATGGTTGCAGGTCTGATCGAGGTTGGTGCCACGACGGGGAGGTCCGGAGCAGTAGTTGCCATGGTGTTGGCAGACTGTCGTTTGCTTTGTCGAGACCAAGTAATGGTGGAAGATTAGGTTGTTGTGATGGAAGATAGGTGACGGCGGCGATTTTGCTGTAGTTGGAGAGATGGATTCCAGTTGTGTTGGTTGCTCCTGATGCTACTATTTTTTATTGATGGAGGCACAGAGGTGTGGTGCTGCTATTGGGTCGGCATACGTCGATGATTTTGTGGATCTGAGGAGATGGAAATCGAGATAGCCAATTTGTTGGGCCTAATCACGCTATCTGAAGGAGGGAGCAGAGTGGTAGGACTTCAGTGGAGAAGAAGAGAGGTTGTTGGGGAGAGTCTATAGGTCTGGAGGAGGAATAAGAGGACCTGCGACAACTATGGGGGTTGCCTCATTGTCGATTAAGGTGCAAGGGTATTCATAGAGGAAAAAAGAGGGATGCCTAGCATCAAAAGGTTAGGAAGGCAAGTCTTTAATTTGTTGGTGAGACTATCATGAGGGTTGATTGCTGATCACCGGTCGTTGTTGCAGGTCTGTGACTGTGATAAGAGGCAACGTTGCCGGTTGTCACGAGTGGCCGATGGGCGGCGGCATTTCCTTGTTGTTATGGTGGATGGAGAGGCGTCCATATATGCAGTTGTAGATGGGTAGTGTCAGGTTGTTGGTGAGAGGCTGAGGGCGGAGAAGATTCAGCCAAGCATTACTGACAAGGTGGGGGTGCATCCATGGCAAGGTCAGTACTCGAAGTGGAGGCAGGGATGCTGGAGGAGGAGGAGGTGAATCCAAGTGGTGGCGTTGCTATGAGTTTGTTGCAGGATTGGCTACAATATTTATAGGAGTGACGACCCTAGGGTTCATGTCCAAGGAGGTCGACACAGGTTTAGGATGGAATGACAGATGGAAGACATCACGTCGGCCATTTTTTGCCTTCAGGTCGCCGTCTACAACGCCCCTGGCGTCAAGGTCTTCTCTGTCTTGCGAGGGATGATCAACAACTGTTGGTGTTAGACTAGACCGCAAGAGAGAGAGGACGCAAGGTTGTGGAGAGGCTACGAGGTGAGGACAATGGGGCGTTTCCCTGCCATTCATTACTGTGAGGTAACAGGCGTGAGGGAACAACCCTGGCCATGTGGAGGAGACACAACGTTATGTTGCCCTCGTCAATTAAGGCCAAAATCAATTAACTTGGAAAGTTTCCATATAGCTTATCCTATAAAATGCTAATGACTCCTATCTCTCCAATTATTCCATAATTTTGTAATTTCTAAATGAAACTCCCCAAAAGGTCTAATATTATGACCATGGCTTTCATTCTTATTAAATGTCATAACTCCCTTTTTCCTAATTACATTGTAACTCCAAAAAGGAAAGCTCAATTCAATTGATCCTTCCTTTTAATTACGTGTTGTTCAAAATTTTACTTTCTAATAAATTAATTGATAAAGATACCAACTCCTCAACTATGGTCCTAAGGTGACTAAATTAATTAATCTAGTAAATCATTTACTTATACATATATATTAATGTATTTGATGAATTCACTTATATGAAAGTGTTTTATCTAAATCAAGAGTATATCATTCGACGAAAGGTCAGATCAAAATGTGTAGGACCACAAGTATTGAACTAAACTAATTGGTAATTGAGTAGTATGAAATTTGAGGACCTATATGTAGATATTTCTTTAGAGAGAGAAAACAATTTACTTAAACCAAATAAGCACTAAAAGGCTGATTATATCAAAGGATATGATGTGGAGTCAAAATAAGTAAGTAAAATTTGGATTGAAGGGTAATATTATATATAAATCCATCTTAGAGAAAAATTCCTCAACATAAATATAATAGCTAAAATTTGGGTATGTTACAACACTACCACCCTTAAAAGGGGTTTCGTCCCCGAAATCATATCCTTCTTGACAACTATATTCCTTTCAGTCTCTAATTTTCTATAGTACTACCCTTATTTGCACAAATGTCATCCACACAACTCTAATTCCCTTCCAACTAACCTATTCCCTAGTTAGAGTGACAAACCAATTCATTTTCCATTTTCTTAGAATTACTGAACTAATTTAGGTGCAACTTCTATTTTAGAAAGTATATCTATTATTGAATTTAGTGCTTAACGATGACTAGCCGATAAGACTTCTATCATCATATCCTAATAGGAGAGTTAAAATGTTTGAGTTGTTAGCCTTGGCCATGATTATCAAAAGTTTGAGCTACAACACAAGCTTATTGCTTAAAACATAATTACCAATACTTCATCAATGTTAATCCCCCAATTGGATCCAAATTTTGACTCTCTTTTTTTCTATGTCCTATTTGTATGCATCTAATATCATATTCAGAACACTTTTATCCCTAGATAATAAATTTTCCATGGTCATAATCAATAAATTGACAAAATATTATTTATTATATTTGATCAATTTCTTTTAAATATTGTGGTTGCATATTTGTGCAATAATTTTATTGAGTTGAGAAATTTGATATTTTTGTCAAGTAAGATAGGGCTTTATTTCTCTACAATTCTATGTCACATAAGTTCTCTAAATTATTAGGTGTACATGGTAATTACAAATTTAACATTTCAAGTTCATCGTATATATCTTAATTCAACATATTATTTACTACATCTTAACCCAATGCAATTTTGATTTCCTACTTATATGGATCTATTGTTCGATTGATTTCAAATGTCATAGCTTTTCTACTTACTTATATTTTCAATAGGTGTAATTACACATTGTTAAAGGAAAATATACTATTCAAATTTTTTTTTGCTACATCACTCTCTAATATGTTTACGTTTCTAAATGAAAGTTTTCAAATGTGTTTGTGACACTTACCATATTAGGATTTAGGATAATTATTTATTCTATATGTGTATGCAAATATTAATGGATGTCAAAACCTTAAGGAAAACGTCGGGTACTCTACCCCTTCGTATACCTAGGTTGGTGATTTGTTAATGTTCCAAGGGGATTATTCACAATTCTTCCTCAATAATAGGTTAAGTGAATCTATCTCTAGTGAAGTCCTAAAGGTAGTGAGATGAGCTAGATGACTTAATATATTAAGGTACATCACAACCTAGTCTCTCAGTGTTCCCTACTTGTAGTCTAAGTACATGCTAGAAATTAGGCCAATTAAAATAAGGTTTATTGTCAACTATTTTTCTAAGTCCTAACTACTCCATTAAAGTTCATATTTAACCCTAATTTCCATGAGACATCCATGAGTGTCGACCGTTTATGGCTCTGATACCATTTGTAATGCTCGAGCTGACTACCCAAGGCTCTAGTAGAGTTTCAAGAATGACGACTGGCCCCACAGACCACCACTAGCCTTAACTGTGTGCTTTTCCCACACTCACGTGCAAGCCGGGGTCAACTTCCCGACTGGTCACCCATCCTAGTACTACTCCAAGCTGAGTATTCTTAACTATGGAGTTCTTTAGTGATGATCTCTCAAAAAAGGAGGTGCACCTTGGTGATATGGGTAGTCCAATCATTCCTTTTAAGATCATCTTATCCAAGGCCTCAAATCTGAGGATGTTACAATCTCCCCCACTTAGACTCTTGATGTCCTCGTCAAGGATCAACTATATGGCCTCATAATCATTCCCCATTTCAGTGTTGATCCAAATGACCCATGTACACCCAGCTCCCGATCATGGCTGCCAACGCAAGGGTAGCTCCATCAACTCGGATAGCCCTTTCCAACATGCATGGACACTACCAGCGCATGGGCGGCTCCATCAACTCAGATAGCCCTTTCCAACATGTGTGGACCGCACGACTCAAAGACTGGCATGCCATAGACCCATGTGGGCCCCACCTACTGGAGGGGAATTGGCTCTGATACCATCTTTTAAAGACCTGATCTTTACGATCAAATATTTACAAAATAATATCAAAACATAAATAATCTTTATTACAATCATGCTTGTACATCAGAGTCATGGAAGCTTACAAATATGATTACAAAGTTTGAGAATAAAATTTCATTTCTAATTGGTCTTCAACGTAGGACTACCTAGTGCGTGTCTCTTCAAGCTCTTCCATCTATCACCTGCCCATGAGTTCCCAGAGAGAACGAAACCACACATGGACCCCATTGAAGGGAAATAATGGGTCAGCAAAGCTGATACTAAATCCAAATAATTGAACTATGTATGAAGTAGGATTTAGATGCATAATAAAAATTAGGGAAGGGCTATTTGGTGGACTAAAGGCTATCAAGTAGAAATTTCAATATCACTTTCTGGATAGAAGATCTTTCACAAGAATATCACTAAGCAAGATTCAATATTTCAAGCATGCAAAGTTTACTCAAGCTATTCAGTAAGTATATCAATTCCAAGATATTCAATTTGACAAGTTTTGGCACCTTTCTATTATATCTTTTCTAGGGCTAAGTGCCTTGTGTTCCCACACTCTAGGAGAGAATGAAACTAGTGCCTTATTAGCTACTCCAGTTAACTGGGGGACAATTAATCCCTATCCACTGTGTAGGGTTGTGGGGTACTTGTCCCACTCAAGTGAGCCAAAGATCTATAAGGCCAATGCCCAAGGGACCAACGTCCACAGGGAGTCAAAACTCCGAATAGATCAAGTCGAGTGCCAAAATATTTTATCTACAACATTTCATCAATCACAAAATAAGAGTGGTGAATTTTAAGAACAAGTAGAGGTCTTAAAACTATATGGCATTCCCCACTAATCAAGATATGTGTGTATGTCTATCAAGAGGTAAAATAATTCAACAATCGAAATAGTAGATCTAGTACCTCAATTATCCAAGTCTCCATAGGTTTCACAATCACCAAGAATGGATCCAAGAGTGAGAAATCTACAAAGTATGGTAATGGTGTCATCACTTGGCTAGGAATCAATTACTTGTTCAATCTGAGTTATTTTGTGATCAGATTTCCATCTAAGATTTCTATTCCATATTCTACCCATTGTTATGATTTCTATATTTCAATTTAGGCTTCATACTCCAACATATAGTTGTTTCCTTTATTGTAGGTCCTAAAATGTTATCCTCTCGTATACAAATATCTTCAAAATATATTAACTAGGGTAAGTATAATCCCCATATCCATACTCTATTCATAATGAGAAATATAGTTGTATATCTATACATATGCATTCTGGGTCGTGATTACTATGCGACATACGTTAATATGTTAGATCATCAATGACAAGTTAATTCAAAATATTACTAGCTTATGTGTATAAATAGAGTTATTACATAATAGTGCTAAACTATCATTAAGATTATAGTCTTCAATGATCATAAGATTAAATGTTTTCTATATATTGATCTTAATTCAACAATTCGTACTACTGGTTTCATGTTTCATATTGTCAAATAGTATAAGAATATAGTATGTCAAAATATGTTATATAATAGATTACTAATTTTTGTAGGACTTTTCATCTATTGGTATCCTAACCCATACGTGTGCATATTAGGATGATATGATCATATAACATAACAAATAATTAACAAGATTGATGTACTAGGCACATAGGTTATTATGGAATCTCTCGCATAATATATAAACATGATTACAAGAGATGAGTTTACTAAAAATTCCAGTTCATTATCTGACTACTGAAAATTATTCAGAATTTCAGTATTACAAGATGTATACTAATATGACTAACCTCTTCTCAAATTATTATAACAAATACGTTGTATAAATAAGAGGTTTTGATTAGCATTTGCATCTTATACGTCTGCATCTATTAACATTTTAGCACTTATACATTTTCACATTAAGATTTGTACCCAATCCCTTAATCAATATATCATCTTCTTAAACAACATTAACAAATACCCTAGGTACAGAAGCATAACCAAAAATTGACTTACCACTGTAGGAAGCAAGATCAATTTCAGATCAGTTGTGATGAATTCATGTGGCCGGTGGTAGTGGCACACTAGGTTGTAGATTTGCATTAGGACCCTTTTTCATGGCTTGGAGTTGGTGGCACGATGGTCTGAAGAGGGGTTGGTCAGATACGTTGAATTAAGATGTTGTGAGGCGACGAGGTTCATGGCAGCTAGCTGTGAAGTCGAGGGATCTTCTAGGGTCGAGGGTCCCTATAGCTGTGCGGTTAGCAGTTGCAGGTTGCCAGATCCAGGCCGTGGAATTGAGATGTGAGCCAACATCAGGTAATTGCAGGCTGACAGCGAGATGGTTGCAGGTCTGATCGAGGTTGGCGCCACGGTGGGCAGGTCTGGAGTAGTAGTCGCCATGGTGTTGGAAGACTATCGTCTGCTTTGTCGAGACCAAGTAATGGTGGCAGATTAGGTTGTTGTGATGGCAGACGGGCGACAGAGGAGATTTTGTTGTAGTTGGCGAGATGGATTCCAGTTGCGTTGGTTGCTCCTGATGCTACTATTCTATAGTGATGGAGGCACAGAGGTGTGGTGCTGTTGTTGGGTTGGCGTACGTCGACGATGCTGCGGATATGAGGAGATGGGAATTGAGATAGGCATTTGCTTGAGCCTAACCACACTATTTGAAGGAGGAAGCAGAGTGGTAGGACTTCAGTGGAGCAGAAGAGAGGTTGTTGGGGAGAGTCTGCAGGTTTGGACGAGGAAGAAGAGGACCTACGACAACTATGGGGGTTGCCTCATTGTCGATTAAGGTGTAAGGGTATTCATAGAGGAAAAAAGAGGGATGCCTACAATCAAAAGGTTAGGAAGGCAAGTTTTTATTTTATTGGGGAGACTGTCGTGAGGGTTGATTGCTGATCACTGGTCATTGTTGCAGGTCTGTGACTGTGATAAGAGGCAACGTTGCAGGTTGTCATGATGGTTGATGGGCGGAAGTGTTTCCTTGTCATTATGGTGGCTGGTGACACATCTATAGATGATGTTGTAGATGGGTAGCGTCGGGTTGGTTGTGAGAGGCACAGGGAGGTAAAGATTCAACAAGCATTACTGACAAGGTGGGGGCGCATCCATGGCGAGGTCAAGACTCGAAGCGAAGGTAGGGATGCTGGAGGAGGAGGATGTGAATCCAAGTGGCGGCGCTGCTATGAGTTTGTTGTAGGACTGGCTACAGTATTTATAGGAGTGATGACCCTAGGGTTTGTGTCCAAGGAGGTCGACGTAGGTTTAGGATGGCACGGCAGATGGAAGATGGCACGTCGGCAATTTTTTGCCTTCAGGTCGCCGTCTGCAATGCCCCTGGCATCAAGGTGTTCTCTATCTTGCGACAGTTGATCAACAATTGTTGGTGTTAGACCAGACCGCAAGAGAGAGAGCACACAAGGTTGTGGAGAGGCTACGAGGTGAGGACGATGGGGCGTTTCCCTGCCATTCATTCCTGTGAGGTAACGGGTGTGAGGGAACAACCCTGGCCACGCAGAGGAGACGCAACGTTATGCTGCCCTCGGTCTATTAAGGCCAAAATCAATCAACTTGGAAAGTTTCCATATAGCTTAGCCTATAAAATGGTAATGACTCTTATCTCTCCAATTATTCCATAATTTTGTAATTTCTAAATGAAAATCCCCAAAAGGTCTAATATTGTGACCATGGATTTCATTCTTATTAAATGTCATAACTCCCTTTTTCCTAATTACATTGTAACTCCAAAAAGGAAAGCTCAATTCAATTGATCCTTCCTTTTAATTATGTGTTGTTCAAAATTTTACTTTCTAATAAAGTAATTGATAAAGATACCAACTCCTCAACTATGGTCCTATGGTGACTAAATTAATTAATCAAGTAAATCATTTACTTATACATATATATTAATGTATTTGATGAATTCACTTATATCAAAGTGTTTTATCTGAATCAAGAGTATATCATTTGACGAAAGGTCAGATCAAAATGTGTAGGACCATAAGTATTGAACTAAACTAATTGGTAATTGAGTAGTATGAAATTTGAGGACCTATATGTAGATTTTTCTTTAGAGAGAGAAAACAACTTACTTAAACCAAATAAGCACTAAAAGGATAATTATATCAAAGGATATGATGTGGAGTCAAAATAAGTAAGTAAAATTTGGATTGAAGGGTAATATTATAAATAAATCCAACTTAGGGAAAAATTCCTCAACATAAATATAATAGCTAAAATTTGGGTATGTTACACATAGTAATGGATAGATGAAGGGAGATGTATAGATATGAGAAGAAGGTGGAAGGTACAAAAAATAGGATTTGATAGAGAACTGAAAGGCAACAAATACCTCCTTCTTCTTTGGATTGAGCAATGGTGTAGTGATGGCGATGTTCTAAACCCCTCCCTCTCTTAATTAAGATCCTTTAAAACTTTAGGGAAGGTGCAAGAGATTGACGAAGTGTTTCATTGGTCAAGGATCTTTGGGGCCGTCAGATATAGAGTTTCTAGACTATAGCCTCATTGGATGTGGTTGAAGCTTGCCCTAGATCTTGAGTATAGGATACCATTGGGTTATAGGTTGCTCTACCATTGGCCAGGGGTTGACGATTGGCTTGATCTTTAGTTAAATTTGTGTTCAACCACTCTGACGAGTCCTATCAGTTGGACATTGATGGCTCTCATGTAGTATCAATTGGTTTGTCCTCCTATCATTCAAATTCCACTTAGGATATGGATGATGGTAGTGTTGCATAAAGTTTTATTCCTACAAAAATATATAGATTGTAAATAGAGAAATGAATTATTCATGAAATACTAGAATCAAGGGGGATTCATAAAGATAAAGCATGAAATGCCAATAGGAAAGAGGGTAAAATAGGTGTGTAACATCCACAAAATTAGATATTATTATTGGACACACGTCCTCTCTTGGGCCCTAAAGTGGATGACCCACAAGTATTTAAAGAATAAAAAAATTCGAAATATGATTAAAACAAAGGGAATTTCAATGTAGCACAACTTAAGCATAGTAGGTCTGATTGAGGTGATTCTTATGTTGATGGAAAGATAATTGATCCCTCTACAACCTAAAATTCATTAGGGTTTAATATCGACACAATATACGATTTTGATTCACTTTTTTGATGGATATGTATTAATGAATTATACATAGTTTAACTTTGTAAATTAATGTCAGACATAGTAAATTGATTATCAATGTGACCAAATTGGACTATCACTACACTTTAACCATAAAATTGATATAGAATGAGTACCTTGAGACACAAATAGAGAGATAAAGAATATAATTGATGAAAGAGAGAAAATAGGTTATCAAATTTGTTCATCCCTAAAAGAAATTTCGCCCTCGAAATTCGACAAAGATCATACACAAGAGTCAAAGTGGACATATTTATAGTGCTTATGCAACCAATCATGGATACCAAGTCATTTTCCATCATGAGAGTACACATAGGTTGCCATCAGCAAGGGAGTATCTGTCCTGATATATATATACATACTACTTGGTGTTTTATCATGTTATGTCATCATCTTGATATTGGGGTTCCATAACCCTTATCCCTACTACATTAGGGTTTTGTTCATGTAATCAAACAAATCTAAGGTGTCTTATCAATGTCTATGAGACGATATATATCAAATGAACATGCTCATCATCTTAGTTTTTAAGTGTGATTATCATTGAACATGTATTTCAGAATTATGCTATATTTCATGGATAATTTAGTTTTTCCAAAAATCTACCAACTATCTCCAATTAAGTTCACCATTTTTCATTTTTGGGTCTAAAATTAATCATTTCTTTATCATGATTATTCAACTTAGTATTCCAACACTCCATCACATCGAGTTCATGTTTTTAAGCTTGCATGTTTCATGTATGATAGAGTTTCATGTGAGGTGTAGTTTATTAGAGTCACTTATCGTACATTTTCAAGTTTATAGCTTAAGTGATATTATTTTTATAAATCATGCATTATATCAAGGAACAGTATTATCACCAACATCGAGTTTGATAACTATCTCCCTTGTATCTAAAAATACCTCTACAAGCTCAAGCCACTTAAGTTAAGACCTATCTATGTCCAACAAGACATGCTAACCACATCCATCTACTGATAATGAAATTTCTACCCATGTTTCAGAAAAGGGAAACCAGCGGATTTCTTTACATACTACAACCAACCCAAGTATGAGGCTCATCATGGAGGTCGCATATCATATACATCACCTTAGGGTTTTGGGACATCTCCCTCACCTAGATGCAAAACATACATATATTCAATGCCTCCATCTCTAGGGTTATATACTTTCAAATGAATTCTAGGGTTAAACAATTTCAAGGCATTCACACACTAGGTAACTCAACTCTTACTTAGAAGTAGTCTAGATAGGGTCTCATTGGCATATATTTCATCGTTCATATTTTTCAACATTTCATATGTTTTGTAGGTTGCGTAATCTGACCTTCTCCCATGTTGGGTCGACTCATATCAAGAGTTGACCATTTTTGCATGTCCTATGCTAGAGGTCCTTCTTTGTAAAGAGGTTGAGGCCTATGTTGGTCCCAAACTATATGTCAAATATTATATCTCAACATGTACAAGACTAGTACAACCAAGCATACCAATCCACTAGCTATGTTAATCACATCAACCAAGTGACATGTGCCATACAAGGTGCTAGGTTTTAGCTAGGTTAGCATGGTCAAACTCATCTCATATCATCAAAACATAAGTGAACCTTGAAGAAACAAGTTTACATCTTATTGAATCAAATTGATATCATCAACATGAACATCATTATCATGATCATGGTTGTCATCATTATTGTCATTTTCATCAACATCATCATCATCGTTGTTTGAGTCATCATCATCATCATCATCATTGTCATCATCATCATCATCATCATCATCATCATCATCATCATCATCATCATCATCATCATCATCATCATCAATATCATCAATGTAGGTCATCTAGGCTACTTACTAGTCTAACCTTTATCATGGGTCTATACAACTTTAGAGACTACAACTATCATCTAAAATCCCTCATCTAGACTGATGTTACATCTATTTCTCTCAGGTTACATGGACAGTACCTGCCTTTCCGAATGTGGTAACCTTTTTTATATGTACATATATTAATACTTGAAATAGGTTTTCTCCAACATTGAAACAGACGATGGAAACCACCACACTCCATTTGTATGAAACCAAAATCAAAATGAGTTACCACATTCATTAGGTAGTGTTGTACCATGAAACCTAGGGAACTAGTAAGAATATGCTTCACAGTTGTGTAGCTACCCTAAGAACATGCCATAAACACTTTTCTAGGGTTGTAATAAGTTCTCCCATTTCTTACCCTCCTGAACTTGCAACCCATACTACACGATAGAAAGAGGAGAAAAGGAAGGGTTTATGAATCACAAAATCCTACATCTACTTCTACAACATACACATTCTAACATAGAGGCTAAGTCAACATCATCCTCAAAGTAAAACTCATTAAGTTTCTAGAACTGAGATGTAAGGTTGAATTAATTTGTTCTTCATGTGAGTACTATTTGGTGTAATCATTTTTTGTTCTAGAACATACCCTAACTTATCCTAGATCATATAACTACAATAATATAAATATTTAAAGATCATACCTAATTTATATATGCATACCCTAACTTATTCTACATAATCTAGCCACAAGACACACCTGATTAAGCATAAGATTACATGCATGCATTCGATTCTCATCATTAACCCTAACTAGCTTCATTTTAAGGTTTTTGTGTAGTATTCAATTTGTTAATTACATGTTTAAAAATCTTTTGTTGATTTAGAGGTCATCAAGGAGGTCTGGTTCAAGTGTTAATTCATATTGATGTTCCATTCAATTTATACGAACATTTCAAGATACATGTCACTTATGTACATTTTACGGTTCAATGGCTCATAATAGAGCAACAAGGTCATGATTCAGAAATAGATGAGGACCAAGCATAAAAGATGGTTTATGTTATTAAGATAATGCCATGAGAGAAGCATTACAATATAGTTGGATATCCCCTAGAGTCTACACATCATAATCCATCATCGGTACCAACATACTCACAAACATTCAATATCAAACATATGTTATTTATATTATTAGGGTCCATTATATGACCTATGTAGTACATCTGAATCAAGGTCTCAAGGATATTATAGTCACCCCTGATTTGAGAGGGGAAAGAAATATTTGAGTTCATAATCATATTAAGGTACAAGTAAAGCAAACAAGTCATATGTGTCACATACGTCATCCCAGGTGGACATAGATTCACATGTAACATCATAATATGAAAGAGGGATATTATCAATCATTAGTATCTTCAGTAGTTATAGGGTTACTGATTTCATAAATGAAAAGGAGGTTTTATGAATAAGAGATCAAAATTATTATTTAATTACAGTATGATCATTCATCACCATAAAGGGGTTATATTCATGCATTTATTACCATATAAATCAAACATAGAAAAAAGATATGAGGGACTGATATTAGAGTCACATATAAGTACAAAGTTACTAATCTAAAAGGTTAGGATGAGTCTACATGTCAATTAGAAACAAGATTAGAAATCTAAGGTAAACTACATAACTAAAGTCTAAAATTACCCCTAGTCATGCTTTAGAGTCATTCAAGGGAAAATGCATGACTAGGAGTTCCAACATATTCGGAGGTACTGGTGATTTACTTATTTGATGACTATAGATATATTCATCAATAAAGTTACACTATTTATCATCAATATGCATCCAAAATTGGTCAACATAGTTACAGTTCATATTTTAGAACAATAAGGAAATGGAATTGTTTCCAAGTTTCAAAACTTAAACCAAGTTCTAAGTCTCATCGGGCTGATGAAAATGATATCTAGGTTCCCAATATTTGGACAAAGGAGTGGGAAGTCATCATCCTTTTTATAATTTAGATTCAAATTATAGGCATTTCACATTGGGTTTTACTTTGATCATGTTGTAGATCCAGATTGTTGATGCTCCATGTAATGGACATATTAGGGCTCTCTCATGTACCCTGCGTACTGGGTTGCTCAGTCACATGGTCCATGTTGATTTCATGTTGTTGACCAACTGTAGGCCCACACGATAACCCCTAATCATGCTTGAGTCAGCTTGACTGCTTGCCCCTGGCTACCGCTTTGAGCCTTATCTTATCACTTTGCACCTTAGCGAACAACTTCCACAATGGGGTTGTACACTATGTTTAGGTGGCTCGACTTTTTGACGTCTTGCTCAAGTCTATAGATGAAGGGGTCAGGCATGCTCTTGTAGTGTAAGACACACTATCCTCAGCCCATGATTCACTCAATATTTGTCATTTTCACATACTATTTCATTTTCAAATTAATTTGTGCATGATTCACTATCATTAGCATGTAATACTCAATTACATCAAATAAATGTAATTTTAATGTTTCAAAATTATTTATTCTATTTTAAGAGCTTATGTTCGAATGTTATGGATTTTAGGAAGTTTTATAAGAATCCACATAGCTCGGTACTATCGACTTTGGAGTCAGTGGTACTGACACTTGCTCAGAGATGAAAAGAAAGAAATCGAGAATTCTCAGTAGTACCAAATTTGGGAGTCGATACTACTGACAACATTACATTGATGAATTCAAGATTAATCGAGGAAACTCAATACTATCGAATTCAAACTCAGTAGTACTGACAACTTGCCAGGTGGCCGCAACTATTGAAGGAGATGGTAGTACCAACACTCAGTTGGTAGTACTAACATGTCAAGATCAGGAATATTTAAAAATCAAGTCTAATTTGACGGTTGAGGATTTATTTCACCCTAAATCACTTCTATGACTTAGAGGTATTTCGGCCAACCCATCTATCTCAGTCTATTCCATTGGAGGGCAGCCGATAGCAACGAGAGGAGAAAGCAGAGAAGAAGACCACGTTCGGCATGATCCATGCACATCCAAAGGATGGATTTACATCTGGAAGGTAGCAAATCAACATGTGTGCAAGAGAGAATCCTTTGCACCATCTTATTCAGGGTTCCATAGTTTTACTATTGTTTACCACATTTTTCTTCTTCTCGTCCATGTACTTGACAATGGAAATCATGAAGGGCTAAACCTATTATTCCTTAGGACCCAAGCAGTATCATGTTTATGCATTCTAATTGACTTTTATTCATTAATATATCATTTTCTCTTAATTTTTGGACTTATTTCAATGAGATTGTCATGAACTATCCATGCTTGATCACCCTTGATAGTTAATTATATCTTTAATTGCTTTGAAAGAGGAAATTAATGATCGGAAATTTATAAAAATACATGTTTTACATCACCATTTGAGAAAGGTGGCTTGTGAATGTGAAGATATTACCCAAAGTTATTGATAAAGCACTTAACTAATAGAACAATCGATACAGGAGTAGAATTGGCATTAAATTAGGAGTGAATTACACTATGAAAGAAGGTAATTCTTTCTACAGGCACATAGTCTAGGGTTATGAGAGATATTTATTAATTTTATACTATTATTTACAATGTTAACTGTATTGAAACCATAATCCTATTGAATTCACTTCAATTGAGATAAACAACCAGTAATTTCAATTTATTTTCTGCTTTAGATAATTAAACCATTCAACCAAAGTTTTCATTGATCTAGCTGATTTTATTACATTAGTAATAGTTTTTTGATATACGTTTCTCCATGTTCAGTATTCGGGCTTCAATGACCTATATTACTTTGATGGTGTGCACTTGCATTTTAGGGTGTACAGTAAATCCCTGTCAAGTTTTTGGTGTCATTGTTGGGGAAATGGCAAATCTAGCACTACGAGTGTTGTAATCGACCACTCTAGGCCACGCCTTTTACTTTTTTCATTCCTTTTTATTTGAATTTAAAATATCCTTTTCTTCATTCATTAGTAACCATTTTCACATTTGTTTTATCTATTTCAGGTACTAGTGTATGGTGTAGACAAGAAGCACCAAATACGGAGAGTCGACTCCATAGAACGTCCCTACATAGGACCTTCGTCATCGAGCTCATGAATACTATGACTCTTTAGGATATCTCATTTTGACTCCACCGTCGACTACTCCACCTACCCCACCAGAGGAACCAATAGAACCAGCAAAGATGGGTGACACAGCAGAAGAACATAAAATTTGAGAGAAGATCAAGGCGTCTTCTTCAACACCTCAATGAGAGCCAATAAAAAGACAATACATAAATGTTGGCTGCTACAAGATTGATCCAGTGTTGGTGTGATTGGACAACTCACAGGCTTTCCATGGCCACAACACTAAAGACCCAGTGATGCATATCAACAATTTCCTTGCAAGTTGCAACATGATCAAGATTGACATAGTACCGACTATTGTGATATACTAAAGCTCTTTCCATGGTCATTGGTAGACAATGCCAAATCATGGCTCTATAACATGAAGATGAATGCATTAAAACTTGGGAACAAATGATAGATGCCTTCTTCAAGCAGTACTTTCTGCCACAAAATACAAACGATCTGGTCAAGAAGATCTACAACTTCAAACAACAAGCATAGGAGAAATATTTTGAGGCATGAGGGAGACTCTAGAACATGGTGAGGAAGGTCCCTCATCATGGCATTGACTTGTATGGCCAGGCAAAGATTTTTTATTATGGGTTGCATCAGGGAAAAGGACCACATTGCACAGTGCAAGGACAAGTTTCTTCCTCAACAATAAGCCATCCAAATGTCATGACATCCTATAAAACATGGCTAAAAACCAATTATGGGGAGAAGAGAGTGAGAGTGCCCAACAACTGTTAAAATTGCTGGGGATTCCAAGGTGATCTTGGCATTGAATGAGAAGTTGGACTTGATCACTAAGAAATTATGGGCCAAGGATGGAAGCACTTCTGGCGGATAGGATCAGGAGTGCTTGTTTACACGTCATCAAAATTATAGGGGAAATGATTATTCGTGGAGGAAAGACCCCAAGTTCTCTTGGAGGGATCCCAATAGTTTCCATATGGACCCTTTACAAGCTCAGCAAGGCAAGCCACAACATGTTGTTCCATAACAGCAATATCAGTAGGACAAGGTCCCTAGTAAGATAGATGACATAGGGGACATGCTTGGTAAGATGCTTAGCTAGAATGAAGTTCTCATTGGACATACTCAGAGGAAAATAAAAAATCAAGGAGCACAAAATCTAAGTATAGAAACTCAAATTTCTCATATTGCAGTAGCAGTTGCATCCTTGGAGAAACCTACTCAGCAGGGGTTCCCAGGAAACACCAACATACCTATTGACAATCAACATGTTAAGGTAGTGTTATTACACAGTGGGAAGAATTTGTTGAATGAGTAGAAAAAATTTCCAGATGTCAAGGACCAAGTGGATGACACAGGCTCATAGGTGACTACTGATATAGTTGAGCCAAATATTGTTTTCAAGGACAAAGAAGCTAAAGAAGAAATTGAGAAACCATAGGAGGGAAGGAAGGAAGTGTACATTCCACATCACCATAGGAAATTGGTGATGTCAATGCCCTTCCAAAATAGTTTAAAGGAAAAGAAAGTTGACCAACAATTTTGAAAGTTTCTAGACAACTATTGAAATCTTCATGTTAACATTCCAATCACCGATGCAATTGAGCATATTCCTTCCTACAACAAATTTCCAAAGGACTTGATGAACAAGAAGGGGAGGATACATGATTCTGAGGTGGTAGTTTTGAAGGAGCAAGTTAGTGCTTTTATTCTGGGAACATTTTGACCACAAAGGCCGGATCTGGGTTGTTTTAACATATCATGCTATATCAGGAGGATAAGATTTGGAGAAGCTTTATGTAACTCAGGGGCTAGCATCAATCTCATGCCCTTTACCACCTTTAGAAGTTGGGCCTTAAGGAGTCTAGGTAGAGCTATCTGACCATACAACTGGAAGACAACTCAGTGGTGAGGTCGTACATTATTTTTGAGGATGTTCTTATCAAGGTGGATAGATTTATATTTCCATCAGACTTTGTAGTCATGGAGATGCAAGATGGTCAAGGCAATGAATTATTACTCGGGAGGTCATTCCAAGACACAAATAATATGATTTTGGAGATAAGAAGAGGAAGACTAACATTGGAAAATAGAGAAGAGAATTTTGAAATATTGATGTCTGAGCCTACACATACTAATGAGGGGAAGGCACAATATCACATGCTGCAACAAGTTTAAGAAAAGGTGTTGTTATTTTTGGGAAATTTGTTTCTTGATATGGCGCATGTGATGACAGAGGTTCACAAAGGCACATTGGCGGTGGACATCTTGGGAAATACAAAGCAAATTTCTTTGACAAAGGCGGTTCAATATCATGATGATGAAGAGGACGAATATTTCCCAACAACAATTGAGGAGGAAGTCTCTACCATTCTTGTTCAAACATATCCGTAGTTTCCTTTGGAGGCATGTCTCATGAATCTAGTAAATGACTATACCTGACATTATTCTTTGGAGCACCATTGGTCCCATCGTCACTGAGCTCCCCAGATCTAGAACTGAAGTCATTATTGCCACATTTTAAGTATACTTTCTTGGCAGTTGATGAGAAGATTCCAGACATCATCTTAGATTCACTAAGCACTCGGGAAGAGGAGCAGTTACTCATGGTTCTAAAAAACCACTACACAACAATTGGATGGTCTGTAGTAGACATGAAGGGGATCTCCCCTAGTTTCTTCCTACACAAGATCAGACTAGAAGAAGGAGCCAAGCTGATTGTGCAACCCGCAACAACTCAATCCTGTCATAATTGAGGTAGTAAATAAGGAGGTAGTAAAACTTTTATCTTCTGGTATAATATATGCTATCTCTGACTCTAACTGGGTTAGCCTAACCCAACTGGTTCCTAAGAAAGGGGGAATAATTGTCACAACTAATTAAATGATGAATTTATTTCTACTACATTGGTGACATGGTGGCGATTATGTATATATTATAGACATTTGAACGCTGCTACTTTGAAAGACTACTTTCCACTCCCTTTTATCGATAAAATCCTTGAGCGGCTCGCCAACCACTCTCACTTTTGTTTTCTCTATGGTTATTTTGGATACAACCAGATTATTATCGAGACACAAGACCAGTAGAAGTCAATCTTCACTTGTCCTTCTAGCACTTTTTCATATCATCAGATGTCGTTCGGTCTTTGCAACGCACCAGCTACCTTTTAGCGATGTATGCTCGCTATCTTTTCTGATATGGTAGAGTGATGCCTAGAGGTATTCATAAATGAATTTTTAGTGTATGGTGAATCATTTGAAGATTTCCTTGACAATCTTGATAAGGTTTTGCAAAGATGCGAGGACACTCACCTCATTTTGAACTGAGGAAAATGACACATGATGGTGAGTGAGAGAATTTATTTTGGCACACAAGGTGTCAGTATGGGAATGGAGGTTGACCTGGTAAAAATAGAATTCATCTCCAAGCTACGTCCACCATCATCAATGAAGGGAGTAAGGAGCTTTCTAGGAAATGTCAGATTTTACCAATGATTTATCAAATATTTTTAAAAAATCCCCAAACCTCTCTCTGAGTTGTTGGAAAAGGATGCAGATTTTATTTTCGACAAGCAGTGTATGCAGGCGTTTGAGGTGTTAAAGGACGAGTTTGTCTCTGCACCTGTTGTCTAGGGTCCACATTGGAGCCAACCCTTTCAGTTTATGGGTGACACGTTAGATTATGTCGTGGTGTTTGTTATAGGACAACGCCAAGATATGGTTCCCACAGTCATCTATTATGTGTCTAAAACTCTTAATGATGCCCAATTGAATTACAAAACTATAGAAAAAGAGTTATTGGAAGTTAGTTTTTCTTTTGAGAATTGTTGCCAATATTTGATAGGGGCTAAGGTTATTGTTTGGATAGATCATGCATCTATTAAATATTTGTTGTAGAAAAAGGATGCACATCCTAGGTTGACAAGATGGATCTTGTTGCTACAAGAATTTGACATTGAAATAAAAGACAAAGCATGTATCGAAAATGTGCTGGTTGGTAACCTATCCAGGCTTGAAAGAGTGAATGAAAGGGACATAGATATACCTATAATGGAAGAATTCCTTGATGAGCATCTCTTTTCTATGAAAAGCAAAGATACATAGTTTGCAAACATTGCAAACTACTTGTCTTGTGAGAGTTGTCAGAGGTTTGGGGATATCAGGAGAAGAAGAAATTCTTCCACTTTGAGGTATTATATTCGGAATGATCCCATTCTGCTTAAGCTATGCAGGGATGGTATTTTGAGGAAATATGTTTCGGAATGTGAGTTTGAAAGTATTTTTGCACATTGTCACTCTTTACCTATTAGGGATCATCATGCTAATTATAGGACTACGACTAAGGTCTTAGAATGTGGTTCTTATTGGCCGACGCTTTTTAAATATGCATATAACTTTGTACTTCATTGTGATGTTGTCAACGTGTAGGTGATATTTTGAAAAGACGTGAAATGTCTTTAAATGATTTTCAAGATATTGAGGTGTTTGATTTGTGGGAGATTGATTTCATAGGTCCATTTGTGTCTTCAAATTCTAATTTATCCATATTACTTGTTGTTGACTATTGTGACGACCATCACCACACAAAATGAGAGTACTCAAAACAAAATACAAAATTATTACTAATCACAAAATTACCACAAAACAAGGTAAACTAAAACCATTTTGCAATTCAACATATCAAGTGGAAGTTCATCACATCAATCCTTCAACACATGCCATCTATATCCACTATATGCCAAAATATTATACATATTAGGTTCAAGGCTATCAAGCCATCATTGTTATACATATTTCATCCTGTTCAATATTTCATGCCCTTTCTAAACAAACATGGCACAACGCCAAAATCTACATGTCAGTATACAACACAAAAATCTCCCAAAAGACCTGAGAGTATAGGGATGACACATATGAATTCTACAAAAATCTAACTAGTAGCATGTCACACCTATAGTAGTTATTGTTCTCCTTGCTGCTCAGCACCTGCACCACAACCTCGACCTCCTCGTCCATGACCACCTAAAAAGTTGTGCAACCCACAAAGTGAGACCAAACATCCCAGTAAGAGTTGTAACTCTTTTCCAACATCTATTATAAGCTTTGTGATATAAAAGAACAGTAAATTGAGAATGTATTACTATTTGAGCAATTTAAGCTAATACAACTGAATAATAGAACATGTTATACTTTTATAAGGAATATGAAGAACATGTATAACAGTTGATTTATCTTATTACATTATAATTCAATAAATCAGTATAAAGCCAAGGCATGGGGTCATCCAATCTGATTCATATTTGACCCTAAACAAATATACTACATGACTGTTTAACAAATTTTATACCCTAAGGATTTGAGGCGTACCACTCAATTTCAGCCAACCACTACTAAGTCAAAATCAGTACCATACAAGATTAATGGAATATCTAGACTCCATGATCATCACCAACACTACTTGGTCATTTCAAGTCTACAATGCAGTGACATATAGTCATACTGCTAAAAGACAACAACTTCTAGTCTAAGCTACATTCATGTAGAGATAGAAACTCATAGTCAAGCTATAGTCATGTAAACAACTAGTCTTCCTTGATACATGACACAACACTAGAGAATTGACTCATGCATGACCGCTCAATGATGAACAATATATCACTATTTTAACAATTGAAGGACACAAGGAAATATATCACTTGCACCTCGCATATTCAACAATATGTGCTCTGAGTTTTCTCATAGGAGTTACTCGCTTTACCATCCAGCTAGATATTGATGTTGTAGGTTGATCTATGGTACATTTCATTAGGTAGGGACTATCATAGTTCATGGAAGGCATTGTCTCTTAATTATGTGATTCCATCCATTTTCCATTCATTTTTAATCACCACCTTAAGATGATGAAGTAACTCTGAATTATTTCCTCCGATTTTCATTTCATGGCATAATAGGTGACATGATAATTAGTTTCATTTTTATTGCATTAGTTACAAAATGAAAAAAATGCTCTTATGCATAAACATTCTTGTGCATATCATTTTAGTTGCATGACAATTGCATGTGGATAGTATGCATTTTTCATTATTCTTCATATCATGTGGTTACATTATTTTCCTATGAAACAAGAGTACAAGGATACACATCCATACCCTCAGAAAAAAAATGAAATGAATGATGTATGTGAGTGAATGCCAAATATAATTGTTGTCATATTGGGCCAATGAAATAAAAAAAGAGTTTGTTAATGTTTTGAAGTTAAGAGGGAGAAAGAATGCCCTAAAATCTTCACTGTTGGCTAAATTGGACATTATTATAATCCCTTTGTTTTGATGATGACAAAAATTTCATTCTTGTGGATCTAACGTGCTACTTGAGTGTTGCAGGAACAAGGTGGATGACAAACCTTTGGAAGATGTACATTCTTAAAATGTTTTTATTTCATGATTGTAATCAAATGTAAAAAACTTGTACAAGTATATAATGTACAAGTACTTAGATATCATGTAAATCAAGTGTTTAGATCTTCCCTAGACACACACAACACTTAGATGGGTCATCCCCTACAATAGTATCACAACTGCACACTGATACACACACTTAGTACATAGTTCAAAACATTGAAGCAGAGTCATTCTCGGTCGACAAACTTCTCGACCGAGACACTCTCGGTCAACAAACTCCTTGACCGAGAATTGACCCAAATAGCCGTTAGACACAACAGACAAGGTAGTTGGGAGTTGGAATCGAACATTATATACACTTACTCTAGACTGTCCCTCGGTCGACAATTCCTCGACCGAGATTGTCTCTATCTGCACTTTTTAGAATTAATTAACTAGTCGTTGCTAAAGCAATTTGTGGACAGCTAATGGTTAGTTAAGCACTAAGAACCCCCTAGAAAGTATCTAGAACATCCTTAAGCACTCATAGGCCATTCTTATAAATAGGACATGCCTTAGGACACCCAATACACACTTGTGCAACACTTGAGCATACATACTTGCAATTGGCAATCCATTTTTGTGAGCAATTGAGCAACTCCAACACTTGCTATTAATTTCCATTGCTCCAATTTCGTGTCCTATAAGATTGCATCTCCTACCCACTGCACTTACACTTTCATACACATTGGTTAGGATATCACAACGCTTGATATAGGAAATCAAGCCTTGTGCTACAACGGTAATTGTAATTTCCATTTTCCTTTCTTGTTCCTTCTTATCTATTTTGCACTCTCCTTGCTACTCCTAGGTTGGAGGTTGTAGATTGGAGATGGTTTATCTTCTCAGGTGGAGAAGGGTCTTCTCAGAGGAGAAGGTGGACTTTGGACTACTTCTAGAAGGTCTCAACGGGAAGCTACTTTAAGGAGGAAGGCTACTTCAAGGGGGAACTTGAAGTTACTTCGAGTGAAGGCTGCTTCAAAGTTGGTGAGACGGCTTTGGGGTGAAGGATGTCCAAAGGGTTTGGGAAGGTAGTTGTATTTTATGTAACATCCTTGCGAGGTAATAAAATACAGGTGCTTTCAAATCCCAATTGGAAATAATTGGGTAGTGGACTGACTCCCTTAGTATTTGCTAAGGGTGGAACCACTCTAAACCCTGTGTCCCCTTGTCTAATCTTTTGTGGTTTATTGCTTGAGTTAAATTATTGTTAAAATATTTATAAAACCCTATTCACCCCCCCTCTAGTGTTTTTTCATTCACAAAGAGATGGAAACATTCCCATGATGCATTGTTTTTCTTACTTCATTCTTGTCAATTTGACGAGATCTTTGATGCATGCATCATTTCACACATAATATTAGGCATTAGGACTCATGCATTTCTCATTTTATTCACCATAAAGGTTCATCATGTTTTATTTTTGCATAAATAATTCAGATGTTGAATCTTCATAAGCCCACCTAATTTGTTTCATCCATTGCTCTTACTGGAAGGCCACTTAAATGATTATTCTCCTCATCCATTCTTATAAGGAGAACTTCTTTTAAGTAGTTAGTGGTTAGGAAGGAGCAATGTAGAATAGGGAATCACATAATGCACCAATCGAATGCTTGATTGATTATCATGTTAACTGCTCTCGTGGTAGTGTTCATTGATCTAAGGGTGGATAACTTTTATGGAAATTTTTGGTCGCTTAAGAGAAGTTGATTGTTTAATGGTCAATGAAGGATTATTTTAGATCGCGAGGTGGGGATGGTTGAGAAATAAAATTTATAATTTATGTCCTTTTGTTGACTTGTATCAAACAGATTCGAGGGTGTGTTGCTTGAGGACGAGCAACATTTAATATTCGGAGAGTTTGATGCACTGGATATTTATCATTTTTACATGCGATTTATACTGATTTTTGTGCACTTATTAGTCATTTCCATATTAATTTGTGCATGATTTACTATCATTAGCATGTGATACTCAATTGCATCAAATAAATGTGATTTTAATGTTTCTGAAAGATTTTTTATATTTAAATAGATTATGTTCCGATTTCATGGATTTCAGGAAGTTTTACAAGAATCTACACAGTTTGGTACTACCGAATTTAGAGTCATTGGTACATGCACTTGCTAGGAGATGAATAGAACAAAACTAAGAATTCTCGATAGTACCGACTTTGGGAGTTGATACTACCAACAACATCACGCTAATGGATTCACAATTAATCGAAGAAACTTTGTACTATCAACTTCAAGCTCGATAGCACTGACAACTTGCCAAGTGGGCACAACTATCAAAGGAGTCAGTAGTACCGATATGTCAGGATTAGGAAGATCTAAAAATCAAGTCTAATTCGATGGTTGAGGATTTATTTCTCCCTATGTCACTCCTATGACTTAGAGGTATTTCGGCCCACCCATATATCTTGTTCTATTCCATTGAACGACAGTCGATAGAGAGGAGAGGATAAGGCAGAGAAGAAGACCATGCTCAGCACGATCCAAGCACATCTTGTGGACATATTTACAACCGAAAGGTATCAAATCGACACGTGCACCAGAGATGTCCCTTTGGACCGTCTTATATAGGGTTCCTTAGGTTTACTAATATTTCCCACATTTTTCTTCTTCTCTTCCATGTACTTGATAATGGAAATCATGTGGGGCTAAATCCCTTATTCCTTAGGACCTAAGGAGTAGCTTGGTTATACATTGTAATTGACTTTTATACAATAATATATCATTTTCTCTTAATTTCTGGACTTATTTCTATGAGATTGTCATGAACTATCCATGCTTGATCATAATAGGTAGTTAATTAGACCTTTAATTGCTTTGAAAGAGAAAAATTAATGGTTAAAAATTTATAAAAATGCATGTTTTATATCGCCATTTGAGAAGGGTGGCTTATGAATGTGAAGAGATTACTTAAAGTTTTCAATAAAGTACATAACTAATAACATAATTGATATGAGTGTAGGACTGGTATTATTTTAGGGAGTGAATTATATTATGAGAGGGGATAATTCTTACTACATGCTCTTAGTCTAGTGTTAGGAGAGATATTATTTAATGTTATATTGTTAATTATAATGTTAACTGTGGTGAAACCATAATACTAAGAAATTCACTTCATTTGCGATAAATAATCAGTAATTTAGATTTATTTTTTTCTTTAGATAATTAAACCATTCCACCAAAGTTTTCAACGGTATAGTTGATTGCATTACAATTAGTAATAGTTTATGGATTTACATTTCTACGTGTTCGCTATATGGGCTTCATTGGCTATATTACTCTAATAGTGTGCAGTTTCATTTTAGGATATATAGTAAATCCCTATCGGTCGCGCGGTTCCATAGCACCCCTTGGTTGGGGTCAAGGGGATGTCGATGGAAGCGCCCAAGCTCCCTGCTATGACAGTGGTTGTAGGAGGAGCTAGGGTTTCAAAGGTTGAAGAAGGAAAGGATAGGGGGTTTTAGGGCACGAAAGAGAAGGAGAAGGGGGAAAGGAAATAGAAGAAAAAATAAGATGTTTGTGGGTTACAAACATACAAAATGCGGCGAGATGGGGGTGTTAGGGTGGCTCTGAGGTGGTGGTTGAGGTGGTGCAGTGCCATTGGTACCGATGCACCATACGGACCGAGGAGATGGGTCTGTGAGCCTTAGATCTCTGATAGATCATTCGACAGTCAAAACAAAATGCATCTTAGGGTTTGGGAAAAGGAGAGGTGGCGGATGGACTGCTCACCTTCCCTTGGGCCTTGAATTGTGCGACCCACAACCATTAAAAAATAAAGAGAGTCAATATATGATTAAAACAAAGGGGGTTTCAAAATAGAAAAACTTGAGCTATGAAGGTCCAATTGAGGTGATTATTACGCCTTGGAAAGATAATTGAGCCCGCTACAATATAAAAATTATTGGGGAACAAGATGGACACAATATAATTTAATTTCAGTTATAAGATGTATGCATATTAATGAATGATATGTTTTTCAATTTTGTAAATTAATGTCAGACATAGTAAAATTGATCACCGATGTGACTGAATTGAAATATCACCACCCTTTAACTATGGAATTGATATCAAATATGTATTATGTGTCACAAATAGAGTGATAAAGAGTATAATCGAGGATAGAGAAAAGTCAGATTGTCACAATATCTTGCTTTTATATAAATGGAAGAAATGTATTGTAACTCTATTTGAATATTTTATGTTAAAATTTTCCAGATTACTTTTTCTCCACTCAAAATTTTTTTTCTTCATATTATTTAACAGGGACAATATCCCGCCAATGTTCGGGCAGAGTAATCTGGGTGGTAAGAGTTCAATAAGTCCCCAGATTTGAAACTCACCGAAGGCACTTTGTGAACGATAATTTACGCATGATTTGACGCGGGGGGGGGGGGTGACCGGATCACACCCTATCATGTCTCGAGACTTTACCATCCTGGATTCACCTTGGTGGGTTCTATCGGTCATCAATGAAAAGAAAATATCCCGCCAAATAAGAGGGTATTGCAATCCAATGACTAAAAAATGCCTGATGAGCTTGATTGATTTGGGTTTTCTTCTATACTTGTATAGCAACAACGAAATCTCATGCAACGAAATTTCGTAGATAACCACACTTGTACATTTGTTGGACTATGGCGCAACAACATCCTAGCTGATTTCAATATTTTTTATTCGAAAGACTAAGAATAGGTAGTTGCTCACTAAATGATATTGGGTATTGAAGATTTCTCGGTAATGCTTTGAGATTATATCCAGTCATTTTTTATTTACAACAGCTTTTAGTGGATGAGATAACTACCTGGTGAGATATTCCGAAATCTCTCCCCGCTCTCTCACCCTAGCGCCGCTAGGGTTTCTTCCTCCACAAGCGGCTGGCTGGGAGGAGGGGGTTTGGCCGCCACAAAGTGGTGCCCCACTCCCCCTCGGCCTCTTCTCGTCTGTCATTAGCAGAGTCTCTTCTTTGGGAGGTGTGTGGGTGTGGTGTCTTTGGAGGCAGTGATCTTCTTCCTCCCTGTCGTTGAGCCTGACTGCGACGAGTTTCCTATCTCCTTTCTCTTTTACTGGCTTTTGACTAGATTATTCTCTTGTTTTGTCAATCTCGTTGTCAATCATCGCTTCTTTCTCTTCTCGTGGTAGATTTTTATTTCTCGGTCAATTTTGTCGTGGAGTTTGAATGATAGTAAGTGTGGAAAAAATATCATTTTGGAACACCGATTTAGTGCATGTTTGAATGTATTCCTCATAGAAAGTTGTGTTAGCCAGCGATGGGAGAAGAGAGATCTATACACCATTGTCTTTATCAGATTCCGATATGAGTTTTTGTGGTGGTTTGTATCTGTTCTTGATCTCTGTGTGGTCTTTTAATTTGTTTCTCTCCTCATGTAGATTCTGTATGGCTCCTCCATAATGAAATTTGTCTATTTAACTTTAAAAAAAAGATAACGATCTGGTGAATCTATGAAATATAAATGAACACTCCCGCGTCGGCTCGCGACCTTCTGGTTCGAGTATGAGTGGCTTTTCCACCATTCGTTTGGAAGTGCTTCATTTTGTCCTACGGCTACATTGATGTAGACCAACATTAATTTGGATTTAAATCTTCTTCTCCATTCCCACAACATTCGATCCTTTCATCATGGGGCCCACCGGAAATTATATGGCCCAAACTTGTTGGACACTTTGACCCAGACATAAAGGATACTAGTAAGTCCACACGTGCACATGCACGTGGATCTTCTAAGTTTTTTTGACTTAGAATAATAAAATACATTGAATATAAAAAAATAGGATGTATTTTCTATATGGTGAATCATAGGGATGAGAATGGTGAAGAAATAAAAATTGTTGTTTGTTTGTCATTGGATGGGAAAAGGAAAGATTACACGGTGAATCTATGGAAAACTTGGTTTGTACTTGTCCTCATAGAGAAGTATGATAAAATCATTAAAGAAAAAGTTTCTTTCACGACTCCACTACTTATTTAAACAAATAAGTCAAAAAGCTTTCCAATTGATATGATCCATACTTGTACAACAAAATTTTATAAAGATATCCCCATTTTCATCCCCCACTTATGTAACAAACGAATATTTTTAAGTACCCGTCTCAACCATTTCCATGCACATGTCAAACAATACATTTTAACAATTTCTCCTTTTCCATCACTAACTCCTTTTCCTTCTTTTCCTTCCCTTCCCCATGTATTTTTCATCTGATCCTCTTCCTCATGTATGTTTTCACTGCGCACCATCTACATTCTTGGAGTTAAAGAAATTCTTAGTTTAAACAAAGAATTTTGGAGGTAACAATGTCAATTAATTCTATTGCAAATATATTAACCGTAAGTATTTATTTTGTTTGCTTCAAAAGGTCAACTTTGTATTTATAACAATAGAGATAAGAAAAGAATATACTATATTTTCTCCATAACCAAATTGTCTACAGTAGTCGTGTGTCCTAAGTTGTTTTATAAAACTGGCCAAAGCATCCTAACACCAACACCAATACACATGAATAAGTGTCATGTGTCATATTGGTTTGATTGTGCTTTTTGACCAACCACATTAATAAGTATCAATAAATTTGTGTTCAATCAACGGATGATGAAAACGTGCTTAGGAATGTGATGAACGGTGGTGTCATTGCTTCTGCTAGCTGATGTCCCTGTGGTTCTTCTCCTTCATGTGGGTTGTGAATCACAGTGTGAAGCTGAAGGCTTCACTGAGATCTTCCACTGATTTTGTTGGGTGCCAAAGTGAACCTCACACATGTTGTGTATAATTGGTATATGTGGTGGCCTGAACCTATATCATGATTACCATAGTGAGTGTCTGTAAAACGGAAAGAAATGATATACGCAAGATAAAAAAAAAAGATTATGGATTTACAAGTCACGGTGATTATTAATTACTACTGAAATTTGATTTGCATAGTCATCTACCATCGAGGCAAACAAACAAATAAGGGTAATGGGTAGCTAAGAAACTGACTCCTTCTGACATCAATGCATAATCTTGACTCTTGTTGATCTATAAAATCAAATGGAAAAGGAAGGGGAAAATATTGATATGGTGAAGAAAATAAAAATAAAGAAAATACCTCATTTCATGATCATGTCTCATTGATGAGTCACACACATGCTTTCCTCTGGTGGCTAACTCAAAGATACATCTCTACCACAATTAATTCAAGGCATGTAAGTCACTATAAAACCTGGAAGCAATTTCTAGGCATTCTTAGAAATGCAAGAGAGTGACCAATTGGTGGGTGAACAAAAAAAAGATAAGATGCATAAATATTAATGGCCGAAGCCAAACCTAACAACAAAACTCACCAGTGCTTAGTTTTTGGAATTCCTGTCACGCTGTCGATGATATTTTTGGATCAAACCACAAAACTTGAATTAGCTCTTTGTTGAGGCATAATATACTTTTAGTCTTTGTGTATCCTTAGTGCACATTCATGTTGTTTACTGCCTTCCTGTTCTCTCTACAAGGCGCCTTCACACCTTAGACTTATATTCTGATGAGTAGGGTGTTCTTCATTCTAAAAAGGATGAGTAGGATGTTGTGAGTTTGGCATCTCAGTTTCTTTGGCGTGGAGCGAATGATGAAGGAAGGGAGATAGTGGCGATGGTTGTTTGGGGTTCCAACACAAAAAAATAGAAATACAAACAGAAAAATAAGGTTCGGTTGTGTAAGACACGTCGTTGCACACAAGAGATATGGAAAAATGGAATCGGAAAGAGTGGGGTTTGGTTATGAGATTTTAATTTAAGAAAGATAACAAAGGAGTGGGGGTTGATTGGGATTGAATAGGGAAACATACATTTACAGAAAATGGACGTAGATTGGGCAGTTTCTTTGCGTTAATAAAAGTGAGAGAATTAGAGTTGTTATAAAAAGAAAGAGAACGACAGTGTTTTCTTAAAAATTGGCTATAATAAACAACAAGAGGAAAGTGTAAAGAAAAGAAAATTTGACATCAACTTTGGATGTTACCTAAATGCTTAGATTTAAATTGAGTATTGGAGAAGTTGGGAAGAGAGTCGTCCAAGGTATAAACTAATTATAAATGTTGATAGCATATCGATTTTAGTAAAATCATACATGATCTAAGGAATATATTATTAATTAGAACAAAAAATCACATACTTCAGTTATTCATTTACCATTTGTATCAGTATTAAATATGTGATGGCCTTGGTCAAAAAAGAAATATTGAATAATTAGATATGATAAAATGACCGTTTAGGAAAGGAATATTGGGGATAATTAAGACATTGAATAGTTAAATGATATAAAATCATCCATTAAGAATGGGATATTGGGATAATAGGCATGCAGATTACCTTCCATGGATAGTGGGGTCAGTTACACTTTGGTGGAACCGTGGAACGAATTAACTTGAATGAGGAAAGAAAGCTAGAGAGAGAGATTGTGAGAATTATAAGGAGAGTGGGGTGATGGTGGTCGTTTATTTTGTGTGGGGGAGGAGGAAGAATAAAAAGAAAACTCATAAAATCCTTGAAAAAAGAAGAGAAGAGAAAGAGTTAAGGAGAATGCAGTAATTGAAAATAGTACAATCTAATTGGCTAGTGGTATGTTTGGTAATTTGAATAAAAAACTCCCTCTTTTTATAGTAGTATAGATAAGACGTGATCTAAGGAATATATTATTAGTTAGTACAAAAAATGACATACTTCAGTGATTCATTTACCATTTGTATCAATATTAAATATGTGACGGCCTTGGTCAAAAAAGAAATATTGAATAATTAGATACGATAAAATGACCGTTTAGGAAAGGAATATTGGGGATAATTAAGACATTGAATAGTTAAATGAGATAAAAGCATATGTTAAGAATGGGATATTGTGATAATAGGCATGCAGTTTACCTTTCATGCATAGAGGGGTCAGTTACACTTTTGGTGGAATCGTTGAACGACTTAACTTAAATGAGGAAAGAAAGCTAGAGAGAGAGAGATTGTGAGAATTATAAGGAGAGTGGGACAGAGAGTGGGGTGATGGTGGTCGTTTTTTTTGCGTGGGGGAGGAGGAAGAATAAAAAGAAAACTCATAAAATCCTTAAAAAAAGGAGTGAAGAATAAGAGTTAAGGAGAATGCAGTAATTGAAAATAGTGTAATCTGATTGGCTAGTGGTATGTTTGGTAATTTGAATAAAAAAACTCCCTCTTTTTATAGTAGTATAGATATAGATTATTGATAAAAAAAATTCCAATGGAATAGGGATAATAAAGGTTTTTACCACTTAGGAAAGATAACGAAGGAGTGGGGAGGTTGATTGGGATTGAATAGGGAAACATACATTCACACAAAATGGACGCAGATTGGGCAGTTTCTCTGCGTTGATAAAAGTGAGAGAATTAGAGTTGTTATAAAAAAGAAAGAGAACGTTAGTGTTTGCTTAAAAATTTGCTATAATATACAACAAGAGGAAAGTGTAATTAAAAGAAATGTTGACATCAACTTAGGAGGTTACCTAAACAGTTAGATTTAAATTGAGTATTGGATAAGTTTGGAAGAGAGTCATCTAAAGTATAAACTAATTATAAATGTTGATAACATATCGATTTTAGTAAAATCAGACATGATCTAAGGAATATATTATTAATTAGTACAAAAAATCACATACTTTAGTGATTCATTTACCATTTGTATCAATATTAAATATGTGACGGCCTTGGTCAAAAAAGAAATATTGAATAATTATATACGATAAAGTGACCGTTTAGGAAAGGAATATTGGGGATAATTAAGACATTGAATAGTTAAATGAGATAAAAGCATCCGTTAAGAATGGGATATTGGGATAATAGGCATGCAGTTTACCTCCCATGGATAGTGGGCTCAGTTACACTTTTGGTGGAACCGTGGAATGACTTAACTTGAATGAGGAAAGAAAGACACAGAGAGAGAGATTGTGAGAATTATAAGGAGAGTGGAGCGGAGAGTGGGGTGATGGTGGTCATTTCTTTTGTGTGGGGGAGGAGGAAGAATAAAAAGAAAACTCATAAAATCCTTGAAAAAAGGAGAGAAGAGAAAGAGTTAAGGAGAATACAGCAATTGAAAATAGTGCAATCTTATTGGCTAGTGGTATGTTTGGTAATTTGAATAAAAAATCCCTCTTTTTATAGTAGTATAGATTATTGATAAAAATAATGCCAATGGAATAGGGATAATAAAGGTTTTTACCACTACCAACCTTGACCCACTTACAAGCTTATTATAAGTAGATACTAAATAATTAGATAACTTATACTTTAAAAGTGAAACCCGTTTGAACAACTAACCATGTGTAAATCTAGACAAATTAATGATTAGTTATTCACCGTTTAGATACTTCTTTAATTAGAGAAAATATTTTATAAATGACAACTTTTGTGCATGTATATTTGAGTGACTTATATGCAAATTTGATAATTGAAATAAATCTTATAATATGAATAGTTTATAGTAACTAAAAGCAATTGTGATGAGGATGATTTATTACATCCTTAAGCATGTCCTAACTTGAAACGAAAGTTACAAAAAGAAAACAAGCTCCAAGACGTCAGATCGGGAAAATATAATACATGGTTTAATTCAAATAAATATTTTAGAAATTTGATTGTTGATTGTGGAAAGCAAGGAACAGTTGGTAGTGGATTACACTACGCTTGACTTTGTGTTTAGGAACATCTTGAAAGTATAATAAAAAGTTGCAGCCACAACTATGTATACACGATGTAAGGATTACATCAGAAGAAGAGATAGACATGTGATTTGAAGTGACCTGATAAGATCCTACTTGAAATACATTTTCCAATCTCCTCCATAGTTTACTGCTCTGGTGGCCATCCTCTCTCATATCAGTTTTTACCACTACCAACCTTGACCCACTTACAAGCTTATTATAAGTAGATACTAAATAATTAGACAACTTATACTTTAAAAGTGAAACCCGTTTGAACAACTAACCATGTGCAAATCTAGACGAATTAATGATTAGTTATTCACTGTTTAGATACTTCTTTAATTAGAGAAAATATTTTATAAATGACAACTTTTCTGCATGTATATTTGAGTGACTTATATGCAAATTTGATAATTGAAATAAATCTTATAATATGAATAGTTTATAGTAACTAAAAGCAATTGTGATGAAAACAAGCTCCAAGACGTCAGATCAGGAAAATATAATACATGGTTTAATTCAAATAAATATCTTAGAAAATTGATTGTCGATTGTGGAAAGCAAGGAACAGTTGGTAGTGGATTACACTACGCTATCTTAGAAAATTGATTGTCGATTGTGGAAAGCAATGAACAGTTGGTAGTGGATTACACTACGCTTGACTTTGTGTTTAGGAACATCCTGAAAGTATAATAAAAAGCTGCAGCCACAACTATGTATACACGATGTAAGGATTACATCAGAAGAAGAGACAGACATGTGATTTGAAGTGACCTGATAAGATCCTACTTGAAATACATTTTCCAATCTCCTCCATAGTTTACTGCTCTGGTGGCCATCCTCTCTCATATCAGTTTGACCGGCTATGTTGTTGGATGTTGATGACGTGATGCCAATAAGAATTATGAAGGTTAATTAGGTGATATGGTCATCCAAGAAAGCATACCTGAGGGGCCGGATGCGGCAAGAACGAACACACAGAAGAAACATAAACAATATATAGAATCGGAAGCATCCCTGAGGGGCCGGAAGCGGGAAGAACGAACACATAGAAGAAACAGAAACAATACATGGAATCGTCAAAGCATTGAGGCAGAGTGATTATACAAAATAAGACGCACCTAAAGGATAAAGACAACCGTCAACCGAGCAGTACAACCGTCTAGGTGAGCGTCGCAAGCACCAGCCTGAGTATTGGGTCCGCTTGGAATTGAAGTGAAGTACATCCGTCGAAAGAAGAAACACAACCACCAAATGAAATTATTAGTCCTCCTCTCAGTTATGTTGTACACCGAGTCCTTATGATACTTCTAGAGCGATGAGGCCCATGATTAGCGCTACTTTCATGGCAAACGATGCCAAAACCAAATAGATAGTAACTACTTAAAAGCATAAGAATAGGATATGCAAGAGGAGAGATACAGAAGCCGGTTTAAACTGTTTCCTAAAATCGCGAGTGGTGAAGGATCGTGAGGGGAGGGATCGTGAGGTTGTTAGGGAGGATGAGCCAAAAACGTGGTTAGTGGGAAGTTATTCTAGGGGAGAGAGAAAATACAAAAAATAAAAAAGGGAGAAAAAATGTGAGCAAAGAGTGGAAGCAGGAGAACACAACTTTTTGAATTCCAGTGTTCTGATTGGTTGGTGAGACTTGAAATGGCAGAGTCGTAATTTTGAAGAAAAACTCACTCTTTTTATAGTAGTATAGATAAACTCCATCAGCATGAACCCAGTCTATGTATTTGAATATTCTTATCTAGTGGCATCAACAACAAAAAGAAAGTGGAATCTTATGCGGACATCATAGAAGTGCACTCATTCGGTAAATATTACATCACATAGTTTGTATTTAATTACAACAAGCACTGCAGATATTAATATTGCACTTATTTTCACAAGGACGCCAACACAAGATCAACGCTAGCAATACAGAACCAACAAGTGTTACTATTACAATGAACAAAGTCTTATTGATCTGCATACCTAAAATCTTCAAGCGTTTTTCATTAGCATGAGTACCGTTTGCAGGTAACGCATTTGTCCTCCACTCGGGATCACTATGTGTCACGTTTGTGGTTATCGGGTTTGCCGGCCGACCCGGCCCGCCCAATGCCCCGTTCGTGGCCGTAGTCGTAGTTGATGGCGTCTTTTGAAACGGATCATCGAAATTAGTACTGAAGAAATCCCACGACCTTATGGTGTTATACTCAATGTAGTTAGCACCCGTTGAAGCCGATAAACCTACGACTACCCACTCTGGGAGGAACTTTCTTAAATCAACGGTCAGAGCCACCGACGTCAATTGATTTCCGTTGATTGCATCATAAAAACGAGCACTCAAACTTTGGGTACTAGGATCATAATTTACGATAGCAGTGCCCGAGATCTCCTCGTCAACGCTAGTGAGCTCCGCGGTTTTCACAGATACAATGGAATTGACATCGATCCCAATATGAGGAACAGGCGGATCCCAGGTGCTACTGTACGTATCAAACTCGACGGCGACGAGTTCCGATGTAGTCCCACGGCTTTCGTTGCTCATCAGGCCAAGGTAAGCACCGTACGACTCGGTTGGTTCTTGGAATGGATAAGATGAGAGGAAGAAGGCAACCCCAGAGGATAAGCCAGACTCTAAGCCAACGTTGTATCGTGAGCGTATGTCGATTTAAAATCGAGCCGTGAAGCCGTTGATTTGTTGTGTGGAGCTATTCCAAAGGTGTAGCGGCTCCGAATAGTAAGACCAACCAACGTCGGATAAGGCTGTTCGATGTCAGCTCAATCCCGCCACTTGTGGAGGCGGCAATCCCAAGGAAGCAGATGGCGTTCTGGCCTGCAGTGCAATAACCAGTTTGGGAATCTGATGTGGTGAGATCGAAAGACAATGGAAGAACAGGAGTTAGCAATAAGAACATTAATAATATGCGGAAACGAAAGAAAAGGTGTTAGTGCCTTGCGGTCATTGTTGTGCAACTGACAGAATGACAATCATCAGATTGCTCCTGCCAATTGAAATTTGCCACTACATTTCGGAACGGGGGATATGAAGGAAGCAGCCAGGCTGAGGCGGAGACTTGTAAAACTCTTGTAGATGTTGATGAAGATGACAGCTTCAATATGACAGCTGTTCCAGGATTTTTATTATTATAGTTGGTTCCATCCTCTTTCAGAAATTAACAATTAATATCCATTAACGTGGTAGTAATTATCAAGGATGCCATTCTATTTAGTTGGTTGTCTGTGGGCTCCTTAAAATGGTGCCTAAAGAGCGTGTATGTATTGGATGACAGTTGAATCAGAAACCAGTGTTTTTTCTCAATCTGAATCGGTCAGTTCTTATACCGTCGTTTAAGTGGCCAGCTGCCTGAGTGCCAATTGTTTTCGATTGACCTGAGGCTGCTTGCTCCACTCGATTTTATTGCTAGGAACGTGTGTGATCCGTCGAGCAGGAGAGGAGCGTGGAAGAAGATAGTATTCCAATACTGCTGGACGTGAATGCAAAAATGACCCAGAGCGGCATGTATCACGAAGAAGGTTTACATGCCCGCAGGACGGAGGTGGAAACCAGGTGAGGCCATGGTCTTGGCAAAATCCAACATCATGGTATAACTAGTTCGTAAAACTTTTGGCTTGCCTCACCGAGAAGAAGCAGTATAGCATTATGCATTGCTTATGATGGTGTGATTTTTGCTTTGTTAAGCAGGTGATTGAAACCAATGGCGAAGAAGAACTTCAGAGTTGGTGAGGCACAGTTGAAAGACTATTTTATGACTATAATGTTTTAGAATATGTAACAAAAATACATATGTATTATAAAACTATCAAGATATAGAAACAAAAAAGGTAGATACGATCAGTATAGTTGTTACATGTATATTTCGTTCTTAATAACACCCATGTCATGATTTTTAAAGATATCTCCTTTTAGAGGACGAACCATTTCAATTGCATTTATAACAATTTAATATTCCATGCAACTATAATATTTATCAAGCCAACCTATTATTAATCGCCATCCCTAAGGTTTAAAATATATCCATGAAAATGCATAGCAAAGTGATTGATGAGGACATGTTGTTGAGTATGCCTTTCAAATGGCATGTTGATCATCACAATTATCATTTGAAAATTGAACTTTAACTCCTATACCCTAATTTTAAATTGATCATAACGCATGATTGAGGTTGAGAAAGAGGTCCAACATCTCACATTCAACTAGGATGTCTTCTTGCTTCTTCATCAATGAAGACTCCATAGGACTTCTTTCTTAATTGTGAATTGGTTCATATTTTAAATGATTCTTGTATATATTTGAATTCAAATGCTCAAACAATCCAAAAGGTAATCAAATCAAGCAATATAAGGCATGGAGGAAGGGATACAAGGAATGGTGGGTGTGGAGACTGGATGGGTGACTGGCGAACGACTAGGGTTTGTGGCCGAAGACGATGATGATCCGTGAAGAAGCAAGTAGACATTGATCCCCTTGGGGGGGGGTCAACAATCCTACTAACATACACTAAGCAGAGATCTCAAGAAGGAAGTCTGACTTCCTTTCACAATGTGAGAGAGGTGTTTTCATCGGCTTCAATGGATGTTCAGAACCCAACTAATTTTCCTTTGATGGGTAAAACACAGGAACATGGGAGGCAAGGATAATTTGTGCAGGTGCATGGAAAAAGAGAACAAGTCTCAAAGAAGGACGTGCTTGGGAAGGAAAGATGGACAACCATGGTTACATACATATTAAGATAGAAAGTCTAGAATGCAGGTTAACATCAGGTGATACAATTACATCCACTACTAATCGACTGACAATTTTGATGTCAAGGAGGAAGCTTTGGAGTCAACACTAAAACCATGGAAATACACATTGGTTACAAAGCCTATGTCTAAAGATATCATGCATGTAACTCTAAGGGACGAGTTAGGGTTAATGTGGAAGTTGGATGGTGGATTCAATCTGATTGATTTGAATAATACTTTTACCTAGTCCAAATATAAAAAGAGGAGGATTACCTACGTTCTATGATATATGAACCATGGCTCATCTTTAGTTCATAATTGTAAATGCAATGGTCAACTCCATGTTTCTCTCCTGAGAATGCTCAAGTAGAAAAAATGGGTCTTTATAAGGATTCCGAATTTTTCATTGTTTCTTAATCGTTAACAGTTCCTAAGTGAGGATGATAATAAAAAGGTAACCCTATCATGGTGGACCTAAACGGAATAATGAAAAGAAGTGGAAGATTTGCTAAAATTGTTGTGGATATAGAACTGAGGAAGCCTCTACCATCAGTAGTTTCAATTCTTGGTACATGGTATATGGTTCATTATGAGAATATGTTGTTTATATGCATGAAGCGTAGAACAACATGCCATGTAGAAAAATACTATTGTAGAGTACCATCAACTCAAGTTGTAGAACAATAAAATCAAGTAGAACATAAAGCAAATCATAGACCAGAAGATGAGAATTGGAAGACATACTCAAATGATATCCATTCTAGACCACTTCCAAACAAACTACAAAATAAACCTTTGGCATAAATTCCTACACAACAAACAAACACCATTTCAAGAACCACAAGACTCTAAAGAAGAAGTTAGAGGCATTTGAGATTAAGAGGGGGAAGGAAACACTAGAAATGGAGGAAAACAATTGACTGGAGTGAAAGAAAAATAAAATTAAGAAACAATAAGAAGCAAAAAGGGGGGACCCAAATGAAAAACAAAACCATGACAAGCCATAATAACAAGGAGAATCACATCAAGAAAGACAACTTTAGATATGTGGGTAGGGAAAACAATAATGAGGATGGAAACCACTAAATTTTTGCTAATGGGGGATGAGATGGTACATGCCAATGAATTTTTGGATAACCCTTTCAAGCATGGTAATTTTCACTTTGGGGCAAGTGATAGTTGTTTTCTTAGGAATATTGGAGCACAAGAAAATAGTACATGATGCGTTCATTTAAAAAAATCAAAAGATAATTATGAGTGATGATCACCCTCGATTTTCTTCATGAAAGTGAGGAAAGTAAACAAATATCCAAGACTTAAAAGATGAAGCATGGGTGTAGGATCTACCCTCATGTGTAGATGATTGTACTATGTTACAAAATAATCAATACTTGGCATAAAGATACCTAACTTGCTGTTAAAGAGCTGGTATGTGATACACCGCATAATTGTCGTTTTCACATGCTATTCATTTTTAAGTTTTGTGCACTATTTGTTCATGTTCATATTGATTTTTGCATTATTTACTCTTATTATCCTGTGATACTTAACTGTATCCAAGTAATGTAATTTGAATGTTGCCAAAAGATTTACTATATTTCGAGAGCTTATGTTTGGTTGTTGTGTATTCTAGGAAAATCCACACAAATCTATACAACTCATTACTATCGGATTTGTTGTCAGTGGCAGTGACACATGCTAAGCTTGGAATATTTGGAAATCAAGAAGACTTGCTAATACCGGCCCAGAGGTCGATACTACCGACAACATCACAATGATGGATTAAGAATATATCTAGATATCTCAGCACTACCGATATTCAAGTCGTTGGTAACAAATCTTCCCAAGAGACCACAACTATAGAAGGCATCAATAATACTGACCCCCAGTCGGTAGTAACGATACTACATGATCATTCATATCTGAAAATTAAATCTAATAAGACGAATGATAATAAATGACACCATAAGTCTCTTCTATGACCTAAGGGGATTTTGGCCAGACCTGAGGATCTCGTACTATTCTGTTGGATGACAGCTGAGAGCAAGGAGAGGAGAAAGAGGAGAAGAAAGCCACGTTCCAGGAGATTCAAGTACCTCCAGTGTATGGATTTGTAGTCGGAAGGTAGAAAATTATTACGTTCATCAGAGGGGGTCATCCAGACCGTCTTCAACAGGCGTTCTTTTAGTTTTCTAACTATTTCCACATTTTTCTTCTTCTCTCCCATATGTTTGACAATGAAAATCATGTTGGGTTAAACCCCTCTTTCCATAGGACCCGAGAGTAGCTTGACTATGCATTGTAATTGACTTTTATGCATTAATAGATCAATTTCTCTTTATTTCAAGACTTATTTCTAGGAGATTGTCATGAACTATTTATGCTTGATCCCAATAGATAGTTAATTGGACCTTTAATTTATTTGAAAAAGGAAATTAATCATTGGAACATTCATAGAAATACATGTTTTATATCCCCCTTTGAGAAAAGTGGCTTACAAATGCGAAGAGATTACACAGAGTTTTTGATAAAGCACATAACAAATAACACAATCGATATGAGAGTGGGATTGGTGTTAGATTAGAAAGTAAGTTACACTGTGAGAGTGGGTAATTCTTGCTACAGGCTCTTAGACCAGGGTTAGGAGAGATATTTATTAATGGTATACTATTAAATGCAATGTTAAATGTGGAGAAAATATAATTCTAAGGAATTCACTCCATTTGACATCAAATAACCAATAATTTAATATTCACTTTCAGCATGTTATTTAATTAAACATCAAATCAAAGTTTTCATCGGCCTAGCTGATCAAATTGCAGTTAATAATAGTTTCTGGATTAACGTTTCTCTGAGCTCAACATTCGGGTCTCTTATGGTCTATATTACATTGATACGTCCACTTGCGTTTAACGTGTAGTTTTCACGTATCAAGTTTATGGCATTGTTGTCGGAGAAATGACAACTCTAGCATTACGAGCACTATGATCGGCCAATCTAGGCCACAACTTTGTTTTCTTTTTATTATTTTAAAGATGAATTTCACATATTATTTATTAAATCACTAGTATTTGTTCTTACATTGTTTTAACTATTTTAGGTGCTAGTGTATGGTGCAATCAAGAAGCACCGAGTATGGATCCTCATCACCATAGAGTGCTTTTCGGGAGGATTTCTTACATAGAGCACAAGAATACAGTGTGTTTGCACCACACATTGATTCAGGCTCCCCCGCCTGATACTCTGATACCTCCACAAGAGGAACCCGAAGAACCATCAGAGATGGGTTACGTAGAATAAGAACAAACTATTTGGGAGAATATTAAGGTGTCTTCCTCAACAACTCAGTTAGGGACCATAAAAAGACAAGAAATAAATATAGACAACTACAAGATTGATCTAGGACTGGTGGCATTGGTCGTCACAAGCTTTTGATGGCCATAGCACAGAAGACCCAATGACACACATTAGAAATTTGTGGAAAGTTGTGATATGGTGAAGATATACAGGGTACTTGATACTATAATCTACCTAAAATTGTCTCTATATTCATCGGCAGATAATGCAAAATCTTGGTTACATAACCTTCTGTCTGAGTCAATTGAGACATGGGAGCAGATGATAAATTCTTTTTTCGAAATTTACTTCCCACTTCAGAAGACAAATGTGCTAGTTAGAAAAAAATATAACTTCAATCAAAAGGAAGAATAATCCTACTCGGAAGCATGGGAGAGGTACTAGAATATGTTGAGGAAGGTCCCTCATCATGGGATCGATCTGTATATCCATGAAAAGATTTTTTATTGTGGTTTGCATCAAGGGGAAATGATAACATTGGACAATGCAGGAATATGCTTCTTCCTCAACAAAAAGCCATCAAAATATCATGAAAACTTTAAGAATAAGGCTAAAACTAGTCTTGGGAAGAAGAAAGAGAATACTCAGCAACCCTTAAAAGTGTTGGAGAGTCCAAGGTGATTTCTGCATTGAATGAGAAGTTGGACTTGATTGCTAAGAAATTAGGTGCCAAGGAGGGAAGCTCTTTTGGAAGAGAGGAAGAGAGTGCATGTTTTCACATCAACAAAATTATAGCGGTAATGACTATTCCTGGAGGAAAGATCCCAAGTTCTCTTGGAAGGACCCCAATAATTTTCTTCAAGATCCATCACATGCATATCATCAAGAAAGTCTATAACAACATGAAAGGGGTCCAAGTTATATTGATTGCATTGAGGACATGCTAGGCAAACTGGCGATCCAGAATGAAGTACTCATTGTCCAGACTTAGAGTGAACTACAAAATCAAGGAGCACAAATCCGCACTATAGAGTCTTAGATCTCTCATATTGCAGCAAAGGTAGCTTCTTTGAAGAAACCTGGTCAGCAAGGGTTCCCAAAAAATACTGATGTACCGTCTAGAAATCAACAGCTCAAGGCAGTGTTGCTTCACATCGGCAAGAAAGTGCTTAATGGAAAATAGACAGCCCTAGAAGAAAAAGATGCCACATGTGACACATGGCCGATAGTGACTGCTGATACAGATGAGCCAAATACTGCAACAAAGGGTAATACATTTAATGATAAAACTCAAGAATCAGAGGAGACTAGAAAGGAGAAATATGTCCCAACACATCAGAGAAAGTTGGTGACTCCAGTGCCCTTCCCAAACAGTTTGAAGGCTAACAAAGTGGACCAAATTTTTTTGAAATATTTATATTGTTTTAGGAAGCTACAAGTCAACAGTCCTCTAATTGACGCAATTGAACAAGTTCCTTCTTACGGAAATTTTTGAAGGATGTAATAAATAAAATGAGGAGAATATCTGCTTCTGATGTAGTGGTATTGAAGGAGCAGGTGAGTGCTTTTATCTTGGGAACTTTACCACCAAAAAGGTAGGATATGGGTTGCTTGAACATATCATGTTACATCAGAAGGACAAGATTTGGGGAGGCCTTATGTAATTCAGGGGCAAGCTTCAATCTGATGCCCTTGACTACTTTTAAAATGTTAGGTCCGAAAGAAATTCAGGAGGAGCAATATGACCATACAACTTGCAGACAATTCAGTGGTCATATCGTATGATATTTGTGAGGATGTTTTTGTCAAGGTGGACATGTTTGTATTTCCAACAGAATTTGTGGTAATGGAGATGTTGGATGATAGCTATGGTAATGGAGATGTTGGATGATAGTGACAATGAACTACTACTGGGAAGGCCATTTCAATCCATATCTGAAATGAACTTAGAAATGGGTAGAGGACGTATGACACTAGGGATTAAAGAAGATCATTTTGAAATCATTAAGCCCGATTATACACATACGACCGATGAAATGCACAGTGTCAAATGCTACAGTAGGTCTCGGGACATATGTCTTTATTCATGGGGAGCCTATTCCTAGACATGACGCATGTGATGACTAAGGTTCACATAGGCACACTGGTTGCTGACATCTTGGAGAACACAAAGGAAGTTTCATTGGGCAAGGAAGTCTAATATACAAATGATGAAGAGGAGGAGTATTTCCCTACAAAAATGAGGAGGAGGATTCTTCCACTCTACCTCCACTAGAAGCTCCCATGCATTTTTGAAGTCAAAGTTGCATGACACAAATCATTCCTTCCCCATCGGCCACCCATAGATGGCATCAAAATGTCATAGCTTTAGATGATGGTCAGTGTTGGAAATATAAATGTTGATGTTGCCCTCCATTCATCCATCCCCATGCTCAAGGATGAGGTAAATCTCCAAAGAGGCTAGGAACTCACAACCAAGATTCAGGAAGGTAAGTCAATCACTAAAGAACGTATGGTCACCCAATAGCCCTTGACGTCCACATACTTGGTGCATACTATCGGTGAGGCCCAAGGAGGCGAGAAAGTTACGATCTCCATAATGTATCGCCATCATTTCCCTCTTCATCATATCTTCATAGATTTTCTTCACATCGGCGTTGTGGTGGGCGATGTGGCTTGGTTTTGGAATCATTTTAGTCCTCCCAGCCGATGAAGACACGCTTCTCCTAGATGTCGTGATGGTGGTACAAGAAGGGGATGGATAGAAAAGATGACCAGAGTAGACTTTGAATGCCTGAGGATGCTTGTTTGCACTTACTCTGAGAAGATGTGAAGAAGGTGTGAAGAAAAAATGAAAACAACCCCTCCTTATTTAGAACCCAGACAACATGTTGTCTGCGTGTCGGTACTACCAATGGAAAGTCGGTGCTACTGACTTTTCAAGCATAATTTGTGTGACTCGGTATGTAATGACCCTGACCTGGGTTTAGGGCTAACCATGTTTGATTAGCATATATAAGTTGCTTAGAACTTTAATATAATTCTCTATGGTGTTTTTTTATCATGTGACACACTTATGTTCCAAGTTTGGTCCTGATTGAATGTTGTTTGAGAAATGTTCCTTTGTTTTGGACCAAAGTGCAATTTACCTAAGATGAGGGGTTATATTGCAATATGTCACATATTGAACGTGTCCTAAGTGTTTTAGCATTATAAGAAAGAGAATGATGCTAAGTGGTGGCTTGTGGAAAGCCTAAATACCAAGTTTGAACTTGTTTGAATAATGATAGTGCCTTGTGTACCAATTTTGGTACAAGTTGTAATTTACCCAACATTTAGGGTTGATATGCAAATTACCACCTCTAGAGTGTCCCTAATCCCTCCTAGTATCATTTATAGGAGAGAGAAATAATGAGGAAACCATGTTTGAATCATATTTGAGTATGATACTCTTGGTGATGAAAAGACCAAGAAAGTGTTGAATGTAAAACCCTAATTTGAGCTTGTATCGAGTTGTAGAGTCCATATGGGAGTTCCTATCGGACAAGGATCTATAGAGGGGATCCTATATATGTTTTGGAACTATTGTATCTATCCATGATGAGCTAAGAACCTCAAGGAGGGGATCCATGATGAGTTAGGTGCTCCTTGCAAAAGTTGTATCGGTTTGCATAATTTATGAAGATAAAGATAAGATATCTTATCGAAGAAGATAACTAATGGTCGAAATATCATCTATTGTTTATTCTCAAGTGTTTTGCATGTCAAGATAAATATGATTGCATGAAAGGACACATGGAAATCATGAATGGACAGTGGCACCTAGTAGCTTAAAAAGATGACACCTCATATACACACTTTTTCATGAACCTCAAGTATATATAACCTTCCTTTCACCCATTAGTAGAATATTTCGAAATCTATCACCCACTTGCTCTTAGATATCATGCATAGAGTCTTTATATCATGCAAGAGTGAAGGAGTATCGTGCATATAGCCTTGGTATCACCCATAGCAAAGTGATATCACCCATTGCAAAGTGATATCGGCCAAGTGAGGGATATCAGCCATAAGTGAGGGATATCGGCCACAAGTGGTGAGGTATCGTGCATAGTGCTGAGGATCTCAAGTCTTGGACCTTTGAGAAGCTCACCGTCAACCTTGGTAATGTGAAGCTTTGGAGCTTGGAGCTTTTAAGTTGCTCTTGAGGCGGGTTATATAACTTGAACTCAATTATGCTATTATTTATCATCAATCTTGCCTCAGTTAAATGGTTTACTTTCAAATAGAATTTTCTTGCATAATGGATGAATCCCTGAGCTCTAGTAGTAACCTAGGACTGTTGTCCATGAACTAGAACAAGTAGAACGAAGGTCTAGAGCTTGAATATGATGGTATCACCTGATAAAGTGATATCTGGTTCAAGCACATAGGCAAGCACCTCTAACCCAATATGGTGATGCACCTACACCACTAAAATGATATGGATATGAGTTTATACTTCCTTGCACGATATGGTGATGTAGTATACACCTCTTGCACAATATGAGGTCAAAAATACCCCTTAGGCACAATATGGTGTGAAGCACACACACACCTCTTTGCCCGATATGGTGTGAAGCACACACACACCTCTTTGCCCGATATGGTGTGAAGCATAAGCATACACACACCTCTTTGCCCGATATGGTGTGAAGCATACACACACCTCTTTGCCCAATATGGTGTGAAGCGCACACACACCTCTTTGCCGGATATGGTGTGAAGCACACACACACACCTCTTTTCTCGATATGGTGTGAAGCATACACACACCTCTTTGTCTGATATGGTGTGAAGCATACACACACCTCTTTGCCCGATATGGTGTGAAGCATACACACACCTCTTTTCCCGATATGGTGTGAAGTGTGCACACACCTATTTGCCTAATATGGTGTGAAGTACACACACACCTCTTTGCCCGATATGGTGTGAAGCACACACACACCTCTTTACCCGATATGGAAGCAAGAACACACCTCTTTGCCTGATAGGGTAGAAGCACCTCAATTCAATATACTTGATTGAGTGACACATGTAGTGTGTTATATCAAATGATACATTAAGGCATACAGAGTTTAATGCACTTTGATAAGTGTAGGCTAACATACCTTTGAGAAAGGGTTAAGCCAAGTTAATAAAGTATGATGTAATCAATATCCTAGTAAGGATGAGAGAGAAACTCATACTTTGCATTGATAATCATTTAATGATAAATGATGAGAATAAATAAGTATGATTGAATACTTATGATATCAATGTATGCTCCTAGATGTGTGGAACAATGAATTAGGTGGATCGGTAATATGAACTTGAAACCTTATTCGGCTATAAAGGGAAACCCTAACCCTAGTAATGGGAAGGTTGCGTTTCTCTTATTGCATAAGTCTTGTGATATATGTGAAATACGTGTACAACAAGTGTAATGGTTATATAGGCCTTATGACCTAGAAATAGTTGTTTCCTAATGAGAGGTGACAAGGTGTTTAATGGCCTTGTAAGCCATGTGAATAGTTGTTGCCTAGTGAGAGGTGACAAGATGTTTAATGGCCTTGTGAGCCATGTGAATAGTTGTTGCCTAGTGATGTACTTTGACACCATCCAACAGAACCATAAATAAGGGTTACCATAAAGGTGATGTTTGAGTATGTTATGACACATGGGGATTGATTGTTAGTGATGTACATGGTATTTGTCCCTCTATTTGGAGTTGATATCCTGGCCAGTAGAAAGTGAGACAGACAAATGCATGGCAAGATTCATGTGAATAAATATGTGATATTTGAGCTCACATGCATCTCAAACGGTTTTCTCTAGTTAAACAAACATGGAATGAATATTTGGAGAATGACGATTCTATGCCTCGAGTTTAATCTAGATATCAGAGACAAAGGAAGTATACAATCAATGTAACATTGATCACAGATTGAAGGTTGAAGTTGTTCTCCATCTTTCCAATTACATGGATACCCTATTGGGCATGGTTCGATCCATGATGACTTTTGCTATTCTTTTAACTTTTTTAGGGGATATGGTCTAGAAACCACAACATTTGAACATAAGCATGTACATTATAAATTGGCTCAAAAGACAACATATGAGATACAGTCTGGGAAACATCCCAATATCTCATTTAAAGAGATTTGGGGATGTTAATCTTATGAAAAGAAATGGTTTTCTAAAAATCTTGGAGCAAAATATGAAACATATCATTTTTTTGGACATCCAATGGAAATTAAGGGGTATTACTTGTATATTCTATCTGACAACAATGCACTTGTTGCTAGAACTACTATTCCCTAAAAAAGAATTCATTTCTAGAGGAACCAGTGGTACAAAAATAGAAATTGAAGAAGTTAAATACAAAAAGATAACATTGAAATCATGGAGGCTAATATAAAAAAGGAACAATAAACTATTTTGTAATCTTGAATTCTTGTCATATAAGAACCTTGAAGGTCTAGTAGGGCACATCTTGTGCTACATATATATGGATTCATCATGTATTTAGAAGATAATGTGTTTGTCATTGAGGATGATGAACCCTCAACCTATAATGAGGGGCCAAATTCTGAGAAATGGTTGGAACCCATGAGATCTGAGATGGACTCCATGTACACCAACATCGTATGGACCATGGTACTTCAAACTGAAGGGGTACAACCCATAAGGTGCAAATGGATTTTCAAGAAGAAGATCAATATTGATGGTATTGTACAAACCTACAAAGGACAATTGATGGAAAAAGGTTTCAAACAAGTTCAAGATGTTGACTATGATGAAACTTATTCACCAATTGGCATGGATCCATCAGGATCATGCTTTTCATCATAGCTTATCATGACTATCAGATATAGAAATTGGACGTTCAAACTGCATTTTTTAATAAGAATTTACGAGAGGATGGATAGATTACACAACCCAAAGGTTTTATCACTCCAAACGAAGCTACAATGGTCTGTACGATACAAAGGTCATTCGATGGATTGAACTGGGCATTTCTGAGCTGGAATCTTCATTTTGATGAGATAGTTGAATAGATTGGATATATCCAAAATGAAGATGAACCTTGTATTTACAAGAAGGTTAGTTGGATCACAGTTGTATTCCTCACACCGTATGTAGATGACATACTATTAATGGGGAATGAAATCCCTATATACAAATGGTTAAAATATGGCCGGGAAATACCTTTCCCATGTAGGACTTTGGGGAAGAAACATGTGTACTAGGAATTATGGTCCATAGAGATTAATCTAGAATGCTCTTTGGTCTAAGTAAAATTGAATAGATAGAAAAAGTGTTGAAAAGATTCAACATGCAAGAGTCTACGACTAGAAACGTACTATGTAACATGGAATAAGTGTCTCTAGATCTCGATGACCCAACTCCTCTATAGAAAGGGCACATATGAATGTCATTCCATATGATCCGTTACTGGATCCATCATGTTTCCAATGTTTTGTACATGTCCCAACATCTTGTATACTTTGAGTATCATAAGTAGGTACCAGTCAGATCCGATGAAGGTCACTAGACTATTGTGAAGAATATTCTTAAGTACTTGATAAGAACTATGAATTAATTCCTCATTTATTGTGAGGAGGAAGAGTTGTATGTAAGACATTACATCAATGTAAGCTTCCAAAATGCCAAGGACGACTACCGATGACAATCATATTTTGTGTTCAGACTCAATGGTGGAGTTGTGAGCTAAAAAAGTTCCAAGAGAGATATAGTAGGTGATTCTTACAATAGAGGACAAGTACATTGCTACCCCAAGTAAAACAATCAAAGTTGCATGGATAAAGGAGTTAATTAGTGAAGCAGGAGTTGTTCCTCCCATTGAAGGTGTGGTAGAACTCTACTATGACAATAATAGAGCCATTTCACAAGATAAGGAACTATTATCATATCAACGTTCCAAGCATGTACTAAGACACTACCATTTCATATGAGAGATTGTACAATAGGAAGATGTAAGGATTTGCAGAGAACCAATTGAAAGCAATATGTTATCCCCTGATTAAATCATTTTCACAGCAAAGACATGATCATCATGTTCAATTGATTGACTAAGGTTCATGAGTGATTATCTCTAGTGTGAGTGAGATATTATAGATTATATGCCGAGAACCATCAAGTGGTGATTTCAAAAGAGGTATATAGTATTTTCTTTAATTATTAAAAAAATGGAAATTACACTTATTATGTTCGTTTTAGTTTGAAAATTGAATAAACCTAATAATGCCATTAGAATGTTTTGACCTGATGAAAAAATGGTCTGGTTGAGCACCTAAACATGAGATTATATGTATATTTAAGAGTATACATTCTAGTGAAGTCCCTAGTCAGTTATTGTTGGGGATATTTTGGAAAAAAATAATAGATAAGACTGGAATGTATGATGAGTGATAACTATTTTTGGTCATGATATTGGATATCAACTCATATACATAGGTACTTGTTGAAGAATAATTGTACTGGATAGACCCACCTTGAGGATGACACGTGGAATTCATACACATGTAAGATTCATATCTCATAGTGACAATAGTCACTGTAATCCTTAGAACTAAAGTTACTACATTGATCGCATGTTGTTCTGTGTATTTTGACACTAGCCCAACATGACCGTGAATAATCTTTACCATAAAGGTAGTGATTGGATGCAATGAAAAATGTGTGGATTGTCCCTCCATTATAATGATATCCTGACCACTTAATAAGTCAATATTGAATGCATGGCCATGCTCATGTGATTCAATATATGATATTGAGCTTAGAATATTTCGAATAGTCTCCTAGAACAAGGAACATAGAATGAATGGTAATAAGATGACATTCCATCCTTAGTTTGAGTCTTGATATTTGGGGCAAATGGATTACATTTTCACAATGAAACTGATCAGGTTCCTAGGCTGAAGTTGTTCTCCAACTTACTTTCACTTGGGATACAATAAAGGGTTGCTAGATACCAATCATTTCCTATGATATCATAATATAATTATTGTTATCACTACCAACATAATTCAGAGCCTTTATAGTCAAAAGCAAAAGGATGCAAAGGTAAGAGGAGTATGATTATTGATATATGATTAATATATTTCTAAAATGTTTAGGAAGTTGATTAAATCACTTATGGGATAACTAGCATGTTGTTTTGTTGATTGGAGTTTGTTAAGTTGACTGACCAGACTATATCAAACAGCATGACTGGACCAGACTGGTCCGATCAACAGACTTTATGTGGTTGACCAACCAAACTGTGTCCAAAAATCCAAATGGGCCAGGATGATCAGCCGATCGAAATTTGTTCCAGACAATCAACCAAACTGTGTCTAGTGGCTTGGTTGGACATAGTGGTCAGCTGACAAAATTGAGTCCCGTCTCTCGATCAAACAATTCAGGGGAGCTAGTTGCAAAACTTCAGTTGTGCCTTTTCATTTCTAAGGATTTAATAGAAATCATGCTACCTTGCATTCCCTATATATAGGGTTATGATGTCCATGGTTTTGGTTAAATGTGTGTGTCAGCTTTTGACAACTCTTAAGCGGCAACAGTTGTGAGAAAATGGAGGATCCTTTTAGAGGCATTTGACCATCTTCCATTACCATCAAGGAAAGAAGTGGGGAGCAGCGGTTGTGAAACTCTAGGATGTTATCAATGAAAATGAAACTCATTCAATATCGGCTCTTTGAGCACATCATGGAGTTCCCAATCATCCATTTAGACGACATAGAAATGTGGGTGCTTTAATAGCCATGTTAGGACATTGAAATTGTCAGCATTTGTGTTCTCTATTCTTGTGAGCTCCTTAACCGAAACTAATCAACAACAAAGGTATAAACTCACAAACCTTCCATTCCGCTATATCTTTCCATGGATGGATACATGGAGAGACAAAAAAAAATATTTTTTGGCGTCCATTGTAATTGCCTCTTTTATTCTTCTATGGTTTCCTACATAACAAGTTCACCCAAATCCTTTCTTATCTTTGGAGTTATGTTTTGCAAAGTGGATCTCATTGGCTTAGTGAGCTTGACCTATTATGGCATTTCCCCAACTAACTTTCTTTTTAAAGTACACATGTCCTTAGGAATTTTGCATAAGAAGTAATTTGTTTGATTGCATATAATAACATTATGTTGATACTCTCTTGCATGAACGTTTTAAAGATATCCTCAATGTGATTTTGAATCCTATTAGAAGTTGATGGTTTATAAGTTACATTAGAGAGAAGTGGTGGTTTCTCACCTGTCATTTCGACCTCAATAGAATCATAAACTGGTATAACATGAGTCACAATATCTTTACCAAATATCACAATATTGACTTGCATAAATAACATGTCCAAAATGGAGCAGATCTAGTGTAGTCAGACTTAGAATTATAGCCCGACACTCAGGCCCCTACAACTATTATATTGGGCCTGATGTAGTAGATTGGGGTCAAACCATAGGGACAAGTAATGGTAAGTGATTAGCACACCAAATGAAGGGGTAGATTAAGAAGGTCTTCTTTATGGAACGATGTTACTACAAATAGACAAACAAGTTAAGGAAAAGAAATAAAAACAAAATAAGACAAAATAAAGGCAAACAAACATGTGTAATAAAAATATAGATGGGAACTTGGGCTAGGTTCCACCTACTATGATCTCTCACCAACATGCCATACTCACATACTTTATACAAACTTAACAAGATTACATGCAATCATCATATATGTCTATTCCCTCCTCTCTTGACTTTAGGATAGATCTAGATTATAAGGTTGTCTCTCTCTCAAGATGGCAAACAAAGAATCATAAAGTAAACCATATGATCATAAGTTTTAGCATTCCAACATTTTCATGCATTCGTGCAACTCCATAACACTTAGATAAGATTAGTACTACTCTTTCGAGGCACTAACAATCATACTTTGCAAGATGGTAGCTAAGCATGCAAGTGAAGCATTAAGAACAAGAATATGAAGATAATCTTTGAAAGGAGCATATATTCTAAGCGGGTGCAAGTATATACATGTTGGGAGAGCCTTAATGGCTACCTCCAACCCAATCAAGGAGTTTAGAAACTCATGATGGTGAGTAGCATTAAAAATTTATGAAGTTGGAGATACATCACAATAGACGAAGGTACGGATGAACAATGTAGAAGGGAGCAATAGATATAAAGGAGGAAGGCCATACACCAATGATACTTCTTCAAGTCTGGATCTGGCGTAGGCGTAGTGGATGGAAACTCCTTCTCTCAAAGAAGATGGTGGTAAATATCCACTCTCCTCCAACTTTTATCTTCAGATATCCAAGATTTATGGAGAGGTTGACAATTGAGTGTGGAGTGAGGAAACACATCATCGTCTCTTGATGATCATCCCTTGTGGATAGGGAAGTAGGGGTATATTTATAGGTGCAACCCACTGACTTAAGAAGTGTGTAGTGTTTGATACTCATGTTTCAACTGAAGCGTTCGTCATGGTCAAAACTACACTCTTAGCATGTTCTCTTTCATGGAATCCTCTTCCGTCACAGTCATAACCTCCATGACGGCTATGATAGATGTCTTGGTCGATACACTACCTTGGTCGCAATCTCCATCTCAGTCAAGACTGTCATTGTGGTTTGTAATTGTTGTTATGGTCGGGACCACTATAGCGGTTGTGACCATTGATGGGAAATTATTGTCATGACAGGAAACTACTCATCTTGTTTGAGACAGACATTGCAACCGTCTTGGTTGAAAGGCTCGATGGCTCGAGACGCTTGTTTGGATGGACTTGATACGACCGCAAATAAGGTGATGTAGTAGCGACTGGTGATTTTCTACATGGAGTAAGACAAAATATTAGCTTAGGTGGTCAATCTGATTTTGTTCAAGATTATCAAAAATAGATAGAAAAATTCATAAAAGTGATGTCATATTTGAAATAAAATAGGTTTAAAATTTACACATAATAGCATGTTATCAACTCAACCAAACTTATAATTTAGCCTTTTCTCAGGGTAATAGATAGAATCAAAGCATCAAGTGATGAGCCAAAGTTATTTTCTTTTTGATGTACACACTACTACAAAAATATTTCATCCTTACAACAAAACCTTATGTGACATGTATTTTACTGACAAACCCTTTGATATCTAGTGATCTGCCAAGCGATTCTCAAGCGACAGTGAGGCAGCCGCCGACTTCCTCACAGAATGGTAAAGTTGCAATTGCAACGGGGAGGTCAGGGGTGGGGGGTTGACTCTCAAACCCTTCGATGGTGGTGGTGCCAGGTCATGGGAAAATCTATTTTTGGAATGTGCTATCAATAGAATGAAAATGCTACCTCAATTTACAAAGGTTGACATTGTTGAGGGGAAGTTGATATACTCTAAGGAGATTGTGATGAGAAATGTTGAGAAATGGAGTAGATCTCTGGCATGATATGTTTTTGGGCTGAAGTCACATTGGCAAACTCTAGCTATCCATTTTAAGGCGATCTAGGACACCAAAGGTGGATTTGAAATCAAATATCAAAGAAATGGTATGTTTATTGTAAACTTTGAGATGGAGGATGATCTGGAAGAGGTGCTTAAAGGGGGGCCCTGGTTTGTCACTGGTCGACCTCTTATTTTTGATAGATGGAGTAGGGATGAACCTCTTCGAATGATGAACTTTACTGAGTTACCTGTCTGGGTCAAGATATATGGACTTCTGCTAAAGGCTCTGGGATGATGAAATATTCAACATTGTTGGTTCCTTTTTGGGGAAGCCAGTTAAAGTTGATGAGGCTACCTCTTCTATGGAGAATTTGGAATACGTAAGGCTTTAGGTACTCATCTCTCCTATTTAAAAGCTTCCTTCGACTATCCCATTACTGAGTGATGATTGAGTGGAGATTGTTTTGTCTCTGGAATATGAATGGTTACCTAAAAGTTGTAGATTTTGTAAATTATTTGGTCATGGTGAAGAGTCTTGTTCGAGGAAGGTCTCTAGTATGAACAACCAAGTAAAGAATAAGGTGATGATCATATGGGTTGAGAAAGCTAAACTGAATCCATCGAATCTTGCTGTCTCACATGTTGAAGTTGTTGTGGGTGTCCCTTTTGTGGAGGAAGGAATTTGATTAATGCCTAATCAATCTATAAATCAGTCTGTAGTGTCTACTCTTGTTGTGGTGAACTCAGGTGATAGCATGAGAGGAGGCGTTCCACCAAAGCATGTACCTAAAGAAGCAGCAAAGCATGTTCATTTCTCACCTAATCAGTTCTATGTTCTGAACTTCACTGAAGAAGGGGAAAGGATGGCAGTTGAGCAAGCCTTGAGTAATGAGAAAAATAAATAAAAAAATGTTGATTATGGCTAGTCCTCTATTAATTATGTCCTGGAATGTGAGAGGGACAAAAAAGAAAGTCCCACATGTGAAGGGGGAAATTTCTCAGTCGTTTCTTAATATTTGTATCATCACTGAAACTAGATGAAAGTCTGAGAATTTGGACATTTTGATTAATGCTATTTGGAGGGGAGCTTCTTACATGTCTAACTCAAATTATTACTCTTATGTTCATATTGTTATCATGTGGTCCAACCCTTCTATTGTACTGAGGAAGGTTTTTGATAATGCTCAACTCATTCACTGTGATGTCAGGGCCATGAATCATAGTTTCTGCCTTACAACTATTTATGGTGATAATTCTGAAACTATCATAACTGATATGCGAGATTCTCTTCTTCATATTAGAGGTTTTGTTAATGAGACCTGGTGTTCTTTAGGGGACTTTAATTTTGTTTGGTTTTCTTATAAGAGATGGTAGAATCCTCCTTCTAATAAGAGTATGGATGATTTCAATAATTGTCACACTGATACTGGTTTGCTGGAATTCACTATGCAAGGGTCTTTTTTTACTTGGGATAGTAGGAAGGGTAAAGGTGTTCCTACTTAATGAAAGATTGATAGGATCCTTTACAATATGGACTTCCTCAACTGTTTTGTGAATGCATGGGGTTGTGTTGTTTCAACTATTTTCAGTGATCACAGAATTCCCAGGCTGAATCTTATACCTGGTTCTAGACGAAGATCTCCTTTTCATTTTATTAATTCTTGGACTCATCACTTTGATTTTATAAATATTGTTAGGGAGAACTGGTCAATGGAGGTAGTTGGTCCCCCTATGTTTCATCTTTATACTAAGCTTAACAAGTTGAAGTGCAGCCTTATTAGTTAGAATAATAATGTTTATGGGGATATTTGTAATAGTGCAAGAAGACTTGAATATGAGGCTAGATGTTTGCAAGAAAGAGCTGATACGGATCCTACTGATATGCATGTTCTATTTGACCTTGCTATAGATAGAACTAAAGCTTTGATTGCTCTTGAGCAGGAAGAAATCTTTTATAAACAAAAATCTAGGATTTAATGGCTGAAGGTAGGGGATTGCAATACACTTTTTTTATGCTTCCCTAAAGACCAAGTGTATCTCTAATAGAATTAATATGCTCCTTAGTGATGATATTGAATGTATTGACTCAAATGTTATCAATGATCATATTGTTAATCATTTTGAAAAATTGTTTAACTCTAAGATGGGTAATCCTGCTATGGAATGAGGCTTGGAGTCTTCCTATTTTGAGTGAGATGCAAGTTCAAGAAATGAGAAAATGGGTGACTGTCGATGAAATTACTAAGGTTGTAAAGGATTTTAAAAAGGAGAAAATTCTTGGTCTGGGAGAATGCTCTTTTCATTTCTAAGACATGGGATATTGTTGGTCAGGATGTCTTTAAGGATGTGCTCACCTTCTTTGATAACCCTAAACTCTTGAAGGAATGTAATAGGACTTTTATTACTCTTATTTTGAAGAAAAATGATGTTGTGAGTATTAAGGACTGGAGACCTATTTCTATGTGCAATGTTTTTTATAATATAATTTCTAAGGTCCTTTCCAATAGATTGCAACTTATTCTTCCTACTGTCATCGATCTCAGTCAAGCTGCTTTTGTCAAAGGGAGGAAAATAGGTGATGCTATCTTGCTTGCAAATGAGATCCTTAGTAGCTTTCCTAATTTGTATGGTGTTCCTAAGATGTGTATCAAATTTGATCTTGCAAAGGCATATTATACTGTTAACAGAGATTATATATTGATGATAATGGCAAAGATGGGTTTCCCTAACTACTGGTTAGAATGGATAAGGGTGTGTTTTAAGACTTCCTCCTTTCAGATTCTTACAAAAGGCACTCTGTGTAAACCGTTTGGCTCTTCTAATGGGATTAGATAAGGAGTTCCCTTGGCTCCTTACCTTTTTGTGATAGCGATGCAAGGTTTCTCGACTACTATGAGCCATGCTAGTTCTAGTAATCTGGTTTGCCCTCTTCGAACTTCTCCTTCTTTTAGGGTTTCTCATATTATTTTTGCAGATGATTTGTTGGTTTTTTCAAAGGCAAATGATGATAATGCTTATGCTATTAAGAAGATTTTTATGACTTTGGTGATATTTTGGAATTGAACATAAGTGGTCATAAGAGTAGTGTGTTCTTCATTAATAGTTGTCATAACTGTAATGTTGCTAATAGCTTGGAGATAGGAGCTAAGGATCTTCCTGTTAAATACCTGGGTCTACCTCTCTTTTAAGGTAGACTAAAAAAGGATATGTATCTCCCATCATTGATAAAGTAAAAGGCAAACTTAATTCATGGAAGGGTAAACTTCTGTCGATGGCTGGTAGATTAGAATTAGTTAACTCCACTCTTACCTCTTGTAATCTGTTCTATTCTTCTACTTTTCCTATGCCAATGAGTGTGATTAAGGAGCTTGATAACTCCTCAAAAGTTTTCTCTGGGGCGATTGGGATGATAGGAAACATAGTCATCTTGTTTCTTAGAGTTAGATATGTTTACCTAAGAATGAGGGAGGATTCAGTATAAGACATATTGTTGATTGGTCATATGTTGGTCTTCTTAAGAACTTATAGGACATTGCCTATGAGAAAGAGTCCCTTTGGTTCAAGTGGATGAATGAAAAGTATCTAATTAATAACTCAATTTGGTGTGCCTATGTGAAATCTAATAGTTCATGGTTATGGGGGAGGTTACTTTCTATGAGGTCCTTATTGTTGAGTAATGTCTTTTGTAAGGTGGGCAATGGTATAAGGTTCTACTTGTGGAAAGACCCTTGGTGTCCAAATAAGAAGACTTAATGTGATCTCTTACGGTGTCAAGTTAAGATTTGGCATGGTAGTTGGAATGTGAGGAAGGTTGTTGATATTGTTCAAAATAACCAATGGGTTTTCCCTATTATTCAGGTTGCAATCTTTGACACAAGTTATTTCAAGGAGTTGGTTTCTATTAGTGGAGGCGAGAACAGAGTTTAGTATAAAGGAAATAGGAAGTTAAGAGAAGCTTGGAAAGACTGTAGGAAGACTGTGGAAGATGTTGAATGGGTTGTTTGCTTTGGAAGGTTAAAATTCCTAAGAAATTTCATATCTTTGTGTGGAAATGTTTCCTTGGAATGATTCCTACACATGATGTCCTTAAATATTTTGGATTCCACATCCCATCTATTTGTTATCTTTGTAGTAGTGATGAAGAATCTATTGATCATCTCTTTTTTTAGTGTGAGTTTGCAAGGGAGATTTGGAGGTTGACATCAAAAGATTCTTTTTAGAACTTGGGATCCTTCTATGATGTTTACCATAGTAATATTGATCAGAGTTTGTGTTGCTTTGTTATTAATGGTATATGGATGCAGAGGAATGACAAAGTTTTTAATGATAAAAGAGCTAGTAGCAAAGAAGTCTGGAACTCTATTTTCAAAACATTCAATGACTTTAGAGGTTAGATCTTTGGAAGTTTTGTTTAGTCCTACTGCTATGTTGGCTTCTTATTCTGGGTTGAAGATAGATGATAGTTGATAAGACCTCTTCTTTTAGTAGCTTTCTTCCTTATTTGTTGGATATTCCCTCATATGTTGTATACTGTTTGGTGTTTTATTTTCTCTAAGAAGGGGTGCTGGTAGTAGATCGGGTGTTCAAGTCTCATTGCTTATTTTTCTCTGTTGTTCTTCTCAGGAACTTGGTGGTCTGATGAGAAGGCTATTTGTCATTTAGATTGGTCTCTGTTATGCTTGCTAGGCCTTTGTTTGATGGCTTGTCACCTGGTTTAAAATGAAGATTGTCCTCTCCTATGCTCATGATGATATGCATTTGCTGATTGCATTGGCTTTATTCTGGTCTGATGGGTTATGATGATGGGTTTCTCTCTGAAGGTTTTTTTCCTACGCTGCTATTTAGCTGGTTTTTGTGTTTGGATGTGTCTTCAAAGACTGGTCTGCTGAGGCATTGTCTTGGAGCTTCTCAGGTGGTTTTTAATCCTTTGTAGTTTTCTGGTATTAAGTACAGTATGGTGGTCAGGATGATGCTCCTGGTAAGATGACATGATCTGCTTTGTTGCAGTTTCTATATCTCTTTAGTAGGGTTGATTCTCCCTTTCTTTCTGTTTGGTGAATCTTCTTGGCTTTATCTTGGGTTGTTTAGGTTATGGTGATAAGATGTTCTCTAAGGTTTTTTTGCCTATGCTGCTTTTTTGCTGGAGGATTGTGTTTGGATGCATCTGCTAAGGCTAATCTACTAAGGCATGTTCTTGGAGCTTCATGGGTAGTTTTTTATCCTTTGGAGTTTGTTGGCTTTAGTAGAGTTTGTTGGTCTGGATGGTGATCCTGGAGAGTTGACATGATATTCTTTTGGTGTAGTTTCTCTATTTCTGTAGTAGGGTTGTTACTTCCTTCCCTTTCTGCTTGGTGGATCTGTATAGATGTAAAGCTTATTTTGGTTTCTTTTCTTTGTACAGATGTATAGACTCTGTCTTACTTTTAATACAAAAAATGAGAGGAGGCATGCTTGCTTTAGCAAAAAGAAAAACCTTATGTGACATGCTTGGTTCACCTACTGAGATCCTATTCCCTCCATGTATTTCTAGAGTTGCATGACTGCATGTGTCAACCACTGTCTTTTGTAGTAAATGACTCTCCCTCACAATATCCTTCTTTCCTCGGTTCCTAGTTGTACTCATAAACAGTTCTTGCAAGGGGTAGCTTTCACACCATACCTTTATTGTGGTTATATCTAAACTATTGTGTTGGAAAAGGTTAAGATTTAAGTGTTTTCCTACACTTCTTAGATTGCCTCAACCATAATGTTGTCGGAAAATAGTGTCACCTAATTGGGCCCTGATGTAGTGTTAGGTAGTTGTGTGAGGTCTGCTTCTAAATGTATGTGGGTTAGATTTGGCTTCCAGATTCCACTTCTAGGCATGACATATCTGCATTTTGAGTGCATCAATACATCGTCCCTATGAAACCCTTCATCATCTTTTCGGGCAGAACTCTCATGATTTTTTTCTCTTTTGGCTTTTTATCTTGCTCAACAGCTTGGGAAAAAGGATTGATAAGGGTTTTGTGGGCGGCCAAGCCTCTTTTGATCCCGAAGTGGGGATATATAGAACTGGATGGGGTAGTTGTTTCTGTCTTGTTGGAGGTGTATACTTTCTAACTAGTACTTTCGGCTAGGGCAATTGGTTGGGAGTGTGACTGACCAAGTCCTCCTTAATTCTAGGGATTTCATAGGCTCAGAAGTGTTCTTCCACTTTATGCAATATTTTGTTGTAAGAATGGAATAAGATTATAATGTGTGGTGTTATCTTTTGTGTAAATTAGTATCTCATTTGCACCACTCTTTAATTGATTATGCTAAAAGGTAGTAGAAGGACAAACAAGTCTAAGAATGGGGTTATTGAATAATTCTTTTAATTTTAGATATCAAAAATTTCCAAAATTTTCCTACAATGTAGCGGTAAAAGTAAATTTTTACAAGACATTCAAATTTTGAATCAAAATTAAGTGAAAAAATTGTACCTCACATGCCCGTTTATAACTCCCCCCCCCCAAACTTATCATTCACTCTGTCCCAGAGTGTCAAAGATGACATTCAGGTATAAATGAGCTTGTTTTATTGTTGTTGATGTTCAACAACCACTCATTTAGATTGTAGGAACATGTCATCATACCCTCCTCAGAGTGCGTGATACTATTCGTGCTGCAGGCTTTCAACCTTTGCATCCTTTAGGGCTAAGGTTGTCATCCATTCTAGACTGTAGAAACTGCAGTCATTAGATAAGGACATCTGTTGGGGACTTCTGTGACAGAATTGCGTCTTCTTGACGTCTTTGCATTTTACATGTTTGTAACCCTTGTCATATGTATAGATCATTTTGACTATCCCTTCTACGCATGTTACTGCCTTTTCTTCAGTTGGCATCTTCGGTGTAGTCATGTTGGTGTACTTGTTTAGTGTGAAGGCTCAGTCTCAACTGTTGTATAGAATGACAATATTTGTTTTGATGTTGACTACAAGAAGTGTCCAATGATTATCCTGAAGTATTTGTAAGAAAATGAAATCAGGGAGGGAGTCTATCAAACATATCCAAAGACGTTCTTTTTCTCCTAACTTCTTATCTTTTAATATGTCATCAATGAGCAAGAAGTAGGCCATGTGCACATGAGACATATCATCACCTAGCAGGGATTGGTATGCAGACATGACACTTATGGCTAGGTATCCTCCTATCTTTAGAGTATCATGGAGGTCGTCTTTAATCACACAAATTCCATCCCGTTTGAAATTGACTTCCCCCACAATATCATCCTTCCTCAGCATATCCATAAGCAACATCAGTGAATCCCAAAATATATCTTCACAGGCCCATCTTTCAAAGTCATGGAAAGTTGGTTCTATGGGCCAGGCTAGCCCATCTAGTTGGATTTTTGCAGATCATCTTCATTGATCTCTCCATCTTCTGGGTGATCGGTAGGTTCCTTTTCTTCTTTTTCTTCTGTGGGGGTGTCTTCTAGTTATTCAACAGCTTGAGGGTGTTGCTCCTTGTTCTACATGGCATTGTTTGGTTGATTGTTGGGAATCCAGCTTGCCTTCGAAGCAGAAGCTTGACCTAGCTCAGTAGGGTCAATCCAGAAAGTCCTCAACTACTCTTTTCATGGCTTTTTTTCTAGAAGAGGAACTTTTGTATATAATCAATGTGGCATAGCATCAGGAGGCATTGCGAGATCTTTGAATAAGCATCGATCGTATATGACCTCCATAGTGTAGGTTCCCTGCAAGCCATGCAAATCTTCAAGGAAAGTATCTTCCATAGGAATTCCCTTCTTTATTTCTTCCATCATTCTGAGCACGATGAAGGCACAATCCCCCGATCCTTGCTCCTCTTGAGGGACTTTAGTAGAAATAGAGAAATTCTTCCAATTAGGTTTTTGGCGATATCCTACCAATTGAATGGCTCGTTGGAGACAAAGGGGTACTTTTAGGATACTGTGTACATCTTTGTCCTTGAAGATCAGTAGACTTCTAGGTAGCTTGATAGCACAACATTTGTAGACAATCTTATGTCTATCATATAGGTTTATGATAATCAACACCTAGTGCTCGACAGTCCTGATTGGCAAGGTGACAAAATGAGTTTCTACCCTATCCACATTGCTTTGGATCTCCTTCACAGATTCTGAACTGAACTTGTCTTTGTAAACATCTGTGCTAGGTGTGAATGTCGATTGTAATTTGTTAGGGTGGAGAAATTCTTCTAGCAAAGTTGCACAAAGTACTTTGAGAAAACTATTGTGTACTTGTTCCTTCTTTGAGAAAATATTGCTAATTTGGTCTCTCATCAGCTTCCTTCCTTTTTTGTCATATAGAATATTGGCCCCTGGTAGATTACCATCTAGCACGTTTGTGAATGCATGGATGTATTGATAGGTGATGCGTGATACTAATTTTATGTCCATCCCTGCTAGTTTGCATTAAAGTAGAGGTGTTACAACCACTTTGGTTTCCTCTATAGGTGGACTATGCTCCCTTTCAGGTGCACTAGCAAAGAAGGAGGCTAGGCAACCTTCGTTATGATATAATGTCCCTTTACCAGCCTGATGTGCATTTAAGTATGGTATAACAGTAGTGGGCCTAGAGGTAGGAGCATGATCTTCATTAATCTTCTTTAGTTAACCCTTGACTTTGGCTTCTTTGGTGTCTATGCTGGTAGCCTCTTCTTCATGGTTGTTTGCGGTATACGGTGTCTCGAGTATATCTTCATTGAGTGTTGCTAGCATGGAAACCATCTTACCGTCATACACAACATCATTGTATTAGTTGTGGACATGCTCCTGGAGGTAAATGTCTACAATGTCCATGTTGATGTTCATTTCATCTTGGAATTTGTTGATTGTTACTCTATAATAGGATGATGATATTTTAGCACTTGCTTCCTCCTTGCCAATTGCATCTCATGTAGGTTGCTCTATCAAATTCTCCTCATTCTCCGTGGGTTGGGAATTTAAGTCAAACTCTTGTATGATGTTGTTTGTTCCCTTGGTAACATATGGCTCTACAAGACATGGTTGCCCTTTTGCTTGGCAACATCTTCTGAATGATCTTTATGTACATTCACTCTTTCTTCTTTGTGTGATGTTGATGCACTCGTTGCTTCATCACCTTTTTGTTCATCATCATTTGAGGGGCTAGAGGATGCTCGAGATGGTGAAGGGATGGCTTTGCGTCTAGACGCTTGCTTGGCATGCCATTCCTCCATTTGTTTGTGCTGCTCTTATAGATCTTGCATTGCTTCTTTGTATCCCTTACACATCATCTCTTTCTCAGCATGTATGATGTCACTTTCTTTCTGAAGATCTTCTGTCTCTTCTAACATGGTCTTGATGGGTTCCATCATCTTTTCCTGGTTATTGATAACTTCTTGCATAAATTGTGGGAGCGACGTAGTGCTTGCATTCAAGCCCAATACCTGCGTCGTTAGTACGTATAGGCTAGAAGTGATATGAATGTTTACTCTAGAATAATATAGCATTTGTGCCCAAATGGCATCAAACTAATGCCCTAATATGTCATCAAAGGTCAGTGGGAGTTGTTGTTTCTTGGTTGTAGATGTTGTTGGTGCTACTTTAGGGGTTTGTGGTACTGGTTGAGTGCTTGTTGCAGTGCTTTTGTGGGTGTTGTACTGTTCTTTTTCTTGCAGTTGATATGCATGTTCTTCTTGTGTGCATTCTGGAGTTGTGCCTGCTTCTTGCTCAACATTTGTCGCTCGTTTAGCACTTGACGCTTCAGGCTGCCCTAGTATCACATGCATTGTATTGGCTATTGGAGGGGTTGGTGATGACTGTTTGGATGCCTTAGGACCATGGATTGGTCACTCTAACTTCATGAGTGTGTTCTTTTTGGGTTTTAGGGGAGGCAGAGAAGGCAGTGGAAAAAAAAATTTCTCCCCCAAACCCAGCACGAGGAAACGCGTCAACGTCTATATAATAGGAAAGGATGGTTTGTGGAATCATAGCTTGTCCCAAGGCTTGCTTGGTGACAATACCTCGCGCCTTGCACGGTCTTCAACTCCGGTCTTGGACGGTGTCTGTGCAGCTCCTGGTCGCACCGAGACTCATAACTCCTCCTCTCACCGGGACTGTCGGGATTGATAGTTGTCCTCCTGAGCGGTAGAAACATCCCACCTCTGAAGTAGTCCACACGGACCACCTGGAACTCCACACTCCTTATCCTACAAGGAAGTGTAAGGATTCACACCCTCCTGTTGACATACTAGTCGCCAACACACTCTCCTGCCTCCAGTTGCAACTGCAGTTGTCCTTCCCTTGCTGCACCTCCCTTTGCGGGAAGCACTTGCTCAGGCTCTCTCTCGGTTACCAAAACCAGAGAGAACGACAACTTTGCAGAGCAACTGGTTGCACTGAGTTGTACTTTGAGAAGCCCCCAATACCCCTATATATAGGAGGGTCATGGGACAGGGTTGTCCATCTCGGGCAATGTGGGACTGAAAGCAGGAGTAGAAGGGTTCGAGATTTTCCACAAAAGCAATCAACTCGCAACCTGAACCGATCGGATGATACCTCAACCGATCATTTGGGACACCTCAACCGGTCGGTTCACAAGTGAATCGATCAGTTGGTGGTCCTGGTCGGTTCCCGGTTGACTTTCCTTCTTTTGTTTCTAATTGGTATCGAATACCAATCCTATTCCCAATCAAATTGGGCAATTGAAATGAAAGGAAAATTCTCACCATCCTGACTTTCCCAACTTGCTCGGTTGCACCAGTTGAACTGATCGTTTCAACACTTGAACCGATCATTTCACTCTGACCATGAGCCGATCGACTCAACACTTGAGCTGACCGGTTCAGCAACCTCAGCCGACCGGTTCAACACTTGAACTGATCGGTTGGGAGTACAGGTTGTGCAGAATCAGTCAAATGTGATTTCAATCAATCTGATACTCCAATCAATATGTCCAACACCTTGAACAATATGATATTGAGCTATCAATTGATTGAGTGTTTAATTGAACTACTAAACTCCTTTGGTAATCAATCTAAACATAGTTTGTGGACAAAACTCCTCTTCCAGGTTAAATCCTATGTGTGTGACCCTGCAGGTCCTTTTCACATTGGCAGTGAAAGTCCATAACACTTATGACTTCACAAGCAAAGAGCGGTGCCTAGTCACACATCAGTGCTACCCAAGTGAAAGTAGAAAGTTGGAGAACAACTTTCAATCCTACAATCCGTGAATGGTGTTACAACAAGTGTATAATTCCTTTATCACTGATATCCCGAATGAACTCGAGGCATGGAACAGTCATCCTGTCAACGTTCATTCACTTTCTTGATCTCAGAGTAGATTTAATGAGATATGTATGACATCAATATCACATACTGATTCACACATGCGTGTGCATGCCTATCTCAATCCTACTCATCAAGTGGCCATGGATATCAAACTCCCTCAAGAGGGACAAATCCCATATCTATCACTCACCCCTCAAAACCCCCATGTGTCAAAGCCACCCAATCATCACCTTTATAACAACCCATGTTTCAGGACTGCGTTTGATGATGTCAAAGTGTGCCAACCGACATGTGTTGAGTGCAGTGATTTCAGGTCTAAGAATCACACTCACCACCATCACTGTGAGTACTGACTGTGACTACCATGTCATGGTTCCATGTGTCAAACTCACGGTGGGTCTGTCCGGTACCTTGTTCTCTAAAAAGTACCTATGTGTTTGGTTTGATATCTCTATATCATGACTAATGAGATTCTGTCATCAATCAACACCACAATCTAGTCTTGTGTGTCATTGTTGTCTATCTACCTTCTAGAATGGCATCCGACTAGGGACATAACAAGAATGTACAAACTCTTAGCATCCGTATGATCTCATCGTTCAGGTCATGAACTTGAAGGCATACGTCATTGAGTACTGTCATTTTCTAGACATTCAATCTGTTCTATCACTATCTCATATGACTGAACCAGAAAGAATTGGAAGCTTTCCTTTGATGGTTTATCAAATCAATCTTAATATATCCCACCAATCATCCCATGATTGGCTCTCAGGGCATACATACCAACAGGCTCCCACTTGCACTGCGAGCCAATCACCATTGAATCATATTCATAGTGATCTTCAAACATGTCACACATGTTACTGTGCTCTAGTGCTAACATAGTGAGTAATGGCAACACCTTGCCAAAGTCAGTATAATATTACATGTCTCACATCTCTTCGCTGTACGTCACACGTATGAGATGGAGTTGCCGTAATATGCGATCTTATATTCCTATGCTAACTTTTAGCCACATTGCATGATCAATGATTCCGTATTTGTCATCAATGAGCGGAATATCTATAAGTTCACCTCATGAAATTCCATATCCATATAGTATCTACTGCTGTTCTCTAACGTATAGATACTCATCATTTCCTTTCAAATGGTTTTATTGGAACACTTCCAATTATTATCAAACTTTCACTTTTATACATCCTATGTATATTTTGCGATTAATTTTCGGTCCTTTCAGAAGTTCGCATCAATGTAACTCTTTACATCGAACTCTTCCTTATCTCCATAGAACTAGTACTTCACAAGTACTTATCAAGTTCTCATGGTATTCCAGTAACTCTTACTGGAAGTAGACAGACATCCACTCATCATGTCCCACATACGAGTTATCAGGATGAGCACATCATATTGCCATGTCCTACATATAAGATGATGTGTGCATTTTTGTTCTTACCATGCAAGATTATGGGATGATTACATACATGATAGATCCATATCTATTCTCCGTGTTCCCATTCTTCATAAGAATTGGACACTTGGCCTTGGGATACTAACTCCATGTAACATGGACAAGTTTTCTCCCACTAAATCTGTGCATACTAAACCCTTCAGTACAGATTGCCAATGTATGCTTTCTCTTTTCAGGTCAAGAGGTTTTCGAGAACTATCTCTATAGATCTCTATTCCTATCACATAGGAAACATCTCTATCTTCCTTAAAGATAATTTCCACTTTTGGATTTCCATTATAGAACATTTCCATTTCACATCAACATGTGGAATGTGAACACGCTCCCACTAAATCACAGATCCCTTATTTATCTTTGACATATCAGTCAAACCCTTTGACTATATTATCAAAGTAAAGATCCAATTCTGAGTTGCTTGTACTCAATCAATCACATTGATTAGTCCATTGTAACTTATAGACTTCATTTTGCATTAATGGATTCATAAACCTTATAGGTTGTGTCACATACACATCCTTGTTTTATTCCTCATACGAATGCGGTTTTAGTATCCATATACCAAATGTCTCAGTCATTAAGTTGTAATCAACAAGCATCATCCTTCTCAAAATGTTATCCATGTGTCTTAACACTTAAGATTCATTTGCACTTATGGATTTCATCCAATGAGTGCTACCATCAAGGTCATACCTTATGGTTCACATGGATGTCATTTAGGATGTAATGGTCATAAACCATAACTCAAAATTCGGTTCCTCATATTCATCTAGATATTTGACTCATCACATGAACAACTTATCACATAGATAATTGAGGTGTATCTGTTAAGGATATAAGAACTCACAACCCTTGTGATTCTTAATTTCTTTTATTAGTGTGGGGTACTCTTTTAATAAGAAGAATTCAATTATTTGATAATCATTATCTAACTCCTTAGAATATGATTCCTTCTTGATTTAGACATCACCATGCCTTAATCATGAGTTCACTATGATACACTATCATAATCACTCATAAGGATCTCAAACATTTGGTCCAAGTATTTCATTCATTGATCTCCTCAAGAATTAATACTTTACCAAATTTGCACTTCATCTATGATAATCTTGAACACTTCAAGATATTCATATTGGTATTTCTCTAAACACCATTTGAAGTATTAACATTTGTCCTAATAGGTATGTAAATACATCACATGTATTATACCTAATAGGATAATCATTCTCCCACTACCATTAGTGAAGATTGATTAATCATGTCCAAGATATTCATGTCTCTTACTGGTTCTCTAACCAAAAGAGTCTAGATTTATCCATCATATGGAAACTAGAAATGAATTTCTTATGATTTATGCTAATTTAATTGTTTGAGTTATCAATAACTTTAGGTATCATTTTATTTATGCATATCAAATGCCACAAGATAAACAAGGAATTTCCACAAAGATCATATCTTTAAGATTGAAACATCAACTTTATTAATTGCCATCATTGTCATACAATATGCAAAAATAAAGTGTTTCTATCTATTGGCAATATATGAAATAGCAGTTCTCAACTCTATTTCGTGCCCTTTAGGCTGAAATAAACTGAAAGATACTCCTATCTATGGCAGCAACACTTGCTCCAATGATGGGTACTTCTTTCTTGGTCCTTTCACAATAGCCATCACTTCTTTGCGGATCTTGCATATCATATATGATAGATCCATATCTTGGTATCATATACCTTAGATAAAGAAGCGGTTCATTTCATCATACCTTAGGTGGAGATCTCCATCCCCTCCTTCATCTTCTTTTGTTCTTCCAAATATAGGGGTCAATCCCTCATACACCTTTTCCCCATGTGCCTTGAGGCTGAAGACGGCTTGGATTGCTGGCTAGCATCAGAACACTTCTTTGCTTTGCCCTTGTCCTTGCCCTTAAGAATTACCTTTTCTTTGATCACATCAAAGATTATGGTTTGTCTTTCTTCATCTTTGCCTCTACTATCCTCAACATATCCAACAACTCTGTCAACGCTTGTCAAAGCTGTTCATGTTGTAGCTTATCATGAATTGTATGATCATCACAACATTTGTAGTATCATACCAATAGCCAACTCTTGGCTCAGAGGGAATCCTTCTTAGTCAGGTTTTCCACATACCCAATCATATTGAGTGTGTGAATACCTCACTGGATCTCCTTCTGTCATGACATACTAGGACAATGTCCTTGAGACATCATATGTCTCATGTTGTCTCTGCAGCTCATAGTTCAGAGAATACAACATCAAGCACTCCTCATCAATGTCTTCCTCGGTATGCTTCCATAAGCATACTTTCATCCATTGATGTGGTGGGATCGAGTTCATCTGGTTCTGGTATAATTAGGACTTAGAGCTTTCGCTCTTTGAGAACACTTCTCATCATCCTAACTAGTCGTGGAATTATTCCCATTTAATTTGTTGGTCTCAAAGACCGATCGCAAATAAAGTGATTATTGTTGATTAACCATTTATTTTAACAAAAGGAAATATATGCAATTTTAGTCCAAAACTCTTTTGACTTGTTTGATTGATATGAAAAGTTGACGATAAAATTAGGCCTTTAATTAATTATCGCTCCCACTATTTTAGTTCAAATTGACAGCCCTCACCATCAATTCGGAAGATTGCAGCGTACAACCTTCTAGTGGGCAAGATCTTGAAATCCTCTAAGTCATGAGTCAGCTTTGGCTGATCGCCCACAACTTAGATCTCTCAGGTAGGCAACTTTTGCCAATTGCATCATATGCAACTCTTGATAAGATGTCATATGCAACTCCTTGCCATGAACATCTCCATGCCTCAAGGTGCTAGATCCTATCTAGGTCACCTTGTTAAGTCCGACCCAAAGCAAACACGATGAATATGCACCCTACTAGGGTAGACCTACACATTCATCCTTCACGCTTCCACGAGATAGACGGTGCACCACACTAGGGCGTGCCCACACTTGGTCGATCAAGCTTTTCACGTGTGTCGCATTTAGAAGGCATCTAAAACTTAATATTTTAATGAGGGATTTGGTTTTTATATACATATACATAGCCAATCACCACAATATATAGTACGTATCATATACATGCTATATCCCACAGAAAACATGCACAAATGATAAAAAGCAATGATTATGGCCAACCTAATGTGATTCCTCGAGCCAAGAGGAATCACGGTCATCTAGGTCTACATCACATGCAACTTGTACAAGATGAATTCCGTGCTTTGCCATCTGAGTTGATCAACTCATCATATGAATGATCTGCTCTCTCTGGCCGGTCGTCTGGTGCCACCAGCCGATCGGTTGGCTCCTCCAACCGATCGATTCGCCTAGACATCGTGCATCTCGTCATGTCCGCCACCCAGTCGTCTCACTCCTCGATCGGTCATCAACTGATCGGTTCACACCTTGAACCGATTGTATGGAATGTCAACTGATCGGTTCACCCCTTGAACCGATCGTTTCAGCTGTTGTCTTGATGTCCGCCGGTCTTGGACATAACATGAAATAAAATCTATCCTATTATTACATTGCTTTAAAAGGGAAACCCCAAGTTACATTCGGGGGGAGCAAAGGTAGGAAAGAATCTCAAATTATTTCGAGTTACATCAGGAATAGGAGAAGGGGAAGATCGGTGCGCAAACCGAGATGCAAGCAACCACACACAACCAATCACAGATAGGGTTTATTGGCCATAACCACGCTATACATTCACCACAAAACTCGTTTAAGGGTGACGCGTATCGAGTGCATTAATAATACATATCATATATGTAAATTGGGATTTGTGGATTTATGATTGGACATGCATAAAGCCAATATTATTCACATCATATGAAATAAATAAAGGCGACAAACCAAAATCAATCATATCGATATTCCTAAAATATAGAGCAGTTGACGTGGCTCTGATACCACTGTTGGGTTTTAGGGGAGGCAGAGAAGGCAGCGGAAACAAAACTTTTCTCCCCCAAACCTAGCACGAGGAAACGCGTCAACGTCTATATAATAGGAAAGGATGGTTTGTGGAATCATACCTTGTCCCAAGGCTTGCTTGGCGACAATACCTCACGCCTTGCACGGTCTTCAACTCCGGTCTTGGACGGTGTCTGTGCAGCTCCTGGTCGCACCGAGACTCACGACTCCTCCTCTCACTGGGACTGTCGGGATTGACAGTTGTCCTTCTGAGCGGCAGAAACCTCTTGCCTCTGAAGTAGTCCACACAGACCACCTGGAACTCCACACTCCTTGTCCTACAAGGAAGTGGAAGGAGTCGCACCCTCCTGTTGACTTACTAGTCGCCAACACGCTCTCCTGCCTCCAGTTGCAACTGCAGTTGTCCTTCCCTTGCTGCACCTCCCTTTGCAGGTAGCACTTACTCGGGCTCTCTCTCAGTTACCAAAACCAGAGAGAACGACAACTTTGCAGAGCAACTGGTTGCACTAAGTTGTACTTTGAGAAGCCCCCAATACCCCTATATATATTGGAGGGTCATGGGACAGGGTTCTCCATCCCGGGCAATGCGGGACTAAAAGCAGGAGTAGAAGGGTTCGAGATTTTCCACAAAAGAAATCAACTCGCAACCTGAACCGATCGGTTCACAAGTGAACCGGTTGGTTGGGGACCTGAACCGATCGGTTGATACCTCAACTGATCGTTTGGGACACCTCAACCGGTCGGTTCACAAGTGAACCGGTCAGTTGGTGGTCCTGGTTGGTTCCCGATTGACTTTCCTTCTTTTGTTTCTAATTGGTATCGAATACCAATCCTATTCCTAATCAAATTGGGCAATTGAAACGAAAGGAAAATTCTCACCGTCCTGACTTTCCCAACTTGCTCGGTTGCACCAGTTGAACCGATCGTTTCAACACTTGAACCGATCATTTCACTCTGACCATGAGCCGATCGACTCAACACTTGAGCCGACCGGTTCAGCAACCTCAGCCGACCGGTTCAACACTTGAACCGATCGGTTAGGAGTACAGGTTGTGCAAAATCAGTCAAATGCGATTTCAATCAATCCGATACTCCAATCAATATGTCCAACACCTTGAACAATATGATATTGAGCTATCAATTGATTGAGTGTTTAATTGAACTACTAAACTCCTTTAGTAATCAATCTAAACATTGTTTGTGGACAAAACTCCTCTTCCAGGTTAAATCCTATGTGTGTGACCCTGTAGGTCCATTTCACGTTGGCAGTGAAACTCCATAACACTTATGACTTCACAAGCAAAGAGCGGTTCCTAGTCACACATCAGTGCTACCCAAGTGAAAGTAGAAAGTTGGAGAACAACTTTCAATCCTACAATCTGTGAATGGTGTTACAGCGAGTGTATAATTCCTTTGTCACTGATATCCCGAATGAACTCGAGGCATGGAACAGTCATCCTGTCAACGTTCATTCACTTTCTTGATCTCAGAGTAGATTGAACGAGATATGTATGACATCAATATCACATACTGATTCACACATGCGTGCGCACGCCTATCTCAACCCTACTCATTAAGTGGCCATGGATATCAAACTCCCTCAGGAGGGACAAATCCCATATCTATCACTCACCCCTCAAAACCCCCATGTGTCAAAGCCACCCAATCATCACCTTTATAACAACCCATGTTTCAGGACTGCGTTTGATGATGTCAAAGTGTGCCCAACGACATGTTTTGAGTGCAGTGATTTCAGATCTAAGAATCACACTCACCACCATCACTGTGAGTACTGACTGTGACTACCATGTCATGGTTCCATGTGTCAAACTCACGGTGGGTCTGTCTGGTACCTTATTCTCTAACAAGTACCTATGTGTTTGGTTTGATATCTCTATATCATGACTAACGAGATTCTGTCATCAACCAACACCACAATGTAGTCTTGTGTGTCATTGCTGTCTATCTACCTTCCACAATGACATCCGACTAGGGACATAACAAGAATGTACAAACTCTTAGCATTCGTATTATCTCATCGTTCAGGTCATGAACCTGAAGGCATACGTCATTGAGTACTGTCATTCTCTAGACATTCAATATATTCTATCACTTTCTCATATGACTGAACCAGAAAGAATTGGAAGCTTGCCTTTGATGGTTTATCAAATCAATCTTAATGTATCCCACCAATCATCCCATGATTGGCTCTCAGGGCATACATACAAACAATTCTTGTGTGGAAGTAGGAGCACTCATCCTGTCGGCCATCTCAGAGTTTGGTGCTTCTGGTATTGTACTTGTGATAGGAGGGAGGGTGGAGTAGTATAGATTTCTTTATTTTCGTGTTGTGGTTATTGTACATCTTTTTCATAGTCCGATTGGAGTTGAGGATCTAGTTTTTTTGCCTGTGGCATGACTTTCCAGGACCTTATTGTCAGCTTCGTTCACTTCAGTGGACGTTCTTGCGTTGTTTCTAGAATTGTTTTGCTGCTTTGGCCAGATTTGGTAGGTGAGTCTGGGTCTGATTTTTGTTGGATGGCACTGGAGTGCATTTTATCAACTTCCTCCATGCTGGTGCGTAGCTTGATTGCGTCATAATAAGCCATTTTTGGAAGTGGGAGCAATAGTTTAGAATGAGTTTCCTTGTAGAATAATCTCTCCCCCTTCTATGCTAGAATGCATGTGTTTACCAAGGATTTGATATGAATCTTTGAATGTCCCTTAGTAGGCTTATATCTACGCAATTTCTCAATATCTAATAAGTGAGATGCATTCAGCGTAATTTGGCTTCCAATATAGAATTTTTTAGTCTTTTTTACTTCTAGTCCTACTGCAGCTGACAATATGTATATGTGTAGTCTTCCAATATTAAGTGGTCGTTTATTCAACATTGACCAGATAAGAAATAGATCACCCTTTGACACTCCCCCTTAATCATATCATGCAAAAATTTTGTTTGATGTAATTTTTGGATTACCCGGATGATACTTGAAGTGATAAGGGTTGCCTTGCACTTCCTTGAGTTGTATTTCGGTTCTCCTGTCAATTTATTCTACATCTTGTGGCTGCTATAGCCCACTATATCCTTTTCACTGGGTGTAGCTGAGCAAGCTTGAGCTTCTTTTTTGGTTTTAGTGGAAATTGTGTTGACAATGGCTTCAGTGACATAATGATCTTAACCCCTATCCTCAATTCCTGTTTGAACTCCCCTCTTGACTCCTTGTATTCGATATCTCCAACTAGGACTTTTTGAGCGATGACATGAAGTCAGCGGTGAGATCTGTTAGAGACGAGACTTCGGTTGTACATAAGGTTCACAAATTAGCTTTACCTATAAATTCCATCACTCTATCATAAATGCCCAATTTCTTAAAGTCTTGAATATCTATGTATCTTGTCAGTTTTAAGCTTTTGGTCTTCAAGATCATGTTTAAGCTTTATTGGTACACCCCGTCTCTTGGTACAAATGTTTTTGGTTTCCTTACAGGAGTCGATGTGTCGGAGTCTCATACTATATTTGCAATTGCCTATGCTTCTCATCTTGGACCCCTTGATCCAATCTTGGATACCATTACAATAACCTTCCGTTTCTTGGTTTTTGGTTCAACTGGCGCAACTGCCTTTCTCTTCCCCTTTAGGTTCCTCCTCGTCTGACACATATTCAAAAGTCTCTATGTCTACTGTCCCTTGGGACTCCTCGGTCTCCTCTGATGTCTGGTGGTTAAGTATGATTTCATACTTTTCCTTGACTAGCAACATCCACAACCTTTTCGTTCTGACATTTTAATGCCATCACTCAATATTTCTTTGTTGATTGCGTCGAGCACTAGTTATGCCTCTTTTAGAGAACTTGCTTGCCTGATCAGGGAATCAGAAGTGGAAGAAGACATTCTCCAATTTCAGTAGATGTTAGTTTATCAGTCATTATAGTAGTTACATTTCGTATGATAATAATGACCATTCAGATACAAAGTCAGTTACATTCATTGATCTTGTGGCGTATCGGTCAACATGGCATAATGTGTATAGGTAGAGACATACTTTAATTCACAATCAAAGTGTAGCGACCGCTACCGGTTTTGGATATTGTAGTCGGAACGAGACAGACGTACCGGCTGAGTTGAAAGATACTCGTATCGGTTCATTGTTCAAAGTGTATTGACCGATACCGGTTCCATTTGTGGAAGTCGAAACAAAAGTCAAACGTAGCAGTCAAAACCAATTTTGATAAGGTAGTGGTCGAGACGATGAATAAACAAAAAAGTCTAGACGTCACGTCTCGGTCATAATGTTCGTCGCAACCATCGGTCAAAATGAGTCAAAAATGTGATGAGGATCATGGGTTCGTAGTGACCGGAAGATAGTTGTCTAGACGATGAATAAGCCTAAAAGTCTAGACGTCACATCTTGGTTATAATGTTCATCGCAAGCATCGGTCAAAATGAGTCAAAAATGTGATGAGGATCATGGGTTCGTAGCGACCGGAACACGCGTAGCAGTTGAAACTTGCATAGCGATCACAACTCGCGTAATGACAGTGATGTCCCACAGAAATTGAACAAAGGTGGTAAACTCGGAAAATGTGTTTCTTGAGAAATCTCTCAGGCGACGTCATAGATTGGATGATAAGGAATTAGAGGATCATAGATAGGAAATATGAGGATGAATCAAGTCACGGGCGAGAAGACGAATAGGTGCGGTCCGCGTTGCAGTCAAGACGCTAGTCAAAGTGTAGAGACCGAAACACAAGGGCTCGAAGGTGCGATAGGTCGAGAAGTGCTAACGAGACAATCGATCCGTGAAGCAAGAGAGTCACAAATCGATTGTGGAAAAGAGAAAGGAAAAAGGGCGGCACAAAAGATAGAAGAAAAAGAAGAAAGAGAGTAGGTATCTTTCGTATTTCAAAGAGAGGGAGTAAAGGAAAGAGGTAAAAACAGTGATGCCAACGGTGGTGATCTTGGGTGCTTGTCATTGTGGCGAGTTGCCATTGTCGTCTTTTGACCTTCACTACTAAAAAAAGATGAATTGACTACATTTCTACTAATTACATATATTGTATGTATAGTTAAATGTCAATTTTATTTACATATAAAAATATTGTAGGCAAAAAATATGTAGTCAGTCCAATATTAACTAGTTAGCTACATCTTAACTACAAACACGGTATTTCTAATTTGAAAGAAAATTTCCCAACCGCGCAGACCTGGCTACCGCGCGCAGAAATCAACTTTCTATTCAAATCACCGTCCACCCCCAATTTTTCCGTCTCCCCTCACCCCACCTAATCTCAATCTCTCTCAAACCGCAATGCAGTTCAATTCTTCCCGATCACACACCACTCCTACTCACAAACACACTGCTCAGCTCCGCAAAAACGCTGCTCGTTCCTCCAAAGTCGTTCCTTCCGACGCCGTCAGGTGGGGGAGGATCTGTGAGAGGCATCGAGCATACTCCTGGGTGTTGCATCGTGATCTATCAGGGGTCTCTTGACCCCCGTCAACTCTAGATACAAGTCCTCTAGAGCATTATAGCCTCTCCGAAGAAGCCAAGGGAATGATCACAGCAGGATTTTTGTAGGGAGAACGGTGATAATTGTCACCTTGGGGTTGTAGGAGCGGTGATGACGAGGCTGGAGGCCTAGCCTAGCAGAGCGTGACAGAGGGGAAAAAGCCAAGGCTGGCGTGGTGCACATATTCCCAGGACTAGCTGGTAGTACTAAAATTAGCGTCTTTTACTATATTACTGAAGTTTGCATTTTGCATTTATTGATGACATGCTAAGATTGTAATGTTTTGAATTTGGTCTGCTAATGTGGTGGTTCATTACTAGTAAACCCGCTGGAATCATAAATATGCATCACTTGTATATCTTAGATCTGGTACTATTATAGGATATAAATATTAAATTGGTAAGTTAGTGATACTTTTGAGTTCGATCATTATCACGTTGCAAGTAATACAAATTAGCCTACTGGATTATGCATGCTTCAACCTCACTGATCCAAAATGCAATTTTACTAGGACTATGAATTTAATTACTAGATTTTGTGAAGTTCGGATCGTGCCATTTCCACATGGGTATAAGCATGCGTTTTCAGAATGAAGCAACCAGTAAAGTATATATAACGATAAATGCAGTTCAATTTTCTCTATAAACGGTAACATTTACACCTTCTTTTTGCCATTTACAGTAAGTAGGGTCTGTATATGGGTAAAAGCTTACGGATACGAGGTAAATAATTGACTTTCAAGACATTCTTGCTTAATGTTACCCATGTATCAATCTACTGTCCACCTGGAGACTATCTCCCAAAATAGAAATATAATCATCTATTTTAGGTTTTCCCCATGCTCTATCCCTATATTCTGTTGTTTCCATGTGTGTTTGCTTCCCTGGAAGAGGACCATGTCTTCAAGAAGACTAATAAAGTCCATTATACGGTCTGGAAAAGACATTAAGAAACCCATGGAAGGAGATCTGAGTTTCAATTATGCTCATTATGTATCTTTCTTTTTGTTATTTGCTTGAAGCCTCTAACCAAAGCACCATGTATTAGGTGGATTGATTTATATGCATGTGGTCAAATTTACTATTTCATCTTTTTGTAGGTGATAGTTCATCATTCCCAATGTAGTTCACACTGACTCCACGAGATCTGAACATGGAGGTATGTTTGATAATGAACATTTGGTTTAAAAATGGAATATTTTCAAGTTTGTTTTTATGTCACGGTTCTTAGTATTGTACGCCTATGTTTGGAAATAATGCCCATGCACAAGAACAAAAACTTGAATATATACTTGTAACCCTGCTCCATATTGTTCCATGTCCCTCTTTTGGGAGTGAATTATATACAAGAGACTTGAGTTTATAAACCATCTATGAAAACTCTCTCTGTGCTCAGAACAACACTTTCTATATTACAGTCTAAAAGTTGTCTGTGTGCATCCACTTTTTTTCTAATTGTTATGTGAAGTAACAATTTGGCGGTAATGATGACATATGATGTAAAAGTATTGCTTTGGGGCATGAACAACGTGGTTTAGACAGCCACTAGAGATATCACAAATGAGTCATGACAACATGCAATAGTTGTCTTTGTTAACTAAATCATATTGTAACAACTATTGAATCAACTCCCCAAAATAATCCAAATTTTTACAACTATAAATCTATTTTTAAACATATGTGAAGATTGATCTTTCAATGATTCTCCTACATTTGCCCCCACCCACCCAACAACCAGATCACCTCATTGTGGTACACTGAATCCTTCAAACACTATTCCCTTACAGCAGCTAGTCCGCTGTACATAATCATGTTGTTCTTGAGTTCCTCATTTGTCTCAGCACATTCCCTTTTAATTACTTCTAGATGCTCCATAACGTCCTTTCATTGCAACAACCTTGCCTTGGTGTGCACTTCTTTGAAATGTCTATAAACTTTTTTTAAGTCCATGCACTGTCTCTGGTAAATTTTTTATTTCATCAGCTGCTCTTTTTCTATGAGCTGCGAATTGCTTCCTTCTTAACTTTTTAGAGAAGATAACTTTTTAGAGAAGATATCAATGATTCGTTGACCAGGTGTTGCTAGTTCCTTCTACATTAGTCATTGTATGGGTTTTCTTGAGATCATTTGGTATTCTATCTGAAATACAAATGTGTGCAAAATTTAAAAGCATGGAGGTCTTATTGAGAGTTTTCTCCCCCCATTTATAATGTTCAACTTTCCATGAAGTCATATTGAGGTATTGTATGACCCTTTTTTAAAGGGTTCCATTGGAAGTCCTTTGTTATTGTTAGGAAGTTCATAGTCTAAAACACTGTGATTCATGCTGAAGTTAATTGGTGTACGTGGGTGTTAAGGTAGTAAGTAATTGCTTACTAGTGGCTGATTAGGCCAAATTTCAGAATTTAGTCATAGACATCCTGAAGTCGTGATGTCTTTCTCGGTGGGCATTTTACTAGATACATAAAAAGACAAATATACTTGCTTGATCTAGTAATATTGTAGATTTTTCACCTATATCTTGTACTAGTTGTGACCTCACATAGGCTCCAAAACTCCATATCTAGAACATACATATATAAAACTCCAGAAACATAACCTTCATACAGGCTCCAAAACTCCATATCTAGAACAAACATGTATCAAACTCCAGAACATACTTCATAGATAGAGAAAGAACAGAAACACGTACAGGTAGTTCATTAAGAAGCAAGACTAATGTTGTTTATCAATAGTGAACAAAACTATAATGAAAATTGCGTAGGAATTCCTCTTCAGTCAATCTATTATATAAAGAACTTTCAAACACTGAAAGGTACCACTGGCATAAGCAATTTCCAGAAAAATGTGATCAAACTAGTTATACTAAGCGTACTGTCCAACACACCAAACGAGAATAAGACAAAATATGTGCAATAAAAAGTAATGTATGCAAATACTCGACATTAATTAAAGAATAACAAAAAAAAATAGAGCCTTTGTTAAATCTCCAACATCTACAAACAAAAATACTCATGTTACCATAGCAGCTGAAACAAAACCGTCATCCAGAAAGTACAAACTTGTGAATTCTAGAGAATCTAGCTAGTCATAACTATGATATCTAGATGTTGATTACCTAAGACAAAACTCAGCATATAATAGAAAATTCACATGAAAGGATAATTTAAATAAACGATTCAACTACTATCTAATTCGTAGCCACCCCATTTGGCATGCCTCTTTGTTGGGTAGTAGTTAGGCAATGGCGTCACCTAGCTACACAAATGACAATGTATTAAATGCTTATAAGCATTTCGCTAACATGAATCATGAGTAGGCAGTAGTCGAGCACAAGATACATGCATGGTGATGTAAGAATGCAACAAAACCCACTACTTTGTACACCACCCAGCAATGTAAGAATACAACAAAACCCACTACTAAAATTTCTGATAAAACTTCAAGGTGGTAATATTTATTTCACGAAGTATCATTGATCCTTACTTTTTTCACCTTGGGCATTATTGTCCATTAAATGTAGAGGAATCATACAAGAGCATCACAATTTGTTATATAGTGGAGGGGAAGCATAATCGTTCCAACCAATGTAACTAGTATTATGCACAACATTTTTATCAAGAAAGGAGAAACAATTCGTTCATATCACTGATCTATTCATTTAAGAATGTTTGTCATAATGCACCTGCTTCCCCTCTACGAATTGATCCACTGAGTGAACAAGTTTGATGCGCACTAACTACTGTTCTACTTTGCAACTAGGCATACACATTTCAAGCCTCACATATGGCTATGTTCCAACTATATGATGTGCACCTTCTAAGTCATCACTGCTTGGGGCTACTGTGTAATCATAATTTATTTGTGGTTATGCAAATACAGAAAGAAATATGGAACTAGATGAAGCAAGTAGGCTCTTTCTAGTCTCTGTTGTAATATATATTATTACTATAGCATCTAAATTTTTGTAGTATCCTTCAATCATATAAAATCACAAGTCCCTACACTCATAGTAAGTATATGTAAGGAATGTTTTCTTGAATACAATTTTTGGTAAATTAATTATAATTAATCACCAACTCCAAATCTCCTGAGAAAGAAATTGAATATATGTGTCCTGACTACTCACCAACTGTGAATTTCCTAAAAGAGAAGTTTAATGTATGTGTCTTAGTTTCATTCTATGAAATCAATTTAGATGAATAACATTAAGGTATTCCTGTTGATTTCCACAATTCCATGTATACATCTTTGTGTTATATATGTACGATGTTGCTATGTTTTGTATAATGTTAGTACACACCTTTCTCACATTTTCATTAACTATGGTTTTCTGAATGTAGTAGTTGTTATTGCACAAATCTGTAGTTATACAATACTGGAATTACAGGTTGTTATTAGGATCAAATTTCTAATTTCTGTTTCTATCGTTAAGTGATTGTTGGACAAGAGGTAAAAGAAGAACTATGTACCAATATACAGCAAAAAAAAATTACAATCATGTAAAAAATCGTATCTTCATGCTTAGAACATAAATATTCAACAATTTTCTTCTTGAGCATTTCCAGATTCATTTGTCATCAGCTGTGAGCTTTTTTAATAGTTGTACCATTCTCGGTTCGAGGGAGGGGGCTTCCGCGGCCGGTGGGCGCCGCCCCTCTCCCCCAGGGCCACATATCCAGCTGGCGGTTTCACTGGATCTGCTGGGGCAGTCGTTTTCCCTCCCCCCTCCTCCTAGCCTCCCCTCTCAAGCGGCGTGTCAGGCTTTGGATCCTTGATCTAAGTTTCGTACGATGTCCAAGGGGGAAGAGTACCAGTTGCTGCTGCTCTGGTTTTGGCCAAAGCTTCTGGCATCCGACGAGGTGGGGTGGGCTGTCGGATCCTCCCCGTTTCAACGTTTCTAGCCCCTGATCCAGCTTTTCCTCCTCTGTTCTGTTTCTCTCCGGTTTCTTGTTGTGTCTAGATTAGGATTCAGGTTGTTTGTTCTACCTCCTGCGTCAGCTTTCCTGGCCTGGGTGCAAGCTCTTTTCCATCACTTGTTGGTTTGCTGGTTCAGGGGGACCTTCGGGGGGTCTTGGTTGGATGATGGAGGCCTTCCTATACGTGGTTTGTCCTTGTGACTACTTGAGCTTAGGTTTGAGTAGGGGAAAATGTGTAGTAGGCAGGTTGAGGTGGTGGTTTTCCTCCGAACAATCCACTCCTCCTTTTCTTATCATCTATCTTGTTCTGTCCTGGGTGTACAATAGTGTTTGGGTTTGTCTAGCTTCTGCACCTTGTGCCCGTGTTGCCTGTTATGTGTTTGTGTTTATACCTTTCTGGTGGTTTTGTCGTGTGTGCTGTGTTGTAGGTCTTGTCTCTCCTTTGTTTATGGTCGAAGCATATCTTAGTGTCTTCTTCGGGGTCAGTGACATGTTTATGCTAGGGTGTTGGTGGAAGGTTGATAGTGTTTATCAGTACCTACGCTCCGGTGCTCTTGGTCTTAGTAGTTGGGGTCTCGTCTATGCAAGTGCTACCCATGGTTGTGGAGTGATTCCGATTGAATGATGCTTTGTCCAGCGTGTTGGGGAGGAATCCAGGCAGAAGAGTCTTATTTTCATCCGATCAATCTTGCATTACGTCTTTGTACCCCTTGCTACTTTGTTATCGAGATCTCTTGGATCTCCAGTCTTTGTAGATGCTTATGGCTTTTCTTAATATAATGTCAATGCTTACTTAAAAAAAAACAGTTGGACAACTCATTCTGGTTTTTCAGTTAAAAGTTCTTTTATATAACACCTAACAAAGACATTGGAATTTGATCTTTGAGTCCCTAAGCTACATGTTTTAAAGGTTGATTCCCCTATACCCCTATTTCTTTGTCGTTGTCCGCATGGATCCTAGATGCTATCATACAACCAAATTCTTCTCCTACTGCTTCTAGCATCAAAGCTAGCATAGATATTCCAATAGATAGAGCTTGCTGCTTGGATGAGTATCTGTGGACCAGCAATTAACATTTATATGAAAGGCTTGTTTGATGAAGGGGAATAGATAAATGTCTAGCTTATGCATTAATATATGGTTTATATGGTTAGTAGCTGCTCGAGACGAACATACACATCAACATAGAGTCTGAGTCCCCATACAACAACCAAAGTGGGGTATCGATGTTGTTTGTATCTTGGATAGGTCGTTCTTTAATGGTGGTAGTCCAGTTCATATGAAATAGGTGCACTCTCATGTGGATGTTTTCAATAAAAGAAATATAAGTTAGGAGGTCTTGTATTCTTTATTACAAATCATCAACATCGCTAGTTTTCCTCATTCTAATGTGTTGGCTTGTTTGCAAGACACTACTTTTAGTGTCCATGTCAGAATTTAACTGTTGTTGAGATGTGGTTGCTTGCTAAGTAAGCTCATGTTAGCTAAGCCCCTTGGTATGCATGCACATTTTCTTGGTAGCCAATTGCACTCTATCCCATCAGCTGATGATTACTGTTTAATGTGTCTGTAATGTTGGTTTTATCTTATGTTTCAATAAAAAAAAGAACTAACCCAGTTTCCAAGCTATTAGTCATTAATAAATTTTGAAATAGATAGAAAGTAGAAAAAGCATGAGGATGATCAACAATAATAATAGATGATGGCATGATTTTCTGTTTCCACTGATGCCTTCCCTTCTTTTCAAAATTTCAGCTTGTTATATCTCATTTTTTGTAATTTTGAGAATATGAAGTATTTATGAAATGCTAGTATGATCTTCATGTCCAAATACTTGAGGAGAAGGAAAGTATTATACCTTTGTGACTCTCACCAAAAACATTGCTTAGATCCTAAAGAGTTCACTCTGTTTGCAAAAGCCTGTGATTTGTTGAAGTTTCTTTTCTGTCTTTTCATCTGAAATTCTGGTTGTACCATTAGTATATATGTCTAGGTGCCTCATTTAGCGAATTGTGTAGATTGATAGGACACGAAGTCCTTCATTGCATGCCCATTACCCTTCAGACAGAAGTACATATAATCATCATAATTTGTTGCAGCTTTATGGATTTTCTTGATATAAGGGTTATTCTCCTCGAAACCACAGAGGAGTGAAAACCCAACCCATAACAACCTTTCTAAATCCAAAAAGTCATTCACAACCAATTTTAAATCCTATCATGAGGGATATTATGTTTATTAATCTACTAAGATATCCCATTCCCCTTTTACTATCAACATCAGTAACCACACCGTCTCCATCACCACCCCTTGTCAGCCATAAAAGCAGAAGAACATAATGACAATAGAAGTAACATATGTGAGTGCATTTGAGGGAACATGAAAGATTTCCACTCTTAATGCATCTAGGACATACTTTCTCAATAGGTATGAATTATCTTTGTTCTGTATGATGGGGTGTTTGAATTTTATCTACACAAACTATGAATGCTTTTGCAGTAGTTAGGCTTTGAGACTAAAATTCCTAACTGAAGCACCTTGCATGGTCTCATAGCTAGGGCACCTTCAAGTTGGATTCAAATATGATAATGAATATTGCCCTTGAAGCGGCAAAGAGTCTAGAATATCTTCATGAACATGTTGTCCCACCTATCATACACTGGGACCTCAAGAGTAGCATTGTTCAGTTGGGCAACAACCTTCATGCCAAAGTCTTTGATTTTGGTTTAGCGAAGCTTGGTTCTGATCAAATAGGAGTCTATTCTTCAAGAGTTTTAGAAACCCAAGGATATGTTTCTCCTGAATAAATCTTCACTTGTTATGCATTTTTTTTCCTAATAACCTTTTTGATTCCCTTTTTTAGTAATCTGCTTGCAATTTTAAGTGATGTCAATATGGAAATACATGCATTACCATATAGAAAACCAATGCATAATTTTGTGTTGCAGATATACCTGGATAAGACATTTAACAACCAAGTCAAACGTTTACACTTATGATGTAGTGCTTTTGGAGCTACTTACTGGAAGAGTTCAAGTTGATATGAATAGACCTATTGGAAAATGTGTCCTTGTATCATGGGCAGGTACAAATGACAATAAATAGTATATTGGTCTATGGTTGTAATGCAAATTGGATGAATGGAAATGAATCGTATAACCATCATCTAGTAGAAGAAAATTGCCAAAGTAAGCCACATGCTACCCATAAACATGGTCAACAAACATGGTGAGTAGGCTGAACATTTCCAATAATCCCAGCATGAGCACACATATAGAAATCCAATTGTTTTGGTGGTAGATGTTGCGACCAATAATAGGGAGCACTTATCAGGGAATCCCTACTGAAAGAACTTGGTGTGATGGTTCTTTTGAGCAACAATCAACGTAAGCTTGTGAGACTAGTTGGCATCGAGATGCTTGCAAGCCTAAATAATATATTTTTCTACTTAACATGCATTCTTGCTATTATAGATTCAGAAAACTATGACACCCCACGTCTATTACAATAGGAACATGCTCTTAGGAAATAAATCAATCCCAGTCAACTTCTGTCTTGATCATGCACACACACACACACGCACGCACGCACAAAATAAATAAAAAACCCATCAGAAACACACTTTTCCAACACACAAACACAATTACTGAACATATGCCAACCTCTTGTGCTTCAGTTCTTTCCAGGTGTACCATAAGATTGGAGCCTACAGACTTTTCCATGTCTACTTAGCCGTCCATGACTCTTTGCTTTTGTGACCAAGAGCTTTTGCCAAAATTCTTTGCAGCCCTAGGATGCTGTTATTGAAAATGACCTCCAAAATTCCACAAGCCCACATAAAGTGACCAATTTATCTTGAATGTGCAATAGAGGGCACAAAATTCCACTGTCGGGTAGACATAGTTGATCAGGTATATATATCATGAGGACCTTTATCAAAGAGCTGTCCATTGTTAGGCTTTCTGCACAGTTCTATATATCTCCAATCTCAACATCACCACTTTTTTGGGTCTATTTTTTTCTTTCATTTTCTTCAGTATTCTTCAATAGCTTTAGTTTACCTTGCTAGTTTTCCCCAGGGGACTAAAATGTATTATTTGGTATAAAAAACTAAGTAGGTGGTTTGATTGCATTAAAATGACTGTATGCTTATCAATAATTGTGGCTTACATCTGGGAAGGATGACCTCACATCCTTTAAAGTTCCAACCGACATGCTCACAAATACACGTAGAAAATGAAATGATGGGCTTAATATTGTAGATTGACCAGTTTGTTTTGATTTTTGAATTATACAAAGGCCTAAAGTGAAGCCTTCAACTATTCCACTAACTTGGGTAGAAATTTGAATCGTTACATGTTAGAATTCTCAATTATGATGAAAGATAGCATGGAAAATGGATAAAAGACGGATTGCATGTAGGTATTACCAGTATTGTTTCCCTTTTTGAAATACTAACATATGTGGATACATATGTTATGCCTGGAAAACCACTTATTACAGTGGACTCTTAAATGTATCTAATATATTACATTAGAGTAGCGTATGGATATAATGATGGCAATGGATAGGGTGCTATCCATCTATGATGTGCTCACCGATTTTCATGTGGGGGTAGTTAGTGCATGCAGCCTTTGCTGCGTTTTTTGCAAACGTTTTGTTGCTAGCCATCCTTTCCTGATATTGATGGAACTGCTGGTATTCCACCATCGGATTAACTTTGTGGTCTTGCTTGTGTAACAAAAAAAAATACTGAATGTACATAGCAAATATGACGCAACAGTCTTGCAGTTTATGCAACAGGATATGGAACCCGTGGTTTGGCACTCTGCCCATGGGTTAAATAAAATACCCGATCCACCAATCGACCACAGTGCAGGATATCCATACTAAATGTTTCCTGTTGTGATTGAATCGGTTAGGATGCAAATGGTTCTTTTTTGACATTTACATGGCTATATATATGCATATGTATAAGCTACTTTCTTTTGCACATTAATATATCTATAAGCCTTGGTTGACTTGTTTATGAATTATGAGCTTCCTGATTTTGCAAATTTGGAAGTAGAGGATCATTTGCCCATTTACAAGATGTTTTGCTTCACGAGGGGGACCACATCTAGTAGCTTCTATTGGGTCGAGCGACCCATATGCTACAAAGAAAGCATATTTGGTTGTATCCATAAATAATGGTAGATTGGATGTGATGATGTATTAATGAAATTGACAATAGCATTTATAGAATTTAGTGAATGCAAAATTGCAAATAAAGCGAATGTATCTAATGCTTAGTTTGAAATGGACAATAAGGAGTTAATGTTTCAAATAAAGTGGAACTAGTGGTTTTTGGCGTATTCTATTGAAAGCACTATCTAAAATTACAATGGGACTATTTTTTTGGAATAAATACATTAAATTTCTTTAGACAAAGTTTACGTATAGTATTGTCTTGTATAAAAGAACGAGTCTGACAAAAAAAAAAGAACGAGTCTGACGTTTTTATGTACCCTACCTATAATGCACACAGAGAGAACGATAAGATATTTTCTTTAACCACTGAAACATTGTAATTATATTCGTATCCATTTTCATGACTTACAGTTCATAAGACCGGTATCCACATCTTTATTCTTTAGATGATAGATACATCTTATATGTAACAATTCCTCATGGATTTTGCATCCATTTGAACCCATGAATTACACTCATAGAGTATGGATAATAAATGGTTGGATACTTGATATGTTCTATATTCATTTGTATCCCTCGTGTAATATATGCCATCTGCAATCTATTTGATGCTTTATGTACAGAAGAGAACATTAGCATTGGGGTGGAATGTGGTGAGGTCATAGTGTTGTGTGGGTATTCTACAGGCTGTTGAAATCCCTTTTCCTTTGACTAAACCAACAATATGGTAAATTCCTGGTAATCTCTCTATCTAACAGGCTAATAGCAACACCTATATTCCTCTTCTTATATCTTCTTTGCTCTTTGTTTTATGTTTTTCTAGGTTATTTTCTTTTGAAGAATATCTTTTGAAGAGCAAATTAAAGATCTACTCAGAAAAAGATATCATAAAGAAGCAATATCTTTGGTCGAGGAATTGGAGGTCGAACAAGAGATGACAAAGGAGATGCTTTCCATTGTACATGCTCAAATTGGGTTCTTGCTATTATTTAACTTGCATTTCGAGGAGGCAGTCAATCATTTTTTGATGTCCGGATCCATGCAGCCATCTAAAATCTTTCCCTTTATAATGCAAGATCCAAATTGATGGTCTTCGTTGGTATGATGTTTCTGATTTCATTTGCTTGCTGTTTTGTTTGTCTATTTTTCTTTAATGGACACTGTCATTATGTTTTTGTAATTGCTTGAAGATACCAAGAAATCGATATTGGGGTTCGCATTCTCCTCCCAAACTACTCGAACAAGTTGTTGATGATGGGCTGAGGGCCATTCAGTGGGCCATGTCTTTGAAAAAGGCAGGTGTGGGTACTGCTGTTACTGAGGCTTTCCTTGCAAACCCACCTAGTAAAACTTCTCTGTTGGAGTCGGCCATTAGAAACATCATCAGGTTGCAATTCATGTTTGTCGAACATAATGTTGTCATCATTGGATTTGGTTACTTTCATTCATGACCACTTCCACTTCATTATATATGTAAGCTAATAAGTTATGTTTGGGCTACAGGTACTTGCTTGTATGCAGGGATACAGAGTTGAATTTGGAAGTCCGAGAGGGTGTTGATACTCTTCTTATGTACCTATATAAATCCCTAAATCTTATTGATGATATGGAGCTTCTAGCATCATCACCTAACAACTGCCTTATGGTATTTTTTTGTTGTTGCTAAAATCTACTTTAGTTTGTAGACTTGAGGATTGTTCTAAGTTAGTTAGTTAATTAAGCAATGCCTCAAGAACATGCACCATGCGTGTATTGGAATACAGCGGAACCCAGTGTTCCTATATATTGAAAGCTGAAAGCTATTCTAGGAGTCTGCTTGAAGGATGACCCTGCAAATTGCATGGGCGGTGTAGGAGGAGTTAGAAACTTTGTTAGACGAGTCTGGACACTTAAGGACGCTTGCTTTTCTGTATGCAAGTAAAGAGATGAATGCACAAACTCTTGCCATTTGGCGACTCTTGGCGAGAAACTACTCATCTGGATTTTGGAAAGACCCTACTATTCTGGTGGATCCTTTGAATGATTCTACCATTGTTTCTGGTGTGAAAACTACAACAATCGAAGCATCAAAACTTCTTGAGAAGTCATCTGACCAAGAACTGATCTTACAACATCTTGGATGGGTTCATACAAAGAAATAAACTGATAATATGCTTTCCATGACCCATACTTTACCTATGATACTCATGTTGCTTGTGGTTTTCTTACAGATCGCAGATGAAGACCAGGAAACTGCAGTTAGAATTTTAACATCTGAGAAAAGGGAGCACCAGTTATCACCAAGTAATTTCTTCACTTTAATATGATGAAACAATGCATCAATTTCTACTGGCATTTACATCAACATAGTCAGTTTTCTTACTTATGGTATTACCTAAATCATTATTCTTTGTTAATGAATGCATTACCTGTGTATTAAAATCTGATTGTTTCTGGGACAACTTCCTTAATTTATGATAGATATGTATAGTATTATATTTCATTTAAAATACATTGATCTTTGCTCTTCAAAGTTGTCAAAAAAGAATAATGGGCCAGATAGGAGTCTTTTTGGAGTGTGTGTGGTCTTTGTTTGAGAAACTTTTTGGTTTTTGTTTGAGAAGCTGCAAGCATGAAAACTTTATTTGATAACCTTGACTACTCAAGATTAAGCTCTGAAACTTTAGTTATGACTGAAGTTTTACGATCCCAGTGATACATTGACACAACCATTAAAAATTTCTATATTTCACTAAAATGTCCATCCAAAGTATGTGTAGTGAGATTAGAAAGAACAGCTGTCTCAGGACTGATCACACTACCACGAAAATTGTCTGTCATTCTCAAAAGTTCTGTCGAGCCATGCGATGGATCCGATTAGAACATCTTGATTTGTGATATCTTGCAACAATGAGGCAGATTCAATCTGTCGAATTCGATGATTGGGAAAACCTTTAAAAATATGTTTCTGTTGGGAAAAAGGTTAGTCTTTATATCCAAGATCACTTCTAACATCTTATGATTCATATAGACATTTTATCTGAACAATACCTAGTAATATTTCTGTAGCAGGAAAAAACTTACATGGACCATATTAAGAAATGAGACATCCAATACCGATATTGTTTTGAATGCGTGGAAATAGGTATTTCCCAACAGATCGACATAACTTCAAGCAGATGCAATTTTGCCCATTTTGATTCCAAAATGAACGATTTAGGACATGAAATTTGTTGAATTTACATAAAAGGTCAAGAAAAAGAAGCAAAAATAAGATATTAGTCCACATATCTCAACTGGGATGATTTGACTTCTTTGTTGTTGGGTTCATATGTCTCTATTTGCTCTATCACTAGTACAGAAATGGTCTGTAGCGTCGGTTTTTCAAAGCCTGCAACGTCACTTTTTAACCGACGCCTAGGTGGGCGTCCCTACAGAATTTGGTCTATAGCGTCAGATTATTTAACCAAATAAAACCGACCTTACAGAGTAAACACCGACGCAAGAGGTTGTAAAAATTCTGACCTAGGCGAGAAAAAAGGAGCCTGTAAGGTCAGTTATTTCATAAAAATCGACCCTGTAAACGTTCTCGATCGAGAAAATTGTCGACCGAGAACGTTTACATGGTCAGTTTTTATGAAATAACCGACCCTAAAGATTGAATACCATTTCAGTGGTAACTCTCGGTCGAGAAAATTGTCGACCGAAAACTCTCTATAAGGTCGGTTTTATGAGAAAACCGACCCTAAAAATTGAATAAAACATTTCAGTGTAAGACTCGGTCGACAAACTTCTCGACCGATAGTATTTCGGTCGAGAATTTTGTCGATCGGTCAAGAATTTTGTCGACCGAGTCTTACACTGAAATGTTTTATTCAATCTTTAGGGTCAGTTTTTTCAAAAAGCCGACCTTATAGAGGACATGTAGACTCGGTTTTTTTACAAAAACCGACGTTAGAAGTTCTATTTCGGTCGAAAATTTTTCGACCGAAGAGTGTACAATGAATTCAATCTATAGGGTCGGTTATTTAAAAAAACCGACGCTAGAAGTTATAATTTTTTTTAAAAAATTTTCTGCAGAAATTGGTATAGAACAGAAGAATCAGAAGATTCATATATTCTGGGAGAGGGGAGCATTGATGCTCAACTGTCACCATTCAAAACCACACATTCATAACAAAAATGATAATAAATATCATAATTTACAAAATGATAGAGTGCAAGTCTGAGATGCCATATTACAAAAGTAAAAATATGAAAGAGTACGTACTCAAACCACATACATAAATGGAGCCGAAATATTTAAACCAATGCTATTTCGACTTCACTTATAAAACACTCTGACCACTCTTCTCGGAATTCATTCAAGTCCACATGTGTGTAAGGCTGAGTTGTAAAGATCTGTAACAGAAAATGCACATGCTAATATTTTATAAAAATGACTACAATCACTTGTAAATTTATGATGTTATTCTTTATTACCTGACTTATAGTCTGAATGTCATGTGATGCTTGTTTGACAATAGCTTGCATGTATTTCATTACATAGTAGCCACAAGCCCAGTCATTATTTTGCATAGGACACTACAAATAACGAATTATACTTAATGTTAGTAAACTACTATAAACAGCAGTTGAGATAAGACTATAAGAGTTGACATATTAGAATTGAAAAATTAATACATATAAGACTAAGCAGTTGTCAAAGTAGCTACCTTGACATTTTTCAAAGTCAATGTCTTTAATTTTGTGGGTATTTGTCCTCCAGCTTCACGAAAAGCCTTTATACCCCTATCAATTAAACGATAGTTGGTAAAATAGAAATTCTAAATAAAATATCATGTTGAAGCAATTGATTAAATTTATGCTTACTCCATAGCTGACAATTTCAGTTTGTGACTCCTTGTTGTTTTACCCATTGGGTCAAGATAATAAAGACTCATCAATTTTGGGACAATCACCAGTAATTCCCAATGTCTAGCTCTGAGTAAGAATAAAACAAACATTAAAATAAATAGTTTCATTCATTATCAAAATTATATTGAATAATAATACTTACTGGACGTTAAAAGGAATTAGGATAATTTCCTTCCCCTCACTAGCAAAATATTTGAATGCATCAGAGAAGTACTCATTCACTTCCTCAATATTATTTGTCTCCACCTGACTAGTGACTGAAGGAACTAAGAATGCAATATTCTTTATATCAAAGTTGGTGACCTCGGTATATAAATAGCTGTTAAACATTTGTAATTATTTTCATATGTAGAAATAAGCTAAAAATTTGTATTGGAATTTTCTATATATATTGATAGATCCTTACCTTATCCATACTTCTATTATAGAAGTGTTCAACCAATCATACCGGAACAACTCTATAATATCATCAAGAAAAATAAAATTCTCAAAGTCCCTCCCAACTGCATCTTCAGTTAACTTGACAATCATATTTGATCCCGATCTTTGGTTAGATAAGTATCGACACAAATATTTAGATTTGCTTCCCAATTCGTCAAATGTAGTTTCGGGAATGAAAGATGGCTTGGGCATAGGAGGACGACTAGCAGAAGTTTTACTTTTTGGTTTACAAACATGTTAATTAAATTACATACTTATATTACATGAGTTCATATATGCAGTCAAATATGAAAAATATGGTAGAAATAAGGTATACCTTGTCATCGATAACCAAGTGTCTAAGCCAACCCACCATAGCACCCTCAGCTTCTTCAACTGTACTATATTTAGGATTAGGTATGGGTAGTGGTTTGTCCCCCATTCTGTCATACACAAGATGGATGGACACACGACAGATGTCATCAGTAATTTGTTGGCAATGCAATGTACCACCAAGGTTGTACACTTTGCCCACTACCACAACATTATATCTCGAACCTCCACTACAAGTTTACAGTTCATACCAACCTAGATTGAAATAATATAAGTTATATAAGAAACAGTAGAACAGATACATGTTACAACTATATATTATCATATATTTATCATACTAATAACACAACATATAGAACAAAAACTTACTGCAGATTGTTGTGGTGGTTCATCGGGAGTGCTCCCATGACCTTCTACAACTATAGCATGGGCTTGTACCTCATCACTTGAGAGACGTGAAGTATGAATAGGTTGAGAAGGTTGAGTATGCTGATATGAAGACATTATTTCTTTTACTTTCCGCGCTACTAATGCTTCAACATCCTCTTGTATAAGACCTCCTGCACGACCTCTTTTAGATTGCGAAGCGCCAAAATAAGACTTGAATCCTATGCCAGCTCCTAATCTCCTAACACGGCCAGGATGCTCCTTCGTACCAAGAGCAACTGCTAGTTCATCCATGTAGCCAGTTGGGATGAACTTTCCTTCCTTCCTTTGCTCATGGAGATCAATCTATTCATAGTTAATAAAAATATTAAACCACAATATCAATTAGATATAAATAAATCTAAGTTTGTGGAAGTTACTCTTTACTGAGTTGGGATAAACCTACCATCTTTTGTGCCACCTCCTTAGTTGCAGGGTTGACAATTTCACCGGCTCGATTCTTTCTAGCATCAATCCATGTCATGTGTCGGGGTGGTCGCTCAACTTGAGTTGTACTAGATTCTTCTCTAGAAGATGATTGATTCTCTTGTAGTTGGCGGCGGAAGGCATAACCACCAGGCCCCAAGCGATGGTCATGCACATTTTTAGCCCATCTTTCCTTTTGAGCCTGGTGAATAGCCTGATCATGTAAAACGAGGTATTGCAATTTAGACTTGGCAAACATGTATAAAAAGATTCACCTCCTTAATTGTATAAAATTAAATATTCATATAATACATCACAATATTTATTACCTGAAACTCTTCTGATCTTCTAGCTCAACAAATCTTTCCCACACCTCAGGATCAATAAAAATATATGCATCTGTAGCTTTCTTCTTTTGTTTAGGATTATTTATAAATTCCCTTACAAGATATGTCTGAAAACTCCTCCATCGTACACCACAACGTTGTAGCACTCTTTTCTTGTGATCTTTTTCATTTAGATGAAAAACACCCTATACATACAAAAGAAGCAATTAATAATGTTGTTTTGAAAAGGAATTAATTCCAAGAAAACTAAATTAGAATCAATAGATAAAAAACATATCACTTCCACTCACAGATATATCTTTCCATATGAGGTCTTTTTTGGCATTAGGAACATCATGCCAATTTTCTACATCTATTGGCACCTTAGTGCGCACGGTCGCCCCTACGTAATGCTTGAAAGCACTAGCATGTTCCCCAACAGGTGCTCCTGTCATATCAAACTGGACTGGCAATTTATCCCCTTTAGCCCTGAGCTCCTGCAGCCTACACATCAATGTAGGACCTCTATAGTTCTTAGCATCACCACTACCATCCTCATGGTGCTCATGCTCAGAATGTTCATCTTCATGGTGCTCATGCTCAAAATGTTCATCTTCACTCGCCATTTTAGAACCTGCAAGTATACATGATAAAAAAAATAAGTGATAATAAAAGCACAAGTGATAAGGTATACATGATAATAAAATAAATAATTCAAAGAATACATACCTTTAGTATTGGTTGAGTTGTTAGTCAAGGAAAATTCCTTCAGCATGGTCTTGACGTTTATAATATTCATCGGTGTTATCTTCAACATTTACACTTGGTAAACCAACTGAGAATGGACTGGAATCATCATACTTTTCATAGTATTTTTCTTCATTTATAGGATCTACAGTAAACTATCTTTTTCCATTAAGAACGACAGACCAATTTTTATTTGCCAGGTCATCAATATAGAATACTTGTTTTGCTTGGTTTGCCATGATGAATGGCTCATATTTGAAACCAATCTTTTCAAAATTCACCAATTTGAAACCCAACTCATCCACTAAAACTCCTTTATTGTTGTCAACCCAATTACACCTAAATATAGGAACTCGAAAATTTGTATAGTCCATTTCCCATATGTCCTCAATGACGACGTAATATGACATCTCAGCTTCGCGTGGTCTTTTATCTTTGGCACTAGCAAAATACAATTACCAAGCTTTAATAGTGACCCCACTATTTTGAACTACACTACTTTCATCTTGACGCTTTGTGTAGTATGAAAATCCGTTAATGTCATAACCTTCATATGACATGACATACATTTTTGGCTTAAAGGCGAGCTATTTTATGTTCTCAGCAACATTATTTGGTGATTCAGATAGTTGATTAAATACTTTCTCTTCAAACCACATAATAAATGTTCGATTATGCTCTCTTGCAAACCACATTGAACTGGATCGTGGATGATTTCTCTTGATAAAATCATTGTGTTCTGTGATGTAGCTACTAACTTCATCGATGTTGTGTAAAATATACAAATGCGCTTGTTCCCACAACTCACGACTGATTCCTTTCACTCGTCCTCCCAGAGTTCCTTTGCCACAATAAGATCCAGTGTGATGGGAATTTTTTTGATCGCTACAAGTTTCATTGCAATTCAAAAAATCATTACAAAGGTCCATCACCTCCCTAGCCACGTAACCCTCAACAATACTCCCTTCAGGACGATAACGATTCCGAACATCACCTTTAAAAACACTCATGTAGCGTTCAAATGGATACATCCAGTGTAAGAAAATTGGACCCAACATCTTCACCTCCCTTGTAATATGTACTACAAGATGAACCATGATATCAAAAAATGAAGGAGGAAAGTACATTTCAAGCTGACACATGGTAACAATTACATTTTTCTTTAATTTATCGAGAGTATGAGGATGTATCACTTTGTTGCATATTTCATTGAAGAAGAAATAGAATCTTGTGATTGCAAACCTTACATGCTTCGGCAATATAGATCGAATAGCCACAAGTAAAATTTGTTGCATTAAGGTGTGACAATCGTGAGATTTGAGACCTATCAGTTTCAGATCCTTCATTGATACCAATCTACGAATATTAGAGGAGTATCCTTGTGGAACCTTAATATTATACAAGCACTCACAGAAAGTCTTTTTCTCTTTCTTTGACAAAGTGTAACAAGATGGTGGCAAATATGTGCGGCGACCCCTGATCTCCACTGATAATTCTTTTCTAATACCCATTAATTCTAAATCTTTTCTAGATTTGATGCCATCTTTAGTCTTTCCTGGTATGTTCAATAGCGTACCGATGATGCTATCACAAATATTTTTTTCAACATGCATGACGTCAATGCAGTGTCTAATTGCCAAAGATCTCCAATAAGGAAGATCCCAGAATATTGACCTCTTCTTGTATAGAGATTTGTCACATGCGAGTGTATGACTACTTGAACTCTTTCCAAATTCATTCACAATATGTTTCACCCTATCATATACAACATGTCCTGGTATAGGTTTAGGAGCACTTTGTTCCTCAGTTGACCCATTAAAGGTTTTGTGTTGCCTTCGATAAGGATGCACTGGTGGGAGAAATCTCTGATGACCAAGATATACGATTTTACCACCATGTTTCAGTCTGATTGAATCAGTATTTTCCTCACAAACTGGACATGCTTTGTATCCTTTTATGCTATATCTAGACAAATTTCCATAAGTTGGAAAGTCATTAATCATGCAAAATAACATAGCACGCAAATTGAAGATCTCTTTACGTGAAGCATCATATGTCATAATACCTTCTTCCCATAGTTTCATTAGGTCATCAATTAGAGGTTGAAGGTAAACATCAATATCATTTCCAGGTTGCTTGGGCCCTGATATCAATGTTGACAACATCACATACTTATTTTTCATACACAACCAAGGAGGAAGATTGATATAACAATCATAACAGGCCACGTGCTATGTTGGCTGCTTAATGTACCATAGGGATTCATTCCATCTATACAGAGTCCAAGTCTTAGGTTTCTTGGTTCTTTACCAAATTGAGGGTATAATAAATCAATTTTCTTCCATTGTGGTGAATCAGATGCATGTCGTAGGACGCCATCATCATTGACCTTTAACTCCCCATGCCAAGACAAATTTTGTGCATCTTCTGTATTAGCAAATAAGCGTTGAAATTGTGGTATTATTGGTAGATACCACATCACCTTGGCAGGAGAGCCATTTTTAGCCTTAGCTGAATTTGTAATCTTATACCTTGACGCACCAGATTTTGGACAATTTATCAAATTACTATAGTCCTTTTGAAATAACACACAATCATTTGGACATGCATGAATCTTCTTAGCCTCCATTCCCATTGAGTACATTATTTTCTTTTCTTGATATGTTGAAATTGGAAGCTCGTTGCCTTCAGGAAGAATTTCTTTAACAAAGACAACAGTGAAGTGAAACTCTTATCACTCCACCGGTTTTGAGCTTTGAGAGTGTATAATCGCATCACAACACTCAACCTCGTGAACTTAGTACAACCCTTATATAGTGGTTTTTCAGCATCATGGACAATGTTTGCAAATAAAGAAGGTGGATCAATGACATTGTCCCGACAACTACGTAGCATCTCATCAATCATATCATCCTGAATCTGGTCATCTTGAATCAGTTCATCATTAACATTATCATCATTATCTATATCTTCTATTCCACAACTATTAGTATTGACATTTTCTGCTCCATAATTCAATTTCTCTCCATGCCAATACCATTCATTATAACCTTGTATGATCCCATTGGATATGACATGATTCTTAATTTCCTCACCAGTATCAACTTTCAAATTGTTACAACAATTTCTACATGGACAATATAGCCTATCTGTAGGTAGTTTCCTATGTTCCTCAGCAAATCTGATAATTTATCAAGACCTTTGGCAAACTCTGGACTGCAACGATTCTTGATAGACATCCAACTTCGATCTATTTTCTATATCACATTAAAATTAATTATAAAACTAACAGTTTAATATTGATACTATAATAATCTGTAAGTTTTTATTGATAGAAAATGTACCACCTATCCCATTTTTGAATATTTAATCTCACTAGTAACTATATAATGTATGTTTAGTTTTGAAGAAAATTTCAGCAGCATTTCCCCTAAGTTCTCCAAGTACACCGATGTAAATGGAAAATAACCACTCACATATGTACCCAGAGAACAAATGGAGAAATCCTACTGAAATAATCTACAAAACTAAACATACATTATACAAGTACATCCTAAGTGAGATTAAAATATCCAAAAACAGTCCCAAACCGGGGACTATCCAAAGTTTACTCGTAATGAGTAAATTTTGAATGAGTTTCTAAGTTAATATATAAATGCATTATTTTCATATATATATATTAAGTTAAACATCATGCATCAACCCTAAAGTGTCAATGTAGGAGTACACATGTCTAATCTAGTATTAATTTCTAAAATTTATATAATGATTACATATGAAAAAAGACATGCATGTTTTTATTATTGGGTTATCAAATCATATAAAATGGAAAATACTTGTACAAATTAGCAAAGTAAGGCCGTTTCCAACAGTCCAAAGATTGAAACCATTATAATATTCAGAACTATTTGTGAACATTACAACAAATATGATTAAAACATTTATAGCTCCAACATAAATAAGTTCCAGGTCCATCTCGGTCGACAATTATTCGACCGAGAGACCACCTGCGCGCAACGTCCAGGTCCACTCTCGGTCGACAATTTGTCGACCGAGAGTGGACCTGGACGCTGCACGCAGGTGGTCTCGCGGTCGACTAATTGTCGACCGAGATGCACCTAGAAGCAGCAATGGCGGCGGGCGGGAATGAAGGGGAACAAGGAACGAAGGAAGCTCGAACTTACTTGGAAATGGCAGTGAGCTTTGTGGAGGAAGAGACGAACTTCACGGAGAGGCGGCGACCTTCGTGGAAGAGTGGAAGGCGGCGACGACGAGCTTTACAACAATGAAAAGTTTCACGACAACGAAGTGAGCTTCACAACAACGACAAGCTTCATGGAGGAAGAGTGGAAGGCTGCGACAATGAGCTTCACGATCCTCTTCGCGGCGACGACGAGCTTCACGATCCTTTTGGCGGCGTGGAGAGGCGGCAACAGCTTCATGGAGAAGCGTTCACGGCAACGGCGGAATGACAAAGTGAAAAGGGGTTTCGCGGCGCCGCGGGAGAGAGGTTAGAAAAGAGAAAAGGGTTTCGCGGGGGAAAGATAGTCTAAAATTTCAGCTTTTTGCACGGAACGAAAAACTGTAGCGTCGGTTAACAACCAAACACCGACTCTACAGATAAATGGTGCCCGAGTCGGGTTGTTTAATATAAATCAAACGCAAACTCGGTCGATGAATTTGTCGACCGAAAAGACCTATAGGGTCGGTTATTTGATAAAACCGACGCTACAAGTGCTAATACGAAGAAATCTGGCTCATTTCGGTCGACGATTTGTCGACCGAACACGAGCAAAATTTCCTTCGTACAAGCACCTCTAGGGTCGGTTTTTTCGTATAACCGACCCTAAAGGTGCTTATACATGTTTAATATAAATCAAACGCAAACTCGGTCAACGAATTTGTCGACCAAAAAGACCTATAGGGTCGGTTATTTGATAAAACCGACGCTACAAGTGCTAATATGAAGAAATCTGGCTCGTTTCTGTCGACGATTTGTCGACCGAACAGGAGCAAAATTTCCTTCGTACAAGCACCTCTAGGGTCGGTTTTTTCATATAACCGACCCTAAAGGTGCTTATACATGTGTGAAAAACTAAACTGGATATTGTCGGTCGACAATATTGTCGATCGAGACAACCTATAGGGTCGGTTATTAGATAAACCGACCCTCGAGGTGCTTCTAAGAAAGAAATCTGGCTTCATTCGGTCGACAAATTCGTCGACCGAATGTGTGTCGGTCGACAAATTTGTCGACCGAATGAAGCCATATTTCTTTCTTAGAAGCACCTCTAGGGTCGGTTTTTCTAATAACTGACCCTATAAGGGGTCTCGATCGACAAACTCATCGACCGAGGAGCTCTAAAGTGCTTCCACAACCCTAATAATTATGTTATGTGAAACCTTAATATATGGTGATGTCGTATGAAACCCTAATATGGGATAATGTTATGTGAAACCCTTATATGGAATGATGTTTTGTGAAACCCTAATATGGAAATGTTATGTGAAACCTTAATATAGGGTGGTGTTGTGTAAAAACCCTAATATGGGATAATGTTATGTGAAATTTCAATATGGGATGATGATATGTGAACCCTAATTGATAAAGATGGGAAACTCTAACCCTAATGAGGGAATAGAGATGTTATTTTTGTATTGCATGATGTTGATATGAAATTGATATGGTTGATATGAAATTGAGATGATTGTGTAACAAATTTCCTGAATACCTTGGTCAGATGACCTGAAGGTAATAGTTACTTGATAAGTGATAACCATGTTTAGTGATGAACTAAGGGTTTGAATACCCAGAATCAACAAATGTGATGATGGTGGTATTGAGGGATGTGAATTCCCAACAATGAGACAAAAGATTGAGATCCCAATGCTTTATAACGTTTTGAAAAATACTAAACTCTATTCAAAAATTCAGTCGGTCGACTATTTGTCGAACGAAAGAGCTCTAGGGTCGGTTATAAGGAAAAAACTGACCCTAAAGTCATCCTCGGTCGACAATATTGTCGACCGAATTTGTCTCGGTCGATAATATTTTCAACCGAGATTAACCCTGTTTTAATGTTTTAAATTAAGTACCAAGTGTGTGTGTATGAGATTAACCAAGTGATGCTTTGTCAAATTTAGCCATAATTTATTTTTCAATCATTTGAAATAACAATATTCTTATATAACATGTATATGTCCAAATGAAGCCATGGAAAATACTTTTATTCATAACAATTTAATGCACATACACTTTATAAGATGAAGCATGACATACTTGCTTTATAAAAAGATATCCATTACAATCATTACAAACATATCTCATAATCTCACTGAAAAGACCGAAGGATTACATCAATGTCTGGATCTTTTCCAAGAAAGGGCTCAACTCCATAATATTTGACCAGTGTCTGCCACTCCAAGGCACCTGTCTTGGTTAAGGCATAAGCCTCCAAGAAGGTGGGAACACGATCAAAGTGAAAGTTGGCAGCAATGTCTTGAAGTTGAATTGGGGAAAACTGAGTATGTGTGAGATCAGGAGATGGTGGAGGTGGAATTTGATAGTAGTTGTAGGAAGGATTGTATGGATTTATCATGCCAGGATTAAGGGAATAGGGATATTCATCAGGTTGGTTAGGAGAGAGAGATTGCATCCTTTGGTTTAAATAAGTCATGCCATGGTGATTATAATCCAATTGCCTACTTAGGTGATATTGGGATCCAACAATGTATGTCAAAGTGTTTGTAATAGGATCATGGGGTAGGTTGGTAGGAGGAGGTGGTGGAGGTATGTCTTGGGTGGATGTCTCCCCTTCAGTCCTAACTCTTTTGTGGCCAAAGTCGATTCCCATCTTTTCCACCGTATTTTTACTTATCTTTTGGGGTTTTCTATCCCATGTGTAACCTAAGTCATCCTCAATATTCTTCTTAAGAAAATGTTGAGTGATTTGGCATACAAAGTCAGCATAAGGTGGATTTCCAGAAGACTCAAACATATTCTTAAGGATGATACAAATAAAGTTTATGGGAATACCTTTGAGAATGGCATAGATAAGGCACATATGAAAGGTGGGTACTTCAGATTTGTTTGCTCTAGGATGGATATTGGTGGCAACAATGAGATTTATGATCCTAGCTTCAGGTTTTAAATTTATGGCATAATAGGTACCCCTATCTTCATGGCAAGTCGTATTTGATTGAAAGATGGCTTTTTTGACATCACTAAGGCTAGTTGTAGTGTGATCTTGGGAGAGTTTGTTGATTGGATTTCCTCTGGTGAGATCAACAAAATCTTTATATTCTTCTATGTTTATGTCAAGCATATCAAGAATACCCTCCTCAGTAAAATGGAATCCATACCCACCAACCATAGAGGAGAAGGAATCATGGTCAGGATGTGGGGTTAAATTGGCATAGAATCCATTAACTGCTTTGGAGGAGTAGGAATGGAAGGAGGGGATCAGAAAATCAGTCAAATGTTGCACCTTAAAGAGTTCCTCCAAATCGACAATGTTCTGGAAGTCCATGACGTCGACTGGCCGTCATGGAAGAGGAGGCTTTGAGGAGAGCCTGAGGTAGCGATCTCCTGCAGCTGCGTCTTTGAAGGGGACGTCGTTGATGAATGGCAGCGGATCAACTGTCCTTCCTTTCCTGCCTGCAACTTGCTTCTTTCCATGTGTTGATGAGGAAGCCATTTCGTTGCTTTGAAATGGAGAAATAGCAAGCAAGAATTGGATGTAGAGAAGCTGAAGATTTTCATAAGAATACACTAGAGAGGAGCTAGAGAAGTGAGAATGTGAAGGTGTGAAGAAATGGATCATTTTGGGTGCTATTTATAGCAAAATAGAGCCAATTTTGGTCGACAATTTGTCGACCGACGGCCACAACGGTCGTTTATCGGTCGGCCAACGGTCGATCGAATATATAGCCGTTACGACGGTCAACGGTCGTATTTATAGCTGTTAACGGTTGAAATTCTAGCCGTTACGACGGTTGATTTTTTTAGCCGTTACGATGGTTGGTTTTTCTAGTCGTTCCTCGGTCGACAATATTGTCGACCGAATGGACTTCTAAGGTCGGTTATTAAGAAAATACCGACCCTAAAAGTTACTTATACACATGAAAACTGACTCCTTATCGGTCGACAAATTTGTCGACCGAAAATGCTATAAGGTCGGTTATAAGTCCAAATCCGACGCTAGATGTGCTTATACATGCGTGAACTATCTGGATCCAGAATAGATATCAGTCGACGAATTCGTCGACCGATATGTTTTGGTCGACAGTATTGTCGACCGAATTGACTTCTAAGGCCGGTTATTAAGAAAATACCGACCCTAAAAGTTACTTATACACATGAAAATTGTCTCCTTATCGGTCGACAAATTTGTCAACCAAAAATGCTATAAGGTCGGTTATAAGTGCAAATCCGACGCTAGATATGCTTATACATGCGTGAACTATCTGGATCCAGAATAGATATCGGTCGACGAATTCGTCGACCGATATGTTTCGGTCGACAATATTGTCGACCGAATTGACTTCTAAGGCCGGTTATTAAGAAAATACCGACCCTAAAAGTTACTTATACACATGAAAACTGACTCCTAATCGGTCGACAAATTTGTCGACCGAAAATTCTATAAGGTCGGTTATAAGTGCAAATTCGACGCTAGATGTGCTTATACATGCGTGAACTATCTGGATCCAGAATAGATATCGGTCGACGAATTTGTCGATCGAGAAAGAGCCAGATTTCCTTTGCATAAGTACCTCTAGGGTCAGTTTTAAGGAAAAAACCGACCTTAGAGGTACTTATCGGTCGACGAATTTGTCGACCAAGTGAATCAGTCGAAATATTGGTCGACCGAGGAAGGCTCTAAGGTCGGTTAGAAGTGCAAATCCGATGCTAGATGTGCTTATACATGCATGAACTATCTGGATCCAGAATAGATATTGGTCGACGAATTTGTCGACCGAGGAGGCCTTTAAGGTCAGTTTTGTAGGAATAACCGAACTTAAAGGTGCTGATCCGAGGAGGACTGTAAGGTCGGTTATAAAGAAAAAACCGACCCTATAGGTGCTTGTATACGTGAAATTCAGCTCTTATTCGGTCGAAGAATTTGTCGACCGAGGATCCCTATAGGGTCGGTTATAATGTAGAACCGACCCTATAGTTCGAGGTGGGAAGACAAATCCAAGCAAATTTTTTCCGCCGGAAAAATTGTCTATAAGGTCACTTATTTTAGAAAAATTGACCCTATAGAGATGTTCTACAAGGTCGGTTATTTTAAAAACAGCGACTCAAAAGGTCTTAAGTGGTGCCTGCATTTTTTATAGACATATAAGGTCGGTTATTTGGAAAACCGACCCTATAGAGATACACTACAAGGTCGGTTATTTTAAGAAAAGCGACCCAAGAGGTCTTAAGTGGTGCCCTCATTTTTTATATACATATAAGGTCGGTTATTTGGAAAACCGACCCTATAGAGTTACATTACATGGTCGGTTTATTTAAAAAAACTGACCTAAGAGGTCTTAAGTGGTGCCCGCATTTTTTTTAGACATATAAACTCGGTTATTTGGTAAAACCGACCCTACATGTAGTGACATTATAACCCATTTCTGTACTAGTGTATGCCTTTTAGCCCCCCCCCCAAACACCCCCCGTCTTTCTTCTATATCTTGTCTCTATTAGCAAGATTTGTAAGTCTTTTATTATGTAAAATGTGATTGTTTTCCATACCTGCATAGGATCTCAGGACAAACCAGGGAATTGGTGGTGGATATGATGTTGGAGATGAATTATATCATTTACAGCCTAATGCAACTTCCCACCTTGTTGTTCTTGATGACTCCACTTAGCTGTACCAATGGCATATTGGCACCTTTGCTTAGATAACCTGATGATGTAGGAGGATCGTGCCCTTTGGCGTAGTCATGTGAGAAGAATTTATAATGTTTTATTGGTTTTCTTGTGTTTTAGGGGCTATACACTACAAATCCATCTAATGCCCCCAATAGGGCAACAACTATGCACTACTGGGCTAGACATCTATACATGCACTACACTGGGAACCACAAACTTTATCCCTCTTATGTAGTGCATGTGGAGATTAGGGATCAATTATGGTTGAAAATTATTAAACATAAGTACTATAGTCCAAGAGAAGTATTGTACCCTTCTAGCCCTCTATCATCTTTTTATCTCTTAGCTAGTCACCAAAGGGTTAGCGAGTATTAAGACTAATTTCCTATGTTCTGATCGATATGGGGATAAGAAGACTAACCTAAACCACATGAGGTAATACCATAATACCATAGTATCGAGTTGTCAACATCTAGCAAAAATTTGCCAATTTGTCCATGTCAGCAATGAGCAAAGTCGAATCGGGGTAAACTTCTATACAACAACTTGAATGGTATCTCGACGAACATCAACAATGTCGACCTAAGAATTACAATGTTGGTTGAAACCCAATACAAAAAGTAGGAAAGTCGACGACTTACCTAGATGTCGACCAACTTCGAGGATGTTGCTACTATTATCGTGGAGCGACTATGCTGCCAATTCTATCTTGGGAGAAAACCTATCAGAAATAAGAATAAAACTACTATTGATCATGCATGGTCTAAAAACTTATAGGACTAAGCATGTAGATGTGTGGATTTGAAAATTTAGAGATTCACCACAAGTACCTCTCTGTTCCACTCTGCTATGGCTAACATCTCCTTGCAATTAGGAAGTAACATCTTCTACATGAACTAACCAACTCACCATAGAAAAGATTGGTAGTTCCATTCCTTTACCCGATGGAGTGCTGTAGCATGAAGAACTCAACCAGTGATACCACCAAGCATGGGCTCTCAATCTACTTCTTGTCAATGTGCGACGCATGGCAAGGGACAAGAGGCTCTAGATAGGCCAAGTATCTGGATCTGCAAAGGAAAGAAGCGACACCAGAGACTAAGAGTGACAACAATATTCCGGTCAAAAAGCCTCCTAGCATCACTTCAATGCATCACACTTCCAGGGGTACGGTAAGAGTTGCATGGAAAGAGTTCCATGGTCTCGTCAAAATGCAACTGGTGAAACAGAGTAACAAAGTGTGAAATATCCAATTAGGCAGTGTGGATGGATGTATAATTATCAAGAGAAAACACCAACTACTGGTTGTGATCATGCATGTGTTACTTACCCATTTTCTCTGGTGAGATGCATGTTCCGGCCATGATGACAACTCCCTCTCCAGCTCAAGCACGAACAGAGAACCCCGATGGTATATGCTCTTATCACTGCTCTTTTTCTAGAACATTCACCAAGATTTAGCACATATAGTCATCACTATATTCTTTGGGCTTCTCCTTCTCATCAATAGGGTAGTCGCATTTGTGCCCCATCGGCAGCAACTGCTTGGGAAGGTAGAACCACCTCCATCTAATTCAACAACAACAGATATACTACTTGATTGAAACATTGGCGACACTCACCAGGGCAGAGATCTTCTCATCTGTGATGGCTAGGCTACCATCTTGAAGAATGAGCAAAATAGTAGCATTCGACCTCTCATGCCCAGATTGCGCCACATGAGCAGGATTCTGGGAAGAATTAGAATTTTTATTTTGCTAAACTGAAATCGTGTCTGGACGCTGCTACAAATGGATGGTATGGTAGAATGACGACGTGTGGACGAATGACTAGAAGAATTCTTAGATGGTTATTTTGTTCACCAGTAACTGGCCACTATATCTTACCCACGTTTAATGTAGAAGGACTCTCGTGGAGTAGTGGGTAATAGTGGTGTGTCTATGCGGTTTGTGAGTTGTGATAATTTTTTTTGAAAAATTGTAGGAAGAGAGAGAATCAAGGAGAAGGCATCATTTTGAAAATGATGTAACCTGATTGTTGGTGACATAACTATAATTAGTAAAAGTTATTCACTCTTTTTATTTAGGGGTTGTTTGGACGCATCATTTTAGTGCAGTATTGTAATTGATTTTGGTATTCTAAATGTTGCTGTCAGAAAAATATCGTTTGGATGATCAAGCTTGTAATCGTCAAATTCCGGTAATCTATAACTTAGTATTTCCCTACACATTATACATACATCTTAAAACCCGCCAAAATTGGCTGTTTTTCAAATACCACAGGAGGTCCGCTGAGAACCCCATGCCCCCAATACCCCTTTCTCGCCCACCTTCCACTCCATCTTTTTCTCCACCAGTACCGTCTCCATCTCCCTTCTTTGTTTCCCTTCCAGGTCCGGTGGGATTTTTCTTTCGCTGCAGATCTAAGCTACGACACTACAGACCATCAAATGACTTCCCCTTCAAGGTCGGGCGCCGCTTCCAGATCTGGGTGCGGCTTCGTGCGAAGGATGAGTAGGATGCAAAGACGATTGATGCACTTGATCGATACCGGAGTGGACCCTATCGCCGTTAATGGCGCTTAGGAAGCAGAGCTGTGGCAGAAGCTGCTGGATCGAAGATGGGGTGGAGGAGGGGGATAAGCCGGAGAAGTGAACGGAAAGGCCAGTATTATGTGGCAGAGTTTCCTTTTGAAAAACACGGCTGTTGCTATGGTTCCCGAGGAGAAGTGTTGCAGCTAAGGAAGGCTCTGACGACTACTGTCGTGGCTACTTAAGCACTGTTGTGGAGACGCCTGCTTCGCCGGCAGCCCAAGGACGTAAGCGGTTGGAGGACTGCTTGCGGTCCCTTGCTAGCTCCTTGGTCACGACGCCACAGTGCGCCATTTTGACGGTATGCTCGAGAACAGGATGTGTGGTTTGGTATTCATTATTATTGTTGTATCAACCAAACATTGTTATTTGAAATTCAAGTAATTGTCAATTGCTTCACTTCAAATCCCAGAACTCATAATTACTGCTGCCTTTTGAAGCAACCGTCCAAACGGCCCCTTAGAACCACATCTACAAAAAGAAATGACAGTCGTAAGGCCTCCGGTAGGTTTATTGATTTCCTATTGTGTGGGGGGCGCGAGTGTCATGGTGTGATTGTTGACGAGTGCATAGACTGAAATAGAAATAGGTGTAGATGAAAAGCAGAAACCAGAACCATAAAAATCTTCCCAGAAGATTTCAATGGTTAACCGTAGCTTTGTGTACTCAAGTAGAGTTGACCTAGATTAATCTTGGAATAGTTAACATCCTAGTGAGGATGAGAGGGAGAGTGAATGGGAGAGATGATTGCTTACTTAATAAGCCCTAATTCTCGCATTGTGGATAAATGTGTAATCAGGGTTTGATTCATAATATGAGATCATGAAATCTTCATTGAAAAGATTGATGTACCTTGATCCTAAATTAGAGTAACGTTATGTGAAACCTTAATTTAAAGGTAAATCTTAGTGAAACCATAATCTAGGGTGATGATTTAACCCTAACTTAGTGTCATAATGTTAGAAACCCTAATTTAATGGGAATTATATATCCTAACCATAATGTGGGTATGAGGAAATTGAAACCCCACTTGGATGTTAATGATAAACCCTAATCCCTAAAATGGGATAAAGGTATATGAAACCCTAATATAGGGTTGTGCTACTAATTCTATGTGAAGTCCTTCCACTTGGATATGTGTTGTTAAATTATAATTTGACATAATACTAGATGAATCCTTGATATAGAAGGATGATTATGTAAAACTCTATTGGAGAATAATACTATGTGAAATTCACAAATGTATGGAATATTCTATGTGAATCCTCAAATTATCAATATGGAGAATACTATTCTTAATTAATCTAAAGGGGTTGGATGATGGCAGCCATGGTGGTGTAAAATAGTCGTGGTGATCTTCTGTAGCACGACCGTGCAAGGTAGCACGGCCGTAGTGGCTTCCCCTTGCACGGCCGTTCTTGAATACATGACTGTGGTGCTCTATGCTTGATTTGAAGTTGATTTTCAAGTGACCTAGCATAGTCATTTTAATAATTCCTCACTTAAGGATGAGTCCATAGTATTGGCAATGGTTGTATATTCTATGTGAATGACTAATGACCACTACCTTTCATGATGAATGATGAGAATAAAGAATATGATTGAATACTTATGATTATTCATATTGATTCCTTGCTATGTGAACCCTGATACAGAGTAATGATATGTGAAACTTTAATACAAGTCAATGCTATGTGATCCCTAATACAAGGTAATGCTATGTGAAATCTTATGACAAGTTAATGCTATGTAAATCCTAATATAGAGTATTACTATGAGAATGTTTTATAGGCTTTATAAGTCTTCATATGCTTTGTGTAGTAAGAATCATTGAACTTTGTGTACTATGTGAAATATATTGTATATCAAGAATTATGAAGTCTTTGGTCAGATGATCTGAAGGTAATAAGTTACCTAACAAGTGGTAGTAAGTATCCTATGGTGAGTTATGGGTTCAAATACCCAGATTCTATAATCATGATGATGAACTTGTTAAGAAGAGGAAATGTACTTGGTGAGTTGAGGGATTAAGATCCCAACACTTTGTGAAAAGAGTATGGCTACAGGATAAAAAACCACTAGAGGGGGGGTGAATAGGGTTTTATGATATTTTAACAATAATTTAACCAAAGCAAGCAACCACAAAAATATTGGACAAGGGGACAAGGATTTAGAGTGGTTCCTACCTTAGAAAATACTAAGGCAGTCAATCCACTACCCAGTTGCTTACCCAACTGGGATTTTGAAAGTATTTAATTTTATTACCTTGCAAGGATGTTAAATAAAATTACAACACTTTCACCAAACCCTTCGGACAGCCTTCACCTAGAAGTAGTCTCATCAACCTCGAAACAGCCTTCCTTGAAGTAACCTCAAGCTCCCCTTGAATTAGCCTTCCTCTTGAAGTAGCTTCCCGTTGAGACAGCCTTCTTGAAGTAGTCCAAAGTCCACCTTCTCCACCGAGAAGACCCTTCTCCACCTGAGAAGTCAAACCCTCTCCAATCCACAACCTCCAACCCTAGGAGTAGCAAGGAGAGTACAAAGGATAAAAAGGAACAAGAAGGAAAAATAGAAATTATAATACCACTTGTAGCACAAGGCTTGATTTCCTATATCAAGCATTCTGATCTCCTAACCAATGTATATAGAAGTGTAGGTGCAGTGGGTAGGAGATGCTAGCCTATAGGACACGAATTTGGAGCAATGGAAATGTATAGCCAATGTTGGAGTTGCTCAATTGCTCACTAGAATGAATAGCCAATTGCAAGTGTTTTGCTCAAATGTAGCACTAGTGTATATAGGGTGTCCTAAGGCTTGTCCTATTTATAGGAATGGCCTATGAATGCTTAAGGACGTTCTAGACACTTTCTAGGGGGTTCTTAGTGCTCAACTAGCTGTTAGGTATCCATTAGTTGCTTTAACAATGGCTAGTTAATTAATCTAAAAAGTGCAGACAGAGAGATTCTCGGTCGAAGATTTTTTGACTGAGAGTCCTAGTCGGTTGAGGACTTGTCGATCGAGGGACTGTCTGTAGCAACGTTCTGATCCAACTCCCAACTACTTTGTCTTCTATGTCTAACGGCTATTTGGGACATTCTCAGTCAAAGAGTTTGTCGACTGAGAGTGTCTCGGTCGAGGAGTTTGTCTACCGATAATGACCGTGTTTCAATGTTTTAAACTAAGTACTAAGTGTGTGTATAAGTGTGCAGATGTGACACTATTGTAGGGGATGACCTATCTAAGTGTTGTGATTGACTAGGGAAGATCTAAACGCTTGATTTACATGATATCTAAGTACTTGTACATTATATACTTGTACACATTTTTACATTTGATTACAATCATGAATTAAAGAAATTTGAGCATATAGATCTTCCAAGTTGTTTGTCATCCACCTAATTCCTACAAAACTCAAGTAGCACATTAGATCCACAAGAATGAAATGTTTGTCATCATCGAAACAAAGGGATTATAATAATGTCTAATTTAGCCAACACAAGCCATGACTCCACAATGACAATGCCAGGTAGTAGATATATGATCTAAGCCTGAAGATAGTTAATGATGTGGTAATTGTAACATCCCTGACCTGGGTTATGAATTAACCCTAGATGTTTTGTCTAATAAGGCTGAGTAGATTCTTAATATTACCTTGGGAAAAGTAATTAGGGCTCATGAGGAAGTTATGTTTCAATTTTGGTCCTGTTTGGACAATGTTGAAGCAATATTTGCTTATTTTGGATTAAAGTGCAAATTGCCCAAATTGGAGGAGTTAAATTACAAATTTTGCATGATAAGATGTTCCTATGATGTTGTGACATCATAAGAATGAATATGATGTAGTTGTAAGGTTTCTACAAGTCTGGACACCAAGATAGAGCTTGTTGGACAATGATTGTGCATTAAAACCCAATTTTGGTGTAAAGTGCAATTTACTCAAAACCTAGGGTACAATATGCAAATCACCACTTAAATTAGGTCCTTAATGTTTCTTGTCATCATGTAGAATAAAGAAAATGAGAGGGGAATCTCATTTGAATTAAGTTGGAGGAGAGAGAATCTTGATATTAAAATAATCAAGATTTAATCATAAGTGAAACCCTAATTCCATTTAGGGCAAAAATGAATGTATTAATTAAAGGGCTTTCAACCAAAATGTTATTGGTTGATTTTGAATAAGGATGGACGTTACTTTTCCAAGATAAGGAACGGAAATATCTAAAGGAGGTGAAATTCCACTCACCTTATTATAAGTTAAAGAATTCCCACTCAAAAAGATATATTAGTATTATAATGGATTAAGGTGCTTATTTTCTTTTCCCTTAATCCATGGATAATGGAAGGGAGTTCGGTGGCTTTGAGTTGCCTTTGCATACAAGCAAACCAAGGAGGAAGAGGTGGTACTATTTTTGGGATTGAATGCATTTTAATAAGGCATTTTCTCTCTCATCAATTTCCTTATAAAAGTGCCATTTCCAAGCCCAAACCAAGGCCTTTTTTGGATTTTCTTCTTTGCCTTGCTTGCAAAACCGACCAAGGATCTAGGGAGGAGCAGGGAGCACGTCCCCAACCTGTGGGTAAGCCCTTGACCTTCGTTCTCCTTGATTTCATGGTGGAAATCGAAAATAAATTATGGATTCCTTCTTATTTTGATCTCCTCTTCAACCCTAGCCAACTTTTGCAATCAAAAGCTTGAGGACGAGCCTAGGGGGAGTTTCTACAGCTTCATCCACCATTAATGGCGTGAGATTGGAGCTTTGGAGCTCAATTGGAGGCGGGTTTTATAACTTAAACCCTCAAACATTGCTATTGCATCAATCTTCTATGCTTTGTTGATTGATTTCTTCAATTTTATACACTTTTGTTTCTTTGCTGCAAATTCCATCAAGAACGATTTCTGTTCTTGGGTGCACTAAGGAAGATGATGATGACATCATCATAAGCAAGCACCTCACCAAATATCTTGGGAGCAAACGATCTCAAAAGTTGGACCAAACGGTTTCACCAAAACCATTTGGTGACCAAACGGGTTGCAAACCATTTGGTGGCAAACAGGTTCAAACCCATTTGAAGGAGTTGACCAAGCATTGACCGTTTGGGAATCTCGTTCCTAATTATGTAGGCTAATTACCCTCCAAATTTGAGGGGTTAAATCCAAAGGAATCATAGGTTGAAGGCCAATCAATTAGACACATCGAATTGAATTAAGTGCTGATTTTCAACCTGAATAACTTGACCTGCTTGGGAAAATGGGTTCAAGACCGTTTGAGTGAGTTGACCAAGTGTTGACCGTTTGGGATTCCGGTTCATAATTATGTTGGTTAATGACTCTCCATATTTGAGGGATTAAATCCCAAGGAATCGTGAGTTGAAGGCTATTGAATTAGGCAAACCCTAATTGAAAACAGTGTTGAAATTCCAATGAGTTAAGTTGAGATTTTGGGTTGATTAGCCCAATTGGGTTCAAGACCGTTTGGGGCTCATCCAAACGGTCTCAAGACCGTTTGGTGGTCACCCAAGACCGTTTGGAGGTCTAGGGTTGAGTACGGTTAGGTGTTTGAAGGCCTAAAGTTACCAAGTTGATTTGTAATAAATTGCTGAATTGGTGAGCACTTCAATGATCCAAACCTTAATTGGATGGCTTGGATTTGAGTGATATGATGGGAAAACGGTCTCAAGACCGTTTGGAGGTCATCCAAACGACCTCAAGACCGTTTGGGGTCAGGTCATACCCAATTTGGATGATGGTTCAATGGTTTCAAAGTAACTAGTCTTACATTGATTAGTGTTGTTGAATCATCGATTCCAAACCTTAATTCAATTGAATCAAACCCTAATTGATGATCAATTGAGGGTCAATTGAGGGTAAAATCAGTTGAAGGTTGACCTATTAAATTCAATTGAAGTATGAGGGTAGGTCCAATTGATGATTGGTTCCATAAATCCAATGATTGAAGGAATCAACATTGGAAACCCTAATTCAATTGGATGCTTTATGTAATGGAGGTCCAATGTGATTGAATCTCTTGAGAATTAAGATGATGAATGATCCATTGACCCAATGATGATTAGTAATGATAAACAAAGAAGGTACAAAGGTTGAAACCCTAACAGTACCTAAGGGACTAGTACCAATTAAGGAATGAATCCCTAATTGCTTATTGGACCAATGACTTGATACACTTTGTTAATCATAGTTGTATGTACTTGATTGAAGGGTTGATCTGACCTAATCAAGTTGAGATGATGATAGCATGAATTCATATATGAATATGATTCATGTGGTGATTAAGGGTATGATCCTTAAGTAGAGAGATCATGAAACCCTAATCATGAACATAAACCCTAATCGACAGGGTTATTGAGTTGAAACCCTAGTGGAGGGTGTATCCTTATAAACCCTGGTTGAGGGTGTATCCTTGTGAAACCCTAGTGGAGGGTGTATCCTTTTGAACCCTAGTTGAGGGTGTATCCTTATAAACCCTAGTGGAGGGTGTATCCTTGTGAACCCTAGTTGAGGGTGTATCCTTGTGAAACCCTAGTTGAGGGTGTATCCTTATAAACCCTGGTTGAGGGTGTATCCTTGTGAAACCCTAGTTGAGGGTGTATCATTGTGATTATTTATAGGCAACTTTATAATAAAGTTATGCCTTAAACTAAGATAAGTCCATATCATGTGAGATAGATGGAAAATTCTACTGTGTGTCATATGCATTATATGCTAAGGGTGAGTATTCTGTGATGGAATGTATTAAGAGGGGAAATACCTTAATACAAGACAAAGTTGGTTAACTCAAGAGGGTCTGAATTAATGAGAAATGGGGAACCCTAACCCTAATTTGGGGAAAAGGGAATGATAAGCCCTGTTTGATAGTGAACCCTAATTCTTGGTTAAGGAATGATGGTGTTACTATTGTATCACATGATGTAATGAATATCTTGTATGACTATTATCATGCCTAATAACCATGCAGGTATGATGATATGATGAATATAGCCAAGTTTGGGCTGTGACATTTATATAATAAATGTTGATTGGCTTTTTGTGCGTTGATGTTGTTGTTGCTTTATAAAAGTAACAATGTGTACGGATTTTATGAACCATGTGAATAAGTTGTTGCCTAGTGAGAGGTGATAAGATGTGAATGGCCTTGTGAGCCATGTGAATAAGTTGTTGCCTAGTGAGAGGTGACAAGATGTGAATGGCCTTGTGAGCCATGTGAATAAGTTGTTGCCTAGTGAGAGGTGACAAGATGTGAATGGCCTTGTGAGCCATGTGAATAAGTTGTTGCCTAGTGAGAGGTGACAAGATGTGAATGGCCTTGTGAGCCATGTGAATAAGTTGTTGCCTAGTGAGAGGTGACAAGATATGAATGGCCTTGTGAGCCATGTGTGATGCTTGGGTAACAAGTATCATGTTTATTTGTAGCATTTGTGTTAGTAAGTTATGCTAGAGAACTTGGCTGATGTTACATTTCTGTTATATATCTATAGTTCATTGATGATTATTCATATCTGTTGTATTCATTACAAGTAGATGGATGAACTATGATTCTACCATGGGTAGATGCAATGCTCTTATTGAAAATGGAGAATTTCTTATTCTGTCTATGAAGAATAATTCTGCCTAATAATGTAAAAGTAACCCTTGCTCAGTTTAATTTCATAATCTGCTATACCAATGTTTCTGGCGGAGAGTTATATCTCTCGCTGGGGCAATTTACAATTGTCTCACCCCCGTGGGAAACATTTTTAGGTATGCATGAAAGGCAGAGCAGAAACCCTAGAACAGGGAAAGAGCAGCAACAACAGCAACAGCAAGGACAACAATAAGATCTCAGGTGGAGATATTGTCTATCTAGTCATATAGATAGTAGTCCTATGTGTCGTCTTTGTACTCTCAGGTCCTCGGAGTTTTTAGTCAGTGTTTTTGATATATCAGTCTGAGGTTTTGGCTTGATGCCTCGAGATTTGTATGCTGCCTGCATATATGTTTATAAGGCAGCTGATGATGTAGTCTCTGGAAAGAGATGGTAAATGATATGTACGTTTGAAACATAATGTATATGATATACAATGGCATTTGTTGGAAAAGATTTCCTATGTGTGGATCTCTTTGCAAAAAAAATTAATTTTTAGTGATTTTCGCTAATCCGCTGCTTGATGAACGCTTCCCCATTAGTTAATCATGTTTTCGCGAGATGGTCGTCACAGTAATGATGCTGTAGTGAATAAATGTTATACATGATCTTCATATTCCTTAATGAATAAGTGACATGTGGCTCTTTCAAGTTATAGCTGCAATGTTTTAGATAAGAACAATATTCTAATATGTTAGACATTGAATTAGCTGTTGCCAAACAAATATGATTCCTCTATGTATATTTATCTTCTTAAGCTGCAATAATAATGTTACTGATGGAGAGTTATATCTCTCGCTGGGGCAATTTATAATTGTATCACCCCCGTGGGAACTACATTTTTAGGTGGATGCGGATGAGGAGACAAGAATCCTTCAGTAGGAGAAGGACAACAACAACAGCAGCAGGGACAGTAGTGAAGTCTCAGGTGGAGACACTGGTTGTTATGCCTTGTATAGATGTAGTTAGAGTCCTATGTGTCGTCTCTGTACTCTCAGGTCCTCGGAGTAGTAGTTAGTGGTTTCGAGATTTTGGCTTAGTGCCTCGACATTTTATGTTACGTGTGTTTAGCTTGACATGATAATTAATGCTTGTAATTCACAGGAAGAGATGATACAAGTTATGTACTTTTGAAAAACAGAATGTAAATATGTTACTTTTGTTCTATGTGAGAAAGTTTTCATTTGATGGACTTCTTGGCAAAAAGGTTTTAATTTTTAGTGATTTTTGGTAATTCGCTGCTTAGTGAACGCTTCCGCATTAGTTAATCTTGTTTTCGCGAGACAGACATTACAGTTGTAGTCCTTTTATCCTTTGTGGTGTCCCCCAATAGGGTAAAGAATGACACTCCCTAGAGTTAGAGGTACCGACTCTATCTTCAATACAAGTTGTCAGGACATCTGTTGAATAGAAGATGGTCATCCCAGTAGTAGCTCTTCAAATAAAAAAATGGTTTCTTCTTCTAATTATAGGTGATGGTAGGTGGTATCTACTAGCATGACAAATAGTTGTTGATGTTAGCAAACCATGGTAAGTTTGGTTTGACAAACCTTGCCAACATCAGGGCTTCATCAACATAATTGTCATTAACTGGCATCTGATTCTCCTTCATGACCACTATTCTTGAGAGATGGCCGACAACCACATTCTACATTCCTTTCTTGTCAATGATCTAATGATCGAATTCTTGCAACAACAAAGCCCACCTCAACAACCTCGACTTTGTATCTTTCTTTTGCATCAAGTACTTTATTGCCCCATGGCCTTTATATACCTTCACTTTCGATCCTATTAAGTAAGATTTGAATTTGTCAAAACCAAACACAATCGCTAGCATATCCTTTTCCGTGGTGGTGTAATTTACTTGATCTTTGTCTAGAGTCTGATTGGCATACTAGATTGCATGATTCTTCTTATCCATCCTTTTCCCAAGGACAACTCCAATGGCATAGTCACTAGCATCACACATGATTTCAAATGGGAGTTCCCAATCTGGGGCTTGTAGGATGGGAGCAGTTCTAAAATCATTCTTCAGGACATTAAATGCTTCAAAGAACTTATCAAAAAAATCAAACTTTGGATCCTTTACCAACATGTTAGACAAAGGCTTGGCTATTTTAGAGAAGTCTTTAACAAATCTACTATAATACCCTACATGTCCAATGAAAATTCTCAATCCTGTTACTAATTTTGGAGGTGATAGTTTGGATATAGCCTCGACCATGATCAGATCAACCACTATTCCTTTGTCCAAGATCTTATGCCCCAACACAATACCATAATGTACCATGAAATGACATTTCTCCCAATTTAAGATTAGATGTTTCTCTTCAAAATGATTTAGAACCAGAGTCAAATTTATAAGACACTTATCAAAGTTTGTGTCGTATACAAGGAAGTCATCCATAAATACTTTCATTCTATCTTCCAGGAAATCAAATAACATGGAAATCATGCACCTTTGGAAGGTTGCGGGTGCAATATATAATCCAAGTGAAATTCTTTTGAAAGAATAGATGTCATAGATGTAGGTAAACATAGTCTTTTCCAACTCGTCCTAGTGGATCAATACTTGATAAAATCTGGAATATCCATCCAGAAAACAAAAATATGCATGATGTATAAACCTATTAAAGACATGATCAATAAAGGGTAGAGACAAATGGTCCTTCCTTGTAGAAAATTTTAATTTCCTATAATCTATGCACATACGCTAGCCAATGTCGGTTCATGTATCTACCTCATCTCCATTATCCCCTTTTACTACAGTCATCCCCCTTTTCTTAGGCACAACATGAATCGAGTTGACCCAATTGCGATCGCTTATAGGGTATTGATCTCCTCCTTCTTAACAACCTCCTCGAACATATGGTTTAACTTCCTCTGTGGTTGAGATAAAAGTTGGGCAGTATCTTATAGATTTGTACAGTGCATGCATAGGGCTGGGCTCAGACCCTTAACCTCTTCCACATAGTACCCTATAGCTTTCCTTCAAAGTTCGAGTTCCTTCAACAACTTTTCCATTTGTTCATCTCTCAAGTCTGTGTTCACTGTTATCGGGTTCCTTTCATCATCATCTAGGATTTTGTATTTCAACCCTTCACATAGTGGCTTTCACTCTGGCTTCAATTTTGGTGATTCTTTCTCTTTGAGGATTTGCTCTAGTGATGCATACTTTGTTGTTTCAAAGGATATATCTTCTTCATCACTAAACTCCTCTTCTGGTTGATTCAAATAATCTAGAATCTCCACCACTTCAGGGTCTTGTAGATCGGGGTCTCGATTATTCAATGCCCACATGAGAGGAACAACAATTGCCTTATCTTCTTACACTTCTTCACCAATATTGGTTATATATATCCATGAAGTAGTCCAACTCGAATAGATAAGGTCCTTCCATAGCATTCTGGACATGAAAGTCAATATGGCCGTTTCTGACCCGAAGAGTAATAATCCCTTCTTCCACATCGATTAGGGATCTACCTGTGGCAAGGAAGGGTCTTCTGAACATCATTGGACAAGTCAGGTCTTCTTTGGTATCGATCATTACTATGCCTCAAGGTATAAAGAATAACCTATGGGAATTGGGATGTCTTCTACTATCTCAACTGGTTTGGTGAAATTGTGTCCTTCTTCATGGGCTACGCCTTCATAGAGTCTTCTTGTACAATTACTATTTTAGGTTGTGTATCATTATGACCTCTTTCCTTTGTGACATCATTGGTACCAGAATCTCCAATGTCCTCCCAGATTGAAGGGTAGCCATCTTTGTTGTCTCAATTTTGGATGGAATCTTCCCTTGTGGGTTCTTTATCAACTCGGAAAATTTCACCAATTGTTGATCAATCTGGTTCTGATGTGTCTGCATATCTTCCATTTGGGTCCCATCATTGTTAAGACTCATGAATTGTTGATGGCACTTTGAGTGAGCTGATCATTCACAAAGATGTGCCTCTTCACAAAATCAAATATTTTTTCCATCATGTACGGCTAGTTGTTGCTCTTGGTTTGGCTCTAATCTTGGTTCTTCCAGTTTGTGTTCTTATTTTGATATTGGCCTTGACTTTGTCCTTGGCCTTGGTAATTGTTTCTATTTTTCTGGTAAGTTGTAGTGTTGGTATACTGAGTCTATTCGCCTCCTTTTCCAAATCCTAGAGGTGGCTTAGATGTCCCACTTAGCTAGTGTGAATTTTTCATGGCATCTTTGTTTCCATAATTGAATCCGAGGTGGTCTGGCCTTTTAAACTTTTCATAAGAGATGTTCTATGTCTCTTCTTCTTCTTCTTCTTCTTCACTTTCTTCTAGTTGTGTGTAAATATAGTTATTGATTTCGTGACCTCCTTCACTACATGTGACCCATTTCATTACCTTCTCAATGGATTTCTTGCATTTGCCTCTGGAGTCTTTCAGTTGTTTGACATCTATAGCAATCTTTTGAATCTTAGCATTGATAGTTTGTAGGGCATTGGCCTCAACGGAAGGTCCTTCAGAGTTATCCTTATTGGATGATCCCCTATTGCTTCTCTCATATTCCAGGCCTTCTTGCAATGCATCCATGTTATCAACGATCATCATAGTTCTCTTCATATTCTTTGCAATAAAATCACTCCCAACGATAACATTCAGCAAAGTCCGCTCTGTGGGAGTTAGCCGATTTTAAAATGTTGTCACAAGAAAACCCTTGTCTTAGTTATGTTGAGGACAATCCCATTGATACTATTGGAAGCATTCCCATGCTTGGTGAATATCCCCTCCTGGTTTTTTCATGAATCCAATGATCTTTTGCCTATTTCAAATAGTTTCCTCAGTGGGAAAGAATTTGGTGAAAAAACATCGGCAAGAGGCCGCCATCCATAATGGATTGGTGAGGTGGTCTAAGATACCAAGATAGACCTTTGTCCTTTAGAGAAAAGATGAATCTCTTGTAGTATATAACTTATTGTGGCACTTCCCTGATCTTTATAGTGTCACAAATGATCTTGAAAGCGTCAACATGATGAAAGGGATTCTCATTCTCTGAATTCTCTTTGAAAGGCCCATGCAATGTATATTTGTCATTTTCACAGGGTATTTATTATTTATTTTTGTGTGCTAACTACTCATTTTCATATTAATTTGTGTATAATTTATTAATATTAGCTTATGTCACTCAATTGCATCAAATAAATGTAATTTCAATGATTCCAAATGAGTTAATATATTTTGAGAGCTAATGTTTGTATTTTTATGAATTTCAGGTAATTCGACAAGAATATATACAACTTGATACTACTGACGTCATTGTCAGTGGTACCAACAACATCACAGGGATGAACCATAATTGATCAAAAAATCTCGCTATATACAACTCGGTACTATTGACTCTCCGCTCAATAGTACCAACAAAGTCTTTAGCGGCCGCAAATATTTAAAGGTGTCGGTAGTACCGACATCATGTCGATAGTACCGACCAGGCAGAATTAGGCAGATCCAAAATTAAGATTAATCTAACAGCTGAGGATTTATTTTGCACTAAGTTACTCTTATGTCTTAGGGGATGTATAGCCAGACCTATCTATCACATTTCATTCCATTGCACGACGGACAACACATGAGAGAGGAAGAGAAGAACTTCACATTTGGGAGGTTTCAGGCATGTTTGGTGGGAAGAATTTGTGGCTTACATATTCATTCATCAGCGTGGAGCATCCTAGTCACATTTCTCCAGGGGTTCACCAGTTTTTCTATGTTCTCCACATTTTTCCTTCTCTCTAGCATGTTTTTGTCCATGGAAACAATGAGGGTCTAATCCCCATGTTCTCTAGGACGCGGGAGTAGCCCAGTTCTACACTGTATATGGATCTTTGGAATTAGTATATTATTTTCTCCTTATTTTTGGTCATGTTTCTGTGAAGTTGTATTAAATTATATACATTGCACATCATAAGTGATTAATCTAGATCCTTGATTTTTGTGAGAGGGGGATTAAGGATTGGAATTCTATAGTAACACACATTTTATACCATTTTTTGAAACAAAGCCTACGAGCGTGAAGAGAATCACTCATAGTAGTTCGTTAAAGCACCTGTCTAATAACACAATTAATACTAGAGTGGGATTGGTATTAATATAAGTAGTGGATTACTCTATGAAAGTGGGTAATTCTTGCTACAGGTCTCTTTGTCAGAATCAGGAGGAACATATATTAATCTTAAGTAAAATTTTAGTGTCAATCATGGTGAAACCACAGTCTTAGGGAATTTCTTCTCATTGTGATCACAAATTAGAAAATTAGTTTCTTTTCTTGAAATCAGTTTAATAACTCTAAAATAAAAGATTTCTTCAACCTAGCTGATCGAAAGCAGCTAGTAGTAGTTTCTTGAATTATGTTTCTCCGTGTTCAATATCCGAACCTCGTTGCCCTGTATTACTTCAACGCATGCACTTGCGTTTTACACATGCAGTTTAGTCGTGTCATGTTTTTAGCACTATTTCCATGGAAACGGTAACTTCAAGTGCTAAGAGTGAGGTATTTGGCCATTATAGGCCACCCTCTTTATTTTTATAATTTTTCCAAAGTTGAATCGTAAATATCTTTTGATTCTATCACTAGTATCTCGTTCTCACATTCTATCCACAAATTTTAGGTACTAGTGCATGGTTCAAATGTGAATCACTGATTGCGGTCCCACAACAAATCCACAGTCGGAAGGTATGGGTGATGCAGGAAAAGAACAAACCATCTGGGGGAAGATTAAGGCATCATCCTTAACAGCTCAACTTGGGCCAAGCAAGCGACAATAAATAAATGTGGTTTGCTACAAGATGGATCCTGCGTTGGTCGTAGAGGTGTCAAAAAATCAGGTTTGGGTCGATTTTAGGTAAAAAAATCTTATCCGGATCGTTTTACAATCAAATCAAAAACCAAATATGAACCCAGATTTTACTCATACCTCTCAACTTGGAACTGACTCGGATTGAAAATTCTAAACTCGGCATCAAACCCGAACCCAGATTTGAAGACATTTTTTCAAAAAAAATGCTCATAGAATTACCTACACAGTTATAAATAGTTTCATTATCTAAAATAAACTACCAAAGATGTCAATGATTATACAAAATTAAACAATTATATTATTACCTTTTCTTTTCTTTTATTAGAAAAAATAATACCAACAATGGAACTTTAATTCACCTAAATACAAGAAAATCTAAACACAACTGCAACATCACATGTTTCTACTAAAACAACACATGTATCACATCAAAGTTATTGCAACATCATCTGAGTTATAGTAAAACAACCCAAATTCACATCAAAGTATAGCCTATCAAACCAATTGAGATGTCTATTACCAACCAAAATAATGTTTATATCACATCATAACAACATCTAAAAAAGGAAGTTTGCAAATCACTCTCTATCTCTCTAGACGCTGCTCTCTTCTATCTCTAGATGCTAGTCGTGCTATGCCGGCGGCTGGCACGGGCGGGACGGGCTCCTCCGTTCCACCCTCCACCCTGGAGCTGATAGTCTACCTTGGTCCGATCCTTTGGTGGATGTGATTGTGGGGCGGTCGTGGGCTTCCACGGTGACGATGACTCTTGCTGTGCGTCGGAACCTGAAGCCCTTGGTGGTTGAGGGGGACCCGAAGGAACCTTGTTTCAGAGAGAAGGATGATCGCCCGTGGATGAAGATCTCAGTTCCGGTCGCAGATGCTATGGAGGAATTTCACAAGAACTCTGTAATCATCCATGTACTGGGAAGGAAATGCATCCGTGAGCAGCTATCAGGCTGGATGCAGATGTCGTGGAAACCTAAGGGCGAAATCCAATGTGTGTCAATTCTGGGTGGAATGTTCTTGGAAAAGTTTGCTTCAGCAGAGGACATGGGAGCTGCACTGGACAAAGGCCCGTGGTTCTTTGACCACAAACTTGTCTTGATGAGGAAGTGGTCTCCTAAAGCGGACCTCTATAGGGCGGCGTTGACATCGGCTCCGGTGTGGATCACGTTACCTGACATCGGATAACAGTGGTCTAGGCGACCAATTACTATCATTGCTCACGCCATTGGGGTCCCGAAGGTGGTAGATTTTTGGGGCGATAGTAGGTATGTGGGAGCAACACATATATGTGTGGAACTGGTTGCTGATGGGGAGACACCCCCGGTGGTGTTGCTGGAGATGCCTGATGGGAAGGAACTAGAAGTTAGAGTCATCTATGATGCCTTGTCGGACAGATGCACAACCTACAAAGTGTTTGAACATGAGTCCGGTTGCTGCCCTGGTGAGTGGACCACTCTAACGAATATTCCAATGAAGATGAAGGATGGGAGGATGGCGAGAGGCAAATCTAGAACTTGACAGGCAAGGAAGAATTTCAATACCACCCTTCCCCCCAACCCTCATAGGGGGCGATCTAGAAGGAACGGTGAGTCCCTACCCGCAACCTTGAATAGGAAGGGGAAGGAGAAAGTCCAAGAAGTCCACGAGGCCTTTGCCACTTATATGGAGGCTGGCGAGCCCTCAAGGCAAGAAGTTGTCCTAGGGACCCAACATGAAGATGTGGTGTCCGTTGAAAAGCTAGTAGACTCCCCGGTCATCGCAACTCGCCTTCAGACACTGGACAAGGAGGAGATAACTTAAGAAGCCACACACACGTCTAACCAGTTCACGGTCCTAGAGGACTTGGTGGAAGAGATGACCATCACTGGAGGCACGAGAAGCAAAAGCCCAAGGAACACCCGCAGTACAAGCAAAAAGAAGAAAAGTTGGAGCTTCTCTGATGAAGGTGGCAGCTCCAACAAAGCTTAATCATGTCCATACTCGCATGGAATGTGCGAGGTGCTTCGCTAGCCGAGAAACAAAGAAGTTTGCGAGCAGTGATAGAGGAGGAGAAGGTCTCTCTTGTATTTCTTCAAGAGACCAGGATAAGGAGAGCCGTTGAGGAGAGGATTGCCACACTGTTTCCTACAGGGTGGGTGAACCTATCTAATATCCACTACAGAGATGGAGCCACGATAGCCATCGAGTGGAAGCTGGATACTTGGGATGTGGATGTGATTAGTATCACAGATCAAGTAGCCACTGTCAGCTGCTGTAACAAAGGTGGTCTATCCTTTATTGCTTTGTCGGCGTATGGTGAGAGACTGGAAAGTGATAGATCCAGAATGTGGAGGGCGATCAAAGAAAGCACACAAGACCATTTCCCTTGGCTGGTGTAGGGTGATTTCAATAACATCCGCAGGAACAATGAGAAGAATGGTGGAAGGCCCGTTTTGGCTAGGATCATGGATACCTTCAACAACACCATGGATGCAGCTGGTTTGATGGAGCTGAATACAGTGGGTGGTGTAACCACATGGACCAACAAGTAGGGAAATCTTAAGAAGAATCTCTACCAAACTGGACAGAGGCCTTGTCAATGAGGAATGGCTCAAGCTCTGGCCTAGATGCACTATCCTACACGAGAATGATCCTCTCAGCGACCATAGTTGGATGAAGATTAACTTCTTATCTCCTCTGGATGTGGTTAGACCCTTCAGGTTCTTCAACTGGTGGTGCGATTGGGATGGTTTCAAGGTGTTAGCCACTAAAGCTTGGGATGAGGCGATAGTGGGTAATCCTCTGTATATTGTCATTAAAAAGCTACAGAATAGCAAGAAGGTGATAAGGAAATGGTCCAAGGAGGTGGTCAACCTTAAGAACCTGACGCTCCTTGCTAGACAAACCTATAAGGAGGCTGCTAAGAAATCTCATGAACAACCTGGTAATGATGATCTTGCTGAAGACTGGATGAAGGCGGAATGTAGACTTACTCAATTGCTTAAGGGAGAGGAAGATTTCTACTGGCAAAGAAGTCACTTACAGTGGATAAAGGATGGTGACCTCAACACCCGCACCTTCCATGCAGCTATTAGAAAGAAAGAGATGAAGGAAACAATTCACCAACTCATCAAAATTGATGGCCAACCAGCCAACAGTAGACTTGAATTAGCTGATCACGTCACTAGTTTCTTCATCCCTTATACAACCACCATAATGACAGTTGCATAACTACTGACGAAGATATCTACCCACAAGCCAAAGTCACTTCTGCCATGAATGAAGCTTTATGCTCCAGCACTGATGAGGCTGAAGTCAAACAAGCTGTTTTTGACATCAATACGAGCAAAGCTCCAGGACCAGATAGATTCAACAGTAAATACTTTCAATACATGTGGGACCACATTAAAGCTGATATTACCAGAGCTATGAACCAGTTAATGAACGGAGGGAATATGGTGTGGGCTGTGAATCATACTTTCATCAAGCTCATCCCTAAAAAGAAGGATGCGAGATTGGTCACCGACTACCGACAGATTTCTTGCTGCTCTGTCATCTACAAGATCTGGGCTAAAATTTTGTCCAATCGTCTGAAGCCTCTCCTGTCTGAACTGATATCCGAAGAACAATGTACCTTCGTGAAGGGAAGAAGAATAGCGGACACTGCTTTTCTTGCTGCTGACTTTCTCACTAGTTTCAACATCCGGAAGTCTAGTGTTAAAGCTTGTATCAAGATTGATTTGACAAAGGCTTTTGACTACGTGCGGTGGGATACTATGTGGAACATTATGAAAGATATGGGCTTCTCCAGTAGAAGGGTCACCATTCTGGAACAGTGTGTTACTACTGCCTCGTTCTCCATCCTCCTCAATGGAGGCCCAATAGGCATGATCAAGGCTACAAATGGATTGAGGCAGGGGAACCCCCTATCTCCCCTACTCTTTGCCATGGTTATGGAGGGGCTGACCTCTATGATAAAAAAGGCAGAAGCCAAAAATCTTATCAAACCTTTCAAAGTGAAAGGGGTTAAACTGAAGACCCATCTCATCTTCACCGACGATGTGATGTTGTTCTCTACGGGCCATTCCAATAGACTTCGCGAGTACAAGAAGTCGCTTGAAGGTTTTGGCAGAACCACGAGCCTTTACATCAGCGACATAAAATCCCGCATCTACCTCTCCAAATCTTATGACAGTAGGAGTGGTAGACTGAAAATAGCTATGGGGCGTAATAGTGGTAGAATGTCGTTGTTGTACCTTGGGGCTCCTATCGTTGGTGGTAGAGGCGTCTCCAAGGATTACTCTATATGTCTTGACAAGATCGTTGCAAAAATAAAAGGCTGGAGTGGGATTCATATGTATATGGTAGGGCGTCTGATGCTTATAAATTCTGTCCTCCTAAGTATGGTTCGGTACTGGAGTGAGGTCTATAACCTCCCTAAACACATCACTGACAATATTAATAAAAAAATTAACAATTTTTTGTGGGGAGGAAAGTCTCATGCCGTGAAATGGGATACTGTTACCAAATCTTTACAGAACAGAGGTCTCAACATCAGGAAAGCGGAAGAGATAGTCAAGGACAGCCAAGCTAGAAGACTGGATAGATTCATCACTGTCAAAGGCAGTGTGTAGGCCAACTGGCTTAGAGTGTGGTATGGTGATGTCCCTCTCCCCCATGTCAACACTTCCAAAACCTGGGTTCTACTGTGTAGGAAATGGAATCAGGTCAACCATCTGTACAATGTGGATAGCGACAGTCTCCTCACGCTTAACGGGCAGAAACTGTGGATCCACATCCCTACCGGTCCTGTTGTTCCCTAGTTCGATCTGCTGTGGGGCAAGGGTCACATCCCCAAATGGAGCTTAGATGGGTACAAGGTGATCCTTGGGAAGCATCTTACCAAGGATAGACTTATTAGATGGGGGATCCCTACCAGCCCCAAATGTGCGTTTTGTGATGATCCTGAAACTCATGAACACCTATTTTTTGGTTGCATCAAAGTCTTTAGGCTCTGGGTTCTGATGGCACTGAAGAATGGGTGGGGCAACCTAACGGCCAGAAGCATCATCGAGCTGATTGATTACATCAAGCTAAAGTGAGTGAACAAGAAGGAGAGGGCTTTTGCAGGGCTCTGCTTTTCCAATGTATGCTTCAATACTTGGAAATAGAGGAACAACCACCATGGTTGACATCCTAGTCATGATGTGTTTATCTCAGTTAACAAAGACATTTGTAATGTTGTTAAGGCCAAAGGCCTAAAAAAGGGCCTAATCCCATAGCTAAACAATACTGGGGCATTGTGTAGGTAGACCTCATATACTTTTTGTAGCTTGATCTTGTACAATATAGCTTGTCTATACACACCTTTTGGAAATATATTTACCTATTTCCAAAAAAACATCTAAAAAAGGAATCATTTGTTTTAGCTAACACATAATAAATTCCAACACAACAGGGATAGCATAATACTATTAAAACATAACTCATTTTTACATCAAATAATTATAATATGTTGCAATGTCACATATATTATATCAAAGTTGCACATATATAACTTTAAAATATAGCATCCATCCCATACATATATGTATATAAGTAACTATTTATAACCCAATTTTTTCCAGTTTCTAAACTCAGAACTGACATGGTTTATATTCAGACTCATAATCCTAAATCCATAACCGACCTGAAATGTCACTATTGAAACCCAAATCTAATTTTTTTATCAGACACAACTAGGTTCACGGGTTCGGACAATTTTTGAAAGCCCTAGCTGGTGGCATTAGTCAAGCAACATGACATCCTTGGCCACAATACTGAAGTCCCAATGACTCACATCAACAATTTTGGTTGAAATCTATGACATGGTGAAGATAGATCGAGTGTCAGCGACTGTGATCTACTTGAAGCTATTTCCATGTTCACTGGAAGATGGTGCTAAGTTTTGGTTCCTTATCCTCAAGCCCGAGTCAATAGAAATGTGGGAACAAATGATTGACACTTTCTTTGAGTGTTATTTCCCTCCACAGAAGACTAACAAGCTAACCAAGAAGATAATAAAATTCAAGTAACAAGTAAAAGAGTCATATTCTGAAGTTTGGGAGAGATTTCAAAGCATGCTAAGAAAGGTCCCTCATCATGGGATTGTTCTCTACAGGTAAGAGAAGCTTTTATATTATGGGCTACATCAGGGGGAAAGGACCACATTGGACAGTGCATAGACAAGCTTCTTCCTCAACAATAAGCCTTCATAGTGCCATGAGATCTTGAAAAATATGGCCAAGAACCAGTCATGGGGTGAAGAAAGGGAACTCCCAACAACCATTAAAAGTGTTGGCAAATCTAAAGTCATAGTGGAATTGAATGAGAAGGTTGACCTCATCGCCATGAAGTTCTTCTAGAAGGATGTGAAATTGTCTGTAGGTGAAGAAAAGGATTGCATGAGGCAGTAGTACCAACAAGACAGGGTCCCCAGCAAGATTGACCAAATTGAGGACATGCTAGACAATCTAGTGAGTCAAAAAGAAGTGATTATTGGCTAGAGATAGAGGGAGGTGCAAAATCAAGGTGCAGAAATCTGTAGCATTGAATATCAAATTTATCAACGACCAGCAGAAGTGGCTTCCTTCAAAAAACCCATTCAATAAGCATTACCTGGGAATGCTATTGCAACTCATCAACATCACCAAGCAAAGTTTATCTCTATTGCCGAGAAGCCAGAACATCTCACCCAAGAAACACACTTCGGATCTAGATTGGTTGCACATGCCAAAAGACCCATTTCCCTGTAGTCTATATAGATTACTAGGAGGACGTAACACTCAAGTAGACAAAAAATTTCAAGGTTCTACCACTATCATGTCAGCATCTCCAATTATGATAAAGGAGCCTATGCAATAAGAATATTTGAAGGTTCTACTTCACAATGGAATGGTCATAATCAATAAGGAGGCACCCACAATTCAGAAGGCCAACCACCTGTCATTCCATCCATAGGAGACATGTAAAATCATATGCCAAAAGGTGGCGTCAAAGCAAGCTTAGGGGAGGATATCCCTAATGTTCCCTATATTCCACCTCAAAAACATGTAGAGAGGTCAGATGTTCCACTCTCAGATAGTATGAATCTGAGAAAGGTGGAAAAGCATTTCAAGAAATTTCTAGATATCTTCCAAAACTCCACATCAACATCCCACTAGTGAAGGCTATAGTACATATCCTGCTTATTGAAGATTTTTGAAGGAAATCATCACTAATAAGAGATGAATAAATATACATATGTCTTGCAGGTTGATGAAGTGATGAGTGCAATGATCAAGGGAAAATTGACGACTAAGAGGAAAGATCCAAGATGTTTCTACATTCCTTATTCTATAGGCAACTAACATTTCCCACAAGCACAATGTGATTCTGGGGTGAGCATAAATCCCATGCCTCTATCTACATTATGAAAGTTGGGATTGAAGGAACCAACAACGACATATATGACAATCGAGCTGGAGGACAGATCTATTGTGAGGCCATACGGGATATGCGAGGATGTCTTAGTCAAAGTTAACAAATTCATCTTTTCTGTTGATTTTGTGGTCATGGACATGCTCGGCATATGAGGATCAGAGATATTTTTAGGAAGGCCATTCCAAGATAAGAATGTTGTGATCACTGCCATTGGGAGATGCTATTTGACACTTGGGATAGATGATGATAGAGTGGAATTTAGACTGCCGGATGAATCTTCACCACCATCTCATGACAACCTGGGCTGAGGAGGATCATTCAAGTTGAGTCTAGGACATTAAACAAGGGTGTTTCTTGGGAGGCAACCCAAATTTACTTTTTTTATTTACTATTTTTTTAGGTGTTTTTGTTAGTTAAATTTCATATTTTTCATGTTAGATTTTAGTTTATGTAAAAAGGTACCTTGATACTCTTATTTGGTGTGCTGACAGGGTCAAAGTCAGTACTACCGACACCCAAGTTGGTACTACAGATTCCTTATGAGTTAAAATTCTGCAGAAAGTCGGTACTACCGACTTTTTTATAGCACCGACTTTTTTATAGCAAAAATGATAAGAGCTACAAAAAAGGCCATAGATACCACCGACACATATTCCAGTAAGCACCAATTTTCAATGCTCAAATAAGGAGAGAGAATGTCATATATTGATGCCAAAAAGACACAAATTAGTGGCACCGGCAAGAGGGATATATGCTTACACAACTTGATCCAAAGAGCCACCAACCATCCACTACCACCACCCTTCAGAGAAACGGGTACCCCTGTTCTACTTTTATGTTTGGATTTTGACTATGAGGTCATAGTCAAGTTCAAGCTTTGGGGGGTATTGGAACTTCTTTATCTTCCCTTTTACTTGTTTGTAGCTTTTATTTTTGTAATTTGTAGGATTCACAATCTATCTAGTGTAATGTGGAGTTTAAATTTTGTTTGTTCCTGACAATTACCATGTATGCTTTCAAGTTTGCAATGAAAATTGAATTTTTTTATGGGCTAAGTTGTGAGTACTTGAGTAATCTCACCTAGAGGTAGTGTATGGGCATGTCATCTTAAGGACATATAATATGAGTGGACATCTTAAGTATTCATGAAATGTGGATGAAGATGGGCTTTTAGCCTAAAATGATAAAACAATTAACAGTATCTTAAATGAAAATTTAAGAAAGAAACCCTAAAGTTATCCTATTCACAGGTCATTATAGAGAGAGACATATCATAAATTCATGAAAGGCATTGTCTCTTAGTTATGTGATTCCATTCATCTTTCGATCATTTTGACCCATCACCTTAAGATGATCGAGTAGTCTAAATTCTTTGCATTATATGGCATAGTAGGTAATAGAATAGTTATTTTGTTTTTGTTGCATTCGTTACAGAATGAATATATATATATATATATATATATATATATATATATATATATATATATATATATATATATATATATATACCCACGCACACATTCATGCGCACAAACAACTGTTGTGCACATCATTTTATTTGCATAAACAATTACATGTAGATAACATGTTATTCATTTCCATATCATTAGGGTATCATTTTCCTTCAAACTTTGAGTGCAGGGATATACATCCATACACTTAGGAAAAAAGAAAGAAAAAGAAGAGTGATATGTTAGTAAAGCCCAAGCATAACATTCCATCATGCTAAAATAATGGGCCAATAAAAAATAGTTTGTTAATCTCACAAAATCAAGTGGAAGAAAGTATGTCCTAAACTCTTCACAAAAAGATGGAATCATTCACGTGATGTATTATTTTCTTTTTAATTCATGTTTGTCAAATTGAGGAAATCTTTTGATTCATGTATCATATCACCCAATAATATTAGGCATTAGGAATAATGAATTTTTCATTCTTTTCACCATATAGGTTCATCATGTTTTAGTTTTGGATAAATAATTCGGATGTACTCATGATTCTTCATTTGTCACCCATTTCATACCATCCAATGCTCTTATCGGTAGGTTACTTAAATGATTATTCTCCTCATCCATTTTATATCGAGAATTGCTTCCAAGTAGATTGGTAGTTAGGAAAAATAGCAATGTAGAATAGGGAATCACATAATGCACCAAGAGAATGCCTGATTGATTATGATATGAACTGCTCTCTTGATAGTTTTCATTGATCTAAGGTTAGACATATTTTATGGGAATTTTTGATCGCTTAAGAGTAGTTGATTGTTCAGTGGTAAATGAAGGCTGGTTTGGGACCACCAGGTGGAGATGGTTGACAAAAGAAATTTATAGTTTATGTCCTTTTTCTGACTTGTCTCAAACAGATCTGAGGGTGTTTTGCTCGAGGATGAGCAACATTTAAGCTTAGGGGAGTTTGATGCACTGCACATTTGTCATTTTTACAGGCTATTTATTGTTGATTTTTGTGTGCTTATTACTCATTTTCATATTAATTTGTGCATAATTTGTTAATATTAGCTTGTGTGACTCAATTGCATCAAATAAATGTAATTTGAATGTTTTCCAAATATTTTAATATATTTTCGAGAGATTTGTTTAGATTTTGTGATTTTTAGGTAATTTTACAAGAATCTATACATCTAGGTACTATCGACGTCATTGTTGGTGGTACCGACAACATCACATGGATGAACATGAATTGATTGAGAAATATCGGTACTGTTGACTCTCCGCTCAATACTAATGAAAAATTCACAGGAGGCTACAACTATTTAAAGGTGTCGGTAGTACCGACATCTTGTCGGTAGTACCGAACGAGCAAAATTTGGTAGATCTTAAATTAAGATTAATCTGATAGATGAGGATTTATTTTTCCCTAAGTTAGTCTTATAACCTAGGGGAAGTGCAACCAGACCTATCTATCACGTTCTATTCCATTTCACGACGGTCATGGCATGAGAGAGGAGAACGAGGAGAAGAACTATACGTTCGGGAGGTTCTGGGCACATTTAGTGGGCATAATTCATGTCTTACGGATCTGTTCATCGGCATGGAACATTCTAGTCACGTTTCTCCAGGGGTTCATTGGTTTTGATATGTTCTCCATGTTTTTCCTTCTCTCTAGCATATTTTTGTCCATGGAAACCATGAGGGGCTAATCCTTATGTTCTCTAGGTTCCGGGAGTAGCCTGGTTGTAGACTGTATATGGATCTTTTGCATTAGTATATTATTTTCTCATTATTTTTGAGCATGTTGCTATGAAATCATATTGAATTATCTATGTTGTACACCATAGGTGATTAATATAGATCCTTGATAGCTTTGAGAGGGGGATTAAGGATTGAAAATCCATAGTAACACACATTTTATACTGTGTTTTGAGAGAAAGCTTGCGAGTATGAAGAGAATAACCCAGAGTAGTTTATTAAAGCACCTATCTAATAACACAATTAGTACGAGAGTGGGATTGATATTAGGATAGGTAGTAGATTACTCCATGCAAGCGGGTAATTCTAGCCACAGATCTCTTTGTCCAAAATTAGGAGAAACATATATTAATCTTACATAAAGTTGCAGTGTCAATCGTGGTGATACCATAGTCCTAGGGAGTTTCTTCTCATTGTGATCACAAATCAGTAAATCCATTTCTTTTCTTGCATTAAGTTTAATAACTCTCAAATAAAAGTTTTCTTCAGTCTAGCTGGTTGGAAGCAGCTAGTAATAGTATCTTGAATTACATTTCGCCATATTCGATATCTGGGCCTCGTTGGCGTGTATTACTTGATGCGTACACTTGTATTTTACACGTACAACTTACTCATGTGAAAGGCTTATTCTGGATCACTGAGATGATTGCACACTTTAGCTCAAAATTAACAACATCAAACCATGAGATAATGACTGGGCATCTTGATTCATTAGCTCTAGTTACAGCCAATTCTCTAAGTGATTTATCTTCTTCATCATCTTCTTTCTCACTATTATGGTTGTTATCTTCACATTCACAATGATTCCTTCTGTGTCTCCTGTTGTGGTGGTGGTGGTGCTCATGATGGTGTCACTCCTCCTCATATCGTTCTTCACAATCATCTTCATGTCACTCCACACGTTCTTCTTCCTCATGGTGATGACCATCTGAGTGACGTACCTCACATTCTTCTTCAATTTCTGGTGGGTTTTGATTATGATGCACTCTTGCATTCCGATTTTGGCATCCTATTCATAAAACATAATTAACTAATGCGGAAGCATATTATCTACATCGGATTACTGAAAATCACTAAAAATTAAAAACCATTTATTAAGAGATCCATTCACAGGAAAACTCTTTCATTCAGAACCAAAGTAAAACATTACATCCTGGTTCATATATACATAACATGCATCATTTCATCTCGAAGCATACATACACTCACTACTCTGTATCAACTGTACGCAGGTAGTATAAAAACCTCGAGGCTAAAAGACCAAAAATCTCAGATCGAAGTATCAAAACACTAACTCCTAGGACCCAAGAGTATAGAGACGACTCATAGGACTAACTATACAAAACCAGACAACCAATGTCTCCACCTGATGGATCACTACTGTCCCTATAGCTGCTACTGCTTCTCTTCTCCTGTAGAAGAGATTCTACCTTGTCGTCTGCGTCTACCTAAAAATGTTCAATTCCACGGGGGTGAGAAATTATAAAAATTGTCCCAACGGGAGATATAACTCTCCACCAAAACATTATCACTGTAGTTTAATAGGAATAAACTGAGAAGTGAGATAATATAAATCAGAAGCATATGAATCAACATCTATGTAGATTAGAGCAACATTCTTCTGCAAGTATTTCATTTACAAACTGATAAAGTAGCATGTCTCATATTCAATATGAATTAAAGTAACATAAGTAACATTTATGTATCAAGGACATGCTAAGCAATATAACATCAACCAACGGTTCTCAGATTTCAATCTTATGCAAATATGTTACATGGCTGATTATATTTTACAAATAGATTTAAGCTCTGAGGAGATGAGGTATACCACTCATACTCCAACCGACCATTTCTAGAATTGAAATCGGTACCATAATTAGGTCAATGGAAGAGCCAGATTCCCATGACCTCCTACATCCTGGTCAGTACGAGACCACAAGCAGGACTATGTCGACTGTTCAAAATAGCTTTCCAGGGTATACTGGAACTTCACTATAGAGTTACAGCATCAACTGCACTCTCATCGGCAATCGAGAGCTTTAAAGCTTATCTCCATTGACCCGACATAAACTGTCATTGGGAGATTAATGATACATCTATCCCAACCATCAGAAGATTTATGTTACATCTATCCCGACACATGAAGGATTGAGAGGTTTAATGTTTACCCTCCCTCAATCTCTTCACAAGGACGTAAGGATATTTTCGCCCATTTACCCCCACATATTCAGAATATGTGAACTCCAGGAATTCTATAGGAAAACCTATTTCACCATCACCAATTTCTGGCGATGATGGATCTATGGTCATAGCACTACATGAATAGATTTCACTTGATTAATTAAGTACATTTTCATATTCTTTTAGCATCAAGCAAGTTCTCAAACAAAACTTATTATGACAATGCTATAAAGAAGCATGTACTATTTTCATCAAGTACTCAACTATCTTTACAAGATATTGGGAACTCAGTCCCTTATTTCAAAATTGGGAATTTTCATCCCTTCACAATTTCATCACCATAATAATATAGCCCTAGGTAATTAAACCCTTGATTCATCATTAAGCATTGTTACCACGTTTCCAGGTAATCATCACCTTCATGTCAATTGACCAAGGCAAACATGATACTTTCTATTACAAGCATCACACATGGTACTTGAGGCCCATTAACTCTCTTGTTACCTCTTACCAGGAAACAAGGTATATTATGGCACTCAAGGCACAATCACAATAGTGAATTAAACATCATAGGCTCATACCTGGCCATGATCATCATTTCAACATACCTGCATGGTTAGCGTAGATGATAACAGTGATATCAATTTCTTATCAGAACCATGTACAACAAATATGAATTCACTATTCATGGGTAACACCACTACTCTCTTACCAGGGTTAGGGTTTCCCATTTCATGTCATATGAGGATAATCATCCCATTATCACATCAAAGATATGGTTTATCACTATATTGCTTAGGATTAGGGTTCGTTAAGCATTACATAGAATTACACTAGATTTGAGCTTCACAACACATTAAACATCAGGGTTTCTCATGAAACCATCCTTAGTTAGGGTTTCACATCAAATTCACCTTATGATAGGAACTATATTCATTAATCCACAACTAGGGTTTACTATTCATCCCAATTAGGGTTTCGTGTCCCATTACCCATAATTAGGGTTTACTATTCATCCCAATTAGGGTTTTGCATCACATTACCCTAAATTAGATTCACCTATATCATCACCCTGGATTAGGGTTACATCCATACCCTAGATTAGGGTTTCAACTATAATTGCCCTGAATTAGGGTTAAGGTTCAACATTCTTGTCAATTAGGGTTTATGTTCATGATTAGGGTTTCATGATCTCTTTAATTAATGATCATACCCTTAATCACCACATGAATCATACTCATGTAAGAATTCCATATTATCACCCCCTCAACTTAATTAGGTTACATCAACCCCTTTTGTCAAGTACTTACAACTATGATTGACATAGTGTACCAAGTCACTATTTTTATAAGAAATTAGGGTTCATCCCTTAATTGGCACTAATCACTTAGGTACTATTAGGGTTTCAACCTTTGTACCTTCATTGATTACTAATACTAACCATCATTGGATTATTGGAACAATCAGTACCTTCAATATCCAAGTGATTGAACCACATTGAACTCCATTTGGTTTTGAAGGTTTCACCACCAAACGGTTTTGAAACCGTTTGCCCCCAAACGGTTTCAAGACCATTTAGTCTCAAACGGTCTCAAGACCGTTTGGGACAAATCAGTCCCAAAACCGTTTGGGCCAAATCAGTCCCAAAACCGCAAGGGCTCATTAGGTCATTCATCAATCCAAACGATTTTCAACTGCATCATTGAATTGACTATTGGTTATTCAATTGAAGGATTCATCAATCAAAGCCATTAGATCATCATCCATGGGTCAACGATCAACCACTAACCCACCAAATGGTTTTGAAACCATTTGGTCCCAAATGGTTTCAAGACCGTTTGGGCTCAAACAGTCTCAAGACCATTTGACCCAAGTTGTCTTAAAATCGTTAGGACCAATCAAGGATTCTTCAGGAAACTTGATTAGGGTTTCTAATTGAAGGATGGTACATACATTGAATCAACCAATTGAGTCCATTGGATCATCATCCAACATGTAAATAAGTTCAGACCTCAAACGGTCAACTAAACCAAACAGTCAACCCCTTCATTCAGTTTGGAGTCAAATTCACCAAACGGTTTGCAAACGGTTTGGTCTCAAACGGTTTGGGGAAACCGTTTGGACCAAAGGTCTAAGACCGTTTGCTCATGTTCTTGGTTGAGGTGTGTGCTTGTGAACAAGTTATTATCTTAAACCTTTAGACTCATGAAAGCTACTGCCATTTCCATGACAACTCCATCAATCAAGCAAAGCTATTGCAATAATAACAATTATATCAATTGTATGGAGAAATCGAATTCAATGACAAAGATTAAGGGTTCAAGTTATATAACCCGCCTTGAAATGAGATTCAAGGCTTCAAGTTACACGGCTCCAATGGTGGATGAAGCTCTAGAAACCTCCCAAGGTCGTTTCTCAAGCTTTTAGAGTGAAAGGTTTGGCTAGGGTTGAAGATGGAGTGAAGAAATGAAGGAATTATACTTTGTTTTATGATTTCCACCATGAAATCATGAAGAACGAAGGTCAAGAGCTTACCACAGGTTGGGGGATTGTCTTCCTGCTGTTCCTAGCTCCCTTAGTCATTTTTTCAAGCAAAGGAAAGAAGTAGGTCCGAAAAAGTCCTTAGTTTGGGTGGTAAAGGCTCTTTTATAAGAAAATCAATAAGAGAGAAAATGTTTTTATGAAAATAATTTAATTCCAAAATTGTTGCCACCTCTTCCTACTTGGTTTTCTTGCATGCAAAGGCAACTCTATCCCACCGAGCTCCCTTCCATTATCCATAGATTAAGGGAAAAGAAATTAAGCACCTTAATCCCTTATAATATTAATATATATTTTTGAGTGGGAATTCTTTTCCTTATAATAAGGTGAGTGGAATTTCACCTCGTTAGGATATTTTGTGGTCCTTGTAAAGCTCAAGGACGTCCACACACATATGAGTTCCACTATTTTAATTTTGTTTGAAGTCCCGTCAATTATTTTATTTATTTTTGCAATAATGTTTCCATTATGTTTATATCTTGATTATTTTAATATCAAGATTCTCTCTCCTTCAACTTAAATTAAATGAGGGGCCCCTCTCATTTTCTTTGCTCCATATGATGCCAAGAAATATTATGGACCTTATTGAAGTGGTAATTTACATATTGCACCCCAGGTTTTGGGTAAATTGCACATTACACCAAAACTAGGTTTTCATGCACAAACATTGCTGTATCAGCTCTTTCTTGGAATTCAGGCTATCACAAGCCATACCTCTGCATCATCTTCAATATCATGATGTTTTAACACATGAGGAACATATTATCATGGACAATTTGCAAATAGATCCCTCAACTTGGGTAATTTGCACTTTAGTCCAAAACATGCAAAATATTGATTTCAACAATATTCAAAAAGGACTAAAATTGTAATATAAGTTCCTCTTGAGCCTTAATTTATTTTCAAAAGATAAGAGCATGCATATAATCACTTTTATTAAGCAAAACACCTAGGGTTAATTCATAACTCAGGTCAGGGATGTTACAAGTTTATCCACCCCTTACAATGATTTCGTCCCCGAAATCATCAACAAAACATTAAGAGAAAAGAGTAGGATATTTCCTCCTCATCTCATCCTCTAGTTTCCACGTAGCTTCTTCAATGCCACGGTGATTCCATAGAACTTTTACAAGACTAATGTCTTTCTTTTTCAACTTCTTGATTCTTCTGTCAAGAATCAACATAGGTCCTTCAACATAAGATATGTCATCATTTAGTTCTACCTCCAAAGGTTGTAGAACCAACTCAGTGTCAGGATGACACTTCCTCAACATAGATATATGAAACACTGGGTGCAATCTATGCAACTCAGGTGGTAACTCCAGCTTATAGGCTACCTTTCCCATCCTCTCAATGATTGGATAAGGCCCCATAAATCTAGGAGCTATCCCTTTCATTCCAAATCTCAGGATACCCTTCCAAGGTGAAACCTTGAGGTACACCCTGTCTCCAATTTGGAATTCTAAGGGTCTACAACGCTTGTCAGCATATGATTTCTGTCTATCCGGGGCAACTTTCAACTGTTTTTGTATGACTTTAATCTTTTCAATTGTTTGCTGAACCAGCTCAGGACCCAAAAGTTGATATTCACCAGTTTCATACCAACATAGGGGAGATCTACAATGTCTACCATACAAATCCTCATATGGTGCCATGTCGATACTGTGCTGATAGCTATTAATATAAGCAAACTCTATCAAGCTCAGATGTAAATCCCAACTCCCTACAAACTGAAGGACACATGCCCTAAGTAAATCCTCCAAGGTTTGTATCGTCCTCTCAGACTGTCCATCTGTATGAGGGTGAAAGGTTGTACTAAACGTTAACTGAGTGCCCAAAGCTTTATGGAGTCGCTCCCAAAAACAACTCATAAACTAAGGACCTCTATCAGAAACCATGGTAATTGGAACCCCGTGCAAACACACTATCTCATCTATGTATATCTGTGCCAGCTTTTCAGCTGTATATGTTGTTTTGACAGGTAAGAAATGTGTTGTCTTTGTCAACCTATCAACTATCACCCAAATGGAATCATGACTTTTGGTTGTTCTAGGCAAACCAACCACAAAGTCCATGGTTACATGATCCCATTTCCATTGTGTTATAGGCAGAGGTTGCATTGTTCCTACATGCTTCTGATATTCAACTTTCACCTACTGACACACCAGACACCGCATAACAATCTCAACAACATCTTTCTTCAAACCAGGCCACCAATACATATATTTTAAGTTATGATACATCTTGGTGCTCCATGGATGCATAACATACATTGAAGAATGAGCTTCTTCTAGAACTAACTTTCTTAAATTATCAACATCAGGTACTATCATCCTACCATGATAACAGACTACCTAATAATCTAAATCATGGAAACCATCTCATTTCTCACTACCATACTCTGATCTAATCTGTTGAACTACAACATTAGCTTGTTGTGCTTCTTTAATTTGCTTCCTCAGAGTAGGTTTTATGTGCATCTCGGCTAACAACCCAGCTAACAATGACACTTTAAGATGTACATTATCTTGCCTCAAGGAGATAAACATAACTCTCTTAGAGCACACTAATGAGTTTAGCTGTGCTTTATCTAAGGTTGGTGCTGATGACTTTCTACTTAGTGCATCAACAACTACATTGGTCTTCCCTGGATGATAATCAATTGTACAATCGTATTCCTTGATTAACTCCATCCATGGGTGTTGCCTCATATTTAGCTCATGCTGATAAAAGATATACTTTAGATTCTTATGGTCTGTGAAAATCTGGGATGTTTCTCCATAGAGATAATGTCTCCAGATCTTCAAGGCATGGACCACAACAGCTAGTTCTAGATCGTATGCAGGAAAATTCTCCTCGTGTTTCTTAAGCTGTCGAGAAGCAAAAGAAATCACTTTCTTATCCTACATCAACAAACATCCTAGACCATTCTTAGATGCGTCACAAAAGACTATGTACCCCTTTCCTTGCTCAGGTAGCACTAACACAGGTGCACTAGTTAACCTTTCCTTCAGCAACTGGAAAGATTGTTGACACTTGTCATTCTAGACAAAAGGAATCTCCTTCCTGGTCAACTTGGTCAGGGGTAAGGCTATAGAACTGAATTGCTTAATGAACCTCCTGTAATAGCCTGCCAGTCCTAGGAAACTTCTTATCTCCGTAGGTGTCTTCGGCTATTCCCATTGCAAGACAGATTCTACCTTCTTAGGATCAACACGAATACCTGATGCAGATATTACATGTCCAAGAAAAGAAACTTCTGATAACCAGAACTCACATTTACTAAACTTAGCATACAACTTATGTTTTCTTAGCAAGGTCAAAGCTTGACGAAGACGTTGATGTAACATCCCAAGATTTGAGGCCTCGGATAAAACACTCTTAAAAGGAATGATTGGACTACCCATATCACCAAGGTGCACCTCCTTTTCTGGGAGCCCATCACTAAGAACTCCATAGTTAAGGCTAGTGGTGGTCTGTGCTGCCAGTTGTCATTCCTAAAACTCTACTAAAGCCTTAGGCTGTGGGCCCGGGTGTTACAAATAGTATCAGAGCCAATTCCCCTCCAGTAGGTGGGGCCCACATGGGCATGGCATATCAGTCTTGAGCCATGTGGTCCAGGCATGTAGGAAATAGATGTCCATGGTTGATGTAGCCACCCTTGCGTTGGTATTCCGTGATCGGGAGCTGGGTGTCCATGGGCTATTGTGGGTCTGCACTGAAATGGGGAAGAGATTATGAGGCCTTATAGTTGAGCCTTGACGAGGACATCAAGAGTCTAAGTGGGGGAGATGGTAACATCTCAGGATTTGAGGCCTTGGATAAACCACTCTTAAAAGGAATGATTGGACTATCCATATCACCAAGGTGCACCTCCTTTTCTGGGAGCCCATCACTAAGAACTCCATAGTTAAGTGTGCTCAACTTGGAGTAGTACTGGGATGGGTGACCTGTCGGGAAGTTGATCCTGGAATGCGCGTCAGTGAGGACAAAGTGCGCAGTTAAGGCTAGTGGTAGTCTGTGGGGCCAGTCGTCATTCCTGAAACTCTACTAAAGCCTTAGGCAGTGGGCCCGGGTGTTACAAATGAGAAGTAATGCGTGACCGTCGTGCACTACCAAGCCCCTTCGCAATAGGCCACCGTTGGGTCCAACTGGTGAGGTCACACACTGCTAGCTGGGTGGATCTTCCAGATCTGACTCCATGCTCACCCGACATACCCGCCCAGCTCTCACGCCAGGCGCTGCTGTGTAAAGACGCTCATCGGACATGGCGACACTGGCAGTCCTCTGCGCCGAACCAGTCCCAAAGGCCAAAAGGCTGTCGTTTTCCCTCGCCCCAACCTCACTGAGGTGATGTACGGGTAGAACAAGCTCTAGGAGGGGCTGAGGGAATACGCCTCATGAGAAGTGTGGCGGTGCCCAAAGGGGTCCAATGTGGCGCTAGGGTTGTTGGAGGTTAGAGACGAAGTGAAGGAAGGTGCTATGGTTCATGAAAACACAAGAAAATAGAAGCAAAACACTTGGCGAGATATTTTATAGGCAACACTAGGGTTTGATTTTCAAAATGGGTCATGAACAGTGCCATCAATCGGCCTTGGGCGAGATAGGTGGCGGCCGACGGTTTCGGCGCATGTGGTGCGCACAAAGGAAGGGGCAAGATTTCTGGCCATTGGATCAAAGGATGCGATCTGAGGGACTCAATCTGATGGCTACGAGGGGTGTGAGACAGATGGCTATCCAAAGAAAAAGGCACGCCAACCCTCAAATGGGCCGCACAGATGAAGAGCCCAATAAGGGGTAGAAATCCAATTAATCAAGGTAAAAAAATCTGATTTTAAGAAGCAACACTCATATGATCATAACTTGGGCTATGATCTGATTTGGGTGATTTTTTTTCTATTGGATTCGTAATTGAATCCTCTACAATATGATACATATTACAAAGCCAAAGGATTATGGTGATAAGTTTCAAAATTAGATACAAGAAGGTGACATGATATAGCAAGATACTTAGCTAAAAGTACAAATTAAAGTCGCACATTGCATATTGACCATGGTAGTTGCCAAATTGGAACATCACAACTATCCAATTATGAAATTAATATCAAAATGAGTAAAAGACACTTGATTAGAGAGGAGTAGTACAATAGAGGAGAGAGAGAAAATCAAGGTTGTCACATCCTTCCCTTTTATGAGGAATTTCGTCCTCGAAATTCGTCTAAGATCATAGTTAATAGTCTAGTCAGGATCCATCGGGTCTGGTTATTCAACCATGGTTGTCAAGGCATTCCCCACAATGGGATGCAGACTTAGGCTATCATCATCAAGGGTGTATTCATATCGATCATATATGTGTTACTTCGTGTTTTATCACATAATAACATCATTGTGGCATTAAGGTTTTTCTCAATCCTTAGTATCCCTCCACTAAGGTTTTGTTTATATCTCCATATAAGACCAAGGTGTATCCTCAACATCTATGTTTATCAATTCTCAAGCGAACATGTGAGCGACCATGACCAAAAGAGACTATCATCGAGTGTGTATCTCATCTTTACTCTAAATTCCATGCATTTTTTTCTTCAAAATTTCTACCAACTCTAAACAATTATGTTCTTCATTTCTCATTTTTGGATCTGAAATAAGCAATTTATTCATCTTATTCATTCGAGGTATCACCCCAAGAGCAACATGATATCAAGTTGGTTTGTTTTCACTTGGGTATGATATTAGGCATGTTAACCCTATTTGTTCAAGCTAAGATCCTTAGACATCATCGTATCCAGTTCATGATTTCAAGGCTACATCTTTTGTGTATAGTGTGATTTCATATTAGGTCTAGCTTATGAGAGTGGCTTATCATGCATATGCTAAATTTTTAATGTACGTGAGATATTTCATATATCAAGCACCCTATGAGGAACAACATTATCATCAACTTCGAGGTTTTGAAGTTTTCTCACTTGTATCTAGAAAAAGCTCCACAAGCTCGAGCCACTCAAGCTAGGACATATATGTGTCCAACAAGACATGTTAACCACAATTTTCCACCAGTTACAACAATTTCTACCCATCTTAAGGGTAACCACTAGATTCCTTTATATGCAACTACTAATCCGAGCATGAGGCTCATCATGGATATCACACATCATATACATCATCTTAGGTCTTGGGACATCTTCCTCACCTATATATCTCGAGCATCAAATTTTCAATTTCCTCTTTCTCTAGGGTTAGATATTTTCATAGGAAATCTAGTGTTCAACATTTTCAAGGAAACCACACGTTAGGTGTGAAATTTAAAATGAACCATATACCAACGTGGTAACAATTACTAGAGAATATGATCGGAATCAGAAATTTCTTTGCGTTTACCATCAATTTCGTTCTGTGAAATGCTGCAAACCCGAAGTCAATGTTTTCCTGATTTAAAACCGGCTGGCCTTGCAAACTTGTAGGGTCTTACGCTGCCCGACAGCTGTCGTCTCTCAGCGTAGAATATGAGGGAATGATTCTCTGAACAAACCTTTCGTAAACAAACCAGCTAGGTGGTCATTGATGAAACAAACTTGGCACCAATGCGTCCAGAAACAACCTAATTGAGGAAGTGATAATCCAGTATAAAATGTTCTATCCGAGCATGACAAATCCGATTTGTTGTCATAGAGAGAATTGAGGTTGTCACGTATTGAATAAGGCCGCCTCTGCCAATTCATCTGCGGTACGCAACAACGGGAAGAAAAAAAAAATAGATACGGAAGAAGAATGGAAAGAAGGATGGATTGGCAGTGGCGGCTTGTTGTTCGGATTCTCTACTGCACATTATTCTTGTTTAGTCGCGTATTCTCTTTAATGGGTGTTTTTATGTGAGGTCTTTTGCTTTGAAGACATATTAAGTTGTTAATCTATGTATGTCTTCCTATTACTCTATATTTAGTTTTTACGTCAAAACTATCGACGAACTATGTATGTTCTTAATTAATAGATTCACCCGTCCGGTTTCAATCCTGTGATTTTTTCCTCATACTATGTCCTATTTATTATTTAAATATCGATGTAGTTTTGTAGTTTCTTGTATGTGTTTATCTTTCTGTACTTGTTGAGACATCACTCTCAATATGTCGTTGTGGTACATATACACTTATTAGATATTGTGTCTAGTCCATCTGTGTTTGTTCTTTCGCTATATTTCATGTGTGACAGATATATATATTTTGTTACACGATCTCCTTCACGTGGTATCAAAATAAGATTGAATTACTAGACTAGATGGAGGGTGCAAATAATATGATTATGTTCATGCCGTCTAACTAGCTGACTAGGAAGATTAAAATAGAGGGCATTATTTATTACAATGATCTCCACGAACCAATTTGAGGAGATGCAAACAAGATCACCGAAATGAAATAAGAGGACTAGACTAAAATGAAAGAATTGTATGAAACTTGTCTGTTGTTGGGTTGAGAGCCAGTCTTCCATTACATCATCAATGCGACTAGTGTCCATTTACTGTAAAAAAAACTTGCGTAGTTGTATGAGAGAAAACTACAATGAACAAAGTAGTTTTGATTAAGAAAGTGGTATAATTTTAAAAGTAAGGTCAATTAGTTAAATATATCTATGCACTTAAGTCATTTTTAGAGTAAGATCAACTAGTTAGCCACAATGAGTTACTTACTAGGTAATGAGTTGCCAGCTTTTATACTTCTTGGCTCTTTACATGACGGTTATAAGACCTTGATAATTTATTTTAGCAACTCTATTCTAGTGGGGAAGTTGACATTAGACTTGGTGCCCAATAACCCACTAAATGAAGTGACCAGCTGAATGGCTCAATAGAGGTGTCAATTTCAAATGCTCTTGTAACTGGGGCATGGTGGAGGAGTCAGAGTTGCAGTTAAAATGGTGATAGAGAAAAGTCAAAGCACATTTTAATGTCAAAGACAAAGTTGTCTACCATCATCGCAATAAGGCATGTCTTGTAATGGAATTCCACAAATAGTGAAAAAGAAAAGTTACATAAGGCAAATTGAAAGTGAAAATGATGTCAGTAGCACAACTATAGTTGTCATAGATGTCATAGAAGTATTAACATATGGAGTTCCAATGTGTTGTTTTTTAGATATTAGTGATACCATTGAGTGGGTGTTAGACATGTGTGTTCCTTATCATATCACTCGCAACTCACACTTCTTTTCCTCCTACAAGTCTCGTGACGTTGAATGATGAAGATGGCTAGCAAAATATAGAACAAAATGTTTGGGTTTGGTGATGTGAGCATAGGACCGAGTTGTATTGTATCATTTTTTGATGAATCTTAGATATATTTTGACCATTGACTATAATATCCTATTTGGTTATGGATTGAGTGTGTATGTCTATCACTATTAATTTAATTACATGAAAGCCAATGTCACCAAAGGATAGTTGGTTATGATTAGAGGAAAAAATCATTACATTTTATACAAGATGAACATAAAGGTTTGCATTGACAACTTCAATGTTGTAGACAACTCTAGTTCTCCTTATTTGTGGCACAAGCGGATAGGGGACATGAGTGAGAAAGGAATATATTTACTTGGAAAGAAATAATTGATCCCAAATGTGAAGAACAAAAATCATAGCTCTTGTAAAAGTTGCTTGCTTGGGAAGCAACAAAAGGCTCCAATTTAGTGCTCATTGTAAGAAAAAGTGCAATGTTTTATACAAGATTCTATTTGATGTCTGTGGTCCTATAAAAGTTAACTATTTGTGTGGAAATAAATTCTTTGTTACTTCTATTGATATGCATCTAGGAAAGTGTGGTTCTACTACTTTCAGAGGAAATATAATGTGTGTAATACTTTGAAGAAGTGGCATGCCATGTTTGAAATAGAGGAAGGTAAAAGGTTAAATGGCAATGTTCTGATTATAGATAGTAGTAAAATTCTAGGATGTTAGGATCTTATTGTGAAGTATCTATTATTTGGCATGAGAAGACTGTTCCAAGTATCCCCAAAACATAATGATTTGTCTGAAAGAATACATAAATCGGTAATTAAGAAAACCTAGTGAAATATGCAGAATGTGAGATTACCTAAGGAGTGTTGGGTCGAGGTAGTGCACATTGCTTGTTGCTTGATTAACAGGTTTCCACTGGGTCCTTTGAATTTTGGTATTCTAGAGAGTGTGTAGACAAGGATGCCAACTTCTTATTATCAACCTATAGTGTTCGGGTGTATGGCATTTGTGTGTGTTTCTATGGAGCAGAGAAAGAAGCTTAATGATAGGTCTACTAATATTTTTCTTAACTATGATGATGAGAAATTTGGTACAAGATTTTGGACTCAAAAAATGAAGAAGATGATCAAATGTCGAGTTGTGATTTTCTTTGAGGACCAGATGTAATTTGATATTGCAATGACAGAGTCTGAGAAATATGTAGATGATGCTATGATTGATACACCAGTTCACTCTCTAATTCAACATATTGTTGATGTTAGAGAAGGTTGATGTTGATGAGATCATTCATGATGATATGGTAGAGGATGACCCTAATACAAATGGAATCCATGACCAGGAGACTCATGAGAAGGTGAACCTCAATAAGTAGATTCAATATTGCCATAGTTGAGGAAGGCTACTAGAGAGAAAATGGTGTTTACTAAATATTCTTATATATAATAATCATTGATCATAAAAGAGGGGGAGCCTGAAAACTATGAGGATGGAAACTCTCATCAAGAAAAAAACTAGTGGCTGCATGAAATGTAAGTTAAGATGAACCTATCAAAGATAAATGATACAAATGAGTTATGCAAAATTCCTCAAGGGAGAAAAAGCCTTAAACAATAAGTGAGTGTTCAAGCTAAATAAATATGGAAATGACAACACAATGAAGTAATAAGACATACTTTTGATGAAAGGCTATGGGAAAAAGCAAGGCATTGACTTTAAAGGGATATTTTGTCCAGTGGTGAAGATGACATCGATCTACTCAGTTTTGGGCTTGGTAGCTAGCATGGATCTTGATATTGAGAAGCTTTTTCTGAAGACCGTCTTCATTCATTCATCGTAATATAGAGGAAAAACTGCTACATTACATTGTTGGGTGGTTCTGTCCCAAAGGTGCAGCGGCTTCGTATAGTAAGCCCAACCTACATCGTATGGTTGGTTCGTAGTATGCTCGATTCCTTGGGATGTGTATGGTGCACTTCCTTGCAGGCAGATGCCATTCTGAACTGCTTGGCATTCACCGTCGTAGAACCCTGCTATCGTGGTGAATTCGAAAGAGAGTGGAAGAACGGAGGTTATTGGTAAGAACAGAAATAAAACGAGGACATGTATGAAAATGCCAGACCACCATCTGAACATGATACTGCAACGGGCTGAATAACAAGCTCCGCTTTGCTATGCTATTCTGAGGTCTGATTTCCGTTCGATGAGCAGCATATCTGTATTGAGGGATGTGAAGGGCACAGCTGTTTAATATAATGCGCGGATACAATGCGGAATATGTAAAATGTTGACGAAGGTGGCATCTTCTACGTGACATTCATTTCCGAATTTCAATAATTGACTACAGTTGTTTCCATTACAAACATTTTAAGAAATTTAAAATGAACCACCTACCAACGTGGTAACAATTACTAGAAAATATGACCGGAATCAAAACTTTCTTTGCGTTTACCATCAATTTCGTTCTGTTAAATGCTGCAAACCAAGAGTCAATGCTTTGCCGATTTAAAACCGGCTGGTGTTGCAACCTTTTAGGGCCTTTCGCTGCCCGGCAGCTGTCGTTGAGAGAAACGTAGAATATGAGGGAATGATTCTTTGAAGAAACCTTTCGTAAACAAACCAGCTAGCTGGTCATTGATGAAACTAACTTGGCAACAATGTGTCCATGAACAACCTTCTTGAGGAAGTGATAATCCAGTATAATATGTTCTGTCCGAGCATGACAAATCTGATTAATTGTCGTAGAGAGAATTGAGGTTGTGAGGTATATTGAACAAAGCCACCGCTGCCAAGTGTTGTTAATTTTGTATTTCGTCGTTACATGCAACAACGACATGTGTAATTTAGGTTAACAAATCGATCCAGACAAGAAAACGTAAAATAAATCAACATAAGAGAACAAAAGTAAATAAGGTCAGGATCAAACTAGATTGTCCGTTGAGAAACAAACAAGATATACTAAAAGAAATCACCTCCTTGCAACCCCTCTCGATATGCGTCGTTCTTCTAGTCGACCTTGTCACGAACCTGAAGATGAAGAAGAGGCGTCTCACTCGTGTTGATGACGAACGATGCAGACGAAGCAGTTACAACTACCAGTACAACTCAGCAACCGCAACAACCACCGTCTGACAAGTTGTGTCTTAGAAAGAAGAGGATGAATGAACGTGTTACGTCTAGGAGAAAGATCTCCACACAATACTACGGAACGACGACGACAAACTCCGCTTTAGGGTTCACAAACACGCACTCGAACGGCTGACGGTTGTGTGTTCAAAAGATGTTGTTTAACCCTGATGACTGCAAACATATTTATAGTCTTACACACCCCAGTAATCATATTTTTGTTAAGATGTGACCACTCGATTGCTCTTGTACATATTGCACAAAATTCCACAAAAGAGACACTTTCCAGATAGCACTAATAAATTTAAATAGGAAAGAAATAATTAATTAAATTAATAATTAATTAGGTAGTTGTATCCATGTGCAAAAAGAAGACGGAAGACATTCTTCACAATTCACAATTCACAATCCACAAGCCTGTGTCTGGCCCAACCTGGCTAGGCAAGGCGAGGACAGGCGTGGCACGCGCGTGTGCGTCCGTGTGTGCATGTGTTGTGGTCATCATACCCACCAAGGAGGTGAGCATACCCTCCTCCTAGGACCCTTGGACACTAGTGTCCCATGTGATCCTATATATAAGGACCACAAAAGTTTTAGGAGTGAGCAATGTGGGATAAAACTTCTTTCCCATTTGCAGTAGAGACAAAACTACCTCTCTCACATGTATTAGCTACACTACATTGGGCTTAACCCATGCTATATACATAGCTGTAGCAGCCATATATCTAACAATCCCCCACAAAGTCCAATGTGTAGTGTGCTCTACTATTCAGTCCTTCATACTATAGTTTCAACAGATACCATTCAGTTTGAATCTACCTGAGTTATCCAACTGTGACGCAAGAACTAGGTGAACAAAAGTCTTGAACCTAAACTTTAGGTGTAACAGTATAGGTTGGTAACAACACAATAAAGACATAGTAGAAAAGAAAATAATACATTAAGGCAATGCAAACAAAATTTATGTCATGATTGGTAATAGAGAACAATCCAATTCTTCTTTTGCGGCCTACACAACATCAATCATTTAGTTAGAGTCTCCAAAGATGTACTTATAACATCATATCCTAAGACTTGACACCATTTAGAGACTATTATCTTACTAACTTGCAGTCATGACACTAAAAGGTTTCCCAGGAGATAGACACACAGATGCATGAAGCATCAAAGTAATTACATAGTGTCATCCAATTCACCCAACAACTTGTTATTACCACATTGAACCCAATTTGTGGGATCTACACTTTGTTGTGTTGGGTTGCTACTACCTATAAACAATGAGGGGTTTCAGGCCCATCTCCAACTTGAATTTTTCCTCTAAATTTAGGATAAGACCTTTAGTGAAAGGATCACCATTATTTTCTTTAGTACCAATGTAGTCCACAACCCCAACCCCATTAGACACTAACTCCCTTACAGACTTAAGTCTGACTTGGATGTGTCAACATTGTTTTTTATTGTACTTGTGACTCTTTATCTTGGCAATAGTTGTAGTGTTGTCACAGTAAATTGAAATTGCAGGAAACAACTTCTTTATCATAGGTAAACTGGACATAAGTCAATGTAGCCATTCAACTTCCAATCCAGTTTCATCTAAAGTACACAATTCTGCCTCAAAAGTAGATCGAAACAATATGGTTTGTTTCTTAGACCTCTAGGAAACAACTCCTCCTCCCAACATAAATACATATCCTGAGACACCATTACTCCTAGAGTTGATGGAAATCCAGCTTGCATCACTATATCCTTCGACTACAGAAGGATATTTTCCATAATGCAGCCCAAGAGAACAAATTCCCTTGATATTCCTCAAAACTCTGTCAAGAGGTTCCCAATGGGTCTTTTCAGGGAAATTGGTGTATCTTCTTAACTACTCATGGCAAATACAATGTCTGGACGTGTGCAGTTCATAAGAAACATCAAATTTTTCATAACGTGGAGTATTATAATTGAGACAATGGAACCCAAATTTCATTCTTGAACAAGGCCTTGGATGAATCATAGGAGTCTTAACATGTTTACGTGATTGTACTCAAACCTCTCTAGTATCTTCTCAACATAGTAAGACTGAGAGAGAGAGTTATACCATCAATAGACCTTATGATTTTAAGACCTAAAATCACATCAACGACACCCAAATCTTTTATCTTAAACTTGTTACACAAGAATGTCTTTGTCTCATTTACTACTTTCATATCAAAACCAAAAAGCAGGATATCATCGACATATAAGAATAATAAAATGAATCCATCATTGACAATTTTATAATAGAGACACTTCTCAGACTCATTAAAAAAAGCCAAATGATGATGTCACAAAATCAAACTTCTCATGCCATTGCTTAGGGGCTTGTTTCAAGTCATATAATGACTTAACATGTTTACATACTTTGTACGCATTGCCATGACCCACAAATCTCTCAGGTTGTTCCATATATATATATATCTTCCTTAGGATCACCATGTAAGAACGCGGTCGTCACATCCATCTGATGGATACAAAGATTATAAATGGAAGCCAGTGCTAGAAATACTTAGATTTTGGTCATATGGGAAATAGGGGAATATCTATTAAAATAATATATTCGTTCCCTCTATGTGTAACCCTTAGCTTTTAACATATCCTTATATTTATTAGTTGTCCTGTATGATGATATGTATGCCCATAGAGACATTCATATGATGACTGTAATGGCATACTATGTAAATGATTTGAATAATAATAATAAAGGCAATTTCCATCTATATGTTTTAACGATTTCGGATAATAGTATTACATGATAGATCTTGAGAATGAAAAAACTCAGTGACGTATGTCTTTTAGTATGTAACTTGAACAATGAGATAATACAGATGTTAAGAGTGTGTACATTCTTACTAATGTCCCTAGTCAGATGTTATTCTGGAAATAACCATAGACATCAATACAACAGTAGACTAGAGTCTGCATTGGTTGATGACATAATCTAGTTAGTCATGATATATGATATCAAACCAAGCACACAAATACATGTTAGAGAATAGTGTATCAGATAGATCAACCATAAGAGTGATGCATTGAAACCACACTTGGTTAGTCAGGATCATCTCTTATGTAGTGGTGGTGATTGTGGTTCTTAGATCTGAAATCACTACACTCATCACATGTCGTTTGGTACACTTTGACATCATCAAACACAGTCCTGAAACATGGGTTGTTATAACGGTGATGATTGGGTGACTTTTACACATGGGGACTTGATTGTGAGTGATAGATATGGAATGTGTCCCTCCTAAGGGAGTGTGATATCCTGGCCACTTGAGGAGTGAGATAGAGAAATGTATGGACATACACATGTAAGTCAATATATGATATTGAGCTTACATATATCTTAGGCAGTCTACTTTGATTCAAGAAACATGGATTGAATGTTTGTATAGGATGATAAGTCCATGCCTCGAGTTCAATCCAGATATCAGTGACAAAGGGACTATACATTCACTTTAACACTAATAATAGATTGTAGGTTGAATGTTATTCTCCATCTTTCCTCTTCACTTGGGTAACACTGATGTGCGACTAGGTACCACTCTTTGATTGTGATGTCATAAGTTAGTTATGGACATTTACTGCCAACTTGAAATGGAACCTATAGGGTCACACACATAGGATTAACATGGAAGAGGAGTTTATCCATGAATGATGTTTAGATTGATTACTAAAGTGTTCAGGTACTCAATTAAGTATTCAATTAATAATCTTGACTCAAAATCATCAAGTTCAAGTGTTGAACCAGTTGATTAAGAGTGTCAGATTCATTCAAAACTACATTCACTGAGTTCAGCACAAACTGGACCACCAACCAACCGATTCAATGGGAGAATTGATCGACTCATGGTCAGTGAGACAATCAGTTCACACTAGTGAACCGATTGGTTTACATGGACCAACCGAGCAGGTGTTCAGTTTCCCGGTTTGTGAGAAAATTCTTTCGTTTCACTTGTTCAATTTTATTGGGACAAGAATTAATCTTTACATTAGTTAGATATGAATAAGGAAAGTCAATTGTGGGCAAGTCTGGGAAGCGAAATGACTGGCCTGATCGGCTCACCTACCCAAACAACCAGTTCAGTTATGAACTGATCAACTCACTTGCCCAAATGACCAGTTCATTTATGAAATGACTGGTTCACCTACCACAACACAATTAGTTCGTGAAAAGTCCAGACCCTTCTTGTGGGACACCAATCGAACAAAACGATATTAACTAAGCGAAAGCAAACATCAACAACGGAATTATTAAAAATCACTAACAACTAAAACCATTTGCAAAGAGATCCAAACACATGATAACTCTTTTATCAAGAACCAATGTACTTTATTTACATCCTGGTTCATAAATACATATTCTGTACCATCTCTTCTCGAGGATTACAAGCATTGACTGTCTTGTTAAAACTATACATAGACAACATAAGAACCTTGAGGCATCAAGCCAAAAACTCAGATCGATTCATTAAAAGAATAATTACTAACTCCGAGGACCTAAGTACAGAGACAACACATAGGACTCTCTATACAAAACATGACAGTGAGTGTCTCCACCTGGAATATCACTGCTGCCCCTGTGGTTGTTGCTACTGCTCTTCCCCTACAGTAGGGTTTCTGCCTCTTCTTCTGCATTTACCTAAAAAGTTTGATTCCAAGGGGGTGAGACATTTAAAATTGCCCCAGTGAGAGATATAGCGCTCTGCCAAAAATATTATTATTGCAGTTTAATGGAATAAAACTGAGCAGAGGAATCATAAGTATTCAACAGCAGATAAATAAATTATCTATGCATATTAGAGTAATGTTCTTCTTCAAAGCATTTCAGCTTATAACTTGATAAAGAAGTACTTCATTTATCCAATAAGGAATATGAAGTACATGTATAACATTTATCCATTTAAAACATACTAAGCAAGATATCATCAACCAATGATTCTCATATTTCAACCTTAAGAAAATATGCTACACGGTTGATTACATTTTACAATCATATTTAAGCCCTGAGGAGATGAGGTATACCGCTCATACTCCAACCGACCATTGAAAAATTGAAATCGGTACCATACATAGGTCAATGGAAGAGCCGAATTCCCATGACCTCATCTTCCTCGGTCAATGTGAGGGACCAAATGCAGGACATCTTGTGTCTCTGCTAAATAGCTTTCCAGGGTATATTGGCAACTTCGCTATAGAGCTATAGTGGAAGTTGTACTCTCTTCACAATCGAGAGATTTCATGTTTATCTCACATCAATCTGACATTAACATCATCGGGAGATTAGTGATACATCCATCCCGGTATTCGGGATATTAGTGATACATCCATCCTGGAATGTATAGTGAAGGATTGAGAGATTTAATGTTTATCTTACATCAATTCCTCCATTAGGGCGTAAGGATATTTGCACCCATAACCCCCACATACTCAGCAGTATGCCCTCCAGGAGTTCTCGTAGGAAAACCTATTTCACCATCACCAATTAATGACGATGATGGATCTATAGAAAACCTACCATCTCTGCATGTGCCATTCTATACGGTGTTTGTGCTATTGGTTTCGTGCCCGAGATTAGATTAATCTCAAAATCAATCTCTCGGGGCAGAGGGACACCTGGATGTTCTTCAGGGAACACATCTTCAAACTCCCTAATTATCAGAACTTCAGAAAGATTAGAGCTCTCCATTTTGGTATTTACCACATGTTCTAAGAATGCAAAGCATCCTTGTCTCATCAGCTTCTCAGCTACCATGGCTGACACAAGACATGTTGGAAGAATCTTTCTATCTCCCTGAAAGATCCATGTGTCACCATCATCTATGAACACAGCTTGCTTGGAATCATAATCCAATACAACCTTATATTTTTCTAGGGTGTCCATCCCAAGAATTATATCAAACCCGTGCATTTCAAGTGGTATAAGATCCACCTAAATGCGATGTTCAGAAAAGGAAAGAGTGTAGGGAGAACACACCTCCTGTAACAATGCAGATCCCAACAAAGGGGTTTCTAATAATAGACTATCTACTCTATGATTGATAGTCATTTTGCAGTCATGGATCTCTCTTCGAGTGATAAAGGAATATGTAGCACCCAGATCAATTAAAATAGATACGAAGCAGGATGAATATCAGAATGGAATAGTTTCATCTGACCTGTCACAACTCGAGGGTTGACTACTGCTTCGGGTTGATTCATCACATAGAATCTCACCTTTGCTTGTTGTTGACCATGTGCTCTATTGTTGGGTGCTGATGAACCAGCTTGGGACACTTTTCCACGTCCTCTAGCACCACTCGAAAACTATCGCCACTAAGAGCCTTGCTGACTCTGGCTCTGAGGTTGAGTCACACTTGCATCCCTAGCTCGACAATATTTCATCAAATGCCCCATCTTTCCGCATATAGAAAAACCTTTGTTCCCTGACTGTGGCCTGGGTGGTCTTGTTACCGACACTGATGCTGAGCTATGGGCTCCTTATGGTGGTAAACTAAGACCTCTACCCCTAGTCGACATCCATTATGTCTGGGTATCAAATCTAGGTGGTGCTATTGGTGCAGAAAACCTCAGTTTCTTGAAACTTTTGGACCCTTGTCCTTGAAACTGAGTATACACCTTCTTACTCTTGGTCTGACACTTCTCAACCACGACCTCTCTATCTATCTGACAGACTCCACAAAAGTGGCGAACCTCTCCCTATTTTCTAAGGCAGACACATGAGTGATCAAATGAGCGTTCAACCCCTTCTCAAAATGCTGAATTCTTTCTTCATCATTAGCTGCCATATGCGGACAGAACCGCAAAAGCTCCATGAACTTAGCTTCATACTAGCTAATGTTCATTGGTCCTTGCCTTAATCTCTCAAACTGAGAGATTTTCTCATCTAGAAACGTCTTGGGAAAGTATCTATTGATGAGTTCTCGTCAGAATACTTCCCATCCAATCTCAACACCTGGCCTCTTGCCCTCTTCTATTGTCCACCAGTGGCCAACACTCCCTTTAAGAAGGTACATTGCATGTCTAACCTTCTCAGCTTCTAGAATATTAATGATTCTGAAGGCCTTCTCCAGCTCAGTCAGCCACATATCTATATATGTTGGGTCAACTGTACCGACATATTATGTGGCTCCAACCCGGTGAAGTCTTCCAAAAGTCTTGCCGGCTCCCTAACCTTCATGGTGAGTTGGTGCCCTAGATGCAGGTGGTGGCATCCTATCCGCCATATGTGTCATGGTTGCCATGAACTGCCCAAACATATCATGGAATGTTGGGTTTTCCAGTACAACCTGGTTAAGCTGGGGATGTTCAAGTTCTGGTTCATCCCTATCCTGATCCCTTGCACCTCTTCCCGGTGCAGCAACGCTGCTCTCAGTAGCATGTTCTTCATGTGATCTAGACATCTTTAAGTTCTTCTTCTCTTCCTATATGAGCAGAAGACACTATCAGATAACAGGAAGACACTAGAACATACTCAACAACCTTAATCTTATGTCTCTATAGAATCAGTGAACCTAGAGCTCTGATACCACTAATTGTTGGACACCAATCAAACAAAATGTTATTAACTAAGCGGAAGAGAAAATCAATAGCGGAATTATTGAAAATCACTAAAAATTAAATCCATTTGCAAAGAGATCCAAACACATGAAAATTCTTTTATCAAGAACCAATGTACTTTATTTACATCCTAGTTCATAAGTACATATTTTGTACCGTCTTTTCTCGAGGATTACAAGCATTGACTGCCTTGTTAAAACTATACATAGACAGCATAAGAACCTCGAGGCATCAAGCCAAAAACTCAGATCGGTTCATTAAAAGTACTAACTACTAACTCCGAGGACCAGAGAGTATAGAGATGACACATAGGACTCTCTATATAAAACATGACAGCCAGTGTCTCCACCTGGAATATCATTGATGTCCCTGTGGTTGCTACTACTACTCTTCCCCTGCAGTAGGGTTTCTTCCTCTTCTTCTGCTTTTACCTAAAAATTTAGATCCCACGGGGGTGAGACAATTGAAATTGCCCCAGCGAGAGATATAACTCTCCACCAGAAATATTATTATTGCAGTTTAATGGAATAAAATGAGCAGAGGAATCATAAGTATTCAATAACAGATAGATCAATTATCTATGCATATTAGAGTAATGTTCTTCTTCAAAGTATTTTGGCTTATAACTTGATAAAGCAGTATGTCATTTATCCAATAAGGAATATGAAGAACATGTATAGCATTTATCCATTTGAAACATACTAAGAAAGATATCATCAACCAATGATTCTCGTATTTCAACCTTAAGCAAATATGCTACACGACTGATTACATTTTACAATCATATTTAAGCCCTGAGGAGATGAGGTATACCACTCATACTCCAACCGACCATTGCGAAATTGAAATTGTCACCATACATAGGTAAATGGAATAGCCGGATTCCCATGACCTCATCTTCCTCAATCAGTGTGAGGTCTAAATGCAGGACATCCTGTGTCTCTGCTAAATAGCTTTCCAAGGTATACTGGAAACTTTGCTATAGAGTTACAGTGGCAGTTGTACTCTCTTCGCAATCGAGAGATTTCATGTTTATCTCACATCGATCTGGCATTAACATCATCGGGAGATTAGTGATACATCCATCCCGGTATACAAGAGATTAGTGATATATCCATCCCGACATGTATAGTAAAGGATTGAGAGATTTTATGTTTATCTCACATCAATTCCTCCATTAGGGTGTAAGGATATTCACGCCCATAACCCCCACATACTCAACAGTATGCCCTCCAGGAGTTCCCATAGGAAAACCTATTTCACCATCACCAATTACTGACGATGATGGATCTATGGTCAGGGATCTACATGATAATGATTTCACTTGGTTAATTAAGTGCATTACCATATTCTTTTAGCATCAGGCAAGTTTCAAACATAAACCTTTATAACAAATGCTACAAAGAATGTGTAATACTTCTATCAAGTACTTTTCAAAACTTTATGAAAAATTAGGATCTCAATCCCTTGTCACATCAGGGGTATTCTCATCCCATAACATCTTATCATCATGATTATGAAATATGGGTATTCAAACCCTCAATTCATCAAAAACACTTGTTACCACTTATAAGGTAACTAACACCTTCAGGTCATCTGACCAAGGTAAACATGACACTTGCAATACATGCTTTCACATGGCTCTTAAAGCCCATTAATCTTTTGTTACATCTTCTTAGGCAACAAAGCATATTATCGCTCACAAGGCTCATAAAATAATTTTGATAATAAAACATCATAGGTCATACCTGGCTATGTTCAACACCTCATGATACATGCATGATTAGTGCACATGATAACAATTATATCAATTACATATCAGCACTATGCAAGGTAAGAGTAGCATCACTATTCCCTTGTTAGGGTTAAGATTTCCAAATTTCATATCAATTAGGGATACTCATCCCATTACCAAAAATTAGGGTTATGGTCTATCATCATATTATCCAACATTAGGGTTTCATGCATTATAACCCAAAATTAGGATTTCACATACCTTCACCCTATATTAGGGTAGGATTTCACATAGCATTACATAGCATCACCCTAAATTGAATTTCACATCACATCTTTGTATTAGTGTTTTACTTGATATCACCATTGATTAGGGTTTCACATGACTTCATCCTTGATTAGGATTTCACATGACATCATCCTTGATTAGGATTTCACATGACTTCACCTTTAACTAGGGTTTCGTATGACTTCACCCTTAATTAGGGTTTCATATGACTTCACCCTTAATTAGGGTTTCATATCACATCTTTGAATTAGAGTTTCACTTGTCATCACCCTTAATTAGGGTTTCACATTACCTCTCTGCAATAGGGTTTCACATGGCATCACCCTTGATTAGGGTTTCCCACGTCATCACCCTTAATTAGGGTTTCACATGTCATCACCCTTAATTAGGGGTTTTCTTTATATTGCCCTGAATGGGATTTATTATATCATCACCCCATATTAGGGTTATATCATTACCCTAGATTAGGGTTTCATGTAGCATTGTCCTAATTTAGGGTTAGGACTCATCAACCTTTTCAATTAGGGTCTCATGATCTCTTTATCAAGAATCATACCCTAATTACATATTTTATTCATGGCTAGTGTTGAGGTTTAACCATTACATGATTATTATACATGTATGGAATTCGCTCTCTCATCCTCTGTAGGATATTAATCACTTCAAACTTGATTAAATTAGGTTAACTCCACTTGAATGAAGGGTTGACATAGTGCATTAATTCATTGCTTCCATAAGCATCAAACAATTAACCATTCAAAAGGTACTAATTACTTAAGTACCTTGAAGGTACAGCCATTGTAATTACCATTGATAAACATCATCAACAATCATGGGGTTGATTGTACTTACAAGGTTTAAATCAATTAAAACTTCAAATGGTTTTGTGTATTAGACCTTTATACGATCTTGAAATATTTTGACCTTCAATCGGTCTTCATCAATTGTAAATCGAATCCGCCCATTTGGTTTTGAAACCAAATGATCCATTCGGTCTTTGAAACTAAAGCCTCCATTCGGTCTTGAAACCGAATCATCCATTTAGTCTTTGAAACTGAATCCTCCATTCAGTCTTGAAACCAAATCCTCCATTCGGTCTTGAAACCAAATTCAATCTATTAGGTCTAGGGTTTGCAATCAATGGACCCTCCAACATTGAAACCATCCATCAATTGAACCATTGAAAGAAAATTAGATTGTAGCCCTTGGATCTCCAACCAACCACCACAATCAACCATTGATATCCAAACGGTCATGAGACCGTTTGACCTCCAAACGGTCTTGGAACCGTTTGGGTTAAAAAACCTTGAAATCAATTCCCTCAACTAGGGTTTCAATCAATTCGATCGATTAGGGCTTGCAATTGGTGGATCATACATACATGGAACCTTTTGAATTTCAATTAATTGGAACCATTGGATTATCATCTTTCACATCGCAAATAACCTCAAATGGTTTTGAAGTTGAATCTACCCATTCGATCTTGAGATCCAATACTCATTCAGTTTTGAGCTCAAATACCCATTTGATCTTGTAGTCAATTATCCATTTGGTCTTGTACTAAATTACCCATTCAGTTAGAAGTAAATTACCCATTCGGTCTTGGGTTCAATTGTCCATTCGGTCTTGGGTTCTATTGCCCATTCAGTCTTGGGTTCTATTTCCCATTCAGTTTTGAAACCGAATCAACTCATTTGGTTTTGAAACGGAATTAGCTCAATCGGTTTTAAAAACTGATTGCCCCTTCCTTTGTTGAGGTGTGTTCTTAAGATGACATCATCATCTTGAAGCTTCAATCCTTCGAATTCAGTTGTGATTCTTATGGTGATTTCAACAATTAATCAAAAGGAAATCGAGAAAGAATAAAGGTTCAACACATAGTGAATAAATTGCAAGCAATAATGACATTTAAGGGTTCAAGTTATATAACCCACCTTCAAAATTGAATCCTAGCTTGAAGCTCCACGTCTTCAATGGTGAATGAAGCTCTTTCAACTACCCAAGGTCCGTTTTCAAGCCTTTGAGTGAAATGAATGGCCAAGGTTGAAGATTGAATGAAGAAAAGAAGAAATTAAGCATTGAAATTTGATTTCCACCATGAAATCAAGGTTGAAGATGACTATGGAGCTTACCTACAGGTTGGGATACGTCCGCCTATTGCTCCTAAACTCCCTTGTGTTCAACCAAAGCAAGGAAAGAAAGAAGGGTCGAAAAAAAAGCCTTTCATTTGAGTTGGAAATGGGATGTATATAAGGGAATTTCAATGAGAGAGAAAGTGTTATAAAAATCCTTTAATTCCCAAAATTTGTGCCACATACTCTCCTCCATCCCTTGAATACTAAGCCATCTTACCCAACTTGTAATTACTCTTCACTATCCATGAATTAAAAGAAATCAAATTAAGCACCTTAACCATTATAATAATAATATCTAAAATTGACTGGATATTACTTTTCCTTTAACTAATGTGAGTGGGCTCTCCACTCACTTTAGATATTTTGTGGCCTTTGCAAGGCACAAGGACGTTCACACTTATGCAAATTCAATCATCTCATTTTTGGTTGAAGGGAACTTCCATTAATATATTTATTTTTGCATTAAATTGAATTAGGGTTTCAATTATGCTTAAATCTTGATTATTTTAATATCAAGATTCTCTCTCCTCTAAAGAGATTCAAATGGGACGTCCCTCTGATTTTCTTGTCTCTAATTAATACCAAGAAACATTAGGGACTCTCTAGAGGTGGTATTTTTCATATTGAACCCTAGGTTTTGGGTAAATTGCACATTACACCAAAACTAGGTTTTAATGCACAAACATTGCTTAACATGCTCTTTCTTGGTACTCAAACTACCACCTGCCATACCTCTGCATCATTTTCATTCCTATGATGCTTCGACATTTGAGGAAAATTTTACCATGTAACATTTGCAATTTAACCCTCAACTTGGGTAATTTGCACTTTAGTCCAAAACATCAAAACATTTATTTCAATATTATTCAAAAAGAACTAAAATGAAACATACGTTCCTCTTGAGCCTTTATTACTTTTCAAAAGAGAAGATCAAGCATATAATTAACTTTATTAAACAAAACATCTAGGGTTAAAGCATAACCCGGGTCAGGGATGTTACACTTCTTCTCCCACACAGAATGGGAACCCTGACCCTACCCTCTACTATAAATAAAGGGGTACATGGGACTTCTCATAACACAAAACTTAGAACATCAGTTGCTCTACAAAGTTGTTATCCTCTCTGGTTGTGTTAAGGGAGAGAACCCAAGCAAGTTCTACCCATCCAGGGAGGAACAATGAGGGAAAGGAAACTACAGAAAAGCGACTGGTGGTGTGAGAGTGTGTTGGCGACTAGTACACCGATAGAAGGGAATGCCTCCTTCTAGTTTGTCCATCAGGATGACTAGAGTTCCCGGTAGTCCGTGTGGACTATCTATAGTGGCATGAGATTTTTGCTGCTCAGGAGGACGACTGTCAACCACAGTCCGGGTCTACACTAGGAGCTGCATTGACGCCGTCTAAGACTAGGTGGTCGAAGACCGCACTAGCTACGAGGTAATGTCACTGAGAAAGCCTCAAGACTAGGTATATCTCACTAAACCATCTTTCCTATTACATAGTTTTTGATGCAATCTGTTGGTTATGGGTTTGTGGTTAGCTAAAAATTTTGTTTTTGTAGCCTGTTCTGTCCCACAAAACCCAACAGTGGTATCAGAGCCACATCAACATACTATGTTTTAGGATTAATCGATATGATCAGATTTTTGTTTTTCACCATTTATTTATTTCATGCAATGTGAATACTTTAATTGGCTAATGTGCATATCTGATTAAATACCACTATCCCTATATACATATATGATATGGTATACATATGCAATCGATATGCTTTTCCCTAAAATGGTTTTGATGGTGGATGTATAGTGTGGTTATGGTCTATAAACCCCTATGTGTGTGCATGGTTGGTTGTGGTTGTTTGCATCTTAGTCTATGTATTGACTCCTTTCTTCTATTCAGGATGTAACTCAAGATAACTCGAGCTTTGTCTTCTATCTTTGCTCCCCCGAATGCAACTCAAGGTTTCCCAAAGAAATTTGTAAAAGTAGGATAGTTTTCTTTCCTGTCATGTCAAATAACGATGGACACCCAGACGAGTAATTGGAGGACCGAGATGATCGGATGATGGTGTGAGACAAGCAGTTGGTGGCCTGATGAGGAATGAGACAACCCTATGAACTGACCGTCTAGAGGAGCCAGACAGTAAGTTGGTGACAAACAACCGACTGGTCAGGAGGTGAGACGATCAGTCATAGGATGAGCTGATCAACCCGAAACACCCCAAGCACATATCTTCATCAACAACAGGTCGCTGCATGTGATGTAGACCTAGACAACTATAATTCCTTATGGCTCAAGTAATTACATAAAGGATGGCCATAATCATGACCTTATCACTTTGCATGTTTTCTTGTGGCATATAGCATGTATGTGATACATACTGTATATGTGATGATTGGATATGTATATTTATATAAATACCAAAACCCTCAATGTAAATATTATTTTTGAGATGCCTTCTAAAAATAACACACATGAAAAACTTGATCGACTAAGTGTGGGCACACCCTAGCGTGGTGCACCATCTATCTCATGGAAGTGTGATGGTGAATATGTGGGTCTGAGCTAGTAGGGTGCATATTCATTGTTTTGGCATTTGGGTTGGACTTAACAAGGTGACCTTGATCAGATCAGGCACCTTGAGGCATGGAGATGTACATGACAAAGAGTTGTACATGACATCTATCAAGTGTTTCATAAGATGGAATTGGTAAAAGTTGCATATCTGAAAGAATCTAGTTGTGGGTGACAGCCCTAGCTGGTCCATGACTTAGAGGAAATCATGATCTTGCTCACTAGAAGGTTGTACGCTGCAATCTTTCGAACTGATGCGGAGGAATATCAATTTGATCAAAATAGTGAGAGAAATAATTAATTAAAGACCTAATTAAATATCATCAACTTTATTCAAATCAAATCAAAAGTAGTTTTGATAAACTACAAATATTTTCTCTTATAGAATCAAATGGCTAACTAATCATCATTGAAATCAAACAATTTAATTGAGATAAATTTCCATAACTGGTTAAGGACTATGACAAGTGTTCTACATATTCCTAAAATACCAAAGCATATATAATCTGCTCTGTGTATGCCTAACACATTGTTTGAATGCAAACTGATAGAGAAAGATTCATTTAGACCCCATGTGCTCAATACGATTGGGCATACAGAACGTCTAGAGAAGTTGGGATTTCCTTTGGGTCAAAAGTTGGCCACATATATGATTTTGCAATCGTTCCCTATATCATATAGCATGTTTATTAAGTATTACTACTAGTGTAACATGGCTAAATTGTTGTCAGAGTTGCTTGACATTTTAACAAATGTTGAAGCACAAATGAAGAAGGATAGTTCCATGATAGTGATTAGTGGAATGGTGTAACACCCAGATTTTTATATCACATGAGCGGAAGCAAAAATAAATTTTCCGGGAGTGTCACTAACATGATAACCATTGCAATAAAATTAAATGAAACACTTTGCAAAACTGTAAAACTGATTCATACATAGATTTTTGTCAACATAAAACTACATCATGTTTATGCATAAGTTCATAATAAAAAGATGTCAATACTCAGGATCATCTAGGTAGATGGCACTCCACTAGGCAAGCTTGAAAGTACCTTAGGAATTAGCTGGTCCCTTTGTTCTTCAATCGCTCCAAAAACCTACAGACATTGCGTCCCCAGCCATGCATTGGAAAAAATAGACGTTAGAGTAAGTGGCATGAGTATTCTAAAATATACATTGCTATCGAACTAAAATATTACAAAAGATTCTTGAACATCATAAATATGAAATGAACATTTAACTGTGATTAAATATAGAAACATATTATCTCTAATTTCTTAAACTCTTATTTTCTATTCTATAATTTCTGGAGACCTATAATCTAGGTCTCATGGCCTACATCAAAGTGTCTGGATCATAAATATATTATCTAAATTTCTCTGATCACACTCGTGATAAGATTATTGACATGCTCTAATCTTAAGTATCTTTTACTTATGATTTTTATATGTTTGTGGGCACCATTATACAATAAGTCCTCCTATGTTGACACCGAAGTGTCCTCTATGGTGCAATGCACCCTCTGTTGGCACTACGTGCCCTCTTTTGACACTGAAGTGTCTTCTATGGTGCAACACACCCTCTGTTGGCATAAATGCCATCTGTGACACCCGTAGTGTCTGGCGCAGTGCGCTCTCTGAATCACCCCGAGACTCTCTGGTGAGGACTTATTATATAATGTATTATGTGAAGGTTTTGAATTAATTATCTTAAGTCTATCTTTACTAAAGTCTGAATATGAACTTATCTGAAACTGAGTACTAAACATGTACTTAGTTTTGAATATGAAATATAAAATATGAATCTGAATCTTTGCTCTTTCAAATATGAACTGAATCTATTATGAAATTTGAATATGTATTTCAAATTACAACATAATTGAGATTGGGTGTATAACCCATATCATGTACCTTTATTCAAAATCTGGCTACTCACATGGTGACTAGTCTAAGTCTGAATCTAAATCTCTTATTCTTAAATTCTAAACTGAATTCATTGCTGGATTTGAACATGTATCTCATTATCTAGGTAAACCTTATTCTAAAACTCTTATTTGATAAGATTACTTCATTATACCAATTATATCATAAACGAGTCTAATGTCTTATGAGAAATGATCTGACATGAATATAGAAATACTAAGTGTACAAAGCATCATAAGTCAAGCTTATGAAAGTATGATAAGTACAACATATCTAAAAAATATCAATTCTGACAAGATGGTTCGATCCTTCTTATAAAATGTGATGTTACCCTGAAACTTTGCATATGAACTTACATATTAAACCTTAAATATCAAAACAGAAATCTTATAAAATAGTATATTGCAACCTAACCATAACTTAATGTGTCATTATCTTATAATGCCATTATGAACTCTTTTTTACAATACATTGTGATCCCAAAAGTACCTTTATTTCTAAAAGTAGACCATGTCTTAATATTCTGAAATTCATATTCTTATATTGTAATTAAATTCTAGATATTATTCATTCTAAGGAATCTAGTTGTTATATCTATACATATGCATGAAATATTGATGGCATGTTTCTACTTGAAATCGTAATACATAGTTATGCCTATAAATATGAGAAATCCTGAAAACATATGTGTACTTAAATTCTCAATACAAAACTATCCCAAATCACCAACTAAGTATGGCTACATTACTTGCAGAGCTTATCTTACAATCTTATTCATTAACTTCGAACATTTCTAAGAAATCTTGTAGGAACATGATTCTTTAACTTTCGTATGGATTTGGTCCATGGGTCACAACTATTTTGAGAAATATGTCTCTATTTGAGATTTTGGATATCTGAACATACATAATGATAAAGATATGAGAATATTCTTGTTGGCATCAAAATCTTAGAACATTGAACCATATAAATTATAAAAGTCTTATCAGGAGACATGCAAACATACTGAACTTAATGCATGAGTATTCATGGGCATGGTCCACTTATCTCTTGTACAGATGGCATCAATAAGGAAGTCTCGATTCTAAGTTCCATAACTTTAATAACCTGGATATCATCATAGTTGTATCAGTCCAAGCCTATATTCACTCTTTCTATTTCTAAATATCAAACCCCATCTTCCTAACTACATATACCAACTTAGGGTTCTTGTTTAGACTAAACATAACATTAATGTAAAATCATCATAAAATCTTAGCGTTGAAATAAAATAAAACTAATACTATATAATTAGTATTATCTTTATACTCAAATAAGACATAAATCATCTTATGCACTAATATGAACATATACTTCATATAATGAGAATAATTCTAAAAAATAGTCACATATTATAAAATTATTAACTCAATCAGGAAATCAAAGTAGAATACCATCACATTACTAATATCAGATCTAATTGGCCATACATATATCACTTATTGTGTCAGGATAATCATTTATTATTCTTTCATAATGGCTACTCATCTAAAACTAACAACTAATATAATAGCACAAGAAACTTCATCAAATTACCATAAAATTATTCATATAATGTGGAAATAATCATGTATTAAATATTAGGTCATTTAAAAATCAGATAATGGGTGAAATACCCAAAATACGCTTATTAGGGTTTACATTAAAAACATCATTAAAACTTCATGTATGAAAGATCAAGCTCTGAAGTAATGTTATATCAAAATACACACTCAATAAAATTTGTATGAATTTCTAAAGGCATTTACTATTTTGAATTGGCAAAACATAAAAATCATATAGGTTTAAATACACTACATATTATAAATAGAAGACATCAAAATCATACTTTGCAATTATTTTTATAAGATAGTACAGTCGAAGTGCTTTCCAAAGATACCTTATTTGTCTCAAACCGAGCTCTACATCTCAAGATATGAATTTTAGAAGTTACCTATGTTTGGATCAATATCAGCTATCGATTTAGAATCCAAGGGCGTAGATGGTGGAGCCCCTTCTCTTCTGTTCCTTAGTTGTTTGCAGATCCAACTGGATCCGGCTACTTCTTTACCCATAGACCTAAAAGAGGGGGAAGTCCCTTGTTCTACATGTGCAGGCCGCTGCCACTGCCTATTTGCCTTCGGTGACCACGATCTCGATGCTCAGGTTGTCAATGCTCGCGGCCAAGCATCCACTACCTCCGCCCGACCCCCCCTGATTTGGGTGACGTCACCAATTAGCATTAGTAGGCCTAGATCAAAAATTTCCATCTCTATCCTACCACTACCACCAAGGCTTCCCTCCATGCTCTCTCTTCCTCTCGCTCTCAGTTTTGAGAGAAACCCTAGGATCGAAGTCGTTGCCCCCTCATAAACAGGAATCTGAGGCTTTTATAGCGTACCATTCCCGCGATCATGGATGAGGGACCCCTTTTTGGGTGCTCTATTTGCACCCAACAAACAGGGGTCGTGGCCTCCAGTCCGCGCTGACTAGGGCCGCCCCCCCTTTTTTATTTTATTTTTCTTTTGCATAAAAGTCAAAATTAGAGAAATGTTTATAGATTCCATATCAGTGCTTTGTTTGATCCCAAATTTTGGGAGAAACACTCCATAGTTATCACCTATATATGAACAAGATATAAAGTCAAAACTTACTAGATAAACATTTCAAACTTGTCTTTTAAATAAGAACATGATAAATACTAATTTAATTACCTAGGCCGCTACATACATCAAAATCCTATGAGATTTCTCCCATAATCTTATATTAGAGTTATGCTTCCAATAAAAAATACCTTGAGTATTTCTTATGACACCAAAATACTCCATACTCATATTCATACTCTGAGGACCCATGTGAAAACCTTAATTTGTCTTATCGGGCTGAATTTGGATCCTAGGGCCAATGGCCCTTCTCTTGATTTCCAAAAGAATTCATACCATTAATCATATCCTCAATTAAAACATTAAGCCTTTGAATATATATCATTCCTCAAATACATGTTCCTTAAGATACTCTCGATGATTATGACTTCACTTACTTAATATGTAGAACTCAACTAAGTCTAGGGCTCAAACCATCAACTACCATCATTGTGTTTCCTTCATAGTTCAACTTTGTATTTCATCTTATATTATCAAATGAAATATCTGATTCCTAGACTTTTCAGATACTATAAAGTCATCATGAGTGCATAAAATACCTCCCTACATTCTTTTTCCATAGAATCCAAATATTATGAAAATTGAATAAACTTTATTGTAAACATAAATATATCCCATATTGATGTCATCAATAACTTAATCATGTACTTTCTAGGTTCCAAAGATCAGGGTGTGACAATACTACCCACCTTTTGGGAAATTTCATCCTCAAAATTTCTCTAGGATACTACCCACGTTAGGGTTTTGCTTACTTCTTCATCATATTAGGGTACACCTATGTTCAATTTATTGTATGCAAAAAGATACATAATGTATTTTCATAAAATGTTTATGTGAGAATTATCTATTACGTTGGTCTATTACTCAACTCATACTTAGAGTTTATGAGACTAAACTTCACTCTATACTTAGGACATCTACCTCAACATTGTCATGACTTTCTAACATTAGGTGTACATGATTTTGTAATCTTATGTCCTATAGGTAACTCCTACATTCCTAGATATGTGGTGATGAGCACATACCCAGAGATGTGGGATCCTGACATGCTATCTCTCACTAACCTACTAATACATGTGTCCCATACCACACGGACCAGTAAGAAATGAGGGATGCATCAAAATCTAGTGCTTATGACATTCCTCTTAAATTCTCAATTGGCTGGAGAGAACCATTGAGAATGGAGAAGCAACATCATTAGCTAGGATTAGGTTGAAACTTGAGACCTAGAATAGGTTAACATCTATCTCTAACATATCTATTTTTCTAAGGTGAAAATTCTTAGTCATTATAGGTCATTGTATCATTCTATGGGAATCTATCCCTAAACCCTAATCTCTCATTTTCATCCTAGGGTGACTACGAGAATCATATTTGCCTAGTGGCCATTTACCAAATTGCTCTGATACCATATTGTAACACCCAGATTTTTATATCACATGAGCGGAAACAATTTTTTTTCTGGAAGTGTCAAAAACATGACAATCATTGCAATAAAAGTAAATGAAACACTTTGCAAAACTATAAAACTGATTCATACATAGCTTTTTGTCAACATAAAACTACATCATGTTTATGCATAAGTTCATAATCAAAATATGTCAATACTCAGGATCATCTAGGTAGATGGCACCCCACTAGGCAAGCTTGAAAGTCTCTTAGGCCTTAGCTGGTCCCTTTGTTCTTCAATTGCTCCAAAAACCTACAGACATCATGTCCCCAACCACACATTGGGAAAAACAGACGTTAGAGTAAGTGGCATGAGTATTCTAAAATATACATTGCTATCAAACTAAAATATTACAAAAGATTCTTGAACATCATAAATATGAAATGAACATTTAACTCTAATTAACTCTAGAAACATATTATCTCTCTTTTCTTAAACTCTTATTTTCTATTCTATCTTTTATGGAGACCTATAATCTAGGTTTCATGGCCTACACCAAAGTGTCTGGATCATAAATATATTATCTAACTTTCTCTCATCACACTCATGATGGGATTATTGACATGCTCTAATCTTAAGTATCTTTTACTTATGTTTTTTTTCTTTTTGTGGCCACCATTTGATAATAAATCCTCCTATGTTGACACTAAAGTGTCCTCTATGGTGTAATGCACCCTCTGTTGACACTACGTGCCCTCTGTTGACACTACTATGAGTCTAATGTCTTATGAGAAATAATCTGACATGAATATAGAAATACTATGTGTACAAAGTATCAAAAGTCAAGCTTATGAAAGTATGATAAGTACAACATATCTAAAAAATATCAATTCTGACAAGATGGTTCAATCCTTCTTATAAAATATGATGTTACCCTGAAACATTGCATATGAACTTACATATTAAACCTTAAATATCAAAATAAAAATCTTATAAAATAGTGTATTGAAACCTAACCATAACTTAATGTGTCATTATCTTATAATGCCATCATGAACTCATTTTTACAATACATTATGATCCCAAAAGTAGCTTTATTTCTAAAAGTAGACAATGTCTTAATATTCTGAAATTCATATTCTTATATTGTAATTAAATTCTAGATATTATTCTTTCTAAGGAATCTAGTTGTTATATCTATACATATGCATGAAATCTTAATGGCATGTTTCTACTTGAAATCGTAATACATAGTTATGCCTATAAATATGAGAAATCCTGAAAACACATGTGTACTTAAGTTCTCAATACAAAACTATTCCAAATCACCAACTAAGTATGGCTACATTACTTGCATATCTTATCTTACAGTCTTATTCATTAATTTCGAACATTTCTAAGAAATCTTGTAGGAACATGATTCTTTAAATTCCTCATGGACTTGGTCTATGGGTCACAACTATTTTGAGCAACATGTATCTATTTGAGATTTTGGATATCTGAACTTACATAATGATAGAGATATGAGGATATTCTTATTTGCATTACAATCTTAGAACATTGAACCATATAAATTATAAAAGTCTTATCAGGAGACATGTAAACATACTGAACTTAAAACATGAGTACACATGGGCATGGACCACTTACCTCCTGTACAGATGGCAATGATAAGGAAGTCTTGATTCTAAGTTTAATAACTTTAATAACCTGGATATCATCATTGTTTTACCAGTCCAAGCATATATTCCCTCTTTCTATTTCTAAATCTCAAAACCCCATCTTCCTAACTACATATATCAAATTAGGGTTCTTATTTAGACTAAACATAACTTTAATCTAAAATCACCATAAAATCGTAGCATTGAAATAAAAAAAACTCATACTATATAATTAGTATTATCTTCATACTCAAATAAGACATAAATCGTCTTATGCGCTAATATGAACATATACTTAATATAAATAGAATAATTCTAAAAAATAGTCACATATTATAAACTTACTGACTCAATCAAGAAATCAAAGTAGAAACCATTGCATTACTAATATCATGCCTAATTGGCCATACATATATCACTTATAGTGTCAGGATAATCATTTATTATTCTTTCATAATGGCTACTCATATAACACTAATAACTAACATAATAGCACAATAAACTTCATAAAATTACCATAAAAGTATTCATATAATGTCAGAATAATCATGTATTAAAATATTAGGTCATTTAAAAATCAGATCATGGGTGAAATACCCAAAATACCCTTATTAGGGTTTACATTAAAAACATCATTAAAACTTCATGTATGAAAGATCAGGATCTGAAGTAATGTTAAACATATCAAAATACATATTCAATAAAATTTGTATGAATTTCTAAAGGTGTTTACTATTTTTAATTGGCAAAACATCAAAATCATATATGTTTAAATGCACTGCATATTATAAATAGCAGACATCAAAATCATACTCTGGAATTATATTTAGAAGATAGTACAGTCAAAGTGCTTTCCAAAGATACCTTATTTGTCCCAAACCAAGCTCTACATATCAAGATATGAATTTTAGAACTTACCTATGTTTGGATCAATATCAGGTGTCGATTTGGAATCCAAGGGCGTAGATGGTGGCACCCCTTCTCTTTTGTTCCTTAGTTGGTTGCAGATCCAACTAGATCCGGCTTCTTCTTCACCCACAGACCTGAAAGAGGGGGAGGTCCCCTATTCTACATGTGTAGGCCACCACCACTGCCTATTTTCCTTTAGTGACCACGATCTCAATGCTCAGGTTGTCGAAGCTTGCGGCCAAGCATCCACTACCTCCGCCCGAACCCCCCCCCCCCCTTGATTCGGGCAATGCCGTCGACGAGCATGAGCAAGCCTAGATAAAAAATTTCTATCTCTATCCTACCGCCACTTACAAGGCTTCCCTCCATGCTCTCTCTTCCTCTCACTCTCGATTTCAAGCGAAACCTTTGGATCAAAGTTGTTGACCCCTCATAAACAGGAATCTGAGGCTTTTATAGCCTCCCATGTCCACGATCATGGATGAGGGCCCTCTTTTGTGGGTGCTTTGTTCGCACCCTACAAATCGGGGTCGCGGCCTCCAGTCCACGCGGACTGGGGTCGCCCCCCCTTTTATTTTAATTTTCTTTTGCATAAAAGTCCAAATTAGAGAAATATTTATAGATTCCATATCAGAGCTTTGTTTGATCCCAAATTTTGAGAGAAATACTCCATGGTTATCACCTATATATGAACAAGATGTAAAGTCAAAACTTACTGGATAAACACTTCAAACTTGTCTTTTAAATAAGAACATGATAAATACTAATTTAATTACCTAGGCCGCTACATACATCAAAATCATATGAGATTTCTCCCACAATCTTATATTAGAGTTATGCTTCCAATAAAAAATACCTTGAGTATTTCTTATGACACCAAAATACTCCATACTCATATTTTTACTCCGAGGACCCATGTGAAAATCTTAATTTGTCTTATCGGGCTGAATTTGGATCCTAGGGCCAATGGCCCTTCTCTTGATTTCCAAAAGAATTCATATGATTAATCATATCCTCAATTACAAACGTAAACCTTTGAATACACATCATTCCTCAAATAATTGTTCCTTAAGATACCCTCGATGATTATGACTTCACTTAATATGTAGAACTCAACTAAGTCTAGGGCTCAAACCATCAACTACCATCATTGTGTTCCCTTCATAGTTCAACTTTGTATTTCATCTCATATTATCAAATGAATTATCAGATTCCTAGACTTTTCAGATACTACAAAGTCATCATGAGTGCGTAAAATACCTCTCTGCATTCTTTTTCCATAGAATCCAAATATTATGAAAATTGGATAAACTTTATTATAAACATAAATCTATCCCATATTGATGTCATCAATAACTTAATCATGTACTTTCTAGGTTCCAAAGATTAGGGTGTGACAAATGGTGTCCAAGGACACATGAAAGGTAGAGAAGTGTTCTCCCTCCAAGATGAAGCCCAAGTCTTCTGTACTCAAAATATGGAGAGGATTAAGGGGATCAAGGAAGATGAAGCAAGAGATAGAGATCTCTACTTCCAGTTTATACGTAATTGAGATTAACTTTACTACTTCTTCATAATAGGTACTTGATACCGTATGTGGATCACATATTTGTTAAAATGTGAAAGATCTAAAAAGAAGTGTTGCTTTAGCAAAAGGTGAAGTTGAATTATGTGTTTCTAATGGAGCAAGAGTTGTTGCTAGTGCAGTAGGAACCTATGAGTGATCTCTACCAAGTGGGCTGATGATAGTGTTACACAACTGCTATTATGTACCTTCCATTAATAGGAATATCATTTCTGTATCTTATTTGGACAAGGATGGATTTGAATTTCTTATTAAGAATGGAAAATTTTCCATTTCTTAAGATATGATCTTTTATGGAAGTGCCCCGATGTCTTATGGTCTATGTTTGATAGATCTACAAACAAGTGTATACAACTTAAATACCAAAACACAAAAACTCAATGACTCAAACAAAACATACCTTTGGCATTATCTTCTAGGGCACATAAATGAGAATCACATATTTATACTTCATAAAGATAGTTATCTGGACTCTTTTGATTTTGAATCATTAGAGACATGTGAATCTTGTTTACTGGGCAAGATGACCAGGGCTCCCTTTTTAGGAAAAGGTGAGAGAGCAAGTGATCTATTAGGACTCATACATACTGATGTGTGTTGGCCTTTTTGAACAAATGCTAAAGGTGGGTATCAGTACTTCATTACCTTTACTGATGAGTTCAGTAGGTATGGTTATGTTTACTTGATGAAACATAACTTAGATACCCTTGTAAGGTTCAAGGATTTCATGAATGAGGTACAAAACCAACGTGGAAAAAGTATTAAGGCACTTTGATCCGATTGAGGTGGAGAATACTTAAGCCAAGAGTTTGAGGACCTTCTAAGAGCTCGTGGTATGTATCACAATGGACTCCACCTGAAAAACCACAACATAATGGTGTGTCAGAAAGAAGGAATCACACATTACTAGACATGGTGCGATCAATGATGAGGTTTGTCGATCTTCCAACTCCCTTCTGGGGTTATGCCCTTGAAACCGCCGTGTTTACACTTAACTGCGTACCATCTAAATCGGTTCAAAAGACACAATATGAGATATGGTATGAGAAGCATCCCAATGTGTCTTTTATGAAGGGTTGGGGATGTGAAGCTTATGTCAAGAAAATGTTTCCTTAAAAGCTTGGACCTAAATACAATAAGTGTATTTTTTGGATATCCCAAAGAAATAAGGGGATACTCTTTATACCACCCAACATACAACAAAGTGTTTGTTGCCAGGAATGTTGTATTCCTAGAAAAGGAATTTATTTCCAAAGGAAGCAGTGGGAGGAAAGTGGAACTCGAAGAGGTTCAATACCAACAAGGAAACATTGAACCAATAGATGAACAAGAGGAACATAGAGAATCACAAACTGTTGTGTTGCATGATCAAGCTACTTCATCTGCACGCACTGTGGTTCTTTTATGACCTTCACGAGGTCTCCTTCACCAACATCATCATAATGAAGTGGCGACTGACACAACCTCCTTATATAACTTCTTGCATCCCGATAAAGGCTATGGTGGTTAACATCACATCTTTAGAACTGTCTCTAGGTATCACCCTGAACAAGCACACTTGCTCTCATCAGACCCTCTAGTCTGGACCATACTAACCATTAGTTAGGGGTGATAGGCGGTACTAACAACCTACTTCCACCGCATGGAAGTAAACCTTCTAATCATGCTCAAGAACTTTTGAACTCATATCTAGTTGAACCATTTCTCTCTCTAATATAAGTAGTTCAACCCGATCTGTCACTTGACAATACTCTTCTTTTTCCTATCATCTAGGTAAGGTGATCTACCATAACCCACATTAATCTTCCTTGGTTAAGGGGAAATTTTCCACATCATTCGTAGTGATGAACTCCCATTCCCTCTCAGGGACTCTTTTATCCTCTATATCGATACACTGGGTTACTGGTGTTCGTCCTTCACCTCTATCATGCATGGCTACAAGCCACATGCATCTTCATCTTAAGCATCCAAAGTGCTACTATCTCTTACTATCTCCGTAATACCATGGTATATGGTGATCTTAAAATCATGATCTACAATGTGTCATGATTCCTCAAGCTTGATTCCTCAGAAACCCTACACCACTCTAATCAGGGTTTCATCACCTTCCTTTTTAGAGGAGTGCATATGAGGTTCTACAACCATCCATTCATTATATCATGGGCTAGGCTGGCTAACCAAACAACCTTTAACTTGTTCAACTTATCTCTTTTTCCAAACTTAAGGTTGGCCTGACCACCTCAACTTCTTCTAGCTTCCAGCTAAACTGGGCACTATATCTCAAACAGAGCATTCTTCACCACTTCTTATCCTTAGGTATTAGGTAACATACCCTTCCATGTATTATACTTGTCATCTCATCTTAGCCTTAAGTCCATCTTCATCAAGAACATTTTGAGCTTATACCTTTGGTTTTCAACCTCAACCTGGTGTAACTCATAGCTCATGCTAAAAACATCCTTATAAGATGACTATCTTATTTCTCTTTAGCATTTGTAAACCATCCATGTATCATTCACTTTACCAGGGTATGCTATCTTCTCTGTCCCCGTATCTTGTGGTAACGTTCCAAACCATATTATCTTTTATCCTTGGTGTATGGCATGCGTACTGTCCTATCTCTCACTCCCATAACAAGAGGAAATAAGCATTTGGCTGCAGTCCAAATACAAAGTTCTTCCTGTTCCAAGAGTAGAGATGGTACATCCCACCTTGCCAGTACACCTTTAAAGCTGAGTTTGAAATGTGCCTCACCTATCTCTTCATCAAAAACATCATGATATCAAAGCTACTTCCATGGGAAACTGGTCTCGAACCTACTTGGGTTACTACACAATCCTTGGTCATCTCCTCTTGGTCTATAGGGTGCCGACAATTTTGGGGTCATCCCTCTTCCCTCATGCATCAAAGAGTGCCCTACTCATCTACCCTTTGGGTCCCATGAGTTTATGAAGGTGATCAATCTCCTAACCCATGGCCCTTAGACAATGATAGTTGTTTCCTCCCGACCCTATGGTCATGTGCAACTAGGGAATTAGGCAACTCCTTCTTCCATCGGTCTTATCCCTACCTGACCCTAGGATAGACTTAGGATTCCATTATAGTACATATCCAACTTAGAACCTTACCCAAGCCTTCATCATCTCTCTCTGCATTCATGACTGACTTTTATCCCTTCATAGGGGTCATGGCAACCTGCCTACCTTGGTCAGGCCCCATATCGGTTACCTCCATGGTAACACATCCACATGCACTTAGAGATGTCTTTCTATGGGTCTATAGGTTCATTCTCATACCACGTACTTTTCACTTAGCTTCTCAAGATCCTATGAAACCTCTTTAGGTTACCTCAAACCACCAGAACTGGTATACACCCTACCAAAGGGGTCCCTCTCCCAGGATGGGAAGAAACTACAACTCGTGACAACAAGGTCACTAACATCCTTATGTTTAGGGTATGCATCCACATGCGCATGCTTAGCCCTAGCAAGCTAATAAGGCATAGAAAAACACTTACCAAACCATGCTAGGTCACACTTGTTCTCATCCTCAACATTGGACCAACTTAGTTGTGACGGGTTCTTCAAACATACCCTTACCTTAAGGGGTTTTCTTTACCTCTACACATTAAGAGTACCATGCTCGAAACTATAGAGACTCAAATCTCACCATGAGCATTGGATACACTGCTTCCCCTCTTAGGCCTAGGAACCCTATGTTCACCTTTGGGTATCCAACTACATGCTTAATCTCTTAAACACGAATCAAGCATGTCTAAGATATGTCATGTACTTCCATGATCCTTCTACCCGAACAACACTTCAGAGTTGAGTCCTCTTCCAGGACAACCAACTAGGTAAAACAAAAAGCCTCACAACTGGTTACTTAACCCTCCTCAGGGTTTAAGACACTCTTTATCTCATCCAGCAGGTAGTTACTTATACCATGGGTACCAAAAGCATCATCCTCCCTCTAAGGTTTGGTTCCTCTAAAGGCAACCAAGATATCATCAGCCTTCAAGGATCAAACATAAGGCAACCACTATCATCCACTTAGGTCACATCATCCTCAACTACCCATTGTTCCTTATGTCTCAGAATCCAAGCATCCAACCCTCTTGCTTGAGTCATGTTTTTTTTAGAGCTAACTCCACATCCAACCTTACTACCCGAGGTCCTTTATTCATGAAGGATCGGGCTCACACGCATACCTCCACATGGGTGAGGCCTAAGCTTGAACTTATGTTTGCTCAAGATCATTCATAGCCCTTTATGTTTATTTCATAAGCCATCCATCATGATCTCTTAACCAGGGTCTCATCAGGCTATATCCTACCTGCCTAAGCCCATAGGGTAACTATAGGTTCTCCTCTAACCTCATCCATGAAGGAGCTATCCTTCGCTTTAGCATGCACGACCCTCTCCAGGGTTGGGTCACCAAAAGTACTAGGTCAACTACCCTTTTATGGCATCCCAAAGGCATGTCCAACCAAACATCTGGTCAACCATGACATCTAACTCATCATGTCCTCTTCCTCTCTAACCTTCACTTAGGGCTAGGGTTGACATCATCCTCAGAGGATGTGCTATGTCTCTACTTTTAGTGGAGTTTTCTACCTCCAAGACTAACTCTCTCTACTCATCCTCCTGTAAAGGAGGTCTATCCTCAGGTCTCCCCTGAGGGCAATGACAACTCGTGTCATATGACCTAAGCATGTATCTATTCCTTTATGCTTACTCTATTAAGCTTATGTCAATGACATCTTATTTACATGCTTTTTATTAGTTTGGTGGAGGATTCCTTAATCCTTATCAACCTTACCCATACCTCAAGAGGGTGAGGAAAAGAGAGAAAAACCTAATCCTTAAGGTCCTTAATAGAATTTGAGTTGAGAAGGGATGAACAAGATGAGAGGGTCCTAAAGGTATCTTATTTCAATTCATACCCTAAGACTTTGGCCAGACAGTCACACAGATCCAGGAGTCCTCATATTCCGACTAGCAGTGTGGAGGAAAATATTGCCAGCCCCCGGTCGTGATCCTTTTCTAGACACCTCTGTCTTTTGAATAATCCTCTAATAACTCCCTTGGGTTCTAAAGAATTTGTAAAATTTAATAATTATTAAAGATTAATTGAGGAACCTATGCTCTAATACCAATTGTAACGACCTCGTCTCCCGGTAACCCCCAATTAAGGGAGACCCGAAGGTCAGAGCCGTTATTCAACCAACAAGATCAAAGGTTCGACAAATAATGAGTAACAATTAATAAACTTTACCAACTAAACTGAAAATTGGTATAAAATAAAACTTTATTTACCTTTTAAAATCTGGGATTTCTAAACTTCTATCCATGAAGATACTAATCTAACTAATCCTCTTATGCTCGTTACTTCTCATTTAATTCCAGATATGCCACTTTACTGTTTATTCTTTTCATTGTACCTAAACGCCGACAAACAAAACGTCGGTCAGCAAGAAGCTGGTATGTGGGGGGAACAATAATTGTGAAACTATGTTAACAATGTAATCAACTAAATATCATTTAACATCCAATATTACTTTTTAAGAAATACTACTCAATCCTTCCCTATCCCCTTTCTCTGTAATGTCCCTACAGTGGACATGGATACCACCTCTCTCATATGGTAGATCCTTACCCCCATGGACCTACCACACAGGTAGCCAATACCTAGGGTTATGGAGTCACATGGCCCTACCCAAAGGTAGTCCAATCCCTGACTCATGATGACTTGATGGTCCTACCCCATTGGTAGCCATTTACTAAGTCATTTAATGACCTGATGGACCTACCCCCATTGGTAGCCATTTACTAGGTCAATCTATAAAGCTACAGAATGGACTAGGATCTGATCTAGTAGGCACATATCTTAGATGATAGTCATATTCACATTATAATTTACAAGAATTAAATGCATCCAACAGTTTAATTCAATTCATCGATAAAACTTCGAAAATCCTCGAGAATCTAATTTGGGATATTCATAGGCGTAACCACATACCTCATGCAATCATAGAAACCATGCATAACATCATATACTTTGTGAGTGTATCCAAACATACAAGTAACCAAGCATTTAATCAACAAGTATCTGAAACAAAGAATACTATGTATGTGTCACCATGTATTCACATTGTACTACACAGATCTAGATGCGCTCCTAAACTAGGGTTTAGGACTATCTCATGTACGGATTAAGGTTACAAACCCTAATTCCATCCTATCGCGGTTTCTAAGATTACAATCTCACTTATGCATATTAGGTTAAACCCTAATCATCATCTTAAACATATTATACTCTTTATGAAACCTTAATCAAACTACTAGCATTTAAGATTACATCAAGATGTCCATATTGGTTTCAGAACCCTAAATCATCATGAATAAGACTAGCATCACCAATATTTCATTAATATTCATAACTCTTCATTATATAATTTTAGATCAGGTATTAACTCAACCTAACCAAATCTAATCAATTAAGCATTAGATTAAGGAAAATCTAGGCTTTCCTTTATACTAATCACATTAACACATGTGTTACACACTCTTTTAGAACAAGAGGCATAAACAAGTTATAATAATATTTTATTTAAATTCCTCTCATTTTTCTGAGCGATTTTCATGTATCACTTGTCTAAATCCGATCATCCTAGCAATTACTATGATAATTACAAACTAAAGATATCTGGGAAAATGAGAACGGGCCACGTCGGAGAAACTTACCTTATTTATTAATTGCAATTCGCCCAGCTTCAGACACTGGAATGACCTTCGTGCCCCTTACATCTTGTATATGAGTTGAGGGCATATCAGTCAACTATGCCCTACACTCTCTTCCTCAACCTAGCCGCGTTGTTGTGTGCGTACGCCACAGGCGATCCGACAGAATCGGATGTAGCTCACCCATTCGTGCACATGGTCCTTCAGGTCCACCTTCGTTGCTCGCATATGTGCACAATCTATCCTTAGGATGTCATCCTGACCTCGGAGCTTTCTCCCTTACTCACGTGTACGAGGCGCAGCCTGTCACCTTGCGGATGCCGACCATCATTGACGTGGACAATGTCCTCCCAGCACCTCCATTGACTTCCGCACGCTAGCACCTTCTAGCCCGCAATAGCAGATCCTCCGATCCTCCTCTGCCAATCCTCCTCTGCTCACCCCGACCAAGTTGGTGGAGGTTTCAGACCTCCGTGAACTCGTCCATGGCGACCCTGTGGGAGGTCGGCTTGCTCTCTCTTCCACCTCTAGGGTAAAAAGTCACACGCACAAGGCTCTAAGCAACAGGAGCACAACCAAGGATGTGATCGCTTCCTCTTTGCGTGAATGCAAGTAGATATCCGTTGCGGCAATGTTCTGGGCGTTGTCCTTCCTGCATCCGAGGGCATCGTCTCAAGGCTCCCCCTCACTGCTGTAGGCGGTGCTCTCCCTCGTTCCCAGTCCAGTGCAGACTCCCTCTTCATCATCGAGTTCCCCTCACACACCCAGTAGGAAGATAACATCTCCTATTCTGTCTGTCGAGAAGCAGTCTCCTCCTATACCACCCTCCTTCTCGCAAAGGTCATCACTGCTACCATAGAGAGACCAACCATCATGATGCCTCTCATCTCTGGGCTCAAACGGAACAGGCAAAGGTTCCCTTACTTTTACCTCCCTTGCCGAGCATGGCAAGACTCTATATCGGTGTTAAGACAAATCATCGTCGACATTAAGAAGATCATCTCGGTGAAGACATCTTGCCCTGGATGTCGAGCATGGCGCCACTTGAACAACATCCAAAAGGATGCGACTATCTTCTCATGGTCTGGTGTTATCTAGGGTATGCCCTTCTCGGGGATTGTGATGTCGGAAACCATCATGGCATCGTGCCACAAAGGGGCAACCTTTACCTACCAAGGGGAAACACGGAGAGGGGTGCAGGTTCAATTGGCTATGCTTGTATATATACACCTATATATTTACATATGCTCCTTTCTCATTTCCTTTTCTCTCTCTTTCTTGGTGTACAAGGATGACATCATTTATGGAAAGTTATTATGAAATTTCCCTCAATTCTATGAGTACAAAAAGGCACCCTTTTATTTGGCAACTAATATTATGAAAAGGGCATGTTTCTCAGAATCAAAACTGACAAGGCATATTATATTGTTTCCAAAAGAATTCATGATTACTTCCTTTCCATATCTATTAAAGGATATCCTTTTTATACGAAAGAGCCATCTGTTATTATGCGAAGCAAAGAATATGTTGCTTTACTTAAAATTCTTGCCTTTTATACTTATAAATCCAAAAGTCACGTAAAGTACTACCATAATCTTATTAGGATTTGGATTTGGCAACAAAAGAAGCCATTAAGAAATATTTAGTTCTATATGGTGCCTTATCCATGAGGTTTCCAACTCATATAGATAATTATCCTCTAATTATCTAAAACACCATAAATAATATTTCTTTTGGCAACTTGACAATTACTTCATTTATCGTAACAAAAGACATCATTATTAATTCATGTGCAATACATTTGATTTATTTAACTTGTGCCACAAAACAACCATTAAGGTTGTTGTAAATGAAATCCATTTATTCCAAACAAATTATATCATTATTTATTCAAACATCTTTAATATGAAAATTTTCATTTCTCACCAAATGAACTAAAAAATTTGGGGTTGTAACATCACCTGTCTCGGTCCGTGCAAGACCATAAGTAGGACATCTCGTGTCAACTGCTAAATAGCTTTCCAGGGTATACTAGCAACTTCGCTGTAAAGCTACAACCACAACATGCATTCTCTTCACAATTTAGAGATTTCAGTTATCTACACATCAATCCTGACATTCATCATCATCGAGAGATTCATGATACATCCATCTCAACATTTATAATGAAGGAGATCTCACATCAATCCCTCATTAGGTAGTTGGGATATTGGCGTCCATTGCCCCCACATATTCAAAAATATGTGTTCTAGGAGATCCCGTGGGAGTACCTATTTCACCATTCAGCAGCTACTGACGATGATGGATCTATGGTTAGGGGACTACATGATGAAACTCCACTTGATTAATTAGGTGCATTACAATATCTTTTAGCATCAAACAAGTTTCAAACATTAATTATAACAGATGCTACAAAGAAATGTGTAATACATTTAACAAGTACTTTTATAACCTTTGGAATACTTTTAATGCATAACACTTGGGATCTCAATCATTTATCACATTAATGGGAATTCTCATCTCTTAATATTATCATCATCATGATTACTAGATATGGGTATTCAGACCCTTAGTTCATTACTGAACATTGTTACCACTTATTAGGTAACTAATACCTCTAGGTCCTCAGACTAAGGTATACATGATACTTATTGCACAAGCATCATACATGGCTCACAAGGCCCATTTAAATATATTATCACCTCTCACTGGGCAACAAATATTCACATGGCTCAAAAGGCCCATTAAACATCTTATCACCTCTCACTAGGCGATAACTATATTTTAGGTCATCAAACCACATAAACATTATACTTTTTATACAAGTATTTAACATGTCTCACAAGGCTTATGCAATAAGAGAAATACAACCTTCCCATTATTAGGGTTAGGGTTTCCCCTGATAACATCATACTTTATTAACTTGGCTTAACCCTTTCTCAAGGTATGTTAGTCTACACTTATCAAAGCACATTTAACTCATTACATCTTAATGTAACAATTGACATGACAGACTTCATGTGTTACTCATCCAAGTAAATTGGATTTGAGGTGCATCAAGGTGTATCAACCTTGAGGTGTTGGATGTGATATTTATCATGGCTTGGTATATCACTTCCCTCATCACTTTTAACTTACTTAAGTTTATCAACTTATCTTGTATTAGGGTATTTCTCATCCTAATACTTTATGCACTAACTCATCACATTTATCTTGTTGTGTATTGGCCATACGTCATACACTTGAATTACCCAACTATCATCAAGTGATATGGACTCATCTCGGGTTAAGGCATTGTTGATATAGGGTTGACCATTATCAACAACTTTAGGTGTTTCACCTATCAAGGCATTAATCTTACCATTACTTGGTGTTACATTCATTACTCCTAAGAGTGTCTTGCCCTCAACTTTAAAAGGTGTATTGGGTTGAATCATGTGTGTAAATTTGAACACATGCATTGGGTTAGGTGTATATCGAGCTTGGCATCATCATGTCCCTCATAGCCTTACCCATCAAGGTATCAACCTTACCAATCATATGGTGTATCACCCTCACCCTACATGGATGTAAAATCCTCTCCTCACTTGAAGATATTGGCCACACTATACTTTAGTGTATTGGCCATCACATGTTCTAGGGTATTAACCACCTTACCACTTTTTTCATCTAGTGTATTGGGTTACCCACAAAATCATTTTAGAGATGTGTGCTCTACACCATATCATCCAAGAGGTGTATGCTTAACCCAATATTGGTTTAGAGGTGTATGCTTGCTACCCATATCACTTTTGAGGTGTATGTGTTCTTACCATATCACTTTATAGGTGTATGTGTGCTTCACACCATATCAGGAAAAGAGGAGTGTGCTTGCTCACCATATCACTTTAGAGGTGTATGCGTGTTTCACACCATATCGGGCAAAGAGGTGTGTGTGTGCTTCACACCATATCGGGCAAACATGTGTGTGCTTGCTTACCATATCACTTTAGAGGTGTTTGTGTGCTTCACACCATATAGGGAAACGAGGTGTGTGTGTGTGTGTGTGCTTCACACCATATAGGACAAAGAGGTGTGTGTGCTTCACACCATATTGGGCAAAGAGGTGTGTGTGTGCCTCACACCATATTGGGCAAAGAGGTGCTTGCTTGTGTGCTCAAACCCGATATCACTTTATAAGGTTATACCATCATATTAAAGCTATAGACCTTCGTTCTAATTGCTCTAGTACAAGGATAACAGTTCTAAGAAACTACTAGAACTCATAAATATATCAAGTATTCAAGAAAATTTCGAAATTGAAAGTAGATCATCATGTATAGAAAGAAAGATGGTGAATAATTACATGTTTGGATTCATGTTATATAACTCGCCTCAAGAACAACTTCAAACCTCCAAGCTCCAGAGATTCACGTTCCTAAGGTTGAATATGAGATTCACAAATCCTCTATATGCAAGGAATCACCATGGATAAGCATTTGGTGAAGAAGAAAATAAAGGAAGATCATAACCCTAGATCCATTCTTTAATCCCAAGTTGAAGATGATCATGGCCATACCTTAGGGTTAAGATTTGAGATCATTATTGATTCTTAGCACCATGCACCATACCGCACTACTTATGCATGATATGCCCTCACCGTGTGGCTGGTATCCCTTTCACTTGTGGCTAATATCACTTCACTTGGCCGATATCAACATGCTATGGACGATATCAACAAGCTATGGCCGATATCACTTGCTATGGCTGATACCCAAGGCCTATGCATGATACCACATCACCTATGAACGATAACAAGGTTCTATGAACGATATCTAAGAGAAAGGAGGTGGTAGGATTCGAAAAATTTCACTAAGAGGTGAAAGGAAGGGCATATATAATTGAGGTTCATGAAAAAGTATGTATATGAGGTGTCATCAATTTAAGCTACTAGGTGCCACGTGTCCATGCATGGTTGACACATGTACATGCATTCATATACATTTATCTTGAGATTCAAAACACTTTAGGATAATCTAGGGATGAAATTTCGTCCATTACTTATCTCTTTGAATAAGATATATCATCAAAATCACCACTTTATTCACAACCCTACACAACTTTTCTAAGGAATTTGTAAACTGATACCCTTCACCTCCTTGAAGTGTTTTGCACGTCATTTCCTTTACCAAGAGTCCAAAAACCGATATGAGACTCCCCCTATGGCTCCTTGGCCGATAGGCACTCATATATAAGCTTTTGAATTGATACTACTCAAGTTAGGGTTTCATATTCAACCCCTTTCTTGGTCTTTTCATCACCAAGAGTACCATCACTCATAATTGATTCAAACATGGTGTCGCATTCATTCTATCTCCTATAAAGGATACTAGGAAGTAGTAGGGACACTCTATATGTGGTAATTTGCATATCAGCCCCACATTTTGGGTAAATTACAATTTGTACCAAAATTAGTGCATAAGGTACTAACATTATTTAAACAAGTTCAAACTTGGCATTTAGGATTTCCATAAGCCACCACTTAGCTTCACTATCTCTCTCTTATTATGATAAAACACTTAAGGCATGATCAATATGTGAAATTTTGCAATATAACCCCTCATCTTGGGTAAATTGCACTTTGGTCCAAAATAAAGGAACATTGCTCAAACAACATTCAATCAGGACCAAACTTGGAACATAAGTGTGTTACATGATAAAAAAAACCTCCTTAGAGGATTATATTAAAGTTCTAAGAAACTTACTTAGCCAAAACAAATAGGGTTACCTCATAACCCAGGTTAGGGTCATTAAAGTCCATAACTAACTTATGACATCACAAGCAAAGAGTGGTGCCTAGTCGCACATTAGTGCTACCCAAGTGAAGATGAATGTTGGAGAACAACTTTCAACCTACAATTTGTTAATCGTGTTATAGTGAATGTATAGTCCCTTTGTCACTGATATCTATATTGAAATAAAGGCATAGACTTGTCAACCTCTACAAACATTCAATCCATGTTTCTTGACTCAGAGTAGACTTCCTGAGTTATATGTAAGCTCAATATCATATATTGACTTGCATGTGCATGTGCATGTCCATGCATTTGTTACTCTCACTCCTCAAGTGGCCAGGATATCACACTCCCTTAGGATGGACAAATTCAATATCTATCACTCACAGTCAAGTCCCCATGTGTCAAAGTCCCCCAATCATCATTGTTATAACAACCCATGTTTTATGACTACGTTTGATGATGTCAAAGTGTACCCAATGACATGTGATGAGTGTTATGATTTTAGGTTTAAGAACCACAGTCACCACCAATACTATAAGAGATGATCCTGACTAACCAAGTGTGGTTCCCATGCATCACTCTTATGGTGGCTCTGTCCAATACACTGTTCTCTAACATGTATCTGTGTGCTTGGTTTGATATAATATATCATGACTAACTAGATTCTTTCATCAACCAAAGCATACTTTAGTATTCTATGTTATTGATGTATATGGTTATTTCCATAATAACAACTGACTAGGGACATTAATGAGAATGTACACACTCTTAACATCTGTATGATCTCATTGTTCAAGTCACATACTTGAAGACATACGTCAATGAGTTTTGTCATTCTCTAGACATCTATCATGTAATACTATTATCTCAAAATAGTTAAAACATATAGATGAAAATCTCCTTTATTATTATTGTTCAAATCATTTACAAAGTATGCCATTACAATCATCATATGTGGATCTATGGGGCATACATACCAACAGACTCCCACCCACACTTAGAGCCAATCACCCATAAACCTCAGCCCTTGTGATCTAGCATGACCATCCTGCTTCTAATGTGAAAGTCCCTTAGTCAAGGGATCAACAATATTGTCTTCAGTTGGTACTCTGCAAATCTTCACATCTCCTTGTTATATGATCTCTCGTATGAAATAGAAGTTCCTCTATATGTGCTTGGACTGCTAATGTGATCTGGGTTCTTTAGATTGTGTAATAGCTCCATTGTTGTTACAATAAAGCTCAATTGCATCACAAATGCTAGGAACCACCCCAAGTTTAGAGATGAAATTCTTGATCCATGCAACCTCCTTTGTCGTATGGGATGCAACAATATACTCAGACTCTGCCATAGAATCTACAACTACCTCTTGCTTGGAACTCTTCCAGCTCACAACTCTATTGTTGAGGAAAAATACAATCCTGACTGTGATATGTAATCATCTTTATCAGTTTGGAAGCTTGCATCAGTGTAACTCTTTACCACCAACTCTTCCTCACCGCCGTAAATGAGGAATTGATGCTTAGTCCTTCTCAAGTAGTTTAGGATGTTCTTCACAACTATCCAGTGAGCATCTCTAGGATCGTATTAGTATCTGCTCGTCATGCTGAGTGCATACGAGACATCTGGATGTGTGCACAACATTGCGTACATGATGGATCCAATTACTAATGCATATGGAATCCCATTCATAAGTTCCCTATCTTCACAAGATTGGGTACATTGAGCTCTAGAGACGGGAACTCCATGCCTCATGGGTATGCTTCCTCTCTTTGAGTTCTCCATTTTGAACCTCTTTAACACTTTGTCAATGCATGCGTTTTGAATTAGTCTAAGAATCCTTCCTGAACTATCTCTATAGATCTTGATTCTGAAGATATAGGATGCTTATCCTAAGTCTTTCATTGAGAATGTATTTCCATGTCATGCCTTTACCTTTTGTAAAGCAAGGACATCATTCCCCATCAATGCAGTCATGCTCCCACTAACCTTTTTGTACACACAAGGTTCATCTACATTTTGACTAAAGCCAAACTCTTTGACTACTTCATCAAATTTAAGATTCCATCTTTGAGATGCTTTCTTCAATCCATAGATTGACCTTTGTAGCTTACAAACTTTATTTGCATTCTTTGTATTTCTAAAACCTTCAAGTTGTGTCATGTACACATCATCGACAAGATTCCCGCTAAAGAATGCCATTTTAACATCCATCTACCAAATCTCATAGTCATAGTACAATGCAATAGCAAGCATGATCCTGATGGATTTAATCATGGCAACTGGAGAAAATGTTTCATCATAGTGAACACCTTGAACTTGTTTCAAAGCCTTTGCAACCAATCTACATTTATAAGTTTGCACATTGCCATCCATGGTGGTATTCTTCTTAAAGACCCACTTGCACCCTATGGGTTTTACCCCTTCAGGTGGTTCCACCAAGGTACATACCTTCTTGGTATACAAAGATTCCATCTCAGATCTCTTAGCCTCAAGCCATTTTCATAAATTGGTCCCTATGTAGCTTCTAGAGAGGTTGTTGGGTCATCATCTATGACCAACTCATTGCTTTCTTGAGTTACAATATATCCAAATCTCTCAGGCTCAAGGCATGTCCTACTATTTCTATGAGGTTCATGTTTTACTTGAGGAGAGAGAGCCCAATTGTGACATGAGTCACGAGCTGATGCAAAGCAGACTGACATGCAGTTTTCACTGTGGGGGAATGTAATATGAAAATCCGACCCCTCTGAGCTACACCCGAGAAAGCTGAATCCCCAATATATGGGTCCATTTGAGATGGATTGGTGGGGATGGTTGGGTTTAACCTTACCCTCAGGATTAAAGGATGTGTTGCATGAGTCCGATCTATAGCACTATGTGAGGTACCCAAGCCATGTGTTGACCCCTGAACCTATTCAACTTTTGAGAGGCTGAATTGTCCTGAGTCACCTATGAGGGTATGATATACCGAGGTAAGAAAGAACTCAGATGGAAGAATATGAGATAATGAAGGTTCTTGGGAAGCACCATGGGAAGGGTAAAGCCACATGGGAGCCGTGATGGATATATGAAAGGCTTATCCTGTTTTTTTTTTTGCTTTATAGAATTTTGAGGACAAAATTCCTATAAGAGGGGAAGGATGTTACAACCCCAAATTTTTGAGTTCATTTGGTGAGAAATGAAAATTTTCATATTAAAGATGTTTGAATAAATAATGATATAATTTGTTTGGAATAAATGAATTTCGTTTACAACAACCTTGATGGTTGTTTTGTGGTACAAGTTAAATAAATCAAAGGTATTTCACATGAATTAATAATGATGGCTTTTGTTATGATAAATGAAGTCATTGTCAAGTTGCCAAAAGAAATATTATTTATGGTGTTTTAGATAATTAGAGGATAATTATCTATATGAGTTAGAAACCTCATGGATAAGGCACCATACAAAACTAAATATTTCGTAACGACTTCTTTTGTTGCCAAATCCAAATACTAATAAGATTATGGTAGTACTTTACGTGACTTTTGGATTTATAAGTATAAAAGGCAAGAATTTTAGGTAAAGCAACATATTCTTTGCTTCGCATAATAATAGATGGTGCTTTCGTATAAAAGGGATATCCTTTAATAGTTATGGAAAGGAAGTAATCATGAATTCTTTTGGAAACAATATAATATGCCTTGTCAATTTTGATTCTGAGAAACATGCCCTTTTCATAATATTAGTTGTCAAATAAAAGGGTGCCTTTTTGTACTCATAGAATTGAGGGAAATTTCATAATAACTTTCCATAAACGATGTCATCCTTGTACACCAAGAAAGAGAGAGAAAAGGAAACGAGAAATGAGCATATGTAAATATATAGGTGTATATATACAAGCATAGCCAATTGAACTTGCACCCCTCTTCGTGTTTCCCCTTGGTAGGTAAGGGTTGCCCCTTTAATGCACGATGCCATGATGGTTGCCGACATCATAATCCACGAGAAGGCCATACCCTAGATAACACCAGACCATGAGAAGATAGTCGCATCCTTTTGGATGTTGTTCAAGTGGTGCCATGCTCGGCATCCAGGGCAAGATGTCTTCGCCGAGATGATCTACTTGATGTCTCCGATGATCTGTCTTAACCCCAATATAGAGTCTTGCCATGCTCGGAAAGGGAGGCGAAAGTAAGGGAACCTTTGCCTATTCCGTTTGAGCCCAGAGATGAGAGGAATCATGATGGTTGGTCTCTCTATGGCAGCAGTGATGACCTTTGCAAGAAGGAGGGTGGTACAAGAGGAGACTGTTTCTTGATAGGCAGAATAGGAGATGATATCTTCCTACTGGTGTGTGAGGGGAACTCGATGATGAAGAGGGAGTCTGCACCAGACTGGGAACGAGGGAGAGTGCCACCTACAGCAGCGAGGGGGGCCCTTGAGACGATGGCCTCAGATGCAGGAAGGACAACACCCAGAATGTTGCCGCATCGGCAATCTACTTGTGTTCACGCAAAGAGGAAGCGATCACAGCCTTGGTTGTGCTCCCTTTGCTTAGAGCCTTGTGTGTGTGGCTTTTTACCCTGGAGGTGGAAGAGAGAGTGAGCCGACCTCCCAGAGGGTCACCATGGATGAGTTCACGGAGGTCTGAAACCTCCGCCAACTTGGTCGGGGTGAGCAGAGGAGGATCGGCGGAGCGGGACCTGCTATTGCGGGCTAGAAGGTGCTAGTGTGCAGAAGTCAATGGAGGTGCTGGGAGGACACTATCCATGTCAATGATGGCCGGCATCTGCAAGGTGACAGGCTGCACCTCGTACGCGCGAGCAAGGGAGAAAGCTCCGAGGTCAGGACGACATCCTTATGATAGATTGTGCACAGCTGCGAGCAACGAAGGTGGACCCGAAGGACCCCGTGCACGAACGGGTGAGCTACATCCAATTCCATCGGATCGCCTGCGGCGTATGCACACAACAACGCGGCCAGGTTGAGGAAGAGAGTGCATGGCATAGTTGACTGATATGCCCTCAACTCATATACAAGGTGTAAGGGGCACGAAGGTCATTCCAGTGTCTGAAGCTGGGCGAATTTCAATTAATAAATAAGGTAAGTTTCTCCGACGTGGCCCGTTCTGATTTGCCCAGATATCTTTAGTTTGTAATTATCATAGTAATTGCTAGGATGATTGGATTTAGACAAGTGATACATGAAACTCGCTCAGAAAAATGAGAGGAATTTAAATAAAATATTAGTATAACATGTTTATGCTTCATGTTCTAAAAGAGTGTGTAACACATGTTTTGATGTGATTAGTATAAAGGAAAGCCTAGATTTTCCTTAATCTAATGCTTAATTGATTAGATTTGGTTAGGTTGAGTTAATACCTGATCTAAAATTATATAATGAAGAGTTATGAATATTAATGAAATATTGGCGATGCTAGTCTTATTCATGATGATTTAGGGTTCTGAAACCAATATGGACATCTTGATGTAATCTTAAATGCTAGTAGTGTGATTTAGGTTTCATAAAGAGTATAATATGTTTAAGATGATGATTAGGGTTTAACCTAATATGCATAAGTGAGATTGTAATCTTAGAAACCGTGATAGGATGGAATTAGGGTTTGTAACCTTAATCCCTACATGAGTTAGTCCTAAACCCTAGTTTAGGAGCGCATCTAGATCTGTGTAGTACAATGTGATTACATGGTGACACATACATAGTATGCTTTGTTTCAGATACTTGTTGATTAAATGCTTGGTTACTTGGATGTTTGGATACACTCGCAAAGTATATGATGTTCTGCATGGTTTCTGCGATGGCATGAGGTATGTGGTTACGCCTATTAATATCCTGAATTAGATTCTCGAGGATTTTTGAAGTTTTATCGATGACTTGAATTAAACTGTTGGATGCATTTAATTCTTGTAAATTATAATGTGAATATGACTATCATCTAAGATATGTGCCTACTATCTCATATCCTAGTCCCCTCTGTAGCTTTATAGATTGACCTAGTAAATGGCTACCAATGGGGGTAGGTCCATGAGGTCATTAAATGACTTAGTAAATGGCTACCAATGGGGTAGGACCATCAAGTCATCATGAGTCAGGGATTGGACTACCTTTGGGTAGGGCCATGTGACTCCATAACCCTAGGTATTGGCTACCTGTGTGGTAGGGCCATGGGGGTAAGGATCTACCATATGAGAGAGGTGGTATCCATGTCCACTGCAGGGACATTACAGAGAAAGGGGATAGGCAAGGATTGAGTAGTATTTCTTAAAAAGTAATATTGGATGTTAAATGATATTTAGTTGATTACATTGTTAACATAGTTGCACAATTATTCTTCCCCCCACATACCAGCTTCTTGCTGACCGACATTTTGTTTTTCGGCATTTTAGGTACAATGAAAAGAACAAACAGTAAAGTGGCATATGTGGAATTAAATGAGAAGTAACGTGCACATGAGGATTAGTTAGATTAGTATCTGCATGGATAGAAGTTTAGAAATCCCAGATTTTAAAAGGTAAACAAAGTTTTATTTTATACCAATTTTCAGTTTAGTTGGTAAAGTTTATTAATTTTTACTGATTATTTGTCAAACCTTTGATCATGTTAGTTGAATAACGGCTCTGACCTTCATGTCTTCCTTAATTGGGGGTTACCGGGAGATGGGGTCGTTACAAGTGAGGTCATGGCAGTTGGCTTTTCCATTGACCTTGTATGGTACTGATTTTGACTTTGTAGTGGTTGGTTGGAGTATGAGAGGTATACCTCATCTCCTCAGGGCATAAGTGTGATTGTAAAATGTAATCAACCGTGTAGCGTATTTGCTTAAGGATTGAATACAAAAATCATTGGTTGATGTTACATTTCTTTTATTCATCTTAAATGGATAGATGTTATACATGTTCTTGTTATTCCTTATAAAATGAAGTCGATGATTTATTGTTTTATCATATATAGCTGCAATGATTCAGAAGATGATATTTCTCTACTCTGCCTAAATAGTAATTAAATCCTATTATTAATGTAAAAGAATCCTTTGTCTAGTTTTATATTGTTTAACTGTGATAATAATATAGTTGGCAGAGAGTTATATCTCTCGCTGGGACATGGGTCTCACCCCATTGGTCACCAATATTTTAGGTGGACGCGGACGAAGAGGTAGAGACCATACTGCAGAGGTACATCAATAGCTACAGGGGCAACAGTAATAGCTCAGGTTGAGTATACTATCTGTCGTTTGTTGTAGATAGAAGTCCTATGTGTCATCTCTATACTCTCAGGTCCTTGGATTTAGTACATGTTTGTTTTATGAATAATCTGAGATTTTGGCTACTATGCCTCGAGATTTTATGTTGCTTCAGTATATGTTTTGACAAAGCAATTATTATATGTTATCCTCATGAAGAGATGGTATAATGTATGTACAATGTGAACAATGATGTATATAAGGTTTTAGTTCTTCCTTAAAGAGTTTTCCTAGAAATGGATCTCTTTGTAAAATGATTTTAACTTTTAGTGGTTTTTGTTAATCCTCTACTTATGATTATTCTGCATAATTAGTAATGATTTGGTTGTCAGTTTGGTGGCAGTCGCCACAAGTTTGGTATCAGAGCTTAAGGTTCGATGAGTCTATAGAGACATAGGACTTAGGTGTTGAGTTTGTTCTAGTGTCCTGCAGTATATCTTATAGTGACTTCTGCTTATGCAGAAGAAAGGGTGAAGTTTAAAAATGACTAGAGAACACGAGGAACATGTTGCTAAGAGCAATGGGTTTTTCACCAAAAGAGGGTGCAAGGGATCAGGAAAGAGAAGAACGAGTGCCTGAGAATTCCCATTTTGACCCAATCAGGATAGAGAATCCTATTTTTCTACTCTTTTTGGGAAGGTTAGGACAACCGTGATGCATATAGTAGACTGATTACTAGCATTACAACCTAGGTTACCAGTCCTCAATATAGAAACTGGGGTTCTAAAGGGGCTCCTGAATGACATAGTCATGTTGGAACAGTGGAAAACATGGGAAAAATTAACATATGGTGAGAAAATAGACTCTTCTATAAGTATAGATAGATAGTACATCTGTGATGGTACTGCCCAAGGAGGGGCACTAAGCTGAGAATTAAGGAAAGGTCTCTACAATTCTAGAGACATTTGCCTAGTTGTTCTAAGAAGACAAAGTTTTTGGTGCCACTAGTGTAATAAATGCCTAGTGTACCAGGGTAGTAGTCGCTAAGTAAAGGAAAAGGTCCTAACCTTTCACCTATAAGAACTTTTGACTTAGCTTCTACATCGGTAATAAGACTGATAAGGCCATGTACGAGGACAAAACTTGTTATAGATACAGACATGTTGAGCATACTAAACCATCTTGTTCAAAAAGAAGGGAGGAAATGACCCAACAACCGAGGTAGACTCAATAGGGCATACAAAAGTTATAGTCCAATAGGGTAAAAAGGAAAACACAACAACATGAAACAACCATACTCTATGTGTTGAGTCAACCTGAAGCGGTACATGACCATGAGGGGTAACTGTCAGATAGAGCTTTTCCCATTTTGATATGCCTTCTCTTGATTTTATCTAATAATCATAAGAGGGATTGCTATTATTGACTTCCCTATAGATTTTCCTATGGGAACACAGGAAGAAATGATGAGAACTAGAATTTATATTCTGTTCAATGTTTTTTTTAATTCTTCATAATTTCTCTTATCTGTATGAAAGAGGATGAGGTGTAGAGGTGATGCCTGGAGAAAATCCAGGGATGCTAAGTCGTATGTTTTTATGATATGAAAAGTAAGGAATATGATAGTAAACAAAGTGCATACTATCTACTCTCATTACTTGTATACCCTGGCTAGGTATTTAACTATTGAAGATAAGGTAAGTATGAAACTCACAGTTTGTTATCTTTCTTATTACTCTGATCAAGTAGTCATTTTGAGACAATCTAGTGAGTATAACAGAATTGGAAATATGGCATGGATATTTTTATCACATCCTAAGTACAATAAAATGGAATCTGAGATGATCTCAGATCAATCTATATGTATGAGTAAGTAAAAAGTATAATCCTCATGATAAGAGAAAGAGAACTAGAGAGATGATCCCTATCTGATAAAGTCCGTGTGAATAATAAATATCTTTTCCATTATATGGAAGTGGGAAATGTGATAAAATCATAAAATGTTCATGAACATGTTAGACAATAACAAAGAAAGGAATGATGACATGTAATCATCCTTATAATTCCTATGCTGATGGCAAGGAACCTAGGATGAAACAAGAGTAAATGACTCATGAACAATTGAAAGTTCATGCAATAATCAAAGGAGATGATAATCTCATCTCTTTAATAAACAGCCCTAGGTAATGATGGGGTGATAATAGGAAGATATTTCTTTGTGTTCTTACCTTTGAGAGACATGGTATCAAGTGGGTCTTATGACACTTGATGTGCATGAGTTAAAAGTGTCCAATTGATGGAAACATAGAAAAGTATCAGTTCATTTTGGACTTTGGTTCCAAGATAAAGATATGTGTAACAAGTAATGTCCCATGATGAAAGAAAGATCCTTTTATATGTGTGGCTTTGGTAATAACAATAGAGAGATTGGAATGATGAGGATGTGATGTGTTTTTGACACATGTGATGGATACCAAGGTAAGGAATTCTGGTATCTAAAAAGTATCGGGTGGTATGGGAAAGTAAAGGCATAATTCCTAATCAGATGATTTATGTTGGTTACTTAGAATGGCCAACTATGAGATCAGTCTAGTTACATAAAATAGTATGGACATCATATGTTCAGTCTTTATGCTTTGCATAAACATGACATCGATAAGGATGTATTAATTGAAGAAACAATTGTAGAATCATTTTGGGGAAAATCTTATCAAGCTAAATATAATTCCTTAGAATATCTCTACCTAGACATGTTGAGGCAACTTATACATAACATCTAGAGATACCTCTGAAATAAGTACTTCTGTAATAAGTGGCCTCTTCTTATGAAAAGGAAATGTACAACTAGGAAGATAGTTGGTACAAGTCATAAGAATGTTTAGTGTTGTGTCAGCAGATTAGATGACACAACAAATATATGTTAAGACTTGTAGTTCTAAGAGGGTGACATAACATAACTCTGGTCTTTCCTTGGAGGTGAAATTCTAAACTAAGTGAGGAGTATGGAAGACTCCATAGATCAACAATATTATCAGATAAAGTTATAAGTTGAGAAGGTGACAAATCAGTGAGGTTTGATTCCTAAGTTAAATAAGGTATGTATAATGCTTCTCTGACTAAGAAAAGAGTTACGTGACATAGAGTTGACTCTATAGTCAATAATGAAAAGGACAGTGGGGTATGTGTCATGTATGACAGATTCTATGATAACCATGTGTGGATGAACTTTATGTTGATCAAAGTTCTATGGCATCTCCACAAAATCAAGATTTTATGTGGAGACTTGATGATATGATGAATGAATAATATCTACTCCCATTACTTGGGATTTCAGGGATGAAATCCTTGTTAGGGGTTTATAACTTGTAATGATCCTGACCTAGGTTATGAGATAACCCTATTTGTTTTGGCTAAGTAAGTTGCTTAGAATTTTAATATAATCCCCTAAGGAGTTTTGTTATCATGTGACACACTTATGTTCCAAGTTTGGTCCTGATTGAATGTTGTTTGAGCAATATTCCTTTGTTTTTGACCAAAGTGCAATTTACCCAAGATGAGGGGTTATATTGAAAAATGCCACATATTGAACATGCCTTAAGTGTTTTATCATCATAAGAGAGAGAGAGAGAGTGATGCTAAGTTCGGGCTTATGGAAAGTCTAAATGCCAAGTTTGAACTTGTTTGAATAATGTTAGTACCTTGTGCACCAATTTTGGTACAAATTGTAATTTACCCAAAATGTGGGGTTTATATGCAAATTACCACCTCTAGAGTGTCCGTACTCCCTCCTAGTATCATTTAGAAGAGAGAATATGAATGAGACACCATGTTTGAATCAATTATGAGTGATGGTACTCTTGGTGATGAAAAGACCAAGAAAGGGGTTGAATATGAAACCCTAACTTGAGTAGTATCAATTCAAAAGCTTATATATGAGTGCCTATAGTCCAAGGAGCCATATGGGGAGTCTCATATCGGTTTTTGGAATCTTAGAAAAGGAAATGATGTGCAACCCACTTCAAGGAGGTGAAGGGTATCAGTTTACAACTTCCTTAGAAAAGTTGTGTAGGGTTGTGAATAAAGTGGTGATTGTGATGATATATCTTATTCAAAGAGATAAGTAATGGATGCAATTTCATCCCTAGATTGTCCTTAGGTGTTTTTCATGTCAAGATAAATGTAAATGCATGCATGTACATGTGTCAACCATGCATGGACACGTGGCACCTAGTATCTTAAATTGGTGACACCTCATATACACACTTTTTCATGAACCTCAAGTATATATACCCTTCCTTTCACCTCTTAGTGAAATTTTTCGAATCCTACCACCTCCTTGCTCTTAGATATCGTGCATAGAACCTTGTTATCGTGCATAGATGATGTGGTATAATGCATAGGCCTTGGGTATCAACCATAGCAAGTGATATCGGCCATAGCATGTTGATATCGGCCAAGTGAAGTCATATTGGCCACAAGTGAAAGGGATATCAGCCACAAGTGAGGGAATATAGTGCATAAGTAGTGAGGTATCGTGCATGGTGCTAAGAAGCAATAAGGAGCTAAAATATTAACCCTAAGGTAAGGCAATGATCATCTTCAACCTTGTCTTGAAGCATGGATCTAGGGTTATGATCTTCCTTTCTTTTCTTCTTCACCAAATGCTTGTCCATGGTGATTCCTTACATATATAGGATTTGTGAAGCTCATCTTCAACCTTAGGAACTTGAATCTTTGGAGCTTGGATCTTTGAAGTTGTTCTTGAGGTGGGTTATATAACTTGAATCCAAACATGTTATTATTCATCATCTTTCTTGCTATACATGAGGATCTACTTTCAATTCCGAAATTTTCTTGAATACTTGATATATTTATCAGTTTTCATAGTTCTTAGACCTGTTATCCTTGTACTAGAACAAGTAGAACGAAGGTATAGATCTTTAAGATGATGGTATCACCTTATAAAATATATCGGGTTAAAGCACACAAGCAAGCACCTCTTTGCCCTATATGGTGTGAAGCACACACACACCTCTTTTCCCTATATGGTGTGAAGCACACACACATCTCTTTGTCCGATATGGTGTGAAGAACACACACCTCTTTGCCCGATATGGTGTGAAGCACACACACACCTCTTTTCACGATATGGTGTGAAGAACACATACACCTCTAAAGTGATATGGTAAGCAAGCTCACACCTCTTTGCCTGATATGGTGTGAAGCACACACATACCTCTTTGCCTGATATGGTGTGAAGCACACATACACCTCTAAAGTGATATGTTGATCAAGCACACACCTCTTTGCCCGATATGGTGTGAAGCACACACACACCTCTTTGCCCGATATGGTGTGAAGTACACATACACCTCTAAAGTGATATGGTCAGCAAGCACACACCTCTTTGCCCGATATGGTGGGAAGCACACATACACCTCTAAGGTGATATGGTAAGCACACATACAACTCTAAAGTGATATGGGTAGCAAGCATACACCTCTAAACTTATATTGGGTTAATCATACACTCTTAGATGATATGGTGTTGAGCGCACATCTCTAAAATGATATGGTGGATAACCTAATACACTAGATGACAAAAGTGGTAAGGTGGTTAATACCCTAAAACATGTGATGGCCAATACACTAAAGTATGGTGTGGCCAATATATTAAAGTGAGGAGTGGATGTTACATCCATGTAGGGTGAGGGTGATAAACCATATGATTGGTAAGGTTGATACCTTGATGGGTAAGGGTATGAGGGACATGATGATGCCTAGCTCGATATACACCTAACCCAATACATGTGTTCAACTTGACACACATGATTCAACCCAATACCCCTTGTAAAGGTGAGGTAAAGACACTCTTAGGAGTAATGAGCGTAGCACCAAGTAATGGTATGATTAATGCCTTGATAGGTGAAACACCTAAAGTGGTTGATAATGGTCAACCCTATATCAACAATGCATTAACCTGAGATGAGTCCATATCACTTGATGATAGTTGGATAATTCAAGTGTGTGATTTATGGCCAATACACAATAGGATAAATGTGATGAGTTAGTGTATAAAGTATTAGGATGAGAATACCCTAATACAATATAAATTGATAAACTTAAGTAAGTTAAAAGTGATGAGGGAAGTGCTATACCAAGGCATGATAAATATCACATCCAACACCTCAAGGTTGATACACCTTGATGCACCTTAAATCCAATTTACTTGGATGAGTAACACATGAAGTGTGTCATGTCAATTGTTACATTAAGTTGTAATGATTTAAATGCAATTTGATAAGTGTAGGCTAACATACCTTTAGAAATGGTTAAGCCAAGTTAATAAAGTATGATGTAATCAATATCCTAGTGAGGATGAGAGAGAAACTCATACTTTGTGTTGATAATCATTTAATGATAAATGATGAGGATAAATATGATTGAATACTTATGATATAAATGTATGCTCCAAGATGTGTGGATCAATGATTTAGGGTTTGGATTGATAATATGAACTTGAAACCCTATTGAGCTATAAAGGGGAAACCCTAACCATAATAAAGGGAAGGTTGTATTTCTCTAATTGCATAAGCCTTGTGAGACATGTAAAATACTTGTATGAAAAGTATAATGTTTATGTGGTCTGATGACCTAAAAGATAGTTGTCACCTAGTGAGACGTGATAAGATGTTTCATGGGCCTTGTGAGCCATGTGAATAGTTGTTTCCTAGTGAGAGGTGACAAGATATTTAAATGGGCCTTGTGAGCCATGTAAGATGCTTGTGTAGCAAGTATCATGTATACCTTGGTCTGAGGACCGAGAGGTATTAGTTACCTGATAAGTAGTAAAAATGTTCAGTAATGAACTAAGGGTTTGAATACCCAGATCTAGTAATCGTGACGATGATAATAGGTGGATGCGGACGAAGAGGTAGAGACCATACTACAAAGGTACATCAAAAACAACAGGTACAACAATAATAGCTCAGGTTGAGTATATTGTCTGTCATGTTTTATAGATAGAAGTCATATGTGTCGTCTCTATACTCTCAGGTCCTTGGATTTAGTACGCGTTTGTTTTATGAACAATCTGAGGTTTTGGCTAGTATTCCTCAAGGTTTTATGTTGCTTAAGTATATGTTTTGACAAAGTAACTATTATATGTTATCCTCGAGAAGAGATGGTACATTGTATGTACAATGTGAACAATGATGTTTATAAGGTTTTGGTTCTTCCTTAAAGAGTTTTCCTAGAAATGGATCTCTTTGTAAAATAGTTTTAACTTTTAGTGGTTTTTTTTAATCTGCTGCTTATGATTATTCTACATAATTAGTGATGATTTCACTTTCGGTTTGGTGGCAGTCGCCACATGGACATTCACTGCCAACGTGAAATGGAACCTATAGGGTTACACACATAGGATTAACCTAGAAGTGGATTTTATCCATGAATAATGTTTAGATTGATTACTAAAGTGTTTAGGTACTCAATTAAACATTCAATCAATAGACTTGACTCAGATCATCAAGATCAAGTGTTTAACCAATTGATTAAGAGTGTTAGTATGATTAAGACATGCATTGACAGAGTTCTACACAAACTGGACCACCAACCGACTAATTCACTGGGTCAACCGATCGGCTCATGGTCAGTGAGATGATCAGTTCACACTAGTGAACCGATCAGTTCACATGGACCAACTGAGTAGGTGTTGGGTTTCCTGATTTGTAAGAAAAAATTTTCATTTCACTTGTTCAATTTGTTTGGGACAAGAATTAATCTTTGTATTAATTAGAAACGAATAAGGAAAGTCAATTGTGGGCAAGTCTGGGAAGTGAAATGACTAGTTCACTGAGTGAACCGATTGGATAACATGCGCAAATGATCAGTTCAGTTATGAACTGATTAGCGCACTTATCCAAACGACTAGTTAAATTATGAAATGATAGATTCGCCTGCCGCAGCACAATCAGTTTGTAGAAAATTATGAACCCTTCTACTCCCGCACAAACTAGGAACCCTGATCCTGCCCTCTACTATAAATAGAGGGGTATAGACGGCCTCTCAGAATACACAACTCAGAACATCAATTGCTCTATAAAGTTGTTGTCATCTCCAGCTGTGGTAACTGAGAGAGAGCAAGTTATACCTATCCAGGGAGGAACATCGGCAGAAAGACACATGTAGAAAAGTGTTGGTGGTGGGAGAGTGTGTCAGTGACTAGTACACCAATAGAAGGGGATGACTCCTTCTAGTGTGTCCATCAAGACGATTATAGTTCTCGGTAGTCCATGTGGACTATCTATAGAGGCAGGAGATTTGTGCCGCTCAGGAGGACGACTGTCAACCACAATCTGGGTCTACACCAGGAGTTCCACAGACATCGTCGAAGATTAGATGGTTGAAGACTACACTAGCTGCGAGGTATTGCTACTGAGCAAGCCTCAGGACCAGGTATATTTTGGTAAACCATCTTTCCTATTGCATAGTTTTTGATGCGATCTACTGGTTATGAGTTTGTGGTTAGATAAATTTTTTATTTCAGCTGCCTATTCTGTCCCTCAAAATCCAACACTATCTTCATTAAGTTTCTTCTTAAAGATCTATTTGCATCCAATTATAGAGCAACTAGGAAGCAAATCCACTATTTCTCAAGTTCTATTCGAAAGAATTGATTGGATTTCATCATTAAAGACTTCTTTCAAAAACTTGGATTCTGGAGATTTCATAGCTTGTTTGAAAGTTACATGATCATCCTCAACATTGTAAGTGAGAAACTCATTTCCAAAGTCCTTGGATGTCCTAGACTGTTTACTTCTCCTTGGTTCAACTGTTTTTTTAGAATCATCAGATTTAGAAATAGCTTATTCTGAGCTGCCCCCCCCACATTTGTCATTCTTTCAACGTGCTCGAGAATGGAACCTATGGTGAATGAATTCTCTTGAGATACTTCATTGGGCTAACCAAATTTCATGGGAAACAAATCCTCAAAGAATGTGACATCACATAATTCTAAAATTGTATTGACCTCAATGCTTGAGATATTAGATTTTACAATCAAGAATCTGTAGGCATAACTTGTCTCTACATACCCCAAGAATATGGCATCAATTGTTTTCGGTCCCAATTTCTTCCTTTTGTGTTCAGGGACAAGTACCTTAGTAAGGAACCCCCACACTCGAAGGTATTTGAGACTCAATTTTCTTCCTCTCCATAACTCAAATAGGCTACTCTATACATGTTTTTGGGGAACTCTATTCAGAATATGGAAACCCATATTCAAAGTTTCCCCCCATATGAAGTAGGGTAGACCTGAGGTTTGAAGTAGATAATTTATCATGTCTATAAGGATTCAATTTTTACGTTCACCTATCCCATTAGATTATGGTGAATATGGATCAGTAACCTCATGAACTATACCATGTAATTGACAAAATTCCAAAAACAAATTCGAAGTTTATTCTCCTCCCCTATCAGACCTTAATTGTCAAAGTATTTTACTAGTTTGAGTTTCAACTTCTTTATTATAAATTTAATTTTATCCAATGCCTCATCTATACTTCTAAGCAAAAAGACATAACAATATCTACTAGCATCATCAATAAAAGTTACAAAATTACACTTTTGATCCTTTATATCAATACCATTAAATTCACAGATTTTGTATGCTTTAAATCAAATTTTTTTGAATTCCTATTCGCAGAATGAAAAAGATTCCTATGTAATTTAGTTTGCACACAAATTTCACATTTAATATTGCTAATTTCAAATTTAGGGATCAAATTCAGATTCATCATACGTTTCATTGAGACAATATTCACAGGACCCAAATGTACGTGTCAAACATCAGATGATACAAGATTCAAGCATAAAGAACTATTATCATGCAAATTTAAAACAAAATTTGAAATAGGCTCTACAAAAATCTTAAACAAGTTCTCCATATCACAAAGATACCCTTTGCCAAAAAATAAAGAATCTTGAAGGCAAGTAATAATAACCTTATTACATTTACAATCTATTCTAAAACCATCTCTAACTAAAATTGTGTCACTAATAATGTTATGTCGTATTGATGGAACATGTCTGACTCTATGAAGTGTCAAAACCTTTTTTGAAGGGAACTTCAAGTCCACCCATCCTTTACCTTTGACTTCTACAATAGTGCAATCACCCAATGTCACATATTGATCTTTAGAGGCCTAATAAGACACAAACAAGGACTTGTCATTACACACATGCACATTAGTCCCAGTGTCTATAATCCAATATAGTGGTTCAAAAATAGAAAAAACTTCAAGTTTTATAGATACTTACCCATCATTGAGGTTCAAGGATGAAGTCATGATGTTGACCACAACCTCTTCAGTTGCAGATGCAACAACTTTCTTGGCTTTCTTTGAAGGACAATCCTTGTTCTAGTGGTCAACCTGTCCACAAGTCCAACAAGGTTTGTTCTTTTGTTTCTTTTGGATCTTGGACTTAGGTTTAAGTGAATTCTTAGATTTTTTATGCTTGTTCTTAGCAGTAGTAAAATTAACAATTGTATTAATATTAGTTGGTACTTTAATAGTCTTCTCTTTTAGATGCTCTTCCTGAATATTGATGTCCGTTATGAGATCGTTCATTGACATGTCTCTTTTGTGGTGCTTAAGAGTATTGCCAAACGAATGCCAAGATTTTCGAATTTCTCAATGATTGACATAACAACAAACTTTTCAGGAAGTTTCATGCCCACATCATTGAGCTCTTGCATCAAGAGTTTAAAATCATGTGTTTGATCAAAAACATACTTTCCCTCAGACATATAAAACTTAAGAAATTTAGAAACACAATATTTTTAGTTCCCCGATTTTTAGTATTGTATTTCTTTTCTAATGCTTTCCATATATCTTTAGATGTAGTAACAAGTGACTTAGAGTATGAATTATACAATTTGTTGTTTAACGCAAATAGAATCAACCCTCAACACGTCTTCTCACCCTTCTTCTAGGTTGCAATTATATTAGCATTATCAGGAACAGTTTCATCTACTTTGGGTTTGTCTTCTTCTAAATATTGATTATACCCTACCATATTAAGTCAGATTTGCATCCTATATTTCCAACGAGAAAAACAAGTTCCCATAAATTTTTCAGGCATACTAGATGTATCAATTTTCATGTCAGAACCAACCATAATTAACTAACTACAGATAATGATTTCTTTAAGACTATTGTTAATTTTGAATTATGTAGTTGCATGCAACAGTGACAAATGCAATTTAGGTTAACAATTCAGGCCGATCCAAATAAGAAAGTGTAGAATAAACTAATGTAGGAGAATAAAAGTAAATAAAGTCAGGATCAAACCAGGTTATTCGTTGAGAAACGAATGTGATATACTTAAAGAAATCAGTGCCTTTATACCCTTTTGGATAGTCTCTATTATCCCAGTCGACCCGGTCACAAACCTAAAGAACATATGTCTAGCTCGTGTTGATGACAAGTGATGCAGATGAAGCAGTTGCACTACCAGTGCAACTCAGCAACCGCAGGAACCACCTCCTGATAGGTTGCATGTTGGAAGGAAGAGGATGAATGAATGTGTTACGTACAGGAGAAAGATCTCCACGCAACACTACGAAATGACAATGACAGACTCCGGATTTAGAGTTTGGAACACACTTGAACGACTGATGACTGTCTCTTCAAAAGATGTTGTTTAACCCTAATGAGTAGAGGCATATTTATAGCCTTACACAGCCAAGTAATCCTAATCTTATTAAGACATGACCATTCGGTTGCTCTTGTACACATTGCGGAAAATTCAGAAAAAGAGATACTTTTCGATTATGATTAATAAATATGAATAGAAAAGAAACAATTTATTAAATTAATAATTAATTACGTAGTTGTATCTTAGTGCAAAAAAAAAGACATAATACATTCTCCACAATCCATAATCTACGGGCCTGTGACCGGCGAGGTGAGGAGTGACACGTGTACTTGTTGTAGTCACCATAACCACCAAGGAGGTGAGTATACCCTCCTCATAGTACCCTTGGATACTAGTGTCTCATGTGATCCTTCATATAAGGCCAAAAAAGTTCTAGGAGTGAATAATGTGCGATAAAATTTGTTTTCCATTTGTTGTAGAGACAAACTACCTCTCTCACATGTAATAACTGCACTACATTGGTCTTAACTTATGCTATATACATGTTGTAGCAGCCATATATCTAACCCCAAGTCATCTGTGGTACGTGACAATGGGAAGAAAAAGAACATATCTACGGAAGAAGAAAGGAAAGAAGATGTATTGGTAGTGATGGCTTGTTGTTCAGATTCTCTACAGCACATTATTCTTGTTTAGTCGAGTACTAGTACACGTGCACGTGAGTACTTTGATAATTAATTTGATGAATAAATGAAAATGTAAAAGTAGGTCACTAAGACAATATATTACACATTTGGTACTGAAAAATGACAAGCTAACTCAATTATGTATTTTATTTTTGTTTCATGCCCCATTGCTTTGCAATCTAATTGTGTTCTTTTATCTCTATTTCATCACTCATTGGTTATGTAGAAGTTGTCAATTACCTCATTTACATTCTTGTGTTGATATATACAATTCACCATATGGATCATGTGACTTATAACCTTCTTTCCTATATCATTGATCTTGTAATTTCCATTGAAGTGACTTTCTATGATGTTCCCATCAGTAAATTTCCTAATAATATCTTTGACATTTTATATCGAATGTGTGCAAAACTTTTATGTTGTTCTAGGTATGACAACTACCTTAGTTGTGCAATTTACACCTTTTTGCTAAATTACCTACCAATTTATAGTCATACGTTGTTTAAACATAGTATTCACCATCTAAAATTTTATTAAACAATAATATGATACCTTAACTTTTAAAATATATTGATTATATAATTTGTGCCACATTTATATGATGACCAACATGAATCCATTAATCAATATACTTGTTCTCAAATCAATGTTCTCATACTTATGGTATCCTCAACTGACAAAAATGAACATTTTTCAGTGACGTGGGATCACCCTTGAAAATGGGCCACGTTTGTGACCTCCTTGACAATGTACACCCCCAACTTCCCCCAACTACCCTCACATCAGGGACCGCAAGGTACACTCACGCATAGCTCAATCTACATGACGGGTCTAAGGAAAGGTGAAATTATATAATTGGGTCTTCGAACCTAGGTCCCTACTATGAAGACCTTGCGCCTTCTTCACCAAGCTACCACTCCCTCAACTAATTGTAATGAACATTTAGATTGAAGATTACACAATATAAGTATGCCTTTCTCGACTTCTAGGATAAAATCTAATATTGTTTCATGTTATCAATTTAATATTTGAGTCATGATCTCTAAGAGAACATGATATTAGATCAAATAATATTGGTAAAACTCATCAAAATAAAGGAATTTTTTTAAATATTACTTACTATATTGTTAGATGAATTTAGAATTATTTAGTAAATGTACACTTGAGTGTGGTTTAAAGTGGTAGTAACATAATGGGAAAAAACATGATATTTTTTTACTCTAATAATTTTCTATTAAGTTGCATAAATTCCATTTTACAATATATGAAAAACTATATAGTATATTCTTATGTATTTGGGTGTGATTATTGCGATCAGATTTATTAAATAGTTTTATAGAACAATTCTAGTTTCTCTTTTCCTTAAACTTTGATACACCTATTGATGGATTTATGCCTCCTTTCTTGTATGATTTCATGGTATGATTTAGGATTCCTATATTATATCTAAGTATTAATAATATTATATGTATTCAAAACTCAGTAGCACAATATAATAAAGTAAGAAGTAAATAGATAACCAAATTTTGGGTCTTTTAACAATTTTATTATAGATGGACATCTTAATGAGAAATATACTCGTAATTTCTTACACAAAGAAATTCTAAAATTAGTTTGAATGAAAGTTTAATGTTTCAGTAACTTTAATTACTTAAATTAGAATGCATAATATATTATTATTTTTATAAAACTTTCTATATCTATCACCATATGCATAGTCATGTACCTCATCAAAGTATCATCACATGATTGAAACACCACTCTATAAAGTAACTGTCTAAGGTTCTAAGAACCTAAAAACTATAATAGAAAATATAAATATGAAACTATAATGAAGTTAATTTGATCGTATTATAAAATAAATGTTTGATCATTATTAAATTTTGTCAAGGTACAAGAGACATACTGCTCAATATGTGAATCATTATGGCCCTATATCTACATAAAATATTAAAATATGGTTTATAAACTATGTTTATGTTCATCTTCAATCTTCATGGGGTTCAAATGTCTTGGACTTAATGGAAAAATCAAATTTGACACCATAGACAAGTTTCACTTTTCACACCCTATATTGTGTGGCACATGATTAATAATATCACTTTTTCTATTATATATTAATTTATATATGGTTGATGTTTTAAAATAAGCCATTACTTTCATTTGAAATTTAAAAATAATTTACAATTTATAGATAATTTACAATTTTATAGTTAATTTCTAATGACACGTAGGGTCAAAGATTAGATGTCAACGTGTATCTATTTGGCTTACACTTTCATTTCAATTATTATTCATATCACTTTGCAAGTTGGCTTACACTTTCATTTCCAATCAGATTTTTTACTCTCTGATGAAATTATGATCATGACTTTAGCATCTATTTGTTCACTTGTATGAAAATAATCATTCATTATTCTAGAACTTTTAACAATATTTATGTTTTTAGCCAAAAAAATGAAAATGAATAATAATAACTACCATAAAAATAGTAGAACAAATTAGAACACTACTAGTACCTTAACAAGGGATTTCAAGTAAGAAAGTGACGTCTTAAAAAGTTGTTAGATCAAGAAGAAATTTGAACCAATAATATCAATGTAATGGTTCTAAATATCTATACTCGATTTGTAATCGAAAACTTCAATAATAACCCAATTTATAGTAGAAGTTAATTTATTGGTGTGTGATGAAGATAAACTATAAAAATATGTTAAAAATTGATATGCCAATAAATATATCTTAGAAAAGTAACAATCATTTGGTAAATTTGTTTTTGAGGAAGTTATGAAAATGGTTCTATATAAAGTACATTTTTTAGTTATTTAATTTGTTTTTCATTACCTTACTTTTATGAAAAAGTGACATGCCCTATTTTCCTTTTGTCTTAATGTATGAAACGACATATTCTTTTACATTTTGTTACATTTTAATTCATGTGAAAATTAATTCCTAAAAAAATATATTTTGTAAATATAGTTATGTTTTAGTATAAAAAAGTCAATAGTAGAATATACAAATTATATTTTCACAATCATATTTTTACAAAATTAATTACCATTTTAAAGGGTTTTAACGTTGGTTTCCATGAGATAATTTTCTTACTTAAACATATTAGATCAACTTTTTGTAGCGTAGAGGAAAATATTTAAACCTTACGAATTACCAATTCTGAGTGTGAATACTTCATTGGACATGCTTTCACTTGATTCATGAAACCAACTTTATATAAATGTTTCATTATCACAAAAACATATTTGATGTATATGTGAAAATATAATTAACTTTAATTAGAATATTAACAGTGTTACTCAAGTATATGAACATCACCAAAGGATTCAAAGAAATTTGAATTTTTAAAATTTAACTATGATAAGCATGTGTAGATATAATAATACTCTTTTAAAAAAAGTTAGAAAGATAATGATTTAGTATAATGTAGTGATAAGCCGATAGAATATTTCCATGTTCCTTATACACTTGTAATAAAAAATTCAGCTGGAATGACATATTTCTTCTTTCGATAAGTATGTATAATATTTCACATTAAATGCATTCTACCTATTCAATTTCAAGAAATATATATGTGCTTTTAGATATGTTCAACCGTTAATTTGTTTTGAATGAAAATACATGCTTCATAAAGAGTATGATTTTGTTAAATTGTTAGGTCAAGGATCAGTAGAACACTTTTGTGGTTAATTTAAAAGAAACTAAACATATTATTATAAAAAATTACTTATCAAATTATAAAAAAAACCACATTATTGGCACCATCATGTATTCATTCTTTCATTTTTTATTTTCACAATAAATGATCATTAGATAGCTTGCCTCCTGTACACTTGGGATTGTCTCATTTTTATGTAGTTTAGGTACAAAATTATTATTTATGTTTCATCATGGGTTGTATTTTTTCACTTTCACGGTCATCTAAATTTTATGAAAATGATTTTGTTGAACTCCACTGTAATTGTGCCAAATGAAGTTGAAACATAAATTAGAATATAAATACAATAGTAGGAAGTGACCCTACATATTTCCTATCTACACATACTTTTAAAATGAAAGAAACCAAGCATCTATGAATAAAATAAAATAAAACTTACATATAATTGGGATGAAGACTACTCCAATCATCTATTCATAGTAATCAACCAAATTTTATGATTACATGTTATTTCAACATTATTCCTCTAAAAATGCTAATATGTAAGTAATGGTCTTGTCTCATGATAACAATTTTCAATTCATTTCTACCTTATTGTCTTTAGTTCCTTCGATGTGTCATGTTTATAGTATGGTTACTTCTTCACCATTCAGTTTTAGAACTAATGAACTACATAATACCCCTTCCACTGACATGTAATAAGTTCTCTTTGTCCACATTGTGGGTAACAATGTGGTCTCCTACTTTCTAGTCTAAGGACACACATATAGAAATTTAAAGTAATTAAAGGTGATATGCTTTATAGGTTAACACAAAATTTTGGATAACAAAAAATGGTCGTAGCATGAATCATTCAAAAGAACATAGAATATATGTACATACATGAAAATTAAGAAGAAACATGTTGAAGTTGAAGTCAGTGGTCAGCCTAATGAGTAGAAGATACACACCTTGGACTCTCCTTCTCGATAGATCAGGAAATAAACTCTCTTGCAACAAGTGTATTTCAAATAATGTCCCATAATTTTTCTGATGCACCAACCTAGAACAAAAGCATAACAATTCAGATGGAACACTGACTATGTATCTAGTGATATATAAAAGATCCACTTCACAATGTTGTTTGATTTGATCAGAAGTTCCACTTTTGCCACGTCCTGATGTTGCCCAGAAGTTAGAGATTGTGACCAGTGGCATACTTCTTGGAGGCAATAATCACATAAAAATATTGGTCACTTCGCTAAATATATGTACCTCACGCATAATCAGTACCATATTTATTACTAGGAGATAATGGGAAGAAAGGATGTTTGTTGTTGCTAGGAGATAATTGAAAGAAATGATGCTTGCAAAAGGATTATATATAATGGTTAATCTACAATTTCTTTCTCTCTCACTTTCTCTTTCCATTACTAGTCTAATTTAGTGAATTACAGTCTCTCTTTCTCTTTCCATTACTAGTCAAATTTAGTGTAATTGGTTTCTTATCTTGATAGTTAGTCATATTTGAAAATGGTTAATCTACAGTTGATTCTCACTTCCTTTCAATTGTATGCACTCTTGGTTTAGTTAACAAATCCAAACTTTAAAACCTCAAATCCCTAGACACTATTGTATGAACTTAGTATGAACAGAACAATCTCTAGCGCCGCCACTTCTCCATATGGAGTTTATCCGACTTTCCAGATTCCAATGCTACATGTTGGGCATGTAGGTTGCATATCATTTTATATTGAGTGCATCTCCCACGTATTTTTGCAACCCATGTTCGGTGACACATGTGGCAACAACTACTGTGACATTTGTATAACTTAGTCATAGAATTGATCACAAAGGTGATGCATCTGATAGAGTTACGACAATATGTCCGATTTTCAAAACAATTCATTGTCTAAGTTGATATACAAGATGGTGGTAGAGAGATTGAAGGATTGGATATCTGGATCTCATTGGTACAATGCAACATTGCTCTTTGGATTTTGACAATATTCTCATGCACATGTTACAATTAGCAACATGTGAAGGTAGGCATTAGTTTCCATATATGGGCATCAAGGTATAATGCCAAAAGCTTAGGAGAATATGTCCTTGTTATTTGTGTATGATATTCTATTAAAGGTAGAGACTCCATATGATATTGTGTCACACATAATGAGCTCAAATAAGAAGGAAGAGCGAGTGTCTTGTGAAATGGAAATAAATTAAAAAGCATCAAAACAATGAGGGGGCTTCGGTAGGATGACCCGTTGTCTCCATATCTCTATTTAATGTGCCTCATGTGATTCAAAATGGTGATAGTGGATGGAGTTGAGAAGAATCTACATAATATAATGAAACACATAAGAAAGGGATAATTGATCACATATAGAAATCATGGATGACCTCATCATCATTACAATTGGATTTTGTATGATAAATGGAGGTTATCATGAATTCTTTAGCAACTTTGAAAAGTGTTTGTGCAATCTATAACAATGGAGAAAACAATATATGGAGTGGGACCCAATATGGAATCCACTCCTTACTTATATGAGAAAGAACATATATGGACCCAACCCATTCAAAAATAAAACTATAAACCAAACAGGTGAATGATAATTTTTAATAAGTACGGAAAAAAATAAAGAGTATGTTGAAGAAGTAGAATTTAATCCGGTCCATGAAAAATAGGCGACGAGGAAATGGAAGTCTATGCTATAAAGATCGGTTGTAATGGGAAACATGGCCATCTTAGAATTTTTTAACAATTAAAGTAGAGAAAAACCGTAGAATCATGATTCACTGCCTGCATGTCTATGTTGTTTAGAAAAAAACGCCTAGAAGAAGGAAACAAAAGAGAGTATGAATCAATAAAATTTTATTATGTGAAAATTACAGAACATTTTGGGTATTAAATAGAAAAGGTAAAGTAAGTAAAAAGTTCTCAAAAAGAAGGTGTTCATTATATATAGATAGTTTAAGAGTAATTACAATCAAGAAAGTATCAATGTCAATAAATGAGGAACCTCATTTAGTAAGAAATTACACCAATGAATACATCTAGCTAATTAGTTGAAAATGAGTTAAAAGCATACTTGTCTCTACATGTGACAAACTATAAAGCATGTAGCTAAGAAATATCACATCTACCATACATGTGGGTTGAGTGTGAAATCCTCTCACTAATATGGAGTCATCATGAAAAATACACATCCCATTGTATATATGTGGTGAGGAGAAGATACACATCTTCTCGAAGTAGGACAAGATAATGACTTTCTCTTTTAAAACGATTTACATGATTTTTTACCTCTACACAATTTGTTTCGGGAATTTATCACATCCACACAACAACCACGTTATAATTTATGCTAGTAAGTCACTTCGTGATGCATAATAAAATGTCATGCAAGTTCTTTTCAAATAAAAGGGGATGAGAACATTCATATTGTATCAAGTTGAGGTAAAAGGACCCATCAATAATATTTCAACAATTTAGTAACCTAGAGAGATGTAGTCTCACATTATCAAATATTTAATTTTTTTGCAATAGTTAAGTAAAAGATAATCATTTTTGAAAGATATGCCTCAAGTGGCAAAACTATGGATTTAATCAACTTAATGCCCAAAATATAATATGGTAGATGTACATACCATAAGCTCGATCCTATTATAAAGAAAAAATCACTATTCAACAATTAGGATTTTCACACACTATATACAATATTTCTCATATTAGGATTCATGTATCTAAATAGAAAACCCTTAAATTTGATTCTTGAATACATTCAAATTAAAGCATGAAACTAGTCTAAATAGAAAGATCTTCTTTGTTATTTATTTCAAGGCCTATATATTTCTAATTTTATAATAAATATATAATTAGCTATGAAATATCTAAACTTATTCAATTTATTGAAATGCCAAAACCAAGGCAAATGACTATAACGTCCTTGTATCACATTCTTCAAATAAGGTAGCTTGATAGGGAATATTGGTAAGATCATAACATAATATCTTTTACTATAGATAAAAATATAAGAAGCAAAAGACAAAACTACCCCTACCTTGTGCAACAAAACCAAAACCAAAACAAGGGTGTTCTAAGAATTTCATGCACAACAATATTAATATAATATAACCCAATGAGACAAAGAAATAAAATTGGCAATGTCTATCTGGTCTCCCTCCCAAGATGCAGGAACACCAAAACTGGAGACAAAAAATGACACGCCACATACAAAAATGCTATCATAAAACATAAACAATGTCAGCCTTGTTCATTTTCGGCATATTTGAAAATACCAGAAAAATGTCGTTGAAAAGCGTGTCGGGTAAAGTATAACACATCATATTATAACATGTTGGAATGGCATTAAAATGACATTACATACCTATTGGAAATGGATTTAAAAGTGTTGCAAATTTGCATCAAATCTGACACTTTGTTGCATGCTGGAACGGATAAATGGTACGAGAACGTCCAATATGGAAGAACAAATATCTCTATGTAGTTCACTTGATTCTGGAATACACATTATATATATATAATTGCATGGTATTATACAACCAAATATATAATCTAAGGACATAATATATAAAATATTTTATTCAGTTCCAAAATCATTCTGATATAGTCGTTTACTTCAAATAAGCATTGTCACATGTAAATAAAACACACATACTTTTTGATGTACATATTACATTATGATAAGAATTAGATTCCTTATGTTAATCATATACATAACATGCAGCATATAGATGTCCTTTTGTCTAAATAAAGATTGTTGGTCATCTCTTCCATTTGTAGCATAGTGTGTAGACCACTGCAGGATCTAGACTTGCTCTGTGCCACCTAGAGTGCAAGGCCTCCTCAACATGCCATTATGAGAGAAAGTGCAGCAGCGTGCACGAAACTGAAGCACATGATGACCGTGAACATATAGCTGGCAGGCTAGCTAAATCCCAAACCCGACAATCATGATTTGTGTAGGGAATAGGTTCAAATGTAAAATTTGAAACTACTTTTCTGGATATATATGTCCCAAGGTAGCACCCACGAAACATGCTCCAACTTTCTTACTTACACACGTGACATGTCATACATAAATAAACAAGTGATCAAAACAATAAAACTCAATATACAATGTCGTCTTTCTTACAAATATATGCAAAGACACCTTACAACAAAAATAACATATGCAATTATCCAACAATAAATCATATCGTAGGATTAGTCAAAATCATCCTTAATTTGAACCGTCCACCTCCCAAACGATCAACATGTCAGAATAATAGACGAAGAGGACAAGTGATTTTTAATTCATCCTCTCTACTAACACACTAGTGCACAATATAATGTGTATCAATGATGTTACGCACAAGATTTTTCTGCACAGTTAATACCTCAATCAAGTATGGAGTTTCATATAGAACTACTTATTTGGAAGTCTGAAGTCAATAAGTTTCCCTATATTACACAACATTTTGTATTACAAATATGTGGCTGCAATGGTAGCGTGAGTACACAACTCCTCACGTTTATAAACAGTAACTGATAAAATAAAAAGTAGACATGCCTAATCAGTAGTTTCACATGGCATATAGCATAACAACTTTGAAGCAATTTGAAAATTTTCCCCCTCAAAGTTGGTCACTCTGCAAATAAAAATACTCCAACTTGTCAACATCATTTGATAATTATTCAAAATATATAAATCTATCACCATAGGTTTACCAAGAAATTTTAACATCAAACTCATCCTTGACATTTTTGGTTTTAAATTGACCAGGAAACTGTGACCTAATAATGAAGCCCTAAGTAGAGATGTCTTTGTAAGCTTGTTTCCACACTTGGTTCCAGTTGTGTTGGACCAAACAAAACAAGTGACCCAGCCTATTTTAGGTAATAAAACATTATCAATAGTTGAATGTTCTAGAAATTTTCCATGAATCAATTCAATGAATAATGCAACTATGAACCACCTTAGTGGGCTTGGCAACAGTCAATACTAAACAACACCCAAGAACCGTATTAACAATATGAAAATCTATATTGGATGAAATCTGAGTTGGCCTAATTAGCGTGGTTGTAGAGTTTCTCTAAATAAAACATAGGCCAATGAAATAGGTCTTGACAGAATGTATATAAAGTTTTTCATTGTTTTGGATTTCAAACCAGATGCAAAGTAATATCTTAGTCCTTATCTGATAACATAATTAGCATAGTAAGCACTAAAGACATCAACAATATTTCAATTTAACATAGTTATTATGTTTTAATGTTCCACAGGTCATTTCCTAAAATGTAAGAACAGATTTTCAGTGAGTAGCCTGCCCTCCTTAGTCGTGGCTGAGATGCCACAAGCTTTAAATGTGCCAGAAAGAAACAATAAGGTTAAGGAACTATGTAAGGCACTACAAACATATATATTAACAAATAAGAAGTTGTTTCTTTGTGTAGTGTTTGAATTTAGTTAAGTATTCACAATGGAAAAAATACTCACTGGCTCACTGGTTAGCAATAGAGCTCCTGATAAATGTGACCACTAGTTACAAAATTGTAACCATCATGTTTTTATCCCTAAAATTCGAGCACTACAACACTACAAATTAGAATATCCAAGTACTTGCAAACGGTAGAGTAGAAACCTATTATTAGTCTCTAAAATATAGTGAATTGATCCACACATGTTAATTGTGCATTGCCTAGTAAAATTGGGTCAGAGCTAAAACAAATTTAATCTAGAGATCAATTAGACAAAAGCCCTGGACTAAGGCTAGACTATATAGACTGCTTTGGTCTAGTTTTTCAATTCACACCTATCTCAGAACTGTTACACCTTACTATGTGAATAGATCAATATCTATACTTCCAAGAAAAATTCTTAGTGTTTATACAGTGTTGATGATGCCTACTGAGTTTTGGTTGCAATTTGATATGATATAAATTTCAAGTTGGTACAGGTAAGTGCAACATAGACTACTTATGATTATGTGTGTGTGTATTTTGTTGATTCATTTGTCACAAATAGTGAAGGCTAGTAATAGTATAGACCGGAATTCCTGATGGTTGAAGGATAACAAGCACAAGACAAGAAAGTCAAGTTTAATCAATTACAACTACATAAATTCCCAGTAAGAGTAAAAATATAGAAACAATGGCAGCACAATAACCAAATCAATTTCTTTCTTAAGCTAACTATAAATCTATAGAAACAAGTATTGATGAAATGAGAATGAACCATAAAATGAGTGAAAGCCGAGGATGAAGGAACAACTCAAGAATGGTCTTGTTTTCCATCATCACCTATAAATTGAGAATTTGTGTTTAGTTGAGTTGGTAGCAATAAGAATAAGAGCATTGTACATGACCAATATATTAGGAATGTGTTACTCTGAAGTTAAAATCTTAATATATTAACCATATACACATACTCATCATGGCCCCATATGGCCACCATGTCATGGCTATAGCTCTAGTTGCATATCTCAAGATTGTAGGTGTAAACAACACTTTTGTTTTCTACCCGAGTTGTCTTTAATTTACTTGTGGTGGAGAACAGACTCATCCACTACTAGTCCAAGAGGGAATGTGCAATCTGAGGAAAGGGAAAGAAAAATAGAGGTTATTTACAGTTGTGGGCTCTACTTTTTTATAGAGGTGATGGTTTCTTCTATTGAACTTCCATAGAATTTTATAAGAAAGATAAGGGAGATAACCATACCCACAAGAAACTAGATAATATCCCACACCCACAATGTCCTCAATCACTAAGGATGAAGACTTCTGTTGATTCCTCAGTAGGGCCAACTTTCCAATACTTTGCTTTTTAGGGGAATTTTTGGAAAAATAACTAGTTGATGCAGTAATTTCCTCACTGATATATGTTTCATATGCTGGTGACATCTTGATTGAGTTCACATGCTCAATCCATTACTTTACAAAGAAAAGGTAAGTATTGGAAAGTTGGCCCTACTTTGTTGTTCACACTAGCCACTTGCCAAGTGGGAGAATGAGGACTGTTCGATCGAGGCTCTGCATGGGACATCCAGAAAAGTCATCTCATTTGATGACTACTTATACCCCTTCTCCCTTCTATCCTTGATGGATCAATTTAACAACTCAACTTTACAAATCAAAATAGACTTCTGAACTTCTCATTTCATCGCTATGGGAGTGAATGACTTGATCACCAACTATAGTCTTTGTTTGTTCGATTGACCAATTCATTGAAGAAAACATGCCTGATTTGAGTAGAATAGGTTTAATTTTGTAAAATTAGGTATGATTTGGCCACATTCGATCTTATTTTGATCAATATAGAGAAAATTAGGGGTATCTAGGTTTGATTGGCACATGTTATATAAAATTAGGTTTCATTTAGGACCAAGAACGTTGAGTTTGGGCATGTTATGTCTAATTTGGGGAAAGCAAGCCTGATTTGGGGATTAGGCATGAGTTGGGGTGGTTAGGTCTAATTTAGGTCAGATAAGGATATTTTAGGGAATTTTGGTCTTATTACATCATGTTATGCAATATTAGGTTTAATTTGGACAAAATCATGTCAAATTTGGTTAGATTAAGTCTGATTTGAGGAAAACAAGTCTGATTTGGGAGAAATAGGTCTGATTTGGGGAGATTAGGTTTGATTTGACCATATTGGGAGCATATTACATATGTTGTAATATGTTATAAGCATGTTGTGGAGAAACCCTGACACAATCAGTCTTTTCCTCTATTCACCTACAGTAGCATCTCATGGGATGGACATGGACATCTACATTGTTGCTTCCACCTCCCCTCTATCATTGATGGAAACGACCATGAGGGGCTACAACACACCATAATGCCAAACATTGGGCACTCCTTGGGAAGGAGAGTCAACTCTAGCTCCTTTGTGACATTTCTACCCAATTAGAATGCAATGAGCACACATGGGTCTCATCTTGTAAAAGGTGAGAGGGAGGAGCATGTTGGTGCATGATGCCAAGAAAAGAGTTAGGAAGGTCTCTTCTCTAACATGACCTACTACGTGGGTCAATTAGTTAGTAAAATGTGATGAGTCCAAGCCATATGTTAATTATGTTCTTAATTATTGATATATTCCTTAGTAACTCAAGCCTGATGCTACCTACTATGAAGCTCAGGGTCCCTAGACTTAAGTCCATCACATGCAAGACATGCCATAATATATGGTTCCACTATGACAAGGATACATTATAAATAATGTAAGACAATATTTAGTGGAATTAGAATGCCTAAAATCCAAGTTAATCACATAGGTTTTCTTATGGTTTTAGTTCTAATCATAATTGTATTTTATACCCTATACTAACACGAATGTATTGACCCTGTCGATATTGACAGGTACAAGCTAGGACATGAGGGTGATAAGGATACACATGTGGGTTTTTTAGGTGTGCACTCTCTTGTTGTTCATGTGATATCAATCAAGCAAACTTCTAGATTTCCCCCTTGATGAGTGGGATTGAGATAAAAAAATTGGGTCGCCACCCAAGTTTTGAATTGGATGTGAAATGACATTTTAGGCACATGTAGTTTCCTAATTACAAGTAGATAATATATTAGTCTCATACAAATTAACATGTACAAATCATATTCTAGGTAAACACATGCCCCCAGTCCTATATGTGACTATACCACTATCCCTAAGCCAACATTCCATGGGTATATATATCTTACCATCCCTTTTATGGAGATTGAACCAGATTCTAATGTTTTCTTTTTTCCATGTTGGAAACATATAGATATATGAGTGATTATTGTCGAGCATCGTACCTCTACAATTCAAGAAGATGCTTGATTGTCCTTGTGAGCACCACAACAATCCACAATGGCATGTTGAAGAGTATCTCGAGTGTGAAAGCCACCCCGATTACTACAAATGAAGACATAGTAGGATCAATAAGTAAAAATGCCCAATTGTAATAGTGCTAGTTTTTGATGATGTCATTACCTTTTGGGTTATCGATTGTAATGACCCCCGCCTCCACCACATGGAAGAGGTAGATCTTCACATACTAGGGATACTCCTTGCATAGCCGTGTCGGATTGTTCCCTAAAACCAGTGGTGTTATTGGATATTTAACTAGCCTATTGAAGCCTTTTTTACCTTTCTTCAGTAGTAATTAAATTAGAAAAATTAGTAATGATCAATACTAATGATCAGCTCATGTATTAGTACCTATTGCACCTCATAGGTTAGCCACCAGTCCAACGAGCACAACCAATGAGCAAATACCTTTAGACCAACCTGATCATGACGTGGTTTACTGGTTAAACCTGATATTAGTGGATGGGAATGCCCATATAGAATTGTATACCATGTTGGACCAGAATTTAGATGTGATCAAGAACTCATTGTTTGCCATTGCTGTCATGTGAATATTTATTTTCTTAATAAAATTCATCCAAATAATCAAACCATTATGGAACATTAAGTATATATAAAAAGAATAAAGGTTTTATGTACTAATTTTCTCCATATAACTAGAGTCATAATTCTAAGGATATCAAAGATACTAAAGTTGAAAGAAAAAAACCAAGTGAGAAATAGAAAACATACATTTATGAAAAATAACATTTGAAGCACATGCCTTGATATACTCAATGTTATGATCCAAACAACATTCAAAACAAGACTACTAATCTGACATGATAGCTATTCATTTCCAAGCAAATTGTTGCCTTCTAATTCTAAGAGTTCCATAATCCAAAAGTCAGATGTGGGTTTGTTGGATGCTTCCCACCTTTTTGCATCCTTTTCCTGTATTTCTCTTTAGCAGACGACCAAACAAGAGATCAACATTTTTCCAACACATAACATTGTGTCATAACATTTGATATATATCGTAGTAATCCAAATTTGCAGTGTGGTAATTGTTGATAACTGCAAGAACAAGATGAGTTTAGGTGTATCTATCTAAATTAACTACTACAAAAGTGTAGAAGACATAAAGAAGCGTTGAATTAAATCCTAAAATGTATAATACATAGAGTAAAATGACACACCGTTCAAGTCACAGTTCAAGTCAAACATCATGACTAAAGTAGCTAGTTTGTCAACATTAAGCAGCATTCCTAGAGATAATTCATCATTAAGATGTATAGTGTAGATATAGACATCTGTAAAATAATACTTAGTAAGACAAATAGAACTTTTAATAGGATGAATGTGATAAACATATAAGAAATTCAAATTGTGCAAAACCATGATGGAGTACAACAGATGAAGAATCTAAGCCATCACTAAATCAATAGAAATCAACCCTACATTTCTAAAGTATTGAATTGGAAGATGCAAATGTTTGCATTTTTAATAATACATCAAAAATGTACAAGAAGTTTTTTTCTTATTATTTATTCACTTATTTTGAACTTAGTTATTAAATATAAGCTAAACAAGATGAAATTTATAAAAGTAAGGCACATGTACATTTTTACTAGAATGATGTGTCCTTTTGTCAATAGTGTGAGGTCAACAAGAAAGACACTTAGTCTATTCTTTATTGGCACATTTCCTACCACATATGAGGAAGGGACATTTACTACCACCACCAATGATAGAAAAAAGTTTAATCTTCAGAGTTGCTTCACCAGTGAGAATATGGATTACTGATGTAGCATGTAATTGTTTTTTTACTAATGTTGATCTCACACTCCATTGTCCACTGACCTTGCAGAACAAAACAACCCCTCACAACTGGGGTAGTAGACACTATAATTGCTACTACAAAAGCAAGCAACTTGTAGCAACAACCATTCAATAGAATATATGGCATTTATCCCTAATTCATCTACTATACAAGGATATAAATCACTTAGTGACATGTTTCACGCCCTTGCATTACTTATCTTCACTTTTCTGCCAAAAATGGAAAGAAATAATGATATACCATTCAAAATTTAGATCCAAAAATTATCTATAGAGATACCAAATTTCAGGAGTATTGTTATGGAGATTCGTCTCCATTTAGGCTTGTTACAAATATCTTGGTATGAACATGATAGTATTTTTATGCATGGAGATAGTATTCAACAAACATTAACATTACCTATTATAATTGCCCAGTTTTCTTAACTATGGTTGTTGTCTTTTTACATGGCGTTAGAGTTTACTTTCTGTGGCATAAAGGGTTTGCTGCCATCCAAGTTGTAGAGGTGTGTCTGGAAGCTAGACCAGGTGTCCTGACTGCATCATGTCAATGGGGAAGCGATGACAATAAACATAAATAGAAAAGAAAATCTAGAAGAAAATTGAGTCTATCTTTTTTAAAGGTGAGTGGTTGTTTCCTTAAATTGATAAGAATGATGAAATTTGAACATGTAGTAGGAAATGAGGTGATTGAAAATAGAAGTTTTGGTTGATTATTAGAATGCAATGATGCTAAATCTCTAATCTTTTGTGATGAATTATCTCTTTTTCCTTGATAACAAAGCATTAAATATTATGAATGCCTTCTAGAGATCATCTAAAGAGACCTAAGAAATTTTTTCCTATACTATAATCATGTAAAGCCACTTTTAATGCTATGAAACTTGTCTACGTGAACCAACATGTAAACTATTAGTAACCAATTGCTAGAATGAGCTCAGTCCATTATTTTACTGAGATCACTCATTAACCCTATGATGGCATCTCAATCCCATGTAAATTAATCTAGGAAACTATAATCATGCTACACATAAGACTAATACCGAACACTAGATCCCAAATTGATTTTTTGGCTGTAAATAAAAACTAATAATACAAGAAATTTATTATTTATGATCACAACAAAATCAAACTTACCTTCGCAGTTTCTTACTCAGAGTTGAAGTAGTCAATGTATATAAATGCAGAATAAGGTTTACTCTTGTACCTGATGATGATCAAATGAACAAAAATGAGAACACACAAATTTTTAAAAATCTAGTGAAATAGAGAGAAGCACATAGATTTAATAGGTGATTCTAAATGAGATAATAAAAGTATCAAACTACCAAAGGTAGTCCATAAATTCATCCTCTCTCTCAATCTTGGTTTGTAATCAATCCCTTGGTTATGAAAAACAAACCATGCATCTGTTCTCCACATGCATTTATTCTCCAACGAATCCAAAAATAAAAAAATCCAAAATAGATGATTATCAGAAACAAACAAGATAAAGAATCACAAACAAAATCTCCTTATTTTCCATAACTTCTGGGATAGAAAATACCAGTGAATTTTTACATTTATTAGAGATACATTACCGTCTTGGCATTTGAGATATAAAAACATTCATGACAAATGATTCATGAAACTAGAAACCAGACAACTAGTTCATGGAAAAAATTTCACAACAAAAAAGTGAAAATAAAATGTTGTGAACCAGTTTATTGTCATAGATAAAACAATGATTTCTAGAAGTACAAAAACTAGATATCATTTTGAAAAAAACATACATCATGAAAAAACATAAAATAACTTAACAACAAAATAACTACATATCAGTGTCTTTGTATCCACATAAATAGTGAATTTACTCCTTTAACAGTCTAAAATGAAAAATGTCCATATTTATATGTGCATTTCCTTAAAAGAATATAAAAATCATATATGAGGCTTCATGCATGTATTTTGAAATTCAAAGTTGAATCCATTCAATCCATGAGCTTCATGGACTCCCATCATACTCCAAACCCTGTAATTGCAAAATGTTGTTGATAAAATCTATGATTTGAAATTTTTAATACATTTATGTAGTATCTCATCATCAAGATCGTCCAGCTCCATAAGATCTTCATTCCTACTAGAGGTAAGTACGTTGAATAATTTTCTGATGTAAGTGTGAGCCTTCTCATCTTTCTGATTAGCAATTTCAGCTTTGGCATCAACTGCAATTGTTTCTGCTTGCTCAACTCTAACACGTGCAACATTCGTTTATTGCTTATATTTCTCAATCTCTTTGGCATGAGTAAGATTTCTATACTGATTATTACCTACAACCGAACTTCCATGCATATTGTATATGACTTGGTTTTTCAGTCCCAAAGACCCTCAGGCAAATCTCCTCATCACTCATGTCAACTATTCCTTGTTCATGCTTAGACACTAACTCTATGATTTGTGCCTGATAAACAAATTACCTTGTTAATAGCGTCCTTTATGAAAGTCATTAATCATAGGTTGGGCAATGTTCCTAGAAAAATCTAACAAACATGGTTACCATCTTTTCTTCAACAACAACATCTACAAGCTTCTTATCTTTTCTTATTCGAGTCAATTCAAACATCCTTAGTCGACTTCACACAACTCCATTGTTATTTTCATTTTGTTGCATGATTAAAATAAATTATTAAATCTATATCATGACTTTAGACAAAAAAAATAGGAACAATAACTTAAATTACATACCTCTTCATGTTCTATCTATAACACTAAATTGAGTACTCCCAGTACAATGAAGCACTGACTGTTGAGAATGACTCATCTTATTACGAGCATTGGTAGACATTAGAACAAGCATAAAATTGGTTCAATGCATAGAATCACAAAAAATACTTAAAATTTAATACAAGAAACTCCCAATATAAAAGAGAGTCAAAAAATGCATAATCTCGCGAATTTATTGTGTATTTACATGGAAGTAGTCACTTTTCCAATATTTTTTGATAAGAAACTCCCAATCCGATTTTGTTACATTTGAAGGACAATTTGTTGGAGCTTCATCATCAATGGTGTATGTGTCATAACATCAAACAATTTTTTCTTAAAATCACGCCATGCCTTTCCCATTGATTGGTATATTGAGCATGTCCTTAACTCAGTTTCTTTGGGTAATAGATCAACATTGTGAATGATAAAATCATCCTACAAAATGGTAACGTAAATATTAGAAATGAAGATTTTTTTATTCAAGAATACTAATACACAACAAATGGATAAACCTAAATTAATTTGAGCATCTTCTCCTTCTTTTCAATGGACACATGATTCCACCTTGAATAACTAAGATGAGCATTTATAGAACTACGAACCATAACTCCAATTCGACTAGCTAGAAGCCGATTTTGGATTCTACCTTTCGCATTTCATTTAGAGTTAAAATCTATCTTTATTTTATCCCCTCCTATATTTCTGAAGTTCCTCAAGCTTAATTTTTTTGTTTTACCTATAACACTTTTTCTCTTTGGTTGATCTAAGAAATGATCAAAAATAATGAGTATTTTAATTATAATAAAGTTAGAATTCAAAATGTGTTACCATGATTGATATTTTCCTCTTCTGTAACTTGAATATGATCATCAGTTTGTTGTAAGCGGTTGTTCATAGTATGACGTCTCAAAACCATATTACTAGTGTTAGCATGTTGCATTGTAACATCATCATTACCATTGAAAGAACCTTCGAGATGTGTTTCTATTATGAAATCATCCTCTTCATGGTATTTGTCCAATGTTAGAAATTGTATCACTTAACTAAATATATAAGGACAAGGATAAGTGAATCCTCAGCTTGAGGTACTTGATTCACGTGGCCGCTCTCTCTCTAGGGTAGCTCCCGCGTCTCTCTAGATCCCCGGCGACTACCGCTGGGGGGAGGGGGCGTCGTGGGCGCCTTCCTCCCCCTGGTTCTTATCGCCGTGGGGTGGATCCTCATTTGAAGATTGGTGGTCTTTGGAGATCGGGAGCCCTATAGATATCGACTGAAGTAGATCGTGGCTTGGATGAGAGGAGACGCGATGCGCAGCTTGGAGCCAGGGCTGGGTCATGCGGCAGCTTCGATTCGTCGACTCCATTTCGTCTAAAGGGGACGGATGGAGAGGAGTCACAACCATGTTGGTTCTCGCTCGCTTGGCAGTTTCGTCGTCACAGGCGCAGCAAGGGGGTTTCTTGGCTTCCTTCTCTGCCTCCAGGCATCTTCTCAGGCTGATGTCTTGTGCAATAGTTGTTCCTCGACCTTGATTGAACCTGCCTTCACCCTACTGGGCAGCGGCTCATTCCTCAGGGTGATGCCTCCAGAAATGGGGGTTCTCGTTCGGCGATGGTGGGACATGACGCTGGGTCGACTTCCACTCTTTCAGCCTGGCGGCATGCCTTTTTCACCAAAGACATCGAGGTGGGCGACTGACTTCGGGTTAGCTTCAGTGGCTCCTGACGTTGGTGCCTCCCTCCTCAACCGATGTTAGGCCCTCTCCTTTGGATTGGGCGATTCAGATCCGAGTTAATACAGGACAGCTAGCGACGCCAACTCCTCGTAGGGTTGTGTTCCTCTACAGCTGAGGATTGATCGCTCTCGAGGTGCTGGAGGGTGGCCTTTCTGGTCGCCCCAAGCTGTTCGGCTCTGATGGTTCTCTGCTACAGATGTCCGGAACACCTTCAAGGTGTTTGACGTTATGCTTTAAGCATATAGTTGCGTTACGGGGGTTGGGATTAAGAGGGGGTCTCCTCTTCTCTTCTTCTCTAGCCATTTGCTCTTGAGTGTAGGTGTTTGCTGTTGTGTATCAGCGCTTACAGAAATCAAGGTCCAGTGCTAACGAGCAGCCATGTTGATTGGGGGTTGTCAGCTTTAAGGATCTCCCTTATTCTGGCATTGTACCATATTTTGTGGGTACCCTTATTAGATAGATGGTGTGGTGCTACGTATGGAGGAGTAATTTGGAGCTAATTGCTTCCTAATCTTTGCTGTTTATTTGCGTTGGCTCTCTTTTCCTTCGTGTTTTGTTTTAATTTTATGCTGACCTGTTGCCAGGAGTCCTCCTTTTGGGTTTCACCTTTTTTTGGTTCCTGGTGTTGGGATGCTGTGAAGGCCAGAATCTTCATGTCTAGCTACTGGCTAGTTTTCATGGGGTTGGTCTATGTCATGTTGCTTTTACTCTTTGTGGGTATGCTGAATGTATGTAATAGTGGCTTGTCATAGCATTCTTCTCATTGGGCTGCCTGGACCTATGGACCTAGCTTGTTAGATGTTTGGTTTTCTTAGTGGCTTGTCGTAGCCTTCTTCTCATTGGGCTGTATGTCCCCCTGCGTGGGGAGTTTGAACCTTATCGAGCTTTTTAGCTCTATGTTGATGTAATGGGGTACTTAGTGCCCAAAGTTTTTGGTATTAATAGTAACACGCTTTTTGACCGACCAAAAAAAAAATATATAAGGACAATAAACACACCTATGAAAACTTTAATTAAATTTACCATGATCATTTCTAGCATGCACATTTGAATAAGGTCCGCACAACATATTAAATAAATAAAAATCTGAACCACTTTGTGCCCCTCTTATTTCTTTTGCACCACTAGAATTTTTAGCTTGATGTGGGTTAAATGCTTTGGAGCCAGGATTACCTAAATTTCATAAAAATAATGCAAAAAAAAATACAAGGGACGTTTAATTACTTATGTATAACTAAGGTGTCATCCTCACTAGGAGTTTTATTTGTCTGATTTTGAATTGTTGCAGCAACCCGCCCAGAGTAGTTATCAACATCTTGAGGTCTCAGGACCCTCTTCCTAGTGTTTCTAATCATGTGTACATATAGATCATTTGTATTAGTAATGTATGCCCTAGCTCTAAAGTACCCAAGGATTCTTGGTGGTCAGGTCTTGTAATAATTTAGAAACCTACTGAAAATAACTATTAACATCAAGTTCTAGTCCTCACCATGGTCCTTGTTGCTTAGATTTCAAATCGGTTCAGCAACCTACTCTAAAAAGTTATTAAAATTTTTAGGCCTCAACAACTTTTTTCTGGCATTTGTCCTCCTTGCTAAAGCATCATCATAATCATCAAGAACTTTATTTGTCATCAACCCCACCTCTTCATATTGAATCACAACATGTTAGAAACTATATTTATTGACACACGTAAATATATATGTGTGTGATAAATGTAAATATAAATAAGTTGAGACACATATGAACAACTATTTTTTTTAATATTCCCTATATTCTTTCTGGTGTGTGCATTAGGTGGAGCTTCAACTTGCTTGTCATTTGGAGAAACACAATTGTTGTTTTGTGCCCCTCTATTTTCTTTTACAGCACCATACCATTCCAGTTGTTTGTTGCTAACCTCAATTGAAATCATAAAAATAATGTTGCCCCATTATGTATGTATAGCCTATTTTATATTACTTATGTATAATCATGGTCTAGACCTCACTAGGGTCCTTGTTGCTCAGATTTCAAATCAGTCCAGTAACCTTCTAAGAATAGTTATTAAAATTTTGAGTCCTCACCAACCTTTTTCTGGCATTTGTCCTCCATGTTAAACCATCATCGTAACCATAGAGAACATTATCTACAGTCAACCCCCCTCTTCATATAGAATCACCACATGTTATAAACTATATTAGTAGACACACATACTTTTTTTTGTGTGTACACACATACTTTTTTTGTGTGTGTATAACTATATATATAAATAAGTAGAGACACATGTGAACAACTAAAAAAGATATTACTACCTTGGTTGTTTTTAGTTTGTGCATTGGGTGGAGCTTCACCTTTCTTGTTATTTACATAAATACAACTGTTGTTTTGTGCCTCTATATTTTCTTTCATAGCACCATAACGTTTAGGTTGATGAGGATTGGTAGGTTTGTTGCTAACCTTAACTGAAATCATGAAAATAATGTTGCCGCATTACGTATGTATAACCTATTTTAGATTACTTATGTATAATCAAGGTTTAGTCCACACCAGGGTGCTTGTTGCTCAGATTTTGAATTGCTTCAGCAACCTACTCAGAACAGTTATTAAAATTGTGAGGCCTCAACACCCTTTTTCTGGCATTTGTCCTCCTTGCTAAAGCATCATCATAATTGTTACAACCCCACCTCCCTATAACCCCCAATTAAGGGAGACCAAGAGGTTGAAGCCGCACCCATTAATCTCAGATCAAAGGTTTGACATATAACCATAAACAATTATTAAATTCTAACAGACTATACTGAAAATGGTAATAAAATTTTTCTTTACATACCTTTTATAAACTTGGATCTCTAAACTTCTATCCACACCGATACTAATCTATCTAATCCTCCTTTGCACTTTAATTCTCTTTTAGTATCACATGTGCCACTTTACTGTTTGTTCTTTTCATTGTACCTAAAACACCGACAAACAAAACATCGGTCAGTCATAGATGGTATGTGGGGGAAACAATAAACATGCAACTATGATAACAATGTAATCATTCAATTACTTATTTAACAACCAATATTACGTTTTACATATAACTTCGCGATCCAAGGGTACCCTATCCTCTGTATTGTCCCCATTAAACCCCTCATGATCCACCTATAAGTGAACCAGTTTCTAGGGTTAAGACACATGGCACTACTCGTAAGTAGACCACTCCTTAACTTGGGATTTGCTAAAGAGTCTCTAACTCATGGTAACCTTGACCTTGCTCTAGGATTACCCCTTTTTTAGCCTTTTCAAAGTAACAGAGGTGGACCCGGATCTAGCCAGTTATATTTGCACATTTATGGTGATAATCATAGTCACTTTATAGTGGCATGAAATAAATAAACATCCAACAGTTTAGTTGCATTCAATGTGATTAAACATCCGGGAATCCATCTGGAAACTAAAGCGGTTATTCATAATCGTAATCACATACCTGATCCATAGTAACTTGATGTCCATGCATTAACATTCAACACAATTAACAAGCAATCAACAATATCCTGAAAATAATGCATAACATTCAAGTGTCATTGTTTTATTCACAACATCCTCAAGATCAACTTGGATTCCACCTTATGATTTCTAGGCCAACTTTAGGGTTTTATTAGGGTTTTAGCCTTCATTATGCATTTATCACTTTTAATGCTCTTTTAGTTCACAAACTTTAATTTCTGCATCATAGGTACAATTGAATGTCAATTAAGTCTAATATGTTTCTTTTACACTACAATTATTATCTTTATCCTTTTAGGTCATATCCAAAACATTAAAGCTAATTATCATCTTCGGTTTCTTTCAAATTGACAAATCATATTTCATTATAGTTCAACTCACATATATGAACCATATTTATCACTATTTCCACTATTATACACTAGGAAACACTAATTATCCAAATAATTCACATTAAAGATCTTTGGTACTCAATTTATCTTCGAATCATCATATCTCTATTTTATTCGTTGATTTGTACAATTAAAACCATTAGAATTCATATCAACATAAATTAGGGTTTCTAATCCCATTAAGGCATATTCATGTACATAGAACCCTAAATTAAACCAACTATATAAAAAGATCATCTTTTTAAATCCTATTTTCACTTTTATTAACAACAGGTTAATATCAGCTTGAATTATCCATCTATTATCAAATCTAAGGGTTTTTCCTTAGTTAAATCATTAAAGATGATAACTTTATGTACTTTTCCAATTTCAAGCATATAAACTCTAAATTAGACTAATCGTGTGCAAAGTTCTTCCTTTTTGAACTCAAAGTTCCTTTTTACATTTAACAGATTAATATCAACTTTAAAAATCCATTAAACCCTATTAAACACATTAATCATATCAAAATAGGGTTTCTTAATCTTTAATTCATTAAAGATGATAATTTACACTATATTTCGAACTATGATCAGATTCGGTCTATGAAACTATTTTTATTAGATTTCTCTCGTTCTTCTGATCAATTTTCATATATTATTCACATTTATTCGAGTTACGGTGTACGAGATATGAATTTTGTAAGGAAAATACCTTTCGGCCAATCACAGTGCGCCACGTCGCTCCTTGCATACAACACTGCCCATTGAGTTGGAAATATATCAAAAAGATGGTCCTGCCCTGCTTTAACAAGCACGGCCTTCATACCCCGGAGGGTATAATCGTCAAAAGTGGGCTATCATCTTCCCCCGCGCGCCCCAGTGCTGCGGTCGGCGTCCGTCGACTACGGGGGGGTTTCACTCCCTCTCTCCCAAGGCTCGAGGGTGGCCGAAAACTGCCACCCCTCCGTCGACCTCCACCAGGCCCAGGGTGCCTCTTCTTCACGGCCAAGGTGACTGCTCCATGTTCTCGCACGTGGGTGCCTTCTTCTCAGTGGCCGACGCTGCCGCCTGCGCCTATGCCGATCCCCATCACCGCCGTCCTGATCTTGTAGCCATCACCTCCTCCTCTCCCTCCTTCTTCCTTTACGGTCCTGTGGTTGTGATCTCCACCTCCATGTTCATCCGTTGATATCACCACGACATGAAGTCATTCACCTGTACTTGCCGCAAGCACCCACAATGTAGTGCTCCACGACATCCGCCCTGCGGCAAAGCCCCCACTGAGACTTGAAGGAGATGTGTCTAGAGGAGGGAGTCAGGCGCGGAGTACTATCATCCATCATGTTTGAAGAATCCTAGAGCAATCTCTCCCAGATCCTTCCTCGGTGGTGCTGCGGAACTTCCTTCACCTACTGACTCAGGGCAGCGCCTGTCACCAGTTTCCCTCGGCCAGCACTATCGCCCCTCTTGGACGTTGATCGGCTCCATGATACGACGCTACTGCCTACCATGTATTATGAGGAGAAGGGTATTGAAAAAGGATAAAAGGGCATCTCTGAGAAACCAATTTCCATTCCCTCTTCACATCTGCTGTTCTCATACCTTTAGGGTTTGTCTCCATTAAACCCTTTCCTTTTCCATAGTTTCCCACGTATATAGGTTAATCACAGATTCATGGGCCAAGTTCCTATATATTTTAGGAAACTATATTATAAAACCCATGGTTATTCTCTATATAGGTCCATCGGAAACCACCATTATCATGTGATGTAAAATTGATTTAATGACAAGAAGTAATTAATATCTTTCCATCAAAAGATATATCCTTTTTTTTCCTATAATTTTTCAAAGATACCCTTCTTTTCAAGCATTAATTGATATTAGGGGAAAGACAAGGTATTTTGTTTGGAAAATAATTAAACACATTATCCTTGTCTTCCTTATATGAAAATCTTGGCTTTTATTATGACTTGGATTCGGCAACAAAAAGTCATTATCATTAATCAGTGTACAAATATGTTTATATATACACATATATCACTTGTGCTACAAGCATACCTGCCACAATGCTATCAACATTATTATTCCACCAACAATGCTATTGGGGAATTATCAATTTAACTCATGCATCGTATTTTATAATTCGACATTAACCAAAATTGAGGATATTGCATTTCCACCCAAAAGAACCCAAAAATTGGGGTTGTAACATCCTTCCCCTCTTATAAGAATTTTGTCCTCAAAATTCCATCAAGCAAACAAACAATTCAGGATAAGACTTTTCCATGTCCATCATCGGCCCCTATGTGGCTTTACCTCATGCATGGCACTTCCAGAGAACCTTTATCATCACATATTCTTTTTCGCTGAGTTCTTTCATCCTGGCGTCTATAAACGACACAGGTGACTCAGGCCATGTTAGCCTCCCTTGGGGCTCACTAGGTTCATGCTCAGCACATGGTCGGGGTACCTCACATAGTGCTCTAGATTGGACATCTGGGAAACATCTCACATTACTTTATCCTGAGGGGTAGGGTCAAACCTAACCTTCTCCACCCATCCATCTCTAATGGACCCATGTATCGGGGACTCATCTCTCTTATATATAACTTAGAGGGGTCGGATTTTCATGTCACATTTTCTCTCACAGTAACTTGTATGTCAGTCTACTTTGCATCTGCTCACGACTCTCATCGTCTCTAGGCTCCTTTCAGCCCTTGCGCAATCAAAGTGACTTCATCTACACGTACTGGGGTCCCTTTTTCTAACCATCCTGTGGTACTTTTCTAACCATCATGTGGTCCTTTCACCAACATCACCTTACTGAAGTGATGACCGACTCAGCCTCCCTTACAGAGCTTCTTTTAAATCCCAATACTGGCTATGGTGGTCATCATCACATCTTTCATAGGACAAGAACTATCTCTAGCTATCACCGTGAACGAGCTCATATGCTCTCATCAGACCCTTTAGTCTGGATCATACTAACCATTAGTTAGGGGTGATAAACTATTCTAACATTGAGTCCTTCATATACCTACTTCCACCTTTTGGAAGGGAACCTTTAGGTCAAACTCAAAAGTCTTTGAACTCTCTTCATGGTGTAGTTGAACCATCTTTCTCATGGGTAGTTCAATTGGATCTGTCCCTTATCCGAACTCCTCCTTTCTCATATTATCTAGGTAAGGCGACCTACCATAACCCATATTGTATCTCGACCTTCTTTGGGCCAGAGAAGACCTATCACAACATCCATAGTGTTGAGCTCCCATTCCCTCTCAGGGACTCTTTTGTCCTCTATATCGATACACTGGGTTACTGGGGTTTGTTCTTTACCTCCTGGCTTGCATGGTCATAAACCACATGCAACTTCATCTTAAGCATCTAAAGTGCTATTGCCATTTTCCACGGTGTATGTTGATCTTCCACCATGATTTCATGTATGTCATGATTCTTTCAAGATCAAATCCTCTGAAACCCTAAAACACTCTAGTTGGGGTTTCATCACCTTCTCTTCCAAAGAAGTACATCTGAGGTTTTACCACCATCCTTTCATTGCATCCAGGACTAGACTGGCTAACCAAACAACCATAACTTGTCAATGTATCTTGTTACATCTGAGTGTTATCCAAACACCTCTCCTTTTCGAACTTAGGGTTAGCCAAACAACCTCTTCTAGCTTCTAGTCAAACAAGTCAGATGTATCTCTACCAGAGCATCCATTACCACTTCACATCCTTAGGTATTAGGTAACGTTGAAGACATACACTTCCATGTATTGCACTTATCATCTCACCTCAAACTCTATGTCTATCTTCAATTAATAACACTCTCTGATTTCATCATCATGGTGCTCAAACTCAACCTGGTATAACTCGTAAGTTCCACATAGCTCATGATAAAAAAAACATCCTCGTAAGGTGACTACCTCACTCCTCTTAGTGTTTGCAAGCCATCCATGTATCATTCACTTTACCAGGATAGGTTATCTTCTCTATCCCCCATCTCTCGTGGAAACGTTCCAACCTACATCATATCTTATCCTTGGTGTATGGCATGCGTAATGTCCTATCTCTCACCCCCATAACAAGAGGAAATAAGCATTTGGTTGCAATCCAAATACAGATTTCTTCCTGTTCTAAGAGTAGAGATGGTACATCCCACCTTGCCAGTACACCTTTAAATCTAAGTTGCAATGTTCCACATATGTGTCTATATCACAACCATTTTGATATCAAACTAGTCTTGAACCTACTAAGGTTTATATCCTTGGTCATCTCCTCTAGGTCTATAGGGTACCGACTCTTTTGGGGTCATCCCTCTTCCCTCATGCATCAAGAGAGTGCCCTACTCATCTGCCCTTTGGGTCCCATGAGTTCATGAAGGTGATCAATCTCCTAACCCATGGCCCTCAGACAATGATAGTTGTTACCTCCTGACCCTATGGTCATGTGCAACTGGGGAATTAGGCAACTCCTACTTTCATCGGTCTTATCCCTACCTGGCCCTAGGATAGACTTAGGATTCTCCATAACAGTACATGTTCACTTAGAACCTTACCCAAGTCTTCATCATCTCTCTTTCTGCATTCATGGGCTGGCTCTCATCCGTTCATAGGCATCATGGCAACCTGCCTACCTTGGTCAAGCCCCATATTGGTTACCTCTATGGTAACACATTCATATGAAATTAGAGATGGATATCTATGGGTCTACAGGTTCATTCTCCTACCATGTACCTTTCACATAGCTTCTCAAGATCCTATGAGACCTCTTTAGGTTACCTTGAACCAACAACACCGATATACACCCTACAAAAGGGGTCCCTCTCCCAGGATGGGAGGAAAACTATCTCTTAACAACAAGGTCACAAAAACTCTTAGGTCTAGGGTTTACATCCTCACGAGCCTACTTAACCCTAGCAAGCTATTAAGGCACAAGCAGATCACCTACTATACTATGCTAGGTCATACTTGTTCTCTTTGCTGGATCAAGATCATACTTTCTTTTATCATCAACCTAGTTATGAGGGGTTCATCAAACATATCTTTAATATTAAGGAGTTTCCCTTTTCCTTTATACATGAGGAGTACCGTGCTCGCTTCTATAGGAACTCAACTTCTCATCATGAGCATTAGGTACACCACTTCCCCTCTTAGGCCTAGGAACCCTAGGTTCACTTGTAGGTGTCCAACTGCATGCTCCATCTCTTAACTATGAACCAATCATGAAAAGGCATGACATGTACTTCTGGTCATCCTTCAACTCGAGCAACACTTAGGGTTGGGTCCTCCTTAAGGACAACCAACAAGGTACAAGGCCTCATAACCTGCTACTAAACCTTTCTAGGTCTAAGGAACTCTTCTTCCTACCTCAGAAGGTAAACATCCCTACCATGGGCACGTAGGTACCATAAGCTTCATCTTCTCTCAAGGGTTTGGTCCCTCTAAAGACAACCAAGGTATCAACAACTTTCAGGGACCGATCATGAGGCAACCACTATCATCCATTGTTCAGGGTTTTAGGCTTCCAACCTTCTTGCTGGGTTTCCTGCTCTCTCTAGAGCTAACCCTACATCCAACCTCACCATTAGAGGTCCTCTCTTCATGAAGGTTCAACCTCAAAGGCATGCTCTACATGGGTGAAGCCTAGGTTCGAACTTATGGTTGCTCAAGATCATCCATAACCCTTTATGCTCCATCATGATTCCTTATCCAGGGTTTCATCCTACCGTCAGCACTATGACGTGCCCTAGGTTCCAGCTATGCCCTACTGGTACAAGCCCATGGGGTTTCTATGGTCCTTCACTAACATCATCATCTAAAGAGCTATCATGTACCCTAACATGCACGACCCTTCCCAGGGTTGGGGTTGCCAAAGGTGTTAGGTCACCCATGGATCCTATGGCATCCCAAAGGCATGTCCTTTCAAACACCTGGTCCAACTCATCTCTCTCTAACCTTCACTTAGGGTTAGGGTTAGCATCATCCCCCGAGGATGTGCCAGGTCTCTACTTGGAATGGAGATCTCTATCTCCAAGACTAACTTATCCTCCTGACCAGAAGTTCTAGCCTCAGGTCTCTTCTGAGGACATGACATCTTATGTCATACAGCCTAAGCATGTACCTATTATTTATTTTGCACTTAATCTATTAAGCTTATGTCCATGACATCTTATTTACATGCCTTTCATTAATTTGGTGGATGATTCCTTAAACCTTATTAACCTTACCCATACCTCAAGAGGGTGAGGAGAAGAAAGGAAACCCTAATCCTTTATGTCCTTATCAGAATTTTGTGATGATAAGGGATGAATAAGATGAGAAGTCCTAAAGGTATCTTATTTCGATTCATACCCTAAGACATTGGCCAGGCGGTCACACGGCTCCGGGAGTCCTCGTATTCCGACTAGCGGTGCGGAGGAAAATCTTGCCAGCCCCGGGTCGTGATCCCTTTCTAGACTCCTCCGTCTTTCAGATACTCCTCTAATAACTCCCTTGGGTTCTATGGAATTTGTAAAATTTAATAATTATTAATGGTTAACTGAGGAACCTATGCTCTGATACCAAATGTTACGACCCCACCTCCCGATAACCCCCAATTAAGGGAGACCAAGAGGTTGAAGCCGCACCCATTAATCCCAGATCAAAGGTTCGACATATAACCATAAACAATTATTAAATTCTAACAGACTATACTGAAAATGGTAATAAAATTTTTCTTTACATACCTTTTGTAAACTTGGATCTCTAAACTTCTATCTACACCGATACTAATCTATCTAATCCTCCTTTGCACTTTAATTCTCTTTTAATATCACATGTGCCACTTTACTGTTTGTTCTTTTCATTGTACCTAAAACGCCGACAAACAAAATGTCGGTCAGCCGTAGCTGGTATGTGGGGGAAACAATAAACATGCAACTATGATAACAATGTAATCATTCAATTACTTATTTAACAACCAATATTACGTTTTTGATATAACTCCGCGATCCAAGGGTACCCTATCCTCTGTATTGTCCCCATTAAACCCCTCATGATCCACCTATAAGTGAACCAGTTTCAAGGGTTGAGTCACATGGCACTACTGGTAAGTAGACCACTCCTTAACTCGGGATTTGCTAAAGAGTCTCTAACTCACGCTAACCTAGACCTTGCTCTAGGATTACCCCTTTTTTAGCCTTTTCAAAGTAACAGAGGTGGACCCGGATCTAGCCAGTTATATTTGCACATTTATGGTGATAATCATAGTCACTTTATAGTGGCATGAAATAAATAAACATCCAACAGTTTAGTTGCATTCAATGCGATTAAACATCCAGGAATCCATCGGGAAACTAAAGCGGTTATTCATAATGGTAACCACATACCTAATCCATAGTAACTTGATGTCCATGCATTAACATTCAACAAAATTAACAAGCAATCAACAATATCCTGAAAATAATGCATAACATTCAAGTGTCATTGTTTTATTCAAAACATCCTCAAAATCAACTTGGATTCCACCTTATGATTTCTAGGCCAACTTTAGGGTTTTATTAGGGTTTTAGCCTTCATTATGCATTTATCACTTTTAATGCTCTTTTAGTTCACAAACTTTAATTTCTGCATCATAGGCACAATTGAATGTCAATTAAGTCTAATATGTTTCTTTTACACTAAAACTATTATCTTTATCCTTTTAGGTCATATCCAAAACATTAACGCTAATTATCATCTTCGGTTTCTTTCAAATTGACAAATCATATTTCATTATAATTCAACTCACATATATGAACCTTATTTATCACTATTTCCACTTTTATACACTAGGAAACACTAATTATCCAAATAATTCACATTAAAGATCTTTGGTACTCAATTTATCTTCGAATCATCATATCTCTATTTTATTCGTTGATTTGTACAATTAAAACCATTAGAATTCATATCAAAATAAATTAGGGTTTCTAATCCCATTAAGGCATATTCATGTACATAGAACCCTAAATTAAACCAACTATATAAAAAGATCATCTTTTTAAATCCTATTTTCACTTTTATTAACAACAGGTTAATATCAGCTTGAATTATCCATCTATCATCAAATCTAAGGGTTTTTCCTTAGTTAAATCATTAAAGATGATAACTTTATGTACTTTTCCAATTTCAAGCATATAAACTCTAAGTTAGACTAATCATGTGCAAAGTTCTTCCTTTTTGAACTCAAAGTTCCTTTTTAAATTTAACAGATTAATATCAACTTTAAAAATCCATTAAACCCTATTAAACACATTAATCATATCAAAATAGGGTTTCTTAATCTTTAATTCATTAAAGATGATAATTTACTCTATATTTCTAACTATGATCGGATCATGTCTATGAAAATATTTTTATTGGATTTCTCTCGTTCTTCTGATCAATTTTCATATAATATTCACATTTATTCGAGTTACGGTGTACGAGATATGAATTTTGTAAGGAAAATACCTTTCGGCCAATCACAGTGCGCCACGTCGCTCCTTGCATACAACGCTGCCCATTGAGTTGGAAATATATCGAAAAGACAGTCATGCGCTCCTGTAACAAGCACGGCCTTCATACCCCGGAGGGTATAATCGTCAAAAGTGGGCTATCATCTTCCCTCGCGCGCCCCAGTGCTGCAGTCGGCGTCCGTCGACTGCAGGGGGTTTCACCCCCTCTCTCCCAAGGCTCGAGGGTGGCCAGAAACTCCCGCCCCTCCTTCGACCTCCACCAGGCCCAGGGTGCCTCTTCTTCACGGCTAAGGTGGCTGCTCCATGTTCTCACACGTGGGTGCCTTCTTCTTAGTGGCCGACGCTGCCGCCTGTGCCTATGCCGATCCCCATCACCGTCGTCCTGATCTCATAGCGATCACCTCTTCCTCTCCCTCCTTCTTCCTTTACGATCCTGTGGTTGTGATCTCTGCCTCCATGTTCATCCGTTGATATCACCACGACATGAAGTCATTCACCTGTACTTTCCGCAAGCACCCACAACGTAGTGCTCCACGACAGCCGCCCTGCGGCAAAGCCCCCACTAAGACTTGAAGGAGATGTCTCTAGAGGAGGGAGTCAAGCGCGGAGTACTATCAACCATCAGGTTTGAAGAATCCTAGAGCAATCTCTCCCAGATCCTTCCTCGGTGGTGTTGCGGAACTTCCTTCACCTACTGACTCGGGGCAGCGCCTCTCACCATTTTCCCTCGGCCAGCACTATCGTCCCTCTTAGACGTTGATCGACTCCATGATACGATGTTGCTGCCTACCATGTATTATGAGGAGAAGGGTATTGAAAAAGGATAAAAGAGCATCTCTGAGAAACCAATTTCCATGCCCTCTTCACGGAGGTCTAGTCCCATATATATATATATATATATATATATATATATATATATATATATATATATATATATATATATATATATATATATATATATATATATATATATATATATATATATACTATTCCCACAGAAACCATCCGCTGTTCTCATACCTTTAGTGTTTGTCTCCATTAAACCCTTTCCTTTTCCATAGTTTCCCACATATATAGGTTAATCACAGATTGATGGGCCAAGTTCCTATATATTTTAGGAAACTATATTATAACACCCATGGTTATTCTCTATATAGGTCCATCGGAAACCACCATTATCATGTGATGTAAAATTGATTTAATGACAAGAAGTAATTAATATCTTTCCATCAAAAGATATATCTTTTTTTTCTATAATCTTTCAAAGATACCCTTCTTTTCAAGCATTAATTGATATTAGGGAAAAGACAAGGTATTTTTTTTGGCAAATAATTAAACACATTATCCTTGTCTTCCTTATATGAAAATCTTGGCTTTTATTATGACTTGGATTCGGCAACAAAAAGTCATTATCATTAATCAGTGTACAAATATGTTTATATATACACATATATCACTTGTGCTACAAGCATACCTGCCACAATGCTATCAACATTATTATTCCACCAACAATGCTATTGGGGAATTATCAATTTAACTCATGCATCATATTTTATAATTCGACATTAACCAAAATTGAGGATATTGCATTTCCACCCAAAAGAACCCAAAAATTGGGGTTGTAACAATAATCATCAAGAACTTTATCTGTAGTCAATCCCACCTCTTCATATTTAATCACTACATGGTAGAAACTATATTTATAGACACACACAAATATATGTGTGTGTATAAATGTAAATATAAATACTTAGAGACACATATGAACAACTAATTTTTTTTAATATTACCTAGATTCTTTCTAGTGTGTGCATTTGGTGGAGCTTCACCTTGCTTGTCATTTAGAGAAACACAATTGTTGTTTTGTGCCTTGCTATTTTCTTTCACGACAACATAACGTTCAAGAGGTTTGTTTCTAGCCTCAACTGAAATCATAAAAATAATATTCTCGTATTATGTATGTATAACCTATTTTAGATTACATGTGTATAATCAAGGTCTAGACCCCACCAGGGTCCTTGTTGCTCAGATTTTGAATCAGTTCAACAACCTTCTCAAAATAGTTATTAAAATTTTGAGGCCTGAACACTCGTTTGTTGGCATTTGTCCTCCTTGCTAAAACATCATCATAATAATCAAGAACTTTATCTACAGTCAATCCCACATCTTCATATTGAATCACAACATGTTAGAAACTATATTTATAGACATATAAAAATATGTTTGTATGTATAATTGTATATAAATAAGTAGAGACGCATGTGAACAACTAATTTTTTTTAATATTACCTTGATTTTTTCTAGTGTGTGCATTAGGTGGAACTTCACCTTGCTTATCATTTAGAGAAACACAATTTTTTTTGTGCCTATCTTTTTTCTTTCACAACACCATATCGTTCAGGTTGATGAGGATTGGTGGGTTTGTTGCTAACCTCAACTGAAATCATAAAAATAATGTTGTCTCATTGTGTATGTATACCCTATTTTAGGCTACTTATGTATAATCAAGGTCTAGTCCTCATCAATGTCCTTATTTCTTAGATTTTGAATCCGTTCAGCAACTTACTGAGAACAGTTATCAATATTGTTAGGTTTCAACACCCTCTTTCCAGTGTTTGTCTGCCTTACTGAAACATGTTCACCATCCATGTAGAATTCAGGAACATTATCTATGGTGAACCCCCCTGCATATTAAACACACATATATCAGACTATATCAACATATACAACAATATAAGTATACACATATTTGAGAAAATTATGTGTTAGTATTACCTTGATTATTTTTAGATTGTGTCTTAGGAGGAGATTCAGGTTTCTTGTCAAGTTGAGAAACACCCTCATCATTTAGAGAACCACTTTTTTCATTCACAACACCAAAATTTTCAGGTTGATATGAATTACAAGTTGTGTTGTTAAGTTTCACTGCAATTCATGAATACAATGTTACAATATTATGTATATAGGATATTATGTAGTGCTTAATATAAAAATAATCACATGGATTTTTCTTGGGTAGATTTTTTGGACCATCCATCAACATATGTGAATGTGTCTATACCATCTCATGGGTCAATCTTTCATTCATTCTTTGTTTCAAAAAGACCCCATAATTTTGAATATATTGTAGAAATGCATCATCTATGGCATCTGCATTCTTATCATGAGGATTTTGACTAGGCTTTTCCCCCATGTGTTGACGGAATAAAGCAAAATAGAGTTACAAGGATAAGTATGTGGAAAAAAATATCTAAGAAAAGATTGATTTTATGAATCATTCACTAATATAAATACCTAGATCTTGTGTGATATATTTCTACTCGATACATCCATCCTAATTGGACCTACCACTTACAAAGATGTGTTTAGTTAGTGGCAGAATGTATCAAGCTTCACATGGCATTATTTTGGAACATTTTTATCAACATTGAATTATATGAGTTCAATATAAGATGTACCATTGTTATCCAGATCTCCTGGCTTCGTAAACTCTGCATATTAAGAGATTAGAAAGCTACGCATGTCATTCAATCGAAACATTTTTACAACACATCAGAGAATTGCTTACTCTGTGTCTTGCTATAGTGGTTAGCCATTAGCTTGTTATAGTTACCAGCAAATTGGTCGTGTGTACTAGATTGATTGACCATATTTCCTACAAATATCTCATAAAATTATCCAAAAAAATTTAATATGTGAAATACATGTGAACATCATAATGAGGAAAAAGTACATGTAAAATTTTTTCTATCAGTTGCTAATAGAAAAAAAACTGATGTGTAGATGCAAAAGAAGAAATGACATCCATCAAGGATTAAAAAATGATAAGTAACATCCATCGAAGTCTATGAAGAAAATACAAATGCATAAAAAGGAAAATCCGTTGATTGTTTCCCATATATGATGTCCATCTTTGTCTATCCATATGTGTTTTCTCACAGTTTTCATTGATAAGGTCTTCACTACATCATTCCTCTTCCAATGGTGAACATCAAATGTATATGACAGGAATGAGGCATCCATATGTAAATTGGATGTGTTTTCTTGAAATGCACTTTCGTCATCAATAGTATCCTCATCTCCTTCATGGAAATATGTCACATTGTACAAGTAATGTGGTGGAGATTCAATAACAACAACCCAGTTACTCCTAGAAAGATCAGCAACATAAAATCATTGTTCATCTTGAGATGCTAACATAAATGGTCCATTAGTTTTCAACTTGCATTTTTTTTTTAAAACTAACAAAACCATATTTGTCTCACTCAAACCCTCGTCCTCGATTATGTATGTCCCACCACCCACACCTAAAAATGTGAGAATGTGAGCCTGCCTTCCACATGTGTATCTCAGCTCTAAAATTTCATCCAACGCACCATAACAGGAAAATGGTCCATTAGTTGACTCTACTTTAGCATGGACACCACTATTTTGTGTTGTCAACCTATTGTCACAATCTTGAGTATGAAATCTGAATCCATTAATGTCTATGCCTGTGAAAGATATCACCTCTTTATCAGGACCACAAGCTAAACTTAGAAGTTCATCATCCACTTTTCCTTGTTTTTGTAAGTGAACCACCTATCATAATAGACATATTAAGCATAAAATCCCATCTTAGGTGAAAATTTGTTAGAGTAATTTAATTACTCACCTGACTCTCCAACCACTCTAAAAAGAACTTGTCATATACCACTTCGATGTTGTGAACACCCATATTTTGAATTAGTTGTTGATGCTCACAAAAATATTATTATAAAATTAGATACTTAACTTCAAGAAATGTAAATTGTTGTTAAACAAAGATGGGTTAATTTATTTATGGTAATATTGCATCTTACTTTCCAAGAACATATTTATACACCTGCTGCCATTCTTTAACACTAAGACTAGTGGTGGTGCCTACCGATAATGTTTTCCAGATATATTTGAAAACTAGAAAATTTGAAGATATTGGTGTCTCAGTAATGTCATGGTGTCACCAGTGATTACATATAGTCTCATTCTCCTTCATATATCTTGAGCAAAACACCAAACACTGATCAATGCTATATATATTTCAGCTATTGAACCTTCTGGTCAATTTTTATTTCACACATATGACTTCAAAGTATAAAAAAACCTACACAAGAAATGTAAATTTAGAACATACAAACTAAATAAAAAATATAATAAAAATATAGAATATAATCACCTTTCAAATGGATACATGCATCTATATTGCACGGGACCTCCAAGAATTGCTTGCCTTGCTAGGTGAGTGGGTAAGTGCACCATCATATCAAGGAATGACGGTATAAATATCTACTCCATTTTACATGATGTAATGGACATATGATTTCCAACCTCTGTAGATCTTCTAATCCTAGAACTTTTGAGCGCAACTCTTTAAAAAAATTCTAAACTCAGTCAATGTTTCAGATATAGCCTTTGGAAAGGTTCCACATGCTGCAACATGAAGGAGTTTTTGTAGAAATACATGAAAATCATGAGATTTCATACCAGAAATTCTACACTCCTCAACATTCACACATCTAGATATATTTGAGCACAATCCATTTGGAAACTTAATATCCTTTAAGAATTCACAAAGACATTTTTTCTCAATTGGTAAAGTAGAGGATGGAACTGGGACTTCTAATTTTTTGTTCACAATTTTTGGAAGAATCTCTTCCCTTATTTGCATATATCTTAAATCTTTACGAGCTTTGGAATTATCCTTAGTCTTCTCATTAATATCCATGATCATTCCAATTAAGTTGTCACAAATATTCTTCACGACCGCGATCAACATCGAGACCGTGATCGACATGGGTACTGCGACCAATGTGAAGACTGCATCTTTGACTTTTTCAAAGTAAGGCGCACCGCGATGTCGATTGCAGCCCTAACTATAGGTCACGTCAACTAGGCTGTGATCGAGAAAGTGGCCAACTAGACCACGACCGAGGGGGAGTTGCTAAGTCAACCTTGACCGAGGAAAGAATGGCAATGAAGCCTCAATCGCGATCAAACTTCACCCAAGACCAAACCTCGACCGCGTTCAAGGGGTTAAGCTAGTGGAGTGTGCCTATAAATACGCCACCCATCCATCCTGTCAAATCATGGGATCATAGATCAGATCTGATAGTACCACAAAGTGCTGCCATTTTCCAGACTCATCCCCATCCATCCAACCTATCTTGGATCTCCAAAGGAGGAAGCTAAGAAGTGAGAAGATGGAAGGCTCCATCTTCATTGAGAGAATAAGACCGCCACACCATCAACCTTATGGATCTAGATCTAAAGAAGTATTGAGTTGTATCACATTCTTCTCTCTCTATCTAGATCTATCACTTCCATCTTGTTTTACTTCCCTCCTCACTTCATGGAGCTTGATGTATCTATCTTCTTGTAATGTCATTATGTTTCCCATGAACATGTGTGGTTAAACATCTTAACTTGGGTTGGGAGTAGCAACTAAGTCTCTCCCAACATGAATGTTGTCTCTCCATTTTGAATATATATACTCTTGTTAAGATTATCTCCATGTACCGATTTTAATGATTCACTTGTATGCTTAGCTACCATCTTGTGATGTTTTATTGTTGATATCTCGAGAGAGTAATATCATTTCTATCTTGTGTTATGGAGTAATACGAATGCATGAGAATGTTGGAATGCTAAAGCTTGAGATTATACATTATGCTATGTGGTTTTTGTGTAGTCATCTATAGAGAGAGGTTACTCCTAAACTTAGATATATCCTTATCTCGAGAGAGAAGGGAATAGACACCATTTAAGATAGCTTGTAATCTTGATAGGAGTATACGAGAGGGAGAGAAGATGTTGCATGTTGGTGAGAATTCTTAGTAGGTAAAACCCAATCCAAGTTTTCCTCCATATCTTCATTTACATCTTCTTTTATTACGCTTTGTTCTTCTTACCTTTGTTTTATTTGCTTTACTTTGTTTTGAGTACCATCATTCTCTTGGGAACACCCCTTTAACTACCATTTTTATCCGGAGTATATGAGTGCGAGACCTTGTGTGATTAACACATGCTAACCTTATCCCTGTGGTTTGACCCCGATTACTACATTAGACCCCGTATAATAGTTGTGGGGGCTTAAGTCTCAGGTTACTTTCTTAAAAGTCTGACTACTCTAGATCTACTCCCTTTTAGACGTATGATTTAGGCCTATCAACTTTTTAGCGTCATTTCCAGGTACAAGGCAAAACGGAACTGTTAAGAACTTGATTCCACTCACTATTCTTCTATGCCTCAAGCTTAGTAATAATCTTGACTGCACTGTTACTTTAAGTCTGCTACCCGGTGTTTGTGTGGAACAGATCATTTTAACACGTCTAGTTTACTAACTCGCCAATGAAGTCTATTCAAGCACCCCATAGGAAGCAGACTCATTCAACTTTTCTCATTAACCTCAACTCACCATGCCGCCTCATGTAAACAGTACTCTCACTGGGGATGAGTGGAATGAGAGGGTTCAACATGACACCCCACCATCACCAGGGTCAGACGAAGATAGGGATGTCCATTACAATGACGGTCGTCAGTGTGAAGAAGAATGTAGGGATGAAGATCGTCATGATGACGGCCGTCGTGATGAAGGTCGTCATGAAGAAGATCAATGTGACAAAGAAAGATGCTACAGACGTCGAAGAAGGCACCACCGCAACCATCATGACAACGAGTGAGAGCATGATGCTCAGGATAGTGACAACGAGGATGATGAACAGGGGAAGACTCTTAAAGATCTGGCAACAACAAGGGCCAACAAGTCTAGATGCCTGATCGTCACACCACACTTAAACGTAGAAAATTTTGTGTTAAAACCAGCTAACAACTCGATGATCCAGAATAAACCTTTTCATGGGAATTTGAGGAGTGAAAACCCATACCATCATCTTGATGCATTTAAAAATATCTGTGATACCATCAAGATGAGGGGAGTCCCGCAAGAGGTGATATACTATAAAGGCTTCACCTTCTCTTTGGAAGACAAAGCTCTATCTTGGTACCTCAATCTCCCTCACCAATCTATAGATGGGTGGAGACCTCCGGTAGACGCTTTCTTTACTAAATTTTATCCCACAGAGAGGACCATTCACAACATGCAGAAGATCACTTCTTTTGCACAGAAGCTGGGAGAGAACTCGCACGAAGCATGGGAACATATCTAGGAATACCAAAGAGATTGTCCACACCACAATTATCGTAAGGGGTTCCTCATGACCAAATTTTATAATGGGCTAACTCCTACTGAAAGGACTTTGTTAAATGCATCCACTGGCAGTGATTTCCTTGGGAAGAAGCTAAGCAGACACATGAAAATAATAGACAACATGTATGCATTACAAATAGGAATAGACTATGACATAAATGACAGAGAGTGAATGAAGAAAGTAGGGTTTGAAGGACTGTCTATTAAAGCCCAGGCATTAGAAACCATGATGACACATATTCAAAAAATAGAAACTGATGTGAAATAGCTGAAAGATACTAGAGCTAAGGGCAAGAAGCATTGCGAGAAGGTCATGAAGTGTGTCACCTATGGAGAAGGAGGACATGGGGTCGGTAACTGTATCTACACTAGGCCCGAGGAAAATGATGAAAGTGAAAGTGAAGAAGAGACACATAATGTTTCCTATGCCAACTTCAAGAGGCTATACCACCCTAGTTTCAATTATAGAAACAAAGATGTAGTCGAGAATTCACACCAGCTAAACAACCAACAAAAACCACCCCCATCATTTTAAAAGAGGAGTGGACATGCCCAATATACATGAACAACAAACTACCAGACAAATAATAATAACTATCAGGGTCAAGGTAAGAATTTGAACCATCAAGGCACATGACCAAGTCAAGGGAATAACCAAAACCAAGGGTTAGGTCAGGGAACAAATATCAAACAACTGGATTTAGTCACCTAGCTATTTGATTTCGCTAAAAGGCAAGTTATGGTGAAGGATCAGTTAGCTCAAATTGCTTTTGCTAAATCTGGAGTTTTGACCACTGTGCAAGTTTAGATGGCTGACATGCAGACCCATCAACATCAAATCAATCAACAACTAGTGCATTTGGCAGAGCTGAAAGAATCCTTCTGGGAAAATTCCATAAAACACCGAAACGGCAATATGGATATCCTCCGATCCAAGAGCATGCCAAGTAACTCAGGAATTAGAAGCAACGATGAAGAAAGAAGAGATGGTGAACAACTACATGAGAAAGAGGTTACCCTTGAAAATTTTGTTGATAAAGAAAAAGTGGAAGAAAGCAATAAGAGAGGTGAAGAAGTTAGGAAACATGATGTTATCAAGGAGATTTTCATGAAGAAGAGTCCATATGCACCGAGAGTCTCATTCCCATATAAGTTTATTAAAGCACACCTAAAGAGAAGATACGAGAAGCTCATGGAAGCGGTTAAGAAACTACATTTGGATGTTGTGTTCCTGGATGCTATAGAGGAGATGCCAACCTATGCTAAGTTCTTCAAAGATCTCATCACTAAAAGCAAGAGAGGGGATCATATCGAAATAGTGTAGTTAGCTAATATGTCTAGTGCTTTCATCCAGGCAGAACTGCCAACAAAGAAGAAGGACCTAGGAGCATTCAATATACAGTTCGGTGTTGCGGACAATATAGAGAGAAAAGGTTTAGCAGATTTGGGAGCAAGCATCAGTCTTATGCCTTTGAGTCTAGCCCAAAGACTTGGGTTGACGGATATGTTTAAAACAAACATGAGGATTGAATTGGCTTATCACACTTTCGAATGACTAGTGGGAATAGTCGAAGACGTACCCATTCACGTTAGAAGTTTCTTTATTCCCTGCGATATCGTGGTGATTGACACAATTGAAGACCCAAAGTGGATGATGATATTTGGGAGACCATTCTTGGCAACTGGAAGAGCATTGATAGATATCACGGAGGGGATTATTATCCTATGTGTGGGCAATGACCACGTAGACTTCCGAGTTCAAGATGCCATGAAGGGACCATCTCTTTTTGAGTTGGTCTACTTTATGGATAGTTACAACCAGTACTGCGAGGAAGTGCAAGAAGAAAAGGCAATTGTGGACCCCTTGATGCGGGCCTTGAACAACTCCAATCTGACTGTAGAAGACCCTGAGGTGGTTGAAATCCTAGATTATCTGAATCAGGATGAAGGAGACTTCAATGATGAAAAAGAAATTATCAAAATAGTTAGGTATGCTTCATTCAAATATTCTCCCAAAGAGAAAGAGGGACCTAAGCTGAAGCCCAAATTGAAATCACTTCCAGAAGGGATAAAGTATGAGTTTCTATAACATGAGGAGAGGAACCATATTATTGTGAATGCAAGCATCATAGAAGAACAAGTAGAAAGACTGCTAAAGGAGCTGAAAGAACATAGAAAGGTGATAGGATATTCTGTAGAGCATATCAAAGGACTTAACCCATCTGTCTACATGAACAAAATACATTGGAAGAATCCCGCTCAGAATCTAGTTCAGCCTCAATGAAAGATAAACCAAATGTTGAAAGAAGTTGTAAAGAAGGAAATCATGAAACTACGAGATGCTGTAATTATGTACCCGATTAGCGATAGTAATTGGGTGAGTCCTATTCACATCGTGCCTAAGAAATGCGGAATGACAGTAGTGAAGGGGGAGAATGGTGATGAAGTTGCTACTAGAATCAATACAGGGTGGTGAATGTGCATAGATTACAGGAAACTGAATTCCGCCACAAGGAAGGATCACTTCCCCTTGCCATTTATCTACCAAGTGTAAGAAAGGCTGGCTCATCACAATTTTTTTTTTTTGGATGGATAATCAGGTTTTTACAAGGTCCCCATTCACCTAGATGACCAGGAAAAAATGACATTCATGTGCATCTACAACACATATGTGTTCAGAAGAATACCATTCAGATTATGCAACACACCAGCAACATTTCAGCGTTGCATGATCTCGATGTTCTCTGATTTCTTGGAAGATATCGTGGAAGTATTTATGGATGACTTCTGAATTTATGGGACGATTAAGACTCATGTCTAGGAAATTTGTCCTTGGTCCTGAAAAGATGTGAAGAGAAACATCTGGTTCTGAATTGGGAAAAGTGCCACTTCATGGTACAGAATGGCATGGTCCCGGGACACAAAATTTCTAAAAAGGGGGTCAAAGTGGACGTGAGTAAAATAGAAGCCATATGAAAACTGCCACCACCGAAGTCTGTAATGGGAGTAAGAAGTTTTCTTGGCCACATCGGATACTATATGAGGTTTATAAAAGACTTTTTGAAGATTTCAAAGACCTTGTTCAATCATTTACTCAAAGACGTCGAATTCGATTTCAACAACTGATGTTTGGAGGCTTTATATACTCTGAAGAAAGCATTAACAACTATGTTGATCCTACAAGCCCCTGATTGGGAGTTGCCATTTGAGATAATGTGTGATGCTAGTGCTTACGCAATAGGCATTGTCTTAGGTCAAAGGAAAGACTAAAAGCACCATGTAATATGTTATGCCAGTCGTACATTATATGAGGCACATGTAAACTATACTACAACCGAGACAGAGATGTTAGCAATAGTTTTTGCTTTGGACAAGCTCAGGTCATACCTAATAGGATCAAATGTGAAGGTATATATAGACCATGGAGAAATTAAATACCTGATACAGAAAAAGGATACCAAACCACGGATTTTGCGGTAGGCTCTACTATTGTAGGAATTTGATAATGAAATCATTGATAAGAAATGGAAAGAGAATGTGGTCGCAAACCACTTGTCCAGAATAGTTTTTGATGAAGAGAATCAGTTACCTGTGAATGACAATTATGCAGATGAAGCTCTACTGATGGCTCAGTCTGATGAGCAGAGATTACCTTGGTTCGCCGATATCTTTAATTATTTAGCCTGTGGCCAGCTACCACCAGAAATTACATACCACTACAAGAAGAAACTATTTTCCAACATGAAGAAATATTACAGGGATGACCCATTACTATTTAAGAGGTATTCTGACAATCTATATCGGAGGTTCATACCAGAGGATGAGGTTCCATTGATTCTGTTGGTGGGCACCACGGTGGAGAAAGAACTATAGTGAAAGTACTACAATCTGGGTTTTAATGGGCTACATTTTTCAAAGATGAAGCATCTTTTATTAAAGCATGTAAAGAATGTCAACTCACATGGAACATAAGTAGAAGAAATGAGATGCCCATGGCGGAATGGGTGGAATTTGAAATTTTTGATGTTTGGGGAATTAACTATATGGGGTTGTTTCCATCATCAAAAGGAAATCAATACATACTTATTGTTGTCGATTATGTTTCAAAATGGATCGAAGCAGTCGCCACTCAAACGTGTGACTCCAAGTATGTGATTAATGTCTTTGAGAAAATCACCTTCCTGCGCTTTGGAGTGCCCCGCACAATGATAAGAGATAGGAGATCACACTTCAGAGAAAGAAAGTTTGAAGTGTTGTTGAATAAAAATATGGAGTGAAACACAAAGTCACCACACCATACCATCCCCAAACATCAAGGCTGGTAGATGTATCGAACAAATAGATCAAGCAAATTCTGGAGAAGATGGTGAGTCAGACAAGAAAGGACTGGTCAATGAAGCTAGAGGATGCTCTATTGTCTTATCAAACTGCATACAAGACATCTATAGGGACAACACCCTACAAGCTCATATATGAAAATTCATGTCATTTACCGCTTGAGCTTGAACACAAAGCTCTACGATCCATCAAATTTCTGAATATGGACCTTGAAAAAATGGGCTAGAAAAGATTTCTACATCTCCAAGAGATAGAGAAACTGAGTATGCATGCCTATGAGAATGCGAGAATTTATAAATAAAGGACTAAAGTTTGGCATGATACCCACTTGAAAAATAAGGATGTTCATGAAGAGAATAAGGTCTTCCTATTTAACCTTACCATCAGACTATTTCCAGGAAAGCTAAGAATGAGGTGGTCAGGTCCTTTCTCTATAGTGAAGATATACCCATCGGGACTGATGAAAATTTTAGGGGAAAAGACGGGCACCTTCAAGGTCAATGTACATAGGGTAAAGAGATTCTATGAAGATGAAGCATTTGTAAGAAGGTCAGAAATTAGTTTGGATGAACCCAGCCAGCCAGGAAATGAAAAGAATGAGGAGACACCACAGTCAGCTGAGGAAGTCAAAAAGTGAATGATTAGGAAGCCGAGCTAGAGACTCCAAACAAGCACTTCTTGGGAGGCAACCCAAGTTTTTACTAATTTCCTGAGTTTATGTTTTTCATCTTTTTAAACTTTTGGTTTTTCCTACTCTTTAGATTGTTAATTTCTCCTTTTCTAGTATGAATGTATATATCTTATGTTTTATTTGTAAAAGATGGTTTGATTGAAGGATCAAGTTTTGTTCTGGGTTAAGTGTTGAATTGGTTTGGGTGGATCGTGAGTCATGGTCATGACCGCAGTCGAGGTGTTAACTTTGCTCCATTCAAGGAGATGCACCATGACCATGGTGATTGTCTTAGACCGATCTAGGTTGTAACCCGAGGCGCATGCTATAGAGAGAGCCAACCATGATCACGGTCCCTGTTTGTGCCACGAGTCATGGTGTCTCTCCTATATATTCTTAAACCCTTGAAACATTATTCTTCTTACCTAAAATCTTAGTTTTCTCAAAAAGAAGAATGAATTGCCAACCCTCTCGCTTACAACTCCTACTGAGCTTGTGTCGCCCGCCACAGCAGAACCTTGAATCGTTACCACAACTAGCGATTCACCCCCCCATGTTTCACCGATTTTTCCGCCACCAAGGTAATCTTCTAAACACCTTTTCTAGTTTTCTAATTCACTTCCCACCATTGCTGCCATCGTCGGACCTAGTTTGCTCTTTCTCTCACCATTTTTGCATGCCTTTACCCCTTCTGCTGGTTAGAGCTCGCCGCAACATCAATGGCTCTTTCGATCATCTCCCCCCCTCACGTTGATTGTTTTCGCGACACCACCGCCCACCCTAGGGTAGCATTTTTGAGTGCATTTAAATCTCAATGCGTCAGTGTTTCTGTTACCTTGAACAATCTTCCAATCAAAGTTTCGACCCTCCTCCCTACCCTCGTTCCCAATGGAACAAGTCTAAGCCCCAACTTCATGGTCACGGTGCAAAAACCTTGACCGCAGGTCGCAACACCAAGTTTTCATCCATGGGTTGCGGTGCTCACAAACAAGCTTAAAATTGAGTAGATGTGACCACGGGCCGCGGTGGTGACCTATTCAAGTACTTTTGACCACAAGTCGCGGTCTCCCTAAGTTGTTTCCTTTTGACCACAACCTCTTCATGTTTATCATCTTAGACTGCGATCGCGATGTTCTTCACTTCATAAGTAATGTCGTGGGTCATGGTCTCAGGGGAATTGCTAAAAATATACAACATACATATACATATTGTATGAGAGAAGTTAAATAAAATCATTGATGAATTGAAAGATATATTAATTATAAAATAAATTTGAAATTTTTTAGGATGTCTGCTTCAACTAACGACTCATTGAAAAATAGGGCAACCTCATTGAAAGGGGTAGAGATGATTGTAGAGAAGCTAGAAAAAGCCTTGAAGACCAATACACGCCTGCCACCAGTGAGGAGGTTACAACTGCAACGAAAGATGGAACAATATCAGAACATTCTGGGTCACTAGACACCAGAAGGTTCAGAGTTTGCACAGAGTGTAGCACAGACATAAGCCTCAAAATACCAACCCACAGAGTCTGGCTAAGAAGTCTGGGAAAGAGGAAGGATGAGCCCAAGGCATAAAAAAGTAGTAAAAAGGTAAAGATTATAGCTGCTAAAACGACAAAACGGCAAGAGGTAGAGACCGCCCACAAGAAGAAAGAAGATAATGAGAAGGCAGCCCTAGAGCAGAGCGGACCCCCATTTGTACCCAAAGATGTTGTACACCAATCGTAGTATGACTAGATGTCAGAGGTCAAGATCTTTAGGCCCACGAGGTACCTGAATGTAGACAACTTCAAAAAGATGGGAGTCTACGATAGAGTCGTTAAGTTCTTAGAGGGTGCAAATCTGTGCACCCTGTACACCTCGAAAGCCCCATCCTCAAAATAGTTGACAGTTGAATTCCTATGTTCATTGGAAAATCTCCCGGTAGATGAAAAAGAATGTAAAAAGGAAGGCGGAGACTACAAGCTAGAGGTGAGATTAGGGGGAAAGTCTCACACAATCACAGAAGTGATGTTGAATACTATATTCACAAAGACAACATTTGAAGCCCAAGCCTGCTCCACTACTGAGAGAGAGAAGGAGACTGTCAGATATAATAGCAACAAGATGTAGGAAAACCTAACAGGAGAAGATGAACATAACTCCAAGAACACCAAAGCTACCCTGATCACCTCATGATTCATCAGGGTGATACAAAAGATAACTACTAACACAATATATACAAGGTTGGAGACAGGAGGTGTAACAAAGGGAGACCTCTTCATGATATTGTCAATGGTGAAAAGAAAGCTTGTAAACATAGGGAAAATATTAATTGAAAGGCTATCAGTAGGTGTGAGAGGGGAGTCCAAGCGGAATTAGGAGTTCTGCATGAGATGCAAGATAACAAAGGTAGCTTACCATTTTATGGGTGTAGAAGTGTTGATGAAATATAAACAAATAGAGGGGCCTAAAAAGATCGACATCAAGTCCCTCGTCAACGCGGGAATCCTGGCACAAAAAGGAGACAAGATGTACTATAAGTAGAGTTTATCAAAGAAACTCCTTCCCCTCCCAGAGATGGTGTATTATGACGCTGACAAGCTGCGGGCCACCCAAGAAGACATCGAAAAGATGTACTCAGAGGCCACTAGCAATATCATAGAAAAGACAGTGGTAGCTGATGAAGAAGGCAGTAAAGACAAATCTCCAGAGATAGAGAAGAAGAAGCCAGAGGAGAAGAAAATGTTGGCTATAAGGAAGAAGAATGAAGTAGTAGACAAGCCCGCAACTCTAAAGGCAACCTCACCTCCCATAGCAACTAAAACAATAGTGAGCGAGGAATGCCAACCTCACAAAGAAATAACAGAGCAGGACGTCTAGGTGAACCCAGATGATACAAAAAGAAAAATTACACACCTTAAGGTGGCAGCCACCGAACAATTAGCAATCAACGAACACGACCCCCGCCAATAAGGCAAGGACTCCGAAGTTGTACCTGAAACGGAGATTCCATAATTGATCCTTCAAATGTCGGGAAAGCCATAGCCTAAAGTGCCCAGCCTGACACTGCCAACTCCCCAGCCGAAGGAACCACAAACATCCACAATATATGTGGCCCTTCAACATTCAGAGACATACTGGGTAATAAGTTTGATGCACTATGGTAACACATGCATCAAACATCTAAATTTAATTCAAACATAACCTCCACCATGTGTACGCTAAAAACGCATGTGCAATCACTGAAAAAGTGGATCGAGACGCTACCCCAGTTCATGTAAGGGGTGATAAACACCCAAAATACGATGATAGGAGCATGGAAGGCCCTCACGAAGAAAATGGCAACCCTCAGGAGAGAAAGGAATGCTATTCAAGCTGATAGAGACCACTTAACAAGTGGCTACGAGGCGGCGATAAACGACCTCAATCAGGAGTGCCAAGGTTTGGAAGAAGACTACCAGAAGTTGGAAGCTGAACGTAAAGAGTTTGATAGCCAACGACACATGAAGAAGAGCAAGTGCATGGCAGGCCCCTTGACATCACAAGTTTCATCGAGCCCTCCAAACCTAGATGACGATGACAACTTGGGAGGGATAGGTACAAGTTCAATGTGAAGAGAAGAAAGCACCAATGTAAAAACTACCTCGACATCTGAACCTAAGGCAAGGGAAGCATCACTGCCGTTGGGCTCTCCTAAGGACAACGAAACAAAGAAGAAAACTACCACATTGTCAGGGAAGCTAGATTAGAACAACAATCTTGAAGAGGATAAAGTAGGAGCTAATAAGGGGAAGGGGGAACCATCAGAGGACAAAATTACCCGAACCATAGGAAAGACTGCAATAGAAGAACCCCCTTAGGTAGTCATCGCCAGAGCTGAGAGAATAGTGACAGAAGATCTCACATCTTGAGAGCTTAGAGATATAAATAAGTTAATGGACAACCTCACATCTGGGATGGACGTATGTAGTGGCTTCATGCAATCCCCGATCCACAATGAATATAACGACGATATCTTTCATAGGAAGATGGAGGAAACTCTAGCACAACTGATTGCTGCCAAGCTGGGTCACACATCTGAGGAAAGCAATGTCAAAGATGGCACAGCTACAAAATCTTCATCATAGGTGGAAGAAAAGGTGACTATACAAATCCCAACAAGCACATAGGGCCTGAATACAACCAGTAAAACACCCCTCGTTGTAGCACAGAATGGAACCTCATACGACGAGGAAGGCGGGCTCACTATTTTCTTCATGAACGAGCCTTCCAGGGAGCGGAACACACCAATTAAAGACAAAGAATTAGGTGTAGCTCCTCCTCTTCCATGTAAGATGACAAGAATGAACATGACAATGCTATCAAGAATCACAAGCACATATGTCCACATATTAGCGGGTATCCTAGATGACAATCTACCCAGAGCAGATATCATATATCACAACAAGGGTAGAAATCTAACTAGAGAACACTTTAGAGGAATCTTCTTAAAAGGGCATGGGTACACAAGAAACTATTTAAAGTGTTGTGTGCCACCCTCCTCAAAGAGTTCCTACACTCAGAAAAGGTGCAACTAGTGTTCAAAGGCACCACACATCTAGAAATCCTCTTATACAACAAGGTCTACAAGTCTGCTGATGTGACTGAGCTGAAAGAAGCAGTGTGTAGAAAGGGGACAAAGTTTGTAGTCCTGCCCATAAAGAATGTGAAGCACTGGGCTCTGATCGTTGTCGATCTATACGAGAAAAAGACAACATTACTCAACGGCTATGCGGCCGAACTAGACAGTACTACCCCAATATATAAAAGGAAAGAAGCCAGAGTTTCCTAAAGATACCACTACGTTTCCAGAGAGTGATACAATCAGCAGACGACATATTCAATGACATCTAGAAATTATTTTCTATCTGTAAGAAACTACCACAAGAAGAGGCTGGCTCAGGGGATTGCGCCTTCATTGTACTAAGGATGATGGAATCCATCAATAAGGACATTCCGTTGAAGTAATTATACACAAAATATCTACACAGACTGCACGGTGTGTACACAATGGATGTCATCTACGATTGTCGCTTCTTAGAAAACCGGCGATGTCTTTAGAAGCAATACCATGAAGACTTCACAAGGAAATCCCTCTACCTAAAAAGTTAACTTGGAGGGAACAACTGAAAACCCTTTGGATCGATCCAACTGAACAATCCAGGACTGAGGCATGGAAAGAAGGTTGGAATACATATATTGGAGAAGCGGCAACAAACAGATCAGAGACAGAACCTGAACAGTCTCCAGTGGCAAAAGAGAAAGGAGAACAACCTTCAGCAGAGTAGCCAGAAGAAAGAGAAGTCGAGGAAGATGATCTGGCATAAGAAAAACCAAATGAACCAGCGGGGAAGATAGTACCCACTTTTGGGGACTTCAACAGATGGAGCTGTGTCAGCCTATCATTAGACATCATAATGAAGTCCCTGAAAGATGATGACATGCTGGTAGAAACTATATTTGAAAGGGAGGGGATATGTGTGCTGAAGGACGACCTCCAGGATACGCTGAGAATAGGAGGGTACCTATCAGTAAGTACAATGTCATCCTACCATGCCCTCTTAAGCGACAACATGCCAAACACACATATGGCATACTTCCTGCTGGTAGATGACATCATAAAAGATAAAAGATCAGGCAAGAAGGGATGCCTGCAACAACGCCTCGCGACGTCCCACCTGGACTACATTTTCCTACCGATTCTTCACGATAGTCATTGGAATTTATTGGTGGTCAACATCATAAAAAGAACTAAAATACTATGTAACAACTCAGACACAACCTTTGGGTTGAACAAGAAGACAAACATGACTATCGCAAAAACTCCAATCGAGAAAAAGGTTGTCACATGCACAGAGGCAATTGTTGATATGGTGAAAAGTCATGGCAAAGGGCATACAAAAGGCAAGGACTTCAAGAAGACACAGTTATGCCACATGAGCCCTCAGTTGGTGCCTCTGTCGAATGACTGTGACTTCTATTGTCTAGCCTGGATGACAGCCCTAGACAACCTGAGTACAAAAGTGGAGGGGATGCAATACGAGTAGTATCGTCCGCTGCGAGCAGTGTACACAAGTATGCTACTCGAGTCCAAGTGGGCCTCCAACACTGAAAAACAAGAATAAAGAAAGCTCATTTATACATCTCACTCAAATTTAGATACCCCGGGTCGGGGTGAAGGATAAGTTTGGGGGAGGGGTCTTAAATGGGCTAAAGAGGTACAATTTTATCACCATTTTACCTCTATTTTTTTCAAAATTTTCATATTCCCACAAATTTTATATGTACATAATTCAGTTTTTCCAATCTGCTCCTCCCTTTTTGCCAAATTTTTTTTCAAAGTTACCTTAGAACTTAGAAATTAGTCTATTTGCTTTCTAAAAGTTGTAGTACTATCATTTTCCTAGAGAGAAATATATGAGCATCTAATACACATAAAGGTAAAATGAGAAACATATCAATACTTCTCTATCTCATTCTAGAAATAAGACATTGTGTATGCAATAACCCTAAGCTCATGAAACTCTTGGAGACTAGAGAACTTCACCTAGCCATACTCCTGACCAACCATCCTCAAAAAATCCTTATCTCCATAGAGAAGGAAACAACTACCCTTTCAAGTAAATCCATCCCTGCTTGGGACTAAAAAAGAGGATTGGTCGCCCAGAAGACCACTTAAATCCCTCTCACCCAAGCCAGAAAGGAGGTTTAAAAAGCCAAAAAGAAAAAGAAAAGAAAAGAGAAATATATAATGAGAGTTGTGCCCAAAAGATGCCAAAAGTTTCCACACTTCTAGTGTATTGCTTCACTCATGAATGCAGATATGTCATGCCCGTAAGTGGAACCTTGAAGCCAAACTTACCCACCTCTTATCCAAAACAAAACTCACAAAACCACCTAACTTAAAATCAGATGTCCAAAAGGGCAACATTGTCCTTATGACAGTTGTGGGTGAGGAAGCTCAGGAGAAGAGGAAAACACTTAAAGCTTAAAGCCTACCCGAACACATTAGTATAGAGCCAACTGAAAATAATGAAAGACTGTGAAAGCTACCTCTTGAGGAGATGTTGTATGTGTATGGTTGGCAACCCAAAGGGAAGGGGTGAAACATTGAGAAGGAGAAATCTGTTGCAATTGAAGGTAATGGCAAGAACTAGAAGTTGTGCAACTCTAGATATAAGAGGGAGGAATGAGACTTTAGGGGGTTGAGAAAACATACCATGAAAATCTTGATGCAAGAATGAGATAACTTAGTAGGGTTAAGTTTTGCAAAATTTTGTCACACAAATTTACTCCTTCTCTATATGATTTTGACTCTACACTTAGCCTGAGGACAGGCTTGATTCTAAGTTTGGGGGATTTGATAACACTTTACTTTATAGAATTTTTGCATTCCTTTAATACCTTCCCTATCATATCTTTTGCTAACTTTCCCCACTATTTTAGCATCTTAGGTCAAATAATTCACTTACACATTTTCCCCTTGATTTCGGGTACATATCTAGCCCATGTCGCGATCATCATATCGACCGTGACTCATTCATCCAACAAAGACCATCTCACCATGGTCTAGGTCTCCATGTTGATTGCGATACCTTACACTCATGATCAATTCACACTCAAGCCCTTCATGACCGCGATCAACATGGAGACCATTATCGACATGGAGACTGAGACCAATGTGATGACCACTTCCTCGACTTTTCCAAGGTAAGGCACACCCCAACCTCGATCGTGGCCCTAACAGAAGGTCTCAACAACTAGGTTGTGATCAAGAAAGTGGCCAACTAGACCGCAACCGGGGGGGTTTCTAAGTCGACCTTGACTAAGGAAAGAATTGCAATGATGCCTCGACCGCGATCAAACTTCACCCAAGACCAGACCTCGATCACGGTCGAGGGGTTATGTCGGTGGAGTGTTCCTATAAATAGGCCACCCACCCATCCTATCAAATCAGGGGATCATAAATCAGATCTGATAGTACCACAAAGTGCTGCCATTTTCCAAACTAATCCCCATCCATCCAATCTGTCTTGGATCTCCAAAGGCAGAAGCTAAGGAGAGAGAAGATGGAAGGCTCCATCTTCATTAGAGAAGAAGACTGTCCTCACCATTAACCTTCTGGATCTAGATCTAAAGAAGTATTGAGTTATATCACATTCTTCTCTCTCAATCTAGATCTATCACTTCCATCTTGTTGTACTTCCCTCCTCACATCATGGAACTTGATGTATCTATCTTCTTGTAATGTCATTATGCTTCCCGTGAACATGTGTGGTTAAACATCTTAACTTGGGTTGGGAGTATCCACTAAGGCTCTCCCAACATGAATATTGTCTCTCCATTTTGAATATATATACTCTTGTTAAGATTATCTCCATGCACTGATTTTCATGCTTCACTTGTATGCTTAGATACCATCTTGTGATGTTTGATTGTCGATATCTCGAGCGAGTAATATCATTTTTATCTTATGTTATGGAGTACTATGAATGCATGAGAATGTTGGAATGCTAAAGCTTGAGATCATACATTCTGTTATGTGGTTTTTGTGTAGTCATCTCGAGAGAGAGGTTACTCCTAAACTTAGATCTATCCTTATATTAAGAGAGAAGGGAATAGACACCATGTATGATTGCTTGTAATATTGATAGGAGTATACAAGAGGGAGAGATGATGTTATATGTTGGTGATAAGTCTTAGTAGGTGAAACCCAATCCAAGTTTTCCTCCATATCTTCATTTACATCTTCTTTTTATTACACTTTGTTCTTCTTCTTTATTTTACTTGCTTTACTGTTGTTTGAGTACCATCATTCTCTTGGGAACACCCCTTTAACTACCATTTTATTTGGAGTATATGAGTGTGAGACCTTGTGTGCTTAACACATGCTACCATTATCCTTATGGTTCGACTCTGATTACTACATCAGACCCCGTGTAATAGTCGTGGGGGCTTAAGTGTCAGGTTACTTTCTTAAAAGTCTGACTACTCTAGATCTGCTCCCTTTTGGACATATGATTTAGGTCGGTCAACGTCCTATTAGGAATTTTTTTTACTAACTTAAACTTTTTCCTTTTAGTAGTCTTATCTTTGTCAGTTTTTTCAATCGAATCATATTTCTACCTACAAGATCCACATTTTGAACACATGTCATTATTCTTTTGATCCTTCCAAAAAAGCATGCTATGTTTTTGACATACATCTATCTTCTTGTAGTCAAGTCCTAGGTTTGTAATATACTTTCTTTAGGCGACTGACAGCCCTTAAAAGAATTTGATAACAACGTAACCAAACTATTAAAGAGATTATTGCTCATTCCATGAAACCCCTTTAGCTGTAGTAATGTCATTGTGAATGTTAATATTTAGTATCCTTCACAACCATCATAAAGTGGTTCCTTTGCATCTTTCATAAACTTACACAATTTAGTAACTTCATGACTCAACTCAACAACATTGTAATTGTCATCCATTTCATTAAGTGTTGGAACATAACTATCAGGAAATCCTAGCTCGTCCCTTATCATTCACTCTACATCATTAGCTTCATCCTCATCATCATCAGACATGTCCTCAACATCATCACTATAATTAGGATTAATCAAATGAACTGATTCACCATGAGCAACCCAACATGTATATGACTCATTTATGACATACACTATTAGATCAGCTGACACATATTCTTTTGTTTTGCAACTTTCATTGTTACATATGATGCAAGGGCAAGGTATTAAGCCACCAACTTCTACATTTCTATATGCAAATTTAATAAATTTTGTGACACCATTTTTATATTTTAGTGATAATCTATTCTTATTTTTCATCCAACTCTTATCTATTGCAGGCATTAAATCCTATAAAGATACAAGCAGGTATTGTTAACTACATTTTATAAGAAAATATAAGAATTGATATCTGATGATTTCTTCTATAAACATAACATAAATACCAAACTTAGTTAGCATAACACTGAGATAATAGCTAGCAACACATGAAAACATTTAATGTATAAAGTATACATGTATTCCAAAGGAAGGAGGAATCACAAATTACATTAGAACTTGCTTTTGCATTTTTTTTTAAATCGAAATGCAAAGATTTTAAAACAACACTCACTCAATTCCCTGAGTTGAATAGAGCTCCTTTTCATTATAAATCATGCAACTCGTAAAGTTGAAACGAGAACACTATATTGAGGGGGATTTTATATTAGACAACAACTTTTGTATACAACAAATATTATGGAAAAAATGGTCTGCCATTTTAGACTTCCTTTTTACCTAGAAAATGTTCTTAGATATGTAAAAAGAAAATTTTATTAAATATTCTTGTATAGTGGGGTATTAAATTCTATATATTCATGACTTATTAATGAACCATACAATTTTTATTTTTAGATGTGAAGCAAAAGGATGGAAGCCTATACTATATTTTATGGAGAATCCTCACTAAGGCTTTTTCGGGAGTGAAGAAAGAAATTTATATTAGTAACCTCTTTTATAAGGATCCCATTGTAAGGAATAAGGAAGCTGTAGACACAACTACAAATCGGCAACTTCTCAATTTTGTTCAGAATGCCTAGAAATGTGAAATGTCGAGGCGGGCGTGTAGGATGCCTAGATGTCCCCATGGAAAAACTAGACACCCAAGCTCCTTACCAAATAGTGTCCAAGGACAGCGTAGCTTAAGCATTAGTACTCACAGATGATTAATTTTTCAAATGGGTTGAAGATTAAAAACAAAATACTTAAGTTGCAATGAAAAAAGAGAAGTACAGCATGAGTGTGTTATGATTTATATTTAATAAAACTACTATGTCTTAAAAAATATTGGTGTCTGAGAGAACCATTGTTTAAATTTTAGTGTAAACTCCTATCTATAGTACATGATATTGAAATTTCTTTTGATCTCATTCAATTCTCTTTTACTGCTAATACACTTTTAAACATACATTGAAAAGAATTTTCTTTAAAGCATCATTCATTTTATTCTTTCTAATTTAATCTCATTTGGAAAGAATACATAGTATGTTTGAGAAAAATTGTTCCCGTGGAGGACTATTTAGGGGTAAATCTAGAGAACAAAAAGAAAATAGTCATTTGTCTAGTTAAACAAGATATAAGAATGTCAAATTCCTCAACACCTCATGGCAGGATCTAGCAGCCTACCAAATCCCAATCAGGTTATTAGGCATGAAGGATACTACATTTCCTTTGTGTAATTTTGTTCTACTATAGTTTATTTGGCCAGCTACATTTAGCAACATCTCACCTATGTGATCATTAATTTTTTGTGGGGTTTTGTCCGGTCAACATTGCATGGTTTTGCTTGTGTACGCATAAAATCCATATATGCACAATATATTGTTTACTTAGGCATCTCAAAAATTTGTTTATAGATGGTAAATATATTTTAGTTTCAACAATTAGAACTCAATAGTCATGTACACTAATTTAGCTAAATTAGCATCATGCGATTGAAATATTTTTAATTATTTAGACCACTTAAGGTGAACTTTAATTTCCATAATAGAAATTGATGCAATTCTTCCCGTCTGTAACATATCTTCATGCAATTCATTTATTTGTTGTCTCTCTGATGAACTTTACAATAAAACAATATCTATGTTGATAGAGTTTTCTGATTAACTTACTTTGAATATTGATTAAATAATTGACAAAATTGGATAATAGTCATTATTTAACAAATAATCTCCACTTGACTTATTGCATTAGGATATCTTCAGATCATCAAGTTGTTGGGATTTTGATTTTATCATGTGAGTTAATATGGAACATAAACTTCATAGTATTACTATTGAATCAATCATTAGATTTCAGGTTGGCTTAGATTTAGTTATACAAGATCTCAACTTTTTAAAAATAAATATAGCCAAAGTGATATCATAAAAAGGTAGCAAATGATTACATGAGCATGTCAATGATTATCATCATCTAATCCTCACTAACTATGTTATGAGAATGTCAATACTTATTTAATATTTTCTATGCCATCTCTTTTTTTTCAAAAATTTTTGCCAATAAATTATAGTATAACTTATAATGGCTAAAATACTCTTTTAAATATGATTCATATTAAACCCAACATTAATGATATCCTATTTTGAATATGATTTGTAGCAAACCCAAACTGTCTATGTATAGATGTTGAATTGTTAACTAGTTGCAAGCCGTTGGCTTTATACATGGAAAATTGACACTCGTATGAAACAGTAATTATATACATTGTAGTACTAATAATACATATACACATATTTGAAGTTATCAATCAATTATGGATATAATAAACTAAAAATCAACAAATTCCAAATTTTGTTTAGAATGCCTAGAAATGCCTAGCCAGACGCCTAGGATCCCTAGGCGTCCCCATTGAAAACTAGACACCAACCCACCTTACCCACCTAGTGTGGAATGAAAGTGAAGTGAAATGGATGGTAGCATGAGAGGAGCAAATTCAAGTAGTGAATACATTAGTGGCACAAGTGAAAATAGTTATTATTAGTTTACATGTTGCAAATACATTTCCTTTAATACGAGTAGTCGTCGAGACAAAATCTCAAGTAGTATGTAATCTACTAAAGAAAGAAAGGACATTACATGGAAATATGGACTGATGTTTCCATATTATAAACGAGCTACAATTAAAGTAGATGTACCAAATCACCAGACATGACACTAACAAAATGGCGGGTGATTTTGGAAAATGACAATTGAATGCACATAACAACACCCTTGGTTTAAGTAGACACCAAATAGAAATATGGGACCAATATAACAGAGAAAGTGGTGTTGATATTCTGAAGCGTAGTAATAGATTATTTCTTTTTTAAGAGTACACCTTCCATCGTACTAGATTTAAATTCTTGATGAGTCAGAATGAATGAATAAGGTTGGCCTTGTAAAATAAGGAAAATGCACTTCACCTTCATCAAACTCGGTTCTTGGCAAATGAATTTACGAACTCTTCTAAAACAAGTTTGTGAAGTGTATAATACATAGCTTAAAGTTAGTCTTCACATAGGACAAAATTTTCCAATATTATTACAAATTTTGATGGGATGAAAAAAAAAATAATGTAGTTGCAACAAAAAAAAAAAGTACATGATTGTGTTATGATTTATAGTTAATAAAACTACTATGTCATCCTACTCGCATACTTAATCTTGACACCAAAAAGAACATTGGTACTAACAAAGATGTATATTCCAGTTTAGACTACAACTTCTATCATTGCATTTCTTTTTTTTTGATAATATAGTTAACATAGTTATTAAGTCTCCCATCTAGGCTCTGCATAGAGGTGCCTAGGCTCCAGGTGAGGAGTCTTAAATAGGACCCATAGGCTTTAAGAGGACTCAAGTGGATGCCTAAGGCCTTTGTGGCCTAATTAAGACATTTAAAAACTGAAATAGCTTAAGCATTAGCCTAGAAATGTAAATGCACAATCATTTATATATACGTAAAATTTAAATAAATGAAGCATGCCTTGAACTGCATAGGTCCCCTAGGCTTCCCTTGAGTAGGAAGGACCACCTAGGCGATGAGACTAGTATGATAATTAATATTTTTTTTACTTTGCCAAAATGTGTATAATAGGATGTAGTTTGTGCTGAAATGGGATGGATTTTGTTAGAATATAACACACATATAAGACAACATATTGATAGTCAATATAATAGAACATTCTAAAGAATGCCAAACAATACTTAAATGTCATTTCTTAATAGAGTAACATTACAAACAAACAATTTATAAGTCTAACTATCAGGTTTATATGTAAAATTTATCAATGACAAAAACCTTGAAATCCAAAGTCTAAATTATTAATTGGAAAATATAATCTTAAAAGGACATATTTGTGATCTTAGAATTATGTAGCATGATATTCTAATAACTTCAGTGTTTTAATAAAGGCTTGTCTACATATATCTAGCTACAATACTTGGAAGTGGCCAAAATTAAATTAGACAAGCATGTTGTTTGCAAATTACGTTACAAAGTATACCAAAAACATTCAATTGAATTCATTAAAGTGATGCTTGCCAAAACAACTGAAATCAAAAAAATAAGTACGACAAGGTCCACTATTACAATAACTTTTCCTTTTGAAAGGTTACATTAGCATTTTTTGTTATTAATGGTTGAAACAAAATTGAATCATAATAGAAACATATGACATACAAAGTAGCAACTCTTTTCTAATGTAGGTTGCATGTGTTTTCCAAAAGAGACAGGTAGCATAACTAGTTGTCAAGAAATTTAGAGAGAGGAATTAAGATTTTTGAGACATTGAAGATTTGACATAATTTTTGTACAATCTTTTGGCACATTGGTAATTCATGATTATGTGGTTGTCTCTATTTATAGCACTTTTTACATGCATATGAGAAATTAACTATATATAGAAATTAATGTTATTTGTGATGTGTGCCATGTCCGTGTTAATAATTTTATTGTTCCTAATGTTAAAAGGGTTAACATAAATTCTTATGTGAATTGCAAAGTAACCGCATACATATTGCATCAATAAATTTTGCATCTCAACTTTCTCAATACTAATATTCTCAGTATTTTTAATTAAAGTAATAGCATTGAATGCAAATTCATATAGAACAAGCCACTCTTTCTTGGACTTTTTTGTAATTGGTTAGCCGTTTGTAATTTTAAATGAGAAGAAATGTAAAAAATGTTTAAACAGTTGCATGAAATTTCTTTATCATAATGATTTAGTTCTTACATACAAGATTTTGTGTGTTTAGTTTTAAATGTTTACTAGGTTTTGCTATGAATACATTTTAGTATGGTTCAAGGAGAAATGCACAATGGCAAGTGCATACATTTCCTACCAAGGAAAATAATGTTAATATAGAGATGTGTCAAGCCATGAATCAGTTGGATGCTTTCAGAAGCATGGATGACATCAAGAAATATATGAATGATGATTGTTTATGTCTTTTACATGGGAATAAAAATAAATTGAAAAGGAACTAAGAAAAATCAGTATGAGGGGTAATTCGGGCTTGGAAAGAACTTCCATCCATGATTTATTCACATATTGAGCCCCTAATGTAAGAAAGGAGAAGAATGTGATACTGTTGTATTAAATTTATAAGTGACAATATTTTCGATTTCTTATCGAGAATAAGAATAAGATTGGCAAGCCGATTAACTCAACAGACGCCTTATCCCATACAAATCCAAGATAATTATGATAGTTTTTAACTGACAAGCAATCTAGAATACTTAAGACTTTGATTATTTACTAACAATGACACATTTACAAATTATTGGAATTGCACATGTTTTGTTGTACCAATAAAAAAGAAAAAACATATAAATCTACATTCAGGATTAGATTAATAATCTTACTAAAGATAAAGATAAAAATATAAATATAGATACATGTTTTGTTTTTTGGTATTGGATATGTGTACCTTTAAATAGAAGCTCAATGAATTATTTTGACAGAATAGTCCACGCCTCAGTAGGATAGAACGTATCATACATGTATGGAGAACAAAAATAAAATTTTAATATTGGCCTATCGCACATGTTACAAACATAATTCAGGTACTTTAAAACAACATAACATTAGCAACATTTTTGACCAAAGAAAATAGTAACAACCTTTCTCATCCATCCATGATTTATTTTAACAAAACCACAAATATATATGAAACCGAATCGACAATAATAATGTGTCCCAAGTTGAGGTCAGATTGTACTTGCCTTTTCCAGTCAAGTGTGATCTACTGATGAATACTAATAGAAGTGATCAACTCTAGTTAAGAGAAAAGTAAAATCACCGTTAGACTGGCAAGGAAAAGGGAACAGAGCATTGTTAACATTTCCAGAACATGTGAATGATCAATACTACACGTTGAATAGTCCACATACTATTAGTGTTTACTGGCCACATACCTACCTCTGGAAGCTTCTTTCCATGGTTGAATCTTTGGGGAAAATCAAACTAATTAGCCAATTTGAAATCTTTAGGTGGCAACCAGCAAAAATTGGGGAAAAGATAACAGAGGAGATTTGCTGGGAGGGGGAGAGATGGACCGTATGCCGAAGAAGAGAGATTAATATAGATGAAGACAGAGGAGGGGGAGGTACATGACGGAGGAAATAGGAGGGTGAGAGGACTTGTGCGGACAAAGTGGGAGAGGATATGGGAAGATGGAAGAAGGGAAAAGAATGCTATGGTGAGGGGGAGATCGAGAAGATGCGGGTGGACTGGAGATGTGGAAAACGACGCACAGAAAGGATGAAGCAAAGCAGTTTTGCATGAGAGAAATCTCTAAAATCTGGAGCGGAGAAGGCACTGTGAGGGCGAGAAGATTGGGCCGCGCGAGGAACAGGGACATAGCTCGCGGGTGAGGCGAGAAAATGTGGGGCCTTGGTGTGTGATCGCACAAGATTAACTTAAGCGGTTGGTTTTTAAGATATTTATAAAATAAAATAAATACTTTAGAGTTCGTTTAGGAACCGGGAGAGGGAGAGACTATGCAACACTACCAACCAAATATGTCGCAAAAAAATGTCGTGGAATCTAGTATTTTTTGTGGTCTGAGTCAACATGAAGGAAAAGTCGGGTAGGCATCACAAAACTAAAGAATTAGCAAAGGTAAAATTAATGGAAAAAGTAGGGAGGAGGAAGTGTAGGCTTGGGATTGAAGCAAGAGAACTAGGGAAATAGGAAATTAGAAGAGCCTGGAGGATTTTAAATGGTGGTTTAAGCTTCATGGACCTCCTCTTTCAAATAAAAAGTTAACATTTTCTATTCTAACTTGTTCATGCCGATGCTAGATGAAGTTTTCTCACCAAATATAAAATTTCATATAAACATTATTTGTCATTTAGGGATAGCACGATTGGTGACATCAAGTATTTTCAAAGATAAGTGTTTTTGGATTTATTATCTCTTTGGATGTCTAGTCTCTGTTACAATTTGTGGGTGATTCACTCTTCATTCCATATACAGTCATTATTTTCCCATGCTATTAAGTTCTTACGATTTAACTTCTACGAACAAATGAATATAAGAACTAGTATTGAGAAAAGTGTATAATAAAAATGTTACAATTATTTATCCAGATAGCGTCGATATTATCTCCTTCAAATCATTTTAACGATGGATGAATCATATGTTTCAAAGCAAATAGATGTGGATAAATTTAGTTAAACATTTTTATTGTAAACAAAAAATAAATTTGTTACCACGTATTGCAACACCAAAATCAAAAGACTAAAATATGTTATTGCAATTTTGCTATGATATATGGTCAATATTACATTAGTACAAAGAGTTCATTGCGACCTAAAAAGAAACTATTGCAAACAACAAAACCGATTATATTATTATACCAAACCTTTACATTACTTTTTGCAAAGACCCCCCCCCCAAGGATTTGCTACTCCACTGAGGATTAGTACGCTACTCCTTGCCAGGTCCGGCCCATTGGGGGGGGGGCAACCTGGGTGATGGCCAGGGGTCCAACAATGAGAGGGCCCATAATTTTATTTTTCTAAGAATCTCTTGTTATTCTGAAATTCCAATTTGTGTCGTTTTTGACTTCCGCTAACCCTTCGGCAATTACGTTCTCTGCTCTGGTAAATTCCTCTTGTTTACATTCGGCAGACTCTACTGTAGCGACAATGCTACTCCTCCATAGAAGTCCACTACGCCTCTTGCCCTCGTGCACGCTCGACGTCTCCTGTTCACCTCGTCTGCAGACTCTGCTGCTCATGATTTGCAAACGTCCATGAGGACCATGGCGCCTCTTGTTGCCGTGTTGGTTCATCTGTCACCAAGCGTTTCACCTACAATCGTCGGTGTGGGGCGAGAACCTAGAAGGATCTCTGCTCTTCCCTTGAAAGACCATCCATACCACAAAATCTAGAATTGGCAAGAGAGGTTCAAGTGTTATATATAATTTTGGTTTGATCTTGATGTCATGCACTACACAATTCACTGGTTAAGGCCCCGATTAGTTTGTTGTAAGTGGACTGAAAATCTTTTTGCTCTTTCTTACCCTAGTTGCTGACTCGCATGTGTTCTTACTCAGTGACATATTCGTGGTGACCGTCTCATGAAAATAGGATTAACTAATGCGGACGTGATTATTTAACTGGTAGCGGAATTATGAAAAATCACTAGAAATTAAAACTTTTGAAGAAAAGATCTTTAAATCATGAAACACCTTTATAAGGAACAAGATAAATAGTTTACATCATGTTTTAACATCACATCTCTGTTAAATCACCTCTTGAGTGATATATACATCCAGATACAAAATCTTGAGGCTTAAAGCCAAAATCCTCATACCTATTGACTCCTAGGACCTGAGAGTACAGAACAACATAAGACATACTAACTACAGGACTTGATAGTCAGTATCTCCACCTGAGATTCACTGCTGCCCCTAGTGTTGCTGTTGTTGATACTATTCACCTGCAGATTGGTTCCTTCATCCTCGGCGACCACCTAAAAAGTTGAAATCAACGGGGTGAGACAATTTTAAATAATTATCCCAGCGAGAGTTATAAGTCTCCGCCAGAAGCTTTGTTATAGAAATTGAGGAATAATCATAAGCAAAGTAACTTAAATCATTCAACAACAGGTTTGATAATAAGTAAAGCAACTTCTACTTAAGCAATCACTTCATTAAGGAATATGAAGAATATGTATAGATACTTTGAACAGAATATACATATAAATAGTGTAACATCAATCATTTTTTCTCGTAGTTCAACCTAAGCAGATATGCTACGCAGTTGATTATGTTTTACAAACATTATTATGCCCTGCAGAGATGAGGTATACCGCTCATACTCCAACCGATCACTACTAAGTCGCATCGGTATCATACATAGGACATCAAAAGAGCCGGATTCTTATGACCTCATCTTCCTCAGTCAGTGTGAGGATCAACATGCAGGACATCTCGTGTCTCTGCTAAGATAGCTTACCAGGGTATTCTGGCACTTCGCAATTAGAGTCACAGTGGCATTTTGTACTCTCTTCGCCATCAAAAGATCTCTTATTTATCTCTCATCGATGTGGCATTAAAGATTCCCCCGGGAGATTAGTGATACATCACCCCGGCATAAACATATAGTGAAGGGTTGATAGATTAAGGTACATCTACATCAATTCCTACACTAGGACGTAAGGATATTCACGTCCATAATCCCCCACATACTCAAAAGTATGTGATCCAGGAGTTCCCTTAGGAAAACCTATTTCACCATCATTTGGCTTCTGACAATGATGGATCTATGATCAGGTCTCTACATGATATGATTATACTTGATTATTTAAGTAAATTTCAATATTATTTTAGCATCAAGCATGTTTCCAAACATTTGACTATTTAAAACACTACTATAAAGAAGAATACTAAATGTATCAAGTCTAACTCACATCATTTATCATATGGATATCATTTCTTAACCATTTCATTACTATGATTCAAGAATGTGGTGTTCAAACCCTTAATTCATCATAAGTCATCTAATCAGCATGACCTTGATGTTACTCATGGCTCTTACATCCCCTTAAACTCGTATGTTGTCACTTAAACATAGGCAACATAGCATATGTCATTATTCATAAAGCCTACAAAATGCTTTTTAATGAATATAATATCATAACCCTTACCTGGTTATGATCATGCTCTTATAAGAACATGCATGGTTAATTCAACTGATAATAATAAACAATTCATTTCCAGATCAGCAATTTATAAAGCAAAAATACCTTTTCAATTCAAGGTTTGTACTATCATGCCTTTACTAAGGTTAGGTTCCCTTTATTTAATATCAATTAGGGTTATTCAATCCCTTTCATTATGCTCAGGAATAATGATTCCTCATCTCATACTTTAATCATTAAGATTCAGGCTTAAAAGCATAACCTGGACTTAGGGTTTATTGTACATTTCATCATATCACCCTCAATTAGGGTTTTCTATTCATATTACATGGTATTACCCTAGAATTAGGGTTTACTATTCACTTCATATTGAATTGAGCTCATAGCATCATCATGTATGAAGATTATTATCATTGATGTCCTTAAATTAGGTTAAGACTCATCAATTATTATAATTAGGGTTTCTATGATCTCACTTTAGTGGATCATACCCTAATCATGTGCATTCATGCATATCAAAGGTGTTTTTCTTGACTTTCATTCAAATTAGGAGCCTTCTCTCTCCTCTTACTAATAGATGGTGATTACATCAGTCTAGATTAGATTAGGTCAAGTCAATATTGATTAACATAAGTCAAGTCATCACCATTACGGTCATTAGGGTCTACCTGATCAAGGGGTGTTGTCTACTTGAACCCTTCAAGGGTACATTGGTAATGTTCACCATTAACCATAACATGGGTCAAACTACTAATTACTTAACCCCTTAATGTCTTTAGGTATCATTAGGGTTTAGATTAAACAACCATTGAACCATCTAAGCCTTCAAGGCATTAAGCAATCTTAACCCTGAAAGTCCCCAAACAGTTTCACACTTCAACCTCAAAACGGTTTTGAAACCGCATGGAGGGGTTGACCGTTTGGAACCTTTGACCTTCAAGACCGTATGGACATGTTCACACTCAAGACCGTTTGACCTTAAACGGTCTTGAAACCATTTGATCATGTTGACCGTTTAGCCAAGGTTGACTTTGAAACTATTTGAGCAAACCGCATGACCGAACCACATGAGTTTAAACAGTTTTGAAACCGTTTGGGCCCAAACGGTCTTGAGAACGTTTGGTCCAAATGTCTCAAAACTGCATGGACCTAGAAAGTGCATCAACACTTGCAATTGGTTAGGGTTTTCAGTGTTGAACCCCTCAATTGGTCTGATACATGTTAACCACTTATCAATTGAGCCACTTAGGTTTATCCTTAACCAATTTGACACTCAATTGACCCCCAATTAGTCACCAATTAGGGTTGGGACTGATTGAATTAGGGTTTATAATCGATCAACCATCAACATCCATCAACATGAGTCTAATTGAAGTTGAACCCATCAACTGTCACGCAATTGGTCCATGACTTAGCCCAAATGGTCTTGAGATCATTTGAACATCCTCCAAATGGTCTTGAGACCGTTTGCCCAAAGTCACACTAAAAACTAAGTCAATTTGTCAAGGGTTGAACCCTAATTAAGTCACAATTCAACACTTTTGATTATTTCAACAACCTATTGTGATTGGACCTTCAATTGATCAAATTATCTTAACCCTAGACCTCCAAACGGTCTTGGGTGATCACCAAACGGTCTTGAGACCGTTTGGGTGATCCCTAAATGGTTTTGAAACCGTTTGGGCCACTCAACCCAAACTTCAACATGATTGGTCCATAAAATCAACATTAGAACCTGATTAGGGTTTAGGTGATTAAAGTGCCTTCAACTTGAGAATTACTTGTAATTAGATGATGATTCTTTGTAGGTGGTTAATTCATAATGTGTCCAGCAGACCCTCAAACGGTCAATGTTTGTTCAAACCTCCCAAACAGTTTTGAAACCGTTTGAGTCTAAACGGTTTTGCAAACCGCATGAGTCCAAACGGTTTTGAAACCGTTTGGTCCCAAATGGTTTTGCAAACCGTTTGGACCAAAAGGGTGGGAGACCGTTTGATAAAGTTGCCCAGGTATTCACGCCCATCATCATCTACCTTGAGACTAAGGTCTTTTCTTCGCGGTTTTTCTTACAAGAGTGCAAGGGAAGGTAGGGGAAAGAAGATCCAGCTACTATTTGCAAGAAAGAAGATATGCATAACAAAGCAAAGGGTTTAGAGTTATAAAACCCACCTTAAGGTCGTTCCTAGAGCTCCAAGATTCCAAGCTTCCAAGATTTAATGGCGTCTTGAGCTCCACAGGTCGGCCAGGGTCGTTTCTCCAAGAATTGGTTGGGAAAGGACGGCTAGAAAGAGGAACCAAGTAAGAAAGACCATAAAACCAACCTTACACCATGATTATCTCCATGAATCCGAGCAAGATGAGGATCAAAGCTTACCTAGAACTCCTTAGCCATGCTCCTCTGCTCCATATCTCTGCCTTAGTCAGTCCAAGCAAGGGGATAAGTGAGGAAGTGAAGGAAACGGTTCTTTGTTTGCAAAGGAATAGAGTTTATATACTTGGGTGAATTTTCAACATAAGGACAACTAGTTTCTCCATTTCTCATCTAGGTCCTTCTTTTCTTCTAAGCACGTTTTTCCTTCTCCAAACTTAAACAAAACTCCTTCTAAAACCAAGGGCTATAGACAAAGAAGGTCAACTTATTACTAAGTTGTACATATAAAAAAAGGTCATTTTACTTACAACTTGATTATTGTATTTTCAAGAATTATCCTTCTTATCTTATTATTCAAGTGAATCTCCCTCTTCATCATTTTACTCTAAATGATTCCAAGAGTCACAAAAGATACTCTAGAAGGTGTATTTTACAAGTTGTATCCTTAGTTTTGGGTAAATTGCACTTTACACCAAAATTAGGGTTTTAAGCACAAGGATTGCTCCACAAGCTACATCTTGATGCCCAAGCTTGGAGAATCCATCATACTTCATCATATTCATACTTATGATGTCTCAACACCAAAGGAACATCTAAACATGTGCAATTTGCAAGTTAACCCCTCTAATTGGGTAATTTGCACATAGGTCCCTATATTACAAAGCAATACTACAACATTGTTCAAAAAGGACAGAAATAGAAATATGCGTTCCTCAGGAGCTTTAATTACATACCAGGAGATAATAACAAGCATCTAATTACATAATTAAGCAAAACACCTAGGGTTAGTTCATAACCCAGGTCAGGGATGTTACAAATTATCCACCCCTTACAAGGATTTCGTCCCCGAAATCAACAAACATGTTAAGAGAAAAGAGCAGGGTATTTCCTTCTCATCTCTTCCTCTAGTTCCCATGTGGCTTCTTCAACACCACGATGATTCCAAAAGACTTTCACAAGACTTATATCTTTCTTTTTCAGCTTTTTAATTATGTTATCAAGGATTGATACGGGTCCTTCCTCATAAGTTATATCATCATTCAATTCTACCTCTATAGGTTGTAGAACTGACTCGGTATCAGGGTGACATTTCCTCAACATAGAAATGTGAAACACATGGTATAACCACTGTAACTCTGGTGGCAACTCTAGTTTATAGGATACCTTTCCAACCCGTTCAATGATTGGATAAGGCCCCATAAATCTACGAGCTAACTTCCCTTTCCTTCTAAATCTCAGAACTCCCTACCAAGGTGAGACCTTGAGGTACACTCTGTCTCCAACCTAGAATTCTAAGGGTCTATGACGTCTGTCAGCATACGATTTATGCCTATCTTGTGCAGTCTTAATCTGTTGTTGTATCACTTTAATCTTCTCTGTGGTATGTTGCACAAGATCAGGACCTAACAGCTGATATTCACTGGTTTCATACCAACATAAGGGTGATCTACAACGTCTACCATACAAAGCTTCATAAGGTGCCATGTTAATGCTATGTTGATAGCTATTGTTGTAGGAAAACTCTATCAAGCTTAGGTGCAGATCCCAACTTCCAATAAACTGAAGAACACATGCTCTCAGCAAGTCTTCCAAGGTTTGTATAGTCCTTTCCGACTGTCCATCAGTCTGTGGATGAAAGGTTGTACTAAACCTTAGTTGGGTGCCTAAAGCTTTATGAAGTCTCTCCCAAAAATGACTCGTAAACTGGGGACCTCTATCTGAAACTATAGTGACTGGAACTCCGTGCAGTCGCACTATCTCCTGAACATACAATTGTGCTAGCCTCTCAGCAGAATAGGTTGTTTTAATAGGTAAGAAATGCGCTGTCTTTGTCAACCTATCAACTATTACCCAAATGGAATCATGTCCTTTTCTTGTCCAGGGTAGGCCAACAACAAAGTCCATGGTTACATGATCCCACTTCCATTGTGGTATGGGTAAAGGTTGCATCGTTCCTACAGGTTTCTGGTGTTCAGCTTTAACCTGCTGACACACAGGACACCTCAGAACAAACTCAGCAACATCCTTCTTCATCCCGGGCCACCAATACATATCCTTCAAGTTTCGATACATCTTTGTGCTTCCTGGATGCATGGCATACATCGAAGAATGAGCTTCTTCCAGGACTAACTTTCTTAAGTTATCCACATCCGGTAATATCATCCTCCCATGATAACATACTACTTGATCATCAGAGTCATGGAAACCATCTCGCTTCTCATCATCATACTCCGATTTAATCTGTTGAACCATAGCATCAACTTGTTGTGCCTCCTTGATCTGCTCTCTTAGGGTAGGTTTTATATGCATCTCAGCCAACAACCCGACTAACAATGACACCTTCAATTGTACATTGTCTTTCCTTAAGGAGATAAGCATATCTCTTCTAGAGCATACGAAAGAGTTTAGTTGTGCTCTATCTACTGTTGGTGTTGTTGATTTCCTACTCAGAGCATCTACAACCACATTGGCTTTCCCTGGATGGTAATCAATTGTACAATCATAGTCCTTGATTAACTCCATCCAATGGTGTTGCCTCATGTTGAGCTCGTGCTGAGAGAAGATGTACTTAAGGTTCTTATGATCAGTGAAAATCTAGAATGTCTCTCCGTAAAGATAATGTCTCCAGATCTTCAAGGAATGAACCACAGCAGCTAACTCCAGATCGTGTGTCGAATAATTCTCCTCGTGTTTCTTAAGTTGTCGGGAAGCAAAAGAAATTACTTGTTTATCCTGCATCAACACACATCCGAGTCCATTCTTGGAGGCATCACAGAAAACCATGTATCATTTTCCTTGCTCAGGTAGCACAAGTACATGTGCACTTGTCAACCTTTCCTTCAAGAGCTGGAAAGATTGCTAACACTTATCACTCCAAACAAAAGGAGCATCCTTCCGGGTAAACTTAGTCAAGGGTAAGGCTATAGAACTGATGTTCTTAATTAACCTTCAGTAATAGCCAGCCAACCCTAAGAAACTATGAATCTCCGTCGGTGTCTTCGGCTGCTCCCACTGTAGAACAGATTCTACCTTTTTAGGATCAACACGAATACCCGAGGCAGATATCACATGTCCAAGGAAAGATACTTCCGGTAACCAGAACTCACACTTGCTGAACTTAGCGTATAGCTTATGTTTTCTTAGCAAAGTTAGAGCCTGACGAAGATGTTGTTCATGCTGCTGAGCATCTCTACTATAGATCAAAATGTCATCTATGAAGACAACAACACACTGATCAAGGAAAGGTCGGAAGATTCTATTCATGAGTTCCATAAATGCAGTTGGTGCATTAGTTAGTCCAAACGACATAATTGTGAACTCAGAGTGACCATACCTTGTCCAAAAAGCAGACTTGGGTATGTCACTGTCCATAATGCGAAGTTGATGATATCCTGACCTCAAGTCTATCTTCGAGAAGACGGTTGCACCACGCAACTGGTAAAAAAGATCATCAATCCTCGGCAGAGGGTACTTATTCTTTATTGTTAATTTGTTTAGTTGTCTATAATCAATGCACAACCGCATTGATCCGTCTTTATTTTTAACAAAGAGGACCGGGGCACCCCAGGGTGAAGTGCTTGGTCGGATGAAACCCTTCTCAAGCAACTCTTGAAGTTGTTTCTTAAGTTCTGCCATCTCAGCAGGCGCCATCCTATACGACGTTTGTGCTATGGGTTGTGTGTCTGGGATCAAATTGATTTCAAAATAAATTTCCCGAGGCGGTGGCACACCTGGAAGTTCTTCAGGAAATACATCTTCAAATTCCCTAACTACAGGAACTTTAGTAGGGTTAGGACTCTCCATGGTAGTATCTACCACATGGGATAAGAATGCATAACATCCTTGCTTCATCAGCTTCTCAGCAACCATAGCTGACACAAGACAGGTGGGTAGAATCTTTCTCTCACCTTGAAAGATCCATGTGTCGCTTTCATCTGTAAACACAGCCTGCTTGGATTCACAATCCAAGACAACCCTATACCTTTCCAAGGTATCCATCCCAAGGATTATATCAAATCCTTGCATCTCAAGTGGTATAAGGTCCACTTGAATGTGATGATCAGAAAAGAAGAGGATGCAGGGAGAACATACCTTCTACAACACAACAAACCCTCTCAACGGAGTCTCAAGCAACAAGCTATCTGCTCTATGACTGCCTGTCATATTGCAGTTACGAATCACTCTTCGAGTGATAAAGGAGTGTGTAGTACCCAGATCAATCAAAACAGATACAACACAGGATGTAGACATATCAGAATATAACAACTCCATCTGACATGCCATAACATGAGGGTTGATCACTACATCAGGTGGGTTCATTGCGTAGAACCTTGCTGTCGCCTGAGGTTGATTCGGTGCTGATGATCCAGCTTGGGATGCTTGTCCACGTCCTCTAGCTTCTCCTTGAAACTACCTCCTCTGGGGTCCTTGTTGACTCTGCCTCTATGGTTGTGTCACACTGGCTGGTCTAGCTCTATAGTCCTTCATCAGGTGTCCCACCTTCCCACATATGTAACAACTTCTGTCTTGTTGTTGTGGTCTGGGTGGTCCTGTGACTGACATCGATGCTGAACTGCGAGCCTCTTGTAGTGGTAGGCTTCGTCCTCTACCTCTACTCGGTGTCCACTGTGTCTAAACACTAGGTCTGGGTGGTGGAGGTGTAGGTGCAGAAAATCTAGGCTTCTTGAAGTCTCTAGATGAAGATCCCTGGAACTGAGGATATCTCTTATGGGTTTGCCTCTTCTTTTCTACGGACCTTTCTATCCTTCAGACTGACTCAACAAAGGTAGCAAACCTTTCTCGGTTCTCTAGGGTAGACACGGGAGTAGTCAACTCGGCGTTCAGCCCTTTCTCGAACCGCCTAATCCTTTCTTCTTCAGTAGCAGCCATGTGCGAACAGAACCGCAACAACTCCATGAACTTAGCTTTGTACTCGCTAATGTTCATCAGACCTTGCCTCAACCTCTCGAACTGAGAGATCTTCTCTTCTAGGAACATCTTTGGGAAATATCTATTGACAAATTCCCGTCAAAAGACTTCCCATGTAGCCTCTACACCAGGCCTCTTCTGCTCTTCCATGGTCCACCAGTGACCAGCACTCCCCTTGAGAAGATAGACAGCATGTCTAACCTTCTCATCTTCTGGGATGTTTAAGATTCTAAAGGCCTTCTCGAGTTCGGTAAACCACAGATTGACATCTATGGGATCAGTTGTTCCGAAGAACTCAGTCGCTCCGACTCAGCGAAGTTGTTCGAATGTTTTGCCGATTCCTTGTCCTTCTGATTGAGTAGGTGCCCTAGGTGCAGGCATGGGCATCCTATCTGTGATGTGTGTCATGGCAGTCATAAACTGCCCGAACATGGTCTGGACAACTGGGTTCCCCATGTCAGCTGGGTTAAACTAGGGTGGCTCCATAGGTGGCTCAGGTACAGGTTGCTCTATTTCTGGGTTCCTTGCACCTTCTCGGGGTGCAGCAACACTACTCTCTACCACATATTCCTCGTGTGGTCCAGACATCCTTACTTATCTTATTCTCCTAAGGAGCAGAAGACACTATTAGATATACTGGAAAACACTAAGAACAGACTCGACATCCTAAGTCCTATGTCTCTGTAGACTCAGCGAACCTAGAGCTCTGATACCACTTAATTTGTGGCGACCGTCTCATGAAAACAGGATTAACTAATGCAAAAGTGATTATTTAACTGGCAGCGGAATTATGAAAAATCACTAGAAATTAATACTTTTGAAGAAAAGATCTTTAAATCATAAAACTCCTTTATAAGGAACAAGATAAACAGTTTACATCATGTTTTAACATCACATCTCTATTAAATCACCTCTTGAGTGATATATACATCCAGATACAAAATCTCGAGGCTTAAAGCCAAAATCCTCTGACCTATTGACTCCTAGGACCTGAGAGTACAGAGACGACATAAGACATACTAACTACAGGACTTGATAGTCAGTATCTCCACCTAAGACGATTCACTGTTGCCCCTGGTGTTGCTGTTGTTGATACTGTTCACCTACAGATTGGTTCCTTCGTCCTCGGCGACCACCTAAAAAGTTGAAATCTACGGGGTGAGACAATTTTAAATAATTGTCCCAGTGAGAGTTATAAGTCTCCGCCAGAAGCTTTGTTATAGCAATTGAGGAATAATCATAAGCAAAGTAACTTAAATCATTCAACAATAGGTTTGATAATAAGTAAAGCAACTTCTACTTAAGTAATCACTTCCTTAAGGAATATGAAGAATATGTATACTAGATACTTGGAACAGAATATACATATAAACAGTGTAACATCAATCATTGTTTCTCATAGTTCAACCTAAGCAGATATGCTACACGGTTGATTATGTTTTACAAACATTATTATGCCTTGCGTAGATGAGGTATACCGCTCATACTCCAACTGATCACTACTAAGTCGCATCAGTATCATACATAGGTCATCAAAAGAGACGGATTCTTATGACCTCATCTTCCTCAGTTAGTGTGAGGATCAACACGCAGGACATCTCGTGTCTCTGCTAAGATAGCTTACCAGGGTATTCTGACACTTCGCTATTAGAGTCATAGTGGCATTCTGTACTCTCTTCACCATCGAAAGATCTCTTATTTATCTCTCATCGATGCGGCATTAAAGATTCCCTTGGGAGATTAGTGATACATCACCCCAGAATAAACATATAGTGAAGGGTTGATAGATTAAAGTACATCTACATCAATTCCTACACTAGGACGTAAGGATATTCGCGTCCATAATCCCCCACATACTCAAAAGTATGTGATCCAGGAGTTCCCTTAGGAAAACCTATTTCACCATCATTTGGCTTCTGACAATGATGGATCTATGATCAGGGCTCTACATGATATGATTATACTTGATTATTTAAGTACATTTCAGTATTCTTTAAGCATCAAGCATGTTTCCAAACATTTGACTATTTAAAACACTACTATAAAGAAGAATACTAAATGTATCAAGTCTAACTCACATCAGTTATCGTATGGATATCATTTCTTAACCATTTCATTACTATGATTCAAGAATGGGGGTGTTCAAACCCTTAATTCATCATAAGTCATCTAATCAACATGACCTTGATGTTACTCATGGCTCTTACAACCCATTAAACTCATATGTTGTCACTTAAACATAGGCAACATAGCATATGTCATTATTCATAAAGCCTACAACATGCTTTTAATGAATATAATATCATAACCCTTACCTGGTTATGATCATGCTCTTATAAGAACCTGCATGGTTAATTCAACTGATAATAATAAATAATTCATTTCCAGATCAACAATTTATAAAGCAGAAATACCCTTTCAATTCAAGGTTTGTACCATCATGCCTTTACTGAGGTTAGGTTCCCTTTATTTAATATCAATTAGGGTTATTCAATCCCTTTCATTATGCTCAGGAATAATGATTCCTCATCTCATACTTTAATCATGAAGATTCATTCTTAAAAGCATAACTTGGAATTAGGGTTTATTGTACATTTCATCATATCGCCCTCAATTAGGGTTTACTATTCATATTACATGGAATTACCCTAGAATTAGGGTTTACTATTCACTTCATATTGAATTGAGTTCATAGCATCATCATGTATGAAGATTATTATCATTGATACCCTTAAATTAGGTTAAGACTCATCAATTATCATAATTAGGGTTTGTATGATCTCACTTTAGTGGATCATACCCTAATCATGTACATTCATGCATATCAAAGGTGTTTTTCTTGACTTTCATTCAAATTAGGAGCCTTCTCTCTCCTCTTAATAATAGATGGTGGTTACATCACTCTAGATTATATTAGGTCAAGTCAACATTGATTAACATAAGTCAAGTCATCACCATTATGGTCATTAGGGTCTACCTGATCAAGGGGTGTTGTCGACTTGAACCCTTCAAGGGTACATTGGTAATGTTCACCATTAACCATAACATGGGTCAAACTACTAATTACTTAACCCCTTAATGTCTTTAGGTATCATTAGGGTTTAGATTAAACAACCATTGAACCATCTAAGCCTTCAAGGCATTAAGCAATCTTAACCCTAAAAGTCCCCAAACAGTTTCACACTTCAACCTCCAAACAGTTTTGAAACCGCATGGAGGGGTTGACCATTTGGAACCTTTGACCTTCAAGACCGTATGGACATGTTCACACTCAAGACCATTTGAACGGTCTTGAAACCATTTGATCATGTTGACCGTTTACCCAAGGTTGACTTTGAAACTGTTTGAGCAAACCGCATGAGTTTAAACGGTTTTGAAACCATTTTGGCCCAAACGGTCTTGAGACCGTTTGGACTCAAACGGTCTTGAGACCGTTTGGTCTAAATGTCTCAAAACTGCATGGACCTAGAAAGTGCATCAACACTTGCAATTGGTTAGGGTTTTCAGTGTTGAATCCCTCAATTGGTGTCATAGATGTTAACCACTTATCAATTGAGCCAATTAGGTTTATCCTTAACCAATTTGACACTCAATTGACCCCCAATTAGTCACCAATTAGGGTTGGGACCGATTGAATTAGGGTTTATAATCGATCAACCATCAACATCCATCAACATGAGTCTAATTGAAGTTGAACCCATCAACTGTCACCCAATTGGACCATGACTTGGCCCAAACGGTCTTGAGATCATTTGTACATCCTCCAAACGGTCTTGAGACCGTTTTCCCAAAGTCACACCAAAAACTAAGTCAATTTGTCAAGGGTTGAACCCTAATTAAGTCACAAATCAGCACTTTTGATTATTTCAACAACCTATTGTGATTGGACCTTCAATTGATCAAATTATCTTAACCCTAGACCTCCAAACGGTCTTGGGTGATCACCAAACGGTCTTGAGACCATTTGGGAGATCCCCAAATGGTTTTGAAACCGTTTGGGCCACTCAACCCAAACTTCAACATGATTGGTCCATAAAATCAGCAATAGAACCCGATTAGGGTTTAGGTGATTAATGTGCCTTCAACTTGAGAATTACTTGTAATTAGATGATGATTCTTTGTAGGTGGTTAATTCATAATGTGTCCAGTAGACCCTCAAATGGTCAACGCTTGGTCAAACCTCCCAAATGGTTTTGAAACCGTTTGAGTCTAAACGGTTTTGTAAACCGCATGAGTCCCAACGATTTTGAAACCGTTTGGACCAAAAGGGTGGGAGACCGTTTGATAAAATTGCCTAGGTATTCATGCCCATCATAATATACCTTGAGACTAAGGTTTGTTCTTTACGGTTTTGCTTGCAAGAGTGCAAGGCAAGGTAGGGGAAAGAAGAACAAGCTACTATTTGCAAGAAAGAAGATATGCATAACAAAGCAAAGGGTTTAGAGTTATAAAACCCGCCTTAAGGTCGTTCCTAGAGCTCCAAGCTTCCAAGCTTCCAAGAATTTAATGGCGTATTGAGCTCCACAGGTCAGCCAATGTCATTTCTTGAAGAATTGGTTGGGAAAGGACAGCTAGAAAGAGGAACCAAGTAAGAAAGACCATAAAACCAACCTTGCACCATGATTTCCTCCATGAATCTGAGCAAGATGAGAATCAAAGCTTACCTAGAACTCCTTAGCCATTCTCCTCTGCTCCAGAGCTCTGCCTTAGTCGGTCCAAGCAAGGGGATAAGTGAGGAAGTGAAGGAAACAGTTCTTTGTTTGCAAAGGAATAGAGTATATATACTTTGGGTGAATTTTCAACATAAGGACAACTAGTTTCTCCATTTCTCATCTAGGTCCTTCTCTTCTTCTAAGCACGTTTTTCCTTCTCCAAACTTAAACAAAACTCCTTATAAAACCAAGGGCTAAAGACAAAGAAGGCCAAATTATTACTAAGTTGTACATATAAAAAAAAGGTCATTTTACTTACAACTTGATTATTGTATTTTCAAGAATTATCCTTCTTATCTTATTATTCAAGTGAAGCTCCCTCTTCATCATTTTACTCTAAATGATGCCAAGAGTCACAAAAGATACTCTAGAAGGTGTATTTTACAATTTGTATCCTTAGTTTTGGGTAAATTGCACTTTACACCAAAATTAGGGTTTTAAGCACAAGGATTGCTCCACAAGCTGCATCTTGATGCCCAAGCTTGGAGAATCCATCATAATTCATCATATTCATACTTATGATGTCTCAACACCAAAGGAACATCTAAACATGTGCAATTTGCAAGTTAACCCCTGTAATTGGGTAATTTGCACATAGGTCCATGTATTACAAAACAATACTACAACATTGTTCAAAAAGGACAGAAATAGAAATATATGTTCCTCAGGAGCTTTAATTACATACCAGGAGATAATCACAAGCATATAATTACATAATTAAGCAAAACACCTAGGGTTAGTTCATAACCCAGGTCAGGGATGTTACAATATTACTATTGTCTTTCATAACTTATTGACATTATATACAAATTATTTTGCCAGTCTTCTTTTGAATGTATAACTGAGAAAGACTCCTTCATAGTTCTAAAATCTATCACATATGAATCCAAGTGACGAGGAGTATTTGTTAGATGGATTAAATTAATACGACTGTTATCGAACATCTACTGACATTGAACAATCTATTTGTACACGACTGTGCAAATCTAGAGGCAAAACAATACTCTACGTGTGTTCTATTGAATGTGTTTATTATAGAAAACAAGATAGAAATATATATAAGAAATAAGAACGTGGAGACTGAACCAGATAGAACAACTTCTATTAAAAACTCAATTATTAAACTGGTCATTTGAACTCAATTTCCAGGAACTAGATTTCAATTCCAGAAAAATAACTTCCTTAGAAACTCTAGTTACAACAAACCAATAGGAACCACAATATGCAAAATTATTGATTAATGATTGCAATGTACTCGGTCACTATGTAGTAATTTGGTTTTAAATATCACATTCTACTAGTCCATCTCTTTTCACCGTGTGTATTTAAATTAATTAATCCGAACATGCTACTGTTAGAAAACAAAGATTTTGTTCTCATATTCACTTAAACATATTCCTGTTTCGTGTTTCAAAACGTCCAAACTAACTAAAAAGGTATATTTTAGTTGTTATTCTTGTCACATGTTTGCTTTTTTAAAACAATGTTGTTGCAACGATACTACATGAATTTTTAAAATGACACAATAAAATCATCACTAATCGTTTACTTTGGTTGTCTTCTATGTTTGGTAGTGTGGTTTACTCAACTTGCCTCTAAAAAAATATCTATCCGGAAGTGAGAAAAGAAGGAAGAAGAAGGAAGAAGAAGGAAGATGAGCAATTTCTAGCTATTCAGAAAGGTGCACTTAATAAATTTATTTCCATTATCCCACAAACTTCTGAAGATGTTGATAATCCTGATCAATCTAATGAAAAAGTGAATGATGATGATCATGTTACTATAGAAATTGAAAATGTAATTGGGAATGAAAATGATGATGAGGTTGAGGATGATACTGAGGTCACTGATTTAAATATTGGCAACTTAGACAGTGTTGAATAACTTCTCCCTCCTTTTGATATTTATGATCCCTTAAATTGGGATAATATTGAAAACAAACTTAGGGATATTTTAGTTGAAAAAGATCCTAAAAGAGAATTGAATCTTGTGTTTCCTTTAGTTGACAATAAGAGGCACTTCTCATATGCTTATTATTCTCAAAATTTGACAAATGGAGAGACTCGTGATAAGAAGTGGCTAGTTTACTCAAAACATGTTGATAAAATTTATTATTTTTGTTGTAAGTTGTTCAAGTCTGAGAACAATAAAAGTACACTAGCTCATAATGGGTTCTAAGACTGGAAACATGTTAGTGAGAGACTCAAATAGGATGAGAATATCATTGATCATCTCACTAATATGAGCACTTGGCATGAATTAAAAGCAAGATTTAGCAATGAGAAAACTGTCGATAAAGAATTGCAGAAAGAAATTTCAAAGGAGAAAGAGCATTGGAGACAAGTTTTATTAAGAATAGTGTCTGTTGTTAAGTGTCTTGCTAAATGTAATTTGGCTTTTCGAGGGTCAACTGACAAACTTCTCCAAGATAGCAATGAAATCTTTTTGGGGATAATTGAAATGCTTGCAGAAATTAATTTGGTAATGCAAAATCACATTCAAGATCATGAGACTCACCATGATTATCTTGGCCATTCAATTCAAAATGAGTTGATATCTCTTTTAGCCCATAATATTAAGAGTTCTATATTGAACATCATTAGAGGGGCTAAATATTTCTCCATAATTTTTTATTGTACTTCTGATGTGAGCCACCAAGAACAAATGACTCTCATTGTACTATGCGTGAACATGTGTGGTCAAAAAATAAAAATAGAGGAGTTCTTTTTAGAGTTTATGAAAGTTGATGATAGGACTGGGTTGGGGTTTTTTAATGAACTTGTAAATACTCTTGAGTCTTTTGATCTTAATGTGGAGGATGTGAAATGTCAAGGTTATGACGAAGGTTCTAATATGAAGGGAAAACACAAAGGTGTGTAAAAGCGGTTACTTGAAGTAAATCCCAGAGCATTACATATGCTTTGTGCTTTTCATAGTCTTAATCTAACTATTAGTGATATGGCTCATTCTTGTGTTCTGACTGTTTTTTTTTAATTATACAACACATATATACATTATTTGTAAGATCTCCAAAAAGGTGGCAGTGTTTGCTTGATAATGTTTCAGGTTTGACTATTAAATCACTATCCAATACTCATTGGGAGAGTCATATTAAAGGTGTCAAAGCTATTAGATTTCAAGCTCCTCAAATCAGGTTGTCTCTATTGGAATTATCCAAGTCTCGTGATGATGGTAAGACACAAAGTGAAAAAAATAGTCTTGTTTACTCGATCGAGGGTTTCAAGTTTATGTTGAGTATTGTTATTTGGCATGATATTTTATATATTGTTAATACAGTAAGTAAGAAGTTGTAATCCGAATCTATTCGCATTGATGCTACTGTTAAGTTATTGAAAGATATGATATGTTTTCTTGAGAAATACATAGATGATGTATTTTCTTCTAGTATTGTTGTTTCTACTGAGATTGCCTTTGAGATGAATGTTGAGCGAACTTTTCAAGTTAAGTGTCACATTGTTAGGAAAAGAAAATTTGATGAGAATGATGATTATGATGATTTTATTCAATCAGAGAAAGAGTCATTTCGAGTGAATTACTTTGTAGTGGTTGTGGATATGACAATCTCTTCTAGGAAGGAGAGATTTTTAGCAAGTGAAGATATTTGAAGATACTTTTGGATTTATATATCACTTAGAGATTTTAAAATCATTTGATGAAGCTACCCTAAAGGCATGTTGCACTAAATTTCATGCTACTTTTTCTCATGAAAGTTCATTAGACATAAACTTAGATGACTTTTTGTTCGAGTTGAAAGTATTGCAAGTGAGTTTGCCAGAAGAGCAAAAGTCAGCTATTGAAGTTCTTGAATTGTAAAAGATGCAGATTGTTTCCCTCATATTTCAATTACTTATCATATTTTTTTGACAATGCCAGTGAAAGTAGCGTTTGCAGAAAGGAGTCTTTCTAAGCTAAAGTTGTTGAAAAACTACCTTAGATCATCAATGCCTCAAGAAATATTAAATGGTTTGGCAATTCTATGCATTGAGAAGGATATGTTGGAAAATATTGATGTTGACACTGTTATTCAAGATTTTACATCTAGAAAGACCCAAATAAGTCATTTTATATGATGAATAAAACTTGATAAGGAGATATCTATATTTAATTTTTACGTTCTTTTTAGTTTGATTTGTAAGAACATTTTTTTTTTACATGACAGTTTTGACTAAACTTGTGTTTATTTAAATTTATTAAATAAGAATATTCAGATGGCTCATTTTTTATCTTTACCCCGTGGTTTCTAAAATGTCAGCAGCGGCCCTGCTCCTTGCTATAGATGATAACGCTTATCCGCTGTATTTGATTAAAGCCAGCGGTTTTGCACTGCATACACACGTCTACGTAGATGAAGTGAGCACTAGCCTACTCGTAACATGCAATCGTTACACCAGATGCGCAAATTATGACAAGACTCCCACCTGCATCACAATCTTAGAAACCCTGGATTCAAACTGAAGGATGATCTTTAATCAATTGCAAAGCGGAACGGAGGCCAAATTGTAATCATGATGTTCTTGTGTTTATACAGCACTGAGCACAAATGTTAATATGGCACTTACATGAATTGTTACCTATGGGACCTGGTCCTGGAACAGTGCACACACGGAACATATACCAAATTAATAGCACGAGAAACAACAACAGAATCAAACCACCGCATACAATTTCTACAATTATTTTAAGGTTGAGTGGTGGTGGCCTTGGGCCAGGTGGAGTAACTGTGCTGTCGGTGGTAGTAGAATTTCTCTGCCCCACAGTCGTTGCGGTTGAATTGGTTTGTGTTTCCGGTGACCGTGGTGGCCTTGGGCCGGGTGGAGTTACTGTACTCTCGGTGGTAGAATTTGTCTGCCCCACAGTCGTTGCGGTTGAATTGGTTTGCGTTTCCGGTGACCGTGCATCTAAACTCCAATCAAGTACCCACGATTTTATCCTATTAACCTGAACATATTCTGGCTTTCCAGTTGTAGCTGAAAATCCTACGACTACCAACTCAGGAAGGATCAATTTCAAATCAACAACATGCGATAACGATATCACCTGTCTCCGATTGACGGCATCTGTGAAACGAACACTGAAGTTTTGTGTTTTAGAATCATAACTGACAACAACATTGCCTGTGATCTCACCGTTAGTCCCGTAGAGTTCCTCTGTAGACACAGACCTCAGAGAATCGATGTCGATTCCAATGTGAGAGTTCAGAGGGTCGGAGAAGGGAATACTCCTGTAGGTGTCGAATTCAACAGCCACGAGGCCGGATATTCTGGCCTCATTTCCTTCGCTTACCAAACCAAGGTTCTTGGCCATTGAGTTGGGTGGAATCGTGTATGGATAAGAGGAAAGGAAAAAGGTAGTTCCAGAGCCTAATCCACCGGTGTTATCATACCTACGGACGTCGATCGCGAAACGGCTTGTAAAGTCGCAGACCTCTCCCGTAGAGCTGTTCCATAGATGCAGAGGCTCCGAATAGTAAGCCCAACCTAAGTCATAGGGCTCATTTCTTGTAAGGTCGATGATGCCATTTGAATAAGAGGCATTTCCTTCAAGACAGATGACACCCTCACCTCGACTGCACTGACCAGTGCGGATCCCTGTTCCGGCGAGGTCCAAAGACATTGAGCGGACGGAAGACAAAATTGAGAATAATGGTAATACTATGCAAGGTGCCAATCGGTGGAGTAGCCATCGAGACATGGTAGGGCAACAGATGAAAGAACTTACTCTTGGCAATCGCCCCAACTTTCTCATTTTGGTCGATTTTTAGTCTCTCCAAATCAGAATACCCCAATTTAGGAGACTTTGCGGCGAAGCTCCGTTTGAAGAAATGACGAGAATGCTTTAATTATAACTAGGGGCCAATTTCAATGATCTAGTTGTTTCCAGCCTATCTGTATCGCAAATCGACTATGAATCTTCCATCAAACGTGGTAACGATTACGCAAGGAAATCATATTGCATCAGCTAGCTGTTTCTGTGCCAACTTCATCGTAGCAGTGTTCAGCACATAGGTCGCAGGAAAAAACCGGCGGCCGTGGCAGAAAATCAGAAGAGAGAAAACTTATTAAACCAGCAGTTCCAGTATTCTCATTGGTGCGAATTGAAGTATGCCCATCTCCTCCATGGTACGAATTAAATTATATATAGGTAAAAATAAATTTAGCACAATTTTACAAAATATTTATCAATATAACGCATTTGTAAAATATTTTTCAAAACAACACATTTTTTTTTTGATCTGCATGGGCCGAAACACACCCCCTCTCCAAACAGGTGCCAGAGCCCGGATGACCCAAGAGGTTGGTAAATACAGCTGACTCGAGCGGGGAATCGAACCAGCGACCCTTCATGAGGGGCGCGCTGGCTTGACCGCCCGGGCTACGCTGGCCGGGTAAAACAACACATTTTGGTCTAACAACGCCATACTGAAAAAGTCACAAATATTGACATGTTTATTTTTTAAATAAAAAATTAGATAAAAAATGCCACATTGAGTGACGCTTTCAACTACATGAAGTTAAAAGAGCCATTCAATATGACACTTTTCATTTTTTATTTTTAAATTTTTTTATTTAAAAGTAAACACGCCAATATACATGACACTTTTCAATCTCTCATATGAAAAATAGAAAAACACCACTTTAAGTGATGGGATGTTATTCAGTGAATTTTTTTTACAAAATGTCTATGTTGGTAATAATTTTGTAAAAATGTGCTGAATTGATTTTTTTCCCCTTATATATAACTATTAGGTTGTTAAGCCATTCTACCATTTTAGTAATAAACAACGTGTACCTATTAATCTCAACCTTAGACGCACCTCATTGATTTTTTTAAGGATGATTTTTTGGATAAATGAATGACAAAGTGTTTATGCGACACAACACATCCGGAGAAAACGAAACATAGTCATGGATTCCCCTTCTGCATCATCCCTAAATACAACTTAAAATACCTTTTCTACCCTCATGTTCAACCTATTAGTTGTCTTTTTCTAACTTATTATAATTGGTTCCCTAGACGTGAAATAAAATTTCATGTTATGTGAACATCGTCACTTTGAGAAATTGGTTTCAAGGAATCATATTCGGAAAATTGGGTTGTACTCTATTTTAGCTTCAAAATAAATGAGACTATTTGGTGGGTATTTAGTGGGTATGTGGCAAGCCCACATACGCATGGGCATTAAAATACAACCATACTCAATGGTTTCTGATTCGTAAAATGAACGAATGTCAAAATAATGATAGACTAAACTTGATTTTAGTGATCCTTCGGGGACAAAATTCCAGGAAAAATTATTTTGATAGGTGCATCGACTAAGAATGTCTTACAATGGAAATAACACTGTATTCGCCGTTGTGTTGAGGAGATCTGTCAACAAAATATCTAAACCTTGGGGTTTACTTAGGGTGGGTTCAAAGTAGCCATGCATGTGAATAGTTCCTCATGTTGTGTCAAAAAATGTTGGGTTTTAGAGGAGGAAGAGAAGCAGCGGAAACAAAAAATTTCTCCTCAAACCCAGAACAAAAGGAATCGCGTCAACGTCTATAGAATAGGAAAGATGCTTTGTGGATGCATACCTTATCCCGAGGTTTGCTCGACGACAATACCTTGCGCCTTGCACGGTCTTCAACTCCGGTCTTGGACGGTGTATGTGCAACTCCTGGTCGCACCGGGACTGACGACTCCTCCTACCGGACTGTCGGATGACAGTTGTCCTCCTGAGTGGCAGTGACCTCCCGCCTCTGAAGTATTCCACACGGACTACCTGAAACTCCACACTCCTTGTCCCACAAGGAAATGGAAGCAGTCACACCCTCCTGTTGACGTACTAGTCGCCAACACACTCTCCTGGTGTCAATTGCAACTGCAGTTGTCCTTCCCTTGCTGCACCTCCCTTTGCGGGAAGCACTTTCTCGAGCTCTCTCTCGGTTACCAAAGCCAAAGAGAATGACAACTTTACAGAGCAACCGGCTTGCACTGAGTTGTACTCTGAGAAGCCCCCAATAACCCTATATATATAGGCGGGTCATGGGACAGGGTTCTCTGTTCCCGGCAATACGGGACTAAAAGTAGGAGTAGAAGAGTTCGAGATTTTTCACAAAAGCAACCAACTCGCAACCTGAACCGGTCGATTGGGGACCTGAACCGGTCAGTTGACACCTCAACCGATCGGTTGGGACCCTTGAACCGGTCGGTTCACTCCTGAATCGGTCGGTTCACTCCTGAACCGGTCGGTTGGGGTTCCTGATCAGTTCCCGATTGACTTTCCTTCTTTTGTTTCTAATTGGTATCGAATACCAATCCTTGTTCCAATCAAATTGGGCAAGTGAAATGCAAAGAAAATTCTTACCAATCCTACTTTCCCAACATGCTCGGTTGCACCAGTTGAATCGATCGTTTCAATACTTGAATCAATCGGTTCACCCAGATCTTGAGCCGATCGGTTCACCAAGCTCAGCCGACCGGTTCATCACATGAGTCAATCGGTTGGGAGTGCAGATTGTGTAGAATCAGTCAATTGCGATTTCAATCAATCTGATACTCCAATCAAAGCATCCAACACCTTGAATATTATGATATTGAGCTATCGATTAATTGAGTGTTTAATTGAACTACTAAACTCCTTTAGTAATCAATCTAAACATTGCTTGTGGACAAAACTCATCTTCCAGGTTAAATCCTATGTGTGTGACCCTGCAGGTCCATTTCACATTGGCAGTGAAAGTCCATAACATTTATGACTTCACAAGAAAAGAGCGGTGCCTAGTCACACATCATTGCTACCCAAGTGAAATAGAAAGTTGGAGAACAACTTTGAATCCTACAATCCGTGAATGGTGTTACAGTGAATGTATAATTCCTTTGTCACTGATATCCAGAATGAACTCGAGGCATGGAACAGTCATCCTGTCAGCATTCATTCATTTTCTTGATCTCAGAGTAGACCGAGTGAGATGTGTGTGACATCAATATCACATATTGATTCACACGTGCATGCGCATGCCTTTCTCAATCCTACTCATCAATTGGCCAAGGATATCAAACTCCCTCAGGAGGGACAAATCTCATATCTATCACTCACCCCTCAAAAGCCCCATGTGTCAAAGACACCCAATCATCACCTTTATAACAACCCATGTTTCAGGACTGCGTTTGATGATGTCAAAGTGTACCCAACGACATGTGTTGAGTGTAGTGATTTCAGGTCTAAGAATCACACTCACCACCATCACTGTGAGAGCTGACTGTGACTACCAAGTCATGGTTCCATGTGTCACTCTCACGGTGGGTCTGTCTGGTACCTTGTTCTCTAAAAAGTACCTATGTGCTTGGTTTGATATCACTATATCATGACTAATGAGATTCTGTCATCAACCAACACACAATCTAGTCTTCAGTGTTATTGATGTCTATGGTTATTTCCACAATAACAACCGACTAGGGACTACACAAGAAAGAATACTCTTAACATCTGTATGATCTCATCATTTAGGTCCTCAACCCAAAAGCATACGTCATTGAGTAAAACAATCTTTAGACATCTATCATGTTACACCATCATCTCAGAAACAGTTTAAACATATAGATTGGAAATTGCCTTTATTATTATTCAAATCATTTACAAAGTATCCCATTACAATCATCATATGACTTGCTCTATGGGAATACATACCAACAGACTCCCACTTGCACTTAGAGCCAGTCACCAAGGAAACGCACTCCTTGTGACCTAGCATGACCATCATGCTTCTGCTGAGAAAGGGCCTTAGTCAGTGGATCAGCTATGTTGTCTTCAGTTGGTACTTTGCAAATCTTCACATCTCCTCACTGTACGATCTCTCATATGAGATGGAAGCACCGCAGTATGTGCTTGGACCGCTGATGTGATCTGGGCTCCTTAGCTTGTGCAATATCTCCATTATTGTCACAATAAAGCTCAATTGCATCACAGCTATTGGGAACTACACCAAGTTCAGAAATTAACTTCCTGATCCACACTGCCTCCTTTGTTGCATGCGAAGAAGCAATATACTCATCCTCTGTAGTAGAATCGGAAACTGTTTCTTGCTTGGAACTCTTCCAGCTTACAACTCCATTATTAAGGCAAAACACAAATCCTGACTGCGATCTGTAATCATCTTTATTGGTTTGGAAGCTTGCATTGGTGTAACACTTTACAACGAGCTCTTCGTCGCCGCCGTACACAAGAAACTGATCTGTAGTCCTTCCTAAGTACTTGAGGATGTTCTTCACGGCTGTCCAATGAGCATCCCCGGGATCTGACTGATACCTGTGTTGGGTTTTAGGGGAGACAGAGAAGGCAGCGGAAACAAAAATTTTCTCCCCCAACCCATACCGAGGAAACACGTCAACGTCTATATAATAGGAAAGGATGGTTTGCAGAATCATACCTTGTCCCGAGGCTTGCTCGATGACAATACCTCGCGCAATGTGCGGTCTTCAACTCCGGACTTCGACAGCATCTGTGCAGCTCCTGGTCGCACCGGGACTGACAACTCCTACTCGAACCGGACTGTCGGATGACAGTTGTCCTCCTAAGCGGCAGTGTCCTCCCGCCTCTGTAGTAGTCCACACGGACCACCTGGAACTCCACTCTCCTTGTCCCACAAGGAAGTGGAAGGAGTCGCACCCTCCTGTTGATGTACTAGTCGCCAACACGCTCTCCTGCCTCCTGTTGCAACTGCAGTTGTCCTTCCCTTGTTGCACCTCCCTTTTACGGGAAGAACTTGCTCGGGCTCTCTCACGGTTACCAAAACCAGAGAGAACGACAACTTGCAGAGCAACTGGTTGCACTGAGCTGTCTTTTGAGAAGCCCCCAATACCCATATATATATAGGAGAGTCATGGGACAGGGTTCTCCATCCCGGGCAATGCGGGACTAAAGTAGGAGTAGAAGGGTTCGAGAATTTTCCACAAAAAGCAACAGGTTCGCAACTTGAAATGATCGGTTCACAACTGAACCGATCGGTTCGGCCATTGAGCCGATCGGTTGGACCTGAGCCGATCGTTTGGGGCACTCCAACCGATCGGTTGGTGCCCTGAACTGATCGGTTCATGGTCCTCATCCAGCTCAAAAAGACTTTCCTTGTTTCTTTCCCAATTGGTATCGAATACCAATATTATTCCCAATCGAATTGGGCAATTTGAACCCAAAGGAAAATTCTTGCCGACATGACTTTTCCCAACTGGTCGGTTGCACCAGTTGAGCCGATCGGTTCAACCCTTGAACCGGTCGTTTCAACCTGGGCATGAGCCGATCGGTCTGGACACTCCAGCCGACCGGTTCAGCAACCTCAGCCGACCGGTTCATCACATGAACCGATCGGTTGGGAGCACAGGTTGGGCAAAATCAGTCAATTGCGATTTCAATCAATCCGATACTCCAATCAATGCGTCCAACACCTTGAACCATACGATATTGAGCCATCGACTGATTGAGTGTTTAATTGAACTACTAAACTCCTTTAGTAATCAATCTAAACATTGCTTTGTGGACAAAACTCCTCTTCCAGGTTAAATCCTATGTGTGTGACCCTGCAGGTCCATTTCACGTTGGCAGTGAAAGTCCATAACACTTATGACTTCGCATGCAAAGAGTGGTGCCTAGTCACACATCAATACTACCCAAGTGAAAGTAAAAAAGTTGGAGAACAACTTTCATCCTACAATCCGTGAATGGTGTTACAGTGAATGTATAATTCCTTTGTCACTGATATCCCGAATGAACTCGAGGCATGGAACAGTCATCCTGTCAACGTTCATTCACTTCCTTGATCTCAGAGTAGACTGGAAGAGATATGTATGACATCAGTATCATATACTGATTCACACATGCGTGCACGCCTTTCTCAATCCTACTCATCAAGTGGCCATGGATATCAAACTCCCTCAGGAGAGACAAATCCCATATCTATCACTCACCCCTCAAAAGCCCCATGTGTCAAAGCCACCCAATCATCACCTTTATAACAACCCATGTTTCAGGACTGCGTTTGATGATGTCAAAGTGTGCCCAACGACATGTGTTGAGTGCAGTGATTTCAGGTCTAAGAATCACACTCACCACCATCACTGTGAGTACTGAATGTGACTACCATCTCATGGTTCCATGTGTCAAACTCACGGTGGGTCTGTCCGGTAACTTGTTCTCTAACAAGTACCTATGTGTTTGGTTTGATATCTCTATATCATGACTAATGAGATTCTGTCATCAACCAACACCACAATCTAGTCTTGTGTGTCATTGTTGTCTATCTACCTTCCACAATGACATCCGACTAGGGACATAACAAGAATGTACAAACTCTTAGCATCCGTATGATCTCATCGTTCAGGTCCTCAACCTGAAAGCATACATCATTGAGTACTGTCATTCTCTAGACATTCAATATGTTCTATCACTATCTCATATGACTGAACCAGAATGAATTGGAAGCTTGCCTTTGATGTTTATCAAATCAATCTTAATGTATCCCACCAATCATCCCATGATTGGCTCTCAGGGCATACATACCAACAAACTCCCACTTGCACTGCGAGCCAATCACCCTTGAATCATATTCATAGTGATTTTCAAACATGTCCCACATGTTACTGTGCTCTAGTGCCAACATAGTGAGTAATGGCAACACCTTGCCAAAGTCTGTACAAATTGCATGTCTCTCATCTCTTCGCTGTACGACGAACGTATGAGATGGAGTTGACGTAATATGTGATCTAGTATTCCAGTGCTAACCTTTAGCCACATTGCATGATCAAGGATTCCAGACTTGTCATCAATGAGTGGAATATCTATAAGTTCATCTTATGAACTTCTAGATCCATATAGTATCCACTGCTGTTCTCTAACACATAGATACTCGACATTTCCCCTTTTAAATGGTTTTATTGGAACACTTCCAATTATCAACAAACTTTCACTTTTATACATCTTATGTATATTTTGCGATTAATTTTCTATCTTTTCGGAAGTTCGCATCAATGTAACTCTTTACATCGAACTCTTCCTTATCTCCATAGAACTAGTACTTCACAAGCACTCATCAAGTTCTCATGGTATTCCTGTAACCCTTACTGGAAGCAGACAGACATCCACTCGTCATGTCCCACATACGAGTTATCAGGATGAGCACATCATATTGCCATGTCCTACATACAAGATGATGAATGCATTTTATTCTTGTCATGTCATACATGCAAGACAATGGGATGATTACATACATGATAGATCCATATCTATTCTTAGTGTTCCCATTCTTCATAAGAATTGGACACTTGGCCTTGGGATACTAATATCCATGTAACATGGACAAGTTTTCTCCCACTGAATCTGTGCATACTGAACACTTCAGTACAGATTGCCAATGTATGCTTTCTCTTTCCAGGTCAAGAGATTTTCGAAAACTATCTCTATTCCTATCACATAGGAAACATCTCTATCTTCCTTAAAGATAATTTCCACTTTTGGATATCCATTCTAGAACAATTCCATTTCACATCAATATGTGGAATGTGAATACGCTCCCACTAAATCACAGATCCCTTCTTTATCTTTGACATATCAGTCAAACCCTTTGACTATATCATCAAAATAAAGATCCAATTTTTTGAGTTGCTTGTACTCAATCAATCACATTAATTAGTCCATTGTAACTTATAGACTTCATTTGCATTAGTGGATTCATAAACCTTATAGGCTGTGTCACGTACACATCCTGGTTTTATTCCTCATAGGAATGCGGTTTTAGTATCCATATGCCAAATGTCTTAGCCATTAAGTTGCAATCAACAAGCATCATCCTTTTTAAAATGTTATCCATGTGTCTTAACACTTAAGACTCATCTGTACTTATGGATATGATCCAATGAGTGCTACCATCAAGGTCATACCTTATGGTTCACATGGAAGTCATTTAGGATGTAATGGTTTTAAACCATAACTCAAGATTCGGTTCCTCATATTCATCTTTGATAGTTGACTCATCACATGAACAACTCATCACATAGATAATTGAGGTGTATTTGTTAAAGATATAAGAACTCACAACCCTTGTGATTCTTAATTTCTTTTATTAGTGTGGGGTATTCTTTTATTAAGAAGAATTCAATTATTTGATAATCATTCTCTAACTCCTTAGAGTATGATTCCTTCTTGATTCAGACATCACCATGCCTTAATCATGAGTTCACTATGATACACTATCATAATCACTCATAAGGATCTCAAACATTTGGTCCAAGTATTTTATTCATTGATCTCATCAAGAATTAATACTTTACCAAATTTGTACTTCATTTATGACAATCTTGAACATTTCAAGACATTCATATTGGTATTTCTCTAAACACCATTTGAAGTATTAGCATTTATTCCAATAGGTATGTAAATACATCACATGTATTATACCTAATAGGATAATCACTCTCCCACTACATTAGTGAAGATTGATCAATCATGTCCAAGATATTCATGTCCCTTACTGGTTCTCTAACCAAAAGAGTCTAGATTTATCCATCACATGGAAACTAGAAATGAATTTCTCATGATTAATGCTAATTAAATTGTTTGAGTTATCTATAACTTTTAGGTATCGTCTTATCTTATGCATATCAAATATCACAAGATAAATAAGGCATTGCCACAAAGATCACATATTTATAAATTGAAACATCTCTTTATTAATTGCCATCATTGTCATACAATATGCAAAAATAAAGTGTTTCTATCTATTGGAAAGTATGAAATAGCAGTTCATAACTGTATTACATGCCTTATTGGCTGAAAATAAACTAAAGTATTCCTATCTATAAAGGCAACACTTGCCCCAAGTAAGAATGCTTTACACTTTACATCTTGATATCATATATCTCAAAAAGTGTTACAAGTTTATTTACATGACACCTTTAAGTAGAGGTTTCAGTCGCCTCCTTCTTCTTTTGTTCTTCCAGGTAGAGAGGACAATTCCTTTTCCAATGTCCTGGCTTTTGACAATGGTGGAAATTTCCTTTCTTGGTCACGCCTCCCTTGGCCTTGAGAGCTGAAGATGGCTTGGACTCCTGGCTAGCTTCAGAACCTTTCTTAGCTTTGCCCTTGCCCTTGCGCTTGGACTTGCCTTTCTTGCTCGTGATCACCATCACGGACTTAGGCTTGTCCTTCTTCATCTGTAACTTGGCTGTCCTCAACATGCCCAACAACTCTGATAGTGGCCTATCAAAGTTGTTCATGTTGTAGTTCATCACAAACTGACTGTAAGATTCTGGCAACGATTGCAGTATCACGTCAGTAGCCAACTCTTGGCTCAGTGGAAATCCCAGTCTCTGCAGGTTCTCCACATACCCAATCATCTTGAGTGTGTGAGGACCAACTGGATCTCCTTCTGTCATGACACACTTGAACAATGCCCTAGAAACATTGTACCTCTCTTTCCGTGTCTGATCTTCATACATGTTCCTGAGATGCAGAATCATCTCTATGACACCCATGTTCTCATGTTGCCTCTGCAACTCATGGTTTATTGAACATAGCATCAAGCACTTTGCATCAATGGCATCATCAGAATGCTTCTTGTAAGCATCCCTTTCTGTCCTTGGTGCATTAGGAGCAGGTTCCTCTAGAATTGGAGTATCCAGGACATAGAGCTTACGCTCATGAGTGAGAACAATTCTCAATGTCCGATACCAGTCATGGAAGTTTGTCCCATTTAGCTTGTCCTTGTCAAGGACCGATCGCAAAGAAAAGTTGTTGTTGTTTGTTGCCATTTGAACTACAAAAGGAAAATATGCAATTTTATTCCAAAACTCATTTTTGACTTATTTGATCGATTTGAAAATTTGACGATATAATTAGGCCTTTAATTAATTATCGCTCCCACTATTTTACTTCAAATTGATAGCCCTCACCATCAATTCGGAAGATTGCAACATACAATCTTCTAGTGGGCAAGATCCTGAAATCCTCTAAGTCATGGACCAGCTTGGGCTGTCACCCACAACATAGATCTCTCAGGTAGGCAACTTTTGCCAATTGCATCATATGCAACTCTTGATAAGATGTCATCTACAACTCCTTGCAATGATCATCTCCATGCCTCAAGGTTCTAGATCCTATCTAGGTCACCTTGTTAAGTCCGACCCAAAGCAAACACGATGAACATGCACCCTGCTTGGGCAGACTCACACATTCATCCTTCACGCTTCCACGAGATAGACGGTGCACCACGCTTGGGCGTGCCCACACTTGGTCGATCAAGCTTTTCACGTGTGTCGCATTTGGAAGGCATCTAAAACTTAATATTTTAATGAGGGATTTGGTTTTATATACATATACATATCCAATCACCACAATACATAGTACGTATCATATACATGCTATATCCCACAGAAAACATGCACAAAACGATAAAAGCGATGATTATGGCCATCCTAATGTGATTCCTCGAGCCAAGAGGAATCACGGTCATCTAGGTCTACATCACATGCAACCTGTACAAGATGAACTTCTGTGCCTTGCCTTCCGAGTTGATCAACCCATCATATTAATGATCTGTACTCTCCAACCGGTCGTCTGGGTGCCACCAGCCGATCGGTTGGCTCCTACAACCGATCGGTTCGCCTGGTCGTCGTGCATCCCGTCATGTCCGCCACCCGCTCGTCTCGCTCCTTGAACCGGTCATCAACCGATCGGTTCACTCCTTGAACCGACCGTTTGGAAGGTCAACCAATCGGTTCACTCCTTGAACCGGCCGTCTGAGCAGTCGTCTTGATGTCCTCCGATCTTTGACATAACAGGAAATAAAATCCTATTCTATTTATTACATTGCTTTAAAAAGGAAACCCCGAGTTACATTCGGGGGGAGCAAAGGTAGGAAAGAATCTCGAATTATTTCGAGTTACATCAGGAATTAGAGAGGGAAGATCAGTGCGCAGACCGAGATGCAAGCAACCACAAACAACCACACACAAATAGGGGGTATAGGCCATAATCACGCTACACACATCCACAACAAAACTCGTTTAAGGGCGACGCGTATCGAGTGCATTAATAATACATATCATATATGTAATTAGGGATTTGTGGATTTAGGATTGGACATGCATAAAGCCGATATTATTCGCATCGTATGCAATAAATAAAGGCGACAAACCAAAATCGATCATGTCGATATTCCTAAAATATAGAGCAGTTGACGTGGCTCTGATACCACTGTTTGGGTTTTAGGGGAGACAGAGAAGGCAGCGGAAACAAAAATTTTCTCCCCCAACCCATACCGAGGAAACGCGTCAACGTCTATATAATAGGAAAGGATGGTTTGCGGAATCATACCTTGTCCCGAGGCTTGCTCGATGACAATACCTCGCGCAATGCGCGGTCTTCAACTCCGGACTTCGACGGCGTCTGTGCAGATCCTGGTCGCACCGGGACTGACAACTCCTACTCGAACCGGACTGTCGGATGACAGTTGTCCTCCTAAGCGGCAGTGTCCTCCCGCCTCTGTAGTAGTCCACACGGACCACCTGGAACTCCACTCTCCTTGTCCCACAAGGAAGTGGAAGGAGTTGCACCCTCCTGTTGACGTACTAGTCGCCAACACGCTCTCCTGCCTCCTGTTGCAACTACAGTTGTCCTTCCCTTGCTGCACCTCCCTTTTGCGGGAAGCACTTGCTCGGGCTCTCTCACGGTTACCAAAACCAGAGAGAACGACAACTTGTAGAGCAACTGGTTGCACTGAGCTGTCTTTTGAGAAGCCCCCAATACCCCTATATATATAGGAGAGTCATGGGACAGGGTTCTCCATCCCGGGCAATGCGGGACTAAAGCAGGAGTAGAAGGGTTCGAGAATTTTCCACAAAAAGCAACCAGTTCGCAACTTGAAATGATCGGTTCACAACTGAATCGATCGGTTCGGCCATTGAGCCGATCGGTTGGACCTGAGCCGATCGTTTGGGGCACTCCAACCGATCGGTTGGTGCCCTAAACCGATCGGTTCATGGTCCTTATCCGGCTCAAAAAGACTTTCCTTGTTTCTTTCCCAATTGGTATCAAATACCAATATTGTTCCCAATCGAATTGGGCAATTTGAAACCAAAGGAAAATTATTGCCGACATGACTTTTCCCAACTGGTCGGTTGCACCAGTTGAGCCGATCGGTTCAACCCTTGAACCGGTCGTTTCAACCTGGGCATGAGCCGATCGGTCTGGACACTCCAGCCGACCAGTTCAGCAACCTCAGCCGACCCGTTCATCACATGAACCGATCGGTTGGGAGCACAGGTTGGGCAAAATCAGTCAATTGCAATTTCAATCAATCCGATACTCCAATCAATGCGTCCAACACCTTGAACCATACGACATTGAGCCATCGACTGATTGAGTGTTTAATTGAACTACTAAACTCCTTTAGTAATCAATCTAAACATTGCTTTGTGGACAAAACTCCTCTTCCAGGTTAAATCCTATGTGTGTGACCCTGCAGGTCCATTTCACGTTGGCAGTGAAAGTCCATAACACTTATGACTTCACAAGCAAAGAGCGGTGCCTAGTCACACATCAGTGCTACCCAAGTGAAAGTAAAAAAGTTGGAGAACAACTTTCATCCTACAATCCGTGAATGGTGTTACATCGAATGTATAATTCCTTTGTCACTGATATCCTGAATGAACTCGAGGCATGGAACAGTCATCCTGTCAACGTTCATTCACTTCCTTGATCTCAGAGTAGACTGGAAGAGATATGTATGACATCAGTATCATATACTGATTCACACATGCGTGCATGCCTTTCTCAATCCTACTCATCAAGTGGCCATGGATATCAAACTCCCTCAGGAGGGACAAATCCCATATCTATCACTCACCCCTCAAAAGCCCCATGTGTCAAAGCCACCCAATCATCACCTTTATAACAACCCATGTTTCAGGACTGCGTTTGATGATGTCAAAGTGTGCCCAACGACATGTGTTGAGTTCAGTGATTTCAGGTCTAAGAATCACACTCACCACCATCACTGTGAGTACTGACTGTGACTACCATCTCATGGTTCCATGTGTCAAACTCACGGTGGGTATGTCCGGTAACTTGTTCTCTAACAAGTACCTATGTGTTTGGTTTGATATCTCTATATCATGACTAATGAGATTCTGTCATCAACCAACACCACAATCTAGTCTTGTGTGTCATTGTTGTCTATCTACCTTCCACAATGACATCCGACTAGGGACATAACAAGAATGTACAAACTCTTAGCATCCATATGATCTCATCGTTCAGGTCCTCAACCTGAAAGCATACGTCATTGAGTACTGTCATTCTCTAGACATTCAATCTGTTCTATCACTATCTCATATGACTGAACCAGAATGAATTGGAAGCTTGCCTTTGATGTTTATCAAATCAATCTTAATGTATCCCACCAATCATCCCATGATTGGCTCTCAGGGCATACATACCAACAACCTGCTCGTCATGATGAGAGCATACGAGACATCTGGGCGTGTGCACAACATAGCGTACATGATGGATCCGATGGCTGATGCATATGGGATCCCATTCATATGCTCCCTCTCTTCATAAGATTGGGGACATTGAGCTCTAGAGACGGTGATTCCATGCAGCATGGGGATGTTGCCTCTCTTTGAGTTCTCCATGCTGAACCGCTTCAGCACCTTGTCAATGTACGTGCTCTGACTTAGTCCGAGAAGCCTTCTAGATCTATCTCTATAGATCTTAATTCCTAGAATGTAGGATGCTTCTCCTAAGTCCTTCATTGAGAAAGTTTTCCAAAGCCAAGTCTTTACCTTCTCTAAGGCCAAGACATCATTTTCCATCAAAAGTATGTCATCCACATACAATATGAAGAATGTGGTTGAGCTCCCACTAACCTTCTTGTACACACAAGGTTCATCTTCATTTTGAATACAGCCAAACACTTTTACTTCCTCATCAAATCAAACATTCCAACTCCGAGATGCTTGCTTCAATCCATAGATTGACCTTTGCAGCTTACAAATCTTTTTGGCATTCTTTGGATCTACAAAACCTTCAGGCTGTGTCATGTACACATCTTCATTTATATTCTCGTTAAGGAATGCAGTTTTAACATCCATCTGCCAAATCTCATAGTCATAATAAGCTGCAATAGAAAGCATGATCCTGATGGACTTAATCATGGCAACTAGAGAAAAGGTTTCGTCATAGTCAACACCTTGAACTTTTTGAAATCCCTTTGCAACCAACCTGCCTTTATAAGTTTGCACATTGCCATCCATGTCGGTCTTCTTCTTGAAGACCCACTTGCACCCTATGGGTTTTACCCCTTCGGGTGGTTCCACCAAAGTCCATACTTTGTTGGAGTACATGGATTCCATCTCAGATCTCATGGCCTCAAGCCATTTCTCAGAATCTGGTCCCTCCATAGCCTCTACGTAGGTAGTTGGATCATCATCTATGATCAACTCACCACCTTCCTGAGTTACAAGGTATCCAAACCTCTCAGGCTCAAGGCGGGTCCTACTAGATCTATGAGGTTCTTGTGTTACCTGAGGAGACTGAGATTCCACAACACCTTGTGAATCTACATTTTCCTCTGGTACATCTACCGGTTCAATGTTTTCTTGTTGGGCTTGAACCTCTTCAAGCTCTATATTCCTCCCACTGTTTCCTTTGGAAATGAATTCCTTCTCTAGAAACACAGTTGTCCTGGGAACAAACACTTTGTTGTCAGTAGGGTGGTATAAGTAATATCCCCTTGTTTCCTTGGGATATCCAACAAAATAATATTTATCGGATTTGGGTCCAATCTTATCAGGAAACATTTTCTTGACGTAAGCCTCACAACCCCAAATCTTCAGAAAAGACAAATCGGGACGCTTCCCTGTCCATATCTCATATGGTGTCTTTTGAACCGATTTAGATGGTACACGGTTAAGTGTAAACGCAGTGGTTTCAAGAGCATAACCCCAGAAAGAAATTGGAAGATCAGCAAAACTCATCATTGATCGCACCATATCCAACAATGTGCGATTCCTTCTTTCAGAAACACCGTTATGCTGTGGTGTTCCAGGCGGAGTCCATTGTGATACAATACCACGGGATAGCAGAAGGTCCTCAAACTCCTGGCTCAAGTATTCTCCACCTCGATCGGATCGAAGTGCCTTAATACTTTTACCAAGTTGGTTCTGTACTTCATTCATGAAATCCTTGAACCTTTCAAGGGTTTCTGACTTACGTTTCATCAGGTACACATAGCCATACCTACTGAAGTCATCAGTAAAGGTAATGAAGTATTGATACCCACCTCTGGCATTAGTTCTAAAAGTCCCACATACATCAATATGTATGAGTCCTAGTAGATCACTAGCTCTCTCACCTTTACCTGAAAAGGGAGTCTTGATCATCTTGCCCAACAAACAAGATTCACATGTCTCTATTGATTCATAATCAAAAGAGTCCAGATAACCATCTTTATGGAGTCTAGAAATGCGCTTCTCATTTATGTGCCCTAGACGACAATGCCAAAGATACGTTTTGTTTGTGTCGTTGATTTTTTGCCTTTTGGTGTTTACGTTGTATACACTTGTCTCCAAATCTATCAAATACAGACCATAAGACATCGAGGCACTTCCATAAAAGATTCCATCTTTAGAAATGGAACACCTTCCATTCTTAATAAGAAATTCAAATCCATCTTTGTCCAAACAAGAGACGGAAATGATATTCCTATTTATGGCAGGTACATAATAGCAGTTCTTCAACTCTATTATTAGCCCACTTGGTAGAGTTAACTCATAGGTTCCTACGGCACTGGCGGCAACTCTTTCCCCATTGGCAACACGTAGTTCAACCTCGCCTTTCCCTAAAGGCCTACTTCTCTTAAGATCCTTCACATTTGAACAAATGTGAGATCCGCATCTGGTATCAAGTACCCATGATGAAGAAGTAGTAAAGTTAATCTCTATCACGTATACACCAGAAGTAGAGATCTCTATCTCCGACTTCTTCTTCCATTGTTCCTTCCATCCTCTCCATGTAGAAGAAATTGGTTTGGCGAGAGAGCACTTCTCTCCCTTACCTACTTTCTTCTTCACTAACGCGTTCAGCGTACATAGAGTGGATTCTAAGGCTCCTAGTATATCTGGATTGGGCAGAACACTTCTCACAGTCCTCAACCAGTTATGGAATTTATTCTCAATTAATTTTCCCATTTTAAAAGATGATTCTTTTGTCATTCTACAAGAGAAAATTTACATTTGTCAAAACCTTTTTGATTTGATTTGAATAAAATTTGATGATAGTTAATTAGGCCTTTAATTAATTACCGCTCCCACTATTTTGACTCAAATTGACAGCCCTCATCATCAATTCGGAAGATTGCAACATTCAATATTCTAGTGGGTCAAGATCCTAAAATCCTCTGAGCCATGGACCAGCTTGGGCTGTCACCCACAACTCAGATCTTCCAGGTAGGCAACTCTTGCCAATTGCATCATATGAAACTCTTGAAAGATGTCATATGCAACTCCTTGCAATGATCACCTCCATGCCTCAAGGCGCTAGATCCTATCTAGGTCACCTTGTTAAGTCCGACCCAAAGCCAACACGATAAACATGCACCCTGCTTGGGCAGACCCACATGTTCATCCTTCACACTTCCACGAGATAGACGGTGCACCACACTTGGGCGTGCCCACACTTGGTCGATCAAGCTTTTCACGTGTGTCACATTTGAAAGGCATCTAAAACTTAATATTTAATGAGGGATTTGGTTTTTATATACATATACATATCCAATCACCACAATATATAGTAAGTATCATATACATGCTATATCCCACAAAAAACATGCAAAATGATAAAAAAAGCAATGATTATGGCCATCCTATTGTGATTCCTCGAGCCAAGAAGAATCACGGTCATCTAGGTCTACATCACATGCAACCTGTACAAGATAAAATCTGTGCCTGCCTTTCTGGGTTTGATCAGCTCATCTCCATGACCGATCGACTCGCCATCAGGTTGGTTGTTCGGATGCCACCAGCCGATCGACTGGCGCCTCCAGCCGATCGGTTCACCGGTCGTCGTGCATCTCATCAGGTCGCCACCCACTCATCTCGCTCCTCGAATAGGCCGTCTGGATCACCAACCGATCGGTTCACGCCTTGAACCGATCGTCTCAAGCATCGTCAGGTCGTCTGTTTTCTTTGACATAACAGGAAATAAAATCTATCCTATATACAATCTAATTGTGAAACCCCGAGTTACATTCGGGGGGAGCAAAGGTAGGAAAAGAATTCTCGAATTATTTCAAGTTACATCAGGAATAAGAGAAGGGGAATCGATGCGTAGACCGAGATGCAAGCAACCACACATACAACCACACACAGATATAAGGGTTTATAGGCCATAATCATGCTACACATACACCACAAAACTCGTTTAAGGGAGACGCGTATCGAGTGCATTAATATTACATATCATATATGTATATTTGGGATTTGTGGATTGGATATGTATAAAGCCGATATTATTCGCATCGCATGCAATAAAAAAGGCGACAACCAAAATCGATCATATCGATAATCCTAAAATATAGAGAGGTTGATGTGGCTCTGATACCACTGTTGGGTTTTAGAGGAGGCAGAGAAGCAGCGGAAACAAAAAAAAATTTCTCCTCAAACCCAGAACAAAAGGAATCGCGTCAACGTCTATAGAATAGGAAAGATTATTTGCGGATGCATACCTTGTCCTGAGGCTTGCTTGGCGACAATACCTCGCACCTTGTGCGGTCTTCACCTCCGGTCTTGGATGGTGTCTGTGCAACTCCTGGGCGCACCGGGACTGACGACTCCTCCTCCTACCAGACTGTCGGATGACAATTGTCCTCCTGAGTGGCAGTGACCTCCCACCTCTGAAGTAGTCCACACAGACCACCTGGAACTCCACACTCCTTGTCCCATAAGGAAGTGGAAGGAGTCGCACCCTCTTGTTTACATACTAGTCGCCAACACACTCTCCTGCTGCCAATTGCAACTGCAGTTGTCCTTCCCTTGCTGCACCTCCCTTTGCGGGAAGTACTTGCTCATGCTCTCTCTCGGTTACCAAAACCAGAGAGAACGACAACTTTGCAGAGCAACCGGCTTGCACTGAGTTGTACTTTGAGAAGCCCCCAATACCCCTATATATAGGCGGGTCATGGGACAGGGTTCTCTGTTCCCGGAAATATGGGACTAAAAGTAGGAGTAGAAGGGTTCGAGATTTTCCACAAAAGCAACCAACTCGCAACCTAAACCGGTCGGTTGGGGACATGAACCGGTCGGTTGACACCTCAACCGATCGGTTGGGACCCTTGAACTGGTCGGTTCACTCCTGAACCGGTCGGTTGGGGTTCTTGATCAGTTCCCGATTGACTTTCCTTCTTTTGTTTCTAATTGGTATAGAATACCAATCCTTGTTCCAATCAAATTGGGCAAGTGAAACGCAAGGAAAATTCTCACCAATCCTACTTTCCCAACTTGCTCGGTTGCACTAGTTGAATCGATCGTTTCAACACTTGAATCAATCGGTTCACCCTGATCTTGAGTCGATCAGCTCAACACTTGAGCCGACCGGTTCACCAAGCTCAGCCAACCGGTTCATCACATGAGCTGATTGGTTGGGAGTGCAGATTGTGCAGAATCAGTCAATTGCAATTTCAATCAATCTGATACTCCAATCAATGCGTCCAACACCTTGAACATTATGATATTGAGCTATCGATTAATTGAGTATTTAATTGAACTACTAAACTCCTTTAGTAATCAATCTAAACATTCCTTGTGGACAAAAATCCTCTTCCAGGTTAAATCCTATGTGTGTGACCCTGCAGGTCCATTTCACGTTGGCAGTGAAAGTCCATAACATTTATGACTTCACAAGCAAAGAGCGATGCCTAGTCACACATCATTGCTACCCAAGTGAAATAGAAAGTTGGAGAACAACTTTCAATCCTACAATCCGTGAATGATGTTACAGTGAATGTATAATTCCTTTGTCACTGATATCCAGAATGAACTCGAGGCATGGAACAGTCATCCTGTCAGCATTCATTCATTTCCTTGATCTCAGAGTAGACCGAGTGAGATGTGTGTGACATCAATATCACATATTGATTCACGAGTGCATGCACATGCCTTTCTCAATCCTACTCATCAAGTGGCCAAGGATATCAAACTCCCTCAGGAGGGACAAATCCCATATCTATCACTCACCCCTCAAAAGCCCCATGTGTCAAAGCCACCCAATCATCACCTTTATAACAACCCATGTTTCAGGACTGCGTTTGATGATGTCAAAGTGTACCCAACGACATGTGTTGAGTGTAGTGATTTCAGGTCTAAGAATCACACTCACCACCATCACTGTGAGAGCTGACTGTGACTACCAAGTCATGGTTCTATGTGTCACTCCCACGGTGGGTCTGTCCGGTACCTTGTTCTCTAACAAGTACCTATGTGCTTAGTTTGATATCACTATATCATGACTAATGAGATTCTGTCATCAACCAACACACAATCTAGTCTTTAGTGTTATTGATGTCTATGGTTATTTCCACAATAACAAACGACTAGGGACTAAACAAGAAAGAATAATCTTAACATCCATATGATCTCATCGTTTAGGTCCTCAACCCAAAAGCATACGTCATTGAGTAAAACAATCTTTAAAAATCTATCATGTTACACTATCATCTCAGAAACAATTTAAACATATAGATTGGAAATTGCCTTTATTATTATTCAAATCATTTACAAAGTATCCCATTACAAACATTATATGACTTGCTCTATGGGCATACATACCAATAGTGGCTTGGGTTAAAACACATCAAAATATTAAGATTAAATAAATAATCAATAGTAGATGTTACACAGAATATGTTATAATGTACTTTTAATTGTAGATTAAATAGAGCATGTACTAGTGATTGAAAATTGAATGGAAGATTATTTAAAATATCTAAGGGGAATGTACTCAGATTTGTTCCACAAGCTCGACCTTGGGTGGAAAGCACAATAGAGTGGGTCTCATTTGGGAAAATTTCGGCCTTCATACACAACTCAGAAGTTTACACATTGTAAACCTCCAACAATAACAGGGTGTATACTAGCTAGAATTAGTAAAAAATTAATGGACATCATTTTATTATATACCTATGATTGAACATTAAATAAATCCATGTTTTCACAACCTTTTGTGAGGAATGTACTAGCACTAGATCCACCTATACCACCTTGAGTAGAAGAAACACCATTCAAGGAATAGTTTGCTAACAAACACTTGTAGGAAATTGTGTGTGAACACTACTCCCATTGGTTTCCAGACCAGACATTTTCTAAACCATCCACCTTTGTCATAATTTCTTGGACTTGATCCTACAAAAAGTTATTCATATTAAGAAAATAATGCAAACAATGACAATAAGACAGATGTAAATGTATAAGAAGTTACATCATTTGCATTTTTTTTCATGCAATAACATTATGTATATAATCTGAGTAGTGTTCCACTTGTTCCCTACATCTGCATGCCCAAATCCTATAACTCAAACCCTATGCCTTTTAACAGGGTTGACAACATGCAAATAAGCTTGGTGTGTCATTTCATCAATTTTGGCAAGATCATATTCCTCATTGTTTGCTTAGTTATCTACAATATGAACGATATCATCCTATGTTTAAAACACACAATTTTTAGTAGATATTTACACATATCATATAAAAGAAATATTTTTAAAAAATAGCAAATGTATATAAGTGAAACTTTTAATTGTATAACATATTACAACTAATGGGATTTTGTCATACACCTTATTTAGGAATTTGTTTGACGGAGACGTCCCTCTTTAGATGACTAATCAATATGACAAGAAACAACCGTTAGACAATACACCTTAATTCCTATTGCAAAAATTAGTATAATAAATTATGAATATCACCATCTCTTCCCTGTAGCAACTCCATGACTTAGATCTTCACTTGTACATTTCTGACCTCTAATGTCACTTTTTGTGACGTCGTTTCCATTGACAAATGACACTATAAATCAAACAACATCGGTTCTCTAGCATAAACGTGATCGTTGATCAAGTCCTGCCGATTGAAAAAAGACACGGGTACTACTTTTTCTTTAGTTATATTTCTACAAAACCAGCATCTAAAATAACCCACAAAATACAATATTTAGTAAAAAATATTTTCCTCCAAAAATTTTAAAATGAGTTTTGTGTAGGGAAATATGGCTACAAAACATTCAGTGGAAATAAAAATTTAAATGCCATATTCCCTGTATAACATTAGATCATGTCAACAACTATATAATGTATAGGATGGTTTTGAGGATATACTTAGCCCTGGAGCAAGTCCAGTGACAATCTCTTCATTGTCTTGGGAACCTTTCTTCAAATCACACTTGAACAACATCTGCAGTAGCTCCTGGTTAATCACCATGGACAATATCCTGATGTTGTCCTCCTGACAGTAGCCAACGTCCTCCTCACCTCTATGGTAGTCCACACAAACCACCTAGAACTCCGTTGTTTTAGAAGAATAGATAGGAAGGAATTCTTCCTCTATGTTAGTGTACTAGCACCAAAATGCTCTCTCATAATTGTTCTCCCTTTCTTCCCTCCCTTTATTGGGTAGGACTTGTTAAGGTTCTCTCAGTTACCACAACCAGAGAAGACAATAATTTTTAGAGGCAATTGAGTTGTGTCTTTAGGATGCCCCCAATACTCCTCTATTTATAGAAGGGCTGGGGTCAAGGTTTCTAATTTATGTGGGAGTGGAAGGGATACAAATTTCATAAACTTTCTCAACTTATGAGCGGCAAAAAGGATCAGATCGTGGGTGAGCCGATCGGTTGGCATGTGAATCGATAGGTTGAACCCTAGAACCTATTATTTTTTCATGTTTCTCAATCACAATTGTATTGAAAATTGTAATCCAATTAATGCACAAAATTATGTCAACACCAACCGTTGATGCAATTGAATTGATCCATTAACTAGGCGGTTCATCTCATGAACTGATCATCTGGCGACCTTGAACCTAGTGGTTCACTAAGTGAACCAGTTGGTTCATGCCCTGGTTCATCCATAATTCATTCAATGTAATTTCTAATAAACTTGACACTCCAATCGACTGGTTCAACACATGAACCAGTCAGTTTAGATTCCAGTTAGCCAATTGTTGTTTAAATTAAATACCTAAACACTTTTAGTAATTAAACATCATGCATGAACAAAATCATATTCCAAGTATATCCTATGTGTGTGACCCTATAGATTCCAATTTAGTTTGGTAGTGAATGTCCCTAACCAATTTATGAAATCATAATAAAGAGCGGTATCTAGAAAACATAATTGGTACCCAAGTAAGTGGAAAGCTGGAGAACAACTTCAACCTACTATCTATCACTAGTGTTACAATGTGTGTATAGTTCCTTTTCACTGATATCTAGATTGAACTTTAGGCATGGAATAGTCATCCTCTACAACATCAATCTTTGTTCTTTGAACCAGAGTAGATAGGGTGAGATATATGTAAGATCAAAATCACATATTGACTCACATGTGCAGGCCATACATTTCTCAGTCTCATTAATGAAGTGGCCAGGATATCATACTCTTATAGGAGGGACAAATCCCATCTACATCACTCACGGTCATCCCCATGTGTCACAGTGCACCTAAACATCACCATTGTGGTAACCCTTATTCAATGTCATGTTGGATGATGTATAAGTACATTGAACGACATGTGATGAGTGTAGTGACTTCAGGTCTAAGAATCACAATCACCACCATCACTATAAGAGATGATTCTAACTACCAATCATGGTTTCCATGTATCACTCTTAGGGTGAGTCAATCTGATACATTATTCTCTAACAAGTACATGTGTGTTTGGTTTGATATCACATATCATGTCTGACGAGATTCTATCATCAACCAAAAGACATTCTTGTCTTATGTGTAGTTGTTTTCTATCAACCTTCCATAATAACATCCGACTAGGGACATAGCAAGACTGTATTTATACTCTTGACATCTGTATGATCTCATTGTTCAATTACTCAACCTGAAGGCATACATCATTGATTAATATTTTTGTTTTGACATTTATTATGTTATATTATTATCCCATAACTGAATTGAATAAAATAAATTGAAATATTGTCTTTGTTAGAATCATTTACTATTATTCCATTAGGTCATCATATGATTCTCTCTTTAGGCATACATACCAAAAAACTTCGAGTTTCTCTTAGATCCAATCACCCATGAACTTAATCCCTAGTTATCTAACATAACCATCATTTTTCTTCTATGAAAGTGCTTTTTTCAAGGGGTCAACCACATTATTCTCAGTTAGTACTCTATAAATCTTCACATCCCCTAGCTATACGATCTCTCATATGAGATGGAACCACCTTTATATATAATTGGAACACTGATGCGATCCATGTTCCTTTGCTTGTGCTATAGCTCCATTGTTGTCACAATATAGCTCAATTGCATCGTTGATGCTTGGAACCACCCACAGTTTTTTAATGAACTTCTTGATCCAAACAACCTCCTTTTTCACATTCGATGCAGTTGTATAGTTGGCCTCTGCTGTAGAATCTACAACTATCTCTTGCTTGGAACTCTTCTAGTTCACAACTCTATTGTTCAAGCAAAACATAAATCCTGATTACGATCGATAATCATCTTTGTCGGTTTGTAAGCTTGCATGTTGTAATGCTTTACCTCCAACTCTTCCTCCTTCATAAACAAGGAACTGATCATTAATTCCTCTCAAGTACTAAAGGTTGTTCTTCACGACTGTCCACTGAGCATCACCTAGATCTGACTGATATTTGCTCCCATGCTCAAGGTGTATGAGATGTCTACATGAGTACAAAACACTGCATACATGATAGATCTAGTTGCAGATGCACATGGGTGCTTACTCATGAGCTCCCTTTCTTCACAAGAATTGGGACACTAAGCTCTAGAGATGTTGACACCATGACACATTGGTAGGTTTCCTATGTTTAAGTTCTCAATGCTAAACCTCTTCAACACTTAGTCAATGTATGTGCTCTGACTTAGTCCAAGAATCCCTCTAGATCTATCTCTGTAGATCTTGATTCCTAGAATATAAGAATAATTCCCCTAAGTCTTTCATAAAGAATGTACTTCCTAGCAAGTTCTTTACCATTTAAAAATAAGGAATGTCATTCTCCATCAATAGTATGTCATCTACATACAATGTGAGGAATGATATTATGCTCCCACTAACCTTCTTGTATGCAAAAGGTTCTTCTTCATTTTGACTAAATCCAAACTCTTTGATTGTTTTGTAAAATTGAAGATTCCAGCTCTAAGATGTTTGCTTCAATATGTCTATTGACCTTTATATTTATGGAATTTATTTTCATCCTTTATATTTATAAAATCATTAAGTTGTGTCACGTACACATCCTCAAGAAGATTCTCATTAAGGAATGTAATTTTATCATCCATTTGTCAGATCTCATAGTCATGATAAGCTGTAATGGCAAGCATGATCATGATGGGCTTAACCATGGAAACTGGTGAAAATGTTACATCATAGTCAACACGTTGAATTTGTTTGAAATATTTTGCAACCAATCTTCCCTTATTGGTTTGTACATTAACATCTATGTGAGTCTTCTTCTTGAAGACCCACTTGAACCCAATGGGTTTTACCCTTCAGGTGGATCCACTAAGGTCCATACCTTGTTGGTCTACATGGATTCTATCTTAGATCTCATGGAATCTATCCATTTTTCAGACTATAGTTCCTTAGTAGCTTCCAGACAGGTTGTTGGCACATCATCTATAACCAACTCACCACATTCTTGATTCACAATATAACGAAATCTTTTAGGATCAAGGCATGTCCTACTAAATCTACGAGGTTCCTGTGTCACTTGAGGAATTTGAGTTTCCACAAAAATGTGTGATTTACCTTGTTTCTCTTGTACATGTAATAGTTTAGTGTTTTCTTGTTGGTCTTAAACCTCTTCGAGTTCTACTTTCCTCCCACTGCTTCCTTTAGAAATAAATTCTTTTTCAAGAATACAACATATCTAGCAACAAATATTTTATTGTCAATTGGGATATACAAGTAGTATCCCTTGGTTTCTTTATGATATCAAATAAAATAACATCTGTTAGATCTAGGGACAAGCTTGAGAGGAAACATTTTCATCACATAGGCTCTACATCCCCAAATCCTCATAAAAACATTTTGGGACGCTACCCAATCCATATCTCATATGGTGTCTTTTGAACCAATTTAGATGGTATATAATTAAGTGTAAACGTTGCAAATCTAGAGCATAACCCCAGAAGGAAGTTGAAAGATCATAGAAACTCATCATTATTCACACCATATCTAGAAATGTGAGATTCCTTCTTTCTGATACGCCATTCTATTGTCGTGTTCCAGGTGGATTCCATTCTGATACAATACCACGGGCTCATAGAAGGTCTTCAAACTCTTGACTTAATTATTCCCCACCTCGATCAAAATGAAGTGCCTTAATACTTTTAACAAGCTAGTTTTGTACTTCATTCAGGAAATACTTGAACTTTTTAAGAGTTTATGACTTATCTTTCATTAGGTAATCATATACATATCTACTAAAGTCATCAATGAAGGTAATGGCCTCTTGCATTGGTTTGTTACTTCAAATTGACATCTAAGTAAAAAGGTTAGGTGTTGCTTTTTGCTAAACAACAACGTCATAGGTTTCTAGTGTTAGTTTTTGTAGACAACAGATGAATATATTAAACTTAACCCACACAAAATAGACTTTCCCCCAATCTATATTTTTTTGCTCAGATTTTCCTTATCTCTTGTGATTTTTCAGCTGCTCCTACTCCAGCTGCCACTCCTATCTTGCTCTCCTACTCTACCCTCCACCACTCCTACTCCATCCTATGATTATCTCCTTATCCCCACTCTTTTTCTAGCCTTGACTGCTCTCATGCTACCAACTCCTACTCTAGTTGTCCACCAGAGACAGCCACAACCATGGCCATCGTTGTCGCTCATGCTAACAACCACCACCGCCGCCTACGTCGTCGTTGTGCTACCTGTTGCCGTTTCCTGAGCTTAGGGATTCTCTTATGTGCTTCTTGCCTCTGCCATTGGAGGTAAGGAACAAATTTCTAGTTACAAATTGTCGTAACATCCTTAAAATTTTAGTTATAAAATTGTTAGGAACGAATTTCCAATAATAAATTGTTAAGTGACAACATGTAGTTTGGATAAACCTTGTATATATGAATGTGCCCTAACAACCTTAATTTGGAGCCCACATCATTATTTAGAACAATTGACTTTAGTCTTTTATTTGAAAGTTAATTATGTTTTGATAATGCTAAATGTTGATAGTGGTACTTAATAGTATTTTAATAATGATTTAACGTTGATGAAGTATTTTGTACAACACACTATACATGACCTAGATCCACAAACCCTCATAATATAGAATCATAGATTCACTTATATATTGGAGAGAGATGAAGTGTCTGCTGTCCTGATACATTTTTGTGCACCTATGAGATGAATAATGACACTTATATCATAGGTATATAAATTACACCATTGTCAGTTGGCCCAAAAATCCATTCGAGGTTTATTCATTAGGAGTAAATTTTTAAGACCCCTGAACTGGGTTTTGGGATAAACCTATTTTATTTGGCTTTATTAAGTACTTAGAACCTTTCTCTAATCCTTCTAGATGGTTTTAGAGCTTTTAGAGAGCTTATGTTTCTATCTTGAGCTTGTTTGGATGATGTTTGTGCCCTATATACTTGTTTTGGGTCAAATTGTAACTTAACCATTTGTGAGGGTTATCTTGCAATTTGTCACCACTAGAGTGTTCCTTCTCTATCTTGGATTCATTAGAGAGAGTGTGGTTCTTTGGGTCACCTTGGTTGGCCCTTGCTTCGGTGGTGACACCCTAAGAGGTGATTAAGGTTCTAGGGTTTTCGGTGTATCAACCATGTGTACCTTGTTGAAGGTGGTGACCTTTATCTCGACTTTAAGAGGGTATTTTGTGAGTTTATCAACCAAGAAACCTTCTCTAGGTGTTTTTATCTCGATCGTGATGATCTTGGCTTGCCTTGGGTTGAGATAGTTATCTTCTACTGAAGTGTCTCGGCGTGATCATTTTGTCTCGGCCAGGTGATGTATTGGTGCATTGTCTCAGCCATGAGGTGGTCCTTGGTGTGTCATGACCACAACCATATGTTGGGTAACCTAAGTGGTCAGAACCTAACATAGGTTGTATCACCATCTCATGAATGTGTGTTTTAAGTGGTTTTGTGTTGGTTTCTTGTGTGGACAAGTTCCCTATCTTGTTGACACCTCATCTCTCACCCAACTTCTCTCCTCCTTCGATATATATAGACCCTCGTCTATCCGTGCAAGTGACCCTTTTTGTCCTTCCTTTCTTCCTCCATCTCTTTTACTCATCCTTTGAGCTTGGTGGAGAAGAAGAGTTGATCCTTGGAACTTTGGTATAGCGACACATCTCGTTATCACACAGACAATGAAATGCCACACGAAAACATGCGGAAACACCATAAACCACATATTACCAATAACATGAGTTAATTAAAACCAATTGCGGAAAGCAGATAAACAAGGAAACTATTACATCCAGATCCTTATCTTGTAAGGAAACATGTTATATAAACATAAATAAACCTTGATATATGTCCATAGCTTACATGGACCAGCTGTCTTGTTAGCACAAGAGTTCATCACCTGTTTATACAAACATAAGGGTCACATCAGGCCAGTAGCAGGATATACAAAGCTACATCAGCTATACATCGTAAAACATCATCAAAACACCTCCGAGGACCTGAGAGTACAGGGATGACTCTATAAATCTACTAAAACAGTAGCATATCCATCTCTTGCCTCCTACTACTCTTCTTGCTTCTCGATCGCAACCTCACGACCACCACCACGTCTAGCACGATCACCTAAAAATGTTGTAAACCAGCGGGGTGAGACACACAATCCCATTGAGAAACATAACTCCCCGATGAAACTATAAAACCTCAGGAAAAGCAGGTAAAGCAGATAACTGATATCAGCAGATCATAAGAGCAACATCCTAAGCAGAAATTATTTTATTTACAATCTTACCAGATATCCAGGAGGCATATATCCAAGTATTCTTTATGGAACATGATTGACAAGATAAGCTTTATAAGAACTTATCACAAAATATAAGGATTGTACAAATAGCTGCAAGGTATAACTAGATCAACTATACAAATACGACCTCAATCAATGTTCCGTTTTTTGCCTTAAGCGATATATTTTATACGGATGGATTACGATTTATTATGCCCTGAGGAAGTGAGCCATCCCGCTCAAATCCAACCTTTGGCTGCGAAGCCCAAAACCGGTGCCATACAAGGTCATTGGGAGAGCCAGACTCCATGACCTCACCTCTTCGTGGTTAGTGCACAAAAATCAAAGCATGATTGTAGTCTCTTGCTTGAGTGGCCTCAGCCATAGGGTCAGCTCTGTAGGCTACCCTTCTATAATACTGAGCCATGGGCCGGTTCACCATGCTCTATAATCATTGATCCATGGGCCTGTTCACCATGCTCTATACACAATTGTAGTTGTGCTCAAATCCTCCTACTTTCGGCTAGGAGAAACCGCACATATTCAACAATATGCGCTCCAGGTAATCCTGCAGGATAAACCTATTTCACCATCACCACCTACCGACGATGATGGATCTATGGCCAGGGCAAACTATGTGAAATGTTCCACTGTAGTTAATTAGTATATTCTATGTGGATTGTTGTGGCAACTAAGTTATAAAACATAACAACATTGAGTTGCATTATTACCATGGGATCTCAATCCCTCATCACAGAATGCCACTGCCTCTCAAGGCTTACATCATCACCATGGGATAGAAATCCCTTATCTCAACATCAGAGGATAACACCTCAGCTAAGCACTGAGCCTTTATCAGGTCAGCAGACCTTTTCACATCATATGGGTGATACATGTTATCCCATCAATCAATATCATTATTCAGTATTATTCAAAACACATATACCTCATAGCTCTTACCTGGCTATGAATTCACTTGGTCCACCTGCATGGTTAGTATGCATATCAAGAGAGATAACTGAATCACCAAACATGATGTTTATGATTATCATGATATTAGGGTTGAAGGTACTTGATTGGAACAACATCCATGATCATAGTTACATGAAGAATAAGCTATATCTATAGAAAAATTACATTATTGTTATCAAACCATGAGCATCCAATATGCCCTATATCTTATGAACATAATCATATATCTAATCATCATACTTAGCACCAACTTTAGGTATCAAACATATCATTGGTTACAACCTATCATGCATAATGCATCATCAACAGAGGTGCGGTTACCAGATAACGACTCACTAAAAACAGGGTTTCTGAGCTAGGTGCAACCCTTACCAAAGATACCACCTACCCTCACAATAGGTGTGGCGGGTAGCGCATCCCTTACCCAAAGGGGTATTGGGCAGGATCACATCCCTCACCAAAAGCCTATCGGCTAGGGAACTTAGCCACACATATCGGCCAACCAAGGATTGCATCTATGCACAAGGGATATCGGGTAACAAGACCTGATGTGTGCCGTGCCACCTGATCCAAGAGTTGTGTCATGCAAGCAAGGAGCATAGGTGTATCGTGCAACTGGGTCCAGAAGTTGTGTCATGCACCCAAGGATATCGGGCATCTAAGGCAAAGATGTGTCGGGCAACACAACCAGCCCTAACGGCCAATACCCTATTGCCCATTAGGATGAGGGTTTCATGTCGGGCATCCACCATCATCATAACACCCAAGGCCAAACCAAGGCCAAGATCATAATGCCCAATAAGCACACTACTGACCTCTATACAACTACATCATGGTGCTCAAGGAGGGCTATCGTTCAACAAAGTTAAGCACAACCATATCGACCAACACTAAGGCAACTATCTACAGTTTCCCCACCCAAGCACCATATTGTGCAACATCAAAACCAACCCATGTCGCCCAAGGCACAAAACAGAGATGGCTACAAAGCACCATGTTGGCCAAAGGCACAACACCAACTAAGGAAAGGGTACATCTCGGTCATGGCATATTTCCCAACAACACCAACATTGTGAAGGGGTCATATCGGGCAATAAGGTCAACATAACCCAACTTATCATATCACCCAAGACAAAATTCTAGAAGAGGGGTATCGTGCAAAGCACCATAAAAGGGTATCATGCAAGGCACCACAAAAGGGTATCGTGCAAGGCACAAGGATCATATCGGTTTGGTCATCATCAAGGATCATATCGGTTTGGTCATCATCAACCTCAAGATCACCATCATCAAACCCTAATAGATCAAGAGAGTTGGATCACCTCTCAACAACCAAGAGAGAGGGGTTTTGCATAACCTCCATCACATATCGGGCAACAAGGTGGATCATCCCCTACTAGGTCAACATCCAACCGATGCTCACCTCTCAAATCCATGGTGAGAGAAGGGTATTGCCCAAGTAACTAGGGCATAGACTCACCTCTCAACAACCAAGAGAGAGGGGTTTTTCTTACACCACTAGAGTTCAAACTCACTTCTCAAAACCAAATGGGATAGAAAGGGGTTTTGTAAAGAAGTGAAAACACTTCCTTACTAAAAATTTGAACAATAAAACCTCCAGGCCAAACATACTCAGAAGGTATGATGGAGTGGGTGTAAAATTTTCAAATCTTTATATAATGGTAATCAAAAGACCAAAGTATAACAACGGAATAAAAACATGACTATATTCAATTATAAAACAAAGGGTTACAAACTTACATCACAAGGATCTATGTAGAGGAAATCTAAACCACCTCAAGATTGTCTCCAAGCTTTAACTTTACAATCTAAGTCTGGGTCCACATGTCAAGCCATCCATGTCCTCCACCTAGGGTTGGAAGCATACCCCAGCAAAAGAGAAACAAAAGGAGACATCAACAAAGGCTGGTATGTGCATACTAAAAAGAAAATTTGAGCAATTTATAAAGAATAAGGGACATCATAACAAAAGGCTTCCCATACAAGAGATAAGTACCACCTAGTTGGGTATCAAGAGAAAAGATTATAACAAAACGGATACTTGCCATAACCAAAAAATAATAAGAATGTGCTATCAATATAAACATCCACTACCATGGTGGGAAACAAAGCACATATCATCATCAACCTGCATGCATGTGAGATAAGCATAGCCCTACAACAATATAAACACGATTGGTGGCCAAGCACAAACTTGAACCTGATAGAGAAAGGAATACTGCCAATCTCCCAAATATATAAAGTTGAGTATGGATTACTTCCACACTCGATTTACAGAGGAATACTACCACCCTCCAAATAAACAATAGGGGAATACTGCCCCAAAACCAATGTAATTACACTACTCTAGTGCTACTGAATCACATATCATGTATAATGTAGAGGCAAGTAGAAAAGTATATTCAGAATTATTAAGGTTGCCATCACACAATTGACAACACAAACATATAAACATCCACATCATTGTGGCCATATATCAACAAGTAAAAATCACATCACAGTGGGTATATATCATCAAAAGTCCAAATTGCACCAAGGCAACAAGATAAGATTCCAAGAGAATATCCATGATCACAAGATCAATAATAAAATAAGATAGTTCACATGAACAATGATAACAAATGATAAGACACTTTGTGTAGGCCAAACTCAAGAGAATGAAAACATAGGTGAATTGCTCAACATAGAGAAATAGGAGATACACCATACATTAAGAGAGATGAATATGAAATTGCTCAATACAGAAATAATGTGGGATGCAATCATACATAAGAGAAAAGAATAAGAAATTGCTCAATACAGAATTAATGTGGGATGCAATCATATATAAGAGAGAAGAATAAGAAATTGCTCAATACAGAATTAATGTGGGATGCAATCATACATACACTAGTACAGGAATGGTCTGTAGCGTCAGTTTTTTAAAGCCTACAACGTCACTTTTTAACCGACGCCTAGGTGGCCGTCGCTATAGAATTTTCTCTATAGCGTCAGATTATTTAACCAAATAAAACTGACCTTACAGAGTAAACATCGACGCAAAAGGTTGTAAAAATTCTGACCTAGGTGAGAAAAAAGGAGCCTGTAAGGTTGGTTATTTTAAAAAAACCGACCCTGTAAAAGGTCTCGGTCGAGAAAATTGTCGACTGAAAAAGTATTCGGTCGACAATTTTCTCGACTGAGAACGTTTACAGGGTCGGTTTTTATGAAATAACTGACCCTAAAGATTGAATAACATTTCAGTGTAACACTCGGTCGAGAAAATTATCGACCGAAAATATTTTGGTCTCGACCGAGAACTGTTTACAGGGACGGTTTTTTTGAAATAACTGACCCTAAAGATTGAATAAATATTTCAGTGTAATAGTCGGTCGACAAGTTTGTCGACCGATAATATTTCGGTCGACAAACTTGTTGACTGAGTCTTACACTGAAATGTTTTATTCAATCTTTAGGGTCAGTTATTTCAAAAAAATGACCTTATAGAGGACATTTAGAGTCGGTTTTTTACAAAAACCGACGCTAGAAGTTATATTTCGGTCGAAAATTTTCTTGACCGAAGAGTGTACACTGAATTCAATCTTTAGGGTCAGTTATTTAAAAAACTGACGCTAAAAGTTACGATTTTTTTTAAAAAATTTCTACAGAAATTGATATAGAATAGAAGAACAAGAAGATTCATATATTCTGGGAGAGGGGAGCATTGGTGCTCAACCGTCACCATTCAAAACCACACATTCATAACAAAAATGATAATCATATCATAATTTACAAAATGATAGAGTGCAAGTCTGAGATGACATATACAAAAGTAAAAATATGAAAGAGTACGTACTCAAACCACATACATAAATGGAGCCGACATATTTAATCCAATGCTATATCGACTTCACTTATAAAACACTCTGACCACTCTTCTCAGAATTCATCCAAGTCCACATGTGTGTAAGGTTGAGTTGTAAAGATCTGTAACAGAAAATGCACATGCTAATATTGATAAAATGACTACAATCACTTGTAAATTTATGATGTTATTCTTTATTACCTGACTTATAGTCTGAATGTCATGTGATGCTTGTTTGACAATAGTTTGCATATATTTCATTACATAGTAGCCACAAGCCCAGTCATTATTTTGCATAGGATACTACAAATAACAAATTATACTTAATGTTAGTAAACTACTATAAACAACAATTGATAAGAGTATAAGAGTTGACATACTACAGTTGAAAATTAATACATAAAGAGTAAGCAGTTGTCAAAGTAGCTACCTTGACATTTTTCAAAGTCAATGTCTTTAATTTTGTGGGTATTTGTCCTCCAGCTTCACGAAAAGCCTTTATACCCCTATCAATTAAATGATAGTTGGTAAAATAGAAATTCTAAATAGAGATATCATGTTGAAGCAATTGATTAAATTTATGCTTACTCCATAGCTGGCAATTTCAGTTTGTGACTCCTTGTTGTTTTACCCATTGAGTCAAGATAATAACGAGTCATCAATTTTGGGGCAATCACCACTAATTCCCAATGTCTAGCTCTGAGTAAGAATAAAACAAACATTAAAATAAATAGTTTTATTCATTATTAAAATTATATTGAATAATAATACTTACTGGACGTTAAAAGGAATTAGGATAATTTCCTTCCCCTCACTAGCAAAATATTTGAATGCATCAGAGAAGTACTCATTCACATACTCAATGTTTGTCTCCACCTGACTAGTGACCGAATGAACTAAGAATGCAATATTCTTTATATCAAAGTTGGTGACCTCATTATATAAATGCATGTTAAACATTTGTAATTATTTTCATATGTAGAAATAAGCTAAAAATGTATATTGGAATTTTCTATATATATTGATAGATCCTTACCTTATCCATACTTCTATTATCGAAGTGTTCAGCCAATCATACCGGAACAACTCTATAATATCATCAAGAAAAATAAAATTCTCAAAGTCCCTCCCAACTGCATCTTCTGTTAAATTGACCAACATATGTGATCCCAATCTTTGGTTGGCTAAGTATCGACACAAACATTTAGATTTGCTTCCCAATTCATCAAATGTAGTTTTGGGAATGAAAGATGGCTTGGGCATAGGAGGACAACTAGTAGAAGTTTTACTTTTTGGTTTACAAACCTGTTAATTAAATTACATACTTATATTACATGAGTTCATATATGCAATCAAATATGAAAAATATGGTAGAAATAAGGTATACCTTGTCATTGATAACCAAGTGTCTAGGCCAACCCACCATAGCACCCTCAGCTTCTTCAACTATACTATATTCAGGATTAGGTATGGGTAGTGGTTTGTCCCCCATTCCGTCATACACAAGATGGATGGACACACGACAAATGTCATCAGTAATTTGTTGGCAATGCAATGTACCACCAAGGTTGTACACCTTGCCTGCTGCCACAACATTATATTTTGGAACCTCCACTGCAAGTTTACAGTTCATACCAACCTAGATTGAAATAATATAAGTTATATAAGAAATAATAGAACAAATACATGTTACAACTATATATATTATCATATATTTATCATACTAATAACACAACATATAGAACAAAAACTTACTCCAGATTATTGTGGTGGGTCATCGCGAGTGCTCCCATGATCTTATACAACTGGAGCATGGGCTTGTACCTCATCACTTGAGAGATGAGCAATATGAATAGGTTGAGTAGGCTAATATGAAGACATTATTTCTTTTACTTTCTGCGCTACTAATGCTTCAACATCCTCTTGTGGAAGACCTCCTACATGCCATGTTTTAGATTACGAAGGGCCAAAATAAGACTTGAATCCTATGCCAGCTCCTAATCCCCTAACACGGCCAGGATGCTCCTTCATACCCAGAGCAACTGCTAGTTCATCCATGTAGCCAGTTGGGATGAACTTTCCTTCCTTCCTTTGCTCGTGGAGACCAATCTATTCATAGTTAATAAAAATATTAAATCACAATATCAATTAGATATAAATAAATCTAAGTTTTTGGGAGTTACTCTTTACTTAGTTGGGATAAACCTACCATCTTTTGTGCCACCTCCTTAGTTGTAGGGTTGACAATTTCACCGGCTCGATTCCTTCTAGCATCAATCCATGTCATGTGTTGGGGTGGTCACTCAACTTGAGTTGTACTTGATTCTTCTCCAGAAGATGATTGCTTCTCTTGTAGTTGGCGGCGGAAGGCATAACCACCAGGCCCCAAGCAATGGTCATGTACATTTTTAGCCCCTCTTTCCTTTTGAGCCTGGTGAATAGCCTTATCATTTAAAACTAGGTATTACAATTTAGACTTGGAAAACATGTATAAAAAGATTCACCTCCTTAATTGTATAAAATTAAATATTCATACAATACATCACAATCTTTATTACCTAAAACTCTTCCGATCTCCTAGTTGCAACAAATCTTTCCCACACCTCAGGATCTATATAAATATATACATCTGTAGCTTTCTTCTTTTGTTTAGGATTATTTATAAATTCCCTTACAAGATATTTCTTAAAACCCCTCCATCGTACACCACAACATTGCAACACTCTTTTCTTGTAATCTTTTTCATTTAGATGAAAAACACCGTATACATACAAAAGAAGCAATTAATAATGTTGTTTTTAAAAGGAATTAATTCCAAGAAAACTAAATTAGAATGAATAGATAAAAAACATATTAAAATGATATCACTTCCACTCACAGATATATCTTTCCATATGAGGTCTTTTTTGGCATTAGGAACATCATGCCAATTTTCTATATCTATTGGCACCTTACTACGCGTGGTCGCCCCTACGTAATGCTTGAAAGCACTAGCATGTTCCCCAACAGGTGCTCCTGTCATATCAAACTGGACTGACAATTTATCCCCTTTAGCCCTGAGCTCCTGCACCCTACGCATCAATGTAGGACCTCTACTATTCTTAGCATCACCACTACCATCCTCATGGTGCTCATGCTCAGAATGTTCATCTTCATGGTGCTCATGCTCAAAATGTTCATCTTCACTTGCCATTTTAGAACCTGCATGTATACATGATAAAAAAATAAGTGATAATAAAAGCACAAGTGAAAAGGTATACATGATAATAAAATAAATAATTCAAAGAATACATGCCTTTAGTATTGGTTGAGTTGTTAGTCAAGGAAAATTCCTTCAGCATGGTCTTGACATTTATAATATTCATCGGTGTTATCTTCAACATTTACACTTGGCAAACCAACTGAGAATGGACTGGAATCATCATACTTTTTGTAGTATTCTTCTTCATTTATAGGATCTATGGTAAACTGCCTTTTTCCATTAAGAACGACATACCAATTTTTATTTGCCGGGTCATCAATATAGAATACTTGTTTTTCTTGGTTTGCCATGATGAATGGCTCATCTTTGAAACCAATCTTTTCAAAATTCACCAATTTGAAACCCAACTCATCCACTAAAACTCCTTTGTTGTTGTCAACCCAATTACACCTAAATATAGGAACTCGAAAATTTGTATAGTCCATTTCCCATATGTCCTCAATGACGCCGTAATATGACATCTCAGTTTCGCGTGGTCTTTTATCTTTGGCACTAGCAAAATACAATGAACAAGCTTTAACAGTGACCCCACTATTTTGAACTACACTACTTTCATCTTGACGCTTTGTGTAGTATGAAAATCCGTTAATGTCATAACCTTCATATGACATGACATCCATTTTTGGCTTAAAGGCGAGCCATTTTATGTTCTCAGCAACATTATTTGGTGATTCAGATAGTTGATTAAATACTTTCTCTTCAAACCACCTAATAAATATTTGATTATGCTCTCTTGCAAGCCACATTGAACTGGATCGTGGATGATTTCTCTTGATAAGATCATTGTGTTCTGTGATGTAGCTACTAACTTCATCGATGTTGTGTAAAATATACAAATGTGCTTGTTCCCACAACTCATGACTGATTCCTTTTACTCATCCTCCCAGAGTTCCTTTGCCACAATAAGATCCAGTGTGATGGGAATTTTTTTGATCTCTATAAGTTTCATTGCAATTCAAAAAATCATTACAAAAGTCCATCACCTCCCTAGCCACGTAACCCTCAACAATACTCCCTTCAGGACGATAACGATTCCGAACATCACCTTTAAAAACACTCATGTAGCGTTCAAATGGATACATCCAGTGTAAGAAAATTGGACCCAACATCTTCACCTCCTTTGTAATATGTATTACAAGATGAACCATCATATACAAAAATGAAGGAGGAAAGTACATTTCAAGATGACACATGGTAACAATTATATCTTTCTATAATTTATCGAGAGTATCAGGATGTATCACTTTGTTGCATATTTCATTGAAGAAGAAACATAGTCTTGTGATTGCAAACCTTACATGCTTCGACAATATAGATCGAATAGCCACAGGTAAAATTTGTTGCATTAAGGTGTGACAATCGTGAGATTTGAGACCTATCAGTTTCAGATTCTTCATTGATACCAATCTATGAATATTAGAAGAGTATCCTTGTGGAACCTTAATATTATACAAGCACTCATAGAAAGTCTTTTTCTCTTTCTTTGATAAAGTGTAACAAGCTGTGGCAAATATGTGCGGTGACCCCTGATCTCCACTAATAATTCTTTTCTAATACCCATTAATTCTAAATCTTTTCTAGATTTGATGCCATCTTTAGTCTTTCCTGGTATGTTCAATAGTGTACCGATGATGCTATCACAAATATTTTTTTTCAACATGCATGACGTCAATGCAGTGTCTAATTGCCAAAGATCTCCAATAAGGAAGATCCCAGAATATTGACCTCTTCTTGTATAGAGATTTGTCACATGCGAGTGTATGACTACTTGAACTCTTTCCAAATTCATTAACAATATGTTTCACCCTATCATATACAACATGTCCTGGTATAGGTTTGGGAGCACTTCATTCCTCAGTTGACCCATTAAAGGTTTTGCATTGCCTTCGATAAGGATGCAATGGTGGGAGAAATCTCTGATGACCAAGATATACGATTTTACCACCATGTTTCAGTCTGATTGAATCAATATTTTCCTCACAAATAGGACATGCTTTGTATCCTTTTATGCTATATCCAGACAAATTTCCATAAGCTGGAAAGTCATTAATCATGCAAAATAACATAGCACGCAAACTGAAGATCGCTTTACGTGAATCATCATATGTCATAATACCTTCTTCCCATAGTTTCATTAGGTCATCAATTAGAGGTTGAAGGTAAACATCAATATCATTTCCAGGTTGCTTGGGCCCTGATATCAATATTGACAACATCACATACTTATTTTTCATACACAACCAAGGAGGAAGATTGTATATAACAATCATTACAGGCCACATGCTATGCTGGCTGCTTAATGTACCATAGGGATTCATTCCATCCGTACAGAGTCCAAGTCTTAGGTTTCTTGGTTCTTTACCAAATTGAGGGTATCATAAATCAATTTTATTCCATTGTGGTGAATCAGATGCATGTCGTAGGACGCCATCATCATTGACCTTTAACTCCCCATGCCAAGACAAATTTTGCGCATCTTCTGTATTAGCAAATAAGCGTTGAAATCATGGTATTATTGGTAGATACCACATCACCTTGGCAGGAGAGCCATTTTTAGCCTTAGCTGAATTTGTAGTCTTATACCTTGACGCAATACATTTTGGACAATTTATCAAATTACTATAGTCCTTCTGAAATAACACACAATCATTTGGACATGCATGAATCTTCTTATCTCCATTCCCATTGGGCACATTATTTTCTTTGCTTGATATGGTGAAATTGGAAGCTCGTTGCCTTCAGGAAGAATTTGCTTTAACAAAGACAACAGTGAAGTGAAACTCTTATCGCTCCACCAGTTTTGAGATTTAAGTGTATATAATCGCACCACAACACTCAACCTCGTGAACTTAGTACAACCCTTATATAATGGTTTTTCAGCATCATGGACAATGTTTGCAAATAAAGAAGGTGGATCAATGACATTGTCTCGACAACTACGTAGCATCTCATCAACCATATCATCCTGAATCTGGTCATCTTGAATCGGTTCATCATTAACATTATCATCATTATCTATATCTTCTATGCCACAACTATTAGTATCGACATTTTCTGATGCATAATTCAATTTCTCCATGCCAATACTATTCATTATAACCTTGTATGATCCCATTGCATATGACATGATTCTTAATTTCCTCACTAGTATCTACTTTCAAATTGTTACAACAATTTCTACATTGACAGTATAGCCTATCTGTAGGTCGTTTCCTATGTTCCTCAACAAATCTGATGAATTCATCAAGACCTTTGGTAAACTCTGGACTGCAACAGTTCTTGACAGACATCCAACTTCGATCCATTTTCTATATCACATTAAAATTAATTATAAAACTAACAGTTTAATATTAATACTATAATAATCTGTAAGTTTTTATTGATAGAAAGTTAATTTTTTATACTAAAGTGTACCACCTATCCCATTTTTTAATATTTAATCTCACTAGTAACTGTATAATGTATGTTTAGTTGTGAAGAAAATTTCAGCAGCATTTCCCCTAAGTTCTCCAAGTACACCGATGTAAATGGCAAATAACCACTCACATATGTACCCAGAGAACAAATGAAGAAATCCTACTGAAATAATCTACAAAACTAAACATACATTATACAGGTACATCCTAAGTGAGATTAAAATATCCAAAAATAGTCCCAAACCGGGGACTATCCAAAGTTTACTCCTAATGAGTAAATTTTGAACGGGTTTCTAAGTTAATATATAAATGCATTATTTTCATATTTATATATTAAGTTAAACATCATGCATCAACCCTAAAGTGTCAATCTAGGAGTACACATGTCTAATCTAGTATTAATTTCTAAAATTTATATAATGATTACATATGAAAAAAGACATGCATGTTTTTATTATTGGGTTATCAAATCATATAAAATGGAAAATACTTGTACAAATTAGCAAAGTAAGGTTGTTTCCAACAGTCCAAAGATTGAAATCATTATAATATTCAGAACTATTTGTGAACATTACAAAAAATATGATTAAAACATTTATAGCTCCCACATAAATAAGGATCAGGTCCACTCTCGGTCCACAATTAGTCGACCGAGAGCCCACCTGCGCGCATCGTCTAGGTCCACTCTCGGTCGACGAATTTTCGACCGAGAGTGGACCTGGACGCTGCGCGCAGGTGGGCTCTCGGTCAACTAATTGTCGACCGAGATGGACCTAGACGCAGCAATGGTGGCGGGTAGGAATGAAGGTAAGCAGGAACAAAGGAATGAAGGAAGCGTCAAACTTACTTGGAAATGGCAGCGACCTTCGTGGAGGAAGAGACGACCTTCACAGAGAGGCGGAGACCTTTGTGGAAGAGTGGAAGGCGGCGACGACGAGCTTCACGACAACGGCTTCACAGAGAGAAGGGTTCGCGGAAACGACGAGCTTCACGATCCTCTTGGTGGTGACGACGAGCTTCACGATCCTCATGGCGGCGATGACGAGCTTCACGATCCTCTTGGCGGCGCGGAGAGGTGGCACGGGCTTCACGGCAACAGCTTCACGGAGAGAAGTGTTCCCGAAAACGACAGAATGACACAGGAAAAAGCAAGGGTTCACAGTGCTGTGGGAGAGAGAATAGAATAGAGAAAAGGGTTTCGCAGGAGGAAGAAAGACTAAAATTTCGGCTTTTTGCAAGGAGCGAAAAATAGTAGCGTCGGTTAACAATGAAAAACCGACGCTAAAGATAAACGGTGCCCGTGTCGGGTTGTTTAAAAATAATCAAACGCAAACTCGGTCGACGAAATTGTTGACCGAAAAGAGCTCTAGGGTCGGTTATTAGGAAAAAACCGACACTACAAGTGCTTATACGAAGGAAATCTGGCTCCTTTCGGTCGACGATTTGTCGACTGAGAAGGAGCAAGATTTCCTTCGTATAAGCACCTCTAGGTTCGGTTTTTTCTTATAACCGACCCTAGAGGTTCTTATACATGTGTGAAAAACTAAACTGGATATTGTCGGTCGACAATATTGTCGACCGAGGTGCCCTATAGGGTCGGTTATAAGGATAAACGACCCTAGAGGTGCTTATACACGTGAAATCTGACTCTTTCTCAGTCGACAAATTCGTCGACCGAATGTATGTCGGTCGACAAATTTGTCGACCGAAGATGCATGAACTAAACTGGATCGAAAATTCATGTCGGTCGACAATAATTGTCGACCGGGGAGCATTTTTGGGTCGGTTATAAAGGAAAAACTGACCTTAGAGGTGCTTATACACGTGAAATTTGACTCTATCTCAGTCGACAAATTCGTCGACTGAGGGAGCTCTAAAGTGCTTACACAACCCTAATAATGATGTTATGTGAAACCCTAATATATGGTGATGTCATATGAAACCCTAATATGGGATAATGTTATGTGAAACCCTAATATGGGATGATGTTATGTGAAACCCTAATATGGGAATGTTATGTGAAACCCTAATATAGGATGATGTTGTGTAAAAACCCTAATATGGGATAATGTTATGTGAAATTTCAATATGGGATGATGATATGTGAAACCCTAATCGATAAAGATGGGAAACTCTAACCCTAACGAGGGAATAGAGATGTTATTTTTGTATTGCATGATGTTGATATGAAATTGATATGGTTGATATGAAATTGAGATGCTTGTGTAACAAATATCCTGAATACCTTGGTCAGATGACCTGAAGGTAATAGTTACCTGATAAGTGATAACCATGTTTAGTGATGAACTAAGGGTTTGAATACCCAAAATCAACAAATGTGATGATGGTGGTATTGAGGGATGTGAATTCCCAACAATGAGACAAAAGATTGAGATCCCAATGCTTTATAACGTTTTGAAAATGACTAAACTCTATCCAAAATTTCTGTCGGTCGACAATATTGTCGACCGAGATCCCCTTTAGGGTCGGTTATAAGGTAAAACTAACCATAGATGTTCTTATACATGTGAAATCGGGCTCCTTTTCGGTGGACGATTTGTCGACCGAGAAGAGCTCTTGGATCGGTTATAAGGAAAAAACTGACCCTAAAGTCCTCCTTGGTCGACAATATTGTCGAACGAATGTGTCTCGGTCGACAATATTTTCGACCGAGATTAACCCTATTTCAATGTTTTAAATTAAGTACCAAGTGTGTGTGTATGAAATTAACCAAGTGATGCTTTGTCAAATTTAGCCATAATTTATTTTTCACTCATTTGAAATAACAATATTCTTATATAACATGTATATGTCCAAATGAAGTCATGGAAAACACTTTTATTCATAAAAATTTAATGCCCATGCACTTTATAAGATGAAGCATGACATACTTGCTTTATAAAAAGATATACATTACAATCATTACAAAGATATCTCATAATCTCACTGAAAAGACCAAAGGATTACATCAATGTCTGGGTCTTTTCCAAGAAAGGGCTCAGCTCCATAATATTTGACCGGTGTCTGCCACTCCAAGGCACCTGTCATGGTTAAGGCATAAGCCTCCAAGAAGGTGGGAACACGATCAAAGTGAAAGTGGGCAGCAATGTCTTGAAGTTGAATTGGGGAAAACTGAGTATGTGTGAGATCAGGAGATGGTGGAGGTGGAATTTGATAGTAGTTGTAGGAAGGATTGTATGGATTTATCATGCCAGGATTAAGGGAATAGGGATATTCATCAGGTTGGTTAGGAGAGAGAGTTTGCATCCTTTGGTTTAAATAAGTCATGGCATGGTGATTATAATCCAATTGCCTACTTAGGTGATATTGGGAGCCAGCAATGTATGTCAAGGTATTTGTAATAGGATCATGGGGTAGGTTGGTAGGAGGAGGTGGTGGAGGTATGTCTTGGGTGGATGTCTCCCCTTCAGTCCTAGCCCTTTTGTGGCCAAAGTCGATTCCCATCTTTTCCATCATATTTTTACTTATTTTTTGGGGTTTTCTATCCCATGTGTAACCTAAGTCGTCCTCAATATTCTTCTTAAGAAAATTTTGAGTGATTTGGCATACAAAGTCAACATAAGGTGGATTGCCAGAAAACTGAAGTATATTCTTAAGGATGATACAAATAAATTTTATGGGAATACCTTTGAGAATGTCATAGATAAGGTACATATGAAAGATGGGTACTTCAAATTTGTTAGCTCTAGGATGGATATTGGTGGCAACAATGAGAGTTATGATCCTAGCTTCAGGTTTTAAATTTATGGCATAATAGGTACCCCTATCTTCATGGCAAGTCGTATTTGATTGAAAGATGGCTCTTTTGACATCACTAAGGCTAGTTGTAGTGTCATCTTGGGAGAGTTTGTTGAGTGGATTTCCTCTGGTGAGATCAAGAAAATCTTTATATTCTTCTATGTCTATGTCAAGCATATCAAGAATACCCTCCTCAGTAAAATGGAATCCATACCCACCAACCATAGAGGAGAAGGAATCATGGTCAGGATGTTAGGCTAAATTGGCATAGAATTCATTAACTACTTTGGAAGAGTAGGAATGGAAGGATGGATTTAGAAAATCAGTCAAATGTTGCACCTCAAAAAGTTCCTCCAAATCGACAATGCTGTGGAAGTCCATGATGTCGACTGGCCGTCGTGGAAGAGGAGTTCTTGAGGAGAGCCTGAGGTAGTGGTCTCCTGCAGCTGCGTCGATGAAAGGGACGTCGTTGATGAACGACAACGTTGAATAGACCATCCTTCCTTTCCTACCTGCAACTTGCTTCTTTCCACATGTAGATGATGAAGCCATTTCGTTGCTTTGAAGTGGAGAAATAACAAGCAAGACTTGGATGTAGAGAAGCTAAAGATTTTCAAAAGAATACACTAGAGAGGAGATAGAGAAGTGAGAATGTGAAGGTGTGAAGAAATGGATCGTTTTGGGTGCTATTTATAGCAAAACAGAGCCAATTTCGGTCGACAATTTGTCGACCGACGCCCGCAACGGTCGTTTTCTAGACCCTTTTCCCGGTCGGCCAACGGTCATTTTTATAGCCGTTACGACAATTGATTTTCTAGCCGTTACGATGGTTGATTGTCTAGCCGTTACGATTTTTTTAAAATATATATTTTAATCAGAATATTGCCTTTTTAATTTAGGGTTGTCCTCGGTCGAACAATTCGTCGACCGATGTTGTTCGGTCGAACAATTCTTCGACCGAGAAAGAGCCAGATTTCCTTCGCATAAGTACCTCTAGGGTCGATTTTAAGGAAAAAACCGACCCTAGAGGTACTTATTCATGTGTGAAATACTAAACTGGATCCTAAGTTTATCTCGGTCTACAATATTGTCGGTCGAATAGACTTCTAAGGTCGGTTATAAAGAAAATACCGACCCTAAAAGTTGCTTATACACTTGAAATCTGACTCCTTATCGGTCGACGAATTTGTCGACCGAGATGATCGGTCGAAGTATTGGTCGATCGAGGAAGGCTCTAAGGTCGGTTATAAGTACAAATCCGACGCTAGAGGTGCATATACATGCGTGAACTATTTGGATCCAGAATAGATATCGGTCAACAAATTTGTCGACCGAGGAGGCATTTAAGGTCGGTTTTAAAGGAAAAACTGACCTTAGAGGTGCTGAACCGAGGAGGACTTTAGGGTCGGTTATAAGGAAAAAACCGACCCTAAAGGTGCTTGTATACGTGAAATCTAGCTCTTATTCGGTCGACGAATTTGTTGACCGAGGAGCCCTTTAGGGTCGGTTATAAGGTAAAACTGACGCTATAGATCGAGGCGCGAAACCAAAATCAAGCAAATTTTTGCCGCGGGAATCTTGTAATTGACTTTCTAATCCAATTGTCTATAAGGTCGCTTATTTTATAAAAACTAACCCTATAAAGATGCACTACAAGGTCGGTTATTTTTAGAAAAGCAACCCAAGAGGTCTTAAGTGGTGCCCGCGTTTTTTATAGACATATAAGGTCGGTTATTTGGAAATCCGACCCTATAGAGATACACTACAAGGTTGGTTATTTTAAGAAAAGCGATCCAAGAGGTCTTAAGTGGTGCCCGCATTTTTTATAGACATATAAGGTCAGTTATTTGAAAAACCGACCCTATAGAGTTATACTACAAGGTCGGTTTATTTAAGAAAACCGACCCAAGAGGTCTTAAGTGGTACCCTCTTTTTTTAGACATATAAGGTCGGTTTTTTGGAAAAACCGACCCTACTGGTAGTGATGTTATAACCCATTTCTGTACTAGTGATAAGAGAGAAGAATAAGAAATTGCTCAATACAAAATTAATGTGGGATGCAATCATACATAAGAGAGAAGAATAAGAAATTGCTCAATACAGAATTAATGTGGGATGCAATCATACCTCAACTTCAGATTCAAACGTCCAAAGACACTTCTAGGTCCAAGCCTAGGCTTCCAAAGCACCTATTAGTATATATATGGGATTAGGGTTAGATTTATGTTGATATTCAAAACCCTAAAAACCACCTTTTTATTATTGTGTGAATTAGATTATAAAAACCATGCCATATTTTAGGATATATTTTTATGAGTTCAAAACATATTTTATTATATTTTTCTGAGTTATAAATTATTAGTTATGAATTATACAATTCATTATCATATTTAATTAGATCCATTAATTCGCCCCTTAAAAACATCAGATTCAGGCGACAAAACCAATACCATTAGAAAACCCTTATTTTTCAGATTTTAGAACATTTTTTATTTTATTTTTGTGAGTCATAAATAATTAGTTATGGATTTTTGAAATTTGGCCAATCGAAGAGCACATAAAATCCATGTCAGCGTTATGCAAATGAGAGATGGAGAGAAAGAGCAGGCCGCGTGACTTGGCCCTATCACAGGGTGCCAAGTCGGTGGTCAAAGCTGAGTCAGCCGCATCCACAAAAAAAGGCAAAACTGACCAAAAGACCATCTTACCCTCGCACGAGAAACAAGCAAAAGAAGAAAACGGAGAGGGCAGACAGGTAAAAGCACGCAGGAGATTCTTTTGCCTCCCAGCCAGTGCCATGGATGCTTCACCAGGAAGAGCAGCTCGACTGTAGGTTGGGCAAATGGGCAAAACTCGACTCCTCACCAAAGCAACACGAATAAAAGGAAGGGTACGAGAAACCAAACTCACCGAGAAGGCTAATTGCTGCGTTGGTGCCTCCGAGAGCCGTGGAGGTCAGCCGCAACTTGTGCCCGAACGTAGGTCACCGACAGACAAAGCAGAGGACGCATGAAGAAATTGAACAGCCAGACACATTGTGCGGAGAGAAAAGAAGCCCAGGGAACCCTCTTATATAGATTAAGGGTTGACACCTATCGGGAAAGCAAGCAGGCTGAAGCCTTGCTCCCCAAGAATTGGGGTTTCCCAAAAAGAGAAGAAATAGGTAGACAAAATATGGATCGAAAGATGCAGAATCTTCTCCCGATCACAACGGAACAAAAATTAGGAAATTTGGTCGAGAGGAGAGAGAGAACGATTCAATGCAATATCGGGGTACTGTTCATCCGCGAGTCGAACTCCTACTTGAGGTAGGAGATGACCGGATGCCATCCAAAAGAAATCCAACGGTCCAGATAGATAAGCGTATAAGTAAAGCGTGTGATAGTGATATCTTAGTCGGAAAATCAACTTAAATCATGACATTTAATCTGATTAAAACTAAAGTGGGACCACATCAATGCACCTTTTTCTCTCTCATCGATTTAGGGTTTTATCATTATCCAAATTAAGCAAAATTTTGCACAGAGGCCAATAAAGGCATGTAGATTCCGATTATGCACTTAGTTTTTCTTTTTGGAAACTTTTAATGTGTTAAATAAATCAAATTTCATTTTCTCTTTCCTCCTTCATTAATGGTATTAGGATTATCCAAATTTTATGAAACTTGACACACAAGTCATATTTAATGTGTTGGATACGAATTTTTAATCAATTTTACATATTAGAGCTGTTTGAGTATTTAATTAATGTTTTAAAGGTTCTACACACTTTCTCTCTCCTGATTTCACCTTTTAAGAAAACTTCCTCCAAATTGGATAAAAATTTACCCAAAGCCTATATTTATTATGTAGATTACGAATGTAAGATTATTTTCCTCTTTTGGAGTCAATTATTATATTTATTTATTAATTACACTTTTTAGGCAATTTCTCTCTTTTAACTTACCATATTATTTCAAGGTGGTCCAAATTAAATGAAAATTGACATGTAGGCTTATTTTGATGTGTAGATTACGAATTTGAAGTCTATTCTTTATATTGAGGCTTTATTACATGGGTTATGCCATTAGGACCATTAGAGGCCCATTAGATCATTATGCATCCAATTAAGTTATTCATCATCTTATTATCACCAGATGAATTACATGACATATTAGATTACATTATTCTTGTATTATATTATTATGGTCACACTAAACTCAACCTTGTTTGGTCAAACCCAAAAGGTCAAAGTTCTAGGGTAGGGTTCTAGATCTAGTATGTTACAGGTTTTGCCCAAGGAACCCTAAAATCAAGGTTCGACCACAAGGTCTAAGAACACATCAACAACATGACCACTATATATAACAAGATAAAAAGGGTACATACTAGGGAAAGAAACATGTCTAACAAGATGCATGGCCGATCAAGATGACATATAAACATGCAACATAAAAAGAAGTAGTATAGCTAGGGTTAGGAGTTATGTAACCCACCATTATCAAGCTCCAAGATCCTAGCACCAAGTTTCCAAGATCCAAGCACCACCTTCGACCACCTCAAGAAGAAAAGAAAAGCTTATAACCACCATGACCGAAGAACAAGCAAGAAGGAGAAGAAGGTGCCAAGGAAAGAGGGGAAGATGCTCACCACAAGAAGAGAAGCAAGACACACTCTAGGGTTCGGCCACCACTAGAGGAAGAAGAAGACTCCACCAAGGAGATGGGCCACCAAGCTAGCTCTACCAAGTGTATCGGCCACCAAGCTCACCAAGGGGAGGTATCATCCACCAAGGAAGAAGGGACGCAACTAAGGAACTAAAGGGATCCTAACCAAGAGAAAGGAGAGACATATATTGAAGAGGGTGAAGGGGAGACTAAGGCAAGGTGTCGCCCAACCTAGGGACACTTTTCCATGGGGCAAAGCCACCTACTATCTCGCCACCTCCACACATCCAAAGCTTTTCCACATGCAAGAAACAAGCACCAAGTGTCCACAAGGGGGTGACACAAATGATGCTAGGTGGAGGGGTGTGTGTCGCCCAACATGGCAAATCGACACACCCACCATCACCCTTCTTGGCTGATACACCATGGCCGACACACCAAGGTCAACACACTCAAGCTTGACCGATACACCTCGGTCTTGCCCGACACAAGGCCCATTAAAGCAAGGCAAAGCCCAAACAAGGCTCAACAAGGCAAAACAAAGCCCAAGGCTGCTCAAAAAACGAGCCCAACCCATCCTCTCAACCCTAGAGGATGCAAGAAGATGGAGAAACATCTCTCAAGGTATTAGACTTGCACATCAACCCTAAAACTTGGGTTAGTTGCACCTCCAACTCTCAACAAAGCACATACAAACCCTAATCACCATTTGAGGTGATTAACAAGCATCTAAACACAAGGTTTAGGCAAAGCAAACAGGGTAAGCCCAAAATGAAGGTCAGGGTCCTTATAAGCCATAAACCTCTACAAAGGGATTTCTCCCCTGAAATCCAAAGAGAAAAGCGAGGGATACTTCCTTCTCATCTTTTCCTCAAGCTCCCATGTGGCTTCCTCAATGCCACTGTGATGCCAAAGAACCTTCACAAGCACCAGGTCCTTCCTTTTCAACTTCTTTATTCTTCTATCAAAAATTATCACTGGACCTTCCTCGTAGGTCACGTCTTCATCGAGCTCAACCTCAACTGGCTGTATGACTATCCCTGTGCCTGGATGACTTTTCTTCAGCATACTGACATGGAACACCGGATGTGACCTGTGCAACTCTCGCGATAGTTCTAACTTGTAAGCTACCTTGCCAACACGTGCTATTAGCGAATATGGCCCCATATACCTGGGTGCCAACTTGCCTTTCTAGTCAAACCTCAGCACGCCTTTCCATGGTGAGACCTTGAGATACACCTTGTCTCCCACCTAGAATGCTAGAGGTCATCAGAGATTATCTACATACGACTTCTATCTGTCCTGTGCCATTTTCAACTATTGTTGTATCACTTTGATCTGCTCTGTTGTCTACTGCACTAACTCAGGACCCAAAAGTTGATACTCACCAGACTCATACCAGCACAAAGGAGATATGCATTTCCTGCCATATAAAGCCTCATAAGGAGCCATGTTGATGCTCCACTGGTAACTATTGTTATAGGTGAATTCTATCAAACTTAGATGCACGTCTCAACTGCCTAGGAACTGCAAAACACAAGCACGGAGAAGATCCTCCAAAGTCTGAATAGTCCTTTCAAATTGTCCATCTGTTTGTGGGTGGAAAGCGATACAGAACCCCAACTGCGTTCCCAACACTTTGTGTAACTGTTCCCAAAAATGACTCGTGAGCTGGGGTCCTCTGTCAGAGAATATCATTGTGGGCACACCGTGCAAACACACTATCTCATCCACATACACCTGGGCAAGCTTCTTTGTTGTATACGTTGTCTTCAAAGGTAGGAAATGAGCAGACTTGTTCAATCTATCCACTATCACCTAGATGGAATCACGATTCTTAGCTGTCCTTGGCAGACCAACTACAAAATCCATGGTTATATGATCCCATTTCCACTGCGATATCGACATGGGTTGCAACATACCTACCGAATTCTGATGCTCATCCTTGACTTGCTGGAATATCACACACCTAGCCACAAACTCGGCCATGTCTCTCTTCAAGCCAGGCCACCAATACAGGTCCTTCAGATTATGATACATCTTTGTGACACCTAGATGCATAGCATACATCGATGTGTGTGATTCCTCGAGCACTAGCTTTCTCAGATCATAACATCGGGGACCACCATCCTACCATGATAGCAAACTAGTCCATCCTCGAACTCATGGAACCCATCATGCTTTCAACTGCCAAACTCTGATTTGATTAACTGAATTGAAGCATCTGCCTGATGTGCGTCTTTGATTTTATATGTCAACGTAGGCTTTACTTGCATCTGTGCCAACAATCCTACCAACAAGGAGACTTCCAACTGTACATTCATTTGCTACAAAGAGACAAACATATCCCTCCTATGGCATACCAAAGAACTCAACTATGCCTTCTTTATAGAGAGAGAAGAAGACTTTCTGCTAAGCGCATCCGCTACCATGTTCACCAAACCAGGATGATACTCAATGGTGCAATTGTAATCATTGATCAACTCCATCCAACGATGTTGTCGCATGTTCATCTCACTCTGTGAGAAGATGTACTTCAAGTTCTTATGATCTGTAAAAATCTGACACACTTCCCCATAAAGATAGTGTCTCCAAATCTTTAACGCATGGACCACCGCTGCCAGCTCCGAATCATGTGTCTGATAATTCTCCTCATGTTTCTTAAGTTTTCACGAGGCAAAAGAAACCACCTGATCTTCCTGCATCAGCACACATCCTAGGACTTTCTTGGAAGCATCGCAAAAAACAACATAGCCTTTCCTAGGCTTTGGCAACACCAACACTGGAGCACTAGTCATCTTCTCCTTCAAACTTTGGAAAGCTTGCTGACAACGATCATCTCAAACATAAGTACATCCTTCCTGGTCAACTTTGTCAACAAAAATGCAATCATACTCAAGTTTCTTATAAACTTCCGGTAGTATCCTACTAAACCCAGAAAACTATAAACTTCTGTTCGGCGTCTTCGGTTGCTCCAGTCGGCAATTGACTCCACCATCTTAGGGTCCACTCTAACTCCTTCTGCAGATATCACATGACCCATGAAAGTCACTTCCTTCAACCAGAACTCACACTTACTAAACTTGGCATACAACTGATGTTGGCGTAGAAGAGTCAATGCTTGTCAAAGATGATGTTCATGCTCTCTACTATCCCGACTACAGATCAAGATGTCATCTATAAAAACTAAACCAAACTGATCTAGAAATAGACGTAACACCCTGTTCATCAGATCCATGAAAGCACCAGGCCCATTGGTTAGCCCAAATGACATAACCACGAACTCAAAGTGACCATACCTCATCCTAAAAGCTGACTTTGGTATGTCCTCATCCTTAATTCTTAACTGATGATATCCAGACTATAGATCGATCTTTGAGAACACTGTAGCACCTCATAACATATCAAATAGATTGTCTATCCTCAGTAACAGGTACTTGTTCTTGATCGTAACTTTGTTCAACTATCAGTAATCTATGCACAACCACATCGACCCATCCTTCTTCTTAACAAACAGGACTGGAGCACCCCACAGGGATGTGCTCAGTCTGATGAAACCTTTATCCATCAACTGCTATAACTTCTTCTTTAGCTCTGCCATCTCGGCTGGAGCCATCCTGTACGGTGTCTAAGCAACTGGTTGTGTTCCTGGTGCCAGATTGATCTCAAAGTCAATCTCTCGAGGTGGGGGAACATCGGGAAACTCATCGGGAAACACATCTGCAAACTCTCAGATAACATGAACCTCCTCAAGGCTAGGACCGTTTGCCTTGGTATCCATAACATGAGCTATGAACACCTTACATCCTTGCCACAACAACTTCTCTACCACCATAGCTGACACAAAACATGTCGGAAGGATCTTTCTATCTCCCTGGAAGATCCACTTCTTACCACCATTAACAAACACTACTTGCTTGGAACCACAATCCAACACAACCTTATACTTTTCTATGGTATCCATTCCAAGGATCACATCGAATCCATGCATATCAAGTGGTATAAGATCCACTTGTATCGTGTGTCCCGAAAAACATAGAACATAGGATGGACACACCTCTCGAAGCATCAATGAACCATCAAGAGGGGTTTCTAACAATAAGCTATCCTTCTTACAACTAATAGGTAAAAGAAAGCTATCAAGCAGACTACATGCGATAAAAGAGTGCGTAACACCCAGGTCAACAAAACAGATATAAAGCAAGAAGAAGACAAATAAGAATGAAATAACTCCATCTGACCTGCCACCACTCGCAGGTTGACTACCGCTGGTGGACTCATAGCATATAATCGAGCTGTTGCTTGCTGTCCACGTCCTTTGCTTCCTTGAGCAGATGATCCTGTCTGCGTCGCTTGACCGCATCCTTGCCCTCGGGTGCCACTAAACTGTTGTCTATATGACCCCTGTTGATTTTTCCTCAGCTACTGTGTCACTTTGACATCATTCCTTGGGCAATTTGACCTCAAATTCTTAGTCTGTCCACAGAGATAGCATCACATGTCCCCTAACTACGACCTAGATGGCCCTGTCACTAGTATTGAAGTTGTGTTGTAAGCTCTGGATGGTGAGTACCCACACCCTTTTCCTTTACTTGGTGACCACTGCGATGGTGCACTAGAACCTTGCCTCACAAAAGGCGTAGAAAACCTCAGCTTCTTGTGGCTATCAAACCTCTATTTTTGAAACTGAGCATGCCTTTTCTTGGTCATAGCCTCTCTCTTTTCTCATACTGACCGTTCAATCCTTCAGACAGACTCCACAAACGTGGCAAACACCTCTCGATTCTCCAAAGAAGCAGCAGATGTTGTCAACTCGGCACTCAAACCGTCTGATTCTCTCGTCATCTGTCATTGCCATGTGAGGACAAAACCTCAACAGGTCCATAAACTTAGCTTCATACTCAGTGATGCTCATCGATCCTTGGCGCATACACTAAAACTGGTTAATCTTCTCATCCAGATAGGTCTTCAGGAAGTATCGGTTGACGAACTCCCACTGGAAAACATCCCAACAGATCACCTCACCTGGTCGCTTCTCCTCCTCGATGGCCCACCAGTGTCTAACACTACCTTTCAAAAATTATACAACATGCTTAACATTGTCTGCTTCGGGGATGGAGAGGATCTAGAAGGCCTTCTCCAGACCTGTCAACCACATATCTGCATTCGCTGGATCAACCATTTCAGTATAATCTAAAGCTCCAACTCGGCAAAGTCGCTCAAAGGTCTTCCCAATACCCAAAGATTCACCATGGGGAGCCTCTGCTCTTAGCAGAGGAACTGACAATCTATCTACCATGTGATCCATCGTAGCCATTAACTGCCCCATAAGCTACTGATAGGCATGGTTTTCAAGAATGGTTGGGTCAAGTTGGGGGACCTTAGGCACCCGATATTCATGTGCCTACACTCTTGCTCCATCAACTGATGCATCATCACTGCTCTCGGTTGCATGTTCGTCATGGTTTCCACACATATTTAAGCTTTATCTTCCGTCGAGGATAAAAGCTTATTGTAAGAAAATCTAGAAAACTCATAAGAACAGACACAACCCTAGTCCTAGATCCCTGTAGAATCGGAGAACCTAGAGCTATGATACCAAACTTGTAGTGACACATCCCGTTATTACACAAACAACGATATGCTACACCAAAACGTGTGGAAACAACATAAACCACATATTACCAAAAACACGAGTTAATTAAAACCAATTGTGGAAAGCAGATAAACAAGGAAACTAATACATCCAGATCCTTATCTTGCAAGGAAACATGTTATATAAACATAAATAAACCTTGATATATGTCCACAGTGTTGGTATGTATACCCATAGAGCAAGTCATATGATCATTTATGCACATGTGAATCAATATGTGATATTGATGTCACACACATCTCACCCAGTCTGCTCTGAGATCAAGGAAATGAATGAATGTTGACAGGATGATTGTTCCATGCCTCAAGTTCATTCAGGATATCAGTGATAAAGGAATTATACATTCACTATAACACCATTCACAGATTGTAGGATTGAAAGTTGTTCTCCAACTTTATATTTCACTTGGGTAGCACTGATGTGTGACTAGGCACCACTCTTTGATTGTGAAGTCATAAGTGTTATGGACTTTCACTGCCAACGTGAAATGGACCTGTAGGGTCACACACATAGGATTTAACCTGGAAAAGGAGTTTTGTCCACAAACAATGTTTAGATTGATTACTAAAGGAGTTTAGTAGTTCAATTACACACTCAATTAATTGATAGCTCAATATCATAGTGTTCAAGGTGTTGGACTGATTGATTAGAGTATCAGATTGATTGAAACCACAATTGATTGATTCTACACAATCTGTACTCCCAACCGATCGGATCATGTGATGAACGGATCGGCTCAGCTTGGCGAACTGATCGGCTCAGGTGGTGAGTCGATCGGCTCAAGGTTAGGGTGAAACGATTGCTTCAAGTGTTGAAACGATCGGTTCAACTGATGCAACTGAGCAAGTTGGGAAAAAAGATTGGTGAGAATTTTCCTTTCGTTTCACTTGCCCAATTTGATTGGAACAAGGATTGGTATTTGATACCAATTAGAAACAAAAGAAGGAAAGTAAATCGGGAACTGATCAGGACCACAAACTGACCAGTTCATGGGTCCCAACCGATCAATTGAGATGTCAACCGACCGACTCAGATCCCCAACCGACCGTTTCAGTTGTGAAACGATCAATTCAGGTTGCGAGTTGGTTGTTTTTTTTGTGGAAAATCTCGAACCCTTCTACTCCTGCTTTAGTCCTATATTTCTCGGGATAGAGAACCCTATCCCATGACCCACCTATATATATAGGGGTATCAGGGGCTTGTCAGAGTACAACTCAGTGCAAACCAGTTGCTCTACAAAGTTGTCGTTCTCTCTGGTTTTGGTAACCGAGAGAGCCCGAGCAAGTGCTACCCGATAAGGGAGGCACAACAAGGGAAGGACAACTGCAGAAAGTGACTGGTGACAGGAGAGTGTGTTGGCGACTAGTACGCCAGCAGGAGGGTATGACTCCTTTCGATTCCTTGTGGGACAAGGAGATCGGAGTTCCAGGCAGTCCGTGTGGACGACTGCAGAGGCGGGAGACCTCTGTCGCTCGGAGGACAACTATCAATCCCGAAAGTACCGGTGAGACCAGGAGTCTTTAGTCCTGGTGCGACCAAGAGCTGCATAGACACCGTCCAAGACCGGAGGTGAAGACCGTACAAGGCACGAGGTATTGTCTCTGAGCAAACCTCGAGACAAGGTATGAATTCACGAACCATCTTTCCTATTGTATAGACATTGACACGATTCCTTTTGTTCTAGGTTTTGGGAGAACATTTTTTGTTTCTGCTGCTTCTCTGCCTCCCACAAAACCCAATAGTGGTATTAGAGCCACATCAACTGCTCTATATTTTAGGATTATCGATATGATCAATTTTGGTTTGTTGCCTTTATTTATTGCAAACGATGCGAATAAAATTGGCTTTATGCATGTTCAATCCACAAATCCCAAATATACATATATGATATGTAATATTAATGCACTCGATATGCGTCGCCCTTAAATGAGTTTTGTGGTGGATGTGTAGCATGGTTATGGCCAATAAACCCTATATCTGTGTGTGGTTGTATGTGGTTTCTTGCATCTCAGTCTGCGCACCGATTCCCTTTCTCCTATTCCTGATGTAACTCAAAATAATTCGAGATTTCTTTTCCTACCTTTGCTCCCCCCAAATGTAACTCAGGGTTTCACAATTCAATTGTAATTAGGATAGATTTTATTTCCGGTTATGTCAAAGAACAGCGAACGACCTGGCGACGACCTGAGACGATCAGTTCAAGGTGTGAACCGATCGGTTGGTGTTCCAGACAAGCAGTTCGAGGAGCGAGACGGGGGGGGGTGGCAGCCTGAGGAGATGCACGACGATCGGTGAACCGATCAGCTAGAGGCACCAGTCGATCGGCTGGTGGCACCTGAACAACCAACTTGATTGCAAGCTGACCAGTCATGGAGATGAGCTGATCAATCCTAGAAAGACAGGTACAAATTTGATCTTGTACAAGTTGCATGTGATGTAGACCTAGATGACCATGATTCCTCTTGGCTCGAGGAATCACAATAGGATGGCCATAATAATCGCTTTTTATCGTTTTGCATGTTTTCTGTGGGATATAGCATGTATATGATACATACTATATATTGTGGTGATTGGATATGTATATGTATATAAAAACCAAATCCCTCATTAAATATTAAAGTTTTAGATGCCTTCCAAATGCGACACACGTGACAAGATTGATCGACCAAGTGTGGGCATGCCCAAGCGTGGTGCACCATCTATCTTGTGGAAGCGTGAAGGATGAATGTGTGGGTCTGCCCAAGCAGGGTGCATGTTCATCGTGTTGGCTTTGGCTCAGACTTAACAAGGTGACCTAGATAGGATCTAGCGCCTTGAGGCATGGAGATGATCATGGCAAGGTGTTGCATATGACATCTTTCAAGAGTTTCATATGATGCAATTGGCAAGAGTTTCCTACCTGGAAGATCTGAGTTGTGGGTGAAAGCCCAAGCTGGTCCATGGCTTAGAGGATTTCAGGATCTTGACCCACTAGAAGATTGTACGCTGCAATCTTCCAAATTGATGGTGAGGGCTGTCAATTGGAGTCAAAATAGTGGTAGCGGTAATTAATTAAAGGCCTAATTAACTATCGACAAATTTTATTCAAATCAAATCAAAAGGGTTTTGACAAAATGTAATTTTCTCTTGTAGAATGGCAAAAGAATCATCTTTTAAAATGGGAAAATTAATTGAGAATAAATTCCATAACTGGTTGAGGACTTTGAGAAGTGTTCTGCACAATCCAGATATAACAGGAGCCTTTGAATCCACTCTATGTACGCTTAATGCATTAGTGAAGAAGAAAGAAAGTTCATTGATAGAGATCAATGGAACGATGGGTAAGGAAGAGAAGGGTTCTCTCGCCCAACCAATTTCTTCTACATGGAGAGGATGGAAGGAACGATGGAAGAAGAAGTCAGAGTTAGAGATCTCTACTTCTAGTGTATACGTGATAGAGATTAAGTTTACTACTTCTTCGTCATGGGTACTTGATACCGGATGCATATCTCACATTTGTTCAAATGTGAATGATCTACAAAGAAGTAGGCCTTTGGGGAAAGGCGAGGTTGAACTATGTGTTTCCAATGGGGCAAGAGTTGCCACCAGTGCCATAGGAACCTATGAGTTCACTCTACCTAGTGGGCTAATAATAGAGTTGAAGAATTGCTATTATGTACCTGCCATAAATAGGAATATCATTTCTGTCTCTTGTTTGGACAAGCATGGATTTGAATTTCTTATTAAGAATGGAATTTTTTCCATTTCTACAGATGGGATCTTTTATGGAAGTGCCCCAATATCTTATGGTCTATACTTGTTAGATCTAGAGACAAGTGTATACAATGTAAACACCAAAAGGCAAAAACTCAACAACTCAAACGAAATGTATCTTTGGCATTTTGTTGTCTAGGGCACATAAATGAGAAGAACATTTCTAGACTCCATAAAGATGGTTATCTAGACTCTTTTGATTATGAATCAATAGAGACATGTGAATCTTGTTTATTGGGCAAGATGACCAAGACTCCCTTTTCAGGTAAAGGTGAGAGAGATAGTGATCTATTAGGACTCATACATACTGATGTATGTGGGCCTTTTAGAACTAATGCCAGAGGTGGGTATCCATACTTCATTACCTTTACTGATGAATTCAGTAGGTATGGCTATGTGTACCTGATCAAACATAAGTCAAAAACCCTTGAAAGGTTCAAGGATTTCACGAATGAAGTACAGAACCAACTTGGTAAAAGTATTATGGCACTTCGATCTGATCGAGGTGGAGAATACTTAAGCTAGGAGTTTGAGGACCTTCTATGAGCCCGTGGTATTGTATCACAATGGACTCTGCATGGAACACCACATCATAATGGTGTGTCTGAAAGAAGGAATCGCACATTGTTGGATATGGTGCGATCAATGATGAGTTTTGCTGATCTTCCAATTTCTTTCTGGGGTTATGCTCTTGAAACCGCCACATTTACACTTAACCGTGTACCATCTAAATCGGTTCAAAACACACCATATGAGATATGGACTGGGAAGCGTCCCGATTTGTCTTTTCTGAAGATTTGGGGTTGTGAGGCTTATGTTAGGAAAATGTTTCCTGATAAGCTTGGACCCAAATCCGATAAATGTTATTTTGTTGGATACCCCAAGGAAATAAGGGGATATTATCTATACCACCCTACTGACAACAAAGTGTTTGTTTCCAGGATAGCTGTGTTCCTAGAGAAGGAATTTATTTCAAAAGGAAGCAGTGGGAGGAAAATAGTGCTTGAAGAGGTTCAAACCCAACAAGAAAACATTGAACCGGTAGATGTATAAGAGGAAAATGGAGATTCACAAGGTGTTGTGGAATCTCAGTCTCCTCAGGTAACATAAGGACCTCATAGATCTAGTAGGACCCGCCTTGAACCTGAGAGGTTTGGATACCTTGTGACTCAGGAAGGTGGAGAGTTGATCATAGATGATGATCCAACTACCTACATAGAGGCTATGGAGGGACCAGATTCGGAGAAATGGCTTGAAGCCATGAGAGATGGAATCCATGTACTCCAACAAAGTATGAACTTTGGTGGAACCATCCGAAGGGGTAAAACCCATAGGGTGCAAGTGGGTCTGGAAGAAGAAGACTGACATGGATGGCAATGTGCAAACTTATAAAGGCAGATTGGTTGCGAAACAATTTCGACAAGTTCAAGGTGTTGACTATGATGAAACCTTTTCTCCAGTTGCCATGATTAAGTCCATCAGGATCATGCTTGCTATTGCAGCTTATTATGACTATGGGATTTGGCAGATGGATGTTAAAACCGCATTCCTTAATGGGAATATAAATGAGGATGTGTACATGACACAACCAGAAGGTTTTGTAGATCCAAAGAATGCCAATAAAGTCTGTAAGCTGCAAAGGTCAATCTATGGATTGAAGTGAGCATCTCGGAGTTGGAATCTTCGATTTGATGAGGAAGTCAAAGTGTTTGGCTTTATACAAAATAAAGATGAACCTTGTGTGTACAAGAAGGTTAGTGGGAGCTCGACCACATTCCTTATACTATATGTAGATGACATACTTTTGATGGGGAATGATGTCTTAGCCTTAGAGAAGGTAAAGACTTGGCTTGGGAATACTTTCTCAATGAAGGATTTAGGAGAAGCATCCTACATTCTAGGAATTAAGATCTATAGAGATAGATCTAGAAGGCTTCTCGGACTAAGTCAAAGCACGTACATTGACAAAGTGCTGAAGCGGTTCAACATGGAGAACTCAAAGAGAGGCAACATCCCCATGCTACATGGAGTCACCGTCTCTAGAGCTCAGTGTCCCCAATCTTGTGAAGAGAGGGAGCGTATGAATGGGATCCCATATGCATCAACCATTAGATCCATCATATACGCTATGTTGTGCACACACCCAGATGTCTCGTATGCTCTCAGCATGACGAGCAGGTACCAGTCAGATCCCGGGGATGCTCACTGGACAGCCGTGAAGAACATCCTCAAGTACTTGCGAAGGACTAAGGTTCAATTTCTTGTTTACGGCGGCAAGGAAGAGCTGGTTGTAAATGGTTACACCAATGCAAGCTTCCAAACCGATAAAGATGATTACAGATCGCAGTCAGGATTTGTATTTTGCCTTAATAATGGAGATGTGAGCTGGAAGAGTTCCAAGCAAGAAACAGTTGCCGATTCTACTACAGAGGCCGAGTATATTGCTGATCACATGCAGCAAAGGAGGCTGTGTGGATCAGGAAGTTCATTTCTGAACTTGGTGTAGTTCCCAATAGCTATGATGCAATTGAGCTTTATTGTGACAATAATGGAGCTATTGCACAAGCTAAGGAGCCCAGATCACATCAGCGGTCCAAGCACATACTGCGGCGCTTCCATCTCATATGAGAGATCGTACATCGAGGAGATGTGAAGATTTGCAAAGTACCAACTGAAGACAACATAGCTGATCCACTGGCTAAGGCCCTTTCTCAGCAGAAGCATGATGATCATGCTAGGTCACAAGGGTTGAGGTTCCTTGGTGACTGGCTCTAAGTGCAAGTGGGAGTCTGTTGGTATGTATGCCCATAGAGCAAGTCATATGATGATTGTAATGGGATACTTTGTAAATGATTTGAATAATAATAAAGGCAATTTATGATCTATATATTTAAACTATTTCTGAGATGATGGTGTAACATGATAGATGTCTAAAGAATTATTTTACTCAATGACATATGCTTTTGGGTTGAGGACCTAAACGATGAGATCATACAGATGCTAAGAGTATACATTCTTGTTTAGTCCCTAGTCGGTTGTTATTGTGGAAATAACCATAGACATCAATAACACTAAAGACTAGATTGTGTGTTGGTTGATGACAGAATCTCATTAGTCATGATATAGTGATATCAAACCAAGCACATAGGTACTTGTTAGAGAACAAGGTACCAGACAGACCCACCGTGAGAGTGACACATGGAACCATGACTTGGTAGTCACAGTCAACTCTCTCAGTGATGGTGGTAAGTGTGATTCTTAGACCCAAAATCACTACACTCAACACATGTCATTGGGTACACTTTGACATCATCAAACGCAGTCCTGAAACATGGGTTGTTATAAAGGTGATGATTGGGTGGCTTCGACACATGGGGATTTTGAGGGGTGAGTGATAGATATGGGATTTGTCCCTCCTGAGGGAGTTTGATATCCTTGGCCACTTGATGACTAGGATTGAGAAAGGCATGCACATGCACGTGTGAATCAATATGTGATATTGATGTCACACACATCTCACCCAGTCTGCTCTGAGATTAAGGAAATGAATGAATGTTGACAGGATGACTGTTCCATGCCTCGAGTTCATTCAGGATATCAGTGACAAAGGAATTATACATTCATTGTAACACCATTCATGGATTGTAGGATTGAAAGTTGTTCTCCAACTTTCTATTTCACTTGGGTAGCACTAATGTGTGACTAGGAACCACTCTTTTCTTGTGAAGTAATAAGTGTTATGGACTTTCACTGCCAATGTGAAATGGACCTACATGGTCACACACATAGGATTTAACCTGGAAAAGGAGTTTTGTCCACAAACAATGCTTAGATTGATTACTAAAGGAGTTTAGTAGTTCAATTAAACACTCAATTAATTGATAGCTCAATATCATAGTGTTCAAGGTGTTGGACTAATTGATTAGAGTATCAGATTGATTGAAACCACAATTGACTGATTCTGCACAATCTATACTCCCAACCGATTGGCTCATGTGATGAACCGATCGACTCAGCTTGGTGAACTGATCGGCTCAGGTGGTGAGTCGATCGGCTCAAGGTCAGGGTGAAATGATTGCTTCGAGTGTTGAAACGATCGGTTCAACTGATGCAACCGAGCCAGTTGGGAAAGTAAGATTGGTGAGAATTTTCCTTTCGTTTCACTTGCCAAATTTGATTGGAACAAGGATTGGTATTCAATACCAATTAGAAACAAAAGAAGGAAAGTCAACCAGGAACTGATCAGGACCACGAACCGACCGGTTCAAAAGTGAACCGACTGGTTCATGGGTCCCAACCGATCGGTTGAGATGTCAACTGACCGGCTCAGATCTCCAACCGATCGGTTTAGGTTGCGAGTTGGTTGTTTTTTTTGTGGAAAATCTCGAACCCTTCTACTCCTGCTTTAGTCCCATATTGCCCAGGATAGAGAACCCTATCCCATGACCCTCCTATATATATAGGGGTATTGGGGGCTTCTCAAAGTACAAATCAGTGCAAACCAGTTGCTCCGCAAAGTTTTCATTCTCTCTGGTTTTGGTAACCGAGAGAGCCTGAGCAAGTGCTACCCAATAAGGGAGGCACAACAAGGGAAGGACAACTGCAGAAAGCGACTGGTGGTAGGAGAGTGTGTTGACGACTAGTACGCCAACAAGAGGGTACGACTCCTTCTGATTCCTTGTGGGACAAGGAGATCGGAGTTCCAGGCAGTCTGTGTGGACGACTGCAGAGGTGGGAGACCTCTGCCGCTTGGAGGAAAATTGTCAATCCCGACAGTCCCGGTGAGACCAGGAGTCTTCAATCCCGGTGCGACCAGGAGCTGCACAGACACCATCCAAGACCGAAGGTGAAGACCGCGCAAGGCGCGAGTTACTGTCACTGAGCAAGCCTCGGGACAAGGTATGAATTCGCAAACCATCTTTCCTATTGTATAGACGTTGACGCGATTCCTTTTGTTCTGGGTTTTGGGAGAATTTTTTTTATTTCCGCTGCTTCTCTGCCTCCCGCAAAACCCAACACACAACTTATATGGACCAGTTGTCCTGTCAACACAAGAGTTCATCACCTGTTTATACATACATAATAGCCACATCATGCCAGCAGCAGGATATACAAAGCTACATCAGATATACATCATAAAACATCATCAAAACACCTCTGAGGACATGAGAGTACATGGATGACTCTAGGACTCTACTACAAAACAACCAAAACAACAGCATATCCATCTCTTGCCTTCTACTGCTCTTCTTGCTGCTCGGCCGCAACCTCACGATCACCACCACGTCTAGCACAATCACCTAAAAAGGTTGTAAAATAGTGGGGTCAGACACACAATCCCAGCAAGAAACATAACTCCCCGCCAAAACTATAACCTCAGGAAAAGCAGGTAAAGCAGATAACTGATATCAACAAATCATAAGAGAAACATCCTGAGCAGAACTTATTTTATTAACAATCTTACCAAATATCCAGGAGGCATATATCCAAGTATTCTTTATTGAACATGTTTGACAAGATAAGCTTCATAATAACTTATCACAAAATATATGGATCGTACAAATAGCTGCAAGGTATAACTAGATCAACTATACAAGCAAGGCCTCAATCAATGTTTCATGTTTTGCCTTAAGAAATATATTCTATACGGCTGGATTACACTTTATTATGCCATGGGGAACTGAGTCATCCCGCTCAAATCCAACCTTTATCTGCGAAACCCAAAACCGGTTCCATACAAGGTCATTAGGAGAGCCAGACTCCATCACCTCACCTCTTCGTGGTTAGTGCGAGAAAACCAAAGCAGAACCGTAGTCTCTTGCTTGAGTGGCCTCACCCATAGGGTCAGCTCTGTAGGCTACCCTTCTATAATACTGAGCCATGGGCATGTTCACCATGCTCTATAATCACTAAGCTATGGGCATGTTCACCATGCTCTATACACAACCGCAGTTGTACCCATATCCTCCTACTTTTGGCTAGGAGATACCCCACATAATCAACAATATACGCTCCAGGTAATCCCACAGGATAAACATGTTTCACCATCACCAGATACCGATGATGATGGATCTATGGCCAGGGCAAACTATGTGAAATGTTCTACTGTAGTTAGTTAGTATATTTTATGTGGATTGTTGTGGCAACCACGTTATAAAACATAACAACATTGAGTTGCATTATTACCATAGGATCTCAATCCCTCATCATAGAATACCACTGCCTCTCAAGGCTTACATCAGCACCACGGGATAACAATCCCTTATCTCAACATCAGAGGATAACACCTCAACTAGGCACTCAACCTTTTTCAGGTCAACAGACCTTTTCACATCATATGGGTGATACATGTTATCCCATCAATCAAGGATTATCATTATTCAGTATTATTCCAAACACATATACCTCATAGCTCTTACCTGGCTATGAATTCACTTGGTCCACCTACATGGTTAGTATGCATATCAAGAGAGAACTGAATCACCAAACATAGAACTTTATGATTATCATGCTATTAGGGTTGAAGGTACATGATTGGAACAACATCCATGATCATAGTTACATGAAGCAAAAGCTATATCTGTAGACAAATTACATTATTGTTAACAAACCATGAGCATCCACTATGCCCTATATCTTATGAACATAATCATGTATCTAATCATCACACTTATCACCAACTTTAGGTATCAAACATATCATTGGTTACAACCTATGATGCATAACACATCATCAAAAGAGGTGTGGTTACCAGATAACGACTCACCAAAACTAGGGTTTCCGAGCTAGGTGCAACCCTTACCAAAGATACCGCCTACCCTCACTATTGGTGTGGCGGGCATAGTTGTGTCGTGCAACCAAGGAGCATAGGTGTATCATGCAACTGTGTCCAGAAGTTGTGTCATGCACCCAAGGATATCAGGCATCCAAGGCAAAGATGTGTCAGACAGTACAACCAGCCCTAATGACCAAGACCCTATCGCCCATTAGGGTTAGGGTTTCATGTGGGTATCCACCATCATCATAACACCCAAGGCCAAGATCATAACGCCCAACAAGCACACTACTAACCTCTATCTAACTACATCATGGCACTCAAAGAGGGCTATCGTTCAACTAAATTAAGCACAACCATATCGACCAACACTAAGGCAACTATCTATGGTTTCCCCACCCAAGCACCATATCGGGCAACATCAAAACCAACCCATGTCGCCCAGGGCACAAAATATAGATGGCTACAAAGCACCATGTCGTCCAAAGGCACAACACCAACTAAGGCAAGGGTACATATCAGTTAAGGCATATCAACCAACAACACCAACATGGTGAAGGGGTCATATCGGGCAACAAGGTCAATAGAACCCAACTTATCATATCGCCTAAGACAAAACCCTAGAAGAGGGGTATCTTGCAAAGCACCACAAAAGGGTATCATGTAAGGCACGACAAAAGGGTATCATGCAAGGCACCACAAAAGGGTATCGTGCAAGGCACAAGGATCATATCAATTTGGTCATCATCAACCTCAAGATCACCATCATCAAACCGTATTAGATCAAGAGAGTTGGCTCACCTCTCAACAACTAAGAGAGAGGGGTTTTGCACAACCTCTATCACATATCGGGCAACAAGGTGGATTATCCCCTACTAGGTCAACGTCCAACCAAGGCTCACCTCTCAAATCCATGGTGAGAGAAGGGTATTGCCCAAGCAACTAGGACATACACTCACCTCTCAACAACCAAGAGAGAGGGGTTTTTCCTACAACACTAGTGCTTGAACTCACTTCTCAAAACAAATGGGAGAGAAAGGGGTTTTGCCCAAGGAACCCTAAACTTAAGGTTCAGCCACAAGGTCTAAGAACACATCAACAACATGACCACTATATATAAAAAGATAAAAAGGGTACATACTAGGGCAAGAAACATGTTTAACAAGATGCATGGCTGATCAAGATGACATATAAACATGCAACATGAAAAAGAAGTAGTATATCTAGGGTTAGGAGTTATGTTACCCACCTTAATCAAGATCCAAGATCCTAGCACCAAGCTTCCAAGCTCCAAGCACCACCTTCGGCCGCCTCAAGAAGAAAAGAAAAGCTTATAACCACCATGGCTGAAGAACAAGCAAGAAGGAGAAGAAGGTGCCAAGGAAAGAGGGGGTGATGCTCACCACAAGGAGAGAAGCAAGACACACTCTAGGTCTCGACCACCACTAGAGGAAGAAGAAGACTCCACCAAGGAGATTGTCCAACAAGCTAGCTCTACCAAGTGTATCAGCCACCAAGGGCTCGACCACCACTAGAGGGGGGGTATCGTCCACCAAGGAAGAAGGAAAGCAAATAAGGAACTAAAGGGATCTTAAGCAAGAGAAAGGAGAGACATATATAGAAGAGGGTGAATGGGAGACTAAGGCAAGGTGTCACCCAACCTAGGGACACTTGTCCATGGGGCAAAGCCACCTACTATCTCGCCACCTCCACACATCCAAATATTTTCCACATGCAAGCAACAAGCACCAAGTGTCCACAAGGGGGTGACACAAACGATGCTAGGTGGAGAGGTGTGTATCGCCCATCATGGCAAACTGACACACCCACCATCACCCTCCTTGGCCGATACACCATGGCCGACACACCAAGGTCGACACACTCATGCTTGGCTGATACACCTAGGGCTTTCCTGACACAAGGCCCATCAAAGAAAGGCAAAGCCCAAACAAGGCTCAACAAGGCAAAAAAAAGCCCAAGGATACTCAACCAATGATCCCAACCCATCCTCTCAACTCTAGAGGATGAAAGGAGAGGGAGAAACATGTCTCAAGGTGCCAAACTTGCACATCAACCCTAAAACTTGGGTTATTTGCAAGTTGCACCTCCAACTCTCAACAAAGCACAAAAAACCATAATCACCATTTGAGGTGATTAAAAAGCATATAAACATAAGGATTAGGCAAAGCAAATAGGGTAAGCCCAAAACAAAGGTCAGGGTCCTTACATTTGGTGACCAGATCCCTTGCATGTGGTTACTCTTTCTCATTTTGACCTTGGAAAGTGTATGCCTTTCTTTTGTGGCATTTTGTATGTATCTTCTACCCCATATTCTTCTCTTTTCTCAGCCCTAGACCATGGGTCCTCTATGCTGGTTGTTCTTGGAAAGTGAACCCCTCATCACAAGGGTAATAGGCCATTCTTTTACAAGGTGGATCCAAGTGTGAGGAAGTTTCCTTCTCTCTTTCTCCTCCTTCTTTTGGTTCCTCCTAGAGCTTCTTGCCCTCCTTTCTTAGGTTATCTTTGACCTTGGTGTCTTGTTCTTCTTAAGGTGATCTTGTGGCCGAGAGTGAAGCCTTTGGTGGAGCTTCATGATCCTTGGTGTTGATCTTCCTTAAGGCAGGTTATATAACTCTCTACCTTCTTCTATTACTAGTACAATATTATTGCTTCCATGATTCTATTTCTCATTCTAAAATGTTCCCCTAATTTTCTGTTAGATATTACCATGCTCTAGAACTTGATTAATGGCAGTTAACATGCTTGGTTTGCTTTGAATCCAAAACCCTAATTGATGGAACCCGATTTTTGTGATTGTTGTTTAATGGTAGTTTTATCCTACCTTTTGATCTTTGTTTTGATCACATGCATAGTGTCCATGTACCTTGATATTCCATGGAGTTTAGGATCTATTTTGGTGGTGTCAAACATGGTTTTCTGTCTCTTTCACAAAGGTCTTTCATGATGTTTTCATGATACAAGTTTTATGATTTTTGGTGACCAATTTGCATGGGGTCTTCTCCTCCATGTTGACGATGGGTTTCTATGGTCTTGTCTTCTATTTTTTCCATGGTAATCTTCTGTTGTAGTCATGGTTAATCTCAGATTTGATGTTGTTCCTTTACCTTGGGGGTAACTTGATCTAAGTAGTTGCTACACCATGTTTTAGTTGAGGTCGCGATGCTTTGTGCTTAGTGCTTTGGGTTGAGATGTTACTTATATTTTGAATTGTAATGTCACACCAAGTGATGGTCTAGACACATACTTCCATGATGGTCATGTCCCATGATTTTTTTGGTCAAAATGTTTTCCTTGGTTTGAGGTTAAAACTAGTTTTGGTTTGAGGTTGAGACACTTATTGATGATGGTCAAGTTGATCCCTTGTTGGTTGAGATGATGTCCTAGTTTTTGGGCCAAGACACGTCCTTGTTTCAGTTGTGACATGTCCTTGTCTGGAAATTGTGACATTCTTGGTGTTTATATCATGACATGCTCTTGTTTGAAGATGAGACAACCTTGTTTCTTGAGGGGTTGAGACATGCTTGTGTATGGGTCGAGACATGTGGGGTGTTGCGGTCGAGACACATAATGTTTCACGGTAGAGACACATTGGCTGTGTTAATGTCACGACCTTGTTTGCATGAATGGTCAAGAGAAGTGTATGATGGATAGTTGAAACACATACCTGAACACATAATCAACACATGTATAAAAATAATGAATGAACCATGTAGAGTGTTGTTTGGATTAATGTTGATCAACTTGAATCATGTTCCCCAACCCTAAAGTTCTCCAAGGAAGTGGAAAGTGGAGTACCTAGGGTTTGGTGATTGCTTATACTACAAAACCCTAATTGGATATACAATGAAATCCTAACCCTAATTGTAGGGCCATGCGATATGTTTGCATTTCTCTCTCAAAGTGATTATCATGTATGGTGTTTTCTCTCTCTTATGTATAACTTCCTAACCTTGTAGGAGATATGAACTTGAATGACATAGATATGTGGATTCTATGGTGAATCATATATTATATAGGATGTTGTTTGTTAGCAACATTGAGGCATAATGTGATGTTGTGTATGCAGGGATCATGTGATTGGGTATGATTACCTGGTAGGTGCTTAGCACATGTTTTGAGGTGATAACCTCTAGAGATGTGATTGAGGGATTGACATACCACAATGATGTGACATTTGTGATAGCTTGTGTGGATGTGTGATAATGGTGATGGCCTTGAGAATGTCATTTCTACCGTGCTATGTGATGATGTGATAAATTCACACCTTATATATTTTATATCTTTTGAAGTTGTACTATACTCTTATTCTTGAAGAGTTTGTTTTGGATTTTTACATTGTAACTTCATTGATGCTAAAAGACAGTTAATTGGCCTAACTAATCAAGTGGAACCTTAATCATGTAGTTTCCCTATGCCACAGATCCGTTCCAAGGTCAATTTTAGTACTGGACGGTGAAATTGGTTCTCCCTTAGTGGAAGCTCAGAGTCATATATTGTCAAGTATACACATTCAAAAGATTTGTTGTGGGCCATACCCTGGCAGGAGTGAATCTATAGGCCGTAGCTCAATGATGTGATTGAATATATAATTATAATACTTTCACATGATTGGTTGCGGGCCATAACTTGGAAGGAGTGAGACTGCGAGTTGTATCTTAGTTTCACTAGGTTGTGCCTATATACCAAGGCATGCTAGCATGTTTTACAATTATACTTGATATGTCTTTGTGGTGTTCTGTCATGCTGATCGGGAGGTGTGGAGAGGTCGTAGATTCCAACTCTTCCATAGACCTTGTACGACACTGATTTTGACTTAGCAGTGGTTAGTTGGAGTATGAATGATATACCTAATATCCTCAGGGCATAATAAAATATGTAAATAGTCATATAGTATATTTTTATAGGGACAAAATATGAATAACATTGGTTGGATCCTTGCCTTTCTCTTGCATAGTTAGTGATAGAGAATCTACATGTTCTTTGTATTCCTTCTTATAATATTATCATTCTACTGCTCAATGATAATTGCCTAGTATTGTTTGACTTGCTTACATGTTGGATACATGTCATTTATTTGAATCTTCTCAGTTATTAATTATGTTACCAATCTACTTCAATTTATCTGTGCTTTAATAGATGTTGGCAGAGAGTTATATCTGTCATTGGGACGTTTAGTCTCACCTCGTTGTATTTTCCACATCTCTTAGGTGGTTGTGCATGACGAAGTGGAGATCATACAATAGAGGAAGAACAACAAGAGTAGTTTTTGATAAGGTTGGATATGCTACTAGTCTTTTGGTGTTACATTCCTAGATTCGTCCCGATACACTAAAGTCTTGGGGGTGTTTTCGATGTGTTTTGTAGATATGTCATCGATACAAGGTTTTTGTCTTGTATGACATTGGTTGTATATACATGGCATGTGTACATGTATGTATATATGGAACACATATCTCATGTAAACGGTTGATGATATGAAAGTTGAAAATAAGGATGTAAGCAACTTGTGATATGTGTTATGTGATCTAGGTGTCCTATTATGGACTTATATGTGAAGGTTTTCAATTTATGGTTCCTATATGAAGTTGGTTTTAATTTCCCATATTTACTGGTAATCCACTTGGTTAGTTATAATTCTGCATTTGGTTTTCATTAGTCTCACTTTGTGTGGTGTGGTACATCACAATTTGGTTGGCATTAGGGCTCAAATTCACTGATTATACATGGACTTAGGACTAGGGTTTGTGTCTATTCTAATGTCATCCAGTCTGTTGGCTGTGATCTCCAAACCACGATATAAACACGATTTAAACTTAGCGAAAGCGAATCGATCAACAGCGGAAGACAAAAATCACGGGAAATTAAAATTTTCGAGACAAGAGCTTGAATCCATAAAGCTTCATTCATAAAGGAGATAAACTGTTTACATCTCATGATAATTACTTCTTGAGTAATTATATACAACAAGATACAAAATATCAAGAACTCATAACCAAAAGACTCCAAGACCTGAGAGTACAGAGGACACATAGGACTGACTCTAACTACACCACATGGCAGGCTAAATCTCCACCTGAGATTTACTGTTGCTCCTGGTGCTGTTGCTGCTGGGACTGGTCACCTGTAGACCTGTTCCTCCATCTTCGATGTCCACCTCAAAAGTTGAAGTCTACAGGGTGAGACAATTGTACATAATTGCCCCAACGAGAGTTATAACTCTCCGCCAGAAGCTTTATTAAAAAAACAAAGAATAACTTAAGCAGTAAAAGCTTACAAAGTATTCAATAGCAGATAAGGTTGTATATAGGAGCTCAACATTTATCAAGCATGAAGAACATATGCACCATACAGTGTAACATCAATCAATTAGCTCATAGTTACCTTTAACAGGTATACTACGCTGTAGATTATGTTTTTCAAACATTCTTATTATTATGCCCTGTGGAGATGAGGTTTACCACTCATACCCCAACGAATCACTGTTAAGTGCCTTAGTATCATACTAGGTCATCGAAAGAGCCGAATTCTCATGACCTTCACCTTCCTCAGTCAGTAAGAGGATCACTTGTAGGACATCTTGTGTCTCTACTATTATAGCTCACCAGGGTAATCTGGTCCTTCGCTATTTTAAAGTTACAGTGGCGTTCTGTACTCTCTTCGTCATCAGGAGATTTCATGTTTATCTTCACTGATACGGATATCTATGTTTTCCTCGTCATCAGGAGGTTTCATGTTTACCATCCACTAATACGGTATGAGTTTTGTAGTGAAGGATTGACAGATTATACATCTACATCAAATTCCTACACTAGGATGTAAGGTTCTACACATCCATATACCCCACATACTCAACAGTATGTGATCCAGGAGTTCCCATAGGAAAACCTATTTCACCATCATTTGATCTCTGACAATGATGGATCTATGATCAAGGCTCTACATTTCACTTGATTAGTTAGGTACATTCAGTATTCTTTTACATCATACACTGTTCTTCAAACAATAACAGTAGCATAACAACTATGAAAGTAGAATACTAAATGTAACAAACCTAACTCACATCAATCATCATTTCTCAGTATACTCATCACAAGTCATCTCTAAAGCATGACCTTGATGGTATTCATAGCTCTTACAGCCCATTAAAACATAGGATTCCACTGACAAGGCATCAAGATATTTTACTATTCATAAAGCTAACAACATGCTTTCAATGAATATAGTATCATCATCCATACCTGGATATGATCACCTTCATATCAAAACCTGCATGGTTAATTCAACTGATAAAGGTAATTCAAAACAAGAATATACTTTCCACTCTTGTCATAAGATCTAAGTTCTCTGATTCTCATCAATTAGAGTTTGCTACTCATATTGCAAGTCATCACCCTTGAATTAGGGTTTACTATTCACATTATGGTGAATTGAATTCATAACATCATTATGTATGAGGAACATCATCATTGATGCTCTCAGATTAGTTTAAGATTCATCATTTATCATAATTAGGGTTCCATGATCTCACATAGGTGGATCATACCCTAATCATGCACATTCATGTGTATTGAAGGTACTTTACTTGAATTTCCATCATAAAAGGGTACTTTGTCTTTCTTAAGATACTTTCTCTCTCCTCATACTTGTAGATGGTGATAACACCAATCTAGATCAGGTTGGGTTAAGTCCACTTGGATTAACATAGACCAAATCACCACTATTGAGTGATTAGGGTTTGATTAGAACAAGGTTTCACTCAATTGAACCTTTCAAGGGCATTATGGTAAATTACACATTGATCATCATCATGGTTTAATTTACTAACCACTTGACCCTTAATGTCTTTTGGTATCATTAGGGTTTAGGTTGAACAACTATTAAACCCTTTAAGCCTTCAAGGCATTAGGCAGACTTAACTTCAAAAGTCTCCAATAGGTTTCACACCTTCAACCTTCATACGATCTTGAGGTCATATGCCCTCATTCGATCTTGAGGTCGAATGCCCTCATTCGATCTTGAGGTCGTATGCCCTCATTCGATCTTGAGGTCGAATGCCCTCATTCGATCTTGAGGTCGAATGCCCTCATACGGTTTGAGGTCGAATGCCCTCATTCGGTTTGAGATCGAATGCCCTCATACAGTTTGAGGTCGAATGCCCTCATACGGTTTGAGATTGAATGCCCTCATACGGTTTGAGGTCGAATTCCCTCATACGGTTTGAGGTCGAATGCCCTCATACGGTTTGAGGTCGAATGCCCTCATACGGTTTGAGGTCGAATGGACCTCCAAGGTGGTTCAAAGGGTAAACTCGATTAGGGTTTCCTATGTTGAAGCCATCAATTGGTCTCAAGCTTGCTAACCACTTACCAATTGAGACAATTAGGGTTAGACTTAACCAATTTGTCACTCAATTGACCCTCAATTGATATCCAATTAGGGTTGGAGTTGGTTCAATTAAGGTCTATAAACGTTCAACCATCAACACTCAACAATGTGAATCAAATCGAAGTTGAACCCATCAATTGACCTCCAATTGGGCTCAAACTTGGCCCAAACGGTCTTGGGATCATTTGGATATACTCCAAACGGTATTGAGACCGTTTGCCCAAGAATTCATCAAAATCTATATTGATTTGATAGGGGTTGAACCTTAATTAAGTCACAAATCAGCAATTTGATTATTTTAATAACCCATTGTAATTGGGCCCTCAATTGATCAAATTACCTTAACCCTAGACCTCCAAACGGTCTTGAGTTGTCACCAAACGGTCTTGAGACCGTTTTGATGAGTTCCAAACGGTCTTGAGACCGTTTACCCATCCATCCTTTGGACTCTAGTGAAAATTCATCAAGGTTTGATTTATTGAGTTGATCATTACATCAATACTTAATTGTAATGTAATTTGGTATCTTTGTACCTTCAATTGGTCAACTATACTTGACCCCAGACCTCCATACGGTCTTGGGTGATCCCCAAATGGTCTTGAGACCGTTTGGATGATTCCCCAAACGGTCTTGAGACCGTTTGGGCTAATCCACCCAAAATCTCAAATTAGCTCATTGTGATTTCAGCACTGATTTCAATTAGGGTTTGCCCTAGTAATCAACCTTCAACTCTTAACGCGTTTGGAATTAGTCCATCAAATTTGGTGAGTCATTAATTAACATCATTATGAACAGTAATCTTATACGGTCAATGCTTAGTCAACCATCGTATACGGTCTTGAGACCGTTTGCCCAAAAAGGGCAAATTAAGCAGATTGAAAAATCAGAACTAAATTCAATTAAATTTGCTAATTGTTTTGCCTATATCTCACGATTCCTTTGGAGTTAACCTCTCAAATTTTGTGGGTGATTAACCTTCGTAATTATTAACAGGATTCCCATACGGTCCATGCTTGGTCAACGCGGCCATACGGTCTTGAGACCGTATGCCTTCATACGACCTTGAAACCGTTTGTCCACCAAACGGTTTTGTAAACCATATGGGCAATTGGTTGAGGTCGTATGGTAAAGTGGAAAACTGTGGATAAGCATAGGAAATAACGCCCTCATCTTCTAGCTCAAGAACAGAAACAGTTCCTCACGGATTTGCTTGCAAGAAAGCAAGGGAAGATAGGGAAGAAGAAGAACTAGCAACTAAAAGCATAGAAAAGATGTATATAACAAAGCATAGGTTTAGAGTTATAAAACCCGCCTAAAGCTTGCTCCTTGAGCTCCAAGCTTTTGAGCTCCAAGACTTTAATAGCGTCCTAGAAGCTCCATAGGTCGGCCAAGGTGAATCCTCCAAGAAAAGTTGAGAAGAGATGGCTAGAAAGATAGAGCTAAGTGAGCTAGCCATGAATTTGACCTTGAATTCGGGTTTCATCCAAGAATTTAAGAAAAAGGAAGGATCCAAACCTACCTTGCACTCCCCTGGTCGTCCTCCTGAGCTCCAGAGCTCTCCTTAGTCGGTTTGAGCAAGGGGAACAGTGAAGGAAACAAAAGAAACATTCCTTTGCTAAGTGAGGAAAATGGCTTATATACTTGGGGTGGAATTTCAACATAGGCACATAGGTTTTCCTCACTTTCAACTAAGTCCCTCCTTTCTTCTTTGCTCGTCCCTTCTTCTTATTTCTAAGGACAACCTTCTTCTAAGGTCAAGAAATGAAGGCAAAGAAGATTAACCTATTACTAAAGCACACACATAAAAGGCTATAGTACTTACACCTTGATTATTCAATCATAAAGGTGTTTTTCATTATATGATTATTCAATTGAAGTGACTTCTTCATCATTTCTTCTCTAAATGATGAAAAGAGTCTTACAAGATATTTTAGATGGTGTATGTTACAAGTTGCACCCCTCAAATTGGGTAAATTGCACTTTACTCCAATTTAGGGTTTCAAGTACAGGGATTGCTTCCACAACTGCACCTTGGTGCTCAAGCTTGGGAAATCCCTCAAACTTTACCATAATCATTCTTATGATGTCTCAACATCAGAGGAACATCTCAACATGTGAAAATTGCAAGTTAACCCTTCTAACTGGGTAAATTGCACATAGGTCCCTGTATTACAAAACAATCAATTCAACATTGTTTAAAAGGGACAGAAAAGGAAAAGTATGTTCCTCAGGAACTTAATTACATGCAAAAAGATAATCACCAGTATCTTAATTACATAATTAGGCAAAACCCCTAGGGTTAACTCATAACCCAGGTCAGGGATGTTACAAATTATCCACCCCTTACAAGGATTTCATCCCCGAAATCGATAAAACATATTAAGAGAAAAGGGCAGGATACTTCCTTCTCATCTCATCCTCAAGTTCCCAAGTGGCTTCTTCAACACTACGGTGGTTCCAGAGGACTTTCACAAGGCTTATATCTTTCTTCTTTAACTTTTTAATTCTGTTATCAAGGATTGACACCGGTCCTTCCTCATAAGATATATCATCATTCAATTCTACCTCCATAGGTTGTAGAATTGACTCAGTATCGGGGTGACATTTCTTTAGCATAGAAATGTGAAACACAGGATGTAACCTCTGTAACTCTGGTGGCAGCTCTAGTTTATAGGCTACTTGTCCAATCTGTTCAATGATTGGATAAGGCCCCATAAATCTAGGAGCTAACTTCCCTTTCCTTCCAAAACGAAGGACTCCTTTCCAAGGTGAGACCTTGAGATACACTTTGTCTCCAACCTGGAATTCTAAGGGTCTACGACATTTGTCAGCATAAGATTTCTGCCTATCCTGTGCAGTCTTAATCTGTTGTTGTATTACTTTAATCTTCTTTGTGGTCTGCTGCACAAGATCAGGACCTAACAACTGATGCTCACCAGTCTCAAACCAACACAAAGGTGATCTACAAAGTCTACCATACAAGGCTTCATAAGGTTCCATATCAATACTATGTTGATAGCTATTGTTATAGGCAAACTCTATCAAGCTTAGGTGTAGATCCCAACTTCCGGTAAACTGGAGAACACATGCTCTCAACAGGTCTTCTAAGGTTTGTATAGTTCTTTCCGATTGTCCATCAGTCTGCGGATGAAAGGTCGTACTAAACCTTAGTTTGGTGCCTAAGGCTCTGTGTAACTGTTCCCAAAAATGACTTGTAAACTGAGGACCTCTGTCAGAAACTATTGTGACAGGAACTCCGTGCAAACGCACTATCTCTTGTACATACAACTGTGATAACCTTTCAGCAGAATAGGTTGTTTTGACAGGTAAGAAATGCGCTGTCTTTGTCAACCTATCTACAACTACCCAAATGGAATCATGTCCTTTGTTTGTCCTGGGTAGGCCAACAACGAAGTCCATGGTCACATGGTCCCACTTCCACTGTGGTATGGGTAAAGGTTGCATTGTTCCTGCAGGCTTCTAGTGTTCAGCTTTAACTTGCTGACACACAGGACACCTCAGAACAAACTCTGTAACATCCTTCTTCATTCCAGGCCACCAATACAGTTCCTTTAAATTACGATACATCTTGGTGCTCCCTGGATGCATAGCATACATCGAAGAATGAGCTTCTTCCAGGACTAACTTCCTTAAGTTATCCACATCTGGCACTATCATCCTCTCATGATAACAAGCTACATGATCATCCGAGTCATGGAAACCATCTTGCTTCTCATTTCCATACTCTGATCTGATCTGCTGAACTGTAGCATCATCTTGTTGTGCTTCCATAATCTGCTCTCTTAGGGTAGGTTTAATATGCATCTCAGCCAACAACCCAGCTAACAATGACACCTTCAACAGTACATTGTCTTGCCTTAAAGAGATAAACATATCTCTATTAGAGCACACTAAAGAGTTTAGTTGTGCTCTATCCATGGTTGATGTTGTTGATTTCCTACTCAAGGCATCTGCAACAACATTGGCCTTGCCCGGATGGTAATCAATTGTACAATCATAGTCCTTGATTAACTCCATCCAGCGACGTTGCCTCATGTTAAGCTCATGCTGAGAGAAGATATACTTAAGGTTCTTGTGGTCTGTGAAAATCTGGAATGTCTCTCCGTAGAGATAATGCCTCCAGATCTTCAAGGCATGAACCACAGCAGCTAACTCCAGATCGTGTGTCAAATAATTCTCCTCGTGTTTCTTAAGCTGTCGAGAAGCAAAAGAAATCACTTGTTTATCCTGCATCAACACACATCCAAGTCCATTCTTGGAGGCATCACAGAAGACTACATATCCTTTTCCTTGTTCAGGTATCACAAGCACATGTGCACTTGTCAACCTCTCCTTCAACAACTGGAAAGACTGTTGACACTTATCACTCCAAGAAAAAGGAATATCTTTCCGGGTTAACTTGGTCAAGGGTAAGTAAATTTCTTAATGAACCTTCGATAATAGCCAGCTAACCCCAAGAAACTTCAAATATCTGTCAGTGTCTTCGGTTGTTCCCACTGTAGAACAGATTCTACCTTTGTAGGGTCAACACGAATTCCCGAGGCAGATATCACATGTCCTAGAAAAGATACCTCCGACAGCCAGAACTCACACTTGCTAAACTTACCATACAACTTGTGTTCTCTTAGCAAGTTCAAAGCTTGGCGAAGATGCTGCTCATGCTGCTGAGCATCCTTACTATAGATCAGAATGTCATCTATGAAGACGACAACACACTGATCAAGGAAAGGTCGGAAAACTCTATTCATGAGTTCCATAAATGCAGCTGGTGCATTGGTTAGTCCAAACGACATAACCGTGAACTCATAGTGACCATACCTTGTCCTAAAGGCAGACTTGGATATGTCACTATCCTTAATACGAAGTTGATGATATCCAGACCTCAAGTCTATCTTTGAAAAGACTGTTGCACCACGCAACTGGTCAAAGAGATCATCAATTCTTGGTAGAGGGTACTTGTTCTTTATTGTTACTTTATTGAGTTGTCTATAGTCAATGCACAACCACATTGACCCATCTTTCTTTTTAACAAACAAGACCGGAGCACCCCAAGGTGAAGTGCTCGGTCGGATAAAACCCTTCTCAAGTAACTCTTGAAGCTGTTTCTTGAGTTCTGCCATCTCGGCAGGCGCCATCCTATACAAAGTTTGGGCTATGGGTTTCGTATCTGGGATCAGATTGATTTCAAAATCAATCTCTCGAAGTGGTGGTATACCAGGAAGTTCTTCAGGAAACACATCCTCGAATTCCCTGACTATGGGAACTTCGACAGGATTGGAACATTCCTTGGTAACATCTACCACATGGGCCAAGAATGCATAACATCCTTGCCTCAACAGCTTATCAACAACCATAGATGACACAAGACAGGTGGGCAGAATCTTTCTTTCACCTTGAAAGATCCATGTGTTGCTTTCATCGGCAAACACAGCCAACTTGGACTCACAATCCAAGACAACTCTATACCTCTCTAAGGTATCCATCCCGAGGATTATATCAAATCCTTGCATATCAAGCGGTATAAGATCCACTTGAATGCGATGGTCAGAAAAGAAGAGGATGCAGGGGGAGCATACCTCCTGCAAAATGGCAGACCCACTCAACGGAGTCTCCAACAACAAACTATCTGCCCTATGACTAACAGTCACATTGCAGTTACGAATCACTCTATGAGTGATGAAAGAGTGCGTAGCACCCGGGTCAATCAGAATAGATACAACACAGGATGTAGACATATCAGGATATAAAAGTTCCATCTGACCTGCCACTACCTGTGGATTGACCACTGCATCTGGTGGGTTCATAGCATAGAACCTCGCTGTCGCCTGGTGTTGAGGTTGTGCTGATGATCCAGCTTGAGACGCTTGTCCACATCCTCGAGCTGCTCCTTGAGATTGCATTCTCTGAGATCCTTGTTGATTCTGTCTCGGAGGCTGTGTCACACTGACAGGCCTAGAACGGCAATCCTTCATCAAGTGTCCCATCTTACCACAGTTGTAGCATCTCCTCTCCTATTGTTGTGGTCGGGGTGGTCTAGTAACTGACATCGATGCAGAACTGTGAGTCCCTTGAAGCGGTTGACTCCGTCCTCTACCTCTGCTTGGTGACCATTGAGTTGAGAACTCGATCTGGGTGGTGGAGGGTTTGGTGCAGAGAATCTAGGTTTCTTGAAATCCCTAGATGAAGAACCCTGGAACTGTGGATATCTTTTCTGGGTTTGCCTCTTCTCAACCACAGATCTCTCTATCCTTCGGACTGACTCAACGAAGGTAGAGAATCTCTCTCGGTTTTCTAAGGCAGACACAGGGGTTGACATATCAGCATTCAAACCCTTCTCGAATCTCCTGATTCTTTCCTCATCTATGGCAGCCATGTGCGGATAGAACCGTAGCAATTCCATGAACTTAGCTTCATACTCACTAATGTTCATCATTCCCTACCTCAATCTCTTAAACTGAGAGATCTTCTCATCTAGTAAGGTCTTTGGAAAATATCTATTGATAAATTCCCGACGAAACTCTTCCCACGAGAACTCTATTCCAGGTCTCTTCTGCTCTTCCATGTTCCACCAGTGACCAGCACTACCTTTTAGAAGATAGACAACATGTCTAACCTTCTCAGCCTCCAGGATAATAAGAATCCTGAAAGCCTTCTCCAACTCTGTTAACCACAAATCAGCATCTGCGGGGTCAGCAGTCCCAAAGTACTCGGTAGCTCCGACACGACGAAGTCGCTCGAACGTCTTACCGATACCTTGTCCTTCGGGCTGGGCAGGTGCCCTAGGTGCAGGCATGGGCATCCTGTCGGTGATGTGTGTCATGGCAGTCATAAACTGCCCAAACATCGTCTGAACTGCTGGGTTACCCATATCAGCTGGGTCAAACTGGGGTGGCTCAGGTGCAGGCTGTTCTATTTCTGGAACCCTTGCACCGCCTCGAGGTGCACTAGCACTACTCTCTGCCACATACTCATCATGTGGCTCTGCCATCCTTATGTATCTTCTTCTCCTGAGGAGCAGAAGATTCTATTAGATAAGGAAGAGATACTAAGGATAGACTCGACATCCTAAGTCCTATGCCTCTGTAGACTCAACGGACCTAGAGCTCTGATACCACTAATTGTGGGCTATGATCTCCAAACCACGATATAAACACGATTTAAACTTAGCGGAAGCGAATCGATCAACAACGGAAGACAAAAATCACGGGAAACTAAAACTTTTCAAGACAAGAGCTTGAATCCATAAAGCTTCATTCATAAAAGGAGATAAACTATTTACATCTCATGATAATTACTTCTTGAGTAATTATATACAACAAGATACAAAATCTCAAGAATCATAACCAAAAGACTCCAAGACCTGAGAGTACAGAGGACACATAGGACTGACTCTAACTACACCACATGGCATGCTAAATCTCCACCTGAGATTTACTGCTGCTCCTGGTGCTGTTGCTGCTGGGACTGGTCACCTATAAACCTGTTCCTCCGTCTCCGATGTCCACCTAAAAAGTTGAAGTCTACGGGGTGAGACAATTGTACATAATTTCCCCAGCGAGAGTTATAACTCTCCGCCAGAAGCTTTATTATAAAAAAAAAGAATAACTTAAGCAGTAAAAGCTTACAAAGTATTCAATAGAAGATACAGTTGTATACAGGAGCTCAACATTTATCAAGCATGAAGAACATATGCACCATACAGTGTAACATCAATCAATTAGCTCATAGTTACCTTTAACAGGTATACTACGCTGTAGATTATGTTTTTCAAACATTCTTATTATTATGCCCTGTGGAGATGAGGTTTACCACTCATACCCCAACCAATCATTGTTAAGTGCCTTAGTATCATACTAGGTCATCGAAAGAGCCAGATTCTCTTGACCTTCACCTTCCTCAGTCAGTAAGAGGATCACTTGTAGGGCATCTTGTGTCTCTACTATTATAGCTCACCAGGGTAATCTGGTCCTTTGCTATTTTAGAGTTACAGTGGCATTCTGTACTCTCTTCATCATCAGGATATTTCATGTTTATCTTCACTTATACGGATATCTATGTTTTCCTCGTCATCAGGAGGTTTCATGTTTACCATCCACTGATACGGTATGAGTTTTGTAGTGAAGGATTGACAGATTATACATCTACATCAAATTCCTACACTAGGATGTAAGGTTCTACACATCCATATACCCCACATACTCAACAGTATGTGATCCAGGAGTTCCCGTAGGAAAACCTGTTTCACCATCATTTGATCTCTGACAATGATGGATCTATGATCAGGGCTCTACATTTCACTTGATTAGTTAGGTACATTCAATATTCTTTTACATCATACATTGTTCTTCAAACAATAACAATAGCATAACATCTATGAAAGTAGAATACTAAATGTAACAAACCTAACTCACACCAATCATCATTTCTCAGTATACTCATCACAAGTCATCTCTAAAGCATGACCTTGATGGTATTCATGGCTCTTACAGCCCATTAAAACATAGGATGCCACTGACAAGGCATCAAGATATTTTACTATTCATAAAGCTAACAACATGCTTTCAATGAATATAGTATCATCATCCATACCTGGATATGATCACCTTCATATCAGAACATGCATGGTTAATTCAACTGATAAAGGTAATTCAAAACAAGAATATACTTTCCACTCTTGTCATAAGAGCTAAGTTCTATGATTCTCATCAATTAGAGTTTGCTACTCATATTGCATGTCATCACCCTTGAATTAGGGTTTACTATTCACATTATGGTGAATTGAATTCATAACATCATTATGTATGAGGAACATCATCATTGATGCTCTCATATTAGTTTAAGATTCATCATTTATCATAATTAGGGTTCCATGATCTCACATAGGTGGATCATACCCTAATCATGCACATTCATGTGTATTGAAGGTACTTTACTTGAATTTCCATCATAAAAGGGTACTTTCTCTTTCTTAAGATACTTTCTCTCTCCTCATACTTGTAGATGGTGATAACACCAATCTAGATCAGGTTTGGTTAAGTCCACTTTGATTAATATAGACCAAATCACCACTATTGAGTGATTAGCGTTTGATTAGAACAAGGTTTCACTCAATTGAACCTTTCAAGGGTATTATGGTAAATTACACATTGATCATCATCATGGTTTAATTTACTAACCACTTGACCCTTAATGTCTTTTGGTATCATTAGGGTTTAGGTTGAACAACTATTAAACCCTTTAAGCCTTCAAGGCATTAGGCAGACTTAACTTCAAAAGTCTCCAATAGGTTTCACACCTTCAACCTTCATACGATCTTGAGGTCATATGCCCTCATTCGATCTTGAGGTCGAATGCCCTCATTCGATCTTGAGGTCATATGCCCTCATTCGATCTTGAGGTCGAATGCCCTCATTCGATCTTGAGGTCGTATACCCTCATTCGATCTTGAGGTCGAATGCCCTCATACGGTTTGAGGTCGAATGCCCTCATTCGGTTTGAGATCGAATGCCCTCATACGGTTTGAGGTCGAATGCCCTCATACGGTTTGAGATCAAATGCACTCATACGGTTTGAGGTCGAATGCCCTCATACGGTTTGAGGTCGAATGCCCTCATACGGTTTGAGGTCGAATGCCCTCATACGGTTTGAGGTCGAATGGACCTCCAAGGTGGTTCAAAGGGTAAACTCGATTAGGGTTTCCTATGTTGAAGCCATCAATTGGTCTCAAGCTTTCTAACCACTTACCAATTGAGACAATTAGGGTTAGCCTTAACCAATTGGTCACTCAATTGACCCTCAATTGATATCCAATTAGGGTTGGAGTTGGTTCAATTAAGGTCTATAAACGTTCAACCATCAACACTCAACAATGTGAATCAAATCGAAGTTGAACCCATCAATTGACCTCCAATTGGGCTCAAACTTAGCCTAAACGGTCTTGGGATCGTTTGTATATACTCCAAACGGTCTTCAGACCGTTTGCCCAAGAATTCATCAAAATCTAGATTGATTTGATAGGGGTTGAACCTTAATTAAGTCACAAATCAGCAATTTGATTAATTTAATAACCCATTGTAATTGGGCCCTCAATTGATCAAATTACCTTAACCCTAGACCTCCAAACGGTCTTGAGTTGTCACCAAACGGTCTTGAGACCGTTTGGATGAGTTCCAAATGGTCTTGAGACCGTTTGCCCATCCATCCTTTGGACTCTAGTGAAAATTCATCAAGGTTTGATTTATTGAGTTGATCATTACATCAATACTTAATTGTAATGTAATTTGGTATCTTTGTACCTTCAATTGGTCAACTATACTTGACCCCAGACTTCCATACGGTCTTGGGTGATCCCCAAACGGTGTTGAGACCGTTTGGATGATTCCCCAAACGGTCTTGAGACCGTTTGGGCTAATCAACCCAAAATCTCAAATTAGCTCATTGTGATTTCAGCACTGATTTCAATTAGGGTTTGCCCTAATAATCAACCTTCAACTCTTAACTCGTTTGGAATTAGTCCATAAAATTTGGTGAGTCATTAATTAACATCATTATGAACAGTAATCGCATACGGTCAATTCTTAGTCAACCATCTTATACGGTCTTGAGACCGTTTGCCCAAAAAGGGCAAATTAAGCACATTGAAAAATCAGAACTAAATTCAATTGAATTTGCTAATTGTTTTGCCTATATATCACGATTACTTTGGAGTTAACCTCGCACGTTTTGTGGGTGATTAACCTTCATAATTATGAACAGGATTCCCATACGTTCCACGCTTGGTCAATGCGGCCATACGGTCTTGAGACCGTATGCCTTCATATGACCTTGAAACCGTTTGCCCACCAAACAGTTTTGTAAACCGTATGGGCAATTGGTTGAGGTCGTATGGTAAAGTGGAAAAATGTGGATAAGAATAGGAAATAACGCCCTCATCTTCTAGCTCAAGAACAGCAACAGTTCCTCACGGATTTGCTTGCAAGGAAGCAAGGGAAGATAGGGAAGAAGAAGAACTAGCAACTAAAAGCATAGAAAAGATGTATATAACAAAGCATTGGCTTAGAGTTATAAAACCCGCCTAAAGCTTGCTCCTTGAGCTCCAAGCTTTTGAGCTCCAAGCCTTTAATGGCGTCCTAGAAGCTCCACAGGTCGGCCAAGGTGAATCCTCCAAGAAAAGTTGAGAAGAGATGGCTAGAAAGATAGAGCTAAGTGAGCTAGCCATGAATTTGACCTTGAATTCGGGTTTCATCCAAGAATTTAAGAAAAAGGAAGGATCCAAACCTACCTTGCACTCCCCTGGTCGTCCTCCTGAGCTCCAGAGCTCTCCTTAGTCGGTTTGAGCAAGGGGAACAGTGAAGGAAATGAAAGAAACATTCCTTTGCTAAGTGAGGAAAAGGGCTTATATACTTGGGGTGGAATTTCAACATAGGCACATAGGTTTTCCTCACTTTCAACTAAGTCCCTCCTTTCTTCTTTGCTCGTCCCTTCTTCTTATTTATAAGGACAACCTTCTTCTAAGGTCAAGAAATGAAGGCAAAGAAGATTAACCTATTACTAAAGCACACACATAAAAGGCTATAGTACTTACACCTTGATTATTCAATCATAAAGGTGTTTTTCATTATATGATTATTCAATTGAAGTGACTTCTTCATCATTTCTTCTCTAAATGATGACAAGAGTCTTACAAGATATTTTAGATGGTGTATGTTACAAGTTGCACCCCTCAAATTGGGTAAATTGCACTTTACTCCAATTTAGGGTTTCAAGTACAGGGATTGCTTCCACAGCTGCACCTTGGTGCTCAAGCTTGGGAAATCCCTCAAACTTTACCATAATCATTCTTATGATGTCTCAACATCAGAGTAACATCTAAACATGTGCAAATTGCAAGTTAACCCTTCTAACTGGGTAAATTGCACATAGGTCCCTGTATTACAAAACAATCAATTCAACATTGTTTAAAAGGGACAGAAAAGGAAAAGTATGTTCCTCAGGAACTTAATTACATGCAAAAAGATAATCACTAGTATCTTAATTACATAATTAGGCAAAACACCTAGGGTTAACTCATAACCCAGGTCAGGGATGTTACACAGTCTATCTTATAGTGACTTCTTCTTATGAAGAACAAAAAGAAGAATTGAAAAGATGGCTGGTGAACACAAAGTACATGTTGCTGAAAGTGGTGTTGTTGCACCAGGTGGAGGTATAAGGAGGCAAGTTGTTGAGGAGAGGGTGCCTGAGATGCCCCAATAAGTCTCTACAGTGATGGCCAATCCTGCTTTCCAGTCCTTGTTTGGATAGTTTATGGACACGATTACACATATGGAAGACAGAATGGTTGTTCCACAAGAGAGAGAAGGAGTCACCAATGTGGAATCTCTGGTCTCAGCGAAGACTTTTGAGCTCTTAAGTTGAGTTGGAGCTATGGAGTGTGTAGGTACGACAGATCCAAAAGATGCATATCTTTGGTTGATGGAGTTGGAGAAGGCCTTTAAGATCCTCAACATCCTTAAGGGAGACAAAGTGAGGAACAATGTGTACCTTTTGAAGGGGAGTGCTTGCCATTGGTGGTCCATAGAAGAGGAGAAAAGGCCAGGTGCTGTGATTGGTTGGGAGGAGTTCTGACATGTGTTCCTCAGTCGGTGCTTCCCTCAAACCTATCTGGATGAGAAGATCAACTAGTTTGAGAGGATTTGGAAGGGATCCATGTCGATCAACAAGTATGAAGTGAAGCTTATGGAGTTGTTGAGGTTTTGTCCTCACATGACCTCTACACATCAAGAGATAATTAGATATTATGAGAAGGGGTTGAATACAGAGTTGACAACATTAGCAACATCTTAGAGAATACAAAGCATTTTTGTAAGCTCATGGAGTCAATTAGGAGGATAGAGAGATCTCAAGTTGATAAGCATGAGAAAGGTGCCAAGAAGAGACCGACACAGTACCAAGAATAGTCATCAGGTGGCCTTGAGGACCCTCATTCCTCACCACCGTCATCACAGGAGCAACAAGTCAGACACAATGGTCACCAAGTAAGAGTGTAAGTTGTAGTTTTCCACCTATAGGAGCCCACAATACAACATTTGTGTCAGTGACCGGTCCGTCTAGGCCACAATATGAGACCAAGACTTGCCATAAGTGTGGGTAACTAGGGCATTTGAGGTGGGAGTGTACAATGGAAGGTGACGAGGTTACCCAACAATTGAGTGAGAGACAGTAGGGCTCACATATATAGTAGTTCAGTTGTGGTAGAAGAGGACGTGGACAAGCGTCGTAGGCTGGTTCATCTGGACAAGCAACGGCTAGGCTTTACGCCTTGAGTCAACCAAAAGGAGAGGTCAAACCATGAGTATAGACATGACATATGACATTATTTCATTTTGATATGTCTACAACTACCTTATATCTGTTTTGGTTCACCCAATTAGGAGCTTGAGGTAGAGACATGTAGGGTGTACCCGTCTCTTTTCACTTTGGATTTCGGGGGTGAAATCCCTATTAGAGGTTTATGACTTGTAAGACCCCTGAACTGGGATTTGGTGTAAACCTATTTTATTTGGATTGATTAAGTTCTTGAAACCTTTCTCTAATCCTTTTCTATGGTTTTAGATCTTGTAGAGAGCTTAAATTTCTAGTTTGAACTTGTTTGGATGATGTTTGTGCCATATGTACTTGTTTTGGGTCAAATTCAAATGTATCAATTTGTGAGGGTTATCTTGCAATTTGTCACAACTAGAGTGTTCCTTCTCTCTCTTGGATTCATGAGAGAAAGTGTGGTTCTTTGGGGTTCCTTGGTTGGACCTTGGTTGCGTGGTGACACCCTAAGAGGTGATTAGGTTTCTAAGGTTTTGGATGTATCAACCATGTGTACCTTGTTGAAGGTGGTGACCTTTGTTTCGACCTTAAGAGGGTTTTTTGTGAGTGTCTTGACCAAGAAACCTTCTCTAGGTGTTGTTGCCTCGACCATGATGATCTTGTCTTGCCTTGGGTCGAGACAGTTGTCTTCCAGTGAAGTGTCTCATCCTAGTGTTTGTGGTGATCCTTTTATCTCAACCATGTGATGTTTTGGTGCTTTGTCTTGACAATGAAGTGGTCTTTGGTGTGTCGCGACCGTGACCATATGTTGGGTGACCTAAGTGGTCAAGAACCAACACAGATTGTATCACCATCTCATGAATGTGTGTTTTAAGTGGTTGCATGTTTGTTTCTTGGGTGGACAAGTGTCCCTTTAAAGCCCTATCTTGTTGACACATCATCTATCACCCTACTTCTATCCTACTTTACTATATAAACCCCCTTATCTCCATGCTAGTGACCCTTTTTGGCCACCCTTCTTCTACTATCTCTTTTGATCGTCCTTGGATCTTGGTGGAGAAAGAACAGTTGATCCTTGCAGCTATAGTGAACAGATCCCTTGCATGTGGTGTCTCTTGCTACACTTCAACTATGTTAAGTGTATGCCTTTCTTTTGTGGCATTTCCTTGGATCTTCTACCCCCATCTTATCCTCTTTTCTCCACCCTAGACCATGGATCCTCCAAGGTGGTTGTTATTGTGAAGTGAACCTCTCATCACAAGGGTTATAGGACATGTTTTGACAAGGTGGACAAGGTGTGAGGAAGTTTCCTTCTCTTTTTCTACTCCTTCTGCTAGTTTGGCCTAGAGTTTCTTGCCCTCATTTCGTGGGTTATCTTTAACCTTGGTGTCTTCTTCTGCTTGAGGTGATCTTGTGGCCGGGAGTGGAGCCTTTGGTGGAGCTTCACCATCCTTGGTGATCGTGTGCTTGGAACTTGTGATCCTTGGTGTTGATCATCCTTAAGGCAGGTTATATAACTCTCTACCTTCTTTTATTACTAGAACCATATTATTGCTTGCATGTTGTTGTTTATCTCTCTAAAATGTACCCCTAAAATTATAGTAGATATTACCATGCTCTAGAACTTGATTAATGGTGGTTAACATGCTTGGTTGGCTTGGAATCTGAAACCCTAATTGATGGAACCCAATTTTGGTGGTTGTTGTGTAATGGTGGTTTTCTCCTATCTTTGACCTTGGATTTGATCACATGCATAGTTTTCACGTACCTTGATGTTCCATGGAGTTTAGGTTCTATTTTGGTTGTGTCGAGTGTGGTTTTATCTCTCTTTCACAAAGATCTTTCATGATGTATTCATGATACAAGTTTTAGGATTTTTGGTGACTGGTTTTCATGAGGTCTTCCCCTCCATGTTGATGTTGGGTTTCTATGGTGTTCTATTTTGTTTTATCTAGGGTAATCTTTTGTCGTGGTCATGGTTAATCTCTACTTTGATGTTGTTCCTTTACCTTGGGGGCAACTTGATCTAAGTAGTTGCTACACCATGATTTAGTTGAGGCCGCGACACTTTGTGTTTAGTGTTTTGGGTCGAGATGTTACTTCTGGTTTGGGTAGAGATGTCACACCTAGTAATGGACTAGACACCTACATCCATTTTGGTCGTGACCCATGGTTTTGTTTGCTCGAAATTCTTTCCTTAGTTTGAGGTCGAAATTAGTTTTGGTGTGAGGTTCAGACACATGGTGATGATGGTCAAGTTGATCCCTTGTTGGATGATATGATAGCCTACTTTTTGGATTGAGACTCGTCCTTGTCTCAGTCACAACATGTCCTTTGCTAGAGGTTGTGACATGCTTGGTTTTGATCATGACATGATCTTGTTTGAAGATGAGATAACCTTGTTTCTTATGGGGTTGAGACATGCTTGTGAATGGGTCGAGATATAAGGGGTGTTGCAGTCGAGACACCCAATGTGTCACAGGAGAGACACATTGGTCATGCTGAGGTCACGACCTTGTTTTCATGAATGGTCGATACATGTGTAAGATGGATGGTTGAGACACATACCTGAACATATAATCAACACATGTATTTGAATAATGAATGAACCATGTAGAGTGTTGTTCGGATTAATTTTAATCAACCTTAATCATGTTCTGCAACCCTAATGCGCTCCAAGGAAGTGGGAAGTGGAGTATCTAAGGTTTGGTGATTGCTTATACTACAAAATGCTAATCATATATATAATTAAACCCTAACCCTAATTGTAGCGCCATGTGATATGTTTTCATTTCTCTCTCGAAGTGGTTATCATGTATGATGTTTTCACTCTCTTGTTTATAAATCCCTTACCTTGTAGGTGATATGAACTTGAATGCAATAGCTATGTGTATGCTATTGTGAATCCTATATTATATATGATGGTTATTATGAGAAATGTTGATGGATAATGTGATATTGTATATGCAGGGAGCATGTGATTGGGTCTTTTGACCTAGCAGGTGGTCAGTGCAAGATTTGTGGTGATAACCTCTAGAGATGTGATTGAGGGAATGATATCCCACACATTGGTGATAGCCTTGTGTGGTTGTGTGATAGTGGTGATGTCCTTGTGAATGGTTGTGTGACAGTGCAACGTGAGGATGTGATAAGTTCACACCTTATATGTTTTATATCTTCTGAAGTTTTACTATGCTTTATTCTTGTATAGTTAGTTTTGTCTTTATACGTTGTAACTTTATTGATGCTAAAAGACACTTAATTGACCTAACTAATCAAGTGGAACCTTAATTATAGTTTTCATGTGCCATAGATCCATTCCAGGGTCAGTTTTAGTGATGGATGATGAAATGTGTTCTCCCTTAGTGAAAGCTCAAAGTTGTATAATGTTGAGTATAGTCATTCACAAGATTGGATACATACCATACCCAGGGTAGAAGTGCGACTATGGGCCATAACATAGTGATGTGATTCAATATATAGTTAGGATACTTTCACAGGATTGGTTGTGGGCCAAACCCTGGTAGGAGTGCGATTATGGGTTATATCTCAGTTTCAATAGCGTTGTGCCTATATATCAAGTAAAGCTAGGCTATTTAGTAGTTAGACTTGATACGTCTATGTAGTGTTCTCTCTTGCTGTCCGGAAGGTGTGGAGAGATCTTGGATTCTAGATATTACATAGATCTTGTATGGCACTAATTTTGACTTAGCAGTGGTCATTTGATGTTTGAGTGGTATACCTCATCTTTGTAGGGCATAATAAAATATATAATGCGGCCGTGTAGTATATTTTAAAGGGACAAAGTTGCAAATAACATTGGTTGGAGCCTTGTCTTGCTTTTGCATAGTTAATGATAGAGAATATACATTTTCTTTGGAATTTTTTTAGAATATTAATCATTATACTATTCAGTGAAAACTGCCTATTATTGTTCAACTTGCTTACCTATTGGATACATATTGTTTAGTTGAATCTGCTCAGTTAGTAATTATGTTACGTATATGATTCAGTTTATCTATGCTTTAATAGATGTTGGCACAAATTTATATCCCTCGCTGGTATGTTAGGCCTTACCCCATGGGTTTCCACATCTTTTTATGTGGCCATGCACGATGAGATGAAGATTGTTCAGAAGAGGAAGAGTTGCAACAAGAGCAGTAGCTGATAAGGTGGATATGCTGCTAGCCTTTTAGTGTTAGAGTCCTAGATCCATTCCTATACACTCAGGTCCTGGGGGTGTTTTTGATGTGTTTTGTAGAGATGTCACCGATACAAGGTTTTTGGATAGTGTGCCTTTTTTTGTATAGATATGGCATGTGTACATGTATGTTAATATGGATCATGTATCTCATGTAATAGGTTGATGACAAGAAGGTTGAAAATAAGGATGTAAGCACCTTGTGATAAGTGACATGTGATCCAAGTGTCCTATTGTAGGCTTATATGTGAAGGTTTTCAGCCTATGGTGCTTTAACGAAGTCGGTTTTTATTTCCTATGTTTTCTTGGAATCCACTTGCTTAGTTATAATTCCGTGTTTGGTTATGAGTAACCTTACATGTAAGTATATACTGTGTGTTTGGTTTTCAAGATGTTTCATTAGCACTTCCCTTTTTGTTCTCTAATTATATTTGTACGTGGAAATTTGCCCATCTACATTAGTGTACTTGGAAAATTGTGGGGAAATGCTACCCAAATTTTCTTGAAAACCAATCACACATTATACACTTACTAGTCATGTTAGATGTTGAAGAATGGGATAGGTGGTTCACACATTCATTACTGAACTTTAAACCCTAATTTATAAACCATAAACCCTAAACCCTAAACCCTAATATGTAAATCCTCATCCCTAAAACCTAAATGATAAACCCACATCTATAAAACCTTATAAAATCTAATCATGTAAAACCTAAACCATGATTATGTAAACCCTAAATCCTAATACTTATTTTCTCTTTGATAATACAATGGAAAAATCATGGATGTGCATTCCAAATTGATGCACCTTGAAGTTTATTACTGGTCTTGATCAGTTAATACCATTTGCAGGGGAACATAGGAAACGTCCTAGAGATAGGTTTTATTGTCCATGTAGGAATTACAACAACAATTTGAACATCGACATTGTTGATGAAATCAAAAGTCATGTCATGTGCAATGACATTGTACAGGGCTATACAAAATGGTAATTGCATGAAAAGATTCCAACTATGAGATCAATATATGTCGATAAAAATACTTTTGTTGAAGAAGAAATTGCTGCCAATGATGTACATGTGAATGACCAGTTTTGATAGACATGGTTGATGCGATGCTATATAGTTGTGGGGTAGAGCACACGGTCCACCTTCCTTATTTAGAAACATTGTGCATGATGTTGAGAGACTATTATACATATGTTGTACTAAGTTTATGAAGCTGAGCATTGTGCTAAGATTGTATATTATGAATACTTATAATAGATGGAACAAAAAAAGCTTAACATCAATATTGTCTTTGTTGAAAGAAATTCTTCTTGAAGGCAATGATCTTCCAATCTCAACATACAAATCAAAGAAAATGTTGTGCCCTATGGGACTGAAGGCTAAGAAGATACATGCATGCCCAAGTGAAAATGTGTTATTTCAAAAGGACTATGTTGATTTGAAATATTGTCTAAAATGTGGAGCATCAAGGTATAAAATGACGACTTCGGGGATGTCCAAAATTGGCTCTCCTGCCATGGTGATGTTGTATCTACATGTGATACCATGGTTTCAATGCTTGTTTGCCACTACCATATATGTGGAGAATATAACATGCATACATAGGTAAAAAAATGATGATGGGATCCTACGACATATGTTTGATTCCCCACAATAGAAGAAGATTGATTTATTGTATTATGATTTTGGTGAAGAAGTCAAGAATATAAGACTAAACCTCTGATGGCATGAATCCATACCACAAATTGAGAATCCAACATATCACATAGCATGTTATGATTGATATATACAATCTTCCTCCCTAATTGTGTATGTCATGTTATCCTTGTTGATATTGGGACCTAAACAATCGGGAAATGATATCAATGTTTATCTTGAACCTCTAATTGATGACTTACAGAAACTATGGGGAGAAGGTGTGATGACCAAAGATGCTTTGTGTAGAGAGAAATTTCATTTGCATGCTATGTTATTTTGCACTATTAATGACTTCCCAATATATGGGAATTTGTCTAGATACAGTGTAAAGAGATCCAAAGCATGCCCTATATGTGAATTTATTCAATACGACTAAAACATGATGACAAGACTGTACATCTTAGTCATCAAAGGTTTCTTCCAAAAGTTCATCCTTACTAAAGGTTGTCCAAAGCATTCAATGGATTGAATGAGGAACAAAGTGCCCCTAACCTATATCCGGGGAGGTTGTTTATGAAAGAGTATAAGATTTTATCAATGCATTCAGTAAGCTATCACAATTTACCATTCCCACATATAGTGACAAATCTCTATATAAGAAGATGTCAATATTTTGGGATCTTCCTTATTTAGATTCTTTGATAGTTAGGCATTGTATCGATGTCATGCATGTTGAAAAAAATGTATGTGATAACATCATTGGTTCTATGTTGAATATACCATGTAAGATTAAAGATGTCATCAAATCCAAAACGGACCTACATGAAATGGGCATAAGGAATGAATTAACAAAATAAGTTGGTAGTGATAGGAAAACATATTTTCCTACTTCTTGCTACACATTGTCTAGAAAGGAGAAGAAAACTTTTTGTGATGCTTGCTTAACGATAAGCTACCACATGGATACTCTTAAAATATTTCTAGATTGGTATCAATGAAGGATATGAAGTTGATAGGTCTTAAATCTCATGACTATCACACTCTAATGCAACAAATATTGTTCGTGGCAATTCAATCAATACTTTTGAAGAATGTAAAGTTTGCAATCACCAGGCATTATTTCTTCTTCAACACTCTATACAATAAAATTATTGATCTTGAGAATCTTGATAAGTTGCAAAGGGAACTAGTTGTTACCTTGTGCTAGCTTGATATATATTTTTCTCCTTCATTCTTTGATATAATGGTACATCTTGTTGTCCATTTGACTAGGGAAGTGAAAATGATGGGACCAATTTCTTGTGTTTGATGTATCCTTTTGAACGGTACATGAGTGTTTTTAAAGGTGATGTTTGAAACTACTAATCGCCTGAAGGGAGTATTATTGATGGTTATGTGGCCACAATGGTTATAGATTTTTACAGTGACTTGTTGAGTTGTAATGAAGCTCATGTAAATGATAAGAATATGGAGTTCTATTCCGGTAAAGGGGCTTTAGGAGGACACATAGAAGTAATCATTCATGAGCTGTGGGAACATGCACATTTTTGTATTTTATACAACATAGACAAAGTGAGTATTTATATCACTGAACATACCAAGGTCATCAAGACAAAATATCCTCAAGACAATTCAATGTGGCTTACCATAGAGCATAACAAGACATTTATTAGGTGGTTTGAAGATAAAATCTTATGTCATCTAACTCAAACAACAAATAATGTTGCTAAAAATATAACATGCCTCACCATTAAACTAAAAATCAGTGTTATGTCTTAAGAAAAGGTTGACATTAATGGATTTTACATTACATAAAGCGCCAAGATGATAAGAGTGTCGTCAAAAAAATGAGTCACCCTTCAAGCATCATCATTATATTTTTCGAATGCGAAGGATAAAATTCGACATGAAGCTAAAATGACATATTATAATGTAATTGAAGACATATGGAAGTTTGACTAAATAGATTTCAGAGTTGCGGTCCTTAGGTGTAATTGGGTTGATAATACCAATGGAGTTGTACTGGATGATATGGGTTTCACATTAGAGAATTTTGAAAAGATTGGCGAGAAGGGTGAACCATTTATAATGACAACACATGTGAAGAAAGTATTTTATATCCATGGTCCTACAAATGAGAAATGGTTGGTTGTTCTTCATGGTAAAAGAGAGTTCATTGCAGATCTAATAGATGAAGAAGAGCACTCTGACAAGTATGATGAGTCAAGTCCATTTTCAGCTTGCTTGCCAACACAAAATATCAAAGCTGAAACTGACTTATATATGTGTGGAGATCACACTAAGGGAATGTTAGCTGATACAAGACCAAAATATTAGTGATATGCTTTTATTTGTTAAATTCTAGATAATCATTTTACATTCTTTATCATTGATATTTTAATGTTTGACTATTTTTGATATGGCATTATTTTAGATGGCATCTAACCATGAGTTTGATGAATGTGATGATGATTACTATGAGGATGAGCACCGTGATAATGTGTACCGTGAGTATGACACACTTGAAAGCTATATTTTTATTACATAGATGAGCATTTTACAATGTCTATCTTTTTGTATTGTTGTATTCTTTTATCGCATTTATAAGTTATATAATTTTATGACACATGTGTGCTTTTGTCAATTTTAGCATGATGATGTGCACCCTAAGGGTCTTGTTGATCTTGATGTACAACATCATCAATGTGCAAAACTAAGAGGCATCACCATGATGAACACATTTCTAGAGAAAAGGGGTAACAAACCGAAGCTGGTCATTGAGTTTGGTGATCAAGAAAATCTTGTTGGGAAGAACCACAACTCTTTTGTGTCACATATAGGGGTTCGACTCATAGAAAAATCGTATGTAAATGTAGAATCCTAGAATATAGTTGATCAAGGTAAGAAAGACTTAATATGGAAGGAAATATGTGTGAGATATTATCATTTATAATTCTATTTTTGATCAATTTCTAATTCTATTTTTAAGAATATTCCATTAAGTATATGAACTTTCTAAGAGCATGTTTGATCTGGATGAAAAATTGCATCGCAAAAATGTGATGCAACATCATGGTAGGATACTGAGGAATTGTAGGACAAAATTGATAAGAAAATACATACGGAACTCTGAGAAGAAGAAGAAGTCATACACTGATAAATGGAACAATCTTGACCCAAAGGTGTGGGAGGTGTTTGTGGCTAAGAGACAAATCAACGAGTTCAAAGTATTAAGCCTCACTCATTTTGAGTACAACCTTATGAATTTATTGTATAAAATATTTAACATATGTTTTGGACTAACGATGATATAAGTGATGCTCAAAGAGAAAGGTGTGCAAAGAATGTGTAAAACCACACGATGGGTCTAGGTGACTATTCAAATATTCACCAAAATCTATTGCATGTGTCTTCTACTCAGCAATCAACTCTTGGGACTACTGAATCCACTACTACTCCTAAACCTCTACCTGGCTATGATCTTTGGATAGATGGGAGGCAAAACAAATATGGAGAAATACCCAACCCCACAACTGCTGAGGCGGCTACAAAAATGGTAAACTCTAACTCTCAAATCAATTACTATTGATGATTGTTATGTTTTACTTACCAATTGTTATTGATGAAGATTAGGGGGAGCTCCATAAGAAAAGGAAACAAGGAAAGTTAATCCCTGAGGGCATTAGGGATGAATTGGCCATTTATCTAGGTAACAAAGAGCATCCTAGGCATGCTAGGGCTATTGGGGTTGGTGTCAGTAAAAGAGCCTTGTTTGGGCCATCAGAGCATAAGTACAAGTTTTTCCATAAAGGATGATTGTCAAAAGAAAAGGTATAAGAGATGATTTCAAAGGGAATAGAGGAAGCAATGAGACAATATCATGCTTCTCATTTAGCTACTCATATAGTTCTTGTGGCACTATTCTCTATGTACGAGGTGGACCCCCCTACGACAGAGTTGGTTGGAAGCAATACCACGGACCCAATACCTAGCACGTCTGTTGTAAGTATTTTTATGACATTGTAGTTTTTTACATTGATTTGTATACTATGTTTGAGTTTATGTATACTTATAACACCCTATGAAAATTTCTAGGGGTTGAGGTCATTCCATCTATTATTACAAGGATATGTCGTTGCACCAGGTGTGGCCTACCCACGCCTTGAAGGTGACATGATTCACAATACTTCGTTGCCCTCTGATGCAATTCACACGAGATGAGGCTTGTCCAAGACCCTTGGAAGCAGATTGCACTACCATAGGACCCCCTGAGCTTGAGATGATGGGTGATGCAGAAGGCAACATGGTTGTGTGGCCCAAAGTGGGAGTTGTTTGTATTGATGTATGCTAAATTTACATTGTGTTTGTATATGTATATACATAAAAGTTTATATGATAATATATATATACATATATACATATATACATATATACATATATATATATACATATATACATATATATATATATATATATATATATATATATATATATATATATATATTATTTATATAGGATACAACGCCTAATAAACCCCCTACAACTCATCCTCCACCTACACCTCCTCCCCAATCACCTGCTTGGCTTGTAAGATACATTTTCAAATCGCTAGGTCCTAATTGTAGGGGTTGGCAGTATGGGTAGGCAATTTTAAACAAGGGTTTCCTGCAATGGTCCATATTAAGGAGGACGTTGTTGGTCAACCACATGATACTGGTATATTTTTAGAATATGTTCAGAAGATGTTTAATAATGTTGTGTTGAATACATCTATGATAGAACTTTGGATATGGTGAGGTCTTATATAGCTAAATAGCTCGTTAATATTGATCTATTTTCTTATATATTAATACGTACATGATATACATTTTGCATCTACTTACATAGGGTGTCTACATAGTTCACACTACCCCATGTGGCATTTCTAGTTCCATCATTGATTAGTCGTATAGTTAAAGACCATGCATTTGCTACAGAATACTTCTCCACTGTATTTAAATATTTTGTTAAAGAAAGAAAGAGTGTGATTACAACTCCGTTTAATGTTGAGTAATTTTAGTACTTTGCTTAAAATTTTGACTTAAGGATTACATTTCATTGTAGCTTTTGAGTTTTACTCTATTTTCTTTTTACTTAGAAATAACCATTAGATGTTGTTGGTTATTGTCCTTGTGACACTAACTATGTATTATCTAAATCCTAAGGGTGAAAAAGTAGATAGTGGGGGACATGTAAAGAAAAAAGCATTATTTACTTGAGTAATTTTTTATATTTATATCTATTTACATATATTATTACATGACTTGTTGCTAATGGTATTCAATGTGATACATTATCATATAGGGTTGTAAAATATTTAAGAATGGTTATAGGAAAGGTGGCTAAGCAAAAGAAAGCAATAATTTTTCAAAATGTTGATGTAGTTTTATGACTTCAATGCATATTTATTCCAACTACGCTTACTTTTAGTTATCAACATTTTGTATGTTGTAATTTATAGTGCCATGTATAAGACAATGGTTGGGCATGCATATACTACATGATGTGGTATATGGACATGATTGTTCTATATGGGGAACTAGACATGAATTGTATACAAATTGTAATATATAAATATATAATCTTGATCATCATAAGTAAATAGTCTCATTTGATAATATGAAAATATCAAACTTTTTAATCATATATGTCATTCTCTTTGTAGGTGTTTGAATAAAAAGGCCCTATAAGACAAAAAATCTATGAGGTATTAGAACAATGGGCACAAGCCTTTGTTAAGGTTGTGAACATTGAATTAAACATTGATGTCATTATTTCTATATGCATGTAGAGCTTATGACTTCTTGCAACTTTAAATTTGATGCCTGTAAATTATTGGTGGATATGTGAACAATGAATATATACATGTGTGTTAATGTAAGACTAATGAATACAATGAAAATTGTGTTTCTAAATGTCATGAGAGTGGAATTGGTGTATGTGATTGATGCATCAGATAATTGTTGTTTTCACAGGATATTTAATATGGATTTTTGTGCACTTATTGTTCATTTGCATAGTAATTTGTGCATTATTTACTATCATTGGCCTGTGATACTTAATCGCATCAAATAAATGTAATTTTAATGTTCTTGAATGGTTTGTATTTAATTACGAGCTTATGTTTGGTTTTTGTGGATTTCAGGTAAATTTACAAGAATCTACTCAACTTGGTACTATCAACTTTGTTGTCAGTGGTAGCGACACTATCTCAGTTTGGGACATGTTGAAATTGAGAAGACTTTATAGTACCGACCCAAAAGTTGATGCTACCAACAAAATCACTGGGATGAATTAGAATTTTGTGAGAAATATCGTTACACTGACTTCACACTTGGTGGTACCGATACTGCCTAGGTGACCACAACTATCGATGGCATTGGTAGTACCGAGACCTAGTCAGTAGTACTGACATAGAGGAATTGGGTAGATATGAAAATTAAGTCCAATCCAATGATTGTCTATTAATGGCACCCTATGTCACTTCCATGACTTAAGGAAATTTCAACTAGACCTAAGGATTGGATTCTTCTTCGTTGGATGACATCCAAGAGCAAGGAGAGGAGAAAGTAGATAAGAAAGTCCCATTCCAGAAGATTCAGGCACCTCCAGTGGACCGATTTGTAGCCAAAGGTAGAAAATGAGTACGTGCGTGTGAGGGAATCATCTTCTTTAGGGGTTCTTTAGTTTTACTAATGTTTCCCACATTTTTCTTCTTCTCCCCTATGTATTTGACAATGGAACGCATGTAGGGATAAACTCCCTTATTCCTTAGGACCAGGAGTAGCCCAGTTATATATTGGAATTGACTTTTATGCATTAATATATTGATTTCTCTTAATTTTGGACTTATTTCTATGGAATAATCACAAAATATCCATTCTTTATCACCTAGGTAGTTAATTCGACCTTTAATTGCTTTGAAAGAGGGAATTAATGGTTGGAAAATTCACAGGAATACATGTTTTATATCGCCCTTTGAGAAAGGTGGATTATGAATGTAAAGAGATTACCTAAAGTTTGAAGAACCTAACTAATAAAACAATCTTTACGAGAGTGGGATTGGTATTTGATTAGGTGGTGAATTACACCGTCAGAGGGGGTAATTCTTTCTTCAAGTCTCTTTGTCCATGATTAGGAGAGATGTTTATTAATGTTACAATATTAATTAGATGTTAACTGAGGTGAAATCATCATCCTAGAGAATTCACTCCAATCAACAACAAGTAATTTTAGATTTCCTTTCTATTTTTGACAATTAAACCTTCAATCATGTTTTCTTCAGCCTAGCTGATCTCATTACAAGATTAATGTTTCCCTAAGTTCGAAATATGGGCCACTTAAGGCCTATATTACATTGATATGTGCACTTGCATTTGACATGTAATTGACTCATATCAAGTTTTTGGTACCATTACTGGGGAAAAAAAATCTAGAACTATGAGTGATGTGATCAGCCAATCTAGGCCATACCTTTTATTTTTCTTTTCCTTATTCTTTCTAAAATAAATTTAAAATATCAATTACTCAAACATTAGTATATGTTCTCAAATTGTTTTTAACTATTTCCGCTACTAGAGTATGGTGCAAACAAGAAGCACATATTATGGAGCCTCATCGCCACAGAGTGCCTTTCAGGAGGATTTCCTATGTAGAGCATAGGAATATAGTGCGTCTACACCTCAATTGATTCAGACTCTACCACCTGAGACACCATCACCTGAGACTCCAATACCTCCACCAAAACAACCAGATTCAGCTGAGATGGCTAACCGAGAAGAAGAGCAGGATATTTGGGAGAAGATCAAGGCTATAAATGTGGGCATATACAAGATTGATTCAGGGCTGGTGGCATTGGTCAAGTCACAAGCTTTTCATGGCCATAACATTGAAGATCCAATGACCCACATAAGCAATTTTGTGAAAAGTTGTGATATGGTAAAGATAGACAAAGTGTTGGCTACTGTGATCTACATGAAACGTTTCCCATCGTCATTGTCAAACAACGCCAAGTCTTAGTCTACAATCTTCCACCTGAGTCCATAAAAACATTGGACCAGATGATAAACACTTTCTTTGATCTTTACTTCCCACCGCGAAAGATGAATCAGCTAGTCAAACAAATATACAACTTCAAGAAACAAGTAGAAGAATCATACTATGACACATGGAAAAGATATCAAAACATGCCGAGGAAGGTCCCGCAGCACGATATCGATCTGTATGGCCAAACAAAGATTTTATATTATGGACTGCATCAAGGGAAGAGGACTATGCTAGACAATACATGTACAAGCTTCTTACTCAACAACAAGACATCCAAGTGTCATGGAATTTTAAATAATATAGATAAAACTTAGTCCTTGGGAGAAGAAAGAGAACGCCCATCAACCCTCAAAAGTGTTGGAGAGTGCAAGGTGATATCGACATTGAATGAGAAGTTGGACTTGATTGCTAAGAAATTATGTGCTAAGGATAGAAGCTATTCTAGAGGAGAGGAAGAGGAGTTCATGGTTGCATGGCAGAAAAATTATAGGGGTAATGACTATTCCTGGAGGAAGGAACCCAATTTCTCTTGGAAAAACCCCAATAATTTCTAGCATGATCCATAACAAGCACAACATCCAACAAATGCACAACAGAATGAGAGGGATCCTAGCAAGATAGACCGCAGATAGGACATGCTTAGTCAGCTAGTTAGCCAGAATGAAGTGCTCATTAGCCAAACCCGGATGGAACTATAGAACCAAGGAGCATAGATTCACAATATAGAGACTCATATCTCTTAGATAGAAGTGGAAGTGGCTACGTTAAAGAAACCTAGTCAGCAGGGGTTCCCAGGGAATACTGATGTACCATACGGAAACCATTAGGTCAAGGTGGTATTGCTTCATAGTAACAAGAAGGTTTTTAATGACAAACAAACTTTCCCTGAAACAAAGGATGTCACAAGTGACACAAAGTAGACAACTACTGCTAGTACAGCTGAGCCAAATACTACAATAGAGGACAAGACAACTGAGGATGAATCTCATGAGACAGAGGAGTCTGGAAAGGAGGCATATGTCCCCCTTCATCAAAGGAAGTTGGTTAATGCAATGCCCTTCCCAAACGGTTTGAAGGCAAACAAATTGGACCAACAATTTTAGAAAATTTTAGATAGTTTTTGGAAGCTGCATGTCAACATTCCACTAATTGATGAAATAGAGTATATTCCTTTGTACGATAATTTTTTGAAGAATTTAATCAATACATATAGGAGAATAGATGAATCTAATATAGTGATATTGAAGGAGCAGGTTAGTGCTTTTATCTTGGGAACATTGCCACCAAAAAGGAAGGATCTAGGGTACTTCAATATATCTTGTTACATCGGGAAGATAAGAGTTGGGGAGGCATTATGTGATTTAGGGGCAAGCATCAATCTGATGCCCTTGACTACCTTCAAGATGCTGGATCTTATAGAATCTTGAAGGAGCAATATGACCATACAACTTGCAGACATCTCAGTGGTCAGACCATTTGGTATCTGTGAGGATGTTCTTATCAAGGTGGATAGATTTGTATTTCTAATAGATGTTTTGGTGATGAAGATGCAAGATGACAGTGGAAATGAACTAGTACTGGGGAGGCCATTCTATGCCATAACAGAATGATCTCAGAGATGGGAAGAGGAAGATTGTCACTAGGGATTATATAAAACCGTTTTGAAATTGTTATGCACGAGGCTACACATACGACTGAGGAGAAGGCACATTGTCATATGCTAAAGTAGATCCAAGGAAAGATGCATTTTTATCTTGGGAGGCCATTTCTAGATATGGATCATGTGATGACATAGGTCCACAAAGGCACACTGGCTTTTGACATCTTGGAAACCACAAAGGAGATCCCATTGACAAAGGTACTTTAGTATCCTGATGATGAAGAGGAGTATTGCCCAACAACAATTGACGAGGTAGCTTCTTCCACTCAAATGCAAGCATATCCACAACCCACTACAACCAACATACTCATTAGCGGCCTTTCAGAAAAGCCACTAAAAAGAAAATAAAAGCCAGTAAACAGGTTTAGGGACATTTTTTGACATTTAAAAAAATGCCTCTAGCGCCAATGCCACTAGGAAGATAGAGGCTTAAGTTGTAAAAGCCACTAAAGGTTTGTCTTTAGTGGCTTCGAATAAATGCCACATAAAGGCCACTAAACCATCATTTGAAATTTATAAAAAAGCCACTATTCATCAATTGGCTTTTATACAAATGCCACTATTTTGTATTATGTTGGTGTATGAAAATGTTCTTATTGAGTTTAATGGCATATAAAAAAAACCACTAATGACTACTAGTTCTGTATTACTACATTTTCATGGCTTTTAGTCATTCAGTTTTCAACTCATTATCAGGTTTTCTAATTGAATGCCAATTGCAACCAAACTCAGTTTTTTGAAATTATGAATATTTTTTATTTATAAACAAATGACAATTACATGGGGAGGACATTTTACCTTTCCCCTTATATTGAATACAACACAAATGACATACTTTCATACAATAGTTTTCTATACAGTAAAATAACTTCTGATTGAAGGAACTTGTCTTCAATAGAACAAATAGAATATGCCACCATACTTGCAGCCTACATGACATCTTCCACATCTTCAAATGTATCTTTCTAGTGGATTCCCCTCAACCACCCAGCCTCTACCTGCAAGCCAACTTGTCAGTTTGGGCATCATGTTACCTTCTTCCCGACCAATTGTGCCTCAAGGGTTGTCGTCTACTTTGCATAGTTCAGTAAATGTATAAGGAGTAGTGGCTAACGACAATCAACAACAATTACATGGATTGAGTATAGCACAGTTGATTCAGCAAGAACCTTCTCATTCTAGATTAAGTAGACCTACCAAAGGACTGAATCAAGTTTCTCAATGGCCTCCCTTCATAATGCACCTCTACAAAATACAAAGCGAGCATTAACAAAAAGAAGTATCAACCACTTCATTTTACCATCAAAATAACACCATACATTCTATGGTGCCTATGATAAGCACACTAAAGCCCATGACCAACTTTCCTTTAGGATCTATTCGGCTAAAGGTCACTGAAGAGTTGAAATTATAAGCATTAGCTGGAACATTCAAATCTGAATAACAAATTGATCGATGTATATCCACTTGACTTAGAAAAAGAAATAACAAATCAGCTGTAAACCAGCATCTAGAATAACAAATCAACTGGAAACCAACATCTAGAATAACAAATAAACTGGAAAACCAGCAACTAGAAATACAGCAAAAAAGAAGGGATCTAGCACATGAAGATACCTCTACTGATTCGAATGACTTTTGCTTATCATGGAGCTCAATAGTAGTTAGCCCCACAGATTTCATTCTTACATGACAGCAAAGGGTAGATTACAGATAAACAAGCAGCCATTCTCAAGAACTTGCTCATTTTCATCCTACAAATCCATTAGAGCCTACAACATCAAACCACCACTATCAATTTCAAGATTATCACATTTAGCACCATGTATAGGAAATAAACAAAAAAATCCATACCTATAGATCAAACTATTGGGCTCGACCATCCCCCATTCTCATTCTTGAGCTTCATTCACATCATCAAGAGGTATTTGCATTCACTACAACCATCCTTGAACTGTACAAATTTGTTGATAATCACACCACTAACACAAAAATATACCACATATGCTCAATTAATAGATGTGTAGAAACAAATGTGATGATCCTTGTAGAAACAAATAATTTACCTGCTGACTCATCTCAACAATGCCACTTGCATTATCAACAATAGGTCCAAACATATCCATAGTCAATACATATGCATCAATACTCAACATCCAGGTTGAATCCACCAAGTGGCCTAATACAGAGCAGCTGCAACATCCATGTCGAATCCACCAACAGACTAACTGACACTACATTCATTCATCAAATTAAAAAGAAATTTACATTCCATCTATATCAAAGCAATGTTCATGTTTGCTTATTCATCAAATTAAAAAGAAATTTACATTCCATCTCTATCAAAGCAATAAGAGAACTAACTTCAATAATTATGAGTGATGTTTTCTTATTCAACAAAGAAAAATATAAAAACTCCCCAATAGATGAAATTCCCTTGGCAATATGTATGAAGGCATGTGAAGAATGAGACATAATAACAAGGTAAATAATGATTCCTGCTCTACAAAAAATGTGTGGAATATGTAATGGTAAATTCATGAGTTAATTATTAAACAGAGATGTAGAAAAGATCTGCACCAAACATGCTTGTCCTACAGGGAAGCCGAGCATACTCCTCAGAAGCATGTATTTATTAGCCAAAGATGTGGCTGCCACAACTCATTGTACAAAGTGAAATGCTTCCCTCAATGCAGAAGGAAATTCCACCATGTGACCTATAAACCAGTCATTATCTCACATATTTGACAAGGCTGCAATTGGGTTGTATTGGATTGTTTTCAGCCACTATAGTCCTCCCTATAGCTAAAAACTAGTTTGGTCTTGGTTGGCTCCACTTCTAACCTGATCATGACCAGTTCAAGAACATGAAAATAACTATACATAAAAAGGCCTGGAAAGTTTGTATTTTCCTCAATCCACCACTTTGGGTGCACCTTTGGAGTTATGTGTGTTAATCAGAAAGAGATCAGGGATAGGAATGCAGAACTGCATGGCTTTTGGCCATATTTGGCTTAAAGTAGATGCAAAACAGAGCATGCACAATTCATATTATATACAGAGGAAGCCTTGTCACCCCTAATGGTGCAAGCCTCATAGAAAGATGGACCTCCAACAAAATCTAGCATATGCAAAAACACATGTGATTGTTCAACTATCACAACAGTTGGAGTGGTCACTTGAAGGCAATTTATAAAAAATTACAATTACACTTACAAAGTGACATGTTGAATAACCTTCCCTCTTCAGCTCATCCTTCTCTTCTAATTGAGCACTCAACACATTTTTCTCCACTCTAAGATTCTCCAATGGAAACTGAAATGATATGTAAATAGGTTTGGTATCTTTAAAAATCAAATGATGGGCATAGAAACACTAAAGCATGGGCAGAAATAATGATGGTAACTTCTGGTTCACTTGTATGATATGTATCATTATAAGTTAGTAGCATACCATCTTTGTGAACACTTAGCATCAATAGAATGTTTGTCATGCTCATGGAAAGCTTCAGACATGCATTCAATAAAAGGAGTCTTTGAAATTAAATGCAACTCGATCTTCACAAAAATGTACATGTATACATGTCCTTTCCAGCATCAACATAGAATTGTAACACAAAGCGGTAAAGATCAGCCTCCAATTCCAAAGTGGATTACATAAAAACAACTATAGCTCTCCTCTCTTTAGATAGTATCCAAGAATGCATACTATAGCATGATGATTTCGTGTTAGCTTAATGACACTGAAGGACACCAAAATAAAATAACTTCATGGATGACAAAGGAAAAAGTGAAAAATGTACCTAACTCTTAAATTATGGTTAGGTTTTAGTTAACTTGTATCTCTTAAGCATTCAAAAACCCATACATATGCTAAGTAGTCAAAATTCAAAACTTATATCAGCTATTGATGGCTTGTCCGACTGCCCAGGGCTCCCATGGGACGCATCCATTCCTAGTATAATAGTTGGCTCTTAGGAGATGTTTGGCATGGATGGAGGATGCTCAGCTGTGGTGAACTTCTCTGCAGGCTTATTCAGGATCTCATTCGTTGTGGAAACATTAAGTGCGTTGTCAGTAATTTTTTTTATGTATTTCGTTTAACTAATTTAAATGAAATACATTAAAAGATTATACTTACAACACCCTTCATGTTTCCACAGCGAATGAGATCCTGAATATGCCTACGAGTGTCACATTGCGTAGAGAAGTTCACCAAAGCTGAGCATCCTCCATCCATGCCAAAGATCTCCAAAGTGCCAACTATTATATTAGGAATGGATGTGTCCCATGGGAGCCCTGGGCAGTCGGACAAGACATCAATACAGAGGTTGTCAGCTCTCGAGATTGGCCTTTAATTAATTTGTAAGTACAGAGCTGCAGTTAGAAGAGGATCATTACCATAGTTATTGGCTTTTAGGGCCTGCATCACAACCACATGTTACAGAAAGGGTATTATTTTAGATGGAGGGGGTAAAGGAAAAAAGACAAATATACAAATGTTGTTTTTACAATTAAGGGAACAAGGAGGAACCCACATTACTAAGAACACCCATTCTTTCTTGAGGCTTATGCCTAGACTTCTCAACCAGAGCAGACCTCTGAAATGTTGACAATGACTTAGTTTGCCTCTGCAAAATGCAAAAACACCAGGCTATATTATACTTAGTACCAAAAACAAAACATTAAAAAACAACGCAGTGAGAAAACAAAACATCACTCGTACAAGTAACACACCTCATCCGTACCCAAAAAGAAGAATCTAAAACACTGCTCATAGCTAAAAACCACAAACCAATCATAATACGTGTATCATCCATAATACTAAGATTCTCCATAACAAAATTAAAAGTAGGACAAAACAAAATAGGATTGTTCTTTGGCAACATTGTCTACGTCAATGGACATGAAACACCATTACTTTGGATCGACATGTACAAATAACAAAGTGGATTACATAAAAACAACTATATCTCTCCTATCTTTAGATAGTATCCAAGAATGCAATTAAATTTAAACTTCATGTCCTGCAACAAATGGAAACGACTTTAGATACTACTTTTGTTTTCAATTATGTAACAGTATAAGCAATACTTTATGCTCACGTTGGCAACATATGTGTTTTTGGCCATGCTATGACGTTGCCAACAACATCATCAACAGATTGATATTGATCATAAGGTCTAACTAGAGGATCGTTGCCCAACAAAGCAACCTCTACATAAACAACAACAAATGATGAGCCTAAAATTTCACCTACCACCCTTTTCATGGGGTCAACCTCAGACACTTGACCGAATGCAATTCTAGCATCTGGATTTGTAAAACTCAACAGATACACATCCTACAAAAAAAATACAGTTGACATAAAAAATTTATATAAACGTAAAATGAAGTGCAGTTCACAGTAATACAAACATACTTGTCCCTTCTGAAATGATGAATGTCTTATATGGAGTGGAGTTTGCATTGATAAGTTTGTCTGCACAATTATTTTATTTTTGTCATAAGTCCATAAAAGTCAACATGGAAAATAATTGATACCACACATCTTGTATAAAAAGTATTCATACTTGGCCAGAGCCAACATGCTGTGCTTGACTGTTTCCTGCTCTAGTTACGACAAGTAACTCCTCTAATTTTTGGTTGAATTCATCCTTTTGTTGTTAAAGTTTTGCATCAAATTCCAACCGTTGTTCTTCAAGCTTATCCTGGAAATGCTTCCTTTGTGCTTCTTCATCTTCTTGGGATTTACGGTTCTTGCCCCATATATCAGAAGGTGATGGTCCAAGTCCATAACCACGAACATATCCTGGTCTCTCTTCTCCCATAACATTCCTATAAATTTCATCTGATGTAACATCAGGTTGTTTTCTTCGCAGCTGTTTTCCTACCTCAGAAAATTTTTCCTACATACAACAAATCATAGGAGATGCAATTTATACCAAATATATACCTCTATCAAATTAGTAAATGTAACATAATACTATAGGATATTATGTGTTGTACCAAAATTTTGGTGGATTCAACATCAACTATACTCCCATCTTTTTTACAATGAGTTTTCTCAAAAAATATTATGGGATCCACTTCTCCGCCTATTTCCTTCTCCATCTTTATCATTCAAACAAGGTTATTGTAAACATCAAATTAACGGATGCCATGAATTTATCTAAATTGATCACAAAAATTACTAACTTTCATCATATTTCAGACATGCAAATGACTTGGTTCCTGTTGTATGGCTAACCTTTTAAAATTTTCTACTTGTCTTGTTAGTTATAGACTTCCTCTGTGGAAAACATTGTAGTATTGTGCATAGTAATTATCTATGCGGTACTATAAATATCAACAAATAGAAAAAATAATATTACCTTTCCTTTATTACTCCTCCAATAATCGACAAGAAATTTCCAATACGACTTGTCCACATGGGGAACAACTTGTTCAAGTTGTTGTTCGTATGGACTATCTTGTACAAAGTATAGTCTCCTTAACTCACACTTGTGGTCCTTCCATTTCTTTCCTGATCTCTTCATTGTCCACTCCTTCAGATCTGAATCCATTGTGAATTTACTCTACCGACATAAAGGATATCAATTAGATGCTTCATTTAACCATTTAAAAATAAAATTTAATATTATACCTTCAAAAAATTCCATATAGAATCTTTTTATTTGCTGGAAATTGTCTCCAATCCTCAAAGTTTAGTGGACAAAGATTGGGATCTCTTTCAATGGTTGTCAGAAAACTTGATAAGCGACTTTGGTTTTCACCTACTGGTTGTCCAAATTGATTTTTCTTAATGGGAATTGGATCGTCGGGCTTTCTTTTCCAAACATTCAAACATTGTGTTCGGCCACGTGCTCGATGTTTTTGACCTAAGCATTCATTCATAAAGGATAAAATATATATATGTGCATAATTATATATGATTAAATGCAGCACTATAAATACAATGATATGAATGAAATGATTACCTAGCCCATCAGAAGGTGTTGTTGTAACATTCAATGACTCAACATGGTGATCAAAGATGTTATTTTTGTCCATGTTATCAGGAAATACATTGCTATTTTGGTTACTGGCAGCTCTATTCTCTACAATTCTTGAATGAATAGACACAGAAGCATTGACATTAGTCATACGGGGTAGCTGTGAAATTCTTGATCTTGTAACTTTATTGCCACTTTCTTTATTTTTCTGATTTTGGAACCTTGTTCCCATCTCCTTTTTAGTTGTGCATGTTTGAGAGTCTTGGGGAGACGTGGCTGATTGGGCATTTTTGGCCGAGCTAGCAGCAGTTTTATTGAATTTGTTTGCTCGATGTTTTTGACCTAAGCATTCATTCATAAAGGATAAAATAAATATATGCATAATTATATATGATTAAATGCAGCACTATAAATACAATGATATGAATGAAATGATTACCTAGCCTATCAGAAGGTGTTGTTGTAACATTCAATGACTCAACATGGTGATCAAAGATGTTATTTTGGTCCATGTTATCAGGAAATACATTGCTATTTTGGTTACTGGCAGCTCTATTCTCTACAATTCTTGAATGAATAGACACGGAAGCATTGACATTAGGCACACGGGGTAGCTGTGAAATTCTTGATCTTGTAACTTTATCTCGATGTTTTTGACCTAAGCATTCATTCATAAAGGATAAAATAAATATATGCATAATTATATATGATTAAATGCAGCACTATAAATACAATGATATGAATGAAATGATTACCTAGCCCATCTGAAGGTTGGGCATTTTTTCCATATTAGAGTCTTGGGGAGACGTGGCTGATTGGGCATTTTTTGCAGAGCTAGCAGCAGTTTTATTGAATTTGTTTGCTCTATCATTACGAATTTCAGTTGGAAGGGAAGCTAAATTTTTTTTGGAGCGAGTTGACGTTGACATGTTCAGAGATTGCCAACAAGCATGTCGAGTAATGCTAGGCAAATGAGTCGCCGTACATGAGTCATTGTTGTTGTTCTTATCATTGCTTACGGCTGTCATGTTATGGAAGTTGTCACTGTACTGTTCTCTCATCTTGAGTATATCAAGTCACATAAAAATGGTCACATTTAGAAAAATATTGAACAACATAATAACAATTTGATTAATAATATTTGAAAATGAAACTCATATATTTAAGCAAATATAATTATAAACAACAGTAGAGACAATGATAAATATAAATAAGAATAATGTCAGACATGCAAAATTGATACACCTAGCTCGAGCACAATTTGAGACAGAAAATTAAAGAGATACATTGAGACAAAAAAAGGCTTATTTATGTCAATTATTAATGACAAACAAAAAGAAACAGTGGCTGCTATTTTGTAATCTTCTCATTCAAAACAGTAATCATCATCACTTTCATCATCCTGCTGAATTCGGGATTGGTCTTTTTCAGTTGTTGAACTAGCAACAGTGATTCCTTCCATATCCAATCTAACTATGTCACAATCAGTATCTCCAGCCTCTGATGTCATTGATGGCCCATCTCCAGTTTCACCTTGCACATAAGCTTCAACATTCTCAATACAAGATTGTTCTTCCATGTTGAACATATCCCGTGGGGCAATCTTTACAGCAAAATGCCACGCTTTTGCAGTGACATCTTCTACATAAAATACTTGTCCAACTTGAGATGCCACTACAAATGGTTCTCCTGTAGTTTGAAGGCATCTCAAATTAACAACAGTCAACCCATGTTCATCATGCTTTATTCCCCTCGTTGAGTAGATGTCCACCCAATCACACTTAAATAATGTCACCTTAAAGTGTTCATAATAATTGAGCACAATAACATCCTTCAAAACACCATAGTAGGTTACATCTCTAGTAATTGGATTTCGGTCAGTGGTTTTAGAATAACAATCAGTCTTAGCTACCAGAAAGACTCCACTATTTTGTGTTGTTCGATTTGCATCTTTTGCCTTGGTATGAAATCTGTGACAATTGACAACATAGCCCTTGTACTTAATGGCCAGTTGATGTGGACCTTGAGAAAGAAACTTGATTTTACCATCTACCATATCTGTTCTTAGGAGTGTCTCAATCTAACAAAAGAAAAGTTTGTTAGACTTTATTCATGAAGCATAACTAATTTAATTACCACAACTAAACTTACATGTTCCTTAAACCATCCATCAAATGAGTTACTATGTATTCTCTGAACCTCCTTTAAGGACTTTTGAGGATGTTTTTGCCTAATGATATCATAGTGCATCATGAATACAAAATATGTGCAATATGTTATTGGAATATGTTATAGTATTTTATTAATAGAAGACAGTTGACACTAACTTACTTAATGTAGGGTTCAATTGCTTCACAATTGAATAGTACATACTTATGGGCTTGTTTCAATGTATGTTCATCCAAGACACATGTTACCAATTTACCAATACCACGACCTAGTGTCGAGATAATAGACCAATCATCACTGTCAAGTGTTGGCTTGTTTTCCAAATTTTCTTCGTCAGTATCGTTTCTATTTGGCCGATTTAACTTTGTTTCAACTCCATCCAAGTATCTTGAACAAAAAGTTAGACACTCTTCAGCTATATATCCTTCTGCTATTGACCCTTCTGGATATCTTTTATTACGAACATATCCTTTTAGGGTCATCAGATACCTGAAAACAAAGTTGAGGAAAATATTATGATAAATTACATTCCAATAGGTAAAGTCATCACGACATGTGAAATGTTACCTTTCAATTGGATACATCCAACGATACTGAACAAGGCCGGCTATCTTAGCTTCATAAGAGAGATGGATTGATAGATGCACCATTATGTCAAAAAAACAAGGGGTGAATATCTTCTCCATCTCACAAAGTGTAACAGCTATTGCATTTTCCAATGCAGAAAAATCAATTGGATCTATGACTTTAGTGCACAAACTTTGAAAATAGCGACAAAGATTAATAATACATGACTTAGCATTCTTACTGGGCAAGGACATAGTGACAGCTAATGGAAAAAGCTATTGCATCAGCACGTGATAATCGTGACTTTTCATTGGTAACATCTTCTGATCCTTCGGCCGTGCACATGTAGATATATTAGACGCATACCCGTCTGGAACTTTGACAGATTTTAGGAGGTTGCAAAATAATATTTTTTCATCTTTTTCATTGTATAGCAAGCTGGAGGTAGGATGGTATATTTACCAACAATTTTTGGATGAAGCGGAAATTTGATTCCCATATCCTCCAAATCCTTCCTTGCATTCAAGTTATCCTTACTTTTATCCTTCAAACCTAGCAATGTTCTAACAATACTCTCACATATATTCTTCTCAATGTGCATGACATCGAGATTGTGCCTTACAATGTTAGTTTTTCAATATGATAGCTCAAAAAATATGCTTTTCCTTTCCTGATTGTGTGTTGAATCCTTACCTCTTGGTCTTTTCTTACCAATTACAGTGGTTCCGTCCTCCAATTGTGACAAGATTTGAGCTCTAAAAGGAGGTTTAGGTGGACACCTAAATTCTTGCTCACCGTCAAATGCCTTTGCTTCTTTTCAGAATCTGTGACTAGTTGGCAAAAACCTACGATGTCCTCTGTAGCAAACTTTACGGCTATGTGGCAACCAATGTGAGACAATATCTTTATTACAATAGGGACATGCTTTGTAGCCTTTAGTACTCCAACCAGATAGATGTGCATATCCTAGAAAATCACTAATTGTCCATAATAAAGAAACATGCATCTGAAAGAATTCCTTGGTTCCAACGTCATATGTATGTACACCAGTATCCCATAGTTCTTTCAACTCATCAATCAATGGATGCAAGTACACATTTATATTTTCGGGTGAAGTTGGTCCAGGAATGAGTAGGGACAACATAAAATATGGTTGCTTCATGCACAACCAAGGAGGTAAATTATATGGAATAATCACAACAGGCCATGTACTGTAAGAAGTACTCATTGCAAGTCCCAATCGAAGGTTTCTAGCGTCTGCAGCAAATTCTGGATGCATCACATCAAATGTTTTCCATGCAGGTGAATCAACCGGGTTTCTTAACTTGTCATCTTTTTCATATTCTTCTGCATGCCACCTCATTAAGGATGAGGTTTTTGATGACATGAATAACCGCATTAGGCGGGGTATAAGTGGAAAGTGTCTGCGCACTTTGATAGGTATTCTCTTGGGTTTTTTTGCAAGCTCATCATCATCATCTGGGATTGTAATCAGTTTCCATCTTGATGCTCCACATGTATCACAGACGTCTTTATCAGCAGAATCCATCCAAAACAACATGCAACCATTTGGACAAACATGAATCTTCACATAATCTAAGTCCAACCCCGTAATCGTCTTTTTTAGCTCATAAAATGAATTAGGTAACTATTCTCCTTCTGGTAGCATCATCTTAAAGAATGTAAGAAACGTAGATGATGCTTTCTTACTCAAGCCATTAAGACAGACCAGGTGATAGAATTCTAGGATGCAAGCAAGTTTGCTATATTTCTTACACCCTGGATATAATTTTGTCTCAGAATCCTTTAAAAAGATATAAATTTTTTCAGTATTGAAATGTTGATCACTAGATGGCTCCACTCCTTCTGTATTTCCATCTTCACTGAAACTCGGAAAAGTATCATGCAACATATCTTGTAAATTTTCAGCATTAAGGAAATCTCCCTGATCAGTAGGAGCATCCATTTGAACATTGGCATCTTCACCATGAAAAGCCCGAGAAATATAGCTTGGTAAGAAGCCATGGCACAGTAGATGGCTCAATGTAGTCTTTCTGGTGACCTGGTATACATTAGCACACTTTCTACATGGGCATACAATCTTGTATCCAATCGATGAATGTTCAAAAGTAAAATCCAAAAATTTAGATACTCCACATAAGTATTTACTGCTGGTTCGGTCATCCTCTGCTATCCAAGACTTATCCATTCTATAAAAATAGTAAAACATATACCATATGAGTAAGTATGTCATATTAAAATAGACTATATAATATGAGAAAATACTAGTGTAATCATGTAAATGGGAACATTCATGGGAACAAACACTTCAGTTATAAGCATTCATGTAGCAACTTTCAGTTCCATTCATTAATCTCTTTTTACATCCACACACAGGGGTGTACCCCTAAATAGTAACTAAACAAAGGGGTTGGTGTACCCCTAAACATGCACATAATTAAAAAAAATATATTAATACAGACAAGTCTAGATAGATAGACAACTAAATACTACACCAACATGGTCCCGCATCAGTAACTTCAAGGACTTATCATTGTGGTGATCTTCTCCTGAAGTTCAGAATAGAAAGAAGCAATGAGTATTGATTGCTTTCAGACAAAAAGTGTAAATACAATTTTTTTGTCTTGACAATTATATTTGTTAATTGGACTTACCGTGGTCTTTTTGATGATGAAGCTGTGTCGCGAAGCTCCTCACTGTATTTAAACGAATCTGAACTGACAGGGGCCTCAGGTTCAGATTCCTCATAGATGATATCCGATGTCGTGTGCTCATACCGCAATAGATGATCGGGGGTCTCACAGTTGATGTTGGTTATCCAAACTTTGATGGAATTATGGCCAACTGGACAGACAAAAAGCCTGTTGCTACGGACCACATGCATCTCTCCAATCCAATCACGCCAACCAAATTTTGATACAAGATTTCCCGCCAAATCATACTCAACCTCGATAACATGTGAATAATTGCCAAAAGTTAGGGTTACTTTACCAGGCATGTAGTGTCTTCCTTTTAGAAAACGCTAATGTTTGGGTATGACCGATTAGTTTAAGGAACGATCATCTAGGATGATGTCCAATTGTTCTTCAATAGGGAACGTTAACATTGACATAGAGGCCCAGTTCATAGTGACTGTTGTGGGTGGATAGAGACTGCATAATATTAGTATTAACAAAGTGTAAGTACATATAACGATGTTATATATTTTCAAAAAAAGTTGTATAACATAAGTTAACCTTTTATTGCTTGTCATAACCAAATTTATTGTTGTAGACAAGATAGCTTGAAAAGAAGTCTAATAGAGGAGATCATGTCCTATATCTTTGTAATCGGTCCAATGTTAACTAATCTTTCTTTTAGAATTTCAAAGAAGTAACTAGTATTTTCTATAATTTGATGTATCTTTTTTTTGCTGAACCATGCATGCCTCCTCCTTTATTAAAAACAACACCAAAATAGAGTTTAACTCTTTACAAGCTAAGAAGCTAACAATAGTACAAAAAGGAAAACTATAACTATCTATTTATGCTATTGACATCACGTATACACAGGGTCCAAACCCCTTTGGGATCACAGACATGAAGGAACATGACCGTACTTAAGCTTGAAGAAGGACCAAAGCTCAGTGCAATAGAAATAGTCAAAGAAGAGGTGTTGTCCATCTTCTTCATGCTTCCAACATAGATAGCAAATAGAAGGGAGCTGGAAGTTAAAATTCTATAAAGTGTCCTGAGAAGGTAAGTGATGAAGGTAATATTTCCAAAAGAAAACAGAGATATTCCTAGGAATCAAGGACACCCACACATTAGCAGTCCAGTTCAGAACTTGAGCCTTAGACCTGCATAAGTCCCAACACTCTTTCAGCGACAAGGACACCTTACCATTAACAAGAATACAATCTTTAGTATTTGCATTGGGAATAACCAAATTTTGAAGGATCCGGAGAACATCATCTCCTCCACAAATATTACCAGGGATTGCCCAATTACCATTACTCCAACCTAAGTTAATGATTCTAGAAACTCATGATAACTAGTGAATCAAATGATTTATTGAATGTGTAGGCTATAGACAAATGAAAACAAAAGATGGATATAGACATAATGGGGAATAATGAGGAAACAAAAAAAAATTGTAGTCGCGGGGTACTGAATCTTATTGTAGGCCTCATCTTTACTCTACATGGTGGTGATGGTGGCAAGGAAGGATAATACAACTTTCCTTGTCACAATGACATGATTTAGACACCTCTAAGTAATCACACCAATGGATTTGGACTGTTATCATCACAACTGGTGAAGAGTGATGATGAGTTTGGTAGCACTTCATGGAAGAAGATGGGCCCTTTTTTGAAGTCTTGGGGTCCCTATTTATAGGAATTGGTGTGTGATCAAGGAACATGAGCATATGAGCATTTTTCTTGCACTCCAAGAATCATGAGAGGTTCCTTGGGAAAACACTTAACTAATTAGGTAGGCATAGGGGTTAAAAGGATCTTTGTCACTGGATGAGAGCTTGTTATGTCTCCATTGATAACTAGAGTTTGTCCTCCACTACTGGATGTGTTTCTTCATTTGGTAATGAATACAATGTTCTCACTAGTGGGAGATAGAAAGAATTACATAGGTAGGTGAGGTCTATGATCCCATCAATGGACTCTTGTCTACAAGTATGTAGGAGGATTAAGGAAGCTTTTTCATTATTTGGTGACCTACTCTTGTCATTGGTCTATGGATACTTACGAAAATGCATAGTTTTTGAAGTCTAAGGTTTCTGGAGCATGAGGACCATCAATTTATGGATACCAATGAAAATGTAAATAATACATCATTAGTTGGTTAATGAATAAAGTTCGAAGTCTTCAAGTTGGTCACCCACCTGACCATCAGTTGATGTGCTTAGCACTTTTTGTAGATTTCTATAGATGAGAAAGGATTGAGGTTTTCCATCGATTGATGAACCGATGGTTTTTATAATATTGATTATGAGTGTCCTTTTATCGACTAAGAGGTCATTGGTTGAAGAATAATCTCAACTAATGAAATTTCTTCTGCTCCAAAACTCAGTAATTTCCTATAAAATGATTGAAAGTTATTACTAAATGGTGAAAATATCATTTAATGCAGGTAAATACAAGACTTATATTTTAAAGAATAGAATAAAAAGGGAAATACAGGGTAAAATATGCACATAACACCAAAATCGGATTTTATCCAACCTTACATGTGGTATGACCTATGTGTTACCAAAATATTAAGTGTTTGGCTATGTATGTACATTGTGTTCATGCACCACCCAAAATACTGTCTATTATCTATGAAGCCCCTAAAACAAAGAGTGTCACTCTCAAATACACACACAAAATCTATTCCTCAAGTGTATGAGTTTGGACACATTCTAAACATTTCAGTCATACATAGGTCACTCCACCTTCCACTTTATCCACCTCGTGCCTGAATAATATGACCCAAATTGAAGAAAATGTGGCATGAAACAAAGTGGTGGTTCATATCCATGGAAAAAATCATATCAATCCAATCCATATAAAAAAAACACAACTAAAGCTAAGCGTGGGAAAAAATCAGTAAATCTTAAGTTAAAATCTCTATTGAAATCCTGTATAATTTGCCTTAGGAAAATATTTTGTGCCCAATCAGTAAATCGTGCATGGGCTTGTTTTTTGTGGCCATCTTTGGTGATCTGGACTGGAGGTTGGCTTCTCCTAGAGGGGACAAGATGGGGGTGGGAGGCAGAGAAGATGGTGAGAGTGTCACCAAATTGGGAGACAGAGAAGAGGTGAGAATAGGGTGTGAGAAATAGAGTTTGACCATGGGTGGGATTTGTGGGGGTGTAGGGGGATATTGGAGTGAACGAGGGAAAAGGAGAGAAACCTGATGAGCTCATTGAGTTATTGCGGGGAGGAGAGGGGGAGCGCCAACATACCTCTTCAAAAAGTTGCAAAGCATGGGATGATTGGAGTCCCTCGAGCTCGTCGGCACCTGAGGCGGTGCTTCAGGTTGGCTAGGTCCAAATCCCGATTGACGTGCACGGCCAGCAACTCTCCTCGAGGCACAAATGCCGGTTCCAGGGACTCACCATCGGCGTTGGACGATAGCTTCTTTGGAGCTTCTCTGCGGCCGATAGCTTCTCTGTGCTGGCTTCCTTGCTAGGGCTCGTCACGAAGGAGAGACTGGAGAGGGAGAGGAAGTCACAAGCTTGCGAGAGAGCGGCACGGGCTGAATTAGGGAGAGTCAGGGAAATTTGGAGCGCGTGTGAGTGAAATTTGGAGTGGGAAAGGCAATATTTCCTTAGAAAATTTGGGTATGGCAATTTAGGATTGCCGCTAATTAAAAATACAAATGACGTTAATGTTATGCGCTTTTTAGAAACTCTATAATAGGAGGTTTAGTGGAATTTTAATTTAAAATGCTTGTATATTAAAAAGATAGTGGCTTTTTTTTATAAATGCCACTATAATAAATGCCACTAATGGGCAATTTTGCTGTAGTGATCGCCTTTGGAGTTATGTCTCATGAATCTAATGGATGACTGCATTCGATCTTGTTCTCTGGAGGAGTGTGTCTTATTTCTCAATGCATTACCATGTTACTAAACTAAACACTTTGAATATCTAAGACCACCTTTGCCACCATTGTTTCCATCTTTACTTAGTCATATGAATCTAGATCTGAAGCCACTACCACCACACTTGAAGTACATTTTATTGGAAGAAGAAGAGAAACTTCCAGTCTATATCTCAGCTTCATTAAGCATTCAGTAAGAGGGAAGCTACTTGTGGTTCTAAAAAACCACCGCCCTACATTTAGAGGGACTGTTGCAGATATAAAGGGGATCTCTCCTAGTTTCTGCCAGTAGAAGACCAGATTAGAAGAAGGAGCCAAGCCCATAGTACAACCTCAGTGATGACTCAAATCCATCATGACTGAGGTAGTAACGAAGGGGGTAGTAAACCTTTTATCTACATGTAAAATATATTCTATCTCTGATTGTAACTGGGTTAGTCTGACCGATGTGGTTCCTAAGAAAGGGGGGATAACACTCAAAACTAATTCAAATGAGAAATTGATTTATACTAGGTTGTGATTGGGTGGCGAGTATGTGATGATTACTGACGTTTGAACACTTCCACTTTGAAGGACCATAACTTGCTCCCCTTTATCGATCAGATTCTTGAGCGGCTCGCCAACCTCTCCCAATTTTGTTTTCTTGACATTTATTCTAGATACAACCAAATTTCTATTGGGACACAAGATTAAGAGAAGTCAACCTTCACATTTCCTTATGGCACTTTTGCATATCATCAGATGTCGTTCAATCATTACAAAACACAACTACCTTTCAGTGATACATGCTTGCCATTTTTTTGCTATGGTGGAACGATGTTTGGAGGTATTCATGGATGATTTTTCAGTGTATTCTGAATTGTTTGATGATTACCTTGACAATCTCGATAAGGTTTTGCAAAGATGCGAGGGCACTCACCTAGTTTTGAATTGGAAAAAATGTCACATGATGGTGAGTGAGGGGATTGTTTTAGGACACAAGGTGTTCAATAAAGGAATGGATTGTGACCCGATAAAAATAGAATTCATGTGCAAGCTACCTCCACCATCATCAGTGAAGGAAGTGAGGATATTTTTCGTACATGCTAGATTTTACCGACATTTTATAAAGGATTTTTCAAAATTTGCCAATATACTCTCTGAGTTATTGAAAAAGGATGTTTGAATTTAATTTTGACGAGCGATTTTTGAAGACATTCGAGGTGTTGAAGTAGAAAGTGATCTACACACCTATTACCCATGATCCAAATTGGAGCCAACCCTTTGAGTTGATGTGTGATGCATAAGATTACACAGTAGGAGTTGTTCTAGGCCAACACTGAGACAAGGTTTTCGTAGTCATTTATTATGCATCTAAAACTCTTAACGATGCCCAATTAAATTTCATAACAACAAAAAAGTTATAGGTAGTTGTTTTCACTTTTGAAACATTTCATCAATATTTGATAGGGGCTAAGGTTATTGTGTCGACATATTATGCAACAATCAAATATTTGCTATAGAAGAAGGATGCAAAGCCTAGGTTGATAAGATGGATTTTTTTAGTGCATGAAATTGATATTGAAATCAAAGATAAAGCAAGTACTACTTGTCTAGGCTTGAAAGAATGGATGGAAAGGGCATATGTACACCCATTGAGGAAGAATTTCTAGATGAACAACTCTTTGTTATGAAAAGCAAAGATCTGTAGTTCGCAAATATTATTAACTACTTGGTAGGTGGAGATGTGTCAAAGGATTGGCGATTTTAGAAAAAGAAGAAATTCTTCCATTCTTTGAGGTATTACATTTGGGATGATCGCATCTTGCTCAATCAGTGTAGGGATGGTATTATGAGGAAATGTGTGCTGGGTTGTGAGTTTGAGAGTATTTTTGCACATTGTCATTCCTTACCTACTGCGGGTTATCATGCTAGTTCTAGGACTGTGACCAAGGTTTTAGAATGTGGTTTCTATTGGCCTACAACTTTTAAAGACACATATAACTTTGTAATTGTGATTCATGTCAAAGCACAAGTAATAATTTGAAAAGACATGAAATGTTTTTCAAGAGATTGAAGAGTTTGATTTATGGGGAATTGATTTTGTGGGCCCTTTTGTGTCTTTGAATTCTAGTTTATATATATTACTTGTTGTTGACTATGTGTCTAAGTGGATCGAAACAATTCCAATCCGTTCTAATGATGCCCAGGTGGTATGTAGGTTTGTGAAAGCACACATCTTTTGCAGGTTTGAAGTGCCCATGTTGATAATTAGTGATGGTGGATTTCAATTTACTAATAGAAAATTTTGTGCGCTTTTGAGTAAATATGGAGTGAGAGATAGAGTAGGTACTCCATATCATCTCCAAACCCAACGACAAGTTGATGTGTCAAATAAAGAGATTAAGAAAATCTTAGAGAAGATAGTCAAAAGAAATGGGACAAATTGGGGCATGTTTCTCAATGATGCTCTTTGGGCATATAGGACAACCTATAAGACACCTATATGAACCACTCCCTTTAGGTTGGTCTATAGGAAAGCTTGTCACTTACCCGTGGAGTTAGACTACAAGGCTAAATGTGCCCTAAGAAAATTGAACTATAATTTGGATAACAAAGGGAAAAGGAGAATGTTAGAAATAAATGAGTTAGATGAGATAATGTTTGATACCTTTGAAAGCTCAAGGATCTATAAGGATAGAACGAAGCAATTCCATGATATCCACATCCTACACAGAGTTTTCACTCCAGGATAGAAGGTCATTCTGTTCAATTCTAGGTTGAAATTACATTTCAGTAAGTTGAGGTATAGATGGATTGGGCCTTTTGAGGTGATCAAGTCTTTCCCCCATCGGGCGGTAGAGATAAGCAATGGATCTGAGCCATTCCTTGTCAATGGCCAGTAGCTTAAACACTATTTTGAGGGAGATTTGATTAGGAAGGAAGAGGAGTTGAATCTCATTGAGTTGGAATGATCTTTGTGCTTTAATCGTTGAGCATAGGACGTAAAACAAGGGCGCCTATTGGGAGGCAACCTAACCATCATTTTTGTTCTTTCAATTCTAGTTTGTAGTTTTCATTACATTAGTTTGGATTAAATTCATTTTTCTTTATGTAAAAAGGTACCTTGATCAATATTGTGTGTTGTGTAGGCTGAGTATTAGTTGGTAGTATTAACCCCACACTCAGTAGTATGGATAAGGTCTCAGGGAAAAGTATCGAATTTTACAAAACAACTCGGTACTACCAACCACAAATTTGGTGGTACCAATGACAGCACAGGGAGGCCGCATAAAAATTCAAGAAAATCAGTACTACTGACCATCGGTTCAGTACAACTAACTTTTTGAAGGAAAGGGGTCGAGTTCCCTGATGAGGACTCAATACTATCAATGTCGCCTCAGTAGTACCAACAGAAGTTGAAGTCCCAAGTTTAAAACACCAAGATCAGGCTCAGAAGCATCAACAATTTTGAATGACTCGGTACTACCAAGACAAATTTGGTAGTACTAACACCTGAAGACCAAAATCCACAGGTTCGCCATCGACGATCGAGATCTTTCACATCTGATGTTCAGTACCACTGATCCATTGCACAAGTCAATACTACCAACTTTTGTCAGTACTAGCAAAAACATGATGATCTGCATCTACCGAGAATGATGAATAAGGGCCATCAATATCAACAGTTAGTACCGCATCACATAGATTATGGAGAAAAAGTCTGTAGTACTAACATTTTTTTTGCAACAAGCTAGTCGGGTGCTATATAAGGAGGGGTTGTGATTAGTTTTTCTGCACACCTTCTTCACACCTCCTCCAAGCAAGTTCATGCAAGCATCTCTGGGCATTTGGAGTCTACTCTGAGCATTCCTTTTATCCGTCCCCTTCTTGTACTGATGCTATGGTGTGCATGAGAAGTGCTTCTTCATCAGTGGGGAATGCTATGTTGATTCCCAAACCAAGCTGCATCACCCACCCCAATTTTGATGTGAAGAAGACATATGATAACCTGACGAAGAGGGAGATAAATGTGACACAGTATGGAGACTGTGCATTCATTGAAGATGTGGGCTTTACTAGGAATCTTCACCAAGTCTGTGAGCATCAAGGGCTAAGGGGCGATCACCTATTCTTTGGTGAGTAACTCAATTTCCTAGAGCACTACTTTGAGTTCCTAATGTCGCTTGAGATATGTGTCATCCCTGAGCATGGGGATGGATGGATGGAGGGTCGCATCAACTTTCATCTTTTCAACATCGACTTTCACCTGACACTGTGGCAATTTAATGACATATATGGGTGGCCGATGGGGGAATTTACACTTCATACCTAACAATCATGACTTCAAAAGTGCATGGGAGCTATTAGCAGAGGTTCCAGAAGGCTATCATATATGCTGGCATACAAACTCCATCACGGACATCTAGCATCCATTAGCTTGCATTCTTCATCGATTCCTTAACAAAGCCCTCTTCGCCAAATCAAGTTAGGGGTAGAGGAAGACTAATAAGATCGACCACTATTTTATCTACAAATTGCTAAAGAAGGTGGACTTTGGTTCTTTCTTTCATCAACATATAATTTTGGTTAGGAGACTGGTGCAGAGGACTCCTCCTATCCATTTTGGAGGATTTACATTCCATTAGAAATCCATGTGAACCTCGACCTCTCCACCTCCAGATACATGAAGGCTTCTCCCAAGTTATACCTAAAGCATTTCAAGAGATCCAACCTACTCGATGTGCATTAAGGGAAATCATACACATGTTGTACAATGGGCAACCAATACAAGGAGAGGGAGCTCCCTAATCCAATTTTCGACTTATAAGGACTCCACCTCACGAGGTAGCATGTAGATAGCTCTTTAGAGGACAAGGTGGAAGAAGACAAAGATGAGGAAGAACAACAGTAGGAGAAATAAGAAAAAGAGGAGGTGGAACCCACCACCCCCTTCACAAGAAGGCAAGTCCCACACAAGAGCCCTCTCACATAGGGAGCCTACAATTCTTCTGCTCCACCACCTTCACCAGAAGATGACCCATACTCCATGGAGGGAATGTATGGAATGTTGTAGTAGATTCAACATGGACAACAATAGTAGACTACTACACTGGCATACATCCATGATGTAAAAGGATAGCTCTACCACAACCAGAAGGTGATCGTTGAGAACAAGCAACTTCTCTTCACCAACCAAGAGATCATACACAAATGCCTACAATGAATGGAGAATTATCAATAGTCATTCTTCGACAATTACAAGAGTCATGACTACTTTGGCGGTTATCTACAACCATCAGAAATGCCACAGTCATTGAGTTTTCAAGGGACTTTCTACCCTTTTAATCCTACCATGCCACAAGCACCACCACCACCCTTCTGATCGGTACCACTATTTCACCTCTTAAGTTAGAATTTTGACTATGAGGATATAGTTAAGTTCTAACTTAGGGGGGTGTAGTTGGAACAAATCTATCCTTAGTCTTTATTTTTCTCTTAGTCTTTGTTTTATTTTTAGCTTTTATTTTTCTATGTTGTAGGATCCATGATCTATATAGAGTAAAGTGGAGCTTAACTCATGATTCCGGTCATTGTCATGTGCTCGCATCTGTGCAATGGAAAATAAAAAAATTGAAAAATTAAATTGAAAAAAAATTGGCTTAGCTGCAAATTTCTTGAGTTGCACCACCTGGAGGAAGTATTTGGGCTAATCATCTTAAGGACATTTGATATGAATGGACATCTTAATTATTCATGTAATGTGGATGAAGATGGGGTTTGAGCCTAAATTGATCAAACAATCAACGAGATCTTAAATTGAAATTTATGAAAGAAGCCTTATGGTTACCCTATTCACAGGTCATTACAGAGGGACATATCATATTTCATGAAAGGCATTGTCTCTTAATTATATGATTCCATCCATTTTCCATTCATTTGACTCACCACCTTAAGATGATTAAATAATCCAATTTATTTTTCCTTGTTTGCATTACATGGCATGATAGGTGGCATGACAGTTAGTTTCCCTTTTGATTGTATTAGTTACAAAATGAAAAACAATATGCATAAACAATTTATGTGCACATCAATTTAGACTCATAACAATTACATGTAGAGTGCATGCATTTTCATCATTCATTTTTATATAATGTGGTTAAACAGTTAACCTCTAAAATAATAATATAGGGATACACATCCACACCCTCATAAAAAAAGAAAATAATTGATGAGATATGTCAGTGAAGCCCAAGCATAACTTTCCATCAAGCTAAAATAGTGGTCCAATGAAAAAAATTAATGTAATGAAATTAAAAGGGAGAAAGGATTTCCTAAACTCTTCACAAAGAGATGGGAACATTCACATGATACATTATATTTTTTACTTCATTCTCATCTATTTGATGAGATTTTCAATACATGCATCACTCCACCCAATAATATTAGGAATTATGATTTATGTATTTTTTATTATCTTCACCCTTTAGGTTCACCATGTTTTATTTTTGCATAAATAATTTGTATATTACTTGTGAATCTTCATAAGCCACCTATTTCTTACCATCCATTGTTCTTATCAGCAGACCACTTAAATGATTATTCTCCTCATTCATTTTTATAAGGAGAACTGCTTCCAAGTAGTTGGTAGTTAAGAAAGAGCAATGTAGAATAGGGAATCACATGATGCGCCAAGTGAATGCCCGATTGACTATGATATTAACTACTCTCTTGATACTATTTATTGATCTAAGGGTGGACATCTTTTATGGATGTTTTTGGTTTCTTAAAAGTAGTTGATTGTTCAATGGTCAATGACGACCAATTTGAGACCATCAGGTGGGGATGGTTGAGAAATGAAATTTATATTTTATGTCATTTTGCTGACTTATCTCAAACAGATCCAAGGGTGTGTTGGTTGAGGATGAGCAAGATTTAAGCTTAGGGAAGTTTGATGCACTGGATATTGTCATTTGCACATGCTATATACTATATATTTTTGTGCACATATTGTTCATTTTCATATTAATTTGTGCATTATTTACAATCACTAGTCTGTATTACTTAATTGCATCAAATAAATGCAATTTTAATGTTCCTGAATGATTTCATATTATTTAAGAGCTTATGTTTGGTTTTTGTGGATTTCAGGTAAATTTACAAGAATCTACACAACTCGGTACTACCGAATTTGTTTTTGGTGGTACCGATAGTTGCTCAGTTTAAAACATATTGAAATCGAGAAGACATGATAGTACGGATCCAAAATTCGATACTACCGACAAAATCACAGGGATGGATTTGAATTTCATGAGAAATCTCATTACTATCGACTTCATTCTCGGTAGTAGTGACAGCTGCCTAGGAGACCACAACTATCGAAGGTGTCGGTAGTAATGACACCTAGTCGGTGGTATTGACATAGCGGGATCATGCACATCTAAAAATTAAATCTAATACGGTTGTTGCCAATTAATGATGCCTTAAGTCACCTCTATGACTTAAGGGGATTTAAGCCAGACCTAAGGATTGGATTCTATTCTACAAGATGACAGCCGAGAGTGAGGAGAGAAGAAAGCAGAGAAGAAAGTCACATTACAGAAGATTTGGGCACATTCAGTGGATGAATTTGCAGCCAAAAGGTAGCAAATCGACACGTGCGTGGAGGAAATCATTTAAACTATCTTCTTCAGGGGTTCATTAGCTTTACTAATATTATTTACATTTTTCTTCTTCTCCCTCCTATGTATTTTACAATGGAAATAATGCGGTGCTAAACCCCCTTGTTCCTTAGGACCTAGGGGTATCCCAGTTATGCATTGTAATTGAATTTTATGCATTAATATATTATTTTCTCTTAATTTCTGGACTTATTTCTATAAGATTGTCACAAACTATCCATGTTTGATCATCATAGGTAGTTAATTATATCTTTAATTGCTTTAGAAAAGGGAATTAATTGATGGAAGATTCATAAAAATACATGTTTTATATTGCCCTTTGAGAAAGGTGGCTTACAAATGTGAAGAGATTACCCAGAGTTTTTGATAATGAACATAACTAATGACACAATTGTTACGAGAGTGGGATTCGTACTAGATTAGGTAGTGAATTACTCCATGAGAGTGGGTAATTATTTCTTCATGTCTCTTAGTCCACAATTAGGAGAGATGTTTATTAATGTTATGGTGTTAATTGCAATTTTAACCGCGGTGAAACGTAATCCTACGAAATTTACTCCAATTGATATCAACCTGATGTGGCATTTGAACGCACTAACAAATTCACTCGAGGTTGAAATCCCCGAGCTTTTACAGAAACCAAAGTGCAATAATACCACCCGCAAGCGGACGAGTCTTATCTAATACTCGTTGTTTTACAATATCAATCACTAAGATGGTTAATCCTAGAGTTTAAACCTTTTTTACTTCTGATTTTAAGGGTAGCATAGAAGGGTCGATCCCATAGGACAATTATTAGATATTGTTCTTTAGAACCTAAAGATTGAAGAACTTTATTATTTGTTTTTGGTATTTTTCTTTTTATTAAAGCAGAAAGTAAAGTCCAGTTGGGGTTTTATGTGATTACACTAATGCAAGAAGAAAAGTACTTAACAAGAATAAACATGCACAAGAAAATAATAAAAATATTGTTAACACAAGAAAAACTATATGAATAGAAGACTAAGGATTAAAGAAGACAAAGGATGCGGTGATTAAATCAAGAGAAGGAAATCGAGGCTCGTAGGGGTTTTCACCACCTTAGCCTAGGCGATAACAACTAAATCTTAAACGACGATTTGATGAAGGCTTGCGAATTAAAAACTCACAAAAGAGAAACTCCACATGAGCCCGTTGGTCTTGGTGCTCATGTTTTCTAGTTTATCATCCTAAAAGACAAAAATCCACTGTCATATCAAAACGTCTGTGTAATCAATTTTATTATTCTAAATGCATATTTCCATGTTCATATCCATCCAGATTAACATGCGATCTGAAGATCAATCATTCAATTAAAATTGATTACCATCTAATCATTTAAGAAGAAGTCGTTAAAACCATAGCTAAGGGGTTATTCCCCTTGCCCCGATAAAAGACTACTCATACATGGAGAAATGGGAGACAGAGGAAGAAAGAAATGAAGCCATAGTCTAGTCCAGAAATCAGGAAATTCATCCTTATGCTAGAGACAATGAAATGGCTGAACTCTTTGTTCCTTGCTCCAGAATTGAAAAACAGAAAGAAGAGGATTAAAACTAAGGCAGAGTGAAAAGACAAGAACAAGAATGAAAGAACTGTGCTTGAACCAAAGCCTACTTTATTGCATAATATGAGAATGATTACAAGATTAATTGCTGCAGAATTCCAAAATACAAAAAATCCAAGATGATACTTGGGAGGAGGAAGTTCCCTTCCTTTTATAGGATAAGGAGGGGTAGTCTATCTAAAAAGAGAGGGGGAAAAAAGAGAGGGAGCCATCCTTTTGAATTTTCAGATCTAGTCAACAAACTATTGATTGTCTTTCTTTAATGCAGATTCTCGCAGCAGCAATTTCGAGCGAATTTCCGTTATCCAGAGAATTTAAAGTGCACCCAAAAATATGATTTTCCTGTAGGCCTTTGCATTCCCTTTCCAAATCATATTTGAACATTAAATTCTGCCTTAGGATGTGAGAGTTATGCTAATTTTGGTGCAAGGCATGCATTTAAGTCAGCATTGCGGGAAACTGAATTGCCTCCTACCTTCATCTCTTCTTTTCTCGATTTAATTAGTTAGATAATTCCTAAAAATTAAGAAAAATATCATAAAAATTTAGGAAAAGTATATCAAGAAGATGAAAGTACTATTTATTTTTGAATTAGCTAAAATTAACAAAAAAGTCCTAATTAATTAGTCTAAATGAAGTAAAAATAAGAGATGAATATGCATTCATCATTATCGCAGTATAGTTAAGGATCGAACCCAAAGGACAACGTTTTTAAGAATCCTTGTCAGTTGAATCTATTTCAAGTAAAACTAATATTTAGAACGATTGGCTGATTTGAGGTTATTTAAACTAATTGCAAGAAAGTAAAAAGTTGAATTAAAGATGGGTTAAGATCAATGATATGGAATCGCTGGGATTGTACCGGGGTTCACCACTACTACACATACAACAATATTCAATCGTGAACAATCCAGGAAATATATAACAATCCAAGTAGTGCTGCTGCAAAACCCCTCATACAGGCATCAGGTTCGCGTAAGCATCACCTTAGGCATCAGATGTCTCGTCACCATCCGGATCACTTTTCTTACAGCTCTGAAGATACAAAAACAAAGGAGGTTGTGGGCCCCCTATACAGGCGTCATGCACATAGAAGCATCACCAAAGGCTAGATGGCTCATCCCCTCGTGGATCATACACTTACGATCTCGATGGAATCCCATCCTATTTCTAGTTTGGGAGTCAGCCACATTAACTGATAAGCAAGCAGGCGGTTAACATACTTGCTAACTTTGACGATTAATAAGAAGATACAAAATCCAACTAAGGCTGTGAACCCCCTATATAGGTGTCAGGCGCAGAGAAGCGTCACCAAAGGCTAGATGGCTCGTCCCCTCGTGGATCATACACTTACGACCTCAAGGAATCCCCTTGTATTTCTAGTTGGGGAGTCTAACTTGTTAAACGACGTTCGAACCTATATATAGATGTTATCGCAACATAGGAAGCACAAAGATGAAAGCAAGCAATTGACCAAACTACTACCATAACGGTTAATGATGAAATGAAAAGTTAATACATTGCCATGGAGAGCTTAACAAAAGAACATGGTTTGTATGGGCATCGGGGCTAGTCCCCGCTCCCCAGTGAAAAGGGACTACTCGCTCATGATGTGAGAAACAAGAAGGATGAGAAAGAAAGAGAGGTTTGCCATGAGCTCGTGCATAAGGTAGTCGCAGCTCAGTGAAGAAGATACGACCTTCTACGCCGTGTCGGAGCAGATCTGGACGTGCACGGGAGTTGCCAAGACAGACAGAGCAGTCTCCCTTGCTCTGCCTTCTTTCTTCTCTTCGGGCTCCTTGGTTGCAGCACAGACAGTAGGTGGAATGGAATTTGATCGGAGCTGTGCTCGGGCAGCCTGGCGGCGTCTGGATCCGATGCCCCAAATGAGGACCCTTGGGGTCCTATTTATAGGCTCAGATCTATCCCAAACAGTCTTGGCATGGTTGTTGAAAATATCTCCTCCAAACGGTCTGGAGACAGTTTGGTGCCAAACGGTCTGGAGACCATTTTTTGCCAAATGGTCTGGTTGTGTCAATCGGTCTTGAGGACAGTCTTCTATTCAGCCACTCAAACGGTCTCCATGTGAATATACAACAACCAGTCTTGAGTGTGCGGTATTCAGTCTTCACAATCGCGGCGAACGGTCTTGAGACCGCATGGACCCAAACGGTCTTGAGACCGTATGGACCCAAACGGTCTTGAAACCGCATGGACCCAAACGGTCTTGAGACCGCATGGACCCAAATAGTCTTAAGACCGCATGGACCTAAACGGTCTTGAGACCGCATTGACCCAAATGGTCTTGAGACAGCATGGACCCAAACGGTCTTGAGACCGCAATCGATCATGCGGTTTACAGATTGCGCAGTCTTCTTTAGCAAACGATTTTGTCATTCGTTCTTCGTGCATTCCAGCAAACGGTCTTGAGACCGCATGGACCCAAACGATCTTGAGACCGCATGGGCTCAAACGGTCTTGGGACCGCAAGGGATCGAACAGTCTTGGGACCGTATACGTGGAATTGCTTGATTACCTGCATTGAGTGAACAATATTTAGTTAAAACCTTGATAATTGAATCAGCTAAGAAGTTTTGCACATTATGATTCATATTTGGGTGGAAAGGTATGAAATAAAGTTGAATTTGTTCCAAAGAGATAATTGAATTCCACGATGAGTATGCACTCATCAAAATACCTCAAACTTAAATATTGCTCGTCCTCGAGTAACACAAAATCCGAAACAGGTTGTCAAATGAATACTTTCAATTCGTGTCATTGCTTCATCTTCACATCACAAATGTTTTCTTTCTGCTCACAATTACTCAGTATCTCAACCTCCTGGGACCACTAAACACATCTTACCATATCTTCGTTCCTGAGTTCATTTTCCAATATCACTTCCTCCTCACTTTTTCTAACAACAAGTATGTCAAAGAGTTTTGTAAGAGTCCAGAGATTTCCGCAGAATCAACAAGTGTGCATCCGATCTGACACTGGTGTTTTTTAGGATAAGGGGGCATGCATTGTGCCATAGGTAGAAAAAGGAGTGAAAGGTGGTATAGAAAAAAGAAGTAAATCTTTCCTCTATTCGACTCGAGATTTTTCTTTGTTTTGCAATTTCATTTATTGTATTTTTTTGTGCAAATCTCTCCTCTATTCGACTCAAGATTGCATTTCCTTTTGTGTGCTCTTTGGCATCTTTTGTTTGCAAATCTCTCCTCTATTCGACTCGAGATTACATTTTTGGTGTTGCACCCCTTATTTATTTGCGAGGGGTATGGAAGAAGCAGATAAGGAGGGAAGTGGCGTGCCACCCCAAACTTAGGGTTTGGCACCATATTCGACTATTTTATTTCTTTTTGATGGATGGAGGGGTACGAAGATGATAGAAGAAGTGTAGAAGAGAGTTCAGATCAGAATGTAACTTGATTTACAATTCACTGTACCAGGTTGCTCTCTTTATCGTACTCTGCTCAAATAGTGACTTGATGAGGATCCGGTGGAGATTTCATGTTATTGTTCCACTAGTCAGTTAGGAAGCACGACATGTTTGATCCCCATCAGCTTGACAGATACTCATCATTTTTGCAAAAAAATATTATGATGTTAGGAATCATAAGCTTCACAAGATGATTTCAAGCAAAAGGCATGTTTAAAAAATTTGTCCTTTTGGGAATTTACTTCGAATAAGGAGGATATAATGATTGTAAATGCATAGAAAATTAGTTAGTGACTTTCAATGAAATCAGGAGTTGTCAAAAAGTGTCAAGGTATCTGTTAAAAATATTAAAGAATTTTGAAATTTTTTATCAAGAATGTGATAGTGAAATCTTCAGTATGAAAAGAGGGTGTAGGTGGAAAGTGAGGTACGTACCACCCTCCGTCCACCCCGAACATAGAGATTTGCTCGTCTCAAGCAAACCCTAAATCCAAGATGGAGGGGAAAAATCATGCCAGAATGATCACCGGGTGTGGTTGCATTCCGATCAGCGCGCATCCTCTAATATGAAAATTCAAGGGTAAAGGGCAGTTAGATCTTAAAAATAGCATTTCGCAAAGCGAATTTTATTTAGGGAAAAGTTAACTAGAAGGTAAAAACAAAATTTTGAAAAAGAAAAGTAAAACAAATTTATTGCTCGGGTTGCCTCCCGATAAGCGCCTTTGTTTTATGTCGATGGCTCGACTAAGTTTTTTAGCTTCACTGTGGGTCCTTTGGGTTAGCGAGTTCCATCATTGCGTCGGTACCTATGTCAATCGAGGTGAAATATCTCTTCAAGTGGTGACCATTTTCTATAAACTCGCCTGACTTTTCACTCCATAAAGAGAAAGCACCATGTGTGGAGATGCTTTTGACAATGTAAGGTCCAGACCGGCGGGATTGGAGTTTTCCTGGGATAACTTTAATCTTGAGTTGAATACCAGAACTTGGTCTCCCACTTGTATGTCCTTTTTTTTTAGATTTCCATCATGCCAAAGTTTTGTACGTTTTTTGTAGATTCGTGCATTCTCATAGGCTGTCATCCTGAGTTCATCCAGCTCTTGGAGTTTTAGAATCCTGGCTTGGCCTGCTTCTTTCATATCAAAGTTCAATTGTTTAATTGTCCACCATGCCTTGTGTTCTAGTTCTACTGGAAGGTGGCAGGCCTTTCAATATATTAATTGAAAAGGTGTAGTCCCAAGGGGAGTTTTATAAGTAGTATGATAAGCCCATAAGGCGTCGTTGATTTTTGTTGACCAGTCCTTTCGATTGTGTCCAACAATTTTTTCTAGAATAGCCTTTAGTTGACGGTTAGAGACCTCTACCTGTCCACTTGTTTGTGGATGGTAAGGTGAGGCTACCTTATGTGTTACACTGTATTTTCTCAGTAAAGCTTCAAAGCTTCTTTCAAGGAAGTGGGACCCTCCGTCAGATATCATGGTTTGTGGTACTCCAAAATGGGAAAAAATAATATCTTTGAATAATTTGATGACGGGTTTGGAATCACTAGTGACAGTTGGTATAGCTTCAACCCATTTTGAGATGTAGTCCAATGCCACTAGGATGTATGAAAATCCATGAGAAGATGGGAATGGACCCATGTAGTCCACCCCCCAGACATCGAATATCTCTACTTCTTGCCATAGATTCAGTGGCTTCTCATCTCTCTTTGTTATATTACCTATTCGTTGACATGTGTCACATGATAGGACAAAATCGTAAGAATCTTTAGATATGGTTGGCCAGAAGAATCTGCATTGCAAAACCTTTAAAGTAGTCTTTTTAAAACTCATATGTCCTCCCACAGGTCCTGAGTGACATTGTTCCAAAATAGATGGAGCTACTTCTTCGGCGATACAACATCTATACAAACCATCAGCACATAGTTTAAAAAGATATGGTTCATCCCAGTGATATTGCTTCACATCATGCATGAACTTCTTCAGTGCATTCCTGGTGCACTTGGGATGGATGACTCCAGCAACAAGGTAGTTTACAAAATCTGAATACCATGGTACAACTTCTGAGACCCTCATTAGCTGATCATCTGGTAGGGAATCATTGATCGAAATTTTCTCAGTATCCAGAGTGTGGATGCGACTGAGGTGATCTACTACAACATTTTCCGTACCCTTTTTATCTCTTATCTCTAAATCAAATTCTTGTAGTCACAGGATCCATCTAATCAGCCTTGGTTTAGCATCTTTCTTTGCCAGAAGGTAACGAATGGCAGCGTTGTCTGTGTAGACAATGACCTTTGAACCAATTAGGTAGGATCTGAACTTGTCAAAGGCATACACGACTGCTAGAAGTTCTTTTTTGGTAGTTTCATAATTCCTCTGGGCTTCATCTAGAGTTTTTGATGCATAATAGATCACATAATGTTTCTTTTCTATACATTGCCCTAAAACAGCGCCCACAGCATAATCGCTGGCATCGCACATAATTTCAAAAGGGTGGTCCCAGTCGGGAGCTCTAATGATGGGAGTTGTTATAAGGGCCTGCTTTACCTTGTTGAAGCTTTTGATACATTCTTCATTGAAATTGAAATCAGTATCCTTTAGTAGCAGGTTCGTCATCGGCTTAGTTATCTTGGAAAAATCCTTTATGAATCTTCTGTAACTGCATGACCTAAAAAACCACGACCTTCTTTTACATTTGTGGGAATAGCCAATTTAGAAATCACTTCAATCTTGGCTTTATCTACTTCTATTCCTGTATTGCTAACCCTATGGCCCATGACAATGCCTTCTTTTACCATGAAATGGCATTTTTCCCAATTTAGCACAAGATGCGCTTCTTCACAACATTTGAGGACCTGGGAGAGGTGTTTTATACATGAATCGAATGAGTCTCCGTATACAGAAAAATCATCCATGAAAACCTACATAATAGTTTCAGTAAGACACGTGAAAATGGCAGCCATGCAACGTTGAAAAGTTGTGGGTGCATTACAGAGACCAAACATCATTCTTTTAAATGCATATGTTCCGAATGGGCAGGTGAAAGTCGTTTTTTCTTGGTCATCTGGATGTATGGGTATTTGATAGAATCCAGAGTAACCATCAAGATAACAGAAATATTCTTGGTGGGCCAACCTTTCTAGGACTTGATCAAGGAAGGGCATAGGAAAATGACCTTTTCGAGTTGCCTTGTTTAATTTCCTATAGTCTATGCGCATCCTCCACCCTATAACTGTTCGAGTGGGGATGAGTTCATTGTTTTCACTCCTTATAATAGTTGTTCCACCTTTCTTCGGAACTACATGTACTGGGCTCACCCATGGCAAATTTGATATTGGATAGATTATTCCAGTTGTGAGAAGTTTAATGACCTCACGACGGACCACTTCCTTCATATTAGGATTCAACTTTCGTTGATGTTCAATAGTCGGCCTGTGATCTTCCATCATAGGGATATTATGCATACACAATGCTTGACTGACCCCAGTGAGGTCACTCATTTTATAATCGATGGCTTTCTTTCTTTCCCTTAATTTCTTCAGGAGTTTATTTTCTTATTCAGCAGTCAGATCGAAATTTATAATAACTAGGCAAACCTTGAGATCATCTAAAAATATGTACTTCTCCTTCGAGTAGGGGCTTCATTTCGGGAGCCTCTGGCTTCTCCCTTGTTTCTTCTGTAGTTTCCATGGTCTTGAGTTCTTCGCAAGTGGCTTTAACGTCTTCTTTAGCAAAGTCGAGGGATTCGATGTAATCCCTTGCTCGTTCATCGATTGGTTCATCAACTGATAAGTCTGATAGAGCAATTTCTAAGGGATCGTATGATTCATGATGCTCTTGGGTCAGACGTGACATTTTCTCAATGTAATCAATTAAGTATACTTCTTCTTGCATGCTTGGTCTTCTCATACTTTCAAAAACTTTGAATTCAAGAGTCTCTTTGCCTAATCTGAGCAGTAAGGTACCAGCTTCAACATCAATTAGGGCTCTTGCAGTGGCGAAGAATGGACGTCTGAAGATGAGAGGATATCTGGTATCTTATTTTATATCCATAATGACTAAGTCGCATGGAACATATGTGTCCTTGCCTACCTTGACCGGGACATCTTCGAGGATTCCTAACGGACATTTTATCGAATTGTCTGCAAGCTGTATAGTCATATCGGTAAGAAGCAATTCTGCGAACCCTAGTCTTTTACACAGGCTTAGTGGCATAATGGAGATGCTTGCACCGATATCTGCCAAACCTTTCTTGCATGACGAGTCACCAATGTGACATGAGATTCCAAAGGATCTCAGATCTTTTTGTTTCTTTGGCATCTTGCTCAATATGATATCTGATGTAGTTGTAGCCAGTTTTACTGTCTCATATTATTCAGTTTTATACTTCCTAGTGAGGAGTGACTTTAGGTACTTAGTCCAGGCTGGTATCTCAGCCAGAGCGTCTAAGAATGGTATATCAACATGAAGTTTCTTCATAGCCTCTTTAAACTTAATGAATCTAGTATCGAGCTTGGTTTGCCTTAGGCGGGATGGGAAGGGTATACGAGGCTTATATATAGGAATATCAAGTTCTGGTGTTTTAGTTTCTTCCTCAGTAGATTTCTTAGGACTTCCCTTATCTGTCTTATCTTCTTTTGATCGAGACTCTAGTGTTGTTGAGTTTTGGACAATCATAGGTTCATCTTCGTCTGTAATAACCACCGGTGTCTCTACTGGGGAGTCCGAATAGTCTTTTCCCGACCTGGTGGTGACAACCTTCAATTGATCAGGATGCTTGGGATTGTTCTCGGGTTGGCCGGTGAAGACTCGAGCTGGTGGCTTTATGCTAGCTGCAAGTTGATCTAGTTGAGATTCAATAGCCTTCTGCTGAGCTAGTTGGTTGGCTATCATAGTTTGCTGAGTTTGCAACATTTTTTCAATGGCTGATAGCTTGTCATCAGAAGAGATGGGTCCTGCTTGTTGACCGTGTTGTTGATTAAGATTCTGATACTGAGAGTTGTTTTGATAATTGTTGTAGTTCCTATTCTGAAAGTTCCCTTTGAAATTTCCTTGATTCCCAAAATTCAGTTGTTGATTATACTGCAATCCTGGTGGGCCTCTTGATTGATTGTTTGAACCGAATTGATGCGAGTTTACTGCTCCAGAGGGGTTTCCATATTGAAAACCTTGGTGATTCCTATTCTAATTTGGATTGTAATAACTTTGCCCAGGAATTGTGTTGATAGCATTAAGATTTTCCATCTGACCATTATCTCCTTGTCCACATACATTGCTCAGTACGACGTCATAGAGAACATTGCATGATAAAGTGGAATGATCAGTGCTCTTACATGTTTCACAGAACAGGGAAGTAGACTTGACCTGTTCCGGTTGCCGAGTGGGTGAACGTCCTCTTCCAATAGCAGCTAGAGATGATTCAATATGGTCTTGCTTGGCAACTAAGACCTTCAAGGTTTCAGCGATAGACTTGTACTCAGGAATGGCTTCGGCCATAGCTATTTTCATGACTCCTTTACCTACAGATCTTCCTCAATTGGCTTGATTTTCTGCTCCCAGGGTAACGACTCTCCATGCGCTTCCATAACTTTGTCGCATGAAATTTCCTACAAATGAGGAATCTAGAAACATCTTTATATCATCATCCACTCCCCTATAGAAGATTTCGATGAGTTGATTCTTAGGAATTCTATGGTGTGGACATTTGCGTAGAAGCTCTTTGTACCTTTCCAATGCTTCAGCGAGAGTTTCTCCATGGACTTGAGTGAAATTTGTTATCCGGCCCCTAATTTCATATGTAAGAGATGGAGGATAGAACTTTTCCAGGAACACATTTTGGAGTTGTTCCCAGGTGGTGATGGGTATTTCACTTTGCAATGAATTGTACCAACTTATGACTCTATTAGCAAGGGAATACTTGAAGATACAGAGTCGGATGGCATCATCAGAGACTCCATTTTGCTTTGTCACAGCACATAGGTCGATGAATCTCAGAAGATGTCCTTGAGTGTCCTCTGCTTGTTTGCCATAGAAAGGGTTGTTTTGAAGCAATGTGATCCAATGTTTCCTATTCTCAAAATTGGCAGCATCGATGGGGGGAGGATGTACTGGATGATAACCATTCGCAACTTTTAGGATTGAGAACTCTCTCAGATCCTTCTGAAGTTCAGCTGCTTGCGCTGCTGCTTCTGCTGCTAGGATTTCCTATTGAACCGCAACCCTAGCTTCTTGCATGAGCCTCTCTCTTTGTGCATTGATGGCTTGAGCCACCCTTCGGGCTACCTCTTCTTCTTGTCCCATCCTTGCTTGATTTTCTCTGATCTGACGATGGAAGGTTCTGTCTATTTTGGGATCAAAGCTCGTTGTGAGTCCGGGGTTGTTCGAACGGTGCATGCACTATGCGTTGGGTTGTACCTGAAAATTAGAAAGATTTTGAGAATGTGATCCACAAAGTAGAGTCAAATTCAAGTATATAATTGACTGTTTCAAAAGAAAAGCAAAATCCTACATTAGTCTTAAAAGAACTAGATATGACTGACTGATTCCTTTGTCCCCGGCAACGACACTAGAATTTGACGTGGCATTTGAACGCACAAACAAATTCACTCGGGGTTGAAATCCCCGAGCTTTTATCGAATCCAAAGTGCAATAATACCACCTGCAAGAGGACGAGTCTTATCGCAATATAGTTAAGGATCGAACCCAAAGGAAAACGTTTTTAAGAATCCTTGTCAGTTGAATCTAGCTCAAGTAAAACTAATATTTAGAACGATTGGTTGATTTGAGGTTATTTAAACTAATTCCAAGAAAGTAAAAAGGTGAATTAAAGATGGGTTAAGATCAATGATATGGAATCACTGGGATGGTATCGGGGTTCACCACCGCTACACATGCAAACGTATTCAATCATGAACAATCCAGGCAATATATAACAATCCAAGTAGAGCTGCTACAAAACCCCCCATACGGGCATCAAGTTCGCTTAAGCATCACCTTAGGCATCAGATGTCTCGTCACCATCCGGATCACTTTACTTACGGCTCTGAAGATACAGAAATCCATGGAGGTTGTGGGCCCCCTAAATCTTGATCCCCTTCTCTAATGTCTTTGCGCTTAATATGACCATCATGCCACATTTTGGTTCGGTCTTTGTAGATTCTTGTGTTTTCGTAGGCACTCATCCTAAGTTCATCAAGCTCATTTATTTGGAGAAAATGTTTCTCTTCAGCCATGGAAAGGTCAAAATTCAAAGTTTTGATGGCCCAGCTTGCTTTGTGCTCTAGTTCTATTGGTAAGTGACATGACTTACCGTAGATCAGTCTGAAAGGGGTGGTACCAAAGGGTGTTTGGTAGGCAGTACAATATGCCCACAGAGCGTCATTGATTTTTAACGGCCAATCTTTCCTAGTGTGTCCAACAGTTTTTTAAAAAATTGATTTTATTTGTCTGTTGGATACTTCTACTTGCCCACTGGTCTGAGGATGGTAATGAGTGGTGACTTTGTGATAAACCCCATATTTTTTCAAGAGAGCCTCAAAACTTTTCTCCAAAAAATGGGATCCCCTGTCAGAAATGACGGTGCGAGGGACTCAAAATCTTGGAAAAATGACATCTTTAAAGAGTTTCTTAACAAGTTTAGAGTCACACGTTTTAGTGGGTATGGCTTCAACCCACTTTGACACATAATCGACTGCGAGTAAAATATAAGCAAACACATAAGAAGAAGGAAATGGGCCCATATAGTCGATTCCCCAGACATCGAAGATCTCTAATTCCTGCCAAGAGGGGAGAGGCATTTGGTCACGCTTGGAGATATTACCCGTCCTTTGACATTGGTCACATGAAAGCACATAATCATATGAGTCTTTGAAGATGGTGGGCCAAAAGAATCCACATTGTAGGACTTTTCTAGCCGTTTTTTGGGAACTCAAATGACCACCATAGGGGCCAGAGTGACATTGTTCCAAAATGACGATGCTTTCTTCATGGGATACACAACGACGATATAAACCATCGGCACAAAGTCGAAACAAATAAGGTTCATCCCAATAATAATTTTTGACATCATATAAAAATTTAGCTTTAGAATGTCCCGTATACTCGGGTTGCAATACACCTGCAGCTAAATAGTTTACAAAATCAGCAAACCAAGGAAATTGGGAGTCAACCTTGAGCAATTGGTCATCAGGTAAGGATTCATTTATGGGATGTTCATCAATGGGGCTATAGCTAAGTCTACTGAGGTGGTCATCCATGACATTTTCGAAGCCCTTTTTGTCTAGGATTTCTAGATCAAATTCCTGCAATAACAAAATCCATCTTATGAGTCTAGGCTTGGCATCCTTTTTGGTCATGAGGTAGCGAATAGCTGCATGATCAGTGTACACAATAACCTTTGAACCAACCAGATATGAGAGAAATTTATCGAATGCATAGACAATGGCTAGCATTTCTTTTTCGGTGACTGTGTAATTTCACTGAGCTTCATCTAAGGTCTTTGATGCATAATAAATGACATGATGTTTTTTGTCAATTCTTTGTCTTAAAATGGCACCTACAACAAAATCACTAGCATCACACATGATTTCAAAGGGTAAGGCCCAGTCAGGAGCACGGATGATAGGGGTGGTGGTGAGAGCCTTTTTCAAACATAGAAAGATCTCCATACATGCCATATCAAAATGGAAAGGCACCTCCTTTTGAAGAAGATTGGTGAGAGGTTTTGTAATTTTGGAAAAGTCACAGATGAATCGCCGATAGAAACTGACATGTCCTAAGAAGGCTCAGATGTCTTTAACTGAGGTGGGAGGGGGGAGCTTGGTGATGACCTCAATATTTTCTTGGTCAACTTCAATGCCCTGGTTGCTCACCTTATGGCCTAGAACAATACCCTCTTTGACCATAAAGTGACACTTTTCCCAATTAAGGCTAAATGTGACTCGATGCATCTATCAAGAACAAGGGAGAGGTTTCCAAGGAAAGAAGTGAAACTATCTCCATAGACAGAGAAATTGTCCATGAACACTTCCATGACAGTCTTAGTTAACCCTGAAAAAATGGCAGACATACATCTTTGAAAAGTGGCTGGTGCATTGCACAGGCCAAAGGGCATTCGTCTAAAAGCGTATGTACCAAAAGGGCATATGAAAGTGGTCTTCTCTTGGTCTTCAGGATGAATGGGGATCTGATAAAAACTTGAGTAGCCATCTAAATAGAAAAAGTATTGTTGATGAGCTAAACGTTCAAGAACTTGATCGAGGAAGGGAAGAGGGAAGTGGTCTTTCCTAGTTTCTTTGTTGAGTTTCCTGTAGTCAATGCACATCCTCCACCCTGTGACTATACGGGTGGGAATGAGCTCATTCTTCTCATTCCTAACGACTGTGGTCCCACCCTTTTTGGGGACGACCTGGACAGGACTGACCCAAGGAGAGTCAGAGATGGGGTAGATGATTCCTGCATTCAAAAGTTTAATTACTTCAAGACGAACAACTTCCTTCATGTTTGGGTTGAGTTTCCTTTGTGGGTCTCAGGAAGGTTTACTATTTTCAATCATTGGGATTTTGTGGATGCAAATGGATTGATCTATCCCAACCAATTCTGTCATTTTGTACCCTAAGGTTTTTCTCCTTTTCCTAAGTTCTCCCATAAGCATGTTTTCCTGTTCAATGGTAAGGTCAGAATTGATAATAACAGGGCATAACTGTTGTTCATCAAGAAACACGTATTTCAGACCTATGGGGAGAGCCTTCATTTCCGGGGCCTTTGGTGGTTCAGGTTGTTCTTCTATGGTGGGGATCATCTTAAGGTCTTCAATCTCGGCACATGGGATTTCCTCAAAGTTGTCCAAGTGAATCTTAAGTTGGTTTGATGGTTCATTATCAAAATCACATTCGGCGGGAATGGTCAGAGCAGTGCATAGGGGGTCATCATCTAATTCCCATTCTTGCCTTAGTTGGTTTAATTCATTAATGCAATCAAGGAGGTAGACTTCCTCCTCAAGACTAGGTCCCTTCATACTTTCAAACACCCTAAACTCTAGGTTTTGCTTCCCTATTCTTAACACAATGGTACCAGCCTCAACATCAATTAAGGCACGAGCAATGGCTAAGAAGGGACATCCGAAAATGAGGGGGTAGCATAAATCTTCCTTGATATCCATGATCACAAAATCACAAGGGACGTATGCATCATTTCCAACTTTAACTGGAATGTCTTCTATGATTCCCATGGGCCTAGTTGTGGATGAGTCCGCCAGTTGGATGGTCATGGATGTGGGTAATATGTCATTGAATCCTAGTCTTTTGCAAAGACTATATGGCATGATGGATATACTAGCTCCAAAATTTGCTACGCCTTTCCTACAAGCATTGTCACCTAAGTAGCATCCTATTCCAAAAGAACCTGGATCCTTCTGTTTTTTAGGCATCTTACTTAGGATAATGTCAGAGGTAGTCCTAGCAAGTTTAACAGTCTTGTATTCTTTAGTAACATACTTCCTAGTCAAGAGAGATTTCATGTACTTGGATCAGGCGGGCATGTCTGCCAAAGCATCAAGGAAGGGAATGTCGACATGTATTTTTTTCATAGCATCCCTAAATTTCATGAAACGGGCATCAAGTCTTGTTTGTTTGAGGCGGTCTTGATACGGAGGTCGGGGTTTGTAAACTGGTTCTTCATCTTCCACTTGAGGGGTTTTGGGGACGGATGGTTTGGGTGTGACTTCGGGTTCGACAACTACCATGTCCTCATCCTCGAATTCTAGAGGTGGGTCTGAAGATTCTTTTGAAGGGGGTGGGGTGTGCACCTTACCTGAATAAGTAGAGACTACCTTGAGTTGTTCAAGATGTTTGGGATTGTTTTCAGGCTATCCTGTGAAAGTCCCAGCAGGAGGTTTTTGTTGGGCAAATAGGCGGGCCAACTGTGCGTCAGTTGCCTTTTGATGGGCATGTATGGCTATGAGGGTTTGTTCTATGCTTGCCCAGTTAGGATTACTTGGGGTAGGAGGAGGGATGACATTTTGAGGTGGTTGGGGAGGTTGAGGTTGGTTTAGATTTTGGGGTGGAAGGTTTAGGTTTTGGAATTGTTGGTAGTGTTGTCAATTTTGGTGATTTCCAAAATTTCTTTGATTGTTGTATGGGAATCTAGGTGGTGGTTGATTGTTACTTTGAGGATAGGGAGGTCTTTGTTGAAGTTGGTTAGAGTTCTCGGCACCTGAAGGGTTCCCGTACTAAAAACCAGGGTGATTTCTAGGTTGGTTGGGATTGTAGTAACCTTGGCCTGGTATTGTATGGATAGAATTGAGGTCTTCTGGTTGTTGACCTACTTCAGGTTGCGTGGGCATGTTGTAGAGGTATTGACAGTGGAGGGTGGTATGGTCGTATCCTTGGAAAATACCACAAAGGGAATCCATGGCTTTTAGTTGTTGGGGTGACTCCCAAAGGGTGACCAAGGATGACTCTAACCGATCTTGTTTTAAGGCAATTAATTTTAGGCTTTCCGCTATGCTTTGGATATCATTATTACTTCTGCCTTAGCTACCTTAAGGATTCCTCCAATCCCTCTTCTAGCCCTTATTTCAGAAGCCCATTTAACTACCTCCCATGCACTAGTTAAACTTTGATGCATGAAATTTCCTCCAGATGAGGAATCAAGAAAAAATTTGGTATCATCATCAACACCACGATAGAAAATCTCTATGAGTTGGGCTTGAGAGATGTCATGGTGGGGGCACTTCCTAAGTAAATCCTTGAACCTTTTCCAGGCTTCACCTAAAGACTCTCCTGGGGACATAGAAAAGTGAGTTATTTGACCCCTAAGTTCATAGATGAGAGACGGGGGGTAGAATTTTTCAAGGAACTTGTTTTGTAGAACTGCCCAAGTTGTGAGATGTTCTTCACTCTCCATGGTGTTGTACCAGCTGCTAGCTTGGCCGGAGAGGGAATACTTAAACAACCTATGGTAGATGGCATCTTCGGAGGCACCTAGGATTTTGTTCAAAGAGCAAAGGTCCATAAACCTTTGCTGATGATCTTGACAACTTTCCCCATTGTTGCCAGAGAAGGGGTTGGTTTGCAGCATAGTGATCCATTGTGTTCGGATTTCAAATTGTGGAGCAATGATATCGGGGGGTATAACTGGATGTTTTACATAGGCCGTTTTGGGGATAGAAAATTCTTTTAATTATTTTTGCCTTTCAGCTTCCCTCCTATCGGCTTCTATGTTTTCTTGTTCAGCCCTAAAGGCTGCTCGCAAAGCGGCTTCTCTTTCCACTTGTTCGGCTTGGATGAGCTCTCTTTGAGCTGCGAGAGCTTGGTCGATTCTACGGGCGACCTCGTCTTCATTCATTGTTAGTAGTTTTTGACGGTTTCGACGATGAAAGGTTATTTCTATTTCCGGATCAAAAGGTTGAAAATCGTCGTTCGAGCGTCACATGCACAATTAAAGCAGTTATTTCGTGTGCAGAAAAAACGTACTTCTGGAATGGAAACTCGGCAGAAAGAGGAGTAAACTTCCGGAATGTTACTCGGAAGGCATGAAAAAAAGAAAAAAAGTTTTTCAAAATTTTTTTGGGGTTTGAAAAAACAATCCGTTGTCCCAGGCAACGGCGCCAAATTGATACTCGTCGTTTTGCAATATCAATCACTAAGATGGTTAATCCTAGAGTTTAAACCTTTTTTACTTCTGATTTTAAGGGTAGTATAGAAGAGTCGATCCCATCGGACAACTATTAGAGATTGTTCTTTAGAACCCAAAGATTGAAGAACTTTATTATTTGTTTTTGGTATTTTTCTTTTGATTAAAGCAGAAAGTAAAGTCCAGTTGGGGTTTTGTGTGATTACACTAATTCAAGAAGAAAAGTACTTAACAAGAATAAAAATGCACAAGAAAATAATAAAAAGATTGTTAACACAAGCAAAACTATATGAATGGAAGACTAAGGATTAAAGAAGACAAAGGATGCGGTGATTAAATCAAGAGAAGGAAATCGAGGCTCGTAGGGGTTTTCACCACCTTAGCCTAGGCGATAATAACTAAATCTTAAACGACGATTTGATGAAGGCTTGCGAATTAAAAACTCACAAAAGAGAAACTCCACATGAGCCCATTGGTCTTGGTGCTCATGCTTCCTAGTTTATCATCCTAAAAGATGAAAATCCACGGTCATATCCAAACGTCTATGTAATCGATTTTATTGTTCTAAATCTGGATTTCCATGGTCATATCGATCTGGATTAACATGCGATCCGAAGATCAATCATTCAATTAAAACCGATTACCATCTAATCGTTTAAGAAGAATTTGTTAAAACCATAGCTAAGGGGTTATTCCCCTTGCCCCAATAAAAGACTACTCACACATGGAGAAATGGGAGACGGAGGAAGAAAGAAATAAAGCCATAGTCTAGTCCAGAAATCAGGAAATTAATCCTGATGCTAGAGACAAAGAAATGGCTTAGCTCTTTGTTCCTTGCTCCAGAATTGAAGAATGGAAAGAAGAGGATGTAAACTAAGGCAGAGAGAAAAGATAAGAACAAGAATGAAAGAACTGTGCTTGAACCAAAGCCTACTTTATTGCATAATATGAGAATTATTACAAGATTAATTGCTGCAGAATTCCAAAATACAAGAAATCTAAGATGATCCTTGGGAGGAGGAAGTGCCCTTCCTTTTATAGTAGAAGGAGGGGTAGGCTATCTAAAAAGAGATGGGGAAAAAAGAGAGGGATCCATCCTTTTTAATTTTCAGATCTAGTCAACAAACTCTTGATTGTCTTTCTTTAATGCAGATTCTCGCAGCAGCAATTTCGAGCGAATTTCCGGTGTCCATAGAATTAAAGTGTGCCCGAAAATATGATTTTCCTGTAGGCCTTTGAATTCACTTTCCAAATCATATTTGAACATTAAATTCCGCCTTAGGATGTGAGAGTTATGCTAATTTTGGTGCAAGGTATGCATTTAAGTCAGCATTGCAGGAAACTGAATTGCCTCCTACCTTCATCTCTTCTTTTCTCGATTTAATTACTTAGATAATTCTTGAAAATTAAGAAAAATATCATCAAAATTCAGGAAAAGTATATCAAGAAGATGAAAGTGCTATTTATTTTTGAATTATCTAAAATTAACAAAAAAGTCCTAATTAATTATTCTAAATGCAGTAAAAATAAGAGATGAATATGCATTCATCATTATCACAGTATAGTTAAGGATCGAACCCAAAGGAAAACATTTTAAAGAATCCTTGTCAGTTGAATCTAGCTCAAGTAAAATGAATATTTAGAACGATTGGTTGATTTGAGGTTATTTAAACTAATTGCAAGAAAGTAAAAAGATGAATTAAAGATGGGTTAAGATCAATGATATGGAATCGTTGGGATGGTACCGGGGTTCACCACCGCTACACATACAACAGTATTCAATCGTGAACAATCCAGGCAATATATAACAATCCAAGTAGAGATGCTGCAAAACCCCCCATACGGGCATCTGATTCGCATAAGCATCACCTTAGGCATCAGATGTCTCGTCACTATCCGGATCACTTTACTTACAGCTCTGAAGATACAAAAATCAAAGGAGGTTGTGGGCCCCCTATACAGGCGTCAGAAACACAGAAGCATCACCAAAGGCTAGATGGCTCATCCCCTCGCGGATCATACACTTAGGACCTCGATGGAATCCCATCCTATTTCTAGTTTGGGAGTCAGTCGCATTAACTAATAAGCAAGCAGGCGGGTAACATACTAGCTAACATCGACGATTAACAAGAAGATACAAAATCAAACTAAGACTGTGAACCCCCTATACAGGCGTCAGGCGCAGAGAAGCGTCACCAAAGGCTAGATGGCTCATCCCCTCGTGGATCATACACTTACAACCTCAAGGAATCCCCTTGTATTTCTAGTTGGGGAGTCTAACTTATTAAACAACGTTTGAACCTATATATAGATGTTATTGCAACATACTAAGCACAAAGATGAAAGCAAGCAATTGACCAAACTACTACCATAACGGTTAATGACGAAATGAAAAGTTAATACATTGTCATGGAGAGCTTAACAAAAGAACATGGTTTGTATGGGCATCGGGGCTAGTCCCCGCACCCCAGCGAAAAGGGACTACTCACTCATGATGTGAGAAACAAGAAGGATGAGAAAGAAAGAGAGGTCCGCCATGAGCTCAGTGCAGAAGGTAGTCGCAGCTCGGTGAAGAAGATATGACCTTCTATGCCGTGTCGGAGCAGATCTGGACGCGCACGGGAGGTTCCAAGACAGACCGGGCAGTCTCCCTTGCTTCGCCTTCTTTCTTCTCTTCGGGCTCCTTGGTTGCAGCACATGCAGTAGGTGGAATGGAATTTGATCAGAGCTGTGCTCGGGAAGCCTGGCGGCGTCCGGATCCGATGCCCCAAATGAGGACCCTCGGGGTCCTATTTATAGGCACAGATCTGTCCCAAACAGTCTTGGCAAGGTTGTTGAAAATATCTCCTCCAAACGGTATGGAGACAGTTTGGTGCCAAACGGTCTGGAGACAGTTTGCAACCAAACTGTCTGGCTATGTCAATCGGTCTTGAGGACAGTCTTCTATTCAACCACTCAAATGGTCTCCACGTGAATATACAACAACCAGTCTTGAGTCTGCGGTATTCAGTCTTCACAATCACGGCAAACGGTCTTGAGACCGCATGGACCCAAACGGTCTTGAGACCGTATGGACCCAAACGGTCTTGAAACCGCATTGACCCAAACGGTCTTGAGACCGCATGGACCCAAACGGTCTTAAGACCGTATGGACCTAAATGGTCTTGAGACCGCATGGACCCAAACGGTCTTGAGACAGCATGGACCCAAACGGTCTTGAGACCGCAATCAGTCATGCGGTTTACAGATTGCACAGTCTTCTTTAGCAAATGATTTTGTCATTCGTTCTTCGTGCATTCCAGCAAATGGTCTTGAGACCGCATGGACCCAAATGGTCTTGAGACCGCATGGGCTCAAACGGTCTTGGGACCGTAAGGGCTCGAACGGTCTTGGGACCGTATGCGTGGAATTGCTTGGTTACCTGCATTAAGTGAACAATATTTAGTTAAAACCTTGATAATTGAATCATCTATGAAGTTTTGAACATTATGATTCATATTTGGGTGGAAAGGTATGAAATAAAGTTGAATTTGTTCCAAAGAGACAATTGAATTCCACGATGAGTATGCACTCATCAAAATACCCCAAACTTAAATGTTGCTCATCCTCGAGTAACACAAAATCCGAAACAGGTTGCCAAATGAATACTTTCAATTTGTGTCATTGCTTCATCATCACATCAAAAATGTTTTCTTTCTGGTCAAAATGACTCAGTATCTCAACCTCCTGGGACCACTAAACACATCTTACCATATCTTCGATCCTGAGTTCATTTTCCAATATCACTTCCTCCTCACTTTTTCCAACAACAAGTATGTCAAAGAGTTTTGTAAGAGTCCAGAGATTTCCGCGGAATCAACAAGTGTGCATCCGATCTGACACTGGTGTTTTTCAGGATAAGGGGGCATGCATTGTGCCATAGGTAGAAAAAGGAGTGAAAGGTGGTATAGAAAGAAGAAGTAAATCTCTCCTCTATTCAACTCGAGATTTTTATTTGTTTTGCAATTTCATTTATTGCATTTTTTTGTGTGAATCTCTCCTCTATTCGACTCGAGATTGCATTTCCTTTTGTGTGCTCTTTGGCATCTTTTGTTTGCAAATCTCTCCTCTATTCGACTCGAGATTGCATTTTTGGTGCTACACCCCTTATTTATTTGCGAGGGGTATGGATGAAGCAGATAAGGAGGGAAGTGGTGTGCCACCCCGAACTTAGGGTTTGGCACCATATTCGGCTATTTTATTTCTTTTTGATGGATGGAGGGGTACAAAGATGATAGAAGAAGTGTAGAACAAAGTTCAGATCAGAATGCAACTTGATTTACAATGCACTGTACCAGGTTGCTCTATTTATCATACTCTGCTCAAATAGTGACTTGATGAGGATCCGATGGAGATTTCTGGTTATTGTTCCACTAGTCAGTTAGGAAGCACGACGTGTTTGATCCCCATCAGCTTGACAGATACTTATCATTTTTGCAAAAAGTATTATGATGTTAGGAATCATAAGCTTCACAAGATGATTTCAAGAAAAAGGCATGTTTCGAAAATTTGTCCTTTTGGGGATTTACTTCGAATAAGGAGGATATAATGATTGAAAATGCAAAGAAAATTAGTTAGTGACTTTCAATGAAATCAGGAGTGTCAAAAAGTGTCAATGTATCTGTTCAAAAATATTAAAGAATTTTGAACATTTTGAAATTTTTTATCAAGAATGTGATAGTGAAATCTTCAGTATGAAAAGAGGGTGTAGGTGGAAAGTGAGGTACGTACCACCCTCCCTCCACCCCGAACTTAGAGATTTTCTCGTCTCAAGCAAACCCTAAAATGAAGATGGAGGGGAAAAATCATGCCAGAATGATCACCGGGTGTGGTTGCGTTCTGATCAGCGCGCATCCTCTAATCTGAAAATTCAAGGGTAAAGGGCAGTTAGATCTTAAAAATAGCATTTCACAAAGCCAATTTTATTTCGGGAAAAGTTAACTAGAAGGTAAAAACAAAATTTTGAAAAAGAAAAGTAAAACAAATTTATTGATCGGGTTGCCTCCCAACAAGCGCCTTTGTTTTATGTCGATGGCTCGATTAAGTTTTTTAGCTTCACCGTGGGTCCTTTGGGTTAGAGAGTTCCAGCATTGCGTCGGTACCTATGTCAATCGAGGTGAAATATCTCTTCAAGTGGTGACCATTTTCTATAAACTCGCCTGACTTTTCACTCCATAAAGAGAAAGCACCATGTGGGGAGATGCTTTTGACAATGTAAGGTCCAGACCAGCGGGAACGGAGTTTTCTTGGGATAACTTTAATCTTGAGTTGAATACCAGAACTTGGTCTCCCACTTGTATGTACTTTCTTTTTAGATGTCCATCATGCCAAAGTTTTGTACGTTCTTTGTAGATTCATGCATTCTCATAGGCTGTCATCCTGAGTTCATCCAGCTCTTGGAGTTGTAGAATCCTGGCTTGGCCTGCTTCTTTCATATCAAAGTTCAATTGTTTAATTGCCCACCATGCCTTGTGTTCCAGTTCGATTGGCAAGTGGAAGGCCTTTCCATATATTAATTGAAAAGGTGTAGTCCCAAGGGGAGTTTTATAAGTAGTATGATAAGCCCATAAGGCGTCGTTGATTTTTGTTGACCAGTCCTTTCCATTGCGTCCAATAGTTTTTTCTAGAATAGCCTTTAGTTGACGGTTAGAGACCTCTACCTCTCCACTTGTTTGTGGATGGTAAGGTGAGGCTACCTTATGTGTTACACTGTATTTTCTCAGTAAAGCTTCAAAGCTTCTTTCAAGGAAGTGGGACCCTCCGTCAGATATCACAGTTTTTGGTACTCCAAAATGGGAAAAAATAATATCTTTGAATAATTTGATGACGGGTTTGGAATCACTAGTGACAGTTGGTATAGCTTCAACCCATTTTGAGACATAGTCCACTGCCACTAGGATGTATGAAAATCCATGAGAAGATGGGAATGGACCCATGCAGTCCACCCCCCAGACATCGAATATCTCTACTTCTTGCCATAGATTCAGTGGCATCTCATCTGTCTTTGTTATATTACCTGTTCGTTGACATGTGTCACATGATAGGACCAAATCATAAAAATCTTTGGATATGGCTGGCCAGAAGAATCTGCATTGCAAAACCTTTAAAGCAGTCTTTTTAAAACTTATATGTCCTCCCACAGGTCCTGAGTGACATTGTTCCAAAATAGATTGAGCTACTTCTTCGGCGATACAACATCTATACAAACCATCAACACATAGTTTAAAAAGATATGGTTCATCCCAGTGATATTGCTTCACATTATGCATGAACTTCTTTAGTGCATTCCTGGTGCACTGGGGATGGATGACTCCAGCAACAAGGTAGTTTATGAAATCTGAATACCATGGTACAACTTCTGAGACCCTCATTAGCTGATCATCTGGCAGGGAATCATTGATCGGAATTTTCTCAGTATCCAGAGTGTGGATGCGACTGAGGTGATCTGCTACAACATTTTCCGTATCCTTTTTATCTCTTATCTCTCAATCAAATTCTTGTAGTAAGAGGACCCATCTAATCAACCTTGGTTTAGCATCTTTCATTGCCAGAAGGTAACGAATGGCAGTGTTGTCTGTGTAGACAATGACCTTTGAACCAATTAGGTAGGATCTGAACTTGTCAAAGGCATACACGACTGCTAGAAGTTCTTTTTTGGTAGTTGCATAATTCCTCTGGGCTTCATCAAGAGTTTTTGATGCATAATAGATCACATAATGTTTCTTTTCTATACATTGCCCTAAAACAGCGCCCACAACATAATCACTGGTATCGCACATAGTTTCAAAAGGGTGGTCCCAGTCGGGAGCTCTAATGATGGGAGTTGTTGTAAGGGCCTGCTTTAGCTTTTTGAAGCTTTTGATACATTCTTCATTGAAATTGAAGTCAGTATCCTTTAGTAGCAGGTTCGTCATCGGCTTAGTTATCTTGGAAAAATCCTTTATGAATCTTCTATAACTGCATGACCTAAAAAAGCACGACCTTCTTTTACATTTGTGGGAATAGCCAATTTAGAAATCACTTCAATCTTGGCTTTATCTAATTCTATTCCACTATTGCTAACCCTATGGCCCATGACAATGCCTTCTTTTACCATGAAATGGCATTTTTCCCAATTTAGCACAAGATGCGCTTCTTCACAACGTTTGAGGACCTGGGAGAGGTGTTTTAGACATGAATCGAATGAATCTCCGTATATAGAAAAATCATCCATGAAAACCTCCATAATAGTTTTAGTAAGACACGCGAAAATGGCAGCCATGCAACGTTGAAAACTTGCGGGTGCATTACAGAGACCAAACATCATTCTTTTAAATGCATATGTTCTGAATGGGCAGGTGAAAGTCATTTTTTCTTGATCATCTGGATGTATGGGTATTTGATAGAATCCAGAGTAACCGTCAAGATAACAGAAATATTCTTGGTGGGCCAACCTTTCTAGGACTTGATCAAGGAAGGGCACAGGAAAATGATCTTTTCGAGTTGCCTTGTTTAATTTCCTATAGTCTATGCACATCCTCCACCTTGTAACTGTTCGAGTGGGGATGTTCGAGTGGGGATGAATTTGTTGTTTTCACTCCTTATAACAATTGTTCCACCTTTCTTCAGAACTACATGTACTGGGATTATTCCAGCTGTGAGAAGTTTAATGACCTCACGACGGACCACTTCCTTCATATTAGGATTCAACTTTCGTTGATGTTCAATAGTCGGCTTGTGATCTTCCATCATAGGGATATTATGCATACACAATGCTTGACTGGCCCCAGTGAGGTCACTCATTTTATAAACGATGGCTTTCTTTCTTTCCCTTAATTTCATCAGGAGTTTATTTTCTTGTTCAACAGTCAGATCGGAATTTATAATAACTAGGCAAACCTTGAGATCATCTAAAAATATGTACTTCTCCTTCGGGTAGGGGCTTCATTTCGGGAGCCTCTGGTTTCTCCCTTGTTTCTTTTGTAGTTTCCATGGTCTTGAGTTCCTCGCAAGTGGCTTTAACATCTTCTTTAGCAGAGTCGAGGGATTTGATGTAATCCCTTACTCATTCATTGATTGGTTCATCAAGTGATAAGTCTGATAGAGAAATTTCCAAGGGATCATATGATTCATAATGCTCTTGGGTCAGACGTGACATTTTCCCAATGTAATCAATCAAGTATACTTCTTCTTGCATGCTTGGTCTTCTCATACTTTCAAAAACTTTGATTTCGAGAGTCTCTTTGCCTAATCTGAGCAGTAAGGTACCAACTTCAACATCAATTAGGGCTTTTGTAGTGGCGAGGAATGGACGTATGAAGATGAGAGGATATCTGGTATCTTCTTTTATATCCATAATGATGAAATCGCATGGAACATATGTGTCCTTGCCTACCTTGACCGAGACATCTTCGAGGATTCCTAACGGACATTTTATCGAATTGGCTGCAAGCTGTATAGTCATACCGGTAGGAAGCAATTTTGCGAACCCTAGTCTTTTACACAGGCTTAGTGGCATAATGGAGATGCTTGCACCGAGATCTGCCAAACCTTTCTTGCATGATGAGTCACCAATGTGACATGAGATTCCAAAGGATCCCGGATCTTTTGGAAGCATCCAGATCCGATGGAATTTGATCAGAGTTGTGCTCGGGCAGCCTGGCGGCGTCCAGATCCGATGCCCCAAATGAGGACCCTCGGGGTCCTATTTATAGGCTCAGATTTGTCCCAGATGGACTTGGCAAGGTTGCTGAAAATATCTCCTCCAAACGGTCTGGAGACCGTTTGGTGCCAAACGGTCTGGAGACCGTTTGCTGCCAAACGGTCTGGCTGCGTCAATTGGTCTTGAGGACGGTCTTCTATTCAACCACTCAAACGTTCTCCGCACAAATATACAACAACTGGTCTTGAGTGTGCGGTATTCAGTCTTCACAATCACGGCGAACGGTCTTGAGACCGCATGGACCCAAACGATCTTGAGACTGCATGGACCCAAACGGTCTTGAGACCGCATGGACCTAAACGGTCTTGAGACCGCATGGACCCAAACGGTCTTGAAACCGCATGGACCCAAACGGTCTTGAGACCACAATCGGTCATGCGGTTTACAACTCGCACGATCTTCTTTTGCAAATGATTTTGTCATTCGTTCTTCGTGCATTCCAGCAAACGGTCTTGAGACCGCATGGACCCAAACGGTCTTGAAACCGCATGGGCTCAAACGGTATTGGGACCGCAAGGGCTCGAACGGTCTTGGGACCGTATGCGTGGAATTTCTTGGTTACCTGCATTAAGTGAACAATATTTAGTTAAAACCTTGATAATTGAATCAGCTAAGCAGTTTTGCACATTATGATTCATATTTGGGTGGAAAGGTATGAAATAGAGTTGAATTTGTTCCAAAGAGATAATTGAATTCCATGATGAGTATGGACTCATCACAACCACCAATAATTTTAGATTTACTTTCTATCTTAGATAACTAAACCTTCAATCAAGTTTTCATCAACCTAGTTGATCGTATTACACTTAGTAGTAGTTTCTGGATTAAGTTTCCCTGAGTTCGACATCTGAGTCTCTTAAGGCCTATATTACATTGATATGTACACTTGCCTTTGATGTGTAGTTTATTCATATCAATGATGAGAATGGAAGTGGTGCATGTGAATGGAATATCATGTGTGTTAATGAATGTGGAGATGAATGAATAAAATTATGTGTATATATGTGATAAGAATAGAGTTGGATAATAGATTTTGTATGTGAGTGAATTGTGTTTTTTATTGCATGTTTTGGGAGTTTGGTGGCATGTTGTTAAGCTGAACACATGATGGAACCTGTAGTTCTGAACTATAGGTTCTACATCCTGCAGAAAAGTAAGGAAACATGTCTACAAATGTGCTATTTAAAAAATACAAAATTAGTGGTCAATTGTTATTAAAAAACATCATTGCTGGTCTTTGTCGTCTATTTTAGGCCTAACACTGACGTTATAGGACTAAACTAAAATGGTCATGTTGGGTAGCTTGGACGTATGGGACAACATGACTATAGTTGTTAGTTTTATTGATGACATTGTCACTGTATCTTTTAATAGTCAGTTGTACGTGACGAAACAGATGACTTTGATGCTAAATTAGTGTTAGATTTGTTTGTAAACCAAGAACTTAGGAATGTTTACTAGTTACAACTATGACCTAGTATGGCTTTAGGACGTCGATTTTAGTTTCAAAACCGACAACTCATACTCCTCCGTGTGTTAATTTTTATTATCATCGCAACTGAGGCTGGATCTTGATCATCAGTCTGCATATCCCCATATAACCGACATCTTAGATATACAACTATAGTGTCACCCACTTAGACATCGGTGGTAAACTGATGTTATAGGGTCGTTATAAACGACACTAGAGGTAGCTCTTTTACTATTGCTTATAGTATGATTCATCTATTTTTTGGATGTATTCATATTATGAAGTTCAAAAGTTTTCTAATGTAATAAAAAAGATATATTAGTAAATTATAGAAAATATAACATTGTTTATTTACTATAAGACACACCTTCAATTTCTTAGTGCCCTATTGTTTAGCCAGATTTTCAAATTGGTCAAGATCTATCAATGAGTTCTTTTGAACCTTCCTCCTCATCAACTATGGGTCATTCTTATACTTATCATAATAATTTTATTTAACTCGTGACCTCAATATTTGTATCCCAATTCTAATGTGTACATCAATGTAATTCCATGCATTTGGATGGTTTCCAAGATCGATGTAGGCCTACAACTTAAAAACATCAAGTATGAAAAAAATATCCTTGCTAAATAAATTTATATGCTTCATGATTTACCTCTATGCATGACTTTTCATGTTCAAATTCTTTTTGTGGTTGATCATACCATTGTAAATCAAGTCACCAATATGTGGCTTTTTTTGCTAACAATCTACATTAGTGGTTCAACTTCACACCATTTTTCAAAATTGCAATTCATGCTTCATTCCATTCTACTATGTGTCGTGGCTCTCCTGGATCTGGAATGAAATGTTCATCGACATCACTTGCAACCCATCTACCAAATTTGTTTTGCCCTTCTTCAACTTCAAATCATTCATTACATTGTTCATCCAACACTTCATTTTCTTCTACATTTGTAGGAACACATAGTGCAGAGGGATTGCAAGAAGAGTATTAGTGGGTGTCAGTAAATAAGAATCTACATATGCACTCACATGGTTTGGTGGAGGTGATGAAATTATGTTAGGTGAAATATATCTTTTAGATATTTTGCTCCTAATTCTACATATGGAATAAAATGAGAGAATAAAAAGGAACACAACAATGTTATATATGAAGATTGTAAATTTTATAACAAGACCATACAATAAGTGATATTCAAGATAATAACTAACTATAAGCCCCTTCAATAATAATAACAAGTCACATAATTGAAGCCATTCCAAGTCAAAATACCAAATTACATCATTCTGAACTACATTTCTCACCAACTCTTAGTTAAAATAAACTCTAAAAGAATGACTATTGTAGAGAAATAATAAATAATAAATATATTGTTCATGTTGTATATCAATTAATGTTCATTGAACATCTCTCTGTGACCTAGAACATGATTAGTGATATTGTTATGAACATTTGCAACATGAGCTCCACTCATGTAGTCTTCAATTTTGGGAACATATCAAAATATTAACACAAAAGCTTCAAAATAGTGAACTAATTATTGTCTTTGGGATCTTTTATGTAACTTCACTACATTGAATGTTAAGCAAGTATGAATGCTTCATCTTGATGTCGATGTCTAGTATTTATGTGTGTGAGTTTGTGTTCATCTATTGACAAACCATTTGCAGTGCATTCATCATACCAAGTATATCTAAACAAATGATTTTTTTAATTTTCAAACCATAATGTAGGTCAATAACCTCCTCCAAATGACCTTAATAGGTTGTTGTGGCTGTAATAGGATTTCAATCTCTTTGACTTGTATAACAAGATGTGTCTGTCAACTAGTAAAATTCAATGTTTTGGGTATTTCAAATCATTTTAGAATATTTTGAATGAAATGGATAACCATTAACTAAATATGCCTCAAAAGACATTCCCTCAGCTGAAGGTCCTTCGGACATCCATCTCAACTACTTAGAAACATCCTTTTGATGTTTTTGCCTCATAAGCATAACCCCATATAATATACTAAAGTATGAAATGATAACTAATGTTAAATATATAGATTTTACATTAATAAAACCCTTATATGTTCTTTCAAGCATTTAGATAACTCCTTTCCATGTTTTCATTCAAGATTTCATGGTGCAATATTGGGTTTTGGCTCTTGTATAAGGATCATATATTCATTGATAATAATAACATCAAATGTTTCTTAATAGTAAATCCAAAATCAAATTGACAAAATGCTTACCCTATATAATTATGCAGCATGTCTATGCTAAATTGATAAACCATGATTTGATCCAATGCTTCTTGATCAAATTATTATAATACACCCAATCTAATAGGAACTCCATCAATGATACTAGGAGAGGAGTCGAGCGTTGTCTTAAAATAAAGCAAGTATCTAGAACATAATATCAAACATTCTTCTACTAAGTAAGCTCTAGCAATAGACCCAGAAGGCTTGGCTTTAAATTTGACATATATCTTCAATTTCTTTAAATACATCTCATTATGGTACGTCCACTTATGATGGACAAAACCAACAACTCTTGCATCATATGCTATATGACTAGGCGAATGCATCCTTATGGTAGAAAATGATGGAGGAAAGATTCTTTCTAATTGGCATAGTGTGACGATAATTTCTTGATTTATCTTCTTCAGTTCTTCCATGTCAATTGCATTTAGGCATGGACATTTATAAAGGAACAACATTTTGCAATGTGCTTGTAAACATCTAATCTTACGCAATCTCGTAGAGATACATGTAAGAGTTGTTCCATTAGAATATGGCAATCATGTCTTTTAAATGCAAATAGTTTTCTCTCTCTTTTATTAACGCATTTGGAAATATTAGATAAACAACCATCATGAACTTTCAATGTTTCCAAAACTCACAAGGACTTCTCTTTCTCCTCATTACTCATTGGGTAAGATGTTGGGGGAAAATAATATCTATCCCCATCATCTATAGGACACAAATAACTCCGCACACCCCATCTTTTTAAGTCTTGGCAAGCTTGTAAATTTTCTTTTCTTTTCTTTAAATCTCCTAATAACATGTTTAAAATATTTTCACAAACATTTTTCTCAATGTGCATAACATCTAGATTGTGTTTCAATTTTTCCAGTAGGGAAGTAAAAAAATATTGTTATTTTATTACAATCGTGTGGCAATGTATTAAATTTATCATCAGACTTTTTTCTCTTCTTACCTTCTCAAAGTGATGTTTATACATCAATGAAATTGCTTCAGTATATCCTCACTAGACAAATGCTTAGGTAGTTGACAAAATCACTATTCTCTATCAAAACTTTACATATTACACCTATAAGGGTGATAATTTGGAAGGAAGGGACAGTGGAAGCCATATTATTGTTTTCTCCCAAAATTCAACCACATGGATAATGTGTCTGCATTACAACATGGACACCCTATGTCCGTTTGTCCTTTAATATTCCCACCACACAAGTCACCATATGTTGGGAAATAATTTATGGTTCATAATACTATTTCTCATATAGTGAAATTTCCTCCTCCTATAAGAATTATAAACTTTGACTCCATGTTCCCCATGTAACTAAAAGACACTATTTAGCGACACCAAATAGACATCAATGCCATTTTCAATCATAAGAGGGTATGGAATTAACAAAGACAACATAATATATAGCTCTTTCAAATGAAGCCAAGATGGAAGGTTGAGAGATGTTAGCAAAATAGGAAACCTACTATGTGATGCACTCATTAGTCCAAATGAATTGTATCCATCAGTTGCAAAAGCCAATCTAACATTATGTGGTTCAAAAGAAAAATCAGGATATTTTTCATCCAAATATATCCATTCTCTCGAATCAGAATTATGATGAACATGACCATATTTTCCTTTACCTTCAAATGGCTATAACATATGTTTAGTAACTAAAGGAACATGTATAGCCTTTACAGATGCTGGATCAATGAAGATTGATACATAGTTTCTACCTTCTTTGCTTTGGTTTTATACGATTTTTCATTCCATCATGAAGTTCCACAAATGTCGCATTTATCTTTCAGAACTAAATCTTTATAAAACAAAATGTAATCATTTATATAAGCATCAATTTCTACATTATGAGGTTTGAGTCTTTTCACAACTGCATTTCTCCTTTTAATAAGACTCAAGAAACAAACAACTTGGACCAGGATAGGTTGAAATGATCACCATAGATAGTTTGAATAAAGAGTTGTTTGACAATCTAGACTCCTTTAAATATAGTGAAGCTGCCAAATAAGAAAACCAAGAATGATACTTACAACCTTTATATAGAAGTTGATCAACCTTCCTAAGAAGATTGTGAAATCATTGGGCATTTTATTTACAGGGAAATTGTCTAGTTCCAATTTAGTAGTATTTTTTGAGTTGCTCATACCAAATAAATCCCTCAACATTTGGTGCATATGTGTTCTAGATGAGTCTAAAGTTGTAGTTATTAACTCCTCCAAATCATATCCATGTGATTTGTCCAAACATAATAGTTGTGAATAAATCCTTTTATAAAACATATTAATATACTTCTTTCTCAGATTTAATGTATCTACTTTGATCAAGTATTTCAAGGGAAAACTCATTTCCCTTGTCTAGATGGGTTTTGGTGAGTATGTGTAAATTCAACAGAATCTTGTAGGCCAGATAGGAAAGCATCACTTTGCACTCTATTGCGAGTATACATCCAACTAAGATCCTTCAAGAAATTCAACTGGGTAAAGAAAAATTTGATAATTAATATATTACTATAGAATAATATAAAATATATAATGTGTACATGTATACATATATATATATATATATATATATATATATATATATATAGAGAGAGAGAGAGAGAGAGAGAGAGAGAGAGAGATAAAAGACCTATTTATATGATGGCACATGTTTCAGACCTTATTTTAGTGAGTTAATACCATTATAAATTAGTACTTTATTATAAATTATGAACAAATTGATTCAAACGTTTGTATGCTACTACCGTTTCGAAAACAATATGGTAGTTTACCAACAAACGTGAAGTACAAGTACATTTCATATATAATCATGTAACTGGTTAGTCCACTCTTTTTCTCTCATGGAATACAAACACTCATAATATTTTCTGGCTCTATTCTTACCCAATTACTTAGTCAAGTCATTATTTCTTCATTCACTAGATTACAAGAATGTGTACGACTTTCTTACTTAGGAAGTAGTTGATGTTTATACTCCTTTTTCTGAATGTACATGCTAGAATATCTCAACACGTGTCCATTAAAGTCCTAATTTTAATTTATCTGTTGTGAATATTTAGTTAATAGAAAATGCCACAAATAAAGCCTTGTGACTTGCAAGTAATTGATAATCAATCAAATAGTAAGAACAAATTTAACTCCCTCACACATTGCAGTCTATTCTTTGAGGGAAAAAAATTCAAAGTATCATATCTTGAAATTTAGTAAGTTGGTTTTAATTTTTTTTTCATACTAACGTGTATGATTGGGGACGGATTTTTGTTGGTTGCAACATACATCTATTTCCCATGATCATTGAACACATAGATAAATCTCATGTATTGATATAAAGCTCCATGTTATATAGTTAAGTATGGTAGTGTGTTCATTTGGATGTGAGAACTATAATTTTCATAATGAGTCGGTTCTATTACATTTTGTTAAGGACAATGATGATGGTTGTTGATACTTATATTTTTTCTTAATTTCACCCAATGTCTTGTCTTCCTTTATGCTTGTACGATCACGGAATCGTGACTATGTATATCAAAATTTGTTTATATATTTGTTGAAGAATTGACGTGTGTGTTAGTTGGCTGATAGACTTTTCGTTTATTTTTAATTCTAACACCTAACCCAATCATATTTTCCTGTTCTGTAAATCAAATTATGCTAGTCATGATTGATATTTGAAAAGTCAATCTATTAATCTTGCCAAATAAATATTCTTTGTAATTGATACCAAAGAAAATTGATTTGGATCGAAATCTTGGTCTGGAGATTTCTGGACCGACCTGATGCAAATTTAATACTGACAAATCTCATTCTAGTATGGTGTTTGACAAACTTTTATACTGTGATTCATACAATAATCGGTAATGTGGTGTACATATAGTGGAGAGCTTGTTGTATTGATTTAAAATCTGTAATTGCTTAATATACTCTACTTCTCTTCAAACACGCTATTGATAGCTATAGAGCAACCTAGTTTTTTCATCGTGTGAAATATCTAGGGAAGAAATCCTAGGTATAGAAAAATGTAAAGCATGAAGTGCACGTTTCACAGTATTATAATATTCAACCGCGGCAACACATAAAACACAAAATAACACTCACATACTTACCTACGCCGATAGAGATGCACAACCGCAATGGTGAAAAAGCGTAGGATAACACACGTCGAGGACGTGGAAAAAAATAGCCTTCCGTGAGCGCGTCCAAGGGAAAACACAGTCTCTTATACTCCAGTAACTCCACAAGTCGACCATCAATCAACACATTCTAGACAACAGTAAGAAGTTGCACGTCCATCGATAGTTGAAAGAACTAATACCTATAAAGTGCATCAACGTGATCCGAAAGAGAAACTTTAAGGGGCCATATCTGGGTGGATGCAGGTAGGGAAAAAATCTGGAGGACTAGGAGTGGTTGATGCAGCTGAGAAGAAAAAAAAAATGATCGAGTGAGATATAAAGAATAAAAGTAGGGCGTCTATCTGTCTTCCTGGTTGGGGTTTACGCGGGAGTAACTAAAATTCTCGCTACATTGGAGTAAAGGATGTAGCATTGTAGAATGAATAACTAGTTATTTGTGAAGGCTTTTTGGGTAATATCTTCTGTTTGTGAAGAATCATCATCCTCAAAAGTTTTCTTTATCTGTTATTTTCTCGGTTGAGGGACATATTGTGTGTTATTTCACAAATAATAAATACTTGTAAAGGATTTTACTCCAAGATTATTCTTCAATAATGCCCTTTTTTTGTAGTGTTGCAATGATGTGACTAATAAACCTTTTAGGAGAAAGAGAGAAGCATCAAGCACAGAAAGATGTTGATCGAATGCTATCTATCTAAAATTCTCTTAGAGATTGAATGGTCCAAAAGATCTCTTGGTCAAGTATGTCATATCTATTAATTAAGTATCTTTTAATATGTAGTCATACTATTCCACTACCACCATTCATACTGAAGAAGACCAATCTTTCATGTGTAATGAATGTTTGGACAACATCACGACTAGGGCTGTAAATGGATATGAGTATACCCACATACCCTCAAACCTATACCCACTAAATCTGTCATGGGTATAATTTTTTGTAACCATATAATCGCTTACACTTATACTCACATACGTGTCTCTTACAAAGTAATGTTATAGTTATGTCCATACCCTATATACCTATATATCTATTTACTTATATTTTTATGTAGATAATTTACATCAAAATGTAATGGTGCATACTATAGAACTCACATCTAGTAAGTATATATACCTTAAAATAGTAGACACTTACATTACAATGTAGTGCTCTGTATTGTACCACTCACATTTAGTAAATATAAGTACCTTTAGAGTATTATAAAGAACAAATCTATTGACACACCTTTATTGAAACACAAGTAAATTTCATTAAATTAAGAAGGCCATGCAGTCATTATCTCATTCCGTTCCTCTCCCCTCTCAGCCTTGAATGATATTTTTCTATAGCCTATATATTTAAGAGAGGTAATTTGTTGTATCTCAAATTTTTGATTTATTATTATAGCAAGCTAAACATAACCGTATACCCAATTACCCATCCATATACCCTATGATTATACGGATATGGGTATGTTGCAGGTATAGATTTTGACAAAGCAGGTATATAACTGTACCCATATCCGCTTAACTAAACGGTTACAATTAAGGATATGACCATACTCGCACCATACCCTAATCATTTACAACCCTAATCACGACGAAGTGTGTCCCCTTCTTCTACCCTCATTAAGAAGAATAAAGTATTCGGGAATTGTAATATGGAATAAATCATTATTTAAGTGTCATCACTATTTCACCAGACACACCCAGTATAGGAATGTAAAAATATTTGTTGATTATCTTAAAAAAACACAATGATTTTGAGATCCTTAAATTCCCTCAAAAATTGAACAACTAGTTTCTATGATGTCATACTAGAAGATGGACCACCATAGATTCCATGACAATGTATCTAACATCTAGAAGAACAACCTAGACATAAAAATGTTTACATAACCACCAAAGATTCTAGGACCATGCGTCCAACATCTAGAGGAACAACCTAGCCATCAAAAAGTGTTTACATAACAATTTCCATACCAAGAATAACAAAAAGAGACTTCCTCATATTGCTTTCAACCACCTTCAAAAAGACCTACCAACCACTACATAAGCTATATTGAATTCTAGGCAAGAGAATATGTCAATCCATCTCTATCAACTACAACTTTCACTGATTGTGCTGCCTCAATGCTAAATGTTATGATCCTAGTTGGTCCACCACCACCATTTGGCATTGGTATAATCTAATAGAAAACAAGTAAAAACCCAGTAATCACAAAATTGGGAGATTTTTTTAATTATTGTGATAAAGAAAAATTATGAATGACGAGTACTTTCAATGTTTCTTAGTACTACGAGAAAACAAGAGAAATGCATTTTCCAAATCAGTTAGTTTTTTTCCTTACATGTGAAACCTCTGTAAAGGCTTGATGTTTAGAAACATAAAACATTGCATACATATCATACTTAAGAACATTTAATGGTTTTTTCATGACCCCTTATTAGATGATTGCTTCCAAAAACATGTTTGTCTTGGAACAAGTTATAAGAAAACCTTATTATACTAAACATAGACTACAATTGGAATATGGAAGAAAGACAACATCCACGTCTAGAAGGAGAGAAAATTATAGTCACATGGAAAAAGAATTACATCAAGACTGTTATTGGTTCCATTAAGGCTAATTAACTTTCCAATTGATGCTATATAATGTTTGTGAATTCTTAAAAGTCACTCAATCACTAAACCCTAGTGTTATAACATGGTTTTTGACATGTATTTACATAGTTGAATTGAAATATTTGAATAACAAGGTTATCTTTGAATATATTTGAATTTTGCTGTGCTTTTTTTTTAAAATATGAATTTACTTTGAAAATCTTCCTTTACAATGGTTTTGATTATTTTTACTATTTTATCTAATAATAGATATGAGGAAAAGAAAAAGAGAAATGGTAAAAGTTAAGTGAATTACTAAAAGTAATAAGTGATTAAGAATGTACATGAGGAATCGTGTGGAAGTTTCTAGAAAAGTAGTGTTGATGGTAACTAATGAATGGGTTTGGTTTTCACATGGTTTATATTGAGAAAAGTTATCAAAATAAGAAATATGTCTGATTTGGAATGGAAGAGAATTAATTTTATGCCTTGACAAAGAAAAGTTTCTTTAAGTTTTGTATTTTGGTTTCCAATATTTCACACATCTAGATAAAAGTATTTAAGACTTTTCTTTAAAACTTAGGATTAAAAGGATAAAAGGAGTGAGAGTTATGAATTTATTGGCTTTTCCCTAAACTGTTGGATTAAATGAAAGAAAGTTTAGATGTAACAATGTAATTGATTTTTAAGAAATTACAGATGCGACACTTTTATTTGCTTGTGTGTTGTGGATCGTTGGATTATGATCTGAGGATGTGTAAATTATTGTCTACCTCAAAAAGGAAAAGAAAACTTGGACTTAGTATCGATAACATTCAAGATTGATTTCCCTGCGACACAGTACATGTACAAGATATGAGTTTACACGATAATTCTGAGCCGAACTACCATAGGTTTCACCTACTTTGGGAGGCAATTAAAGATTTTTCCCAATTCACAATCTCAAAGGTAACCCTGCCGCCATATTCAAGTATATATAGAGGCCTATGATCCTCCTACGAGACCACCAGTTGTTCATAAGATTCCACTCGAATCCACAATCTCTCCTTACCTTGAATTCTTCATCTAGTCTCATCCTTGACCCTCTGGTCCTCTCTAGAGCTTCAATAGAGATCCCTCCTTGTATACCTATCGACTCTGACCTTGTCATGGGCCATTGGAGCATTCAATGAATTCATTAGGGTGAGATGAAGGTATTTGCACCCTCGCTCATCGCTCAAGAGATTAGAATTCTAGGGTCAACCTTTGTTGTTGACTTGTGAAGATTCTCACAAAACAATGAGGTTGATGACAATCTAAGGGGTGAAAAGACTCCCTTGCCCATGATTGCTTTTCATATAGATTAGGACATTTCTGTCCTTTTCCTCTCTTTCTTCGCTCTGTTTAATAAGTGTCCATGCAAGAGCAGACTACCGAGCTGGCATGAGCCCATGGGCTTGTCCCGACCTAGTTGGCAAGGATGAGATCAAGGTCATTGCCTTGGTGGTGAGATTCTATTGGTCAAAATTAATTAAAATTTGCCAAAATAATAAAAAATCATAGGATATCCAATGATGATCATTTATATATGAATGTTGATCAGAGAAATCAAAGCATTCCAATAAAAATTGTTTCAAGACCAAGATCTACTTCGAATTCCAAAAGCACCTAAAGTTATTGACTCTAACGTATTAAAAGCATGGACACCCTTATTCATGGGTTCAATGAATATAACTTGCTTAAATGACTTTAATCAATAAAGTGTAGTCTTTTTGGATAAAAAGAACATCTTTTCCTGATTGGGATTAATAATGTGTATAACATCAAAATAAGAGTTTATGAGTTAAAAAGGAATTGAATGTGACAATTAGGGTTTGGAAAGCCAAAACCCTAAGTTGAAACCCTGGTCAGGCTTAATGATAGAAATTGAACAAAATAGTAATACTTGGGTGTTATGCATTAATTTTAATGTGATTGCTTACTTAATCTCAACTATACTTATTTTCTTGGACTTTGGTCACTTTTGAGAAAGGTATGTGGTTATGCCTATTACTAATAGCCTTAACCGACTTCCCTGGTTTCTTGAAGATTTGTCAATTGGATTGCAATAGATTATAGCATGTTTATTTACTTCCTGCAATCTATAATGTCACTATGGGTATCATCTTATATAAATCTAACCTACTCAAACCATGTATCATCTTTGGTGAGTTAAAGAGCATGGGGGGGAGTCATGACTGGGATGACTGGTGATCAAGCTTAAAAAGGAACATCACCTTAGGCCAAGCCCGAAAAGGAAGGCTTATGTACGAAACCAAGCCCAAGTGAGGGAAGCCTATTAAATGCCCACTACATGGATCAAACCATAAAATGAGGGTTTTGTAAAAAGAGGCTTCCTTATAGAGAGGGAACACCATTGAGAAAAGAGGATACGGGTGGTGAGGTTAAATAAGAAAATTCTTGTTAATTTTTTAATTGTTATTATTGTTGTGACTGATTATATTGTTAGACCTATATGTGAATATTTTGTTTCCAACACATGCTAGTATAACTTGTTGTACTGATATTAATTTTTTGCGGCATTTTAGGTGAAACATGTGTTATTACGAAGTAATGGACACCATGAGAAAAAGGAACCAAAAGGAAGATTTGTAAAGTTACCATGGAAGATTTAGTTAGGTAGGTTTTTTTCCAATTGCAATCAATATCTTCCCGCATCATGTAACTCCTTATTGGAGAGTTTGTTTTTCATATTGTATCAAACTCTTTTTCATTCAATAAAATTTATAATTATTTCTAGTTAATTGTTAAACCTTGATATTGTAAATATGACAATGGCCCTTGCCCTCTCGGTCCTCCTTAATTGGGAATAATAGGGGGAGGGTAGCATTACACCTAGGGTCTTGTAGATAGAAACAACTTCAATACTTAAATTCTATTATTACTTAAATCAATTGCACAACTTCAAGATCTACTCAATATGGGATTCATAAAAATTTATTGGTCCCAAGAGAACACCAATTCCATTCATGATGAAGGATAAATCCATGCATTGGTTTGTCCGAGTAACGAATTCTCATCCATCACCGTCAAGAAACAATAAGTTACAATCCAAAGTTAATGACCTAATCATCCAACTTAAGTCCAAAATAATCTTCTCAAAATTTAATATCATAAATATTCATCTTCATGTGAATATTTTTGAAGGTAACAAACCAATGGCATCTTTGTTTATGAGATATGAAGTTTATGAATTTATAGTAATGAATTTTATATTGAAAAATGATAAAAGTAATATGCATAGGACCTCATGAAATAGATCTTGAAACTATTACTAGATACATTCATAAAACCCTTTATTCTTGATGTCCCTATTTATTATTAATACCGTAAACAACACCACTACCAGAAAAAGATAGTTTAAGATACCCCAAAAGAACACTAACTATGTACAAACTTTAAAGATGCAAAATTTGGGTCTTTGAAATCATGTTTGTTGGGCATGTCAACCTATCCTACAAAATAATGGTTTACCTCATCAAATTTGAAGAAGAATAATCTTTGAAGGATAGTAATATAAAATCCATCCAAAATTAGAAACTTTCTCTAATAAGTAATATTTTCATTCCATAAAAAACTTCTCCATGATTTCTGCACCTTGACAAAATTTACATGGAATAATGTATAATTCATGAGGAAATATAGTTGTGAGGAAAAATTTAAAATTTTAAAGTGATGTCTGATGTCAAAACTAGTCACAACACTACCAATTGAAGGAAAGAACAATGTCATATATAATTATATCTCTTGATTAAATTTTGTTTTACTCTCATATATACATCAATAGTTATTACATATACATCCCGTCTGTGAACCCATACAAATTAAATTATCCCACCATGATTTTGAGATCCCAATAATAGTTTTCTTCCCTAAATATCTAGCGCCACTATTTGTATTGACAAATTTACAAACTTCTAGTATAATGGATGCATGCATACTTACTAACACAAACAATTTCAACCTCATGTTGCATTCATGGATGGAGTGTTAAAGAAATAGAATTATGCATTCATGTAATCCTCATATAGGTAACATAGTGGCTAATCAATGAAGAAAAACCAAGGAAGCAAGTGATTCTATGAGAATGGGTGAGTGAGAGAACCTAGAAAAATGAGAAAAAGGGAAGATAATACTCAAAAATTTACATGTCATTTTGGATAGTCAATTTATCAATCAATGTTGAGCCACTAAATTAACATCATCCCAGAAAGCATGTTTATAGTTAGTTGAGTTGTGGAAGAAAACTAAAAACTTACATTATGTAATCCTAATAGAGTTAGATGGAGCAATTCACTTCTAGACAAAATTGAGTGTTAATTTAATTACATAAGAGAAAACAATTATAAAAAACACATTTTTCTAAATACACCATCCAATGGGACCATTATGATGTACCCAATCATACAAGGTTTCTAACGACCCCATTCCCCGACAACTCCCAGTTAAGGAAGGAAAAGAAACTAGAGACATTATCCCAAAAACGGTTGCAAATGGTTTTACACATAATAAGAAATAATTAATAAATTTTACTAAACCAACTAAACTTGGTGCAGGATAAAAAAATCTTTTTCCAAAGTTTACAACATATGGATTCTAGAATTTACCGAGAAATAGACCACCTATCTATATCATTTAGCCTTACTTCATTTATTTACTTTCACTATCTTCTTTCTTTGAATGTCTGATTTCCATCAAGATTATCGTAAAATGCCAAAAATGAAAATGACGATCAGTATTACAAGTCATACCGGTATGTGGAAAAAAATCTCATAGATATGCTAACAACATAATTCAACCATTATTGTTTAACAAACCAAATTTAACATTTTCACCATGACTACCCAATCTAGGTTTCTCCACCCTCTGTCATAACCCCTCATGGCCTCACACTATAGTATTCACTATCTTCCCCTATCTAGGTGGATGACTTCATCATGTCTCCCCCTATCTAGGAGGGTAACTTATTCATGTCTCCCCTATCCAGGAGGGTGACTTAATCATGTCTCCCCCTATTTTGGAGGGTGACTTCTCATGTACCCCCCTATTCAGGATGGTACCAAAATATGCCTTCCCCTATCCTGGTGGATGGCCTTTCCAATGACCTAGAGGTGGACTAGATTTGGGTTAGACAGGTTCATATATAATGTGATAATCATAGTCACTTTAAAGTTTGAATGGAATGGAATAAACAAGCAAGCATATAATTTCAATCATGTGAGGCAAACCTATGAGAAACTGCGTGAAACTACAACGGATGATCTTAGGCATAACCACATACTTCTCCCAGGAGAATTTGTAGTCTAAATATGAATAAGAGATTTAACAACACAATCAAGCAAGTCAACTTGAAATTCAATGCATACACCCATATTTCATTACATGACTATAAATCCTATCAAAGGAGTAACTTAGTTCTCAAGTTAGGTTTTTTATGTCCACTTTCTTATGTCTTTATCCATATTACCCTTTTAGTCCAATTATTTCCCCTTTCCACTTTCTAAATCCACAAACCCTACTTTATGTTTCATACACATGATTGTGCTACAAAAAGGTGCCTTTTATACAACAGTCTCAATTTTATCCTTTTAAGTCAAATTAGGGTTAGAGAGGTGAAAAGATGAATATTTGACACTTTTTTATTTATTAGGTTGACAGACCCTAATTTCCATCATCTAATACACTTTTATGTATAAAGAAACCCTAACTCTACAAAACTTGAATTCTAACATCCATATAGTCCATGGTTTTTCTTTTATTCATAAAATAAAAAACTTTGATTAACAACATTAACTAAATCTATTAGATTCATCAACATTCACAAATTAGGGTTTTGGATCCATTAAAAGCATTAAAGACAACAACTTTGAACATCATTCGAATTGGAATAAGATACTGATCAAGATCATATTTTTATCATGTAGCTTGTATTTTTCTAATCAAAATACATATATTGTTTGTTACTTTTGGTTATTCCTATGATTTACTCGGATTTTTGCAAGATAAATCCTTTTAGACCAATCATAAGCCGCCATGTAGGCAGTCTGCTCGTGTGACGATTCAATTAATTGGGCGAGAAGAAAAGAGGAAAAGACCAGAAAGGTCTTGCCTTCACTGAAGCCGGTCAGGGGCACAATGGTCTTTTTTGTAGATGGTTGTCTTCAACCTCTGCCTGGTCTTTCTCGTGAACACGAGTCCCAGCGATTCAACTCCAAAGTTGACTCTAGACCTTGGGGCCTCTACGTAGCAGATGAAGGTGCACGAAGCACCATCTCGCCTAGACAAACTTGCTCATGGTGTCAGATAGCCGTGGAGAAGTCGAATCAGCTAGGACGACTAGCGGATCTCCAGCTAGGTCCAAGGAGGATGATGGAGGCCGTGAACATGGGTCTAGGGAGGAATTGAGATCAGGGTTTAGATCGGAGAGACATAGGCGTGTTTGCGAGGGTAACAGTGCGCACACAGAGGGTCTCTAGTCCTCCCTTTTATAGGTGGAATCCCTTAGGTAGTTATGCCTCCATGGAGGTTTAGGGAGAAACTTCTAGGACCTTCAAAACCCCAACAATGCTAGGATGAATCAATTCCTTTTCTTGCTACGAATTTGTTAAGCAAGTTTCCAATCTCGCACATGGACTCGGTGTGGAGAAAATCGGATCAGAACTGACATGTTCCCTATTCCAGTTTCCTTATATAGCCGAAGGTAGGAGATAAATTCCCACTGTTAGATCTTGTATCCAATGGACCATGAATCATGCACCCAATATATGTATTTTTGATTTGATCCAAACATGGCGACATTTAATACTTTCCCAAATTATTTCCAAACTTTATGGATTTTGTAAAATCTATATCTCCTAATCAATTAAGCTTTTTAATTCCAAATTTTATGGGAAAGTTCTTGATGACATAATCTACCCATGGACACAATTTGAGATCAAAACTAAAAAAGAATAACTCTTTTTCTTCATATGCAAGTCATCCACTAAAAAGGCATATATAATGCGTTAAACTCATATTTTCTATTTTTTTGTTTTCCATTCTCTTAATTTTAACTTTTCTAGATATTAGAAGGCAAGTGGTACTAAAGCCATCATATTGTGGCCACTTATGCCATCTTCTAGAGAATTTCATATTTTTTTGAAATAAAACACAAGTTATTTATTTTCCTCTTGCCTTATCCCTTATTTATTTTGTCCTTTCTCCTTTTATACTTCCATTGCCTTATTAACATAGAGAAAAACTTGAAATTTGCAATTCAAGACAATTTTACAAAGAAACCCAAGTTGTAAAAAATGCACAAAAATTGTCAAGAAAACCCCTTTTTATTAAATAATTGTATGGTTATACAACCAAAATTGGGGTTATAACATCCTTCCACCTTTATAATAAATTTTTCCTCAAATTTCAACTAATCATACAAACAATTCAAGATATGATTTTTCATGTCCGTTTTCAGCTCCCATGTGACTTCATCCTCTCCATGGTACTCCAGAGAACCTTTACCATCTCTATGTTTTTATTTATGAGTTCTTTTATACTCTCACAGGTGACTCAGGATATGTCAGACCCCCTTAGAGCTCAATAGGTTCAATGCTCATCACATAGCTTGGATCTTTCACATATCGCTGCAGATTGGATATTGTTAGTATATTTGTTTAGTTGGGCTCAGACCCATTGTATTTTCCCTTTGCTATAGTTAGCCCATGAACTCTCTAGTTCCTATATATATATGAGACCCAACACCCTTACATCACTTATTGAAATCATTTCTTTCTTCATGGTATTAGACGTAGTGTCTTAACCGTAACCTTTCTTTTTTTTTCTCTCTCCCCTCCTTCTCCCCTCTACCTATCTCACTTTCCGGTGGCTGCTGTGAACACTGTAATGTCCCTATTACTACTGATCCCACTTTGACGGAACGTAAGAAGGAATCGAGCAAGAGGATCGTGCGTTGTTTGCTTTTCCAGAATCGTTCTGTGTTATCAGTTAGGTAATGTAATAGTTAATTGATCGTTGCGGCCCATTCCCAAGGGAATCGTGCACGTACCATTAACAAGAGTTGCTGATCGCAAAAGTGGCTCTTTTCTCCATTTTCTTTTCTTGTTGTTCGTGATTGAAGATGCATAGTAAATAGGCTATCGTCTTTACAAATTCTGATCGTAATAGGCTTTGAGTAAAAAACAAAGAGAGAGACCCAAAAAAAGTCCAAACAAAAGACCCGTGCTGATCTATAAAGCACTAAAAAACAAAAAGGGGGCAATTTTTTTTCCTGTTCCTCTCCATGTGGTTCCCCTAATCCACATATTTGAGTATTTCTCTAGAAAATTGGGGATTTTATATTCATGTATCCTACCATGTCATTAATCAGATAGTGTCTGTTTCCTACCAAGATCTATTCCGGTAGTACTGCTTTCTTCCTACCGAGTAACATTTCGGTAGTGCTACTCCTCTTTCTACTGAGTTTCCACTCCTGTAATATTTCTATATATTTTTTTTCATACCGCGCTACATTCAGTTACTGTTATTTTCTGTTTGTACTGTGTAATATTCCAGTACTTTTTTTCTATTTGTATCGTGCCATTATATATGATACCTTACTCACCTCAACATGGGTGATGTTGCTAAGCCGGCTATCATTAACAATGATATGTCAGACATATCTACTGTTAAACTTAATGATGACACCTTTTTACTGTGGATGAATGTTGTATTGATGTTCCTTGAATCTCGGGATAAACTTAAATATATAATGGATGACTCATCGACGGTTCTTGACGGTAATGCATGGGCCCACTGTCCCAGGCTATGGTAGAGTCTCAGGAATGAAGATTGGTCCCACAGATCACCAGTAGTCTTAACTGCGTACTTTTTTCTCACTCACACGTAAGCCGGGGTCAACTTCCTGACTGGTCACTCATCCTAGTACTCCTCCAAACTGAGCACGCTTAACTATGGAGTTCTTTACTGATGGGCTTCGTGAAAAGGAGGTGCAACTTGGTGATATGGGTAGTCCAACCATTCCTTTTAATATCATGTTATCTAAGGCCTCAAATCCTGAGACGTTATAATTTCTAAGAAATATTCACATGTACATAATTTTTATAAATGAACAAATATTAACATTATGGTCTTTTGGACACTCAAAATACATGGTGACACAATTGGTATACACATGTTATTCAAGAAATAATACAAAATAGTAAACAATTTTTGTAAATGAATAAATATTCACATATTTACATAAAAATCTCCTCTAAGGTGTTACATAAATTTTAGAAAGAATTAACTTGTACATGTATGATGATACACCAATATGACTAAACCTTCATGAATAACTTAAGTGTCTTCAACATCTTTTTTCTATAACCTCATGTCCACGAATCAAGTATCACAAGTATCTAATATGCTAACAAACAAATATGTGGTTAGTATATTTCTATAATGGTACGTGGGTTCAACCAATAATCATAAGTACACATATAAACAAACATCTTTTATTTGAACATAAGAACATAAACTTTCTTTCATATTCTAACTCATATCTGGTCTACTACCTTAGGAGTAATCACTATCCCTCATGGGCTCATGTGCATTACCCTTAAGATTAGTCTAACCCAGAGTTCAAAATATTGTTATTTACTTTACATGATACTCATACGAACTTTATACTTTCCAATAAGTAAATAAACAAACAAGAAATTTATCATTTACTCAATCTCATAGAGAAACCTCGACAAACTCAAAATTCAATACATGTATTCATAAGCGTAACCACATACCTTATGCCATTACAGAAACTATGTAGAATATCACATGTACTTTAAGATTGCATCCAAACATCCAAGAAACAATGTATTCAATCTCAAATATACATACTACATATGTGTCACCATGTATTCACATTACATTAATCAGATCTAGATGCGGTCCTAAACTAGGGTTTAGGGTTGTCTCATTATCAGACTTAAGATTAGGGTCACAAACCCTATTTCCATAATGGAGTTATCTCTAAGATTACAAAACCTAGTTATGCATATTAGGTGAAATTGTAATCGTCATCTTAAGTATATTAGATTATATGTGATACCTAGATCATATTACTAGAATTAGGATCATAACAAGATGTCCACATTGGTTTCAAAACCCTAAATCAGCATGTATAAGATTATTAATCTAGCATCATTAATTATTCAACATTACCAAGGATTTCTTCATTTTCCATAAGAAGATCATGTATTAGCTCAACATAAACTAATCTACTCAATTAAGCATCCGTTTAAAGGAATCTAGGTTTTCCTTTCTGTAAAACACATCAATACATGTATTGCATATACTTTTAGAATAGGGAGCATAATTAGATTCTGATTATATTTTCTTTGGATTCCTCTCATTTTTCAAAGTAATTTGATATATGGTTTTGCAATCATCAAAGCTATTGTTAATTAACTAGATTATTTACAAGAATAAACTGATTTGGACCAAACACACACTGACACGTCAGTGCCCCATGTTTAATTAAAACAACTCGGTGCCCCCCTTTGAGTTAGTGGTTAAAGACCCTTATGCCCTTATAGGTTATGTGCACAAGTCAAGGTAGATGAGTCTTTTGACTCCAATTCACCCCTAACCCCGCGACGACAGTAGGGGCCCCAACCCTAGTGGGCCATCCATCGTGTTACCCTCTTTACTTCGACATTGGGGAGTCAGGCAGGCTCTACTGCCTCCATAGGGACCTCTCAGACCAGATTGCTCCTAGGATAATGTCTCGATGACTAGGATCATGAGAACTAGGATCGTGGTCCATCCTAGACTGTAGAACATATATGAGAGGAGAGAGACCCCTACCTAGAGTGTCATCGTCGGCGATCAGTGTTGAATCGGACCTCCAAAGGTGGATGACCATCGCGACAGGGTGTGGGTCACATACTACAGGAAAACATGTTCCCTCTCTGCAGCTTTTCGGCAGGTGCAAGAGAGGTGATGCACAGGGTGGTTGTTGCCATCCAGTACCCAACTCTGGGATCTCAAATGATTCTATGTGGCGTCAGGGTTTCTACAATCCTAAGCAGGCCTCCCAAAGAGCCACCTCGACTTCGACTACAACCTCTAGGCCACAATGACTACCAAGGTCATCGCTTCTCCAAGCCACGACTTCCGCACCCTTCTCTGCGTCGTGCAATTGCCCATATGATCTAGAGATGTTCTGGGGTGGGTTAGCCCATGAGAGATATAAAGGGCAGGCTAGACTGGTGATGAACTAACTCCCATCTAAATCAAGACTCATGGTATAGAGGTGTTGGGTTTTAGGGGAATCAGAGGAGGCAACGAAAACAAAATTTTTCTTCTCCCAAACGTCTATACAATAGGAAGGATGGTTTGTGGAGGCGTACCTTGTCCTGAGGCTTGCTCGGCGACGTTACCTCGTGACTTGTGCGGTCTTCACCTCTGGTCTTGGACGGTGTTTGTGCAGCTCCTGGTCTCGGGACTGTCGGGATTGATAGCTGTCCTCCGGGCGGCAGAAGTCTCCCGCCTCTACAGTCGTCCACACATACTGCCTGGAACTCTGATCTCCTTGTCCCACAAGGAATCGGAAGGAGTCACACCCTCATGTTGGCATACTAGTCACCAACACACTCTCCTGCAACCAGTTGCCTTTCTACAATTATCTTTCCCTTGCTGTGTCTCGCTTATCAGGTAGCACTTACTCGGGCTCTCTCGGTTACCACAACCAGAGAGAATGACAACTTTGCATAGCAACTGGTGTTTTGAGTTGTTCTTCGAGAAGCCCCCGATACCCCTATATATAGGAGGGTCATGGGATAGGGTTCTCTACCCCGGACAATGTGGGACTAAATAGGAGTAGAAGGGTTCGAGATTTTCCACAAAACAACCAACTGGGCCAGCTGAACCAATCGTTTCAACTGTGAAATGGTTGTTTGGTGACCTCAATCGATCGGTTCACACATGAACTGGTCGTTTGGAACCCCTAAGCCGATCGGTTCATCACATGAAACGATCGGTTCGTGGTCCTGGTCCAACTCAAATTGACTTTTATATTGGTTTTCGATTAATCAAACATTAATCCCTATCCAAATCAAATTTGTACAAGTGAAACAAATTGTATTTGCAAAATCAACTTTCCAAACGATCTTCATTGGTCACATGAGCCGACTGGTTCAACAATTGATCCGATCGGTTCACCAACCTGAGTTGATTGGTTCATCTCATGATCCGATCGGTTGGAACTATAGACTGTGCAAAATCAGTCAATCACAGTTTCAATCAAGCGGATACTCTAATCCATTGGTCCAACACCTGGAACACTATGATTTTGAGCTATCAATTGATTGAGTGTTTAATTGAACTACTAAACTCCTTTTGTAATCAATATAAGAATCATTTGTGGAAAAAATCCTCTTTCAGGTTAAATCCTATATGTGTGACCCTGCAGGTCCATTTCACGTTGGCAGTGAAAGTCCATAACATTTATGACTTCACAAGCAAAGAGAGGTGCCTAGTCTTACATCAGTGCTACCCAAGTGAAATCGAATGTTTGAGAAAAACTTTCAATCCTACAATCCATGAATGGTGTTACAACGAATACATAATTACTTTGTCACTAATGTCCTGAATGAACTCAAGGCATGCAACAATCATCCTTTCAACGTTTATCCATTTCCTTGATCTCAGAGCAAACTGGGTGAGATGTGTGCAACATAAATATCATATATTGATTCACACGTGCATGCACATGCCTTTCTCAATCCTACTCATCAAGTGGCCCATGGACATTAAAATCCCTTAGGAGGGACAAATCCCATGTCTATCACTCACCCCTCAAAAGCCCCATGTGTCAAAGTCACCCAATCATCACATTTATAAAAACCCATGTTTCATGATTGCGTTGGATGATGTCAAAGTGTACCCAACAACATGTGTTGAGTGTAGTGATTTTAGGTCAAAGAATCTCATTCACCACCATCACTGTAAGAGCTAACTGTGACTACCAAATCATGGTTCCATGTGTTACTCTCACGGTGGGTCTGTCTGGTACACTTGTTCTCTAACAAGTACTTATGTGCTTGGTTTGATATCACCATATCATGACTAATGAGATTCGGTCATCAACCAACACATAATCTAGTCTTTAGTGTTATTGATGTCTATGGTTATTTCGACAATAACAACCGACTAGGGACTAAACAAGAATATATACTCTTAACATCCGTATGATCTCATCGTTTAGGTCCTCATCCCAAAAGCATACGTCACAGAGTAAAACAATTCTTTAGACATCTATCATGTTACACTATCATTTCAGAAATAGTTAAAACATATAGATCATAAATTGCCTTTATTATTATTCAAATCATTTACAAAGTATCCCATTACAATCATCACATGACTTTCTCTATGGGCATACATACCAACAGACTCCCACTTGCACTTAGATCCAGTCACCTAGGAACCTCAGTCCTTGTGACCTAGCATGACCATCATGCTTCTGCTAAGAAAGGGCCTTAGCTAGTGGATCAGCTGTGTTGTCTTCAATTGGTACTTTGCAAATCTTCACATCTCCTCGCTGTATGATCTCTCATATGAGATGGAAGCACCGCAGTATGTGCTTGGACCACTGATGTGAACTGGGCTCCTGAGCTTGAGCAATAGCTCCATTATTGTCACAATAAAGATCAATTGCATCACATCTACTGGTAACTACACCAAGTTCAGTGATGAACTGCCTGATCCACACCGCCTCCTTTTCTGCATGCGAAGAAGCAATATACTCAGCCTCTGTAGTAGAATCGGAAATTATTTCTTGCTTGGAACTCTCCCAGCTCACAGCTCCATTGTTTAGGAAGAACACAAATCCTGATTGCGATCTGTAATCATCTTTGTCAGTTTGGAAGCTTGCATCGGTGTAATACTTTACAGCCAGTTCTTCCTCACCGCCGTATAGAAGGAACTGATCCTTAGTCCTTCATAAGTACTTGAGGATGTTCTTTACGGCTGTCCAGTGAGCATCCCTGGGATCTGACTGGTACCTACTCATCATGCTGAGGGCATACGAGACATTTGGGCGTCTACACAACATAGCGTACATGATGGACCTGATGGCTGATGCATATGGGATCCCATTCATACTCTCCCTCTCTTCACAAGATTGGGGACATTAAGCTCTAGAGACGGTGACTCCATGTAGCATGGGGATGTTGCCTCTCTTTGAGTTCTCCATGCTGAACCGCTTCAGCACTTTGTTAATATACGTGCTTTGACTCAGTCCAAAAAGCCTTTTAGATCTATCTCTATAGATCTTAATTCCTAGAATGTAGGATGCTTCTCCTAAGTCCTTCATTGAGAAAGTATTCTAAAGCGAAGTCTTTATCTTCTCTAAGGTTGAGACATCATTCCCCATTAATAGTATGTCATCCACTTACAATATGAGGAATGTGGTCGTGCTCCCACTAACCTTCTTGTATACACAAGGTTCATCATCATTTTGAATAAAGCCAAACACTTTGACTTCCTCATCAAATCGAAAATTCCAACTCTGAGATGCTTGCTTCAATCCATAGATTGGCCTTTGTAGCTTACAAACTTTATTGGCATTCTTTGGATCTATAAAACCTTCAGGTTGTGTCATGTACACATCCTCATTTATATTCCCATTAAGGATTGTGGTTTTAACATCCATTTGCCAAATCTCATAGTCATAGTAAGCCACAATAGCAAGCATAATCCTGATGGACTTAATCATGGCAACTAGAGAAAAAGTTTCTTCATAGTCAACACCTTAAACTTGTCGGAACCCTTCGCAACCAATCCTCCTTTATAAGTTTTCACATTTCCATCCATGTCGGTCTTCTTCCTGAAGACCCACTTGCACCCTATGGGTTTTACCCCTTCGGGTGGTTCCACTAAAGTCCATACTTTGTTGGAGTACTTGGATTCCATCTTAGATTTCATGGCCTCAAGCCATTTCTCAGAATCTGGTCCATAACCTCTAGATAGGTAGTTGGATCATCATCTATGATCAACTCACCGCCTTCCTGAGTCACAAGGTATCCAAAACTCTCAGGTTCAAGGCGTGTCCTATTAGATCTACGAGGTCCTTTTATTACTTGAGGAGACTGAGATTCCACAACACCTTGTGAATCTCTATGTTCCTCTTGTACATCTACTGGTTCAATGTGTTCTTGTTGGGCTTGAACCCCTTCAAGCTCTATTTTCCTCCTACTGTTTCCATTGGAAATGAATTCCTTTTCTAGGAACACGGATGTCCTAGCAACAAACACTTTGTTGTCAGTAGGGTGGTATAAATAGTATCCCCTTGTTTCCTTGGGGTATCCAACAAAATAACATTTATCAGACTTGGGTCCAAGCTTATCAGGAAACATTTTCTTGACATAAGACTCACAACCCCAAATCTTAATAAAAGACAAATTGGGACGCTTCCCGTGCCATATCTCATATGGTGTCTTTTGAACTGATTTAGATGGTACTCGATTAAGTGTAAACGCGGTGGTTTCAAGAGCATAACCCCAGAAGGAAATCAGAAGATCAACAAAACTCATCATTGATCGCACCATATCTAGTAAAGTGTGATTCCTTCTTTCAGACACATTGTTATGTTGTTGTGTTCCAGGCGGAGTCCATTGTGATACGATACCACAGGCTCGCAGAAGGTCCTCAAACTCTTGGCTTAAGTATTCTCCACCTCGATCAGATAGAAGTGCTTTAATACTTTTACCAAGTTGGTTTTGTACTTCATTCATGAAATCCTTGAACCTTTCAAGGGTTTCTGACTTATATTTCATCAGGTACACATAGCTATACCTACTGAAGTTATAAGTAAAGGTAATGAAGTATTGATACCGACCTCTGGCATTAGTTCTAAAAGGCCCACATACATCAGTATGTATGAGTCCTAATAGATCACTAGCTCTCTCACCTTTAACTGAAAAGGGAGTCTTGGTCATCTTGCCCAAAAAACAAGATTCACATGTCTCTATTGATTCATAATCAAAAGAGTCTAGATAACCATCTTTATGGAGTCTGGAAATGCACTTCTCATTTATGTTCCCTAGACAACAATGCCAAAGATATGTTTTGTTTGAGTTGTTGAGTTTTTTCCTTTTGGTGTTTACGTTATATTCCCTTATCTCTAGATCTATCAAGTATAGACCATAATACATTGGGGCACTGCCATAAAAGATCCCATCTTTTGAAATAGAACACTTTCCATTGTAAATAAGAAATTCAAAACCATCCTTGTCCAAATAAGAGACGGAAATGATATTCCTATTTATGGTAGGTACATAATAGCAATTCTTTAACTCTATTATTAGCCCACTAGGTAGAGTTAACTCATAGGTTCCTACGGCACTGGCGACAACTCTTGCCTCATTGGAAACACATAGTTCAATCTCGCCTTTCCCCGAAGGCCTACTTCTTTTAAGATACTTCACATTTGAACAAATTTGAGATCCACATCTGGTATCAAGTACCCATGAAAAAGAAGTAGTAAAGTTAATCTCTATCACGTATACACCAGAAGTAGAGATCTCTATCTCTCCCTTCTTCCATTGTTCCTTCCATCCCCTCCATGTTCTGAGCGTAGAAGATTCTGACATTGGTTTGGCGAGAGAACCCTTCTCTCTCTCACCTTTGTCCTTAGACTCTGTTCCATTGCTCTCCATCAATGAACTATCCATCTTCATAAGTGCACAAAGAGTGGACTCAAAGGCTACCGATATTTCTAGATTGTGCAGAACACTTCTCACAATCCCTAACCAGTTATGGAATTTATTCTCAATTAATTTGCCCATTTTTAAAGATGATTATTTTGCCATTCTACAAGAGAAAATTGCATTTTTCAAAACTCCTTTTGATTTGATTTGAATAAAATTTGATAGTAGATGATTAGGGCTTTAATTAATTACTACTCCCACTATTTTGATTCAAATTGACAGCCCGCACCATCAATTCGGAAGATTGTAGCATACAATCTTCTAGTGGGTCAAGATCCTGAAATCTTCTGAGTCATGGAACAGCTAGGGCTGTCACCCTCAACTTAGATCTTCCAGGTAGGCAACTCTTGCCAATTGCATCATATGCAACTCTCGAAAGATGTCATGTGCAACTCCTTGCCATGATCATCTCCATGCCGCAAGGTGCTAGATCCTATCTAGGTCACCTTGTTTAGTCCGAGCCAAAGCCAACACGATGAATATGCATCCTGCTAGGGCATACCGACATATCCATCCTTCATGCTTCCATGAGATAGACGGTGTACCACGCTAGGGCGTGCCTACACTTGGCCGATCAAGCTTTTCACGTGTGTCGCATTTGGAAGGCATCCAAAACTTTAATATTTAATGAGGTATTTGGTTTTTATAGGTACATATACATATCCAATCACCACAATATAGTAAGTATCATATACATGCTATATCCCACAAAAAACATGCGAAATGATAAAAAAAGCAATGATTATGGCCATCCTAATGTGATTCCTCGATCTAAGAGGAATCACAGTCATCTAGGTCCAAATCACATGCAACATGTACAAGATGAACTTTGTGCTTTGCCTTTCTGGGTTTGATCAACTCATCTCCATGATTGATCGGCTTGCCATCAGGTCGGTCAATTGGGTGCCACCAGCCGATTGACTGGCACCTCCAGCCGATCGATTCACTGGTCATCGTGCATCTCCTCAGGTCGCCACCCACTAATCTCGCTCCTCCAACCGGTCGTCAAAAGGTCCGTCATTCTTTGACTTAATAGGAAATAAAATTTTATCCTATTTTACATTTGAAAAAGGAAACTCTGAGTTACATTCGGGGGGAGCAAAGGTAGGAAACAAATCTCGAGTTATCTCGAGTTACATCAAGAATAGGAGATAGGGAATCAGTGCGTAGACCGAGATGTAAGCAACCACATTCAACCAAGCACACATAGGGTTTATTGGCCATAACCATGTTGTATATCCACCACAAAACTCGTTTAAGGGCGACGCGTATCGAGTGTATTCATATTACATATCATATATGTACATTGGGATTTGTGGATTTAGGATTGGACATGCATAAAGCCAATTTTATTCACATTGTATGTAATAAATAAAGGCGACAAACCAAAATGGATCATATGAATAATCCTAAAATATAGAGCAGTTGGCGTGGCTCTGATACCACTGTTGGGTTTTAGGGGAATCAGAGAAGGCAGCAGAAACAAAAATTTTCTTCTCCCAAACCCAGAATAAAGGAATCGCGTCAACGTCTATACAATAGGAAGGATGGTTTGTGGAGGCGTACCTTGTCCCGAGGCTTTCTCGGTGACGTTATCTCATGGCTTGCGCGGTCTTCACCTCCGATCTTGGATGGTGTATGTGCAGCTCCTGGTCTCGCCGGGATTGTCGGGATTGACAGCTATCCTCTGAGCGGCAGAAGTCTCTCGCCTCTGTAGTGATCTACACGAACATCCTGGAACTCTGATCTCCTTGTCCCACAAGGAATTAGAAGGAGTCACTCCCTCCTATTGGTGTACTAGTCACCAACACACTCACCTGTAACCAGTTGCCTTTCTTTAGTTGTCTTTCCCTTGTTGTGCCTCCCTTATCGGGTAGCACTTTCTCAGGCTCTCTCGATTACCACAACCAGAGAGAATGACAACTTTTTAGAGCAACTGGTATTCTGAGTTGTACTTTGAGAAGCCCCCAATACCCCTATATATATAGGAGGGTCATGGGACATGGTTCTCTACCCCGAGCAATGTGGGACTAAACAAGAGTAGTAGGGTTTGAGATTTTCCACAAAACAACCAACTGCGCCAGCTGAACCGATTGTTTCAACCCTAAAAAGGTCGTTTGGTGATCTCAACCGATCAATTCACACCTAAACCGATCATTTGGAACCCCTGAGCCAACTGGTTCATCACATTAGTCGATCGCTTCGTGGTCCTGGTCCAACTCAAATTGAGCTTCCTATTTGTTTCCGATTAATCAAACATTAATCCTTGTCCAAATCGAATTTGTACAAGTGAAACAATTTGTATTTGCAAAATTGACTTTCCAAACGATCTCTGTTGGTCACATGAGACGTCCGGATCAATAATTGAGCTGATCGGTTCACCAACCTGAGTTGATCGGTTCATCTCATGATCCGATCGGTTGGAAGTGCAGACTGTGCAAAATCAGTCAATCACAATTTCAATCAATCTGATACTCTAATCAATTGGTCCAACACCTTGAACACTATGATTTTGAGCTATCAATCGACTGAGTGTTTAATTGAACTACTAAACTCCTTTAGTAATCAATCTAAATATCATTTGTTGAAAAACTCCTCTTCCAGGTTAAATCCTATGTGTGTGACCCTGTAGGTCCATTTCACGTTGGCAGTGAAAGTCCATAACATTTATGACTTCACAAGCAAAGAGCGGTGCCTAATCGCACATCAGTGCTACCCATGTGAATTAGAAAGTTGGAGAAAAACTTTCAATCCTGCAATCTGTGGATGGTGTTACAACGAATGTATAATTCCTTTGTCACTAATGTCCTGAATGAACTCAAGGCATGGAACAGTCATCCTTTCAACGTTCATCCATTTCCTTGATCTCAGAGTAGACTGGATGAGATGTGTGCGACATCAATATCATATATTGATTCACACGTGCATGCACATGCCTTTCTCAATCTTACTCATCAAGTGGCCCATGGACATTAAACTCCCTTAGGAGGGACAAATCCCATGTCTATCACTCACCCCTCAAAAACCCCATGTGTCAAAGTCACCCAATCATCACCTTTATAACAACCCATGTTTCAAGACTGCATTTGATGATTTCAAAGTGTACCCAACGGCATGTGTTGAGTGTAGTGATTTCAGGTCAAAGGATCACATTCACCACCATCACTGTGAGAGCTAACTTTGACTACCAAATCATGGTTCCATGTGTCACTCTCACGGTGGGTCTATTTGGTACACGTGTTCTCTAACAAGTACCTATGTTCTTGGTTTGATATCACCATATCATGACTAATGAGATTTTGTCATCAACCAACACACAATCTAGTCTTTAGTGTTATTGATGTCTATGGTTATTTCCACAATAACAACCGACTAGGGACTAAATAAGAATGTATACTCTTAACATCTGTATGATCTCATCGTTTAGGTCCTCAGCCCAAAAACATAGGTCATCGAGTAAAACAATTCTTTAGACATCTATCATGTTACATTATCATCTTAGAAATAGTTAAAACATATAGATCGGAAATTGCCTTTATTATTATTCAAATCATTTACAAATTATCCCATTAAAATCATCACATGACTTTCTCTATGGGCATACATACCAACAGACTCCCACTTGCACTTAGAGCCAGACACCTAGGAACCTCAGTTCTTGTGACCTAGCTTGACCATCATGCTTCTGCTGAGAAAGGGCCTTAGTCAGTGGATCAACTATGTTGTCTTCAATTGGTACTTTGTAAATCTTCACAACTCCTCATTGTACGATCTCTCGTATGAGATGGAAGCGCCGCCGTATGTGCTTGGACTGCTCTATGATCATACATACCAACAAGAGGCCCCTTCCCCATCCTACTCTAGTTGTTAGGATGAGGGTAAGGTTGCAAGAATATGTCATAAGGAGTAGGGACTCCTATTCTTGGTATCATTAAGAGTCTGATCGATGGGTATGACCCCCCCCTTTCATTGCATTGTCCTCTAATGAAAAGAAGTATTAATTTTATAAAATCCCACATTGGATAAATAATTATCCAAGTCATCGTATACCTCCTCATTATCCCAAATCATGGGGTAAACTTTCTTTTCTTATTATCCTCTCAAACATAATAGATTTGGGTCTAAAAAGTAGGATAATCACCTCAAACTTGCCTTCCAAGCAATCATGAAATGATTACATAATTAATTACCTAGGTTACTTGATAATTTACCTCACCTTGGATTTTTTGTATATATTTCTATAACTTGATTGTCTTTTGACAAAAAAAAATCTTAAATACTTATTATAGGCATGAGATAAGAGATATTCAATTTCATAATGCAGAGACTCATTGGTAAACCCTAATTATCCCAATTGTGTTGGAACGTGTCTCTAAGGTCCATGAATCACCTCTTGGGCCTTCCACAGGTTCCACGAGCTTACTTACATTCCTAATCACAAAATTAAGACTTTGATAATCATTGCACCTTATATTAGCCTCATATGAACACATATGGTCAACAATACAGTATTTACTTAAATTGACCATTTAATATAATTTTAGGGTTTAGAATTATCAAACAAGATCCCTCAATTCTCTTGGTTAATTTTTTAACCTAATTCCATTTAGGATTGAAATCTATTAATTTCAAGGATATTCACCCCTTCTAAAAAGGAATTATGTCATCAAAATTCAGGCCTAGTATGCTTAGGTGAAAGATAACTCATTTAATTCTCAAATTTAGGGTTAGCACCCTACTTAGTTATCTTTAACAACTTTTCTTAATATACCCATTCTCTTCTTATTAATATGATTGGCACTTGAATTGAAATTCAAGTATATACACATCCTTACTATTTGTTGGGTTTTACGTGGTCGGAGTAGGTAGCAGAAACAAAAATTTTACTTTACCATAAATCCATAACTAGCAAATTGCATCAATATCTATGTAATAGGAAGGATGGTCTTAGCAAGTTATACCTGGTTCTGAGCCTTGCTCAGTGACTATACCTTGCAGCAACTGTGGTCTTTAACCACTTGTCTTCAACGACGTCTGTGCAGATCCTGGTCTTGACCCAAACTGCAGTTGACTATCTTCCTCCTAAGCGGCAGAAGTCTCCCGCCTCTTTAGATAGTCCACATGGACTACCTAGACCTATAGTCATTCTGAAGAATGGACTAGGAGTTTTCCCCTTTTGTCAGTGTACTAGTCACTGACACACTCTCACACAACCAGTTCCTTTTCTATAGTTGTGTTTCCCTCATTGTTTCTCCCTAGACATGTAGAAATTGCTTGGGCTCTCTCGGTTACCACAACCAGAGAGGACAACAACTTTTCAGAGCAACTGCTATTTTGAGTTGGGTCTCTGGAGAAGCCCCTTGTACCCCTCTATTTATAGTAGAGTGCATAGTTAGAGTTTCCAGTCTGTGCGGGAGTAGAAGGGTCCAGAAATTCCATCAACAAATTGCACTTCGGTAGGTGAACTGGTCATTTCATAACTGAAATTGTCGTTTGGCAAGGTGAGCCGATCGGTTCACTAGTGAACCAGTCGGTTGGGAGTGTGAACCGGTCAGTTCACTTTGTGAACCAATTGTTTCACTTCATAGACTTTCCTCTAATTGACTTTACTTGTTCGTTTATAATTAAAGTAAATATTAATTCTTGTCCCAATTGAATTGAATAAGTGAAACAAAAAACTTTTTCTCACAAACCGAGACAACCCAACTCTGCTCATTGGCACAAGTGAACCGATCGGTTCACTAGAGTGAACCAGTCATCTCTGAGCCGATCAGTTCACCCAGTGAACTAGTCAGTTGGTGGTCTAGATTGTACAGAACATAGTCAATTCAATTTTCATTCAATATGACACTCTAATCAGTTGGTTCAACACTTGAACTTGATGATTCTTAGTCAAGGATATTGATTGAATATTTAATTGAGTACCTAAATAGTTTAGTAATCATTCCAAACATCATTCTTGGATAAAGTCCTCTTCCATGTTAACCCTTTTTGTGTGACCCTATAGGTCCCATTTCACATTGGCAGTGAATGTCCATAACTAATTTATGACATCACAAGAAAATAGTGGTGCCTAGTCTCACATAAGTGCTACCCAAGTGAAAAGGAAAGCTGGAGAACAACTTTCAACCTACAATATGTGATTGGTGTTACAACGAATGTATAATTCCTTTGTCTCTGATATCCTGAATGAACTCAAGGCATGGAGTTGTCATCCTTTCAATGTTCATTCATGTTTCTTAAACTAGAGCAGACTGTCTGAGATATGTGTGACATCAATATCATATATTGATTCACATGTGCATGCACATGCCTTTCTCAGTCTCTTTTAAGAAGTAGTCTGGACATCATACCCCCTTAGGAGGGACAAATTCCATATCTATCACTCACAGTCTATGTCATATGTCAAATCCACCAAATCATCACCATTATAACGATCTATGTTTCAGGACTGCATTTGATGATGTCAAAGTGTACCCAATCGCATTCGATGACTGTAGTGATTTCAGGTCTAAGAATCACAATCACCACCATCACTACGAGAGATGACTCTGACTACCATGTCATGGTAACATGTTTCACTCTCATGGTGGGTTTGTCTGATACACTATTCTCCAACATGTATCTATGTGCTTGGTTTGATATCATATATCATGACCAATGAAACACTGTCATCAACCAGCACACACTCTAGTCTTGATGTGTCATTTTTTTCTATCAACCTTCCACAATGACATCCGACTAGGGACATATGTACATACTCTTAACATTTGTATGATCTCATTGTTCAGGTCCTCAACCTGAATACATACATCATTGAGTATTGTCATTCTTTACACATTCATTCTGCTCCATCATTTATCTCATAATTGATTGAGCTAGAATAAATTGGAATATTACCTTATATATTTATCAAATCAATCATTACATATGCCAATCCAATCATCATATGATTTGCTCTCAGGATATACATACCAACAGACTCTCACTTGCAGTTAGAGCCAATCACCTTTGAATCATATTCTTAGTGATCTCAAAACATGTCCCACATGTTTCTACTGCGCTAGTGCTAATCTAGTGAGTTAGAAACACTTTACTTTAGTTGGTATATTGCATATTTCATATCTCGTCACTGTAGGATATTTAGTATGAGATGGAGTTGCCATAATATGCTATATGATATTCCTTGCCTAACAATTAGCTCCCTAGTTTGACTTAGTATTTCTACTCCATCATCAATGGTTGAAATATATATAAGTCCATGTGTATGAACTTCTAGATCCATATATTATCCTCTATTTTCATAACACAAGGATACTCTGCATTCCCTTTTAGAATTAAATGGGTTTTAAATTTACTCGGAACATTTCCATTTAACAACTCATATTAACTTTTATATTTTTTGTTTTGCGATCATTTTCTGTCATTTCAGAAGCTTACATCAGTATAACTCATTTACACTCAATTGTTCCTCTTATTACCATAGAACCAATCCTTTAATACTTCATAAGTACTTAAATAAGTTCTTTATGGTATTTCAGTGACACTCACTGGAAGTAGACAGATATCCACTCGTCATGTCCATTACATATGAGATAATTGGATGAGTGTATCATATTGTCATGTTCAATACATACAAGACAATGAATGCATATATGTTTTCTTGTCATGTCTGATACATACAAGACAATGGGATGATTACATACATGATAGATACAATTGCAAATGCAAAATGCATCTATCTATCTGTTCCTATTCTTCTTAAGAATTTGGGACACTTGGCATCTTGAGAGACTAACTCCATGTAATATGGACAAGTTTTCTCCCACTGAATCTCTGCATACTGAACCCTTCTGTATAGACTTCCCATGTATTCTCTCTCTTTATTAGGTCAAGAGACTTTCGAGAACTATCTCTATAGGTCTCTATTCCTATCACATAGGACAGTTCTCTTCATTCCCTTAAAGAAGGTATTTCCACACCGATTTCATTTTATTAGAACATTTCATTCTTCATCAACATGTGCAATGAGAATATGCTCCCACTAAATCTTTGTAATCACTGATCGCTTCTTTATTTCAATATATCAGTCAACCTTTTGACTATATAATCAAAGTAAAGACTCCAGTTCTGAGGTGCTTGTATATAATCAATCAAATTGATTAAACTCTTGTAACTTATAGATGGCATTTGCATTAATTGAATTATAAAACCCTTCAGGTTGTATCATGTACACAACCTCATGTTCTTCCTAGTAGGAATGTTGTATTAATATCCATATGCCAAGTTTCATAGTCTTTGATTTCCAATAGCAAGCATGATCCTTTCTTTAAATGTCATCAATGTTTGTCTTAACACTTAAGGCCCAGTTGCACTTATGGAATTTATCCCTAGAAGGGATACCATTAAGGTCATACATTATCTGGTTCACATGGAAGTTAGTTTGTATATTATGGCTTCAAGCCATAACTCAAAATCTGGTTCCTCAACATCATCTAGATAAATTATTGGCTCATCATCATATGACCAATTCATCACATTTGAGTTTGTATGATATCATTATCAATCAAGCTCAAGGTGTTTTCTACTAGATATATGAGGTGTATCTGTTACATAAGGAATTTGAGATTCTAAAACACTTGTGATTCTTAATCTCCATTTGTACGTTTATTTAGTGTAAAACATGTTTTTTAGAAGAATTCTAGAAGATTAGTTATTTGTTTGATGATCATGCTCTTACTATTTAGAGTATGATTTCATCTTTGATTTAGACATCATTATACCTTAATCATGAGTTCTCTATGATACACTATCATAGTTACTCACAAGGTCCTCAAACATTTGGTTTAAGTATCTCATAGTTTGATCATATAAAAGTATTAATACTTTTTCCAAGTATGTACTTCGTTTATGATCCTCTTGAACACTTCAAGATATTCATATTAGTGTTTCACTAAACACATTTAATGAAGTATTAGTATGTATTTCCATTTGGTGTGTATATACATCAATATGTATTATACCTAATAGAGAAGTTAGTCTCCCACTACATCTAGTGAAGATTGCCTTGTCATCATGCATAACAAACAAGACATTCATATCTCTTAATGGTTCATTAACCAAGAGAGTCTAGTTTATCCATCAACTTGGAACCTAGATATGAATTTCTCATTCATTTGTTTAGCTAATAATGCTAATTAATTGTTTGAGCCATCAATAACTTTTAGGTATCATTTATTTTATTTCATGCATATCAAGTACCACAAGATAAATAAGGCATTTTCCATAAAAGATCATATCTTTGAAATTGAAACATGAACTTTATTGATAAACATTCTTGTCATTACAAGATGCACAAATAAAATGTTTCCATTTATTGGCAAAATGAAATAGCAGTTCATTACTCTATTACATGCACTCTGGGATGAAATAAACTAAAAGATACTACTATCTATGTCATCAACACTTGCTCCAATGTTGATGGGTGCTCCTTCTTGGTCCTTTCACAAAGGCCATTACATCTTTTCAGATCCTGCACATCATATATGTCAGATCTAAATCTTGGTATCATATACCTAAGATAAAGAAGCATTTTAAGTTTATTTCATGATACATGTGGTGGGGACTTCCATCCCCTCCTTCTTCTTCTTTAGTTCATCTATGTAGAGAGGGAAATTTATCTTCCAATGTCCTGGCTCATGAAAATAATGACATTTGCCTCCCTTGTTCACCCCTCCCTTGGATATGAGAGTTGAAGACGACTTGGGCTACTGGCTAGCACCAGAACCTTTCTTTGCTTTGTCCTTGCCCTTTCCTTTAGACTTTCTCTTCTTTCCACTGATCATCATCACATATTTGGGTTTGTCTTTCTTCATCTGTGCCTCGACTATCCTCAACACGCCCAACAACTTTATCAATGGCCTATCAAAGTTTTATGTTGTAGTTCATCAAAAACTGACTGTAGGATTATGGAAATGATTGTAGTATCACATCAGTAGCCAACTCTTGGCTCAAAGGGAATCCCAGTCGAGTTAGGTTCTCCACATACCCAATCATCTTGAGTGTGTGAGGGTCTACTGGATCTCCTTCTGTCATGACACACTTGAACAATGCCTTGGAGACATCATATCTCTCTTGTCGTTCTTGGTATTGATACATTCTCTTGAGATGTTCAACCATCTCAATGACTTCCATGTTCTCATGTTGTCTCTACAACTCATAGTTCATTGAGCACAAAATCAAGCACTTCACGTCAATGGCATCCTTAGTATGCTTCTTGTAAGAATCCCTTTCATCCTTTGGTGAGTTGGGAGCGAGTTCTTCTGGCTTTGGTGTATCTAGGACATAGACCTTTCACTCTTGAGTGAGAACAATTCACAACGTCCTAAACCAGTCGTGGAAGTTGTTCCCATTTAGCTTGTCCTTCTCAAGGACTGATCACAATGAAAAGTGATTGTTGTTGGTAACCATTTATTCTACAAAAAGGAAATTTGCACTTTTAGTTCAAAAATATTTTTGATTTGATTTGATTTGGAAATGACGATGATAATTAGATCTTTAATTAAATATCACTCCCACTATTTTGATCAAATTGATAACCCTCACGTATCAATCCAGAAGATTGCAACGTACAACCTTATAGTGAGGAAGATCATGACTTCCTCTATGTTATGGACCAACGAGGGTTGTAACCCACAACTAGATTCTTTGAGGTAGGCAACTTTTCCCAATTGCATCATATGCAACTTGTGATAGATGTCATGTGCAACTAATTTCCATGTTCATCTTTATGCCTCAAGGTGCTTGATCCGATCAAGGTCACCGAGTTATGTCTGAACTAAAAGACAACACGATGAATATGCACCCTACGAAGGAAAATCCACATATTCACCATCACACTTCCACGAGATAGACGGTGCACAACGTGAAGGGGTGCCCACACTTAGTCGATCAAGCTTTTCATGTGTGTTGTTTTTAGAAGGAATCTTCAACTTAATATTTTGTTGAGGGGTTTTAATATGCGTATACATGCATACAAGTATCTAATCACTACATATATAGTACGTAGCATATACATTATATATCCCACAAATGAAAACATGCAATAACAATAAAGCAATGATTATGGCCATCCTATTGTAGTTCCCTGGAGCCACAAGGAACTACGGTCATCTAAGGTCTACACAACATGCAACCTGTTGTTTATGACGATCTGTGCTTGCCAATCTGGCTTGACTGGTTCAACCTTTGAACCAGTCGACTCGCCTCTTATCCGGTCCGTTGGTCTCCTCTAGACGATCTTCTGGCTCCTCCATATGGTCAACTTGTCCAGTCATCTGGGCTTCTTATCGGTCCACTAACTGCTCCTCAGTCAGTCGTCTCGGTCCATCAAGCGGTCATGTTTAGTCTTTGTCATAATAAGAAATAAAGCTAATTCTATTTTACATAATTTTTTGTGAAACCTCAAGTTACATTCGAGGAGAAAAAAGATAGAAGAGAATCTTGAGTTACATTCATAATAGAAGAAGAGGACTCGATGCACAGACTGAGATGTAACCAACCATAACCAACCACACACATGCACATAGGGTTCATATGCCATAACCATGCTACACATCCACCATCAAAACCTATTTTAGGGCGACATGTATTGATTGCATATATATATATCATATCATATATGTATATATTAATTTTGGATCATGTGGTATTAATCAGATATTCACATTAGTCATTTCAATATTCACAATGTATGTAATAAATAAAAGACAGTAAAACCAAAATCCGATCATATTGATTATCCCAAAACATAGAGTATTGATGTGTCTTTGATACCACTATTGGGTTTTACTTGGTCAGAGTAGGCAGCAAAAACAAAATTTTTACTTGACCATAAACCCATAACTAACAGATCGCATCAATATCTATATAATGAGAAGGATGGTTTTAGCGAGTTCTACCTGGTCCTAAGTCTTGCTCAGTGACTATACCTTGCAGCAAGTGTGGTCTTCAACCACCTATCTTCAACAACACCTGTGCAGCTCCCGATCTTGACCCAGATTGTGGTTGACTGTCATCCTCCTGAGCGGAAGAAGTCTCCCACCTTAATAGATACTTCACACGAACTACCGAGAACTCTAGCCATCCTAAAGAACATACTTGTTACAACCCCAATTTTTGGGTTCCTTTGGTGAGGAATGTAATTTCTCACATTAAAGATTTTTGAAAGAATAATGATATAATCTATTTTGAATAAATGGATTTCATTTACAATAGCTTTGATGATTGTTTTATGGGCTTTATTGGCTACTGGGCCCAATAACAAGGAAATTCAATTAATTATGAAATCGAGAAAAGAAAGATGTGGAAACCTCTACAAGGCAAGGAACTTAATCCAAAGGTGGATTTCGTGCCACATGGGTTCCTTGGGTTCTAAGGAGTCCAAATTTGCAAAGAAAAGGCAATAAGAAAAGAAAAGGGTAATTGAGTATTTCTTTATTAAGAAAGAAATTGGAAAATAATGATAAAATGTGGAAAACAAGTGAAAAGAGGTATAATTGAGTTATCCTGTATGGAATTTCATATCCCATGGATTTCTAATGTTAAAGGGAATACCAATGAGGAAAATAAAAGAGAAATAAAGAAAGATTCTCAAAAAGAACTACTTTAATAAGAAATAAACAAGATAATGGGAAATAATGAAGAATAATGCATTTAGATGCATCTAGAAGGATAATGAGTATCCAATAAAAAGGATTTCGAAATAATAGAGTGCCTTGGGATCCAAGGAGTTCCAATGAAGAAAGGGGAAAGAGATAATACCAATAAATTCAAATAAGAGGATAACGTGATGTTTAATGAATGAATTTCATGGTATTATTAAAAGGGTGATATTTTCTACTAAAGGAAACTATAATTTCGTGCCTATGGAGTAAAAGCCAAGCATAAGAGAAACTAAGAAAAAGGATTTTCGAAATCCTAATATTTAAAGGAAAAAGGAATGTAAAAAAAAAGATATAGAAGAGAGAGAAGCTTGCTTCTCATGGATGGAATATGATTCCTTATAAGAGAGGGCTTGTCCCCTCTTAGTTGGTCGTCTTAGGACATGGAGATGCTCCCCTATAAAAAGGGAAGAACCCCCGGATTCATAGATTAGAGAAATCCCATGCTTATCTCTCTCTTCTCCTTCTTCATGACATGCAAACCCTAACCATTGAGAATGACTCCATCTCTTGAGCAGAAAGGGACCATGTGAAGTCGAGATGGTGGGTGGATGCCCCACGAGACTAGGGAGAAGCTTCGCCATCATGGCACTGCCCTAGCTCGAACACAACAACTGCAACACAGCTTCTATGACAGGCGCGCATTGCAGGCGTGTCCGACCAAACCAGCCACCATGGCCATGGGTGGAAGACACCTAGAAAGGCGCAGAGGGTAGACGGAGGTCAGGGAAGGATCTTCCATGACTTTCGGGTTCCAGAAGGGGGGGGGGAGATCAGGTTGCGCGAGCCGCAAGTAGGGTTCCTGCCGCGGAAGCAGCAACCGTGCAGAGGTTGAAGAAAGCCATAAAGCCTTTGGACGGTTCTACCCTCGGCATAACAAAGGACTGGCTACTTAAGTGGAGGGAAAAGTTGTCTTTCTGTTATGTTTTCAAGCAGCCAAGCAACATTGCATGTTAAAGGCTACATGGCGCCTCCCCATTGGCTCAAGTAAGTGTATTAATGCAAAAATCATAACTCCTAATTGGTAGCTCCGATGAGGACATATAATACATGCATTTTGCTCAGAAAAACAAGAGGAATCCATTAAAAATATAACTGAAGCCTGATTCCTTTTGAAATTAGAAAAGTAATAGAAGATATCAACTTTAATGTATTAATGTTTAAAGAACCCTATTTTGAGATGAATGATATATTTATATGGGTTTAATAGATGATTAAAGTTTATATTAGCCTGTTAATGATAAAAAGAAACATTAGGAAGAAAAAGGATGAAATTTGCATATAATTAGTTAATTTAGAGTTTCATAAGCATGAATATACTTTAATGGGCCTTGAAACCCTAATGTTGACTAATTCGACTATTGATGGTTTTAGTTGATTAATTTCATGATTAAAGCTGGAATATGCTGAATCAAAGCTATTTCGAGCATTAAAGTTCCTAATTTGTGGATAAATACCCTAAAAGTAGTAATTAGGGATTTCTCATGAATAAAAGGTGGAATTAATAGCAAATCGAGTTCATATGTGATTTAGACCGTAATGAACTATGAATTGATGATAAATGTGTATAATGATCTTGTCATGGATTAAAGGGATAAAAATAGTAGCTTTAATGAAAAAGAAGCTTAATTGATGATTAATGTGCCTGTAATATGAAAATAGGGTTATATGTTGTTAAGATAACCTTAATGTTGAAGAATAGACGAGATAATTAGGGTTTCTGAGTAATGGCATAAAATTAGGGTTGAATATGGTAAAAGATGAAGGGAAACACTAATTGCAAAACAAAACCCTAAAATGGATACATAAACCCTAGAAAGTGAATCCAAGTTAATAAAGTAGGTTCTTGATAAAGTGTGTAATAAATAGAGTACATATTCTTTTCAGGAATTATGTGATTGTTGAATTACTTGGATTGCATGCTTGGTTGGATTTTCTTAATGCTTATGTAATCATCAAATCAGGTATGTTGTTACACATGAATATCTCGAGTTAGTTTTCTGAGATTTACCGAAGTTTTCTTCGATGTCATGAATTAATTGTTGGATGATTTTAATTCATGCAAACTATAATGTGGATATGACTATCACCTAAGATATGTGCCTACTAGCTCAGATCCTGGTCCCCTCTGTGGCTTAATAATTGACCTAGTAAATGGCTACCAATGGAGTAGGACCATCAGGTCATTAGATGACTTAGTAAATGGCTACCAATGGGGTAGGACCATCAAGTCATCATGAGTTAGATATTGGGCTACCTGTGAGTAGTGCCATGCGACTCTATTACCCTAGGTATTGGCTACCTGTAAGGTAGGTCCATGGGGGTAAGAAGCTACCTAAAGAGAGGTAGCATACAAGGGATAGCACAGAGTTAGGGGGTAGGTAAGGATTGAGTAGTATGGCTTAAAACGTAATCTTGGTTGTTAAATGATTAATTGAATGATTACATTGTTAACATATTTGCATGATTATTGTTTCCCCCACATACCATCTTCGGATGACCGACGTTTTGTTTTTCGACGTTTTCAGTACAATGAAAAGAACAAACAGTAAAGTGGCATATGTGGTATTAAATGAGAATTAAAGTGCAAAGGAGGATTAGATAGATTAGTATCTGTGTGGATAGAAGTTTTGAAATCCCAGTTTTAAAAGGTATGAAAAGTTTTTGTTTTTACCATATTTCAGTATAGTTGGTAGAATTTAATAATTGTTAATGATTATTTGTCGAACCTTTGATCCGGGTTATTGGTTAACGGCTCTGTCCTTTCAGTCTCCCTTAATTGGGGGTTATCGAGAGGTAGGGTCGTAACAATTGGTATCAGAGCATAGGTTCCTCAATTAATATTTAATAATTATTAAATTTTACAAATTATGTAGAACCCAAGAGAGTTATTAGAGGATTATCCGAAAGACATAGGTGTCTAGAAAAGGATCACGACTGGGGGATGACAATATTTTCCTCTGCACCGCTAGTCGGAATGCGAGGACTCCCGAATCCGTGTGATTGCCTGGCCAAAGTCTTCGGGTATGAATCGAAATAAGATACCTTTAGGACTTTGTCATCTTATTCGTCCCTTCTCATCACAAAAGTCTGTTAAGGACCTAAAGGATTAGGGTTTCCTCTCTCTTATCCTCACCCTCTTGAGGTATGGGTAAGGTTGATAAGGATTAAGGAATCCTCCACCAAATTAATAAAAAGCATGTAAATAAGATGTCATGGACATAAGCTTAATAGAGTAAGCGTAAAGGAATAGATACATGCTTAGGTCGTATGACACGAGTTGTCATTGCCCTCAGGAGAGACCTGAGAATGGACCTCTTTGGTAGGAGGATGAGTAGAGAGAGTTAGTCTTGGAGGTAGAGACCTCCATTAGAAGTAGAGACCTAGCACATCCTTTGAGGATGATGTTAACCCTAACCCTAATGGAAGGTTAGAGAGAGAGATGACATGATGAGTTAGATGTCATGGTTGAATGAGTGTTTGGTTGGTCACGCCTTTGGGATGCCATAAGAGGGTAGATGACCTAGTACCTTTGGCGACCCAACCCTGGAGAGGGTCGTGCATGCCATAGCGAAGGATAGCTCCTTCGTGGATGAGGTTAGAGGAGAACTTATAGTTACTCTATGGGCTTAGGCAAGTAGGGTATAACTTGATGAAATCCTGGTGAAGAGATCATGATGGATGGCTTATGAAAGGGCTATGGATGCTCTTGAGAAAACATAAGTTTGAGCATAGGCTTCACCCACATAGAAGTATGCATATGAGCTTGATCCTTCATGGAGAGAGGATCTCTAGTAGTAAGGTTGGATGTGGAGTTAGTTCTATAGAGAAAAGCGGGACTCAAGAAAGAAGGTCGGAAGCTTATATTCTGAGACATAAGGAACAGTGGGTAGTTGAGGATGATGCGACCTAGGTGGATGATAGTGGTTGCCTCATGCATGACCCCTAGAGGTTGATGATATCTTTAAGGAACCAAACCCTAGAGAGAGGATGAGGCTTCTGGCACTTATGAGCCTATGGTATAAGAGTTTAACTTCTGATAAAGGAAGAAGAAGTTCTGTATACTCTGGAGAGGATTAGTAACAGGTTATGAGGCCTTGTACCTTGTTGGTTGTCCTTGAGGAGGACCCAACTCGAAGTGTTGCTCGAGTTGAAGGATGACAGGAAGTGCAAGTCATGCCTTTTGCATGCTTAATTCATGGTTAAGAGTTTGAGCATGCGGTTGGACACCTACAAGTGAACCTAGGGTTCCTAGGCCTAAGAGGGGAAGTGGTGTACCTAATGCTCATGATGAAAGTTGAGTTCCTGTAAAAGTGAGCATGGTACTTATTATGTTGAGAGGAAAGAGAAACCCCTTAAGTTTGAGGTATGTTTGATGAACCCCTCACGACAAAGTTGGTCTAATGTTGAGGATGAGAATAAGTGTGACCTAGCATGGTTTGGTAAGTGTCTTCTTGTGCCTTAGTATCTTGCTAGGATTAAGCATGCTCATGTGAAGGTAAACCCTAAGGACACTTGTGACCTTTGTTATCAAGGTGTAGTTTCCTCCCGTCCTGGAAGAGGGACCCTTTTGTAGGGAGTTTACCAATTTGGTTGGTTTCGAGGTAACCTGAGGAGGTTTCATAGGATCTTGAGAATCTAAGTGAAGAGTACATGGCATGAGAATGAACATATAGACCCATAGATAACCATCTCTATATGCATGTAGATGTGTTACCATGGAGGTAACTGGTATGAGGCTTGACCAAGGTATGCAGGTTGCCATGATCCCTATGAAAGGATGAAAGTCAGCCCATGAATGCAGAAAGAGAGATGATGAATGCTTGGGTAAGGTTATATGTTGGACATGTACTATGATATAATCCTAAGTCTATCCTAGGGTCAGGTAGGGGTAAGATCGATGGAAGTAGGAGTTGCCTAATTCCCTAGTTGCATAAGACCATAGGGTCGGGAGGTAACAACTATCATTGTCTGAGGGCCATGGGTTAGGAGATTGATCACCTTCATGAACTCATGGGACCCAAAGGACAAATGAGTAGGGCACTCTCTGATGCATGAGGGAAGAGGGATGACCCCAAAAGTGTCGGCACCCTATAGACCTAGAGTAGATGACCAAGGATTGTGTAGTAAACCAAGTAGGTTTGAGACCAATTTTCCATGGAACCAATTTTGATATCATGATGGTTGTGAGGTAGAGACATAAGTGGCACATTTCCACTTAGTTTTGAAAGTGTACTGGCTAGGTGGGTTGTACTATCTCTACTCTTAGAACATGAAGAACTTTGTATTTGGACTGGAGCCAAATGCTTATTTCCCCTTGTTATAGGAGTGAGAGATAGGATAGTACGCATGCCATACACCAAGGATAAAAGATGATGCGAGTTGAAACGTTGCTACAAGGTATGAGGACATAGATGGTAACATACCTTGGTGGAGGGAACACTAAGAGAAGTAGTGTAGTCAACTTATGAGGATGTTTTATCAGGAGATATGTGGAATTTCCAAGTGATACAAGGTTGAGTTTGATAACCAAGAGGATGAGCTCAGAGAGTTCTGATGAAGGTAGACTTAAAGTTTGAGACAATGCATGTCTTCAATATTACCTAATACCTAAGGATGTGAATGTCGTTGAAATATAGCTGCCTAGTTTGGCTTGAAGAGGTTGTTAGGCTAACCCTAAGTTTGGAAAGAAGATGTGTTTTGGCTAACACACAGACGTAACGATAATTATTGGTCAAGTTAGCGGTGGTTTGGTTAGCCAGCCTAGGCTTTGATGCAATAAAAGGATGGTTGTAGAACCTCAGATGTACTTCTTTGGAAAGGAAAGTGATAAAACCCTGATGAGAGTGGTTTAGGACTTCCGAGGAATCGACCTTGAGGAATCATGACATATAGGAAATCATGAACACCATACACCATGAAACTACAAAGATAGTAAGTAATGGTAGAGCTTTGGGGCATGATACATGTTGCATGTGGCCATGCAAGCCAGGAGGTGAAGGACGAACACCAGTAATGCAGTGTATGGATATAAAGTGTAAAGATTTCCCGAGAGGGGATGGGAGTTCATCACTATGGATATATATATATAATCATTATTAAAGAAAAATAGGAAATAAGCCAAGAAAGAGAAATAAGATACTTAATGTCCTCAAATTGGAAAACTAATTCCAAACTTGTAATCTAATTATGAAAATAAGCCTTTGGGCAAGTGTTCAACTAATTTGGATTATATTTGGATAATGTGAAAAAGTAGGAGAGAGAAAGTGTGTAGAATCTTCATTTTATTAATTAATTGAATAAATAACATCAACATGATCAAATAATGGCAAAGTCATATCTCAGACATTAATTGGAACATATAGGTGAAATTTCATCATATTTGGATAATCTTAGAGTCATAAATGATGGAAGAGAGAGAAAATAAAGAATTACCTAATTATCTAGTTTAAGTTTCTCAAAATGAAAAATAAACTCCAAATTCAGATTCTACACCTCGAACATAGCCAGATTGTCAAGTTTCATCAAAGTTGGGTATCGTTTGGGCATCCAATTGAGGAAAGAGAAAACATTAATTAATGCAATATCACTTTGGTCGAATTGAAGTCCAAGTCTAAAAATGATTGTCACACGCCCTTCTTCTCTTGCGTGTGAACCAATGGTGGAGAGAGACATGTGGATCCACGTCCACTGATCAGATGGGTCCGGGTCATCTCCTACCTCGGTTTGAATTGGGAAATAGAAGTTTTTTTTTGAAATCTTAAAACTCAATTATCTCTCTCATTACTCAACCAAATCTCGAAATATTTTATTTGTTCGAATCCTCTCTCAATTTTGCACAACTTTATCCTAACATTTAGGTATTTTGATGAATAATCAAGAAAGCCACAAAATAGTCAAAGCTTTTATCTCTCCCTGACTAGGTAAACCCTAGTTTACACCCCCTATCCTATAAACACCCCTACCCTGAGTGTCTCCATCACCTTAGCAACTCATCTCATCTTCCAATTGTTCAATTCATCACTATTTGACCCCTTGATGAGCAAATGGGAGCACACGACTTGCGATATACCTCCCTCTCTCCTCTCTTTACCTCCAACCCAGTTTTAGGTACCAATCAATCTGGTTTCTTGTGCTCTTTCTTTTGAACATTTGAACGTCAAGTTTCGTGGACGATTGCGAAAATGCCCAAAATGCCACAAGGAGCACGCCAGACATGGTGTTGAGGGGTTGGGGATGATAGCCCCTTGCCGTTTTACACTTTTACCCTTGCCCATTTTCATCTTTCTTCTCTGTCCCGCACTCGTGGCATACCGGTCTTTTGCTTCAATTTAATCCGGCCATGACCGGGTGCCACTTTGACAGCAAGTGAGGTGGGCCACTGAATTGGCCCATGGTTATTGGGCCAAACAGTGGGCCCGCCTCTCTCTCTCACCCTCTCTGCTCATATTCAAAATGAATTTCTATTTTCGAATTTTCCTATTAGTCAGAATCACATAAATCATTGTAATTTATTTCTTTGGTCGAAAAATAAAATTAAGGTATGTTTTATAATGATAAAAAGCCCCTGTATCTATTAAAAATAATTTTGACTCTTGATTCTGGGTTTTTTTTTTAAAAAAATGTTTTTGAGGATGATTAAATTAATTAAAATCAATTAAAATACCCCTAAACGTCCATATCTCCAAAATATATAAAATTATATGTTATTTTGATCAGGACAACCTAACTAAGATAGTAGTGATGATTTTAGGACCTAAATTGATGGTTTGTAGAAAATGTTGGTAACTTTAGGGTTTTAAATCTTTAATGAATGAATGTAGTTCTAATACATGAACATGGTTATGATATTAGAATAAGTGGACCCTAATCTCATTTAAAGGTTCTAAAAAGTGGTTTCTAGGACTCTAAGGAAGCGGTTTTCTCATCTAACACCTTAGTTGGGAAATTTTATGCCTCAACGCACTTTTTCCTTGGTGAGGCTTACTTGAATCTAATTCTCTATTCTTGAAGCCTAATATAGCTATGCCTCAAATCTATTTATAAATTCATCTTGTTTGGGTCTTATACCCCACAGTCATGCTTGCTGATTGTTAAAATTACTCTTGCCATGACTACTTTTCTAGCATGTAGATTTATGTTCTATTTAATTTAAAGTAGTGGTACTTATGTACAACCACCCACATAGGGCATGTATTTAATCACCCTAGGGAATGTTTTTCTTCTCCCCTATATTATTGTTTAGGTGACTGGGAATGTCTTATTCTCCCCTGACCTATAGGTTAGAGGTCCGATAGGTGCCTCAACCCTACTAAGTTGGGTAGACATTATTATCTTTCATGTAAATCCTTTTTAATGTAATTGTTAATGGAAAGTTTCTTTTGAATATAGCCTCATACTCTTGTTATCTTCATCATATGATGAAACCTAGCCTATGAATGAAAACACCATTGCAGCATTATGGGCCATATGGATGAGGAGGAACGACATCGTCTTCGGGAACAAGCTGCGACCACCAATGTTGGTGCACCGACCGCTTCTGGAACTCATCAAAGGACACCGAGAAGCTAACAGCAGGAAGCTCACAACCCCACAGGAAGAAATAAGGGAGAGATGGAAACTGCCTAATCAGTAGACAATCAAGATGAATTGCAACGCAGTAGTTGGAGTCCAGGGTAGGGACGTCGTGGGCATGGCGTGGAGGAACTCCATAGGGGAAGTCGTGAGGGCAGCAGGGAGCAAAATACTAACACTGTTGGACGTGCAGTGCGCTGAAGCATGGGCAGTGCACGAGGGTCTCCATCATTCAAGACAAATGAGCATAACCAATCTAACAGTAGAGTCTGATGCAGAGAGCGTGATCAACCTGATCAAAGGCAAACCTCGGAGAAAGGATATTTTGGGTACAATCCTAGATCACATTTATCAGTTGTCTTCTTCTTTCCTAGTATTTACTTTCGTTCTTGCAAGAGGCAAACTAATTCACTAGCTCATCTCTTAGCGAGGCAAGCTTTTCTCTGTAATTTATATTTTAGAGATAGCTCGTCTATTCATATGTCTGTTATGAATTGCACAACAACATATTTAAGTTAATTAATGATAACAACTTCCTTTTAAAAAAAAGGTGAGGCCAAGCTCCCTAATTTCCCTAAATTTTATTGTAGTCATGATGATCAAGAGCTAATCCTTGAGTATTTGATGATTGAAGTAATAGGCGAGATAGAAACGATAGTGGAATTTGGTTCTCTACCACATGTAGTTGTTGTGGGGATGCAAAGTTCTCCTAGGGAACATGACTACGAATCATGTTTTCCTTGACAATGGTTTCCATCATGACTTGATTGCTTCAGGGTGGCTATAATATAGCATGGTTTCTTTTGATGTTATACATTTGTTTTTTGAGATTGTGAACTCATGGCACATTTCGTGATCAATGAAGGTCCACTTTTGAGATGGCTTCCGATGAACTTGTATTTGGTACAACACTAAATCACATATTTTTATTTGACAGAGGAGGTGGATTTGGAAAGATTTTGGATGACTCAACATGCTTGTCACATAATCTATGTTCCCATTTCTAGGGAGTTGATGCTGACAATTGTGCACTTCTACAATCCCCTTAGTCACACTTTCCACTTTGGATATATCTTTTTGACTTTCCATTTCTCTTATCATCAAGTGATGTAGGGTCATTCACTCAAGTAGTAGAGATATGCATGTCTTTGAATTAATTGGACTAAGAATATTATTATTTAGTGAAAAAACTTTCTTTTAGCGCACACTAGATGCAGGAAAACTTTTCAATCATAGTATATCAAGCCTCAATGTCCTTAAATACCTTTGAAATATGGTATTTTCCATGCTTTACTTTGGTTGTGGATTTATGCCACATACCTTGTGAATGGGTGTCCCAATGAGTTAGTCCTTTAGAATTTGGAGTGACTCTTCGCATTGTTATTCATAAGGGGTTAGAATTCAAATGAAGTTTGTTGAGGATGGTTTGCAGAAGGAGTGACCTTGCCAATGAAGTGATTCATGTATTGGAGATGATAAATTGGGCCTTGTATCTACTTTTTGATCTTTGGTGAATGAATTTTGTTTGATGGTCCAAACCATAATTTGGGTAATTTTGATTCCTTTTTGACTGAGATGTATGGAAGGATTTTACCAAATGTAACCCTGACAGTACACTTTGTTGGGTTTATATGTAGAGAAAATCAACATAGTTACCATAATAATTTCTCTAGATTGGTGATGTGGTTTTCATGACTCTTAGAATTGTGAATCATATCATACACATAAACATCCACCTCTTTATGCATCATTTCATGGATGTGGGTGACAAGGGAAAAAGGCATGACGAGATAATTAAACACCCTCACCATGTAATGTAGGTAGCCTTCTCCTTATCTTCCTTAGCCATCTTGATTTTATTATAGATGATGTAGCCATCCATATTTCTAAGGAGTGTGTGGATAGTTGTACTATCAACTAGTACATCAATGTGTCGTAGTGGAAAGTCATCCTGAGGAAACAATTTGCTGAGATCATGATAGTCCATGCACATTAGTACTTTTCCATCCTTCTTATGTGTGGGTAATGTGATGCCCATCGCCACACAAAGTGAGATTACTCAAAACAATGTGCAAAGATAATACTAAACATTCATGATTATTAGAAAATAAGGTAAATGAGAACTAATTTTCACATAATCACAAAATTAGAAACCTTTTACATTTGAGTCCACAAACTATGCCATTTGCATTACATATCATATCACATAATGATACATATCCCTGATCAATGACTATCATGCCACAAACTAGTTACATATGCATGCCACATCTTTACAACCAAGGCTTACTACCAAAACTCATATCAATATACAATGTCTACAAAACACCCCCAAGGACCTGAGAGTACATGAACAACAAATAGTACTATAATACAAAATAGTAGAAGTGTATCCCACCTTCAACAACTACTACTCCTCTTATTGCAACTCCTCTCGATTCTAAACAACTTTATCCTAACATTTAGATAATTTGACAAATAATTGAGAAATTCCCAAAATGGACGAAGCTTTTCTCTCACCCTGACTATGTAAACCCTAGTCTACACCCCTCACCTATAAATACCCCTACCATTGGCTTTCTGGGATTCTTTGCAACTCAATGCACCCCTCAATTCCTCATATCCTCACATAACCCCCAATGGGTGACTTATGTCTTCGGATTTGTGGTAGACCTCTCCCTCTCTCCTCACTTCATCTTTGGTTAAATTGGAGGTATGATTGAATATGCCATCTTCTCCTCTTTCTTTTGGTTACTTGAACGTCGAGTTTCATCGAGCATAGCAGTGTTGCCCAAAACTCATGCAAGCAAAATCTTGCTACTTAGTGCCATGGTGCGAGCGTGAGAAAGGGGATGATTCCCCCTTGTCGAATGACTGTTTTACCCTTCTTCTATCTCCTCTTTCCGTCTCTGTTTCACATGAGGGCACACTCGTCTTTTTATCTATTTTCCACGACCCTTGACCCATTTTTGACCAACCGCCAACTAGGCGGCTAATGAGGCGGGCCGCTGACTTGGCCCACAACTATTGGGCCATGCAGCGGACCCAACCCTACTATCTTTTACTCTCTCTCTGCCTTTTCAAATGAAATTCAATTTTGTAATTTTCCTATTGGTTAGAACTAGATAACTCATAGTAATTATTTCCATGGTCCAAAAATAAAAGTAAGACATGTTTTGGAATTACAAAAATCCCCTATACCCATCAAAAATTATTTCGATGCTTGATTATGAGTTTTTCGAATAAGTTTTTTTTAGAATGATTTAATTAAGTAAAAATCACTAAAAATACCTCTAAAAGTCTATGTCTTCAAAATACATAAAATTATTTGTCATCTTGATCAGAAAAACATAACTAAGATAGAATCAATAATCATTTCAGGATCTAAATCAATGGTTTGTGTAAAAAGTTGGTAACTTTGGGGTTCTAAGTCCATAATGAATGAATATAGTTTTAATGCATGAACATGGTAATGATGTTAGGATAAGTGGACCTTGATCTCATTTAAAGGTTTTGAAACGTGGTTTCTAGGACTCTAAGGAAGAGATATATGCATCTAAAACATTAGTTGGGAAATTTTGTACTTTAACATATTCTTTCCTAATGAGGCTTATTTGAACCTAATTCCCTATTCTTGAAACCTAATGTATCCATGACTCAAATAAATTTATAAATTCATCTTTTTTGGGTCTTATACCCCACTGCCATGGTTGTTGATTATTATAATTACTTTTTCCATGACTACTTTTCTAGCATGTAGATTTATGTTCTAATTAATTGAAAGTAGTGGTACTTATGTACAACCACCCACAAAGGTCTTGTATTTGATAGCCCTGAGAATGTTTTTATTCTCCCCATATTTTTGTGTAGGTGACTGGGAATGTCTTATGCTCCCCTCACCTATAGGTTAGAGGTTCGATTGGTGCCTCGACCCTACTTAGTTAGGTAGAGACAATTATCTTACATGAAAATCCTTTTTAATATAATTGTTAATGGAAAGTTTCTTTTGGATATAGCCGCATACTCTTGTTATCTTCATCATATGATGAACCCTAGCCTATTTTTACTTGCTTTACTTATCTTTTTATCCTAGACTTGTTTTGTGACACATATTTTTCTTCCCTTTCCCTTTTACTGGGTGCCTTTCCTACCACCCAGGTGCTGAGCAAGGTGATGGATAAGACAAGGAGAACATAGTTTTGGCTTGGACCTAGCTGATGGAAACTTTGCTTTGGAGACAACATTGTGGTAGTTAAACTTCCCTCTCTTTATATGATGTTTGTGTATCTTGATGTAAACCCTAAAGGATGAATGATGTATTCTTGTATAATCTTCTATGAAATTGACTATAGTCAGTTATTCTCTATTCCGCTCCTTTCCAATTGTCTTTTGTAAACCATAAAAATAAATATTTAAACATTTTACACCCTTTTCAACATACCTTTTGAGGATGTTGGAAAACAAGGTTTGATATTTCAAATTTTTAGCAAAGGGGTGATTTCACTCTTTTCATGATAGTCAAACTTCCATTACATTGCATAATTAAAGATGGAAAAACTACTCTAAGGGTTATTACCGTCTATGATACGATTGGCATTAGCCTGGGCTTCATCATTGTCGATGGTGAAAACTCAAGCCTATCAACGATCTCCTACAGGTGGGACTAGTGGGGTTGCTACTGCTGGTGGTACCACTGGCAGTGCCACTACCACTGGTTGGGCTTCCACCAGGGATTGTCCTCTGGGATCAGGAAGGGGGCAGTTAGAATGGAAGTGTCTTTCTTGCTGGCATCAGAAAGACACCCTCCTTTCAATACGACACTTTCAAGATGGTATCTCCCACATTTGCGACATCTGGATGATGCCCTTGTTGTCGTTGCTCATTGCAAGGATTTCCCTTTCCTTCCTTTCCACGATGACGACCGTGGTTCTTCCTATTGTCATTCCATGGACCAAAACTTCCTTTAGTGAAGCTGAGATATCCCTTCGGTTGGTTCTACTGGGGCATGAGTGTCTTCTCCATGTCTAGGGCAAAGTTGAGAGCTGCAGAGAGAGTTATGGGCTTACTTTCCATGACATGGGGCTTAATGGTAGGGTGAAGTCTGTTCACAAAATGTTCCACCCTACTTTATTCAGTCAGCATGCAGCCAAAATGCTCCAAGAGGTGAAACTGGCAATCATAGTCGGATATGAATAAGTTTCCTTGAGCCAGGAAAGTGAACTACTTTTGCTTTTCCTTATTGGTTGTGGGAGGTATGAATCTTGTAGTAAAAGAGCATAGAAATCTAGCCAGGACATGGGCTATATATTCACTTAGGTCTCGGCTCATGATATGTTTCTCTCACCATATCTTTACTGCTCCCTCTAGGAGATCAGTGGCAAAGAGAACGTTCTTACTTGTTGGTACCTCTAGAATGCGGAACCCATTTTCCACAGCCAAAAGCCAAGCATTCGATTTGTCTACTACCTCTAATGTAACGACACCATTCCCTGACGACCCCAAATTAAGGAAGGACAAGAAACTAGAGCCGTTATCCCAAAAACATGTTCAAATGGTTTTGCTCATAATTAGAAATTTTAAATGAATTTTACTAAACTAACTAAACTTGGTTCATGATAAATATTCTTTTTATAAAGTTTACAAAGTATAAGTTGTAGAATTTATTGATAAATAGACCATCAATCTATATCCTAATGTCTTTTTTTCTTTGAATGTCTGATTTTCAGCAAGATTATCCTAAAACGCCAACAATCAAAACATCGTTCAATATGAAAAGTCATACATGTATGTGGGGAAAACAAAATATCATAGATATTCTAACAACATAATTCAACAATTATTGTATAACAAACCAAATTTAACATTTTCACCATGACTACCCAAAATAGGTTTCTCCACCCTCTGTCATAACCCCTCAGTGCCTCATACTATAAAATAACTGTCATCCCCTATCTAGGAAGATGATTTCATTATGTCTCCCCCTATCCAGGAGGGTGACTCCAACATGTCTCCCCCTATCCAGGTGAGTGACTTCTCATGTCTCCCCCTATCTAGGCGGGTGACTTCTCATGTACCCCCTATTTCAGCTGGTACCAAAATATGCCTTACCGTAGCCAAGAGGATGGCCTTTCCAAAGATCCAAAGGTCACCTAGATTTGGGAGCCATGCTCATATATAATGTGATAATCATAGTCACTTTAAAGTTGGCATGGTATGAAATAAACAAGAAAGCATATAATTTCAACCATGCGAGGAAAACCTCTGAGAAACTATGTGAAACTATAATGAATAATCTTAGGCGTAACCACATACGTGTCTCAAAAGAATTTACAGTCCAAACAAGAATAGTAGAATTAACCACACTATCAAACAAGCCAACTTGAAATTCAATGCATACACCCATGTTTCACTACATGACTGTAAATCCTATTAATGGAATGACTTAATTCTCAACTTAGATTTTTATGTCCACTTTCTTATGTCTTTATCCATATTACCCTTTTAGTCCAATTATTTCTCCTTTCCACTTTCAAAATCCACAAACCCTATTTTAGCTTTTATAGACATGATTGTTCTACAAAAAGGTGACTTCTATACAAAAGTCCCAATTTTATCCCTTTTAAGTCAATTTAGGGTTAGAGAGGTGAAAAGATGAATATTTGAAACTTTTATGAATTGGGTTTACAAACCTAATTTCCATCATCTAGTACATCATTATGTATAGGGAAACCCTAACTCTACAAATCTTGGATTTTAACATCCATACGAGTCCACAATTTTCCTTTTATTCATAAAAGATCAAACTTTGATTAACAACATGAATAAGTCTATTAGATTCATAAACATTCACAAATTAGGGTTTTGGATCCATTAAAAGCATTAAAGTCATCAACTTTGAACATCTTTCAAATTGGGAACAAATATTGATCAAGATTATATTTATATCATTGATTGCATTTTTCTAATAAAAATACATATATTATATGCTACTTTTGGATAATCCTATGATTTACTAGGATTTTTGCAAGATAAATCCTTTTAGACCGATCACACTCTGCCATGTAGGAAGCCCGCTCGTGTGAGAATTCAATTAATTGGGTGAGAAAAAAAGACGAAAAGACCATAAAAGTCTTACCTTCACTGAAGCGGATCGGGGGCACAAAGGTCTTTTTCGTAGATGGTTGTCTTCAACCTCCATTTGGTCTTTCTCATGAACAAGAGTCCCAATGAGTCAACACAAAAGTTGACTCTAGACCTTGGGGCCTCTGAGCAGCAGATGAAGGTGCATGGAGCACTACCACGCCTGGACAAACTTGCTTGTCAATTGGCTATGGAAAAGTCAGAGCAGTTGGGACGACTAAACGATCTTTTGCGAGGTCCAAGGAGAACGATGGAGGCTAAGAATAGGGATATAGGGGGGTTTTGAGAGTAGGGGTGAGATTGAAGAGTCACGGGCATGTTTGCAAGGTAACAATGTTCACACATAGGGTCTCTAGTCCTCCATTTTACAGGTGGGGTCCCTCAGGTAGTTCTTCCTCCATAGCAGTTTAGGAGGAAATTTATAGGGCCTTCAAAACCCCAACAAACCTAGGATGAATCAGTTCTTTTTCTTACTAAGAATTCATTGAGCAACTTTCCAATCTCACACATGGACTAGGTGTGGATAAAATCGGATCAGAACTGACATGTTCCCTATTCCTCTTTTCTTATACGACTAAAGGTAGGAGATAAATGCCACCACTAGATCTTGGATCCAATGGTCCATGAATCACATGTCAAATATATGTATATCTAATTTGAACTGAAAAAGGTGACATTTAATACTTTCCCACATTATTTCCAAACTTTATGGATTTTTGTAAAATCTATATCTCCTAATCTATTAAGATTTATAATCCCAAATTTCAGGGGAAAGTTACTGATGACATAATCTACCCATGGACACAATTTGGGATCAAAATTAAAAAATAATAACTTTTTTCTTCATATGCAAGGCATACACTAAAATGGCATATATAATGCATTAAACTCATATTTTCTCTTTATTCCTTTTCCATTCTCTTAATTTTGACTTTTCTAGATATTAGAAAGCAAGTGGTACTAAAATCGTCCTATTGTAGCCACTTATGCCACCTTCTAGAGATTTACATATTTTTCTTAAATAAAATACAAGTTATTTATTCTCCTCTTGCCTTTTCCCTTATTTATTTTGTCCTTTATCCTTTTATATTTCCATTGGCTTATTAACATAGGGAAAAATATGAAATTCATAATTCAGTACAATGTTGCAATAATTGCATAGTAATACAACCAATAATGGGGTTATAACAATGTTCCTTGTAATGGAAGTAAATGAAGAAAAAAATGGAATTATGATTGCATGTCTCACATTCCAATAGGTAATCATCAAACACCATAGAAATTGTATCATGCAACCACATGTTGAGATTCTTTAATGGAAGTGAGAAAAGTTTATTGTTTATCTTTTTTTTTGTCTTTTCAAACACTAGACATGATCACATTGCCATGTGGGCTATCATTGACCACCACAAAAAATAATATAAATTACTCCATATAAAAGCCTCTAAGGATATACCTCCAATGGCTGTCTTGTTATCTAGTGGGTATTTTTCCAAATAGAAAATAGAAGAAATTTGGGTTTTCTTGAGTATCCATGTTTAATTAAATATCTTCAAGACAAATTTATGATACATGTGAATTAAAATGGTATTTAGTACTTCTTTTTACATCACAACACCAAAACTATATTTCTAGGGTTCTTCTTTCTCGCTCCTGGATAGGCGACGACAGGCGACGACCTGGTGGGCGGAGGAGACCACCCACCCCCTAAGGGATCTCTGGTGGGAGATGAAAGTCAGAGCTGGTTTGCTCCGGAAGCTGAAGTGATGGTGGTTGGAGCTTGGGTCCGTGCGGTGAAGGGTCTACCTCCGACGATCAAGGGAGTTGTTGCTACAGACCTGAAGACCCCTTTTAGATGAGAAGGGGACCTGCAGACTTGGACCCAGATGACGGATTCAATCCTAGGGGAGATGGAAGACTACCAAAAATACTTGACCATTGTCCAGATCCTAGGGAGAAAAAGCCACCAGCCTCAGCGACGGGGGTGGATGATCCATAAGTGGAGGCAGCGAGGAGAACTCAAAATCTTCACCCTAGACGGAGTCCTGTTCCTCGCACGCTTCATGTCTGAAGTAGATCATAGGAAGGCTATGTAGAGAGGTCCATGGTTCCTTGACGACTAGTTGGTCATAGTCAGGAAATGGACTCGCAAAGCTAACACTCAGAGAGCCGCATTCACCACAACCCCAGTCTGGGTGTTGCTATCGGAATTGGGACTGCACTGGACACCAAGGGCCATTGTGGTCATCACACATGCCATTGGCGAGCCGAGGGCCATTGACAGAAAGGAAGATGGTTCTACTATGGGATGTGCACGCTTTTACGTTGACATCTTGGCAAAGTTGACCCCCCCCCATCTGAAGTCATGACGGAGCTCTTGAATGGAGAGGAATGGGAGGTCAAGCTGAGGTATGAAGCCATGTCTGATCATTTCCCAGTTTGTAAGGTGTTTGGCCATGTTGCAGGGCAATGCCCAGGGGAACGGCGTGCTGCTTGTTGGCTAAATGGACATCTATAAATCCCTTTGTTTTGATTATGACAAACATTTCATTCTTATTGATCTAACGAGCTACTTGAGTGTGCAGGATTAAGGTGGATGACAAAGCAACTAGGGAAATCCATATGCTTACATGTTTATGTTTTCATGCAATGTAATCGCTTTGTAAAAATGTGTACAAATATATAATGTACAAGTACTTAGATTGCATGTAAATCAAGCGTTAGATTCTCCCTAACTAAACACCACATTTAGATAAGTCATTCCCTTCAAATAGGATCACATTTGCACACTCATACATATAATTAGTGCCTAAATTGAAACATTGAAACAAGATCAATCTCAGTCGACAAACTCCTCGACCGAGACACTCTCGGTCGACAATCTTCTCGACCGAGAAAGATCCAAAGTAGCCGTTAGACACAACTGACAAGGTAGTTGGCAGTTGGAGATAAACGTTGCAAATCACTTGATCCAGAGAGCCTGTCAGTCGACAAAACTTCGACCGAGTAGGTATCTCGGTCGACCATTCCTCGACCGAGATGGTCTCTGACAGCAACTGCAGAATTAATTAATTAGCCGTTGTTAAAGCAACAAACTTGTACCTAACGGCTAGTTAAGCATTAAGAAACCCCTAGAAGTTGTCTAGAACGTCCTTAAGCATCCTTAGGCCATTCCTATAAATAGGACAAGCCATAGGACACTCAAATACACTTGTTACACTTGAGAAATCCTTGAGCATACTTTGAGCAATCTATTTGTGAGCAATTTGAGCATTTTGACAATTGGACATTTCCTTCCTTAGCTCAAAATTCGTGTCCTATAGGCTAGTATCTCCTACCCACTGCAATCACAAGTCCATACACTTGGTTAGGAGATCTATACGCTTGATCTAGGCAAATCAAGCCTTGGGCTACAAAGGATAAGTTGTAATTTCCTTTTTCCATTCTTGTTCTCTATTATCGTTTGTACTCTCCTTGCTACTCCTAGGTTGGAGGCTGCTGATTGGAGAGGGTGGAGATCTTCTTGGTGAAGAAGGTGACTTTGAGCTACTTCAGAAGGCTGGTGCAACGAGAGGTTACTTCTAGAGAGGAAGGCTACTTCAAGGGGGAGCTTGAAGTTACTTCAAGAAGGCTACCTCAAAGTTGGTGCACCTACTTCAAGTGAAGGCTGTTCAAAGGGTGTAAAGGAAAGTATTGTATTTTGTATAAATCCTTGAGAAGGTAATAAAATAAATACTTTCAAAATCCCGGTTGGGTAAGCAACCGGGTAGTGGTCTGACAACTTTAGTATTTGCTAAAGTTGGAACCACTCTAAACACCTGTCTCCTTCTTCCAATTTTCAATTGTGGTTGTTTGAGTTCAATAAATTGTTAAAATTATTTAAAAACTCTATTCACCCCCCTCTAGTGTTTTTCAATTGGTATCAGAGCGAGGCTTCAAGGAACCCTAACAAGGTCTTGAAGAAATGGGTGATGGAGTGCTCAACAACCTTAACCTCGAAGGGACACTTGTTGCTAGGCCTCCAGCGTTCGATGGAACAAACTACCAATATTGGAAGAGAAGGATGCAGTTCTACTTCCAAGGCATCAATTGGGACTAATGGAGAATGGTGTCAACCCCATATGAGCTCCCTCAAACTCAATTTGCAGAATGGGATGCAAATACGGTAAAGCTAGCTCAAATGAATGCAAAAGATGTAAGCATTTTATATTGTTCTATATCAGTAGGAGAATTTAATAGAATATCTAATTGTGACACAGCCTATGATATTTGGCATAGACTATCCATAACCTATGAAGGTACAGTCCAAGTCAAAAATTCCAAAATTAGCATGTTTAAACAAAAGTTTGAACACTTTTGTATGGATCCTGATGAATCAATTATTGAAATGTTTGCAAAATTTTCTACTATTGTTAATGGTTTAAGTGCCCTAGGAAAACCTGTCCTTGAAGAAGATCAGGTATCAAAGATCCTTCGTTCACTTCCTCCAAAATATAAGCCAAAGGTGACAGCCATTGAAGAAGCAAACGACCTCACTCGACTAATAATGGAGCAACTTATTGGAAACTTAGAAGCTCATGAAGCAACCCTAGAAGAGGAAGAAAGAAGAGCACGTGAACTTCAGTAAGGAAAGAAGAAGGATGTGGCTCTAAAAGCTTCAAAGGTCGTCACACAAGAAAGTGAGGAGTCAAGTGAAGAAGAAGGAGAAGAAGCCTTGATAGTCAATGGTAAGAAATACAAAAGATTTAAATCTAACAAAATTTCCAGTTCTTCTTCTACCCCTCCTAGGTGCTTTGAATGTGGGAAGAAAGGGCATTTCAAAAATGAATGTCCTAAAGCAAAGAAAGGAAAGAAAAGCTCACACAAGAAGAAGGGATAAAAAGCCTATAAAGATGCATGGGACGAGTCAAGTGATAGTGAAAGCGGAGAAGAAACGGTGGATTGTCTAATGGCAAGAGAAGATGATGAAGACTCTCAAGAGGTAAGCCTACTTGATCTTCCTAAAGAAGAGTTAGTTACTAGTCTACAAGAAATTCATGATAAGTATGTTGATGTCAAGAAGAAACTAAAGAAGGTTATCAAATCAAATGATGAGCTAATTGCTAAATTAGATAATCTTTCTTCTGAAAAGAACAACATTGATCTTGAGAATTTGTCTTTAAAAACATTTTTTGATGATTGCACTAGAAAGATACTCACTTTAGAAACAAATGTTGATCTTCTTTCTAAAGAAAAGACTGACTTGTTAGCTAAACTAAAAGATTTTCAGACTCAACCTATTTTGTGTAACCATCTAGACTATGATAATGTTATAAAAGAAAGAGATTCATTGTTATCTGATTTAGATCAAGCAAGAAATGATCTACACAAGAAGATGAATGATATTGCTCAGCTACAAAGAGAAATTTATGAATTAAGAAGAAAAGATATACTTGATAACATTCTAAGCATTGGTACTGTTTTCAACGGAAGAAAAGGTTTGGGATATGCTCCAAAGAAAAATCAACCCAAAAGAACTCAAACTATGTTTGTACCCAAGAACACAATGGCTAGAAAGAGAAATGAAGTTGATTCTATTACTTGTCATTTTTGTTTACGTCTTGGACACTATTCCTTTTCATGTCCTTATAAAACTAAGGATTCCGACTTAGTTTGGGTTCCAAAACCCCAAACTTAGTAGAGTCAAATGTAAATTAATTGAGATATGGCCAAACACTACATTTTGCTATTTATATTGTCTTATCTCAACTAAAAAAAAGGGTTCATGCATATTGTTAATTTTCTGCACTATTAATTTTCTGCACTGTTAAAACAGAAACTTAGTCGGTCGAAGTATTGTTGACCGAATCCTTAATCGGTCGAAGTATTGTCGACCGACTGGATGTCTGTAAATCTACAAGGAAATTATTTCGGTCGAAAATTGGTCAACCGAGCTAAATTTCTATATTTATTTGTTTACAGTAACCTTCTCGATCGAAAATTAGTCGACCGAGACAAATGTCGGTCGAACAATTGTCGACCGACTGAACTTCTGAATTATGATTTTTATACAAGTCTTTACTTAAATGATTCTAACCATATCAGACCATCACATGGGTACCAAAATCTACATTTTAATGCAGGAATGGGTAGTTGACAGTGGATGCTCCAAACATATGACCGGGAACAAAGATGCATTTCAAACCTTTGAAGAAAAGAAGAGTGGAACGGTCACCTTTGGAGACAATGGTAAGGGCAAAATCGTTGGAATAGGTAATGTTGGTACAAACCTCGAAATAAAGAATGTTCTACTCGTTGATGGTTTGCACCATAATTTGATAAGTGTTAGTCAATTATGTGATAGTGGTTATGATGTGTTATTTAACAAAACCTGCTGCAAGTTATTGATAGAAAACACTACAAATGTTGTTTATGAAGGAAATAGAGTTGGAAATCTTTATATCCTTAAACCTAACTCTATGACATCAGTAGTAGGAAAATGCTTGCTTGCAAATGAAAATACCTTACAACTATGGCATAAAAAGCTAGGACATGCTAGTTCACATGTTATTAAAAAATTAGTGAAATATGATCTTGTTCGTGGATTGCCTACTTTATCTTTTGATCAAGTTGAAAACTGTGAACCATGCACAATGGGAAAGCAAACCAAAACCTCTTTTAAACCAAAACATGTACTTAGCACCAGTACGTCCTTAGAATTAATTCATATGGATTTATTTGGACCCATGAGGACACAATCTATTGGTGGTAAAAGATACTGTTTTGTTATTGTTGATGATTATAGTAGATACAGATGGGTACACTTTATTGCAACTAAAGATGATACTATTCATGTTTTTATACAATTTTGTTCCAAGATAAGTACCATTAGAAGTGATCATGGTGGAGAATTTGAAAATCATACATTTGAAGAATTCTGTACATCTCAAGGGTATACTCATAATTTTTCTGCTCCACGCACCCCACAACAAAATGGTATAGTTGAAAGGAAAAATCGATCACTACAAGAAATGGCTAGAACTATGATGCTCGAACACAACACACCCAAAACTTTTTGGGCTGAAGCTGTAAACACTGCATGCTATGTGCTAAATAGAGTAACGGTTCACTCTCATTTAAAGAAAACTCCATATGAAATAATACATTCTAAGAAACCTAGAGTTGACTATTTTCATACCTTTGGCTCCACATGCTATATTTTAAATACCAAAGATGATAGAGATAAGTTTGACTCAAAATCACACAAAGCATTCTTTTTGGGATATTCCACTTCTAGCAAAGATTTTAGAGTATATAAAACTATATCTAGAAAAGTTGAGGAATCTATTCATGTTTCTTTTCATGAAGAGTCCAAATCTGAAAATCTAGAAATCATAGATCTCACTAATCAATTCGAAAATTTAAACATACCAAATGATAGTGAGAAAGGTACTACAAATAATCACCAAGTTGAACCACAACCTACACCTAGGCTTATTAAAGATCATCCTCAAGAAATTATTGGAGATCCTAATGATAAAGTCAAAACTCGGTCTTCTTTCAAAGATGTTGCAAACATGGCTTTTGTTTCTATCATTGAACCTAAAAAGATATCTGAAGCTCTTAAAGATGATTATTGGATAATAGCCATGCAAGAAGAATTGAATCAATTCACTAAAAATGATGTATGGGATTTAGTTCCTAAACCATAAGATAAAACCATAATAGGAACTAAATGGGTTTTTAGGAACAAGCTAAATGAGGCAGGAGAAGTAATAAGGAATAAAGCTCGATTAGTAGCACAAGGATATAATCAACAAGAAGGAATAGATTTTGATGAAACGTATGCACCGGTAGCTAGACTTGAAGCTATTAGAATGTTACTAGCTATTACTGCACATAAAAACATCAAACTCTACCAAATGGATGTAAAAAGTGCATTTCTAAATGGCATCATTCAAGCAGAAGTATATGTTGCCCAACCACCTGGTTTTGAAATACTGGAAAAAGGTGACTATGTTTATAAACTTAAGAAAGCACTTTATGGTTTAAAACAAGCACCTAGAAATTGGTATGAAAGTCTCAAGACATATCTTTTTGATAATGGTTTTTCTATTGGAAATTCAGATTCTACTTTATTTTTCAAAACATATACATCTGATTTCCTAGTTGTGCAAATATATGTTGATGACATTATTTTTGGAGCTTCTAATGATTCATTGTGCACACAATTCAGTGACATTATGCAAAAAAGAATTTGAAATGAGCCTCATGGGTGAACTGACTTTCTTTCTTGGTTTTCAAATTAAGCAAACACCTGCCGGAATATTCATAAGCCAAGAAAAATATACTAAAGAACTCTTAAAACATTTTGGGATGGATCAGTGCAAACATGCTACTACTCCTATGGCTACTTCTATTAAAATTGATAAGGATGAAAATGGGGAACCTATTGATGATTCCTTATATAGAGCCATGATTGGTAGTTTGCTTTACTTAACTGCTTCTAGACCGGACATTATGTTTCCCGTTGGTCTTTGTGCTCGATTTCAATCACAAGCTATGCACTCTCATTTTCTAGTAGTTAAACGAATTCTTCGTTACCTAGCCGACACTACTTGCTTTGGTTTATGGTATCCAAAAGGACAATCCTTGGATTTTAAAGCTTATACTGATGCGGATTATGTTGGTTGCCGACTTGATCGCAAGAGTACTAGTGGTGGCTATTTCTTATTAGGGAGAGCTTTAGTATCTTGGTTTAGCAAGAAACAAAATACGGTTGCCCTATCTACAACTGAAGCTGAATATATGGCAGCCGGGTCTTGTTGTGCTCAAGTGCTTTATATGAAACAAGTGTTAAACGATTATGGTTTTACTCTTTCTTCTACGCCTATTTTTTGTGACAACACGAGCGCTATAAACTTAGCACACAATCCTATTTTACACAGCCGAGCTAAACATATTGAAATCTGTCATCACTTTTTAAGGGTTCATATCTCCAAGAATCATGTTTCTCTTCATCATGTTGATACAGAAGATCAATTGGCTGATATTTTTACAAAACCACTTCCACTAGATCAATTTAACAAAATTAGGAAGCAACTGCTTATCACTCCTTTGGAAGATGTTTTCTTTGATATTTGTGCTACTTAAACAAAAACTCTTACTTGCATCACGATATTTTGGCTTTTAAATGGACATCTTTTTCATTAGATTTGATGGGACATCTAATTAAGGGGGAGTTTTTATTTCTAACGGATATCTTTTTGAAATGACAAAGGGGGAGAAATAAATATAAAACTAAAACTTAGTAAGTATGAAACACTCAATCAATGAGTTTCATAAATAAACTCTTGGCTTTACATTGAAAGTTGCTATATTCCCTAGTGAATTGGATTTCATGTTCCATAATTCAAGGGGAATAATAAGCACACATTTTATAACCAAGAGGAAAAGCTACAAAAGGTAATCTAAAGGTATGAAACTCATATGGTTTATATTTCCTTTATTTATATTTTTGGAAATGTTTGTCATCTTCAAAAAGGGGGAGATTGTTGGCTAAATGGACATCTATAAATCCCTTTGTTTTGATTATGACAAACATTTTATTCTTATTGATCTAACGAGGTACTTGAGTGTGCAGGATTAAGGTGGATGACAAAGCAACTAGGGAAATCCATATGCTTACATGTTTATGTTTTCATGCAATGTAATCGCTTTGTAAAAACTTGTACAAATATATAATGTACAAGTACTTAGATTGCATGTAAATCAGGCGTTAGATTCTCCCTAACTAAACACCACATTTAGATAAGTCATTCCCTTCAAATAGGATCACATTTGCACACTCATACATATAATTAGTTCCTAAATTGAAACATTGAAACAGGATCAATCTCGGTCGACAAACTCCTCGACCGAGACACTCTCGGTCGACAATCTTCTCGACCGAGAAAGATCCAAAGTAGCCGTTAGACACAACTGACAAGGTAGTTGGCAGTTGGAGATAAACGTTGCAAATCACTTGATCCAGAGAGCCTGTCGGTCGACAAAACTTCGACCGAGTAGGTATCTCGGTCGACCATTCCTCGACCGAGATGGTCTCTGACAGCAACTACATAATTAATTAATTAGCCGTTGTTAAAGCAACAAACTTGTACCTAACGGCTAGTTAAGCATTAAGAAACCCCTAGAAGTTGTCTAGAACGTCCTTAAGCATCCTTAGGCCATTCCTATAAATAGGACAAGCCATAGGACACTCAAATACACTTGTTACACTTGAGAAATCCTTGAGCATACTTTGAGCAATCTGTTTGTGAACAATTTGAGCATTGTGACAATTGGCCATTTCCTTCCTTAGCTCAAAATTCGTGTCCTATAGGCTAGTATCTCCTACCCACTGCAATCACAAGTCCATACACTTGGTTAGGAGATCTATACGCTTGATCTAGGCAAATCAAGCCTTGGGCTACAAAGGATAAGTTGTAATTTCCTTTTTCCTTTCTTGTTCTCTATTACCATTTGTACTCTCCTTGCTACTCCTAGGTTGGAGGCTGCTGATTGGAGAGGGTGGAGATCTTCTTGGTGAAGAAGGTGACTTTGAGCTACTTCAGAAGGCTGGTGCAATGGGAGGTTACTTCTAGAGAGGAAGGCTACTTCAAGGGGGAGCTTGAAGTTACTTCAAGAAGGCTACCTCAAAGTTGGTGCACCTACTTCAAGTGAAGGCTGTTCAAAGGGTGTAAAGGAAAGTATTGTATTTTGTATAAATCCTTGAGAAGGTAATAAAATAAATACTTTCAAAATCTCGGTTGGGTAAGCAACCGGGTAGTGGACTGACAACTTTAGTATTTGCTAAAGTTGGAACCACTCTAAACACCTGTCTCCTTCTTCCAATTTTCAATTGTGGTTGTTTGAGTTCAATAAATTGTTAAAATTATTTAAAAACTCTATTCACCCCCCCTCTAGTGTTTTTCATTGCTAACCATTCCCCTCCCATTGTGCTCGAACCAGCCATAGGCCGACCTAGGAAAGTTGGCAAGTCAAGGCCACCTCCTCAACAAAGAAAAGAAAAGGAGAAGGTGACAGAAGCGGAAGGAGTTATTAGCGACAACAACAAAAATACAGAAACAATTGTCTAGGCTTGCATAACAACCAACAGGAACACAGGGTAGGTTGCAGGTGACATGCTTGCGGAAATGCCAAGCCAAGAAGTAGGGGCTACTATGCATATAGTTGTGGACTCTAGAGTTGAGAAATTAGGGACTGCAACCCACTCATCCATGGACTCTGGTTCAAAGGAATCAACTGTTGTTGTGGGTGTGGACAAGAACCCCTTCACGACTCTAGAAGAAATAGAAGATGATGACAACATGGAGAATGAAGGCCCTTCCAGGAGTAGAAGCCCGAGATGCACCCGAAGCCCAAATAAGAAGAAGAAGAACAAGAGCGGCTCTGATGAGGGGAGCGACTCTACAAAGAGATAGGATGTCAATACTCACATGGAATGTGCGAGGAGCTTCGCTTGATGAGAAGCAAAGAAGGCTACGAGCTATAGAGGAAGAAGAAGGAGTAACCCTCATTTTCTGTTATGAAATGAGAATAAGAAGAATGGTGAAGGATAGAATAAACACCCTATTTCCCAATGGGTGGTCTACAATATCAAATATTGAATGCAGGGATGGTGCTCGCATTGTCATAGGCTAGAACCCGAAGATATGGGATGTGGAACGCATCACTATAAATGACCAAATCATCACTGTTAGCTACTGTAACAGAGGTGGAATGGGTTTTATTGCTTCAGGGATATATGGGGAGAACTTGGAAGGTGATAGAACAAGACTTTGGGAGAGCATCAAAAACACGACGTAGGAAGAGGTACCCTGGTTAGCTTGGGGTGACTTCAACAACATTAGAAGATCGAATGAAAAGCATGGAGGAAGACCGATCCCTCATCGGGTTATGGAGATCTTTAACAATATGATGGATGCATTTGGGTTGATAGAACTGAATGCCATTGGGGGCAAGGTCTCATGGTCTAACAAGAAAGGAATTGGTAGAAGAATTTCTAGCATCTTGGATAGGGGACTCGTCAACCAAGCTTGGTCAAAAGTGTGGCCAAATGCTGTGATCAAGCATGGGGCTGATCCCATGTGTGATCACAGTTGGATGAAGATGAATCTTATTCATAGACCCAATGTGATCAGGACTTTCAGGTTTTGCAATTGGTGGTGCAAATGGAGAAGCTTCAAAGACATTACTCAAGAGGCGTGGGATACGGAAGGCACATGTAATCCCTTATACATAATTATCAAGAAGCTACAGACGTCCAAGAAGGTGATTATGAAGTGGTCAAAGGAGGTGGTAAACCTGAAGAATATGAAAATAAGTGCAATAGAATAATACAAGGAAGCAACAACAAGAGCTAGACAAAATATGGAAGATGATGATACTGCCGAGGAGTGGCTAAGAGCAGAAGAGAAACTTACAAAAATGTTAAAATCTAAAGAAATGCAAATGTGGCAGAGAAGTAGGATCAAGTGGATAAAAGATGGGGACCTAAACACTAAAATGTACCATGCAGCAGTGCGGAAAAAAGATACGAAGGAAACAGTTCATCAGCTCATTAATGAAAGCTGATAAGTGGTACAAAGTAGAGAGGAGCTAACCATGACCACTATAAAATACTTTGAAGATCTATACAACCAATATAGGGAGACCATACAGAGCTTTGAAAGCTCCATCTACCCCATGCCCAAAGTAACAGTTGAAATGAATGAAGACATATGCAGAGAAGCAGATGAGGAGGAAATCAAAGCAAATTTCTTCTTGATTAATACCTCCAAGGCACCAGGGCCATACGACTTCAATAGTAAGTACTTCTAGTACATGTGGGATTACATTAAGTAGGATATCATCAAGGTGATCAGGTGGTTGCTTCAGGGTGGTAACATGGTGCGGGATGCAAACCACACTTTCATTAAACTGATACCCAAAAAGAAAGACGCGAGATGCATGAATGATTATAGGTCTATATCCTGCTGCTCTACTATCTCCAAAATATGGGTGAAGCAGCTTGCTAAGACATTAAAGAAATGGCTACCAAGCATAATATCTGAGGAATAATGTGCGTTCATAAAGGGATGAAAGATAGTTGGTTTTGCCCTCCTGGAAGCTGAGTTTCTCACTGGCTTGAACACTAAGAACTCTAACTCTAAGCATGCATCAAGATAGACCTCACGAAGGCCTATGATCACATACACTGGGACATAATGGTGTCTTTGGGTTTTTCTAGAAGATGGATAAGCCTCATCAAACAGTGTATCACCACTACTTCCTTTTCTGTGTTGCTGAATGGAGGTCTTGTGGGCATGTTTAGGGCTTCGAATGGACTTCGACAAGGAGACCCCTTATCCCCCCTTCTCTTCACCTTGGTTATGGAGGGGCTCACCACGATGATCAGGGAAGCGGAGAAAAGAAATGTCATCAGAACTTTCAAGATCAAAGGTACTAAAGTCAAAAGCCATCTTGTCTTTGTAGATGACATCATGTTGTTCTCCACAGGCCATGATAAGAGACTAACTTAATTCAAGAGACTACTAGAATGTTTCTCTAGAGCCACCAACCTATAAATTAGTGTTATCAAGTCAAGGGTTTATCTATTAAAATCGTGAGACAGTAGAAGAGGAAGACTAAGAAGGGAGACGGGCCTACGATGTGGACGCCTTCCTGCAAGATACCTTGGTGTACCTATTGCGGGGGGGGGGGGAGAGGTGTCACTGGTGACTTCTTAATGTTCCTAGACAAAGTCAGAATTAAGATTGAAGGGTGGATGAGTATCCACATGTCTATGATGAGGAGAATCATGTTGACCCGCTTAGTGATACAAATGATGGTATGCTTCTAGACAGAGATGCACATACTTACTAATCTAACAGCTGATAGGATCACTAGGATGATAATGAACTTCATATGGGGAGGTAAAATGCATAATGTATCTTGGGAGACGATCGCTAAAAGGTATGAGCAGGGTGGCTTGAACCTAAGCAAGGTGGAAGACATCAACATGGCAGGCAACCAGCGCAGGTTGGACAGATTCCTTATGGAGGTAGATGGTGCCTGGGTCAGATGGATGAGACGGCGATATGGTTGCACCCCACAACCTAGCGCTGGCTCTTCTAGGATTTGGGAAGCCTTATACTCCTCATGAATTTAGAGTGGCCATATGTACTCTGGGAATAGCAATGGTCTCTTCAGGTTCAATGGACAAAAGAAACCATGGATCCACAGAGATACAGGGGAGCATGTTTCTTCATACAAACTGCTGTGGGGCAGAGGGAATTTCCAAAATGGAGTGTGACACGCTTCAAATCCATCCTAGGTAAACTCCTCACAAAAGATAGGATGGCTAGATGGGGCATCAACACTAATGAGAGATGTTGTTTCTGCTCTGAAGATGAAAACCATGATCACCTTTTTCATGAATGCAACAAAGTCAATATGTGTGGTCGTTGATCTGGCTCAAAAATGGATGATGCATTTTTAGGTCTGAAAGTATGAGGGACACAATGGAGCAGATAAAGATGAAGTGTAGGAATTATAGAGAGCTGGCTTTTGGTGGTCTTTACTTCACTTATGTCTACTTTAATGTTTGAAAAGTTAGGAATTGGGTGGTGCACAACAAATCAACGGACCTTGACATCTTTCTGTTTGTAGCTAGAGATATAGGGGTGGTGTTAAAGGTCAAAAAAGGCCTTGACAAAGGGGTTATCCCTATAGCCCGTTTACACTGGGGATTTTTGTAGAGTCAGCCCATGTATACTTTTATAAGTGGTCTTGTACAATATAGCCCTACTATACCACTCTTTTGGTAATATATTTATCTATTTCCAAAAAAAAAGGAACTACTATGAAGTTGGTTTACTTTCCTAGGTCTTATGGATGGATTGAGGTATTTGATGACACAAATGTCTATCCTTCAAGTAACATTATATGGTAGAATGATGAAAGAAGGTACATGCATTTTCATATCCTTTATTTCCACATCTAAAGATGTTGTTTATTTGAGGGATTGGAGGTTAATTTCTTTATGCGATGTTTTCTATATTATTATTTTAGTTCTTTTGTGTAATAGACTCCACTCTATTATGCCCCTTATTATTGACAAAGCTCAAAGTGCCTTAATTAAGGGAGGTAGGCTTCTAGTTCCTCCTTATTGGTAAATGATGTGAACAATCATATAATTAAGAGCTCTACGAATGAAATGTATGCTAAAATGGACATCATCAAGGTGTATGATTTTGTAAACATCAATTTGTTTATTTTTTTAATTGACAGGATGAATTTCCCTTAGTGTTTTGTCAACATGATTTATTATTTTATTGACTCTATAAGTTTCAATATTTTAATTAATGGAGTCAACCTAGAATGTTTATCTATGTTGATCATGGTAATTAAGGCTACCTATAATATTATAAAAGGGTTGATCATGGTAATTAAGGCTTCAAACAAATTTTCTATCTCTCATACTCTCTTTGTGAATGATGTCATTATGTTTTTCTATCTCCAAAGTGATTTCTCAGTAAGTATCTATCAAGCATTCTTAAATAATTTATGAATATATCTAGGATGTCTATGAATGATGAGAAGAATATCATTACTTGTAAAAAAGCTTCCAATATGAAGGCTATTCATATTATTTGAATATTAAACATGGCAATCAACCAATCTAGTATTTGGTGTTGCCTTGATTCATAGGAAAACTATCCAAAACATGTGCAGTCCAACAATTGATCAAATAAAGATGAAATTAGAGGGTTGGAAACCTAACTGGATATTCTTTGTAGGTATATTTGAGTTCATTATTGATATATTTCTTCATTTCACTTGTTTAGGTTTCTTCTTTCCCTCTCCCATGAAGCTTATCTAAGAAAATCTCTCAATTATGTGGAGAATTGTCTTTGGTATGAATCATCAATTGAACAATACCATTCGCCTTGTTCCTTGGGAAGAGGTACGTAGATCAACAAAAGACGAATGTCTCTTTATTATATATATCATAGACATGAATAAAGTTTGTGTGATGAGAAATATTTGGAATATCACCATGATGAAGGATAATATATGTTTTATATGGGTACATGAATGATATTTGAAAGCTAATTCCTTACGGAAGGTTGGAACTAGTTCTAACTCCTCCTATCTCTGGAAACAATTCGTACATTTTAGACCTTATATATTTCTAATATGAGTGTTCCAGATAAGACTGGTGTTATATGGGAGACCCATGTATTATCCAAGGTATGTTTCTTCATTATTTCTTAGATGGTAGGCATGTTTTGAAGCTAAGAAAGGGAAAGCTAGCATCATGATCTGATATTTATAAAAACCAACAATGGTGTATTTCCAACTCCAGGATTTGCAAAAGGACCACGGATTCAGCTAAAGTGTTGGATAAGAATTTGGGTCCTGGTGATGAAATGATTTGATGGACAGAAAACATGGGTATAAAAGTATAGACTATTGTGAGGCAATAAGGGAAAGTAAATCAGTTGTTTTTTGGGGAGAATGTATATTTCAATTGTTCCTGACAGATACTAGTTGTTCTACTAGAGAATTTTGTTTAACATTGTTTCAACTCATATTTATCAATAGAATGGAGGGTTTCATTTCACTTTTGTGTCTATTATGTAAATGCCAGGACGAAAAATAATAATCAGATTTTCTTTGTTTGAGAATATACAATATTGGCTTGGTATAGAATTCATGAATATAGATATGTACAATTTTTATTTCAATTCAAGCATTAATCAATCTTAGTCATAAGGAGCAAAGAAATTCTTTTTTGTTCTCTAGATATAGACACGTTCATTTGGTGACATGTATATTTTTGTTTTCTTATCCATTTTTGTGTTTATTAAGTTTTTACTACTAACAAAATAATTTTTCTTTCACATTGAAGCATTCTAATTTCCTTTTTCAAAAAATTAAGAAGGGAAAATATGATTTAATAGACCAAAAAATAATTTTGGTTTCATTATCATTGTTTTGAATAATTGGTGACATTATCTGTAAAAATTTCTTTTGGTATATTTACTACCCATGAGAGGCTTAAGTATATGTTGACTTAGAAGGAGTTGATAAAAAGGACAGTTGGTGGGTGAAATTCCTAAAGGAATATGATTTTACTATTTCCTCCATACTAATAAGACAATTTCTGTAGTTGATACCCATAGTCAATTGAATATTATATATGCTTCCGTACTAGCCTTTGAGTTTAGTAACCAAGTTGATCTAAACCTTTATAGTTGTTTTACCCTTCATAGGCTAATAAAATGGTCAAACAAATCTGTGGAAAGATGCAAATAGAAAAAAATGATAACTCCATCCAATGGAGGATAGTAAGAAAAAAGTGTGACCAAACACTATGTTTGAGATTTATATTGCAAGTGTGAATGGTATTAGGCATCAACATGTCACATGATATTGTTTTTGTAAATCTTGTGTTTGAAGTTTAACTAAAGAAAATGAGGCGATAAAAGCAGTACAAAACAAATTCTAGTTTGTGAATCTTTAGGGATGGGATGACTTTATCTTTCAAATGATCACCCTAATGATCATAAATTTTAGGTTGTGGGATTCTGATTACCTCAGGAACACCAGCATGGAATTTGGGATGATATGCGAGAAATAGACAGACAAAATGTAGGACATTTTGATTTGAGAATGATCTAATTACAGAACAAGCAAATTGAGAATGATATTGTTAGTAACTATTTTACATTATACTTTGTTCATATATTCCAATGATAACTGGAAGAAAAAAATTGATGAATATAGATATATATAGTTTAAGATTATGTAGTTGATTAAGAAATTCAACAATTAAATCTAGTAGTTAATGAAGTAGTTTATTTTTACATAGTTAGACTATGCAAGGGTACCTTTTTATCATTATTGCAACCATTCAATGTTTGGAAAGTGGCCATACCAGATAAAGGACCTCGAGTCACTCACACAAATAAAAACTAAACATGGAGATAATTGGCTCTCGCATTTTAGGAGAGTGAAAGGGGAGACCGTCAATGGAGGGTATGGGGGTATGAATAGTATTGAAATAGGGTTTGAGGATTCAAATTCTTTTTGGGAATAAATCTAGACAAATGTAGCATTCAGGGGGTATGTGCATTTGGTGAATCACATGATTATGTAACGTGGCACCTAGAAAACGCACGATTCTCCCAGGTGTCCCCAAGCAAATAAAGGTAAATATTCTCTATGTAGTTTCTAGATTTTTGTAGGATTTTTTTTATTATCTTACAAATAAAAAGTGTTGGATTCATTGGATCCCATTTTATGATGAATAAAACACAATGAGAAAAGGAAGGAAGAGAAGACATAAAAGTTGATGAGAAATATTCTTTTTTATCAAAAGATAAGGGATTATGTAGAATACAAAAATCAACTATACCACGGGATACAAAAATGGACATCGTATCCAAAATAACTGAACATTGGATCTTATTGAAAAAGTCTTGTAAAATACTCATGTAATGGTGAAAATGCACTTTAGTGTAGAGAAAAATATTTTTCATGACAAAATCCCAAACATTGAATAATATGTGAAATAACCCCATTGAATATGAATGAAAATATGGAAAATTTTGTATTAGGTGGGGTGAACTACATGATTATCCAAGGAGTAGATTTGATCTATATCACTGAATGAATGATCAAAAAAGGTGTTAACAATATTACTCACTAAGAGAAATGTTCATGGTACTAAGTTGAGCCATTATTTTGTTATTATGGCTAAAATGGTGAAAATTTTCTCATGATACCAATGTTGGAGAAAAGACTAGGAGATTTATATTCTTTTAATAGATTTATTAGTGTGAAATTTTTTCATAAAAGGGTAAAATTTGGAGTCTAGCAATCATTCATGTGTTAGGTAGACTAAAATAAGGACATGGAGTATATAGTGGTGATTGTATGTTCTAATAGATTGCAGGCCAGATGTTCAAAGAGTTCTTGGATATAGGATGTTTCATGAAGTATCCACATATGCTTTATTTTTACTGAGCGTAACTTTTGTTCTTTCTTTAATTTATGTCTTAATGAGGGAAAGGTGAATGATCAAGAAGTTTTGGAAACATTGAGGAAAAAAATGTGAATCGTTCTTTTCTTTCTAGGAATGGATAAGTAGGACATCCATTCCTAGAAGGATATTTTGGGGAGTAAGGAAATCATTTAGGGTTAATAACACAAATAAAGGTTAGGGACAATAGTTGAATGGTCATCTATTCCCTTATAGAGAAGGCAAGTTGTTAGATGAGTTTCAAGTTCAAAATCATCAAGGACACCTTCCCTAAAACTCTAGTTCTTATTCAATGTAAATATGATCATCTCGCAAAGTCATGTTCCAATTAACAATAGGTGGAACTAGATGAAGGTTTGATAACATTGATGCACAGACATAGCTGTGGAGTTACAATGATGGCACAGACGGGATGAGGCTTTTTGGCATGCTAGAGCCAGGGTCAATGAGATGAGAGCAGGTGACAAGAACACAACCTACTTCCATCACAAATCATTGCAAAGAAGGAAAAGGAACAATATTGATGGCTTATTTAATGCAGAGGGATAGTGGTTAACTGATGAAAAAGAGATTGAAAGCATCATCTTAAATTTCTTTCAAAACCTTTTTCAATCATCCAACCCAACGGGATGGGAGGAGGCTACACAGGGGTTGACGACCAAGATTCGGGAGGAAGAAAAGGTCCGCCAAGCGAGAGAGATCTCCATGGAGGAAATCAAAACAACCATGAATAATATGCATCCTAACAAAGCCCCAGGTCCAGATTGCATGAAGGCTCATTTTTTCCAATAGTATTGGCACATAGTAGGTGATGATGTGGCCAACTATATCAAAGGGTGGTGGAAGTCTGACAGAAGAATTGCTGAGTTAAATTCTACCTTAGTGGTGATGATTCCTAAAGTCCAAAAACTTACTGAAATTGGAGAATTTCATCCCACCAGCCTATGCAATGTTGTTTATAAAATTTCTTCAAAAGTAGTGGCAAACATGATGAAACCAATCATGGACAAGATTGTCTCGGAACAACGTAGTGCTTTCGTCTCGGGCAGGCTCATTACCGATAATGCCCTTATTGCATATGAAATCTTTCACACTATGAAGGGAAACAAGGGGAGAAAGAAAGGGCCTATTGCTTTGAAGCTGGATATGTCTAAGGCATATGACAGAGTAGAGTGGAGTTTTGTGGACTATATCCAGGGAAAGCTAGGCTTTGGAGAGAGATGGAGAAGGAAAGTTATGGACTGCATGTCAACAGTGACACACACTTTTTCCATCAATGAAGAGCGTACTAGGAAAACTCAACCATCCAGAGGACTGCAACAGGGAGACCATCTATCCCCTTATCTTTTCATTTTATATGCGGAAGAATTATCTACTTCTCTCTCATTAGCAACACAACAAAACCATATCCATGGAGTGCGGGCAAGCCGTCATGGCCCCCGCATCTCTCACCTCTTCTTTGCAGATGATTCTATCCTTTTTGCAAGGGCAACCAAAGAAGAATGCCTGAAATTAGGTGCTATCATCAGCCAGTATGAACGGGCATCCAGACAGAAGATTACTTTATCCAAGACTGAGGTGGCCTTTAGCAAAGGGGTGGTCAGGGAAAGAAAGGAAGAGTTGGTGAATCTTTTACAGGTAGAGGAGGTGGATAGACATAGCAAGTACTTGGGCCTTCCCACAATAATGGGCAGATCCAAGAAACAAGTCTTTGCCTATATCCAGGATCACATAGGGAAAAAGCTTTAAGGATGGAAGGAAAAACTACTCTCTAAAGCGGGAAAGGAGGTTCTCATCAAAGCAATAGCCCAAGCTATTCCCTCATACATCATGAGTATATTCCAGTTACCATATTCCCTCTTGGACGAAATTAACAACACTATCTTGAGATTTTGGCGTGGAACACGATGAACGGAGAGGAAAAATGCATGGGTCAGCTGGGACGAGCTTTGCAAACCAAAAAACTAAGGAGGCATGGGTTTCCGCAATATCCATATTTTCAACCAAGCTTTACTAGAAAAACAAGTGTGGCGGCTCTTTCACAGACAAGATACACTGGTGTACTGGGTACTCAAAGCCATATATTTTCCGTCGGGCATAGTTCTGAAAGCGAGGCGAGGACACAAGTCGAGCTTCACTTGGTGGACTATTTGGAACTTGAAGAGTATTATTTCTGAAGGAATGCAATGGAGAGAAGGGGATGGGGCAAACATTGACATTTGGGCGGACAATTGGCTTCCAAACACACAAGGCAGTATGGAAACAACTTATGGGCTCTTTAGCCTGAAAATCAAGTCTGTGCATCAGCTTATTGACAATGTAAGAAGATGTTGGGACGTTGAGTGTGTAAGGAGCCTATTCACAGAGGAGCTAGCCCACAAAGTGTTTCCAATCCCATTGAGCATGACAAGGAGTGAGGACAAGATGTTTTGGAAATCGAGCAGGAGTGGTGAATACATGGTGTGATCTGCATACTGGCTGGCTTCACGGTTGATGAGAAACACTGCTAACATGCCCAACAATGAAGGCGATAGATTCTGGAAACTAAAACTAATTTGGAAGTGGGGACTAATTCTGAAGGCGAACCATTTCCATTGGCGATGTGTAAGAGGGGAGATGGCTACGTTGGGATGCCTCTATGATCGCCATTGTCACGCCGATGGGATTTGCAACATCTGTGTGCAGGAGAAAGAGGATATTGGTCATATGCTCTTCAAGTGCCTACAAGCTTGGGAACTCTCGCATGAGCGGTCCGGGGAGCTGCAAACTAAAGTCAGGAAGGTGGCACACTGGCGAGTGGATGCAGCCTTAAAGGAGCTCGCATGGACGAGTAAGGAGGAGGTGAATGAAGACACCAATGTAGCATTATGGGCCATATGGATGAGGAGGAATGACATCGTCTTCGGGAACAAGCTGCGACCACCAGCGTTGGTGCACCAACCGCTTCTAGAACTCATCTGACGACACCGAGAAGCTAACAGCAGGAATCTCACAACTCCACAGGCAGCAATAAGGGAGAGATGGAAACTGCCTAATCAGTAGACAATCAAGATGAATTGCAACATAGCAGTTGAAGTCCAGGGTAGGGATGGCGTGGGCATGGCGTGGAGGAACTCCACAGGTGAAGTCGTGAGGGCAACAGGGAGCAAATGACTGACACTGTTGGACGTGCAGTACGCTGAAGCATGGGCAGTGCACGAGGGTCTCCAGCATTCAAGACAAATGAGCATAACCAATCTAACAGTAGAGTCTGATGCGGAGAGCGTGATCAACCTGATCAAAGGCAAAGCTCGGAGGAAGGATCTTTTGGGTACAATCCTAGATCACATTTATCAGTTGTCTTCTTTCTTTCCTAGTATTTCCTTTCGTTCTTGCAAGAGGCAAGCTAATTCACTAGCTCATCTCTTAGCGAGGCAAGTGATTCTCTATAATTTCTATTTTAGAGATAGCTCATCTATTCCTATGTCTGTTATGAATTGTGCATCAGCATATTTAAGTTAATTAATGATAACAACTTCCTTTCAAAAAAAAAAGGTGAGGCCAATCTCCCTAATTTCCCTAAATTTTATAGTAGTCATGATGATCAAGAGCTAATCCTTGAGTATTTGATGATCAAAGTGATAGGTGAGATAGAAAAGATAGTGGAATTTGGTTATCTACCACATGTAGTTGTTGGGGGGATGCAAAGTTCTCCTAGGGAACATGACTACGAATCATGTTTGCCTTGACAATGGTTTCCATCATGACTTGATTGCTTCAGGGTGGCTATAATATAGCATGGTTTCTTTTGATGTTATACATTTGTTTTTTGAGATTTTGAACTCATGGAACATTTCATGATCAATGAAGGTCCACTTTTGAGATGGCTTCCGATGAACTTGTATTTGGTACTACACTAAATCACATATTTTTATTTGACAGAGGAGGTGGAGTTGGAATGATTTTGGATGACTCAACATGCTTGTCACATAATCTATGTTCCCATTTCTAGGGAGTTGATGCTGACAATTGTGCACTTCTACAATCCCCTTAGTCATACTTTCCACTTTGGATATTTCTTTTTGACTTTCCATTTCTCTTATCATCAAGTGATGGAGGGTCATTCACTCAAGTAGTAGAGATATGCATGTCTTTGAATTAATTACACTGAGAATGTTATTATTTAGTGAAAAAACATTCTTTTGGCACATACTAGATGTAGGAAAACTTTTCAATCATAGTATATCAAGCCTCAATATCCTTAAATACCTTTGAAAAATGGTATTTTCCATGCTTTACTTTGGTTGTGGATTTATGCCACATACTTTTTGAATGGGTGTCCCAATGATTTAGTCCTTTAGAATTTGGAGTGACTCTTTGCATTTTTATTCATAAGGGGTTAGAATTCAAATGAAGTTTGTTGAGGATGGTTTGCAGAAGGAGTGACCTTGTCAATGAAGTGATTCATGTATTAGAGATGATATATTGGGCCTCATATCTACTTTTTGATCTTTGGTGAATGCATTTTTTTGATGGTCCAAACCATTATTTGGGTAATTTTGATTCCCTTTTGATTGAGATGTATGGAAGGATATTACCAAATGTAACCCTGACAGTACACTTTGTTGGGTTTATATGTATAGAAAATCAGCATAGTTACCAGAATAGTTTCTCTAGATTGGTGATGTGGTTTTCATGACTCTTAGAATTGTAAATCATATCATACACATAAACATCCACCTCTTTATGCATCATTTCATGGATGTGGGTGATGAGGGAAAAAGGCATGACGAGATAATTAAACACCCTCACTATGTAATGTAGGTAGCCTTCTCCTTATCTTCCTTAGCCATCTTGATTTTATTATAGATGATGTAGCCATCCATATTTCTAAGGAGTGTGTGGATATTTGTACTATCAACTAGTACATCAATGTATCGTAGTGGAAAGTCATCCTTAGGAAACAATTTGCTGAGATCATGATAGTCCATGCACATTAGTACTTTTCCATCCTTCTTATGTGTGGGTAATGTGATGCCCATCGCCACACAAAGTGAGATTACTCAAAACAAAATGCGAAGATAATACTAAACATTCAAGATTATTAGAAAATAGGGTAAATGATAACTGATTTTCACATAATCAAAAAAGTAGAAACCTTTTACATTTGAGTCCACAAACTATGCCTGATCACATAATCACTTGCATTACATATCATATCACATAGTGATACATATCCCTGATCAATGACTATCATGCCACAAACTAGTTACATATACATGCCACATCTTTACAACCAAGGCTTACTACCAAAACTCATATCAATATACAATGTCTACACAACACCCACAAGGACCTGAGAGTACATGAACAACAAATAGTACTATAATACAAAATAGTAGAAGTGTATCCCACCTTCAACAACTACTACTCCTCTTTTTGCAACTCCTCTCGATTCTGAACAACTTTATCCTAACATTTAGATAATCTGGCAAATAATTGAGAAATCCCCAAAATGGATGAAGATTTTCTCTTACCCTGACTATGTAAACCCTAGTCTACACCCCTCACCTATAAATACCCCTACCATTGGCTTTCTGGGATCCTTTGCAACTCAATGCACCCCTCAATTCCTCATTTCCTCACAGAACCCCCAATGGATGACTTATGTCTTTGTATTTGTGGTAGACCTCTCCCTCTCTCCTCACTTCATCTTTGGTTAAATTGGAGGTATGATTGAATATTCCATATTCTCCTCTTTCTTTTGGTTACTTGAACGTCGAGTTTCATCGAGCATAGCGGTGTTGCCCAAAACTCATGCAAGCACAACTTGCTACTTAGTGCCATGGTGCGAGCATGAGAAAGGGGATGATTCCCCTTGTCGAATGACCATTTTACCCTTCTGCTCTCTCCTCTTTCCGTCTCTCTTTCACATGAGGGAACACTCATCTTTTAGTGCCATGGTGCGAGCATGAGAAAGTTATGGACTGCATGTCAACAGTGACACACACTTTTTCCATCAATGAAGAGCGTACTAGGAAAACTCAACCATCCAAAGGACTGCAATAGGGAGACCATCTATCCCCTTATCTTTTCATTTTATGTGTGGAAGAATTCTCTACTTCTCTCTCATTAGCAACACAACAAAACCATATCCATGGAGTGCGGACAAGCCGTCATGGCCCCCGCATCTCTCACCTCTTTTTTGCTGATGATTCTATCCTTTTTGCAAGGGCAACCAAAGAAGAATACCTAAAATTAGATGATATCATCAACCAGTATGACCGGGCATCCAGACAGAAGATTAATTTATCAAAGACTGAGGTGGCCTTTAGCAAAGGGGTGGTCAGGGAAAGAAAAGAAGAGTTGGTGAATCTTTTACAGGTACAGGAGGTGGACAGACATGGCAAGTACTTGGGCCTTCCCACAACAATGGGCAGATCCAAGAAACAAGTCTTCGCCTATATCCAGGATCGCATATGGAAAAAACTTTAAGGATGGAAGGAAAAAGTATTGTCTAAAGCGGGAAAGGAGGTTCTCATCAAAGAAATAGCCCAAGCTATTCCCTCATACATCATGAGTATATTCCAGTTACCATTTTCCCTCTTGGATGAAATTAACATCACTATCTTGAGATTTTTGGGTGGAACACGATGAACGAAGAGGAAAATTGCATGGGTCAGTTGGGACGAGCTTTACAAACCAAAAAACTAAGGAGGCATGGGTTTCCGCAATATCCATATTTACAACCAAGCTTTACTAGAAAAACAAGTGTGGCGGCTCTTTCACAGACAAGATACACTGGTGTACTGGGTACTCAAAGCCATATATTTTCCGTCGGGCATAGTTCTGAAAGCGAGGCGAGGACACAAGTCGAGCTTCACTTGGTGGACTATTTGGAACTTGAAGAGTATTATTTCTGAAGGAATGCAATGGAGAGAAGGGGATGGGGCAAACATTGACATTTGGGCGGACAATTGGCTTCCAAACACACAAGGCAGTATGGAAACAACTTATGGGCTCTTTAGCCTGAAAATCAAGTCTGTGCATCAGCTTATTGACAATGTAAGAAGATGTTGGGACGTTGAGTGTGTAAGGAGCCTATTCACAGAGGAGCTAGCCCACAAAGTGTTTCCAATCCCATTGAGCATGACAAGGAGTGAGGACAAGATGTTTTGGAAATCGAGCAGGAGTGGTGAATACATGGTGTGATCTGCATACTGGCTGGCTTCACGGTTGATGAGAAACACTGCTAACATGCCCAACAATGAAGGAGATAGATTCTGGAAACTAAAACTAATTTGGAAGTGGGGACTAATTCTGAAGGTGAACCATTTCCATTGGCGATGTGTAAGAGGGGAGATGACTACGTTGGGATGCCTCTATGATCGCCATTGTCACGCCGATGGGATTTGCAACATCTGTGTGCAGGAGAAAGAGGATATTGGTCATATGCTCTTCAAGTGCCTACAAGCTTGGGAACTCTCGCATGAGCGGTCCGGGGAGCTGCAAACTAAAGTCAGGAAGGTGGCACACTGGCGAGTGGATGCAGCCTTAAAGGAGCTCGCATGGACGAGTAAGGAGGAGGTGAATGAAGACACCAATGTAGCATTATGGGCCATATGGATGAGGAGGAATGACATCGTCTTCGGGAACAAGCTGCGACCACCAGTGTTGGTGCACCAACCGCTTCTAGAACTCATCTGACGACACCGAGAAGCTAACAGCAGGAATCTCACAACTCCACAGGCAGCAATAAGGGAGAGATGGAAACTGCCTAATCAGTAGACAATCAAGATGAATTGCAACATAGCAGTTGAAGTCCAGGGTAGGGATGGCGTGGGCATGGCGTGGAGGAACTCCACAGGTGAAGTCGTGAGGGCAACAGGGAGCAAATGACTGACACTGTTGGACGTGCAGTACGCTGAAGCATGGGCAGTGCACGAGGGTCTCCAGCATTCAAGACAAATGAGCATAACCAATCTAACAGTAGAGTCTGATGCGGAGAGCGTGATCAACCTGATCAAAGGCAAAGCTCGGAGGAAGGATCTTTTGGGTACAATCCTAGATCACATTTATCAGTTGTCTTCTTTCTTTCCTAGTATTTCCTTTCGTTCTTGCAAGAGGCAAGCTAATTCACTAGCTCATCTCTTAGCGAGGCAAGTGATTCTCTATAATTTCTATTTTAGAGATAGCTCATCTATTCCTATGTCTGTTATGAATTGTGCATCAGCATATTTAAGTTAATTAATGATAACAACTTCCTTTCAAAAAAAAAAGGTGAGGCCAATCTCCCTAATTTCCCTAAATTTTATAGTAGTCATGATGATCAAGAGCTAATCCTTGAGTATTTGATGATCAAAGTGATAGGTGAGATAGAAAAGATAGTGGAATTTGGTTATCTACCACATGTAGTTGTTGGGGGGATGCAAAGTTCTCCTAGGGAACATGACTACGAATCATGTTTGCCTTGACAATGGTTTCCATCATGACTTGATTGCTTCAGGGTGGCTATAATATAGCATGGTTTCTTTTGATGTTATACATTTGTTTTTTGAGATTTTGAACTCATGGAACATTTCATGATCAATGAAGGTCCACTTTTGAGATGGCTTCCGATGAACTTGTATTTGGTACTACACTAAATCACATATTTTTATTTGACAGAGGAGGTGGAGTTGGAATGATTTTGGATGACTCAACATGCTTGTCACATAATCTATGTTCCCATTTCTAGGGAGTTGATGCTGACAATTGTGCACTTCTACAATCCCCTTAGTCATACTTTCCACTTTGGATATTTCTTTTTGACTTTCCATTTCTCTTATCATCAAGTGATGGAGGGTCATTCACTCAAGTAGTAGAGATATGCATGTCTTTGAATTAATTACACTGAGAATGTTATTATTTAGTGAAAAAACATTCTTTTGGCACATACTAGATGTAGGAAAACTTTTCAATCATAGTATATCAAGCCTCAATATCCTTAAATACCTTTGAAAAATGGTATTTTCCATGCTTTACTTTGGTTGTGGATTTATGCCACATACTTTTTGAATGGGTGTCCCAATGATTTAGTCCTTTAGAATTTGGAGTGACTCTTTGCATTTTTATTCATAAGGGGTTAGAATTCAAATGAAGTTTGTTGAGGATGGTTTGCAGAAGGAGTGACCTTGTCAATGAAGTGATTCATGTATTAGAGATGATATATTGGGCCTCATATCTACTTTTTGATCTTTGGTGAATGCATTTTTTTGATGGTCCAAACCATTATTTGGGTAATTTTGATTCCCTTTTGATTGAGATGTATGGAAGGATATTACCAAATGTAACCCTGACAGTACACTTTGTTGGGTTTATATGTATAGAAAATCAGCATAGTTACCAGAATAGTTTCTCTAGATTGGTGATGTGGTTTTCATGACTCTTAGAATTGTAAATCATATCATACACATAAACATCCACCTCTTTATGCATCATTTCATGGATGTGGGTGATGAGGGAAAAAGGCATGACGAGATAATTAAACACCCTCACTATGTAATGTAGGTAGCCTTCTCCTTATCTTCCTTAGCCATCTTGATTTTATTATAGATGATGTAGCCATCCATATTTCTAAGGAGTGTGTGGATATTTGTACTATCAACTAGTACATCAATGTATCGTAGTGGAAAGTCATCCTTAGGAAACAATTTGCTGAGATCATGATAGTCCATGCACATTAGTACTTTTCCATCCTTCTTATGTGTGGGTAATGTGATGCCCATCGCCACACAAAGTGAGATTACTCAAAACAAAATGCGAAGATAATACTAAACATTCAAGATTATTAGAAAATAGGGTAAATGATAACTGATTTTCACATAATCAAAAAAGTAGAAACCTTTTACATTTGAGTCCACAAACTATGCCTGATCACATAATCACTTGCATTACATATCATATCACATAGTGATACATATCCCTGATCAATGACTATCATGCCACAAACTAGTTACATATACATGCCACATCTTTACAACCAAGGCTTACTACCAAAACTCATATCAATATACAATGTCTACACAACACCCACAAGGACCTGAGAGTACATGAACAACAAATAGTACTATAATACAAAATAGTAGAAGTGTATCCCACCTTCAACAACTACTACTCCTCTTGTTGCAACTCCTCTCGATTCTGAACAACTTTATCCTAACATTTAGATAATCTGGCAAATAATTGAGAAATCCCCAAAATGGATGAAGATTTTCTCTTACCCTGACTATGTAAACCCTAGTCTACACCCCTCACCTATAAATACCCCTACCATTGGCTTTCTGGGATCCTTTGCAACTCAATGCACCCCTCAATTCCTCATTTCCTCACAGAACCCCCAATGGATGACTTATGTCTTTGTATTTGTGGTAGACCTCTCCCTCTCTCCTCACTTCATCTTTGGTTAAATTGGAGGTATGATTGAATATTCCATATTCTCCTCTTTCTTTTGGTTACTTGAACGTCGAGTTTCATCGAGCATAGCGGTGTTGCCCAAAACTCATGCAAGCACAACTTGCTACTTAGTGCCATGGTGCGAGCATGAGAAAGGGGATGATTCCCCTTGTCAAATGACCATTTTACCCTTCTGCTCTCTCCTCTTTCCGTCTCTCTTTCACATGAGGGAACACTCATCTTTTTATATTTTTTCCACGACCCTTGGCCCATTTTTGACCAACCGCCAACTAGGCGGCTAGCGAGGTGGGCCGCTGACTTGGCCTACAACTACTGGGCCATGCAGCGGACCCAACCCTACTATCTTTTACTCTCTCTCTGCCTTTTCGAATGAAATTCAATTTTGTAATTTTCCTATTGGTTAGAACTAGATAACTCATATTAATTATTTCCATGGTCCAAAAATTAAAGTAAGACATGTTTTGGATTAGAAAAATCCCCTATACCCATCAAAAATTATTTCGATGCTTGATTATGAGTTTTTCAAATAAGTGTTTTTAGAATGATTTAATTAAGTAAAAATCACTAAAAATACCTCTAAAAGTCTATGTCTTCAAAATACATAAAATTATTTGTCATCTTGATCAGAAAAACATAACTAAGATAGAATCAATATTGATTTCATGATCAAAATCAATGGTTTGTGTAAAAAGTTGGTAACTTTGGGGTTCTAAGTCCATAATGAATGAATATAGTTTTAATGCATGAACATGGTAATGATGTTAGGATAAGTGGACGTTGATCTCATTTAAAGGTTTTGAAACGTGGTTTCTAAGACTCTAAGGAAGAGATATATGCATCTAAAACATTAGTTGGGAAACTTTATACTTTAACATATTCTTTCCTAATGAGGCTTATTTGAACCTAATTCCCTATTCTTGAAACCTAATGTATCCATGACTCAAATAAATTTATAAATTCATCTTTTTTGGGTCTGATACCCCACTTCCATGCTTGTTGATTATTATAATTACTCTTGCCATGACTACTTTTCTAGCATGTAGATTTATGTTCTAATTAATTTAAAGTAGTGGTACTTATGTACAACCACCGACAAAGGGCTTGTATTTGATAGCCCTGGGGAATGTTTTTATTCTCCCCATATTTTTGTGTAGGTGACTAGGAATGTCTTATGCTCCCCTCACCTATAGGTTAGAGGTTCGGTTGGTGCCTCAACCCTACTTAGTTAGGTAGAGACAATTATCGTACATGAAAATCCTTTTTAATATAATTGTTAATGGCACGTTTCTTTTGGATATAGCCGCATACTCTTGTTATCTTTATCATATGATGAACCCTAGCCTATTTTTACTTGTTTTACTTATCTTGTTATTCTAGACTTGTTTTGTGACACATACTTTTCTTCCCTTTCTCTTTTGTTGAGTTCCTTCCCAACCACCCAGGTGTTGAGCAAGGTGATGTATAAGACAAGGAGAACATAGTTTTGGCTTGGACCTAGTTGATGGAGATGTTGCTTCGGAGACAAGATTGTGGTAGTCAGACATCCCTCTATTTGTATCCTATTTGTGTATCTTGATGTAAACCCTAAAGGGAGAATGATTTATTCTTGTATAATCTTCTACAAAATTGATTATAGTCAGTTATTCTTTATTTCATTGCTTTCTAATTGTCTTTAGTATACCATATAAATAACAATTTGAAAATTGTACACCCTTTTCAACATACCTTTTGAGTATGTTGGGAATGGAGATTTGATATTTCAAATTTATAGTAAAGGGGTGATTTCACCCTTTACAGTTTCACTTACCGATTTATGAATCAACAAAACAATAAAATAGATAAGGTAAAGGGTTATCTAATATGAGTCATGTTTAACCCTAAGAAATATACTACACGACTATGTTATGTATTTTATTATTCCCTACGAAGATGAGGTATAACACTCATGCTCCAACTGACCATTGCTAAATCAAAATCGCTAACATACAAGATCTAGGAGGAGTTAAACTCCTATGATGTCCCACTCCCTCAATAGTCTAAGTCCGTTGCTATGACATAAAGTCCAACTGCAAAACAACCTAGGCTTCCATGGTATATAGGAACAACACTAGTGAAAAGTGAGTTAAGACCCCAATCACATTCTTGCTGAGGTATGACCACATCCATACTCAAAATATATCATATAAACATACTAAATCACATCACTCAAGATACAGTCTCGACTGTTCTCCTACCTGGGTATGACAACAACCAATCCTGTGAAATGCATATACTCAACAATATACGAGTCTGAGCTTCCACTAAGGGAGAACACAAATCACCATCCAGTATGTACTGACGCTGACGATAGATCTATGGCACAGGGATACTACATGATTAGGGTTTCACTTGATTATTAAAGCCAATTGAGTGTCTTTTAGCATCAATCAAGTTACAATTTACAAACCATAAATAAACTCTACAAAGATCATGGTATGATATAACTCTAGAAAATATAAACAGTATGAATAATAAACTTTTCACATCATCACTTGATATCACTGTCATACAAGGCCATCAAAAGCATCACATCACTATGGTATAACAATCCCTCATTTCATCACTACATGTAATCACCTCACATTAGGCATAAAGCCACTTCCAAGTCATCAGACCCAAATCACATAGTTCATGTACATCATCATTCTCTCATCATGTCTTATAAAGGCTCATAATCTTCACCCTTTATCATGTCCAATACATCATAGAAATCACTAGCTATGATACTCATTCCATCTGCAAGGTTAGGATTATATAAGTTGTAGAGAGAAAACATAACCACATGCTAATCATTCAAGAAATATTAGTAAGTACATTATACACTTGAGAATTAGAGTTAGGATTTCTCATATAGTCGATTAATAACACACATAGTGCATATCTTACTTCAGTCATTAGTTCAATCATATTAAATAGCATGGCTCATTATTTTGACTAAAGACATGACAAAGGGAAAATATAACAAACAATATTAATGAATTAAAAGAGAAAATGAATATGACTCATAATGAGATATAAGTTATCAAATTCTACCAGTTTGTCTACTAGTTCAATTTATTTTTTGAAAATATTAGAATGTTGTGTTTACAATGTAATTAATGAAAAATGTACAAGGAATTGATGTAAATAAAATAAAACCTATGAAAAATTCATAATTCCTTTTGGTGACTGAAAGAATCCACTCTGGGCGAACTCAAGATTCTCTACTCTCGAGGAGTGAGAGCTTGTGATATGGTCAACACCCTCCCATACCAAATCAGTGTGGGTTGTCGTCTGTAGAGTGCTTTCAGTCTGGTTCGTACCCAATTCCTTCATTGGGACTTGTCAAACTCTTACCAACCAAAAATAGATCATGAACTTTTATTCAACTTTGTTTTAAAAACAATTAATTATTTTTTTGCATTCAGTATAGTAAATGTCTAATTCATTGTAATGAATAATAAAAAGGAAAAAGATGAAATGTTAGTTATTAGAATAAAATATCAAAAATATTCTACTTTCCAAATATTACTATTTTAGTTTATATTCAAATTATTTTGACCCTAGTGACCAGTCTTGACAATATGTTATTTATTATTCCTATTTAACAACAATAAATAATTAATATGTGTGATTATGGATAAAAATGTGGAAATTAAAATAAATATTCTATTAATAAAAATAACCGACAAAATTTTATGAATAAATTGAAATATTGTTTAAACACATTCAACGTAACTTGATCCTAAATGACATTCTCTACCATAACAAATAATATTTTGAGCATAGTAAGAAATAAGGCGATAATTGGCTCAAATGGTGAATTGGAAAATAGGAAATAGAATGGTTTTTTTTCTCTTTCACAATCATATAGAAAATATCTCAATTATGTGGAGAATTGTCTTTGGTATGAATCATCAATTGAACAATACCATTCGCCTTGTTCCTTGGGAAGAGGTACGTAGATCAACAAAAGACGGGTGTCTCTTTATTATATATACCATAGACATGAATAAAGTTGGTGTGATGAGAAATATTTGGAATATCACCATGATGAAGGATAATATATGTGTTATATGGGTACATGAATGATATTTGAAAGGTAATTCCCTACGGAAGGTTGGAACTAGTTCTAACTCCTCCTATCTCTGGAAACAATTCGTACATTTTAGACCTTATATATTTCTAATATGAGTGTTGCGGATAAGACTGGTGTTATATGGGATACCCATGCATTATCCATGGTATGTTTCTTGATTATTTCTTAGATGGTAGGCATGTTTTGAAGCTAGGAAAGGGCAAGCTAGCATCATGATCTGATATTTATAAAAACCAACAATGGTGTATTTCCAACTCCAGGATTTGCAAAAGGACAACGGATTCAGTTAAAGTGTTGGATAAGAATATGGGTCCTGGTGATGAAATGATTTGATGGATAGAAAAGAGGGGTATAAAAGTATAGACTATTGAGAGGCAATAAGGGAAAGTAAATCAGTTGTTTTTTTGGGAGAATGTATATTTCAATTGTTCCTGACAGATACTAGTTGTTCTACTAGAGGATTTTGGTTAACATGGTTTCAACTCATATTTATCAATAGAATAGAGGGTTTCATTTCACTTTTGCGTCTATTATGTAAATGCCAAGACGAAAATAGTAATCATATTTTCTTTGTTTGAGAATATACAATATTGTCTTGGTATAGAATTCATGAATATATATATGTACATTTTTTATTTCAATTCAAGCATTAATCAATCTTAGACACAAGGTGAAAATAAATTCTTTTTTGTTCTCTAGATATAGACACGTTCATTTCGTGACATGTATATTTTAGTTTTCTTATCCATTTTTGTGTTTATTAAGTTTTTACTACTAACAAAATAATTTTTCTTTCACATTGAAGCATTCTAATTTCCTTTTTCAAAAAATTAAGAAGGGAAAATATGATTTAATAGACCAAAAAATAATTTTGGTTTCATTATCATTGTTTTGAATAATTGGTGACATTATCTGTAAAAATTTCTTTTGGTTTATTTACTACCCATGAGAGGCTTAAGTATATGTTGACTTAGAAGGAGTTGATACAAAGGACAGTTGGTGGGTGAAATTCCTAAAGGAATACAATTTTACTATTTCCTCCATACTAATAAGACAATTTTTGTAGTTGATACCCATAGTCGATTGAATATGATATATGCTTCCGTACTAGCCTTTGAGTTTAGTAACCAAGTTGATCTAAACCTTTATAGTTGTTTTACCCTTCAGAGGCTAATATAATGGTCAAACAAATATGTGGAAAGATGCAAATAGAAAAAAATGATAACTCCATCCAATGGTGGATAGTAAGAAAAAAGTGTAACCAAACACTATGTTTGAGATTTATATTGCAAGTGTGAAAGGGATTAGGCATCAGCATGTCACATGATATTGTATTTTGTAAATCTCGTGTTTGAAGTTTAACTAAAGAAAATGAGGCGATAAAAGAAGTACAAAACTAACTTCTAGTTTGTGAATCTTTAGGGATGGGATGACTTTGTCTTTCAAATGATCACCCTAATGATCATAAATTTTATGTTGTGGGATTCTGATTACCTCAAGAACACCCATGGTGAATATCCATCTATGGAATTTGGGATGATATGTGAGAAATAGACAGGCATAATGTAGGACATTTTGATTTCAGCATGATCTAATTACAGAACATGCAAATCGAGAATGATATTATTAGTAACTATTTCACATTATACTTTGTCCATATATTCCAATGATGATTGGAAGAAAAAAATTCACGAATATAGATATATATATATACTTTAAGACTATGTAGTTGATTAAGAAATTCAACAATTAAATCTAGTAGTTAATGAAGTAGTTTATTTTTACATAGTTAGATTATGCAATGATACCTTTTTATCATTATTGCAACCATTTAATGTTCGGAAAGTGGCCATACTAGATAAAGGACCTCTAGTCACTCACACAAATAAAAACTATACATGGAGATAATTGGCTCTCGCATTTTAGGAGAGTGAAAGGGGAGACCGTCAATGGAGGGTATGGGGGTATGAATAGTATTGAAATAGGGTTTGAGGATTCAATTTTTTTTTGGGAATAAATCTAGACAAAAGTAGCATTCAGGGGGTCTGTGCATTTGGTGAATCACATGATTATGTCACGTGGCACCTAGAGAACACACGATTCTCCCAGGTTTCCCCAAGCAAGTAAAGGTAAATATTCTCTATGTAGTTTCTAGATTTTTGTAGGATTTTTTTTATTATCTTACAAATAAAAAGTGTTGGATTCATTGGATCCCATTTTATGATGAATAAAACACAATGAGAAAAGGAAGGAAGAGAAGACATAAAATTTGAAGAGAAATATTCTTTTTTATCAAAAGATAAGGGATTATGTAGAATACAAAAAATCAACTATACCACGGGATACGAAAATGGACATCGTATCCAAAATAACTGAACATTGTAATATTGAAAAAGTCTTGTAAAATACTCAAGTAATGGTGAAAATTCACTTTAGTGTAGAGAAAAATATTTTTCATGACAAAACCCCAAACATTGAATAATATGTGAAATAACCCCATTGAATATGAATGAAAATATGGAAAATTTTGGTATAGGTGGGGTGAACTACATAATTATCCAAGGAGTAGATTTGATCTATATCACTGAATGAATGATAAAAAAAGGTGCAAACAATATTACTCACTAAGAGAAATGTTCATGGTACTAAGATGAGCCATTATTTTGTTATTATGGCTAAAATGGTTAAAATTTTCTCATGATACCAATGTAGGAGAAAAGACTAGGAGATTTATATTCTTTTAATAGATTTATTAGTGTGATTTTTTTTCATAAAAGGGTAAAATTTGGAGTCTAGCAATCATTCATGTGTTAGGTAGACTAAAATAAGGACATGGAGTATATAGAGGTGATTGTATGCTCTAATAGATTGTAGACTAGATGTTCAAAGAGTTCTTGGATATAAGATGCTTCATGAAACATCCACATATGATTTATTTTTACTGAGTGTAACTTTTGTTCTTTCTTTAATTTATGTCTTAATGAGGGAAAGGTGAATGATCAACAAGTTTTGGAAACGTTGAGGAAAAAAACGTGAATGGTTCTTTTCTTTCTAGGAATGGATAAGTAGGACATCCATTCATAGAAGGATATTTTGGGGAGTAAGGAAATCATTTAGGGTTAATAGCACAAATAAAGGTTAGGGACTATAGTTGAATGGTCATATGTTCCCTTATAGAGTAGGCAAGTTGTTAGATGAGTTTCAAGTTCAAAATCTTCAAGGACACCTTTCCTAAAACTCTAGTTCTTATTCAATGTAAATCTGATCATCTCGCAAATTCATGTTCCAATTAACTATAGGTGGAACTAGAAGAAGGTTTGATAACATTGATGCACAGACATAGCTGCAGAGTTACAAAGATGGCACAGACGGGATGAGGCTTTTTGGCATGCAAGATCTAGGGTCAATGAGATGAGAGCAGGTGACAAGAACACAACCTACTTCCATCACAAAGCATTGCAAAGAAGGAAAAGGAACAATATTGATGGTTTATTTAATGCAGAGGGACAGTGGTTAACTGATGAAAAAGAGATTGAAAGCATCATCTTAAATTTATTTCAAAACCTTTTTCAATCATCAAACCCAACGGAATGGGAGGAGGCTACACAGGGGTTGACGACCAAGATTGGGGAGGAAGAAAAGGTCCTCCAAGTGAGAGAGATCTCCATGGAGGAAATCAAAACAACCCTGAATAATATGCATCCTAACAAAGCCCCAGGTCCAGATTGCATGAAGGCTCTTTTTTCCAAAAGTATTGGCACATAGTAGGTGATGATGTGGCCAATTATATCAAAGGGTTGTGGAAGTATTACAGAAGCATTGCTGAGTTAAATTCTACCTTAGTGGTGATGATTCCTAAAGTCCAAAAACTTACTGAAATTTGAGAATTTCATCCCACCAGCCTATGCAATGTTGTTTATAAAATTGCTTCAAAAGTAGTGGCAAACAGGCTGAAACCAATCATGGACAAGATTGTCTCGAAACAACATAGTACTTTCATCCGGGGCAGGCTCATTACCGATAATGCCCTTATTGCATATGAAATCTTTCACACTATGAAGGGAAACAAGGGGAGAAAGAAAGGACATATTGCTTTGAAGCTGGATATGTCTAAGGCATATGACAGAGTAGAGTGGAGTTTTGTGGACTATATCTAGGGAAAGCTAGGCTTTGGAGAGAGATGGAGAAGGAAAGTTATGGACTGCATGTCAACAGTGACACACACTTTTTCCATCAATGAAGAGCGTACTAGGAAAACTCAACCATCCAAAGGACTGCAATAGGGAGACCATCTATCCCCTTATCTTTTCATTTTATGTGTGGAAGAATTCTCTACTTCTCTCTCATTAGCAACACAACAAAACCATATCCATGGAGTGCGGACAAGCCGTCATGGCCCCCGCATCTCTCACCTCTTTTTTGCTGATGATTCTATCCTTTTTGCAAGGGCAACCAAAGAAGAATACCTAAAATTAGATGATATCATCAACCAGTATGACCGGGCATCCAGACAGAAGATTAATTTATCAAAGACTGAGGTGGCCTTTAGCAAAGGGGTGGTCAGGGAAAGAAAAGAAGAGTTGGTGAATCTTTTACAGGTACAGGAGGTGGACAGACATGGCAAGTACTTGGGCCTTCCCACAACAATGGGCAGATCCAAGAAACAAGTCTTCGCCTATATCCAGGATCGCATATGGAAAAAACTTTAAGGATGGAAGGAAAAAGTATTGTCTAAAGCGGGAAAGGAGGTTCTCATCAAAGAAATAGCCCAAGCTATTCCCTCATACATCATGAGTATATTCCAGTTACCATTTTCCCTCTTGGATGAAATTAACATCACTATCTTGAGATTTTTGGGTGGAACACGATGAACGAAGAGGAAAATTGCATGGGTCAGTTGGGACGAGCTTTACAAACCAAAAAACTAAGGAGGCATGGGTTTCCGCAATATCCATATTTACAACCAAGCTTTACTAGAAAAACAAGTGTGGCGGCTCTTTCATAGACAAGATACACTGGTGTACCGGGTACTCAAAGCCATATATTATCTGTCAGACACAGTTATGAAAGCGAGGAGAGGACACAACCCGAGCTTCACTTGGCGGAGTATTTGGAACTCGAAGAGTATTATTTCTGAAGGAATGTAGTGGAGAGTGGGGGATGGGGCACACATTGACATTTGGGCGGACAATTGGCTTCCAAACACACAAGGAAGTATAGAAACTACTTATGGGGTCTTTAGACCGACAATCAAGTCTGTGCATCAGCTTATTGACAATGTAAGAAGATGTTGGGACGTTGAGTCTGTAAGGAGCCTGTTCACAGAGGAGCTAGCCCAAAAAGTGTTTCCAATCCCATTGAGCATGACAAGGAGCGAGGACAAGATCTTTTGGAAACCGAGCAGTAGTGATGAATACACGGTGTGATATGCGTACTAGCTGGCTTCACGGTTGACGAGCAACACTGCTAACATGCCCAACAATGAAGGCAATAGATTCTGGAAACTAATCTGGAAGTGGGGACTAATTCTGAAGGCGAAACATTTCCTTTGGCGATGTGCAAGAGGGGAGGTGGCTACGTTGGGATGCCTCTATGACCGCCATTATCACGCCAAAGGGATTTGCAACATCTGTGTGCAGGAGACAGAGGATATTGGTCATATGCTCTTCAAGTGCCTACAAGCTTGGGAACTCTAGCACGAGTGGTCCGGGGAGCTGCAAACTAAAGTCAGGAAGGTGGCACACTGGCTAGTGGACACAGCCTTAAAGGAGATCGCATGGACGAGTAAGAGGAGGTGAATGAAGACACCATTGCAGCATTATGGGCCATATGGATGAGGAGGAACGACATCATCTTCGGGAACAAGCTGTGACCACCAACGTTGGTGCACCAGCCGCTTCTAGAACTCATCTGAGGACACCGAGAAGCTAACAACAGGAAGCTCACAACTCCATGGGCAGCAATTAGGGAGAGATGGAAACTGCCTAATCAGTAGACAATCAAGATGAATTGCGACACAGCAGTTGGAGTCTAGGGTAGGGATGACGTGGGCATGGCGTGGAGGAACTCCACAGGTGAAGTCATGAGGGCAGCAGGGAGCAAAAGACTAACACTGTTGGACGTGCAGTGCGCTGAAGCATGGGCAATGCACGAGGGTCTCCAGCACTCAAGACAAATGAGCATAACCAGTCTAATAGTAGAGTCTGATGTGGAGAGCGTGATCAACCTGATCAAAGGCAAAGATCAGAGGAAGGATATTTTGGGCACAATCCTAGATCACATTTATCAGTTGTCTTCTTTCTTTCCTAGTATTTCCTTTCGTTCTTGCAAGAGGCAAGCTAATTCACTAGCTCGTCTTGAATCATCAATTGAACAATACCATTCGCCTTGTTCCTTGGGAAGAGGTACGTAGATCAATAAAAGACAGATGTCTCTTTATTATATATACCATAGACATGAATAAAGTTTGTGTGATGAGAAATATTTGGAATATCACCATGATGAAGGATAATATATGTGTTATATGTGTACATGAATATTATTTGAAAGGTAATTCCCTACGGAAGATTGGAACTAGTTCTAACTCCTCCTATCTCTGGAAACAATTCATACATTTTAGACCTTATATATTTCTGATATGGGTGTTGTGGATAAGACTGGTGTTATATGGGAGACCCATGTATTATCCATGGTATGTTTCTTGATTATTTCTTAGATGGTAGGCATGTTTTGAAGCTAGGAAAGGGCAAGCTAGCATCATGATCTGATATTTATAAAAACCAACGATGGTTTATTTCCAACTCCAGGATTTGCAAAAGGACCACTGATTCAGTTAAAGTGTTGGATAAGAATTTGGCTCTTGGTGATGAAATGATTTGATGGACAGAAAAGAGGGGTATAAAAGTATAGACTATTGAGAGGCAATAAGGGAAAGTAAATCAGTTGTTTTTTGGGGAGAATGTATATTTCAATTGTTCCTGATAGATACTAGTTGTTCTACTAGAGGATCTTGGTTAACATGGTTTCAACTATTATTTATCAATAGAATGGAGGGTTTCATTTCACTTTTTTATCTATTATGTAAATGCCAGGACAAAAATAATAATCAGATTTTTGCTGTTTGAGAATATACAATATTGGCTTGGTATAGAATTCATGAATATAGATATGTACAATTTTTATTTCAATTCAAGCATTAATCAATCTTAGTCACAAGGAGAAAAGAATTTCTTTTTTGTTCTCTAGATATAGACACGTTCATTTCGTGACATGTATATTTTAGTTTTCTTATCCATTTTTGTGTTTATTAAGTTTTTACTACTAACAAAATAATTTTTCTTTCACATTGAAGCATTCTAATTTCCTTTTTCAAAAAATTAAGAAGGGAAAATATGATTTGATAACCAAAAAATAATTTTGGTTTCATTATCACTGTTTTGAATAATTGGTGACATTATCTATAAAAATTTCTTTTGGTATATTTACTACCCATGAGAGGCTTAAGTATATGTTGACTTAGAAGGAGTTGATACAAAGGACAGTTGGTGGGTGAAATTCCTAAAGGAATATGATTTTACTATTTCCTCCATACTAATAAGCCAATTTCTGTAGTTGATACCCATAGTCGATTGAATATGATATATGCTTCCGTACTAGCCTTTGAGTTTAGTAACCAAGTTGATCTAAACATTTATAGTTGTTTTACCCTTCAGAGGCTAATACAATGGTCAAACAAATCTGTGGAAAGATGCAAATAGAAAAAAATGATAACTCCATCCAATGGGGGATAGTAAGAAAAAAGTGTGACCAAACACTATGTTTGAGATTTATATTGCAAGTGTGAAAGGTATTAGGCATCAGCATGTCACATGATATTGTGTTTTTTAAATCTCATGTTTGAAGTTTAACTAAAGGAAATGAGGCGATAAAAGCAGTACAAAACTAGCTTATAGTTTGTGAATCTTTAGGGATGGGATGACTTTGTCTTTCAAATGATCACCCTAATGATCATAAATTTTAGGTTGTGGGATTTTGATTACCTCAGGAACACCCATGGTGAAGATCCATCTATGGAATTTAGGATGATATGTGAGAAATAGACAGACACAATGTAGGACATTTTGATTTGAGAATGATATAATTACATAACAAGCAAATCGAGAATGATATTACTAGTAACTATTTTACATTATACTTTGTCCATATATTCCAATGATGATTGGAAGAGAAAAATTGATGAATATAGATATATATAGTTTAAGATTATGTAGTTGATTAAGAAATTCAACAATTAAATCTAGTAGTTAATGAAATAGTTTATTTTTACACAGTTAGACTATGCAATGGTACCTTTTTATCATTATTGCAGCCATTTAATGTTTGGAAAGTGGCCATACTAGATAAAGGACCTCTAGTCACTCACACAAATAAAAACTAAACATGGAGATAATTGGCTCTCGTATTTTAGGAGAGTGAAAGGGGAGACCGTCAATGGAGGGTATGGGGGTATGAATAGTATTGAAATAGGGTTTGAGGATTCAAAATTTTTTTGGGAATAAATCTAGACAAATGCAGCATTCAGGGGGTCTGTGCATTTGGTGAATCACATGATTATGTCACGTGGCACCTAGAGAACGCACGATTCTCCCTGGTGTCCCCAAGCAAGTAATGGTAAATATTCTCTATGTAGTTTCTAGATTTTTGTAGGATTTTTTTTATCTTATAAATAAAAAGTGCTGGATTCATTGGATCCCATTTTATGATGAATAAAATACAATGAGAAAAGGAAGGAAGAGAAGACATAAAAGTTGATGAGAAATATTCTTTTTTATCAAAAGATAAGGGATTATGTAGAATACAAAAATCAACTATACCACGGGATACAAAAATGGACATCGTATCCAAAATAACTGAACATTGTATCTTATTGGAAAAGTCTTGTAAAATACTCAAGTAATGGTGAAAATGCATTTTAGTATAGAGAAAAATATTTTTCATGACAAAACCCCAAACATTGAATAATATGTGAAATAACCCCATTGAATATGAATGAAAATATGGTAAATTTTGGTATAGGTGGGGTGAGCTACATAATTATCCAAGGAGTAGATTTGATCTATATCACTGAATGAATGATCAAAAAAGATGTGAACAATATTACTCACTAAGAGAAATGTTCATGGTACTAAGATGAACCATTATTTTGTTATTATGGCTAAAATGGTTAAAATTTTCTCATGATACCAATGTAGGAGAAAAGACTAGGAGATTTATATTCTTTTCACATGAACTGGTCATCTGACCAACCTTGAGCTAATCGGTTCACTCGGTGAACCAGTCTGTTCATGTCCTAGTTCATCCAATATTCAAGCCATGCAACTCCCAATCATTCTGACACTCTAACTGATCGATTCAACACTTCAACCAGTTGGTTCAGAGTTCAATTAGTCATTTTTTGTTTAAATTGAATACCTTAACACTTTAGTAATCATGCTAAACATCATTAATGAATAAACTCCTAATCCAAGTATATCCTATGTGTGTGACCATATATTCCAAGATACATCGCCAGTGAATGACCATAACTAGTTTATGACATCACAAGCAATATGAGGGTGTCTAGTAACACATCATTGCTAATCAAGTAATTGGAAAGTTGGAGAACAACTTCAACCTGAATCTACCATTGGTGTTATAGTATTTGTGTTGTTCCTTTATCAATGATATCCATATTGAACTTGAGGCATGAAATCTTAATCCTCTTTGATATTCATACTCTATTCCTTGAACTAGAGCAATTTGTCTGAGATATATATATATATATATATATATATATATATATATATATATATATATATATATATATGTAACCTCAATATCACATATTGACTCACATGAGCATGTCCATGCATTCACTTATCAAGTGTCTAGGATATCATACTCATGTAGGAGGGACAAATCCCATATACATCACTCACAATCATCCTCATGTGTCACAATGCACCTAATTATCACATTTATCACAACCCTTATTCAAGATCATAATGGATTGATATCAAAGTACATCGAACGACATGTGATGAATGTCATGACTTCAGGTATAAGAACCACAATCACCACCAACACTATAAGAGATTATCCTAACTACCAATGTATCACTCTTATGGTAGGTATATCTATTACATTGTTCTCTAGCAAGTATCTATGTGTTCGGTTTGATATCACATATCAAGACTAATGAAATTTTCTCATCAACCAACACACATTCTACTCTTATGTATTGTTGTTGTCTATTAGCCTTCCATAATAACATCCAACTAAGGGCATAAAAAGAATATGTATGCTCTTGGAATCTATATGATCTCATTATTCAAGTCATTAACCCTAAGGCATACTTCATTGAGTAATACCATTCTTTAGTCATTTATTATGTTATATAATTATCACATAACTGAAAAAATAGAATAAATTTGAATATTGTCTTTATTATCAAATTTACAAGTTATGCCATTACAATCATCATATGATTGGCTATGTAAGAATATAATACAACATACTCCCACTTTCACATAGGCCATCCCAAGTTCCGAGATGAACCTCTTGATCCATACAACCTCCTATGTTGCATTTGATGCAACAATATACTCAACCTCTATTGTAGAATCCATAACTGTCTCTTTCTTGGAAGTTTTTGAGCTTACAACTCCGTTGGTGAGGCAAAACACAAATACAAATTGCAATCTATAATCATCATTGTCATTTTCGGAAGCTTGCATCAGTGTAACATTTTACCACCAACTCTTTCTGTCTGTCATAGACCACAAACTGATACTTAGTTTTTATCATGTACTTAATAATGTTCTTCAAAACTATTCAAATGAGCATCACTTGGATCTGACAAATATTTACTCGTCATGCCCAAGGAATATGAGACATCAAGATGAGTAAACAACATTGTTTACATGATTGATCCAATTTCAAAAGCATATGGAATCCTACTCATGTGTACCCTTTCTTCACAAGAACTATGACATTGGGCTCTAGAGATCATAAATCCATGAATCATGGGCAAGTTTCCTCTCTTTAAGTCCTCCAAGTTGAACCTCTTCAACACTTTGTTAATGTATGTGCTCTGACTTAGACCAAGAAGCCTTCCATATCTATCTCTGTAGATCTTGATTCCCAAAATGTAAGATGCTTTGCATAAGTCCTTCATAGAAAACATATTTCCTAGCCACATATTTACCATCTGTAAAGTGGGGATGTAATTCCCCATCAATAGTATGTCATCTACTTACAATATGAGGAATACAATCATGCTCCCACTAACATTATTGTACACACAAGGTTCATCTTCATTTTGACTAAATCCAAACTCTTTGACAGTTTTGTCAAAACAAAGATTCCCAATCTGAGATGCTTTCTTCAATCCATAGATTGACCATTGTAGCTTACAAACTTAATGTGCATCCTTTCGATATATAAAGCATTTAGGTTTTGTGATGTATACATCCTTAAGAAGATTCCTATTAACGAATGGGGTTTTAACATCCATCTACCAAATCTCATAGTCGTGATAAGCTACAATGGAAAGCATGACCCTGATGGACTCAACCATGGCAACTGGTAAAAATGTTTCATTATAGTCAACACCTTGAAGTTATCTAAAAAGTTCATAATTAATATGCTCTTATGGGTTTGTACTTTACCATCCATGTCAATCTTCTTCTTGAAATCCCATTTACACCCTATGGGTTTTACCCCATCAGGTGGATCCATGAAGGTCCAAACCTTATTTGTGTACATGGATTCCATCTCCGATCTCATGGCCTCAAGCCATTTCTCAAAGTGTGATTACTTAGTAGCTTCTAGATAGGCTATTGGCTCTGTGTCTATGACCAAATCGCTGCCTTCTTGGTCACAAGATAACCAAGTCTTTTAGGCTCAAGGAGGGTCCTACTAGATCTATGAGGTTTCAGTGTTACTTGAGGAATTTGAGATTCCACAATGTCTTATGATCCTCCTTGTTACTCTTGTACATCTATTGGTTCAACGTTCTCTTGTTGGTCTACAACCTCTTCTAGTTCTACTTTCCTTTCATTGATTGCTTTGGAAATAAATTCCTTTTCTTAAAATGGAACATCTCTGGAAACAAACACTTTGTTGTTAGATCGGGAATAAAAGTAATATCCTTTTGTTTCCTTAGGATATCCAAAAAAATAGCATTTATGTAATTTGTATCCAATGTTTTCGGGAAACCACTTTCTGTGATATGCTTCACAACCCCAAATCTTCATGAAAGACACATTGGGACGCTTCCCATACCATATCTCATATGGTGTCTTTTGAACCGATTTAGATGGTACACAATTTAGTGTAAATGTGGTGGTTCCAATAGCAAAACCTCTTAAGGTAGTATGCAATTTAGTTAAATTTATCATTGATCGTACCATATCTATAAATGTGTGATTCCTTCTTTCTAATACACCATTATGATGCAGTGTTCCTAGTGGGGTCCATTACTATACGATACCATGAGCTCGTAGAAGGTCCTCAAATTCTCAGCTTAAGCATTCTCTACCTCAACCAGAATGAAGTGCCTTAATACTTTTTCCAAGTTAGTTTTGTACTTCATTCATGAATTTGTCAAACTTCTCAACGATTTCTAACTTATTTTTCATTAGGTAAGCATCACTATACCTACTGAAGTCATCATGAAGGTAATTAAGTTTTGATACCCATATCTTACATTTGTTCGAAAAGGACCACATACAACAATATGTATGAGTCCAAATATATCACTAGCCCTCTCAATGTTACCAGTGAAATGGGTCTTTGTCATCTCACCCAACAAACAAGATTCATATGCCTCTATTGATTAGAAATAAAAAGAGTTCAGATAGCCATCTTTACGGAGTCTAGATATGCTATTCTCATTTATTTTCCCTAGACAACAATGCCAAAGATATGTTTTCTTTGAGTTATTGAATTTTAATCTTTTTCCATTTATTTCATAAATATTTGTCTTTAGATCCAGCAAATAATGACCATAAGACATTGGAGCACTACTGATGAGTGCATACTCATAATGGAATTCAACTATTTCTTTGGAACAATTTCAACCCTTTTCATACCTTTTCACCCAAATATGAATCATAATGTGCAAAACTACTTAGCTGCTTCAATTATCAAGGTTTTAACTAAATATTGTTCATTTAATGTAGGTAACCAAGCAATTCCATGCATACGGTCCCAAGACCATTTGAGCCCTTACAGTCCCAAGACTGTTTGAGCCCTTGCGGTCCCAAGACCGTTTGAGCCCTTGCGGTCCCAAGACCATTTGAGCCCTCACAGTCCCAAGACCGTTTGGGTCCATGCGATCCCAAGACCGTTTGGATCCATGTGGTCCCAAGACCGTTTGGGTCCATGCGATCCCAAGACCGTTTGGGTTCATGCGGTCTCAAGATCGTTTGCTGGAATACATAAAGATCGAATGCCGAAACCGCTTGCTAAAGTTGACCGCGCAAATCGCATGACCGATAGCGGACTCAAGACTGTTTGGGTCCATGCGGTTTCAAGATCGTTTGGGTCCATGCGGTTTCAAGACCGTTTGGGTCCATGCGGTTTGAAGACCGTTTGGGTCCATGCGGTCTCAAGACCATTTCGGTCCATGCAGTCTCCAAGACCATTTGGATCCATGCGGTCTCCAAAACCATTTTCCGCAATCGTGAAGACCGAAAGAAGATCAAATGTCGCACACTCAGGACCGGTTGCTGCATGCGAAGACCGTTTGAAGTCGCTTCTCGGACGCTAGACCGTTTGGAAGCAAACAGTCTCCAGACCGTTTGAAAGCAAACAGTCTCCAGACCGTTTGGCACCAAATGGTCTCCAGACCGTCTGGCAGCAAGCGGTCCCCAGACCGTTTGGAGGAGATATTTTTAGCAACTTACACAAACCGTTTGAGGATAGATCTGAGCCTATAAATAGGACCCCAAGGGTCTTCATTTGGGGCATCAGATCCGGACACCGCAAGGCTGCCAGAGAACAACTCCGATCAAATTCCATTCCACCTATTGCCCGTGTTGCAACCAAGGAGGCTGAAGAGAGAAGGAAGGCAGAGCAAGGGAGACTGCCTGATCTGTCTTGGCAACTCCCGTGCGCATCCAGATCTTCTCCAACATGATGTAGAAGGCCATATCTTCTTCACCGAGCTGCGACTACCTTCTACACCGAGCTCATGGTGGATCTCTCTTTCTTTCTCATCCTTCTTGTTTCTCGCACCATGAGCGAGTAGTCCCTTTTCGCTGGGGTGCGGGGACTAGCCCCGCTACCCATGCAAACCATGTTCTTTTGTTAAACTCTGCATGGCAATGTATTAACTCTTCATTTCGTCGTTAACTGTTATGCTAGTAGTTTGGTTAATTGCTTGCTTTCATCTTTGTGCTTCCTATTTTGCAATAAGATCTATATATAGGTTCGAACGTCGTTTAACAAGTTAGATTCCTTGACGAGAACTTCTGAAAGGATTCCTTGAGGTCGTAAGTGTAAGATCCGTGAGGGGACGAGCCATCTAGCCTTCAGTGACGCTTCTGTGCGCCTGACGCCTGTATAAGGGGGTTCACAGCCTTAGCTGGATTTTGTATCTTCTTGTTAATCGTCGATGTTAGCTAGTATTTTAACTGCCTGCTTGCTTATCAGTTAATGCAGCTGACTCCCAAACTAGAAATAGGATGGGATTCCACCGAGGTTGTAAGTGTATGATCCGTGAGGGGACGAGCCATCTAGCCTTCGGTGACGCTTCTGTGTGCCTGACGCCTGTATAGGGGGCTCACAACTTCTTTGGATTTCTATATCTTCAGAGCTGTAAGTAAAGTGATCCGGACGGTGACGAGACATCTGATGCCTAAGGTGATGCTTACGTAAACCTGACGCCCGTATGGGAGGTTTTGCAGCAGCTCTACTTCGAGTGTTATATATTGCCTGGATTGTTCACGATTGAATACATTTGCATGTGTAGTGGTGGTGAAACCCGGTACCATCCCATCGATTCCATATCATTGATCTAAACCCATCTTTAATCCATCTCTTTACTTTCTTGCAATTAGTTGAAATAACCTCAAATCAACCAATTGTTCTAAATATTAGTTTTACTTGAGCTAGATTCAACTGATAAGGATTCCTAAAAATGTTGTCCTTTGGGTTTGATCCTTAACTATACTGCGATAAGACTCGTCTGCTTGCGGGTGGTATTATTGCACTTTGGTTTTGGTAAAAGCTCGAGGATCTCAACCCCGAGTGAATTTGTTAGTGCATTCAAATATCACGTCAACTACCATAAAAGACCACACCTTTTGAAATAGAACGTTGACCATTCTTAATGTAAAATTCATATCCATTCTTATCCATACAAAAACAATGTTTCTATGTATGCATGTACATTATAGCAGTTCATTAACCCTATTACACGCCCTATGGGCAAAGATAAATTATATATTCCAACTACAATGGAAACAACTCTTGCTCCATTTGTAACACATAGTTCGACCTCACCCTTTCATAAAGTCCTACTATCAGATCCTAGATATTCGAGTGTGAGATCCACATCTGGTATCTATTACCCTGAATGAAGAAGTAGATAAATATCTCAAAAACGTATAACCTAAAGTGCAGATATCTAGCCCTACCTTCTTTTTCCTGAATGCCTTCAAGTATAAACGACAGATTCCTCTCGTACTTTTCTTTTTCCTTATCTTGAGTGTTGAAGATATGGATTTATGCTTAGCCTCAAAACTCTTCAATACCTTTATTTTATCTGTGGACTCCACTCTTCTGATCATTGTCTTGGATTTGTCCCTCTTCATTCTTTCTTTGGCATCAATCTACATTCCAATCAATTCTAATAGTAGTCTGGTCATATTATTCAAGTGGTAACACCCAATAAAATGCCTACATGATTCATGAAACAATTGTTGAATCATATTTGTGGCCAAGTCTTGGCTCAAAGAGAATCCCAATTCGTCTAGATGTTCCAAGTGTCCAATCATATTAAGCATATGGGTCTCTACTGGATTTCCCTCTCTTGTTTTACACCCAAAGAGCACCTTCGAGAGATTGTATCTTTCTTGCTTTGTATGATTATGGTCCACACTCTTAAGATGTCTTACCATCTCAAGTTTCCCCATGTCTTAGCACTACTCATGCAATTCATAGTTCGTGTAGCTTAGCATAAGGTGCTTTATTTCCAAGGCATCATTGGTATGCTTCTAGTAAGCATCATGTGATAACCTGGAACTTTGCTCTTTATGTGAAACTCTAATTTTTTTACCTAACTCTTGTCCTGACTTTTAATTTCATGTTTTAATGTGTTTTAATACTTTAATGGTTTATCTTTTGTACATACATCTTGTGGCGACACTCAATTTATGTTTAGACCTATGTTTCAAATCATTAATGTCATCATATTTCATTTTACTTTGAACCTATTGACCTCCATCAAAATACTATCTAATTGTGTCAAGTTGTAGACCTTCTAATTACCTTTCAAATGGTGTAAGAATCACCTTAAATGGATGAACATAGCCCAATATATGGCCTCACAAATATGGCTATTTTACACTCTTCTTTTAACTTGATTTAGCTTGGTCAAATAGATTTCTTGCCCGGACTTGAGCTCAATTTGGGGTCATCCGCTGCCCAAATGGGTGGGAAACCTCTTTTTATTTTCAGTGCATGATCTGGGCTCAACAATCTCAGCTAATCACATGTCCCCAAGACTTATCTCAGTTCATCTCAACCGCCAGACCACGACCCCACTACTTTTGCTCAAAGATCGATGACCCACACATCTTATACCTCCTCTGTACCTTGTCAATGGCTGTGACACTACCAAAACCTAACACCAGCTTTGTGCCACCAAATAACCTTTGATCTCACTCCCTTTAGAAAATTTTACACTCCAAATAACCTCATTTCTTCTTGCCCTTCTCTCCTTTGCCATTTTCCCTATCTTCCCAAACCCTAGCTCGTGCCCTAGCCTTGTTATTCTTCACCCCCTAGATGGGAAGCGACGCCACAGGGATTCTTTGGGCTCCCCTTACCTACAACGTCCCATAAGCATCTGGAGGTGGAGATAGGTCCATGAGAGAAATCCAAAACCTATGGCATGTCCATCTGGTTCACCTTCAGCTTCATCAGTTTCCCCACTATTTCTCTGGAGAAACATGCTGATGTGGCTGAGCTTGCTCACGCAAGAAGGATGGGGTGAGGAGGACAACCCTTGTGGCCACATGATCACTGGGTCCATGATGGACCAAGGTCATATGGCCAAGAATGTGGGCATCCTTCTTGCCTTCCTGGACATGATGGGCTACATAGAGTAGAGATGGGCCAGCCCAATTTGAAGCAAGGAGTGAGCTAGAGCCACTGAAACACCATTTTCGGCCTAGTGAGGTATTAAATCCTCTTCTAAATCTTTGATACTTAGGTTATCTCAAAAACCTCATAACTCCCTAGTCCCTAAATCAAATAGCATGATCCAATATACCATTTTGATCATAAAATCATCACCTCTCTCATGATGCTAATGGTTTTGACTGGTTTTGCATGTTTCATCTCTGTTTTAGTAAAATTGATAATCATTATGAACTTTTGAAGAATAACTAATCATAATCATGTGCTTCATGTATCATCAATGGTCCCTAGATACTCTAATCTACTAAATCAATAACCTTTAGTTCACTTTTACTATTCTTGATGTCTTGGGCCATCTAGTCCACTCTAATGCTAATCTTAACCTCCTATGGACATCCTTGCCCAAAAATACCCATTAATGCACATGCATGTTATGACTTGACCAAGTTTGAGTTTTTGGCTTAATTTGTCATCACCTAATATGTTAATCTCGAAATCAATAATCTATATGTTGTTTTGTTACATTTAAAGCCAAAATATCATGATAAGTGGTCCCTGTTTGACTAATGGGACATCAAGTACCCTTTTTGTGTGTTGATATGATCTGCTTCAACTAGTTTGTTTCTATGTGATGAAATATGGCTTCTATGCAAATGTCTTGATCTAACTAGATCAAATCAGTAGAATCATTACACATGTAGATCTAACACCAACTCGATCTATCCAATGCTCTTTTATGTTTCTATGACTTGGATGTATGAACCTATTGTATGTTTTGGAGCTAGTCTGATTAGATGTGATTTTGTATGATTAAACATTGTTGGAATTGTAAATATCATGTTTTCCTAACTCCAAATCAGATATAATATTATCTTTGTATCTAATATAATGTGGATGATTTTCCTAGACCTAGGCCATAAGTTGATACTTATGATATGTAGAACAACTGCATCCATGTTTGAAACTTTGGAAACTATATTTGAGATAAGTGAATCCTAGATATATAGAATCATCCACATGGATCATTTGATGTTTAGATTATAAAATACCCTTTTGATCTAAGAGTCCAAGTTATGTCTTTTGTGTTTAGGTCCCCTTGGGGTTGGACCACCTAGGAATCTTACTCCTGATAATAACTTGTTCTCTATGCAGAAGTTACAATTTTCTCTTGACCCTACTATGTTATTGGCTTGCTTGTATGTATGCTCGTATGAATGCTTGTCTACTACTTACTTGGTTGCGTTATTCTTCCTATGAATACTACTTTCATGTTTGGATATTGTATGCTGCAAACCTTGAACATTATATGAAGAAATCCATTTGAATATAATGGATTAGTGAATCTAAAAAATAATTTCTATAGAACAATACCGTTAAGTGTTCTCACTTTGTTTCTACTTCTTGACTATGAGCACAGTTCTAGCCAAGCAAGTTTTGTATTACTCTTAAATTGTTTACATGCATTTTCATAGCATACTTAAATGCTTTCATATTAATATGTTTTGTTTATCAAACTTTTAGTTGTCAAATGATGATTCACTGCACTCAAAGATCTACTCTATGAAATGAGACACCAATGGGATGCTAGAAGTAGAAATGGGTACATATCTCTTATCTACAATTTTAGTATCTTTTTATATCTTATTGTTATTGCTTTTACATATAGACTGCATGTGTGAAATATTTGTGCCATTCTACGAATGGGCACCCAAGTCCACTCGCCTTAGGCTTTATAGCCACTACGAGTGTAGATTTAGGGTAACGAATAGTTCCGTTACACATCCCCTTCAGACATAGGCACATAAGAAGCAGGTATTTCTGGAATTGGTTTATCTTGGACATAAAGCTTATTGTCATCACTGAGAACCCTACTCAAAGTCCAAAACTAGTCATGGAAATTTGTTCACTTAAGTTTGTACTTCCTAAGGACTGATCACAATGATGATTTGATAGTCATTTGATTCAATAAGTGAACATTTTTATTTTGTCAAAAAGCTTTTGGTTTGATTTTATTTGAGTATTATTTGAGGATATCTAATAATACTTTTACAATCAGAAGAGAAGGTAGAGGCTCAATATTGAAACCAAGATATAAAAATAGGAATAAACAAAGATAATGACGTGCATAAATTTCTAGGGCTATTGGCCATAACCATGCTTCACATCCACCATCAAAACCAGCTTTTAGGATGACATGTGTAAATTACACACACACACGCACACACTCATATATATATATATACAACAACTCCTGGTTGATCACCAACGGGAACTGCTATCATTCTAGATTAACATATAGAAAAGAGTTGTTCGCTTCTAGTTGGTGTACTAGAACCGACTAGCTCTCTCACACTTGTTCTCCCTTGCTATTCCTCCCTTTATGAGATAGAATTTGCTCGGATTCTCTCTGTTAGCACAATGAGAGAAGACAACAATTGTCAAAGAAATTGACGTTGTTTCTATGAAACCTGTAGTACTCCACTATTTATAGGAGGGTCAAGGTCAGGGATCCCAATCTATGCGGGAGTCAAAGGGTATATGGATTTATGAATTTTTTCTTCCTACAAGCGGCAACACAAATGGATCATAGGTGAAATGATCGATTGGCATGTGAAGCGATCAGTTCAACCCTTGAATCGATCATTTCACCATCTTTCCCAAATACAACTTTATTGGAAATTAATATACAATTAATTCATAATATGACATCATCATTAATGCTTGTTCCAATATAGTTGACTCATGAACCAAGTGGTTCATTACATGAACCGATCGTCTGACTGACCATCAGCTGAACGGATCATGCTGTAAATTGGTCAGTTCATGCAATATTCATCCAATGTATTTTCCAATCAATTTGACACTCAACACTTGAACTGGTTAGTTCTGAGTTCACCCAGTCAATTGTTGTTTAAATTTAATACCTAAAAACTTTAGTAGTCAAGTTAGACATCATTCATGAATAAACTCTTATTCCAAGTATATCCTATGTTTGTGACCCTATATGTTCCAAGTTACATTGGTGTGAATCTCCATAAATAGTTTATGGCATCACAAGCAATGAGAGGTATCTAGTAACACATCATTGCTACCCAAGTAATTGAAAAGTTGGAGAACAACTTCAACCTACAATATGTGATTGGTGTTATAGTGTTTGTATAGTTCCTTTGTCATTGATATCTAGATTGAATTGTGGCATAGAATCACCGTCCTCTTCGACATTAAATCTCTCTTACTTGAAGTAGAGAAGAGTATTTCAGTTATATGTAAGCTCAATATCACAGTTTGACTCACATGAGAATGGCCATCCATTTCTCAGTCTCTCTTATCAAGTGGCTAGGATATCATACTCATGTAGGAGGGACAAATTCTATCTACATCACTCACAGTCATCCCCATCTGTCACGATGCACCCAATCATCACCTTTATGGAAACCCTTATTGAACGTCATTGGGGATGATGCCAAAGTACACCATACAAGATGTGATGAATATAGTGACTTCAGGTCTAAGAACCACAACACCAACACTATAAGAGATGATCCTGCATCCAATTGTGGTTTCTATGCATCAATCTTGTAGTGGGTCTAGCAGATACACTATTCTCCAACAAGTATCGATGTGTTTGATTTGATATCACATATCACAATTGATGAGATTTTGTCATCAACCGACACACACTCTACTCTAATGTATTATTTCTATCTATTAGCCTTCACAATAACATCCGACAACGGACATTACAAGAATGTATGTACTCTTGGCATCCATATGATCTCATTGTTCAGATCATCAACTCGAAGAAATACGTCATTGAGTATTATCATTCTTTAGACATTTATTGTGTTACATCAATATATTGTAATTGAATAAAACAAAATAAATTGGAAGATTTTCTTTATTATTAATCAAATAATTTACAATTTATTCCATTACAATCATTATATGATTGACTCTTGTGGCATACATACCAATATAATTACTGAATGAGCTATTCCATTGTTGAACTATTTACTTCCCTTTTTAAACATCATGCATGTCATCTAGTATACTGGTGAAACAAAAATTTATATTTTCCTTACCTTTTTAAAAGATTACCAAAAACATAATTTACAAAGCCCAAACATTTTTTAGTATTAAGATAGCACTAGATTTAACCTAATTGACTTTTGACTCCATTTGGATTTTGGCTCCGTTGAACCCTTAGAGCTTTGTCTTACTTAAAGTAGGTAACGTTAGACCACCCAATGGAGTGGTCTGTAATGGATTAGTTGTTCCCAATATACCAGATAAAATAAGAACTACGTGACAATGATGTTTTATCATAGACCGTAAGGATCCTAAGGTACCTAGCCCTGTAAAGAGATATGATATAACAATTCTCAACTTTGATATTCAAATTTATCTTATTGTGAAAATCTTAAATATTTTCGATGTGTTTGAATACCTAATATATTGTGGACTATTTGATTCTTAAAAAAACCTAAATTTTTTTTTTCAGACAATCTTGATAATTTGAAATATACATTCCCAATTCTTGGAAATGTTGTAGTACATGAAATATTCCTTATCTAGTTTGTAAATGAATCAAACATTCTCTTGATGCATATATTTATAATATCTCAACAATAAGGGTTTAGTAACAAAATTGTCTGAATTTTTCCCTATTTGGTCCATGTCGTGGATGATTTATCCCTTTTGGATTTATATCAACATGAGATCAAAGGAATACTTATAACACACATGAATGATATGTTCTTTATTGAAGAGTAGATAGGACTAACATATATCTTAAATTGTAGTCCTTATGTATTAACTTTTTTGAACTATCATTGTAAAGAACAAATGTACACAAATTGTCCATACATTCTAATTTAATTCAAGTTACTAAAAAAGGGTCACAAAGACCGAGTCTATATAACACAATGTTAGAGGTATAAGTATTCAGTAATCAATCATGTCTCTTGGACACTTAGTTTAAATATCATACCTAGAAGTTGGGTATATAGTTCAAAAAAAACTTTGGTATCTCTACCATGAATATCATAATATATCCAGTCTTTATGTTGGGACAATACAAGCATAGGTATGTACATTAATATAATCATACATGGAATATATGTGTATAATTTGGCAAAGAAGACTAGTAAAGCACCCCTTTCACCCCTAGTTATATAAATGGATATATTACCCTATATTTTCTCTTTAGTTTTGGGAACACATAAACAATTACAAATTTATGAATAGGGAATGAATATATTACATAATCCCTAAAATCATTTGAATTCATGAAAATATTGTGACATGTGATATGTTTCATTTTTATATTGTGGATTTTTTTGAAAAAAATGGTGAATCTTAAGAAAGGTATTGTTACTAAAAATATACCTAATGAATTAAGCAATGAGAAATAATCATGTAAGTAGAACAAGTTGAGGTGTCTAAAGAAGGATGTTTAGTGAAAGTTGTGGTATAATTACTCCAAATCAACATAGATGGTGGGAAAAGTTCCACGTTATACATAATAATCTGGCCAACGCGATTAATATTGCATGGGAAAATCATAAATCCTAAATAAAGTTACCAACTCACATGTATATATAAAAAAGAATGTGTTTGTATAATCACAATTTAATATTAGAAAATGAAATGCTATTATGTTAAGAAATATATTTAATGACCTCACTTTTTAGCAACCCCTAATTAAAAAAGGCCAAAAAGATGAGAACCATTACCTAAATTTTTCCCAAGGATCCAGATTTAGCAAATGATAAATAACAACAAATAATTTCCATTAATTAAAATGTTTTGTTTACAAGATGTTCTTGTAGAACTTACATAACTTTCCTTTGTCAAAATTGTACGTATAAGAAAAATTATCATCTATATGATCCTCCTTAGAAGTTAACTTTAGTATCTCCTAGTTATTTCATCTATCCATCATATCTTGATATCATCTTATCTAGCATGCACCTAAAATGCCATGAAACCAAAACACGGATCAATATAACAAGTTATATTGTGTATGTGGGGTGCATGCAATATATGTGCAATTAAAATAACAACATAGATTTCATCAAATACATGCAAATAAGAACAACCATTTCCTTAACATAATCTTCCTTTATGTGATACTAATAGTGGCATTATAATCTTGACATAATCCAACAATTTAGTTGTTCAATCTTTGAGAAACACTCGACACACACCGACAAACTAATGTGGGTAGTCATAAGCGTAACCATACTAAGAATATCATCCACTCAAGAAAGCAAAGAATTCAATCATTATATTTGCATGTATGTAAATCCTAAAGTGTCAGCATCACAGTAATTACATTAAACTCTACTCTGGCTGAATCTAGAGTTTATATTTCCTTGTTTTTGAGTTGTCATTAGAGTTATTCTTGAAAATGTTTCCTTGGTTTTGAGTAATCATTTTAGTTTTTCTTGAAAACCCTAATTACTATATACAACGTATCCTATGATGACCATTTAGATTCAATTAGTCTCATTAATAACTTAGAAAATTAGGATCTTCATCCATAATTATGCATGGATATTCACATTAGAAATCCAAAATACCGTCATTATAATCTTGATAATTTTAAATCACCATTATGTTCAATAATGTTAGTTGATAATCTAAAAGAAAGACTTTGATGTTTTCATCATGATCATACTCAAAACTAGGTTGTTTATGCTTTAAACATGTCATATATATTTTATTTGTGTTACTCTAATTTTTCTGATCAAAATTCATATATAACATGTTGTGATCATAGCTAGCAATCATTAGTTATAATTAAACCAAAATAAACATCATTTTGGAATGATATGCTGCCATATCAGTGATTCAATTTATTTTGTTATACCTCTTTGAGCTGACATTGCCCGCCTTGGTTGGACCACATCACATGGGCCCTATCCACACTGTTTAAGGGGGAATGCATCTCATTAAATGGGTTTTTCTCCTTTGAATTGGTAATCCAAATTAGTGGGTTACCTTGTATTCAGCCGATTCACAGTAGGGAAGTCACCTTCTTCCCATGCACGAGTGGGTTTCAAAGTCGACTCTTGGATGACTCGGTAGTGACACATCCATCACTGGGAGTATCAAGTTGTGGTTGACTTCCCTACCTCAAGTTCATCTTACATGACCAGGACCACCACCAGACACTCCCTTGATTCTTGCACCTTGGACTCCAAGCTGTGAGACCTTCTTATCCAATTAGCACATAGACCATGCTCTTGCTTATGGAATGGAGCGCCATTGTCACAAAAATATTCGATGACTTAGGGAGATGAAAGACGGTAATAACGTTCACATACAGGGTCTACATTTCCTACTCCTTAGTCCATGGGGTTTGGAACCTTGTTCCTAAGATGAAGGAAACATCCTCCTTATATATGTGCTAGGGTTGGGGTTTGCATTGACCAAAAGAAAGGAAATAGAGAGGGGTGGGAAACATGCAATGTTTTTTCCTTTGTGGGGGCATGGTAGATTCTAATAGGATGATCCAAGAAGAAGATCATTCATATGAATCACCACGGTCCACCCCAATCTCATTTCTCCATATTCTCCTAGTGGTAAAACAATTGGTTGTCAAAATGATTACCTCTTTCTTACCATGGAAAAGCTAAGTCTTTTCTAAAAAGGATAGAACTTGGTTGGAAAACCAAAATCCATTAAGGAGAGTACATCATATTTGGGTCTAGGAAACTGTTTATGACTTACAACTCTCGATTATTCTCGATCTCTTGTTCTTAATATATTGTTTAAATCAAACACCCTTATTCTATGGTAACTCATAATATTTTGTCAATTCATATCAAATTTATGATCTAATGGGATATATTTACCATATAAACTTTATCCTTTTACACATTATTTAAGACAAATATTATGGTATATCCTTTCTCTCCCAAATTCTGTAATTCTCCTCTTTTCATTATTACTTTCAAGTATACCAAAAGAAAAATCGAGATAACACCATTTTGTGCTTGATACATTGTATTATCATTTAATGACTAGACAATTACTCTTTTACTTATCTAAACACTATGTATTTTATTTTACTTTGGAAACTTGCACCTTATCTAATAATTCAGTCATGTAATAATTAACAATGTCACCGTCCATTATTTGTGCACCAAAACTCTCTTTTCTGGAGTATTCCCACATAACTCCATATGTTAAACATCCATTGTGAATTACCTTAAGAAATTTCATTATTATATGATTTTCCTCTTTTTTTTTTGTGGAAACATATTACCAGTTTGGGTTTTGAACTGATTGTTTGGTTGATCAATTTGATTGGATCAAGGATTAGTGTTGAAATCATGTTGTGCATTAATTAAATATTAATTCCCAATACAATTATGATTGGAAAACATGGTGAAATGACCAATTCATGGGTTGAAAAAATTGTATCAAATGTTAACCAATATATTCACATATGAATCGACCGTTTTGCAGCTCATAGGATGTAAAATTTCATAAAATTATCTCCCCTTCGACTCTCGCTCAGATTGGGAACGCTAACCCTAACCCTACTATAAATATAGGGGTATTGGGGCTTCTCAGAAACAAAAACAACTCTACCTCTCGTAATTGTTGTCTTCTCTAGTTGTGGTAAACGAGACAACCAAAGCATGTCCTACCTATCAAAGGGAGGGATAGCAAGGGAGAGACAATTGTGGTAGAACAAGCTGGTGCTAGTACAAAGAATAGAAAGGGCAACTCTTTCTTTTCTATTCTTCTAAACTGACAAGACTTCCCAGTGATCTGTGTGGATTAATATGGAGGTGAGGAGTCTATTGTCTTCTACTAGGAGGATGATGTCAACTATTGTCCATAGTATTTAACTGAAAAACTATTGTTGACATTATCCCAGTGTGTCTTAAAAGAAGGTGCACACTTCTATGAGGAAATTTTCATTGGATTTGCTCTAGGACCAGGTATAACCTCACAAAGAATCCTTCCCACTAAATAGTTTTTGAGGAAATAAACTATTGGAGGGGGAATATGGAAGTTAACTATATGTTTCCCTACCTATTTTGTAGACATATTACCCTATAGACTTGAGGGTGGGTAATGTTACAAACCCAATTTTTTTGGGTTCTTTTGGTTGGAAATGCAATTTCCCCAATAAATGTATGATAATGTATTTTGTATGATTTATGTGCTTTGAATGTATTTCTTTGATAAAGAAGCCTTGTATGAATGTTTTCTAGGGCCTTGTTGCCTATCAAGCCCAATAACCTGAAAAGGGAATAAAAAGGAAAAGGAAATCAATTAATAAGAGGAATAAATAAGATAAAGAGATGAAAGATGTAGAAGAATCTAGAAGGAAAATAATTATCCTTCATGAGAGGTTTTTAAATCCTTATGATTTCTTATGTTCCAAGGAGTTCGAGTTACAAAGATAATAGGAGAAGAAAGAGAAAATACAAATAATAAAAGCCTTAATATGGGAATCATGTGCCATATACTAATGGAATTATGTAATAACTTTTTGGTGTTGCCAAATAGAAATACTACTTTGTATAAGATAGTGTATCCTCATGATCAAGGGATTAAAAGCCAAGTGGAAAGGGAATGTAATCGAGGACTCTTTGTTTTTCTATTATATAAATATTGTAATATAAGATTCCTTGATAACAAAGGGACGTGGTTTAACAAGGAAGTAATCAAAGGATTAATTGCATGATAATAAGGAGAGTGGTCTTCTACAGACTAAGGGACTTGTATCCTTGTGGGTAAGTGTGCTAGGACATTTCTATCCTCCCCTATATAAGGGTTGGACCCATAGCCTCAAGTCTAGGAGGATCTCAGGCGTCTCACACTCTTCTTCAAACTGATATCTGTTCTGACCCTAACAGCGGGGGGTAGTGCGACTACTAGAGCAATGAGGAGTCGTCGATGGGAGTACAAATGAATCATGATGCTCCCACACTATTGGAAATAAGCTTGACCATCATCTCCTCACTCTAACCCCTGCACAGTGCCTGTACGAGGTCTGCAAACTAGCCGTGGGTCGCACGATTGGTTCTCTTGGACCTTGCCACCTTGTCCATGGCTTGGGGCCTTGCTGAGCGCAGTGGAGGGTGGAGGATGTAGAGGGACTGATGGTGGTGCCCTTCCTGCCCTAGGGAGGAGGAGACAACCCATGAACGGCCCTAGCCCGATGACAGTGGGAGGGTTCGTGAGGAAGGTGATGAGCATGTCACTTTGGATGAAATTGCCCGTCTGAGGTATGTAGACTCGGGTTGTCACATAGGGGCATAATTGTCAATTCATTATGTTTCAAGATGGCTTGGTTACATAGGAGAGCTACGTTCACAATGGCTGACGTGTTTGCCTCTCATTGGCCATGGTAAGTAAATCCAACAAATTTCGTAAATAATTATTGGTAACTCAGATTGCAACAAGTTATATATGAAAAATTATGAGAACAATGAAAGGAATACAATAAAAATATTATCAGGTACTAAACATGCTTGTAACTCAAAAAGTATGTAAATATTCTACCTTTAATGATTTTACTAATGAAAAAACCCTAATTTTTGATGTTAATGGGATTTAGTGGCATTCTATGGATAATTTAAGATGATATTAACCTATTGTTAATGAAAATGATGTTTTTAGATCTAAATAGATGATCCTTGTACCCAGTTGGCAAATTTAGGGTGTCATATGTATAAAGCGCAATAATGATCTTAGAAACCCTAATTTAGAGTTAATGGTTTCTTATGTGGATTAATTTGAAATTCATTAGAGGAAAGTGATGGTAAGTTGATCCTAATCCTATTAGGAATCTTTTAATGAGATAATTAGGGTTTGCATCCAATTTTACTATTTTTAGGGTTTGTAGTTATAATGATGGAAATTTAAATATAAACCCTAATGAAACCCTAAAAAGGAGTAAGAAACCATAGGAAGCAAGTTCAGTCGAATAGATAGAATCTTGACAAAGTGTGTAGTAAATAGAGTACATGTGCTTTTCAGGATCCTTGATTGTGTGGTTGAACTGCTTGCTTGGATTACTTTCTTGGTTGGAATTTCAATTAGCTTGTGACATCTACTAAACATGTATGTCGTTAATTTATGAATAACTGAATTATGTTTAACGACATTTTCATGAAGATTCTCGATTGATATGAAACCTAAACTGCTTGATTGTTTCACTTTTGCAATCTCATAAAGTGACTATGTATATAACAATTAACTATAAGTGTGACTGTCTTAAACCTACATATCATCCTTGATGTATGATGCAAGACCAAGCCCTGGAGGGAAGCTCTAAAGTGGTCAAGCCCTAGAGGGAAGACCACTAAGCACCCAGAGAGGTGACCCCATGCACCAAGCTTAGGATGGAGAAGGTGCCCTTACGTCCCTTGCAAGGACAAAACCCTAACAGTGGGTATTCCAGGGTATGTGTAAAAGTGGTTGAGAAGTTAAATTGAAAATGTAATTTGTCTTGTTAATCAATTGTTTGCTATGTTTAAGTTGTTAGTGATTTATTGTGATGTTGTGTTTGTCCCCACATGCTAGTATAGAAATATATTGACTGATGTTTTGTTTGTCGGCGTTTTAGGGACCATCTAAAATTGGACAAACAATAAAATGGAATATGTGAAGATAAGGTTAGTTATTCAGAGGATAGCTAGATAGATTTCTACTATGGATAGAAGTTTTAGCACCTATTTTTTCAAGGTATGTCAAAGTAAAATTTTCTTCCACCTTTCAAGTTTATTTTTTGTAGAATTTGATAATTACTTTTGATTAACAGTTAAAACATTGATCCTGAATTTTTTGGGATAACGCCTCTGAACTCATGGTCTCCCTTGATTGGGGGTTACCAGGTAGTGGGGTCATTGCAATTGGTATCAGAGCGATGGTTTTCCATTTTATCTCTAATAATTATTAAATTTTACAAACTCTTTAGAACCCAAGGGAATTATTAGAGGATTTTCTAATGATGGAGGTGTTTAGAAAAGGATCACAATCTGGGGGCTGGCAAGACTTTCCTCTGCCCAGCTAGTCAGTCTATGAGGACTCCCAGATATTGTGTGATTGCCTGACTGAAATCGGAGGTTTTTGACTCGAAGTAAGACACCTCTAGGAGTCTCTCATCTGTCTTCTTCATCTCCCAACCCTAATTTATATAGAATTCTAAGTTCTTAGGGTTTATCTCTCTCCACACCCCTCTTTTGTTTGGGATAAGAGTGATAAGGAGTAAGGAATCCTCCACCAAATAATTAAAAGCATGTAAACAATATGTCATGGACATAAGTTTAGTAGTTTAACCAGAAATGAAAGATTTAGTTACATGCTTAGGTTGCATGTCATGTGTTGTAATGCCCTCGGGAGAGCTCTGAGGATAGACCTTATGGTAGGAGGATGAGGAGAGAGCTAGCCTTGGAGGCAGAGGCCCTTAGGAAGAGGTAGAGACCAGACCCATCCTCTGAGGATGATGCTAACCCTAACCCTAAGTGGAAGTTAGAGAATGAGATGATAAGATGAGTGGGATATAATAGTTGGCCATGTAGGTATGTACATGGGTTGACATGCATAGAGGTTTTGTGTACCCATGAGAAGCATGAGATATGTTTGACCTAGTGCTTCTTGGTGACCCTATCTTGGGCGGTCGTGCCTATTGAAGGTGAGGAATAGCTGCCTCTTTGTGGAGTATGGTGGTGATCAGATAGAAACCCTTATGTGCATGTATGAGTAGAGAAGAGGCATGTACCTATGTAGAGGTGGACAACAGAAATGTTGACAGCAAGTTGAGACCTAGGCTAGAAGGGTATGCTAGATAGTTTATGAGATGACCATGTCGAGCTCAGGATGATCTAGGCTAGACATAGGTTTTCAATCATATGTTTCACCCAGGTAAGTGAAGACATGTATCCTTGAGAGCTAACCCATCCTTTAAGAAAGAACCTTCAGTGGTAAGATCTGTTGGAGGGTTATCTCCAGAGAGAGTGAGTGAGACCTATGGGGATTGTTGGTGACCTTGACACTGAGACATGAGGAATCATGAGAGGTTGGGTATGATATGACCTAGTTTAGATGACCCTGAATGGATAGTTGTGTTTGCCTCATGCATCATCCTTGGAGGCTCGTTTTACTTGGATGTTTTTAGAGGAACCAAACCCTAGAAAGGAGATAGAGGCTTCATGAAAGAATGTACAAATGATATGAGTACCTAACTTTTAGGTGCAAAAAGAAGAGTTCCATTGACCCTGAAAAGGTATGGTAACAAGTTGTAAGACCTCATACCCAGTTAGTTTTCTTGGTGTAGGACTCTAAGGTATGTTCACATGGATGAGTGTTAGGATGTGTAAGATCTACCTGGTATAGGTTCGACTCATGGTTGAATAATGGAGCATGCAGTTAGACAGCTGAAGCATTAGAAGTGAACCTGGGGTTCCTAGACCAAAGAGGGGAAGTAGTAGTACCTGGTGCACATGATGTGAACGAGGCTGAATGAGCTCATAGTATTTGAGTATGGAAACCCCTCATGTTTAGAGGAAAAAGGAAAACCCCTTGGACTAAGGTATATTTTGATGAACCCCTCACACATGTTGGTGGCATATGTATGAGATTGGCCAACTTTGAGGAATGAGGAACTAGTAAGACTTACCAAGTAACTTAGCATGTCTTAGTAGGATTTGTTCTTGTCAGCTATGTGTGTAAGTGGAATGATTGGGCTAAGCATGCACATGATGATGCAAACCTGGAAGTAAGGACGTTTGTGACCTTTGTTACTATAAAGAGATAGTTTTCTCCTATCCTAGGGAGGGACCCTTCATGTAGGGTGAGCACTAGCTTTTGTTTAGGTTTGAGGTAACCTACAGAGGCCTCTCATAGGAGGTTGATGAGCTAAGTGGAGAGCTTATAGTATGAGCATGAACCTATAGACCCATGTGTGACCATCTCTAAGGGGCATGAAGATATGTTTCCATGGAGGTAACCTTATGGGGGCTAGACCAAGTTAGGTAGGTTTTCATGATCACGATGTAAGGATGTAAGTTTGACCATGAGTGCCAAGAGAGAGATGGTGGAGTTTTAGGTAAGGATTCAAGTTTGAGATGTACCATGATAGAATTCTAATTTATTACTAAGGTCAGGTGGGGATAAGATGGATAGGTGTAGGAGTTGTCTTTTCCCTAGATGCTCAAGACCATATTGTCAGGAGGTAACAACTATCTTTACCCAATGAACATTGGTTAGGGGATTGATCACCTTCATGAGTTCATTGGCCCAAACGGAAAATGAGGGAGGCACTCCCTGGATGCATAAGGGAAGTGGGATGACCCCAAAAGTACCAGAACCTTAGAGACCTTGAGGAAAGGACTAAGGATTATGTATATATGAGTAGTAGGTAAACATAAGAGTTCTTGGGAAGAACTTTCCATGGATGTAAATCTGAAATCAAGATGTTCAGGATGTGGAGACTTGTGATGAATGTTTCAACTTAGTTTGGAAAGTATACTGGTGATGTGTGATGCACCATATCTACTCTTAGAACGGGATGAACTCTGTATTTAGACTACAACCAAATTATTATTTCATATTGTTATGGGTGTGAGAGACAAGACAAAATGCATGTCATTTACTAAAGATAGAGGTGATATGAGTTGAAACCCTTCTATGATGATGAGGATAAAATAAGTACCACACCCTTTGGAGAATATATTTGGTAGGTGATTTTAGGGCATAATAAGAACAAGGGTAATATGGGAACGTACCTACCCATAGTAGTTTGGAATCTATGAGCTATAAGTTTTGGTTTGATAACCGAGATGATGATCTCGAAGTTTTCTTGACTCAATTATACCTAAACTTGAGACATGGCTGCTGAGTGGAGTATATGAAGGTTTATATTTTCACCATCACCTAGAAAAAAGGAAACTAATGTGATAGTATATACTCTTAGCTGAGGCACTACTCAAGTATATAGGTGTCTTGTTTGACCAATAAAGAGGCTGGTAGAGGTTGCTAGGTGAATCCCACCATCATTAGAAAATGAGACATGTTTGGCTAACATCTAGAAGATACAATCAGACTTGTTGGTCGAGTTGGTGGATGCTCAGTTATCCAGTATAGAGCTTGATGAGATAGAAGAATGGTTGTAAGAACCTCAAATACATTTCTTAAGAAAAGAAGGTGGCAAAACATGCTATTAGAGTGTTAGGGTTTCTGAGGAGTCGACCTTGAGGAATCATGTCATGCAAGAGGCTCATGATTTTAATTACACCATATATAATGGTACTACCAAGATGGTTAAATATTACAGTAGTGCTTTGAAGATTTGAAATGAAGACGTATATAGGGTAGCATGTGACCTATTGCCATACATGCCAAAGATTGAAGGACGGACACCAGTAACCCAGTGAGTTGATATAGAGGATGAAGAGCCCCGAGAGGGAATGAGAGTAGATAACCATAGATGTTGTGGTGGGTCTCCCCTGGACTGAGAGAGGTCATGATGCAATATGGGCTATGGTAGATCGCCTTATCTAATTGACCTAATCCCTTGCCTAAGAGAGAGCATTGTTAGTGTGACCGATCCTGTTGAAATACATATTATATATATATATATATATATATATATATATATATACATATATATATACATACATATATATACATATATATATATATATATATATATATATATATACATACATACATACATACATATATACATATATATATATATATATATATATATATATATCGAGAGTGAGAGAGAGAGAGATAGTTCAACTACATTGTGATCCGAGTTCAAAGGTTCTTAAGTATGACCTCAAGTTCACTTCCATGTGGTGGAAGTAGGTACATGAAGCACTTGATGCTAGAGTGAAGTTTTGTACATCTTACCACCCCTGATTGATGGACAGTTGAGAGAGTATGATCCTGACTAGATGGTCTAATGAGAGCGTGTGTGCTCATTCAAGGTGATACATGGGAGCAGTTCCTTCCCGAAGAGAGTTTGCTTGTGATGATATCCACCATAGCCAATATCAAGATGTAAGGAGCTCTCTAAGGGAGGTTGTGTAGGTCATTGCTTCATTAGGATGATGTCAGTGAGAAGACCTTGTGAATGTCTGAGAGACCCCATTGTGTGTAGATGAAGTCACTTTGATCGTGCAATGGCTGAGAAAGCCCATGGGAGACAGGAGTCATGAGCTGATGCGAAGTAGACTGACATATCGTTCACTGTGAGAGAACATGTGTTATGAAAACTCGACCCCTTTGAGCTATAGCTGAGAAAGCTGAGTCCCCGATACATGGGTCAATTGGAGATGGATTGGTGGAGATTCTTATATTTAGCCTTAGCCTTCAGGATAATATGATGTATGACATGTTCCATATGTTCGATCTTGAGCACTATGTGATGTGCCCAATCCATGTGATGAGCCATGAACCTATTGAGCTTAAAGAGAGGCTGAAATATCCTAATTCACCTATGAGGGTATGAGATAACGAGGTGAGAGAGAACTCAGATGTAAGAATATAAGATGATAAAGGTTCTTGGGAAGCACCTTGGAGAGGATGAAGCCACATGTGAGCCAATGATGGGCATGGAAAAGTCGTATCCTATTGTTTTTGTATGTTTAGTGGAATTTTGAGGGCAAAATTCCTATAAGAGGGGAAGGATGTTACGACCCCAATTTTTTTGGGTTCTCTTGGTTGGAAATACAATTTCCCCAATAAATGTATGATTATGTAATTTGCATGATTTATGTTCCTTGAACGGATTTCTTTGATAAAGAAGCCTTGTATGAATGTTTTCGTGGGCCTTGTTTCCTATCAAGCCCAATAAACTGAAAAGGGAATAAAAAGGAAAAGGAAATCGATTAATAATGGGAATAAATAAGATAAAGAGAAATGAAAGATGTAGAAGAATCTAGAAGGCTAACAATTATCCTTCATGAGAGGTTTTTGAATCCTTAGGATTTGTTGTGTTCCAAGGAGTCTGAGTTGCAAAGATAATAGGAGAAGAAAGAGAAAATACAAATAATAAAAGCCTTAATATGGGAATAACATGCCATGTACTAATGAAATTATGTAATGACTTTTTGGTGTTGTCAAATAGAAATACTACTTTTTATACGATAGTGTATGCTCATGATCAAGGGATTAAAAGCCAAGTGTAAAGGGAATATAATCGAGTACTCTTTGTTTTGCCATTATATAAATATTGTAATATAAGATTCCTTGTTAACCAAGGAATGTGGTTTAGTAAGGAAATAATCAAATGATTAATTGCATGATAATAAGGAGAGTGGTCTTCTACAGACTGAGGGACTTGTTTCCTTGTAGGTAAGCGTGCTAGGATGTTTCTATCCTCCCCTATATAAGAGGTGGACCCATAGCCTCGAGTCTCAGAGGATCTCAGGCGTCTCATGCTCTTCTTCAAACTGATATCCATTCTGACCTTAACAATGGGGGGTAGTGCGACCCCTGGAGCAATGAGGAGTCATGGAAGGGAGTACAAAGGAAGAACAATGCTCCCATGCTGCAAGAAAGAAGCTCAGTCGTCATCTCCTCGCCCTAAACCCTAAACCCTAAACTACCCCTCTGAGGTATGAAGAACTGGGTCATCACATGGGGGCATAATTGTCAATTCGTTATGTTTCAAGTTGGTCGGGTTGCGCAGGAGCGCTACATTCGCAATGACTGACGTGTCAGCCTCTCATTGGTCATGGTAAGTAAATCCAACAAAATTCGTAAATAATTATTGGTAACTCAGATTGAAACAAGTTATAAATGAAAATTTATTAGGAGAATGCAAGGAATAAAAGAAAAATATTATCAACGCCTAAATATGATTGTAACTTGAAAAGTATGTAAAGATGCTACTGTTAATGATTTTATTAATGGAAAAATCCTAATTTTTTATGTTACTGGGATTTAGTGGCATTATTTGGATAATTTAAGATGATATTTACCTATTGTTAATGAAAATAATGTTTTTAGATCTAAATAGATGATCCTTGTACCCAATTGGTCAATTTAGGGTGTCATATGTATAAAGGGAAATAATGAACTTAGAAACCCTAATTTAGGGTTAATGGTTTCTTATGTGGATTATTTTGAAATTCTTTAGAGGAAAGTGATGGTAATTTGGTCCTAAGCTTGTTAGGAAAATTTTAATGAGATAATTAGGGTTTGCATCCAATTTTACTATTTTTAGGGTTTGCAATTATAATGATGGAAAGTTAAAGATAAACCTTAATGAAACCCTAAAATGGATAAGGAAACCCTAGGAAGCAAGTTCCAGTCAAAAAAATTGAATCTTGATAAAGTGTGTAGTGAATAGGGTACATGTGCTTTTCGGGATCCTTGATTGTGTGGTTGAACTACTTGCTTGGATTGCTTTCTTGGTTGGAATTGCTATTAGCTTGTGAAATCTACTGAACAGGTATGTGGTAAAATTATGAATAACATAATTATGTTTCACGACATTTTCATGAAGATTCTCGATTGCTATTAAACATGAACTGCTTGGTTGTTTCAATTCTGCAATCTCATCAAGTGACTATGTGTATAGCAATTAAGTATAAGTGTAAGTGTCTCGAACCTACATACCATCACTGATGTATGATGCAAGACCAAGCCCTAGAGGGATGGTCTGAAGTGGTCAAGCCCCAGAGGGAAGACCACTGGGCACCCAGAGAGGTGACCCAGACACCAAGCTCTGGATGGAGAAGGTGCCCTTACGTCCCTTGCAAGGATAAAACCGTAAGAGAGGGTATTCCAAGGTATGTGTAAAAGTGGTTGAGAAGTTACATTGAAAATGTAATTTGGCTTGTAAATCAACTATTTGCTATGTATAAGTTGTTAGATCTTAAAAGTGATGTTCTGTTTGTCCCTACATACCAGTATCGAAGTTTGTTTGTCAACGTTTTAGGAACCATCTGAAATTGGAAAAATAGTAAAATGGAATCTATGAAGATAAAGTTAGTTATTCAAAGGAGGATTAGCTAGTTAGATTTCTACTGTGGATAGAAGTTTTAGTACCTATTTTTGCAAGGTATGTAAAACTAAAATTTTATACCAGCTTTGAAGTTTAATTTTCATAGAATTTGATAATTATTTCTGATTAATTATTAAACCATTGATTCTAAATTTTTTGGGATAATGCCTCCAACCTCTTGGTCTCCCTTGATTGAGTGTTACTGGGAAGTAGGGTCGTTACAGGTAACATCAGACCACATTAAGCATTGGTTAATAAGGGATTTGTTGTACCCTAGTATATTGTTTAGAATAGAAATTATGAGATAGTGTTGTTATCTTATGGATTGTGAGATCACTAAGGCATCTAGCCCTAGAAAATATATGATATTAAAGTTCTCAACTTTAATATACAATAATTATCTTATAGAGAAAATATTGCATATTTTGGAGAAGTTTGAATACTTGATATCTTGTGGACAATTTCAATCTTGACAACCATGCAAATTGTTATGAAAATGTTAATTCTGATCTTTTCTTGATAACCTAGTCCAGAAAATTGATCTTTCCTAGTTTGTAAATGTGTTGAATCTTCTCCTACATCATACTTTTATAATTTCTCAATAAAAGGGAATAATAATAGTGTTGGTTGAATTTTTTCCTCATTGCTCCATGTCTTGAACAATTTATCCCTATGTGATATACATGTATAGGAGATTGAAAGAAGAACTATAAAAGATGTGCAAAAGATGTCCTCTACTAAATAGAAGAAAGTATTCATATATATAATAAATTGTTGTACATATGTATTGGCTCCTGCAAACTCTTATAGTAAAGCATGAACGCACACAAATTTTATTCAAATTCCAATTTAAATCATGATGTTTAAAAATTCAAGTCATGATATCAGGTCATTACAATCAGAAGTTTCTTTTCTTAAACGACGAAGATGATATTGGTATTCCAACACCAATTCTTAATGGTTTTCATCAAATAATGAATTTGTCCAACAGTTTGATCCTCAAACATTATCATGACACCCACAACATTAAATGATGATGGGGTGTCATTATAAGTGCACATCTCAACCTAACCTAATTCAATTAGTTCTTGGACAACATGCTTGAGATTGAGGCATGCATCTGCGTTATGCCCTTTGGTGTGATAGTAATTGTTGTACATGTTGGCTTTTTGGCTTTTCGATAAGGGATTAGGAGGCTCCCTTATGGATGGAATTTTAAGTAGTCTTGATTAGTAGGAAAGATAGTGCTTAGAGAAGATAATAATGAAGTGAACCTCCTCTTAGGCTTTGTTTGATCTCTTGTTGTGGTGGTTGTTGATAGCACCTCTACATATGAGAAATTAGAATGGAGGTGGTTCATACCCATAAAACTTATCTGATTGATATTGGTATTTTAGTGGCATGCATTGAGGTTGGATGTATTGGGTGAAACAATTTGGTATTGTTGTGGTTTTGGAGTCACCCTAACATTGATGACTCAGGGTTATTGCATTTGTGCTGGAGCTACATGGATACATGACTTTCTTTGGCTATTTTGTTGGTAGGTAGAATTAGAACAAATGTCATAATTTACTCAACATTCTTGTACTTTTTCCACTTTGGTTTATGATTTGTTGTTAAAGATGAGGATGTAGGATGAAAAGTGAGTCCTATGTTATGATAGATCCCTCTCTTGATAAAATTTTCAATCTTAATTCCTAATTGAATCATCATAGAGAATCTGTCATATGTTTGGAAGTATAGAAGTGTGATAAGTGAAAGAGAGATTGTGTTAATCACCATGTTGAGCCCCTCCTTGTTAGTTAGTTTAAATTCTAAATGGAATGTGAATTCCTTCCATCTTTCCAAAAAGTCAAAGTAGTATTCAGCACACTTTTGTTGTTGGATCTCATAATCTTTTCTCAATAAGAATTCATCAAGGTTCCAAGAATAATGAATTTCTTGGATCAGTGGGCCCTGATAGTGATGTAATTGAATCTTGCTTTTTGTACCATTCCAGAGCTGACTATGATGATCGTTGAGTGAAGCATCAGATTCAAATCTTGTCATTCTCTGCTACCTCTACAATATCAAAGCAATATGATTTGATTGGAGCGAGTAATTCCACTTCCCCAAAATATTTGTGAAACTTTTACATGTCAACATATTTAAAATTATAGAATATGGAAAATGAGAAGATGTTGATTAGGGCCTTGACCCCATATTTATTCACTTCTTACTATTTTGGATTCTAGAGGATTGAACATTGGTGGGGTATGCGACTATAGTGATGGTACGCTAATTGCTAATCACTAGTGTCACTAGTAGTTTGATTGTCATTGTGGATCCATGTAAATGATATATTGTAGCCCATATAGTCCCCCATGTACATATTGCACCTAGGATGCCACCATGTTTACTATACATAGTTATTTGCAAATAGTCTCTTTAAATTTCTATGTTCTACAAGGTGAACACTTCAGAGAATAATTTCCCTTTTATGTAGGATTTGAGACCACTATATCAAAATAAACCTCCTCTTTCTTCTTCTCCTCTTTATGTCACTGTCACAGACCAAAATGGGTATCTTTTGTATAGGAGGCATTGGTTCCAAACGAACATTGATATGGTGGATACTTGAATGGCCCATGCTTGTATGGACTCAATTGATGTAGGATTTCATGTGTTTTATGAAAAAGAATACATTACTCAGATTGTATTTTGAGGACCTTTAATTGAAGACCCAAGGTGTTACATGCATTTTGTATGGTCAAAGTTGAATGGTTGCATATATTGACTAGATGTTTTGGCATATCTTGTTTTATGAACTCCATGAGATATTAGTACTTTGGAAATTTAAGCTTCTCCCCACCGACAGGTTATTCTATCATATTAATGTCAGCACCTCCTTTATAAACCACTTTAGATTGTTAATTTGTTGTACCTTATAAGAAGTCTCAATCACTTTACTTGTATGACAAAATAATGTATGGACACTGGTTAGCTCTCAACATGACCTTAAATTTAGGTAACCAGTTTCAAACAAAAGGTCTAGTGTGGAATATAGACTCATATTTTGCATAAGGATATATCATGTCCCACACAATTAACAAGTGGAAAGTAAATGATCTCCCCACTATGTGCAAGATTTTAAAAGGATACTTTTTAGTCTTCTACATTCTTCTAAATTGATGATCTTCCAAAAGAACTTCATACATGCAGGTTGGACTTTATTGTAAATGCCCCTAGCTCAGACAACATAGAAGGAGTTATTTCAACTCTAACATGATATGTACCTAATAACACTATTATAACATGGGATGTATTGTTTTCTGGTAAAGGGTTGTGAAGATAAGATCACGGTCAGGGACAAGGTGATTTGAACAAAACCAGTGAATGTGGCTAAATATCCACTAATTATTCATGGTGAATGGTATATTTCTTCATCAAGACATGGCTCAAGAAAGAATTATTTAGGAATACATCAAGATTGGGATTCATATGATTAAACATGGTTTGTAGCCTAACTAAAGTCCAATGACAATAGGTGGTTAAGCTTTCGTCACATAGAGTTTTCTCAATATATTTGATGAGTTCCATGTTTTTCATTAAGGTCTTTGAGAATATATTTGACACTAGTTCTTACTCACTTTGATCAAACTCTTCCTTGAACCATATTCCCCATTAAGTATGGTGGTAAAGTAAGAGACATGAAAAATGTTGACCCTCTTCTAAGATGTTAGGTTAGACCTGGTGAATGTATTTCAAAGTCTTAGAGCTGGGGCATCAAGATAAGGATGCTAAAAGGAGGTGGTGGTTTAGTTTTAGGATATTGCCCAAAATTGTTAGATGTTACAATAAGAGTAGGTGATATTTTGTATTTTGGTCAAAGTCCAAGACCGTATAGATATGAAATTGAAAGTGGTGTAATGGTGTGATTTTAAGTCATGATCCAGAATGATTTTATGAGTAGGAAATGATGGGTTGACCATGTTCTAATTGATGTCATATTAGTCAAGTTAGAAGATCCTTCAGATCATATAAATTAATATGCATGGAGAATGAGTTAATAGATAATCATGACTTGAAAGTTATGTCTAATATTGACAATCACTACTACATAACATGCCGTTGGCGTCAGTTGTTTATGCCCTTTTAGTGACGGTTCTCAAGTGACGCCTATGTAGGTGTCGCTAAAGGTCAAACTCTTTGGCGTCGATTTTATAACCGACACCAAAAGGCTTCGCACAACCAAAAACGTGCCAGCAGGGCACCGATAGGCATCTGTTATGTATAGTAAGTTGACACCAAAAGGGTTCGCACCACAAAAAGGGCGCCATCTTGGACACTTTCTGCGTCGGTTTGCAAATAATTAACCGATGCCATATTTTCAGACGGCACGGCCATGCTTCCCTGCACAACCATGTTTAGTACTATAGGTGTCGGTCTTATACTAATAACTGACGCCATATACATCCACGGCCGTGCTTTCCTGCACGGTCGGGTTGTTTGTCATATTAGGCGGCGGTTTTTATGCAATAACCAACGTTGTAAGCCTTTGATGATGGTGTTCTATAAATAACTGATGCCTATGTTTTTGTTTTTCTTATCAGTTTGTAGGCCTGCTGTGGCTGGTCAGCAGGATGAGAACCTACAGTTCAGTTTTCTGAACTGTAGGTTTACGAAATCCATTGATATCAGCCTACAAACAGGCCATAAACTTGCAAAATCAACAAATATGCTTTTCACACAAGTAGATACATTCATACATCAATTCAATTCTCACATTCACACATGTAGAAACATTCAAATACATGTAGAAACATTCAGACATGTATAAACATTCAGAAATATTCATTTACAAAATATCATTTAACATCGCTATCAGCATCCCAATTATATCTTACAATCGCCACTGCTTGTATGGCTCTTGCCCATTCTTCTCGTACTTCATTTAATATTGCCATCGTATATGGAGCATGTACATCTTTTAAGCATTTACCTATAGTGTGGTCAGTTTTAAACACATGCAAAGATAATAATGTATATATATATAAGTAATAATATAAAAATAAGATTGATATATTTCATACTAACTAATGAGACTATATATAATACCTCATGTACGATATCGATGTCCAATGCGGCATATTGGATAATCATCTGTATAAATCGCATCACATAGTATGCGCATGCCCAACCGTTGTCTTGTGTAGCGCACTGCAAATTGAAACATACAAAATATTAAAAAATACAACTAAGCACATTTCACATAAATAAAATACACATTGGAGTCAGGAACTTACTTTTACGTTCTCCCTAATTATTGGCTGGTTCTTTTTCCTTGGGACCTTTCCTCCAGTATTTTTGAATGCATCTAAACCCCTACATGTTAATGTAACACAGTAAATTTCATAATTAAATAGTAATGTAATAACGAATGGTAACAGATATAAAAATGAAAATTTTCTCATCAGAATAATGACAATCACATTACGTATCCAATTTTAGTATTCAATGTACTCCCCGTAGGATCTAGATAGTAAACAATGAACGTCCCGGGGAGAATAACTAGTAACTCCCAATGCCTACCGTTAGAGGTAAAAAAGTTAAAAATTAATAACTCAAAATCCACAATAAAAATGTAATTTTCTTAAGTGCAAATTATAAGTAAAGTAAACTTACTTGGCATTGAATTGAGCTAATATTATCGTCTTCTTTTGCTGACTAAAAATTGTAAAAGCATCTATACAGTATTGTTGAACACTATCAGGGTCTTTAGCTACCATACTAATCAATGATGGAATCAAAAATCCCACATGGTCAAATGCAAATTTTTTACATTGATTTTCGACTATGTAGCTGCAAAACATGTATTACGTATGCATTAATATATAAGAAACTAGATCACCGGATCGTACAAAAGGTATATGGATGTATAAACAAGATCTCACCTTATCCATGTCTCTATCATTGATGTATTCCGCCAATCATATATAAACAACTCAATAATATCCTGTATACATAAAGAGCTTTCGTATGATTGACCTGCATAATTCACTTCTAAAGAAACAATTATAGGGCAATGTATATTATGTTCCCATAGCCAACATGCCATTCCCCTACAAGCAAGACCTAACAGGTATTTTAGGTCAGTTGGAACCTAAGTTGGTAATGCAGGAAGTGGAGGTGGAGGCCTAGGTGCTTCGGGTATCTTCTTTTTAACCTGTATATATAATTTTAGATCAATTGACCTCATATATACACATTAACAATCTAAAGTAATGTAAATTTATCTTACAATTTCAGTAGTGTAGACGACATCTTCTTTGGGCCACATTATCACCCCACCTTCTTCCTCAGCAAGTGTATCAATATCCGAGTGGGCATATGACAATGTAGCTTCCCTCCAATCGGGTAATACTTGTATCAGGCTCACACGAACGTAGCCCTGTGGCATTGGAGTACCGTGAAACGTTGCCCTAGGAAGGGACGGGTAAGCCTGTATCTCTGCAACAACATATTCTTGTATTCTTAAGCGGCATGGCTTCAATGCCTACAAATTTACGTAAAGAATATTATACATATATACATATCATCTTGAAAAGACTAGCTACAATGTTATAAGAAATTCTTACAGCAGACGTGTTAGGCGGTGGGTCTATATGATTACTCTCAGTCTGTGCATCAGGAGAAGAGTGGGTCGCCATAGGCTGATTGGAAGCCTGAGCTGCCTGCCACCGCACCATTTCTTCCTTGACTTTCTCAGCAACTATATCATTGACCTTCTTAGCAACTATATCCTCGACTCTCTTATTCTCCTATACATGGATAAAAGAAACATTAGCTTCTTCTTATTGAATTCCCTTTGGCAGTAACATTCTAAAAAAAAGAATAGGTTACCTCTTCTTATGAAAGTCCCACTCTAGGTTTGCGCTGGGATGGCCCAAAGTATGCTTTGATGCCCACACCAGCGCCTGCACCCCTAACATGTCCAGGATGCTCTGGGTTACCCAGAGCAACTGCCAATTCATCCCTTGTGCCGTGAGGGATGAACGTGCCTTGATTCCTCTGCTCGTGCAGCTCCCGCTGATCACCATCAATAGAAATTGGTAAGTTAACACCACAAATAATCAATATTCAAATGATTGCTCTAAGAGTTGTATTTTACCATTTTCGCAGCCGCCTCAACAGTTACGGGCTTCTTTATTTCACCCTTCTTATTTTGCCTCCCCGCTATCCAGACATCATGGCGAGGCATGGGTGTGGCACATGTAGTAGAGGACTCCTGAGTAGCAGCAGACTCCGCCTGTAGTCTTTGGCGAACGCTTGCATAGCCCTTTGGACCCGTAGTGTGGTCATGCACATTCAGTGCACGCCTTGCTTTTTGCGCCTCACTGAGGGCCTAGTTAGTATGCACATTAATGATTTGGTTAGTAGCACTAAATGTTAATCTTGAATAGGTGAATACAACGTATATTAATTAAATTGGGAGTGACACCTAATACCTTGAATTCTTCAGATTTTCTTGAAGCAACAAATGTGTCCCAATCTTCTTTGTCCAAGAAGTTCCTCTATTCAAGGGTTGAGTTCTTCTTCTTATCACCATCTTTTATGTATTCTATGTTGAGATTTTTCCTATAGTTCCTTAGCATCTTTCCAGCGTGTTGCATCACGCTTTTACGATGCAACTTCTAATCCAATGCAAACAAATTCTGTAAAATAGAATTGTTATTAACTAGTATCCAAAAATAGAATTGCAAATAATAGAATTTGTAATCTACAAAATAGAATTGCAAATAATAATAACTCACGCATAAATCCTTCCATATCAAGTCTTTCTTTGCCCGAGGAACTTTATGCCAATTATCATATTTAACACCACAATGTCTTTGAGTGACAACCCCAAGATAGTTTACAAAATTGTTGCAGTTCACTCCAATTGCATTTCCTCCATTATCAAACTCCACAACCAATCTGGATCCACCTCCACTTAGCGCTATTAACTTCTTCAACAGAGTGATGCCCCTTTTCTTGTTAAGTGTTTGGTGATGCACATCAAGTTCCTCCAGTGCGTCAGTGGGTACATTTGCATCATCAACCTAAAATTTGACAAAAATAAACACACTGAATTAGCCCAATATAGAAATATGGGATATATGACATAACTAGAAGATAATGAATTTTATAGAAATATAGGATATGTTTTTAGAACTTACATTGGTATCCTTGCCATGCTTATCATAGACAACATGCTTATCATGGACTTCATGCTTGTCATGGTCAGCCATCTGAAACTTTCATTAAAAAGGCAAACATTTAGCATTTATATTAACTAGAAGATAATGAAACATCAAATCTGAAAATGATATTGATATTAAAAAAGAAAACATTTAGCTTCAATAAAAAAATATAAACATACATGCCTCTAAAATTTTGATCTTTTATCTATTAACAATCCTTCATTGTGATCTCTGCGTAGATATAAGTCATCATTAGCTTCAATATTTTGTGGAGTTGGCAACAACAAAAGGGCATAAACAACCGACGCCAAAGACATGTTCAGTAGTAGTGAAATTCAGGGCATAAACACATGTGATGTCATTCTAATATATAATAAATGTGTACCAGCTATCCCATCCTCGAACACCTAATCTCACTAGTAACTGTATAATGTGTATTGGGTTTTCAAGAAAATTTTGGCAGCATTTCCCCGTTGTTCTCTAAGTACATATGTTCTTAGAGAACAAACGGGGAAATTCTACCAAAATTTTCTCGAAAAACCAATACACATTATACACTTACATCCTAAGTGAGATTAGGTGTTCAAGAACAGTCCCAAACCGGGGACTATCCAAGATTTTCTCCTAATGAGTAAATCTTGGACGAGTTTCTAGGCCAACAAATACAATAATAGATAGGTACATGTTATGGTTTCATCACAATTAATGTTAGGGTTTCATCACAATTGATGTTAGGATTTCATCAATGTTAGGGTTTAATCAAATCAAATTAGGATGCTAGAATGGATAAGTTTAAATCTTATTTCAACATGCATAAAAATTTATTGAATTAGGTCAAACATTAGGATTAGAAACACAAATATATGCAAGAAAAAGATTTTTTTGTATCCTAGGATTTACATAAAGTATTACATAAATATTTGTTCATATCCTTACCAACAGCAAGCACGGTCGTGGCTGTGTTGGCCTACCACAGTCGTGTTGGACAACACGGCTGTGGTAGGCCAACACAACCACGGCCGTGCTTGCCCTTACCAACAGTAAGCACGACCATGACTGTGTTGGCCTACCACGACCATGCTGGATAGCACGGCTGTAGTAGGACAACACAACCATGGCCATGCTTGCTGTTGCTAAGGAGCTACGGAGAAGGAAAGCTACGGAGAAGGAAGCAAAGAGGTTAGGGCTACCTAGAGCAAGCGTGGAGAAGAGCGGCGGCGACCAGCGGCAGCAGTGACGGCAAGTAGGTGTAGACCAGAGTGGCGAGTAGCAGTGGTACCAGGAGAACAATAGAGCAGACCGGCGAGCAGTAGTGGCGGCAAGCAGCAGAGGAAGTAGGAGAAAGATGACGCGACAACGAGTAGAGCCGCACCAGCAGCAGCGGCGGCGAGCAGCAGTGGGGGTCGTCGGGCGATCGTTGGGCGATTTTAGACGAGCAAATATCACAACAAACTATTGCGATGAAATAGGAAGGAAGGGGAAGAGTCGGGTGATATAGGTCTATTAAGTTTGTCAATAGCGTTAATTTTTTAGAAAATTGACACCTTTTACCTTTAAGCGTCGGTTGATATTAAAAAACCGACGTCCAATTAGACAATCTTTGCCCTAAATTATTTGGCGGGAACCATTATCAGCGTCGATTATCAAAGGATAACCAACGCCTAAATTGGAACTTTTCACGCAAATTTCCATCTTGTATTGTCGTCGGTTACTATTTAAAAAATCGACGTTGTATGTGGTACTTTGGGGAAAAACAATTTCGCTCGAAAATTGGATTTTGTGGGCGATTTTAGGCGTTGGTTTGTTTTACGTAGCCGACGCTGAATACAAAGTGGTACTCATGTCTGGCTGGTCTTCGAATATAGACTTCGGGGTTCCTAAATATCCGACGTTGAATATAATAGACGTCAGTTTTGTTAAATAACTGACACCCAGAAAAGTGACATTGAATGTTGTTTCTGTAGTAGTGAATCGACTAGGTCTTAAGGCTTAGTCATGAATTTTGTTATAAAAAGTATCAAGCTGAATGGTAAAGCCTTTGACACATGCAGTTACTGGTAAAACAAGGAGTTGTGTGCATCTCAAGTCAAAAACATGTTTTTATATGGTAGAAGTTGAACATATTTGGTTCATGAAATAACACAACTTTCAAGTAAAATTGGGTGGCCTTGCAAATTAAGGATGCATTTTTCAAAATTAGTTTTTATAAGATTGAGGTTATGCAAAAAACAATTATTGAAATGGGTAGTGATTCACAAAGCTATGATAAAGGGTGCGTCATTGAAGAGTAATCAATTTTTTTAACAAATTATGAAAGCCTTTTGGCAAACACCAAAAGGTAATAACATGAGTGAAGGTTCATGCGAAGCGGCTAATATGGGCAGCCTTTGGGTACAAAGATAAAGGTCAGGAACTCAAGGTGAAATGAGGTTACCGATCAATTTTTTCACCATATATTTCTTTTTGGTTAATTGATGAAATCAAGGAAGTAATTATTTTAAGGTAAGCTATTTGCAATAATCTATTTGATAAAATTCATTGCTTTGAGAGAATTTTCCCTTGAGATCCTTTTTTTGAAAAGATTTTTGTTTCTGCTATATTATTGTTTTAATAGGTTATTTTTAAAAATATTTTTGTTTAGAAAAAAATTGTTCATCTAAGAATGTTTAACAAAACCATTTGATATTGTTAGATACTTCTTGAGATTGTACTTTTACACATGAAGATGGTAGTAAAGAATTATCTATATAAGAAAGATGATTACTATCCTAAACTATTGAGCAAACATCATCCTTAGAATTTCAAAAGGAAGTAACAAATTTAGAAACTTGTAAAACTAGGAACAATCTTAAGATAAATATGTAGGAGATAGAAGTTTCCACTTTTACTACATGTATTCATATCTCGGCTACTTCCTCACTAATGCATGATCTGTATCGGCTGAGTTTGTCCTTTACTTCTCTATAGAGTGATGGCCATGATCACATGGTTAGCCACATTTCTTTTGATATGATTACTACTCCCAATGCACCTTGTGGTCACAATGATCATAATCAATCATTGGTTCTAGGAGAGGTGGTTTTCTTAAGGACTTTGGACTTCACTCATTCAGGTGTAGTAGTGCCTTTCTGAACACACTCGCACCTAGAGGATAGAATATATATATGTGTATGTGATGATGCATAACTAAATAATAATGTATTATCGAATCCCTTGTCTTAGATTATAACATACATCCCCAATCAACAAAATGTGTAATAATCTACAGTAAAACGTTTGCTAGAGAAACTTGAAGAATTGTATAGCTATTTTACACTCATGTGCTTAACCTTCCAGTAGATGAAGCACAACCATCAAATGTTGAGTGATATTATAAAATTCATAAATATTAGAGAACAACACCATGTATTTCATTGTATGTACATGCAAGATGGGAAACTATATGATCTCATTCCAATTCTAGTGGTTCATCTGATAAATAGCCCCAATTCTTTTGCATTTAGATCACATTGAAAGTGTCACAGTTGGATAAATTGTATATTCAAAAGATTAAATGAATTGCCAAGATTTCACTTTCTATTATGTCTGATGGAGGTGTGAAGTTCACCTACCACTTTTTTTATGGTTCAACAATGATTTTAGCAATAGTTTGAATTTTTTACTACATCTCTCTCACTAATAGATGGAAAATATGAACAAATGATGAATAATATAGTGGATACTTAAAGTTCATATATCCTTCACTGAGGATGTTTATATGATCATTCTTTGTATTTAGTAGGATATTCTTATAATTATAATTTTTTCTCTTGTATTTTCATACCACCTTATGAATCTATATATGAAATTCATAACATGACATATCTTTAGTAGGGTAAAGTTGGAGAAAGTCATGTTCTAAAGAATGACGAATTGTTTACTTATTATGATGATATAAACCCAACAAAATAGAGGTTAAAGTGGATTCAAGTCTATCTAAGGTCTTATACACATGCATATAGTAAATATAAAGATATCCTTGTTAGATTTTATGTCTTCCTAAAGATCTACACAATAAGGGCCATGGACAAGAATAAGTGTAAGAATAACATCTAGGACATCAAAGAACACTAATTTATACACTATTTATAGTGATGGTTAGAAGAACACTGAACTGAACCATGAAGATTCTTTATAATCACCAACCAATATCACTTGAATATGTTCGCTAAGAATAAAAACATGTGAAAGACATTAATGAATGAATCAACTAATATGTCCACACTACATATGGATTTATAAAACATTCTAGCTAACTAGTTTTATCTTTGCTTTTGTGTGATCTTAATTCCTAGAAACATGAATCATGTGTATAAATGAGATGATTTCAAAGTAAATTGAAAACTCATGAACCATATTTTATTTTCTTTGAGCGCTTGACTCCATATAAACCCACAATAAATCCCGAATCTGAGTGAACAAACTTCAAAAACCAATACATAAGCTACACAAACAAATAATATCAACAAACCACACTAAGAACAACAAGAAAGAAAAATTGTATAACAAGATTCTATATTACAATCAAGTTCATGACCATCAGGATCATTCATTAACAAGTAACTATACAACTTTTATAAAGAGACCCAATCCAAAATATGTTATGCTTAAGATTACGTTGTTCATACTTATAACATTTTCTTTATATATAAAAACACATAAAAAAAGTTATGTTTTGGGATGCATTGACATATAAAACACCACTACTAAGACTCGTGTATATATTTACAACTCTGGGACAAGAAGAAAGTATAAATAGCCACATTATCTATTGTTGTATAGCAAGAGAAAACTTCTCACGAAATACTCCCTAGAAAAGGTTAAGTGAGTATATATGGTGATAAACCAAGAGAGTAGGAGAAAACACTTATTTCCATATGAAAATTTTATAAAGGGAACACAATATCCTAGATCTATTGAATATATTGAATAAGATAATTATATATAACAAGGTAATATATACAAGACATACTAGAATAGAAAAAAATGTACATGAATAACAAAGTGGTTGCTACATGAGGTTCATTAACTAAGTTAATTTATAGTTTACTATAAATACATCAATATTTTTAAATATACGAACCAAATTCACAAATATTTGTCCCAATATAAAAAAAACTACAAGAATTATTTGTCCTCAATAAGATCATTCCACTACTTAGTTAGCACAAGAACATAATGTAGAGGATCATAATCCCGACTCCTACATAAAAAATAGTGTTTCTCAAGACACACAAGGTACAACACCTCCTTATGTAACATTTACCAAAACATAATCATATACCTAAATCACATTGGTCATCTGTCATGTAAACAATCAAATAAACTACATTCACAAGTATGATACATATACAGGGTGAATTCAAGGCATCAAGGGGAGGAAACTTGTTATGATTTCTTAGCAAACTATATATAGTCAACATCATAATACCATGAATTTCTTCTTTAATGACAAGAATTCATTCTTTCCTTACCTTGATTCCAAACAAGGAGAATTTCTACATTACACAAATCAAGAATATGATTTAACTTTCATTTATGATATAGTATAATTACTCATCTTTAATGGAACATTTCATGATGTCCTACTTAAGATTTGAACATTGAAAAAAAAATATAAGAAAATCCTAATTTGAATATTTTGTAATGCATGCTCATAGATTGAATTTCCATCTTCGAATCACACATAGACCATATCTTGAATTGGTCTTAAAAGGCATCACCAAAGTAATACATTATCTACATTAAATATTAAGAAAAACTATGATTTTTTTAGAAAATATGACACTATATGAACTCTACAAAATAAAATTTTAAGAAGCATTAAAATCAACAATTTTTAAAAACTTTTCATGAAAGCTCTTTAATTTTAGTAAAATATATACAGAAAAGTGAAATTATATGTATTCCACCCAAACATCACATAGACTCCCATTTCTAGTTCATATATCATGCCCATTCGTAATAAGGTGTGATTATCAATATCAAATAAATCATTAAAATCACTAAATACAAGTAAAATCACTATAATTACAATAAAACATAGTTCATATAGGTAGAAGCACAAATTCTAGTTCAAAATATCCACAAACTAGGCTTGAAACGATAGAGCTAGTACACACCACCTCCAACTAGGCCAAATTAATAAGGATACAATATATATAAAAGAAGAAGAACTAAGATTCTTCCTATAAGTGGTATAGAACATCAACCTAGAAGGTAGACAAGATAGATAGGAGATGACAACATGAGAAAGAATTAAAAAAATAAGTAGATAAGGTCTCTTCTATATTTGGATGAAGAATCATATCTTTGTTATTCACAAAACCACAAAGTTCACCAATATGGCACAAGATGTCCACCGTGAAAAGCTCTTAGATCACTATAAAAAATTAAAGTTGAGTTCTAAGTAATTATGAGATTAAGAGAGGCATTCTCTCCCCCTCACACATGCCTGTGACGGTGGCTGAATGCCCGAGAGGGTGGTAAACCAAGGTGGCATCTAAGATTCAAACCTAGGTTCCTTTGTTAGGGGACACCGTGCTTGACCACATCACCCACTCCTTGTCTGTGAGTTCAAATTAATCATTTCTATATATATGTATGTATGTGTATATGTATATAGAATACATACACACACACATACATATACCATATTTACTTCACACGCGGTTAACTAAATTTTGTTACATGTGGATCAATTTTGTCATAGAAGGCACCAAATTGTCACGAGGCAACAAAATTGTAATAGAAAGACTCATTTTATAAATACAAGATGAAACTTTTATTATCCCTCTAAATGCAACAAAAATTATATTTATTACAACAATTTGCGTAGAATTACAAATGGAGTTTTTCTATTATATTTTTTGTCATCTCATTGCAAAGTTGGATGTCTCATTAAAAATATGTGACTTCCTATTACAAAATAGATGCAAGGGTAACTAACCTTAGTTACCCACATGGTTAGTGAATGAATGGCCATATATATATATATATATATATATATATATATATATATATATATATATATATATATATATGTATATATATATGTATATATATATATGTATATATATGTATATATATATATATATATATATATATATATATATATATATATATATATATATACACACACACACACATTCATGTACAACCAATATTTCTATCCATACCCCAACCAATGTTCTCCTCTATAACATTTTTTTCTTTGAAAGCATTGCATGTTCGGCAATTAATTTCCCTAAAAAAATAAACAATAATAATATATATTTATGCACGTGCTTCTATCTATATTAATGTTTGTTTTGAGTGTTCTAATATATATATACCCCCATTAGTTATGAAGGACCTATGAATACCCCCATTACAAATTTTCTCTCTCATTTAATATTTAACTATATGTTGTTTTTATGATTTAATTGTGATGCTATATTCTTCAAACATACAGAAATGTCTTCACAAAATACAAGTAACAAATGAAGAATATAATAAAACATATGATTTAATTTAAAAAAATAAATTAACAAAAATTCATATATATATATATACTCCCCTAAATGTTTCTGAAAATATATTCCATCTTACTCTAAATAAAATCACAAGCCATCAATCTGATTTTTTTCAAATTTAAACGATTCCACAATAGGCTCAATCGCTCCCCCCAATGTTATCTCTCTCCCATTGACCCATGTGCCATAATTATCTTCTGGGAGTTATCATCTCTTCGTTTTCTATGATATTTTAATAACTTTGTAATTCCCTTTTCCCACCCTTTCCAACCGTTACATCTCCCAATTATGAGAGACTTATAAATACTACTATTACAAATTTTCTTTCTCTCATTCAATATTTAACCATATCTTGTTTAAATACTTTTAAAAAAATCCAAAAATATCTATATATGCACTCTCCCAAATGCTTTTGAAAATTTATTTTTCAGATCTATACTACTATAAAAAGAAAAAGTTGTTTTAACTATTTACAAACACGTCGTTTTAATATCTTTGATCAATCACAATACATTATTTTCAAATATTGCTTTCTCCTTCATTATCTAACTTCTCAAAATTTTCTTAACTTTTTAAATTATATCTAATTTTAATTGTAAAGTGTGTGGCATGTGTGTGTTGACTAGTATACATATATACATGAAGAAGTTATACTATCAGTCTCCAAAAAAGGAGGAAGGTAGTAATGCCCTTGCGTATATTTATAAGTTTTAAATCATTGTACTGAAGGTTTGGAACTCACCCTTTATATATATATATATATATATATATATATATGCCTATTCACTTGTTGCCTGCATGGTTAAATAAGCCAAGTTACCCGGCTCCTGATTTAACGATGCATTCTGCTGATATGGAGGTGCAGTGGATGAAATTGTAATTATGTTTGTTGCCTTTACGTGCATGGAGTAGCGGTGGAACTATTAGTAAATATGTTATCAATAATTAAATGTGCATGGAACGGTGGTGGAAGCCTTACCTAAGAATATAATTGCAGCTGACAGCTTTGTCACTATTGAATACGTACAATTCGACAAATAGTAGTGATGAAACTATTAGCAATTATGCTATAAATGATTATACATGCATGGAGTAGCGGTGCAAGTCTGATTAAGAGTAAAAATAGTAGGTGCCAACTACTTCAATGTTGATCGCATGTCAATCTTGAAGTATACCCATGCCTAAAATAACAAGTCTAAAACCATTGTAGTGGTATCCTTTTGTGGAGACAAATAAACACATGTGAAATAAAATCATACTCCCAGATTTTATTACAAAACGTCATCCTGAGTTATAAATTTCTCCTTTCCATTACATATTCTATGTTCTCATTACAATATAGAATCTATCCTTATAGAGTTTTTAAATTCTACAAAATGTTATTGTGTACAAAAAAGTTACACACCATAGTTGTAATTTCCATCATATTTACATAAATATAGATGTCCACAAAAAGAATATACCTACAAAGTAAATAAGTTATAATATAAATGGGTATTATGTAATGATAATATATTATCTAAAACAAAGTAAATAGCTAACTGCAATTGTAACTAGCAAATAGAAACTATAACGGGAAAATAAAAAATGTAATATGAAAGGGCATGTTGTAACTAAAACATATATTTTGTAATACAAGAAACCAAATTGTAACGTTCTAGAAAAATATATTACACCCATTATAATATAAAATAAAAAAAGACTTATAGTGAAATGTAGCATATAAGACATACTAAAATATGCGACACATAGGAAATCATAATAAATTTTACAAATCTAACTATATGTACATACATTCAAAAATACTATGTAAGGAGAGTTGACATACTGTAACATGCAAAGAGAATTTATAGTAAGAATATGTAAATTGTTATTAGCATAGAGATTTTGTAACACAAATAAACTAATTGTAAGTTGATAGTCAAAATTGTAATAATGTATAGTTTTGTAAATTGGAAAGACAACCATGTTTACCATTTTTTCAAGAGACTTTAACAAAGACAAATTACAATAACGAGGAGAAAATTATAACTAATGTGATGTTTGATGATATAAAAGATGACCCAAATGGTGTTGAAAAAATTATAAAGAATAACACCAAGTAAACAAGTGTTATTTTTCCTACATATAGTGAGTTATAATGGAAAGTAAGTAAAGATGACATTATGTAATAAGAAAGAATGATTTGTAATCTATATAGATAATTTGTAATAAAAAGGAGACAAATGTAATCAAGGATGAAATTTTGTAATACAATCTGGATGTATCAAATTCTGCAAGAGAATGAACCTCGATACATCAAAAGTTGTAATAATAAGGAACATTTTGTATGAGAATGAAAAAGTTGTAGCCAATGATGACATTCTTTATTACAACCTAGGTGTATGAAGTTCTATTATTTTACAGAATGAACTAAGTACATAGAAATTATAATAAGAAATAATATTTTGTAATGAGAATTGAGAATCCATAATGAAGATGAGAAAGTTATAATTAAAGATGACAATCAATATTACATGTTGGATCTATCAACATTTCTATCTAAGAGAATAAACT